>OX465296.1:210937919-212256551 GCA_949987735.1 Leucophora obtusa
TAAAGGTTTATATATATACTTCTTACCCGCAAATCATAAAATTTTCCATTTAACTAAATCATTTTTCAGTTAGTTTTACAAATATAATATTTTGAGAGTATACTTCAATATAATTTCTATGTACTTTCCTAAACCTTTATTATGCTTCTGTAAATTGAATAAAAATTGATTTGAAAACCTACGCGTTTGTTCATTAATGAATGTTTGCTATATCACATACTTAGTATATCGTCTAGTAAAACAATGTATGGCTATCTGTAAAATAATATCATATAAAAAACTATCATCCAAAAATATAGATTCAAACATTACATTGGCAAAAACCAAAAATCAACTCATCGATTGCTTAATGGTACCAAATTATTCGAAACAAATACTCAATGAGTAGAATCAAACTGATGATATTGCTAAGAAAAATTTCATGATAACAGTTAAGGCAAAATAGTAGGGAAGGCCTTTAATACAAATTTGGGAAATGGGGTTTTTGAGTTTTTTTCAAAACGAACCACAGTGCAAAAATAGTCTCTCTTATTTAATAATTTATTTAATACTTTCTCTAATTATCAGGATTTTATTAAAATTTTATTAACTTTTTCCTCATATTTTACCTATTACTGTTTACTACATTTATTTTTGTTTCTCTGCAAACAATTCTGTTTTTTTTTGGAAGGCAATTGTCGAATTGTACATCGAACAGAAAACTTAAATACAACCACGCAACAAACTTTTACAATACTTATAAACTTGTGAAAAAAGAATCAATAAAAGGTGTTGTTAATGGGTTGATTTTTCAATGTATGCTTTAGTAAGATGAAAGACTAAAAAACAAAAATCAATTGTTTTTTAAGATGTGTACATTTGACTTCAATTTCCGTTGTAATATTCTTAAGAAATGACATTAGGAAAAAAACGTCATCGACTAATAACCCAGTTGGAAAATGTTGTTTTCGGTACTATAAAATGGGTAAATAATAGTCCTCATTATTGAAAAAAAATTCCACATTGGGGTGTCCTTAACATTTCTTAACAAGAGAATTCCGACACGATTATAATTACACACCAAAAATTAAAAGAGTTTGAATTACGAAATTGAAATATCAATTAAATTTTAATTGATATAGTATCTCTTAAATTTTAGAGCCAATTACTAAAAATTTTGGACGATTAATTCAAACAATTAAACAATTCAAATATTTAACTGATTCAGTTTAACATTTGTTTAAAAACTAATTTTATTGAGAGTTATTTTTATTCGGCTTTAAGACCAATATGACAAATTCCAAATAGAATTTACAATTTATTTTACAACAAATAGAGAAAAAAACGTTATGAAAAAAACTTTCCTAGAACCAATGGTGGAAAATTAATGCATTTTCAAGTGTAACCAAACACTTTCATCAGATTGTCTTTATGGGGTTCACTCTAGGTTATAATGTAGAATTCAGTTTTTTTTTTATCAGTATGTCATATTGTTCTTAAAACCGAACAAAAATAACACTCATTGTAAAAATCTTCAGATCAACTAAAAATCTACAATAAAAAACTAATTTTATTTTAAGCAAATCTTTAATTAATAGAATTAAGCTAATAATTTTTTGTGTACAAATAGAATAACGAAAGTTCAGCATTAATGATTTCAAAGCGAAATGAAAGTAGACCATTAACTCATTAAGGACACGTCATAGATCCATTTGATATTTTTCACCCAAATTTCCTTAATATTTAATATTTTTTGAACACTAGAGGCATTGGAGTGCCATATGGAGTGAGTTGCAATTTAAATTGAACTATTCTCTATCTGTATTACGTCTGCAAAATTATGTATTGTACTAAAACTAAAAATAGCTGAAATAAATTATTTGCTCTTACTGCTCTTACCATTGAGGAATTTTTCCAATTGGGTCATTTAAACCAACAATACGTGTGAAAATTTTTCATTATAATAAAGATGATGATTATTATTATAATTGCTTAATATTCAAATTCAATTTTTGGCAAGATCGATCAGTATGATTATACTTATTTGAGTGTGAATTGAAAATTTGTGATTTTTTGGCAAAAAAATTATTTTGGTGTTGGTGTTGTATTTTTGGCAGAACATGATTTTCATGTAAAATCAATTCTCACGTTTGTTTTACATTTTGTAATTGTTTTATTAAATATGACAGATTTTTTGTTTTGTGCAAGAAATAAACAAATAATAAAACAAAATGTTGTTGTACAATTTAAGAATAAATTATCCATAAAATAAACAATAGTTTTATGGTATTTTTCATACTTTGTTGTTGTGCTGCAGCGTTCTGTATTCAGATTTTGATTTTAAATATAATTCCTTAAATAGATTTTTATTATTTGTATTATTTGTTGCAATCCATTGTTGTTATTGTTTTTTTTTATGATTTTTATCAATTAGTTAAAGTCACGCCTTGTTGGTTTGTTTGTTTGTGCCTGTTGACTTGTCATAAATAATATTATTTGTTTAATATATGTTGTATGTATTAAAAATTAGGGCGATATTTATATATACATATATATATATATATAATTATATAATTATTGTTACTTTTGAGCTAGAGAAGACCGTCTGCAGTAATCATTATTACTCCCTTACTATTTACAAAAAGTTGGGGTGCTAAATTTTAATCAAATTTTCAGTTATTAAATGTTGCAATTTGATACTAAAAGCGACTATAATCAGTTCAGCTCTGCAAAAGTTATAAGTAAAAATTTGAAATGATGTTATGAAATTTAAGATTCTGTTATGGCTTCATACATATATATAGAAGCATCTGATAAAGAAATATTCTCGTATGAATTATATTCTATTAAGTGTAAAATTGATTCCCAATAAGCGTTACCTTAATGTTGATATATCTTAAGCAAAGGTTTCTTTTTATTATTTTAAATCAAGAAACCTTATTGGATCAATACGATTTTACATTTGGTCTAATTTTTTGTGTCAAACGGCCATTTGACACCGAGTATTGTATTAAAGTTACATGTGTTTTTCATTTTTTTTGTCATTTTCATTCTGTTGCTGCTATTTAGGGTACATGTCATTTTGTATCAATTGACATTTAACACACTTCATAAATTATTTTTTTTTTTTTATTTAAACGAAATGAAATAGATTTTATTATAATAGACATTCATATTTGTGTTTAACACTGGGTGATATTATTGACACCTTCTACACGCCATTGTTAATAGGGTCGGTAGGTGAAGGGGGAGAGAAATCAGAAGTGATTTGTATAAAATATTTCATAAAATTTTATAATTGCTATTGATATTTTAAAAGGGATCAAGTCAAATTTACATGTTGTACATAATACAATTCAATTAATTGGAAAAGAAATTGTAACACTGGATTTCACACTTAAGTTAAAACTAATTGAATAAAAGAAAATTATAAATATATACATTATAGTGTCCCAATATATAGCACTACAATTTTAAGCTGATTATCGGAAAAATAACCAAATATTTTTTGGAGGCAACTTATGGTCCTCTACAGGCGTTTGAAGTTTGACATTTTTCGAAAAAATTTATTTTTTCTTTGCAAAACCGGACTCAATCGTTTTGTGAAATAAAGCTAGTTAGACAAAAATTCTAAAAACATTTTAGTGAAACAGGAAATATATTTGATAAAAACTATAAACAATTTGTTTTCAAGTTTCTTATTTGTCAAATAGATTATAAGATACTATAAATATATTCTAAGGCTGGATTACTGAATGTTCAGTTAGCTACTAATTGGGACTTTAACTGACACATTTGTTGTTGTTTCTTATATAAAATTTGAATTTATCTGTGGGAGAAATTTTAATTGGACATTCAGTAATCCAGCCTAAGACACTTAATGATCACTTCCAGTGCTTTGGTAAATCGTTTTGGCAAATTTTCAAAATTTGGCGTACCCTAATTATATACAAAGCGAACCAATTTTTAGTTAACTTTTCAATGGCAATACTAAATTTTAAATTTAATATTTTTAAAATTTTTTGTACTCACGAAGAAGGTATCCCAATGGGTTCTCCCCGATTTTAATGAAATTTTGATATATGATAAAGGAGAACAAAATAAGATTTTCGTATTTTCTTTTAGCGTCCCTGTCTCACGTCAAAGAGTTTGAAAGTGGGATCAAAAATTAACTTAATTTTCTATGAAAACAAATATTATTAAATTATTATTAAATCTAAAATAATTTTTAGAGAATTTTTGTTAGTAGCTTTTCTTGGTACTTTGTTTTGCATTTTTTAATTTACTGTTGTAAAAATAAAATTTTTTTTTAAATTTTTTTGGCAATTATTAAATTTTACATGCCCTAGCCAAAAAGACCATACAAAATATTAAGAAACGCAATCTTACTTTTTCGCTGCTATTACAAAAGGCTTGAAATTTGGTCTTTATATTTTTTAGTTTAATTAAAATATTACTCCGAAGTTTTAAACAAATGAGACTCAAACGGTACGTATTAAAAGCTATTTACGGTAAAAATTACGAAACCTTTTTGGAGGGACTTTTGGATTACATTTTTTGTCGTTTACAATAATTCTGGTAATAATTCTGTGGATTCCACAGTGGATCTGGGTGTTGTTTTTGACTCAGTGATGTCCTTTAAACAGCATGTGGACTATATTGTTCCGAAAGCTTATTCTATGTTAGCTTTCTTAAAGAGAAATTGTGCTGAGTTTTCTGATCCTATGACATTGAAGTTAATTTATACTGCCTTTGTCAGATCTAAATTAGAGTATGCAGCTATTATATGGGCTCCCCATTGTGGAACTCATATCTCGCGTATTGAGAGAGTGCAAAGAAAATTTGTTAAATTTGCAATCTCATCTTTTACGTTTGTTGATCCTATACCATCCTACAGATCTAAAAGCTTATTAATAGGTTTGGAAACCCTTGAGTTTCGTAGGTTATTGCAATCTGCTTTATTTGTTTTCGATATTATTAGTGGTGGTATTGAGTGTTCAGAGTTGCTTTGTCTTATTAGATTTCATGTTCCACCTAGAAGTGTTAGGTATAAAAATATTTTTAATGTACCACTACATCGTACCAATTATGGTCTTAATAGCATTTTGACCCGCATGTTTATTCAACTGAATGACATTAATCATTATCAACAAATTCATTTAAAACCGCAAATAGAGTTTTGTGCATCAAAATCTGCCTTTAAACAATATTTATATTCCATTTTGATGGGTTTAAATTTGTAAATTAATAAAATAATGTATAAATTAATATTTAGATTATTCTAAAACTGTAACATCATAGTCTGTAAGGAATTTTGTATCCATAGACTGAATAAATGAAATGAAAATGAAATGAAATTCGTTATGTGAATGTGTGAATTAAGAAAATCCCCGAGCAACTAACTAAATATACGAAAATATAGAAAGTCCGAAAAAACAATTTTTGTATTTTTTAATGCAAAAATTAAAATAATTGTTGAAAATAAGCACACCACGGCTAAAATCTCATTCAAATATTTATTTTGTTTTGAGTTTAAAATTAGTTGTTTTTACAAAATGTATTGACAACAGACATACATATAAATAGTACCCAAAGGGTACTTTTATGTAATTGTTGCTTTCAAAAAGGAGTTGATTTATAGCTGGTTTTACCAAATCAGACAGTTCATATACGGAAGTACAAAATTCTCGTCCCGTTGATTTTTTGTACCTTATGTAATGTCTCGGTTTGAGTAAGAAAGTTATCATTTTCTTATTGCGGACAACTGAAGAGTAGAGTGATGTCTACGAAACAATTGTATTGTCTATCATGAAAATGATCAACCCCTTTCTGAAACAACAAATAAAAATCTAATATGACAATATCATATTAGAATTTGGACTTGAGGTGGAAGAATATTCTAACTAAATATATGAAAATATAGAAAGTCCGAAAAAACAATTTTTGTATTTTTTAATGCAAAAATTAAAATAATTGCAAAAAATTATTTTTAGAAATTGCATTTGGGGCGGAAGATTTTTTTGCCAAAAAGACCCTCAAACACGATTTTTGTTATTGATTTAGTATTGCCTATCAAGTGGTGATAGGTAAAACTATTGCTAAAAATGCGTCATAACTAGGGTGACCATTCGTACTGATTTCATCAGTACATGTACTGATTTTTGGTCACGTGTACTGATGAAAAAGTCCTGTACTGATTTGTACTGATTTTTTAAAATTTGTACTGATTGTACTGATTTTTGGCATTTAAAAAAATATTAAATTTTTTTAGTAAAAAAAGCCAAAATGCAAGTACAATGTAGTTTTTTTTTTTATAGAAAGCATTCAAAATGATTTTTCTACATGTAAATTTTTTAATCTAATATGTAGTTTAATACACAGAGAAGATTCGTGGTGGCAACCAAATTTATCAAATAGTTCCATTGCGATAATAGAAAATCAGTTGATTTGACTGTGATAAAAATATCTTAATTATCCGGTTGTCAGAATGGTTCTGTTTTTTGAGTGTAGAAAGATTTTTCCCTGCAAAAATCCTTATAATCTGAAGAAATATATGTGGGTATTTCCATTGAAAATTTTTCGAATCTGTGGGATTTTCAATAGAAAAAAGTACACAAAACCTTAACGGTGGGTCTCATACTGTAGGTTTAACTTTAACGTAACTAAAAACGAAATAAAATGTCAAAAAAATGTACACAAAACAACAACAAATTTTTGGGATAACTATTAACCTAAGTTTAAACTATGCAGTAAAAACGTTGCGTGTTTTTGTAGAAAAACGTAGCCAAAATCTGAAGTTTTCCTATTTCAGAAATCATGCAGAAATTAGCAAAGAGAAAAAAAATTTTTTCTGACAGCTAAATTTGTAGCCAATCGATTGGTTAGTTTGTATCTACAGAAAATTAGTTTAGGCATTGCAATTTGCTCGTGGCAACAGAAATTTGTTGGCCTGAATAAAAATTCGGAAGAATTAACGTTCATACTATCCTGGGGTCATATTTGACTCCATTCGTAGCAAGGCTATATTTCATCAATCCGTTACAAATAAAATTAGAAAAGGAATGGTAACAGATCATTGCAATTTCTAAGTAATGGGTCCGTTTCCTGTATTTAAAGAACTGGATTTTTTCATGCGAAAATAATTTTTGTCCTGGGGTCTGTATAGGGAGAAATGTGTAAGGTTTTTAGGATTGTATGGCGATTACCGAAAAATTTTGATGCCTCAACCAAACCATTTGGTTGACAAAAAACTAATTTTTTTTTATGATAATATTTTTTAAAATTTGTACTGATTTGAAGTCAGAAAAAAATGGTCACCCTAGTCATAACCCTAATGGAGATGTATACTGCTATGGATTTCAAATTCACATATTTTATCCAAGAAAAATCTTTCATTATCAAATAAGGGCGAGTAACTTATTTCCAACATAACCATGGTTAAACGTTAACCATAGATATTTCCATATAAATTTGCCATTCATAACTACACAGAGAAAACAGTTTCGTACTTACAACCGAATTTGTTGCCAATCGAATGGTTCGAAGCATTAGTGGTTAAGCACTAAGTTCAGTTTAATTTGAGATAAGTCAACAGGCCTGGTTATGAAATGAAACAAATATTTTTACTGCTGATAATTGGCGTCAGTACCAGTTATTTTTGTTAGGCGGAGTTGTTTTTAGAAGTGGTATAGCTTACGCGCGGCAACTTATTTGGCAAAACTTCAGATTATGGGGTTTCGTCAAAAAAAAGAAGAAATATGACTCCCTCTGGAATCAAAAAGCAAAAAAAAATCGAAATTAATTTTGGGAGGTGCTCGGACCCGGGAGGCCCGTGGGGGGCAAAAAACGGGGGAACATAGTAACATATAAGTGTGGGTACTCAAAATAAAGGAAATTGTCGCACGATTCCAAAAATTTTATCTTTTTTTTATCCATAAAACGTAGTTCCAACCAGAGCTACTTTTCGAGTAATAGGGAGGGGGGTGGGGGGCTCGAAAAAAGTAAAAATTAATATTAACGGAAATGGAACTCAAATGAAAGGAAATTTCCTCACGATTTCAAAAATGATGTTTTTTTCTAATCCGTTGAACCTGAATCGATTTAGAGCCATTTTGTAAAATTTTAGAACTTCGAAAATTAAAAAGGTCTGAAATCAGGTTATTTTAGCTGCGCGATTTAAAAGAAAAATTTATTGTTCTTGAAATGTTAGGTAAATCGCGCGATTTTTCCAACAAAAATTTTATTTTTTTTTAATGTCAAAATTTTTAATGCGATTATAAAGGGTGGTCCAACCATAATGCACGATGTTAATTGTGAGTCACACCTTAACATCAAGTTCTTTGCCCTAATTAATTTGATATTTGTGTACCTCTCCATGGTTTTTTGACAAATTCAACCACGTAGAGGTACACAATTGAGCAGCGCGTTAAGATTGTTGAAACCTTTTACGAAAATGGGCGTTCAAATTAAAATGCAATTCGTGCACTTCGTGATTTTTGTGGTCAGCATAATCGACCAAATGTGTCCACAATCGGCAGAATTGTGCGCAAATTTCAGCAAACCAGGTCTATAGGAAATGTGAAAACATCCTGGTAACTGTTTGGTACGGTTTATGGGCTGGCGGCGTCATCGGGCCATACTTCTTCGAAAATGAGGTCGGCCAAGCAGTTACCGTGAATCGTGGTTGCTATCGCGAGATGATAACGGACTTCTTGTGGCCAGAAATTGAGGATATGGACTTGGATAATATGTGCTTTCAACAGGATGGTTCCACTTGCCGGACAGCCAGCGAAACAATGGCTCTTTTGCGCGAGAAATTAAATGGCCGTGTTATCTCATGTTAATTGGCCGCCACGATCATGTGATTTGACACCGTTGGACTTCTTTCTTTGGCGATATTTAACCTTCCTATACCCGCGCGTTGGTCTGTGAGACCGAGAAAACACTTTTTTCAAATATATTTAATTTAAGGCTGTTTTGTAAAACACTAAAAGTCGGTAAAATTACTGAAAATAAAGTTATTGCATGGTATAATTTTTTCATTATATTTTTAAGTTAAAAAAAAAAATATTATCTTGGTTGTGGTTGGAAAAACTATGAAGAAACAGGTTTTAAAATCTTTGGTCTGTGAGACCGTGCGCGGGTATAGGTGTTTAAAATTAGCGCGGGTATAGGAAGGTTAAAAGAAAAAGTGTACGTCAATAAGCCGAAAACAATTCAAGAGCTAAAGGATAAGATAATTCGGCACATTAACGACATTGAACCTCAATTATGTCTCAGAGTCGATGTTTTTAGAACTTCTGGAAATATTTGTTAAGTTAAATTACAAACTCAATGAGAATTTCTTGTTCTCGTCTAGGAGCATTATTAAACATTCAAAATATCAAAGAAAAAACAAAAACAACAACAAAGAATTTACCACAGTTTGCTTTGTCATCTTCAAATATACTACTCTGTTGTTTTGACAGATCTAGCAATGTAGTGACATCCATTCATGTATAAACGCCAATAGAAAACAATGTTTTCTAAAGTGTCAGTAACATTAAAATTTTTTGGTTGGACCACACTTTAGTATACATGCCCAGCGAAATTGTCGGATGCAAAGAACCGCTTGTAGAACAACTTGTACTTGCATGCAACCAGTTCTACTCGATGATCTATCAACGGAGATTTTTATTTGAGTTTGTCCCAAAAGCAACAGGTTCTTTTCCTTCCAACTAGAACAGGTTGCTTTACACTGAACCAAAAACAGCTGTGAAATCAAATAAAATCGATATTAAATTGATGAATGGGTGATCACTAGGGCAAGGAATTTTATGCAAATGTATGTTTTTTCTCGATAGTCCAAAACTAATATGGACTAAATATTTATCCGAATCATCAAATTTAGAACAAAATGGCATTGATTTGTAGTTGCATATTTTTGCATATTTGGTCATAATTGCATGTTTTTGCATATTCTGACTTTAAATGCATATTTGGTGCCTTTTTAATGCATATTTTGTGCTTTTTAATGGATATTTGTGCATATTTTTAATTTTTAGGAACATTCTTTATTTTGTAAAGAAAAATATAAACAAATGGTACGTTTTCTAATTTTGATTCAATCAAAATAAACATTCTTAAACCCTTATTGACCAATGGGAAATCTTCGAGTTCTGTGTCTGTTTGCAAAATAACTAACTTAAATACATTTTTAAGTTTTAGAGTGCATTATTTTTTGCAAAAACTATAGTTTTTAGTGCATATTTCTTATATTTTTAATGCATATTTTTCTTTTTTAACCGCATATTTTAGTCGCATATTTTCCATTTTTAAGTGCATGAAATTCCTTGCCCTAGTGATCACTATACAATTAACAAAACCTGTCCATAAATTTAATGCTTTGTTTAGTAGATTTATGTTTTGACGTTTAACTATTTTAGGTGGTATTATTTTGACAAAATATCGTCAAATGTATTAACAAAAATTAGTTGTCTTAACAATTATATTTAATTAAATTGCATAATGATTTTGCTGTTTTACCAATATATTTTATTAAATTCAACAATGCATTTTATTTAATTAATTAATTTTTTATCGATTTATTATTGATTTTTGGACTTATATTTCAATATTTTTTATATTTCACCAATTTCAAATTTTTTTAAGCAATGTACATACAATGTCTTATTTGATAAAATATAAAAAATAATGAAATATAAAATTGAAATTATAATATACTCTTTATTTAAAACACATGTACCATTTTATATACAAAAACATATAACTTTATTTAAATTAATAATTCAAATACATTATATAACTTTCATTAATAGTTTGCCTTAAACAAAATAACAAAAAGATATAATATCAAAATTAATGACAGACATTTTATGTTATTTTAATGTACGATTTAATTGAGAACGTTCAAAATTATATAAATTTATTTAAATTAAAATTAATAAATCTTCAATTAGCAATTCACTTTAAGTCACTGAATTTGTTAATTACACTGTGAGACAAATGGTAGGGGTCAGTGATCGGGAAGGGTTCAAACTACCGGGGAAAGTTATATCGGTAAAAAAGAAGTTATACGTGTCCCGGTGTTTCGCTGGGTCACCCCTAGGAATCGAGATATATCGATTTGACCTTTGGTGGTCTTTTTTTTGACATAACTCGAGAACCGCTAGTCCGATTTTGCAGAAACAATTTTAAAAAAATTAAAAATTACAATTCCTTTAATCTGTTCATATAACGTTTTTCTATGTACTCAACAGTTTTGCCGGTAAAAATAAATGTATGAAGAAAAAAATATTTTTTGCCTAAAATATTAAAAAAAAGTAATAAACAAAAGATTATTGATTGTTATGGTAGCGGTAAGAAACATTTATTTTTACCGGCAAAACTGTTGAGTATATAGAAAAAAGTTATATGAACAGATTAAAGGAATTGTAATTTTATTAAAATTGTTTGAGCAAAATCGGACTAGTGGTTCTGGAGTTATGTCAAAAAAAAGATATATCTCGATTCCTATGGGTGACCCAGCAAAACGCCGGGACACGTATAACTTGATTTTGACCGGTATAACATTTCCCGTTGGTTTCATCCCATCCCGATTTTGACTGTCGCATAGTGTTATCTATACTTTGAAAAACAAAAACACTTAATATCAATTTATTGATATTTCCGACAACTACAAATACACATGCTAGCACGATTAATGACGCAACAAAACTAACCTCACTAAACTTTTTTCCACAGATTTAATACTCTTTTTTTCAAATTGAAGAAAAATTATATCAAATTTACGTTGCAGTGTTTTTACAAAATTTTTTAGAGTTAACAAATTAAATTTTGTTAAAAAATGGACAAAAAATTATCAAAACAACAATTGTTTTGTAGAGAATTATTGACGGAAATAAGTACGTTCATTTAAAAAAAAAAGTAGTTGATTTAAAACGAGTAAAAAGGTTAAAATCGGGCATGCCGACTATACAATACCCTACACCAGTCTGGTGTATTGTTTGGATCCGAAATTCGAATGGGTTAAAATGGGGCTTATGTCAAAATTTTCTATAATGTGAGTCAGCGCACCAAATTTCATTAAAATATTTTAATATTTGCGACCTGCAGTTTGTAACCAAGCCAATTTTGGGGGGACCCTTATATGGGCACTAGTTCTAAACATGGACCGATGTTCACCAAAATCAATAGGCTTCGTCCTTGGGCCAACATAGGTCTATGTACCAAATTTCATCAAAATAGCTTAATATTTGCGACCTGCAGCGTATAAACAATATAATTTTGGGGGGACCCTTATATGGGCACTAGTTCTAAACATGGACCGATGTTCACCAAAATCAATAGGCTGCGTTATTGGGCCAATATAGGTCTGTGTATCACATTTCATCAAAATATCTTAATATTTGCGACCTGCAGCGTATAAATATTATAATTTTGGTAGGACCCTTATATGGGCACTAGGTCTAAACATGGACCGATGTTCACTAAAATCAATAGGCTGCGTTATTGGCCCAATGTAGGTCCGTGTACCAAATTTCATCAAAATATCTTAATATTTACGACCTGCAGCGTATAAAGAGTATAATTTTGATAGGACCCTTATATGGGCACTAGGTCTAAACATGGACCGATGTTCACCAAACTCAATAGGCTGCATTATTGGGCCAATATAGGTCTGTGTACCAAATTTCATCAAAATATCTTAATATTTACGACCTGCAGCATATAAACAGTTTAATTTTGGTAGGACCCTTATATGGGCACTAGGTCTAAACATGGACCGATGTTCACCAAAATCAATAGGCTACGTTATTGGGCCAATATAGGTCTGTGTACCAAATTTCGTCAAAATATCTTAATATTTACGACCTACAGCGTATAAACAGTATAATTTTGGTAGGACCCTTATATGGGCACTAGGTCTAAACATGGACCGATGTTCACCAAAATCAATATGCTGCATTATTGGGCCAATATAGGTCCGTGTACCATATTTCATCAAAATATCTTAATATTTACGACCTGCAGCATATAAACAGTATAATTTTGGTAGGACCGTTATATGGGCACTAGGTCTAAACATGGACCGATGTTCAAAAAAATCAAACTTGTTCGTCCTTGGGCCAACATAGGTCTGCGTACCAAATTTCATCAAAATATCTTAATAGTTGCGACCTGTAGAGTGCGCACAAGATTGCATGGACAGACAGACAGACGGACGGACGGACGGACGGACAGACGGACATCGTTAAATCGAAATAAAAAAAAATTCTGAACCGATCGGTATACTATAAGGTGGGTCTACGACCAATATTTTTTGGTGTTACAAACATCAGCACAAACTTATAATACCCTGACCACATAGTGGTGTAGGGTATAAAAACACACATTAATTTGAATAACAAATATATTGTTTTAACAATTCGTTTCATCAAAAAGTAACAACATTTTTATGTTGATTTCACTTACGACTTTTGGTTCAGTGTAGAACCGGTTCTAGAACATGTTATGGAACTTCAGAAATCAATTCTAGAACCTCCCAGAAATCAGTTATAGAATATGTTCCATGGAACCGGTGGTCTGTTCTAGAACAAATTCAGAGGTAACCAGTTAAAAAAATTTTACTGGGTGTTATATTACCTATTTATCCTATCAGTGAATAAACGAAAATTACATACCTACATACTTTATAAATAATTCCTTGTTAGTTGTTTATGTCTTCCGTTTCTCCTGTATTATATATTTCAGTACAATTGAAGAGTGAATTCCTCCTGTGTCAGTTTGGGGTAGGAAATATAACCCTTCTTCTCCTCTCCTCACCAAGGGGCACAGCACCTGGAAATACTTTTCATTAAAATTTAGAAACCTTTAATATATTTCATATATCATTAAATTTGTTTTTTAAAGTATCACAGTATTTTTTTTATTGCAACTAAAATTTTGTATTTTATTTTCTATGTATGTTAAATAAATTTACATGCATATCTAAAGATTAGAAAAAATCTGTTTATCGTTGCACACGCAAATGAAAAACATAAATATTATTAAAAGCCTTTTTATACTCGTATGTTTGCAGAAGTATTAAAACTAATCCCAGAGTGTTAATCGAAAGAAAAAGAAAACGATTCACTATTATGCACACTCAGCAATACGGGGCGTTTCATAGCTATAACGTCAATTTGGTTTCCTTATTCTCAAATAACAGATGCGATCGCTTCAGTGTCTTCGGGAGGTTAACTTTGCTTTCGACTGATGTAATATAAAAATTGTTGTTGTGATCTAGTGTTTGTTTTAAAATTGATATATGTTTGGAAACAATTTTGTAGTTTCTGTTCGAGAATTTTTGGTGGTTTTATGATAAAAGCAAACTGTCGTTTTGAAAAAATTGGCAAAAAATAAAGAACATTTAAATCTGGACAATTTTTTTTTTTTCAATAAACCTGCTAAATAAAAAAAAAACTCCAAACGATTTTGATGCAGAAGAGTACTTTTCAGTCAAATACTCTACGTTCTTTTGGGTTATGAAAGCCCAGATTGTCAGATTATCTTCATAAAACGTATACCAAAAATAGCTTTATTATACCCTACACCACTATGTGGTCAGGGTATTATAAGTTTGTGCTGATGTTTGTAACACCAAAAAATATTGGTCCTAGACCCACCTTATAGTATATCGATCGGCTCAGAATTTTTTTTTATTTCGATTTAACGATGTCCGTCTGTCCGTCCGTCCGTCTGTCTGTCTGTCCATGCATTCTTGTGCGCACTCTACAGGTCGCAAATATTAAGATATTTTGATGAAACTTGGTACACGGACCTACATTGGGCCAATAACGCAGCCTATTGATTTTAGTGAACATCGGTCCATGTTTAGACCTAGTGCCCATATAAGGGTCCTACCAAAATTATATTGTTTATACGCTGCAGGTCGTAAATATTAAGATATTTTGATGAAATTTGGTACACAGATCTATATTGGCCCAGTAACGCAGCCTATTGATTTTGGTGGACATCGGTCCATGTTTAGACCTAGTGCCCATATAAAGGTCCCCCCAAAATTATATTTTTTATACGCTACAGGTCGCAAATATTAAATATTATTGATGAAATTTGGTACACAGACCTATGTTGGCCCAAGGACGAAGCCTATTGATTTTGGTGAACATCGGTCCATGTTTAGACCTAGTGCCCATATAAGGGTCCCCCCAAAATTGGCTTGGTTACAAACTGCAGGTCGCAAATATTAAGATATTTTTTAATGAAATTTGGTGCGCTGACTCACATTATAGAAAATTTTGACACAAGCCCCATTTTAACAAATTCGAATTTCGGATCCAAACATTAGTTGGCTTTTACCCAGACTGGTGTAGGGTATTGTATAGTCGGCATGCCCGACTTTAACATTTTTACTCGTTATTTATATAGTTATCGCCTCAAATGGGCTGTGGCTAACGCAGTTTGTAGTAAAAATATTTATGTCTTCTTAAATTGCAGATCTTTCAAATGGGAAATAAGTTAGATCTTTACCTACTGATTCCGTAAAAATTAATGATGTTGTCATTTATTTGGAATTGTTTGTTTTTTTTCTGCAAAATGGAAACACACGTAACACTAAAAACTTGATTAGACGGACGTAAACGTAAACGCATCTCTGCGTAGCTGAATTAATGAGTTAAATAAGAACAGAAGATGTGTTGTGTTTTTCGTTTCATTCTTATGTATTCAATATAGAGCAAACGTAATTGTGTATTTACGTTTGTTCTATATTGAATGCATAAGAATGAAACAAAAAACACAATATATCTTCTGTTCTTATTTAACTCATTAATTCAGCTACGCAGATAGCGAATTAAGCCTGGCTAATCCAGGCTTAACACAATTTTTCTGAATGGCTTTATGTGTGCGTATCAAGTTCATCAGTGATTGTAATTTTAAAATTTTGGAATATTTTTTTGAAGCAGACAGCAAGCAAAAATTTAAATTTATAGTAAATGTTTCCGTTACATTTTTATAACATTAAAAAAAAAAAAAAAAAAAAAAAACGAGAAAAATTAATGAAACTAAGAAAATCCGTAAGTGGTAGTAAATTATTTAGAACAAATGTATAAAACAATTGAAAAAATATTTCTTTGAAAAATAAAGGTACACTCAGGGAAATTCTGCAGTAATAGTTTATTAGTTGTTTAAGTAGTATTTCAGTTTTGTTATTTTAAGTGAAAATAAAATTCATTTGTAAAAGAAATATGACTTTATAATTATTTTTAGGCAAATAATTTTCAGTTTCGAAAATTTAAAAATAAATAAAAATCTAATTAAAATCAAAATCCGAACAAATAGTCATTAGATCAGAGATTTTTAATTTCGTTAAAAAAAGTTAAAGTTAAAATTAAAAAAAAAAATTAATTTAAACTGATTGGTTTTCAAATAACATTCAGTTATGATTTATTTTTTAGTTAATCCTTTATTTTATTCAATTCGTTTTATTTCTAATTTTAATGTACCTAATAAGAATGTCATAATATTTATTAGTAATTCTTTTTATTTTAACCCTCTAATGCCCAAGGCTGCCAAAAGGCGTTCTTCAGGTTTTAAATATTTTATTAAACAAGTTGTATTATGTCCATAGAAAACTTAACTACCTACTTTTTTTGCCTTCAAACTTTTTTTGTATAAGGAACGGTTTTCAAGCGAGAAGCATGTAAAGTGAAAATTTGAAAAATTTTCAAAACAGAAAAAAATATTTCAAAAATTGCCAAAAATATATTTACGATCTGGCGTACATTATCGATAATAACGAAACTAGTTTAGAGTCTCTAATCACGCAAAGAAAAAACATGGTTGGGATGACCATATTCGAAGAGCATAATATATTTTTGGGTTTATGATTGTGACAATCATGTTATTACATAGTTGTGACAATCATACTCTTACCTCTTTTTTGTCATAATATGGTCAACAAATTACCTCACTATGAATGCAAAATGCTCCCAATATTACTTAGCATATTATAGTCCTACATATTATCATATTCTGGTCCTATTATCCCTATAGTATTCTCCCAGAATTCTGCTGAAGCTGAATTGAAAAGATATGCATGTTTTAATTGACAATATTTATTCAATGACTAATTTACACATATATAAAGATAAAAATAAATTATGGAAGCTATAAAATGCAGAAATATATTGCTAAGAATACAATTTCACAATACATCCAAAAATCATCATAATATTTTCCTTATGATCATAATATTTTCTTGATGATCATAGGATTTTTCCAATGATCATATTATTGTCATGTCGAAAATTTTGTGATCAGCTAGGATCATATTATGAACACTAGGAACATATTATGATTATTTCGTTCAGTCTTCATATTTTCTCCAATTTCGTACAGTTTTTCAACTAGACTTCCGTACAAAATGAAAAGCTAAATGTAGCACTACTTATTATGGACGCTCTTCAAAATTACTTTTTCTGTGTGAGTACAAAATAAATCACTTTTTTTTATCACTTTTTACTTATTTTATAACACTTTAGAGTACAATCTAATTTCAAGTTTCCTGGTTAGACCGAATTCTTTCTTCCACAAACAATGTTACTAATAAAATGAACACCAATAAGTTTTTCTTTTATTTCCTATCTTTTTTGTTTTTTTTTAATATGTTTATTTTCTTTTATTGCTTCTTGCAACTTCTTTTCACAAAATCACAAACAACAATGACGCTAACTGATCGATGACGCTCATAAAAAAATATACTGACCATCTTATAGTTGTCGAAATCATACCAATGATTACGAACATGATATCTCTCAATGCAAATAATAATTTGATTGCAATTCGAAGAGAGGAATATGGTTGTCCAGATAATATATGATTGCAGACGAGTGAAAAATATGTGAACCGAAAAAAGAGAGAGATTTTAATTATAAAATGATTATAGACTACCATATCATTTGCAAGGTATGATTAATACATTAATAATATGATTGCAACAACCAGGTATGGCAGAAGGGAACAAAGTTTTGTAGCCGTGGTCATATTGTAACCATATCTTTTCTCTGCGTGATTGTAAAATCAGTTGAAAATTTTTCTTCAGGAATCACAGGATAACGGCAGGATACGTTTTACAAATATCTCTCTAACTCAAAAACTAGCCAAAGATTTTCTTGAAATTAAACACAGATTATATACTCAAAGGTAGTAGCAAAATTTATTGATTCGCCAAATTCCGTAATTTTCAAAAAACGAAAATCGCCATAACTTTTGAAATAAAAACAATTGATCAACAATTTTCGGTACGTAATTTTATTTTATTGATAGTGTTATTTACAGGAAAAACCGATATTAGCGTTTTTTTAATCACCTGGATTTAGAATTTTTCATACAAAAAGGGGATTTATTAAATCCAAAAAAAAACTGGATTTAATAAATCCTCAATAAAAGCACAAATATATGAAACTGCCTATTAATAAAAAAAAAAAATACGAATAAAAATTAAAAGAGAAACAAAAAAATTTAAAAACTAACAAATAAAAGGTTTTTATTAAATTTTTTTTTTATGAAATATGTTTAGAAAAAAAACTACACCTCACCAAATAGGTATTTTCCATCTTGGACATGGAGAAATAGCTGAAATAGAAATGGCAATTTTTCACTCTACTGTAAGTAATTTAATTAAATCCAATTAGTGAATATTAAATATTGCAATAGAATTTTTCAATTGTGTAAAAATATAAATTGAAGTGATAAAACTGAAAAGGCAGACTGTCTGTCGTTGTTTTATATAAAATATAATTAAAACTTAAAAGTTAAAGCAAAATCCTTCATTATCGAATTCAGTATTAAAAATTAGGGTGAAAGAAGTGTCGAACAGAAAATTCTTTTTAAAATAGGGAGAATCTAACCCCATCTGTTGAGCACTTTTAGAACTACTTTTTGGATTTATTAAATCCAAGTGATTAGAAAAGCGGCTATTATTTGACTACTGGGTTTCAAGATACGTCTTTAACCTTTGTTGTGCTATATCGCCTAAATAAAGCGATAGATTAAAATTTTAATATTTGTTCCATAGTAGATTTTCAACGCCAAATGTGTGGTTGAAATATTATTGTAATCAGAAGAGAGAGCATTAGAGCATTAAGAACTTTTTCTGAACCCGTATCTTTGAGATAAGTCTATTAAAATTTCTTTGTCGTCAGTTCTATGATAAGTTCTTTTGCGTTAGTTATTTGAAACATTCTTTTACATGAGATCTGTGACAGCTTCTTTTGGATAAATCCTACACTCAACCAAAAAAGTCTGTAATGGATACTGAAAATTTTTCTGTTATTACGGGAAATTTAACTGTTTTGAGGCCAACGGTATTTTTTGCTAATTTTAGCAACACATGTCTGCTGATCTGTAGTACAATAAAATTAGTAGAAAAAATTAGTAGCCGCTACTGAATTTTAGTAAAATTTATGTAAAATGCAATTCAAAATCGATTATCTAAAATCAGTTAAAAAACTTACTAAATATCATAATTTTAGTACAATGAAATTAGTATAAATAATTAGTTGCAGCTACTAAATTTCAGTAAATTGCTGTAAACTGTAATTTAAAATCAATCTGCTGAAATTAGCAAAAAATTGTACTAAAAAATAAAAAAACTGTAAAATCTAAAAATTTTTTTCTTCTTTCGATTGTAACAATCGTATAATTACTTCATCGTACTTGAAATTTGGAGTCAAAATTGCAAACGGTTCTCTAGTTATTTCCGTTTTATGCATTGGAGATGCAATAAAATTTTCTGGGTGTTATTTCTAAATTAAGAATATATCAATAGTAACAAATATAAACTAAACAAGAATTGTAAAAAATCAAAAAAAAAAAATATTTTTAAATTAGTATATTTTTCTGCTAAATTTAGCACTCGGTTTTGAAAAATTAGTAAAATGTTTTTCTGAAATCAGCAGCGAAAATTAGTAAAAAAATCCGTAATTTGTAATAAGAGAATAGCAAAAATGATTACTAAAAATAAAAATTGTACTAATAATCAGTTTAAAAATAGTATAGTGCGATTGGAAACTGTTTACAATTTTTTTTACAAACTTTTTTATTTGAGTGTACGACAGGTTCTTTCAGGTTAGTCCTGCGATAGGTTCTTTTGTGTTAGTACTATGACAGGTTGTTTTGTGTCAGTCCTGTGGCAGGTTCTTTTGCTTCAGGCCTGCGACTGGTAGTTTAGCTTTGATTCTGTGACACGTCATAAAGGTCAAAGGACCCTAGGACAAGCCCACAGGGTTTCTGTCCGATGTCCGGTGCGATGAAGCGCTATGTAGTTTCTTATATGATTGTTATATGGTGCTTTTCATCAATAATTTTCATATGTACAACCTAATGCTTGTTTAAACGAGTAAAAAGGTTAAAGTCGGGCATGCCGACTATACAATACCCTACACCAGTCTGGGTAAAAGCCAACTAATGTTTGGATCCGAAATTCGAATGGGTTAAAATGGGGCTCGTGTCAAAATTTTCTATAATGTGAGTCAGCGCACCAAATTTCATTAAAATATCTTAATATTTGCCACCTGCAGTTTGTAACCAAGCCAATTTTGGGGGGACCCTTATATGGGCACTAGGTCTAAACATGGACCGATGTTCACCAAAATCAACAGGCTTCGTCCTTGGGCCAACATAGATCTATGTAGCAAATTTCATCAAAATATCTTAATATTTGCGACCTGCAGCGTAAAAACAGTATAATTTTGGTAGGACCCTTATATGGGCACTAGGTCTAAACATGAACTGATGTTCACCAAAATCAATAGGCTGCGTTATTGGGCCAATATAGGTCTGTGTACCAAATTTCATCAAAATATCTTAATATTTACGACCTGCAGCGTATAAACAGTATAATTTTGGTAGGACCCTTATATGGGCACTAGGTCTAAACATGGACCGATGTTCACCAAAATCAATAGGCTGCATTATTGGGCTAACATAGGTCTGTGTACCAAATTTCGTCAAAATATCTTAATATTTACGACCTGCAGCGTATTAACAATATAATTTTGGTAGGACCTTATATGGGCACTAGGTCTAAACATGGACCGATGTTCACCAAAATTAAACTTGTTCGTCCTTGGGACAACATAGGTCTGCGTACCAAATTTCATCAAAATATCTTAATATTTGCGACCTGTAGAGTGCGCACAAGATTGCATGGACAGACAGACAGACGGACGGACGGACGGACAGACGGACATCGTTAAATCGAAATAAAAAAAAATTCTGAGCCGATCGGTATACTATAAGGTGGGTCTACGACCAATATTTTTTTGTGTTACAAACATCAGCACAAACTTATAATACCCTGACCACATAGTGGTGTAGGGTATAATGACCACATAGTGGTGTAGGGTATAAAAATTATTGATATATGATGGAGATATTGCAAACATTTCCATGAATGTCCCTAATATTACTGCTATATAGATGAAAATTTGTTCAAACAACTTTAATACATAGCAGACATGACTATTTGTAAATAATAACTTGAGATAAATGCCGATATGATAATCGCAGAAGTAAAAAAAAAAAAGAAAACAGAATTGCATATGAAAGAGTGTGTGAGTATAGATATTTGAATGCCAAAAGACTTACTGAAGTGAGGAAATTCATATCGATATTATGGCACTTTTATCCGTTTAATGGTTGCCAAAAGGTATTTTTTATACATTCACAAAAAGATTTCAAAAGAAGTTTTTGTTACTGTTGTTATTTACAATGCACATATCATTTCAAAGTTATATACATATGTATACACTTTTTTCTATTTCGACCTTAGTGTAAAATTCAGTTTGAAATGCAGTAAACAAAATATATAGATTTTGTTATTTTATGGCACATAATATAACCTCTGGGTTTTAACAAACAAACAAGAATTATGAAAATTAAGTTGTAAAATAATTTATAGTTTCAATACAAAATACTTGTTCTTAACGCTATCGTAAATTATGTGAAGGGATTTTGGTTAAATGTATTAATTTGTAATTAAGAAAATATCTCTTTAGAACTGGTGTATTAAGTTGTGTGGGAAAAAAGTATTATTATAGGAATTTATTCTAAATTTGCTATACAATTATTTATTCATTGAAAAATAGTGTAGTTTATAGTATGTATTATATATATCATGTATATTCTCTATTAATTATTGAAAATTGTAATTAAATTCTAAATTATCTATCAATTACATGAAAAAATCCCCTTTAGGTATTCAACTACTCAATATAATTATCAAATTACATATCGTTAAGTGAAATGCAAAATAGTGGAACTTAACATTTTCATTTTTTAACAGGAGAAGCAATAAACATCGATAGACATTTTAGGAAATTCGTTAAGATAATCTATTAAGCCATCTTTAATCTACATAAAATCCTTTGTTTTTTGATACAAAATTATGTGTTGTTTTTGTTGAAAATCGTATGATTTTATAAGGTCTTTTAAAATACCCCCGAATATTTCGATTGTAGAACGGTTAAATTGTAGTGGAGAAATGTAGTTCAATGCAGTGCTTCATAATCAATCAATCAACCCCATTTTTTAATTTTACAGGGCCACCAAAAAAGCGAGGAAACTTAAAAACATTTTAGGATTTTGTTAATAATAGCCAAGTCAATCATAATCAAATGAATCGAATCAAAAGAACCGGCTTTGAAAATTTAGTTTGTTGCATTGTTTTGCATTTCACCTGACGATATGTGTACATATATTTAAATTGACTGTCTGGTATTATTTTCATAGTATTTTGTACAAAAAAAAAACTGTATGTCTAAATAAAACAAATCATAAATGAGAAGCTGCAGCCACTGTGCAAATCGTGCAATAACAAACCGTGGATTAACTGCCTGTGCCACACAAACATGTACGCATTAAAAACTAAAATCAACTGAACCATAAATGTCGATATTTGAAAATGTATGAAGTTTAACGTATAAACAACAATTTAATTAAAGCAATATCACGTCTATTATTATAAACTTCGTTTTTTTTCTATTTTGCCAAAAGCCTTTGTTTGTTAATACATAAACGCAAACTATAGTTTTTAATGCATCGCATTGAGATGTGCTTTGATATTAAACATAATTTTTTAAAACATCACTTAACACGATGAAACGTAAGCCCCAATCATTTCAAATGATATAATAAACTTTGTTGATGATGATGATAGTTTTAAAAATTTCATAAAACTTATATGTGACCTTCTCCGAGAAAAGGGTCTAGTGTGTCAAAAAACGGGTTTGGACTTAAGAGTGGATTCTGGTACCTAAAAGGATGTAGAATAAGATGAAATGAGTTAGAAAAAACACACTAGGTCCCTTTTCTCGGAGAAGGTCACATATACTGTATCAAAATATCGTATCGATTATAGTGTGTAACTAACGTGACAATTCTGTTTGACCGGGATTGTGCTAAGTTTTAAAATACATTAACCGCATGAGTGGCACTACATAAAACTAAACTAAAACTATCATCGTGGCGCCGAACGGGAATAGGTACGAGCTTATTTGTGTCTTCTGAAATTATATAATTGTTGTGTGATGGGAAGTATAAAACCATAAAGCGTATATATTCATGATCTGATCTAGCCATATCTCCTGTCAGTCCTCTTCTCTATCCATCTGTCTCTCTCTTTTTCTATCTGTATGTCTGGCTGTTCCTAAATAAATTTATGTGTCTATTTCTACAAAAAGTCTGTGACTCTTAGTTGTGACTTGTGATTATTGTTGCAAAGTCACAATAAATTATATTTGTTCAAATTCTTACAAAAAAAATTAAGATCTGGCATCGCCACAATCATAATATTGCCCAGGAAATAAAAATTTAAGTAATGCTTTGCAAACCAAGTTTGGAGAACGTGTTATCTCACGAAATGGTCCAGTCGATTGGCCGCCTCGGTCGTGCGATTTGACGCCGTTGGACTATTTCCTGTGGGCTTACGTCAAATCTATGGTCTATGCCAACAAGCCAGCGACGATTGATGAACTTCGTACGAATATCGGCCGTTTTATGCTTAAAAACCGTCGAAAATTGGGTTCAGCGTCTGGACTTCTGCAAGCGTGCCCGTGGTGGCCATGCAAAAGAGATCGATTTCCATACATAATGGCATCGAACATACTTTCACAGGAATAAAGAATTTCATTGATATCCAAAACCGTTTTTGTTTTTTTTAAAAAAACTTTTGTAGCGCTCTTATTGAAAAACCCTTTATTAGTTAGTGTATTTTTACTACTTTCTTAGAAGTAATTCTGAACAACTTCAAAAAATCACTTCTTTCATTGCTGCCAAAGTATCCGTTTTAGTATATTTTTACAGCTTTTTTAGAATTACTTCTAAACAATATCCAAAAATCACTTAAGTATTGCTTTTAAAGCATAATTGCTCTTAAAGTCTTCCTAAAAAGTGATTTTGGTATCATTTGGTACTTCTAAACAGATGATCGCGGGTTCGATTCCTGAAGGGACAAATATATTTTCAATTTTCTTTTATTTATTTTTTTATTTTTTTAAAAATTTAAAAAAATTTTTTTTTTAATTTTTTTTTTAAATTTTGTTTTTATTTTTTTAATATTTATAATTAATTTGTTCAAATTCAATATTTTTTGATTTTTCAATTTCTAAAAATATATAAAATAAAAATAATGGAAAATAACTGAAAACAATACTGAACTGCAGTGCACCGTTTGCACTTGTTTAAAAAGTTCTTTTATTGAAGGAAATAAAGCACAATATCTCGCAGTAACAAAGTGGTGTTTTTATGCCCGTCAACTTCCATATCAAAGAATAGCTCAGCGGTAGAGAGCTAGACTAGCAATCACGAGGTCGCAAGTTCGATACCCGGTGGGGGCGATAAAAAACTTTTGTAAAACAAAAAAGAATATAATTTTTTTGCGAAGAATTTTCTTTTAACTTTTAATTGGTGAAAAAGAGCTTCCTTTGTACTCGTTCAACAAGAAAAAATGTTTAAGTGGGAGTACTTCTCTCCTATGACAACTCAATGTTAAAATCATTAGTGTATATTAGGGCCGGTCGATTTGTAGGCAGGCAAAAAAATCGCTCAGCTGACAAGGAAAATCGTATTCTAGGGATCAAAATAAGAAACTTTGCCGGAGGAACCATACCTCTAAAACGAATTCTGATGTCCCAACTTTTGACCGGTAGGGTCAAATTTTGAAAAATCCCACTTTGACCCATTTAGAGTGCCCCAATCGAGTCCAAATGTATGACCGACCCTCACTAACTTTGGAGGGCCGACCCACCAATGCCAGTGGCATACCCCCTGGAACTCCCCTAGTGGGTTCCTCATACAAATATTTCAAAAAATCACCATTTTCGGCACTTTACAAATTGGTGCTCAAATGTCGCACAAATCTGGATTTGGACTCGATTGGGGCACTCTAAATGGGTCAAAGTGGGATTTTTCAAAATTTGACCCTCCGGCAAAGTTTCTTATTTTGATCCCTAGAATACGATTTTCCTTGTCAGTTGAGCGATGTTTTAAATCGACCCGCCCTAGTGTATATGTTAAAAAAGAAGTACATCTACATCATCAATTGTAGTGTTTTTCCTACTGCTTCGGATTTGCTGGGCTGTAAATCCTCACTTTACTATATTAACTTTCCTGAGTGATGCTGGTATTGTATTAAATAAATCATTTTCTCAGTTTGCGAAATTCTTAAAAATTTTTAGTGAGAACGTAATGTTATTAGAATGTAAAATATTCAAATTGGTTTTCATAATTGCAAATACTTCAATTCAAATTTTTTTTGATAAACAATTATTTTTAAAACCCAATTTGTTTATGTCATTCTATATTCTAACATACATATGTATCCAATATGTTTGTGTATAGTCGAAATATTGATGAATGTATTGCAAATATTTGAGCGTATATGATTGCTAATATTTTTAAATCATAACGTAAACTTTTAACCTCTTTAAGTTAAATTACTGACCAAATTTACTCAACACCCCCAATAGCTAAACACGATTTTTTTGTATGAATTTTAACAACTCACCACAGTTAATACCGCATAAATGTATACGGTGCTATAGTCTACAATTATTATTATTTGTTGAAACAATGATTTCTTAAAAATTACTCATTGTAGACACTAAACAATCCAGTAACAATATGAAACACGTGCAACAACATCATATTGTGTATTGTTATGTTTTTTTTTTAATACTTTGGTGTTATTGGAAGTGTTTGGTTTTGGCTAAAAACAGTGATGATAACTTTTTGTGTTGGACAAACGTGTGCACTAATAGAAATAAATCTGTAAAAAAGCAGAAAATTTACTAAAAATTAGTTAAAAATTACCTTGTGGAAAAAGCTACTAAAATTAGCCGTTTTTTGCAGAATTTTTAGTTATATTTGAATTAACTTTAAGTAATTGAAAATGACAAATTATATTGTAATTTTGCTAAATATTTTTTAATATTTAGCTAAATAAAAATTAATCTGTTATATCTACAAAATTTTTGTTATTTTTAAGCTGAATTTAGTTGAATACAAATAGGAGCCTATTTTGCTAAAACCAGCAAAAATATTTGCAAAAAAAAACTGCTGATTTCAGACGGCTAGGTTTGCATTAAAAAAAAAGAAATCGAAATAAATCTTTGAAAATTTATAATATTATGTGAGGTAATTTTTAACTAAATTTGGTAGCTTTTTCTGCTATTTTTACAGATTTACAACCATTAATCGGATGAGCTGAGTTTCAAACTTGGGAGAGATGAACAAATATGTATATTAGGGTGGGTCGATTTAGCAATCGATATTGTGCCATTGAGTTTTCTATAGCTTTTGGTTTAAGGAAAAAAAAGTTCCACTACGGCATATCAAAAAAATCATTTTCGAGGCGCCCAAATTTCAATTTTTTACAATTTTCTAATAAATGCTAGATTAGCGCCATCTTGCGGTGGCTTTTTGAAACAACTAATGAAGTTGTAAACAATATAACATTACAACCTATCCAGAAAGGTATTATGTACTTATGAAAATCGGATAAAAAATGTAGCAACTAGAGGTACCCTATTAAAAAAATTATATGACTTTTGATATTATATATAAGTATATCCGAAAAATTAAAACATCTAATTGTATCTAATTAGATCGTAATATGATCATATTAGATCTAATTTGACACAATTAGATCTAATTTGATGGAATAAGATATGGTTGGATACAATTTTATCCAGATTTTGTCCTCATCCAAATGTATCAAATATAATATAATCATATCCAACTAAATATAATGGTATATAATTCGATACAATTATACATAATTATATGAGGCATATGTAACTATATATAATTGGATATTGTAATATGTAGCACTATATATTGTCCAATATATAACAAGATATATTTATATATTTAGGATATAATTTCGTAAGACTTTATATAATTATATCTTGGTATATGTTTCAATATATAATTATACAAAATTGTATATGATAATATATGACTATATCAAAACTTTTTTACTTGGGTTATATACTTTTACCTACCCAAGTAAAAAAGTTTTGATATAGTCATATATTATCATATACAATTTTGTATAATTATATATTGGAACATATATACTAAGTTATACTTATATACAATTTTACGAAATTATATCCTAAATATATAACTATATCTTTTTATATATTGCACAATATATAGCGCAACATATTACAATATCTAATTATATATAGACCTGTATATATTTACATATGCGTCATATAATTATGTATAATTGTATCGAATTATATACCATTACATCTAGTTAGATATGATTATATTACATTTGATACATTTGGATGAGGACAAAATCCGGATAAAATTGTATCAAACCATATCTTATTCCATCAAATTAGATCTAATTGTGTCAAATTAGATCTAATATGACTATAATACGATCTAATTTGATACAATTATATGTTCTCATTTTTCGGATGTAATTATATATAATATCAAAACTCATATAATTTTTTTTAGTAGGGAAGTAAAATTATTATCAGACCATATAAAAATATATTGTACTATATGTGGAAGCATATGACCAGCTATGGCTATAAATGATCATATACGAGCCCATATATGATCAAATATGTTCATATACGATCCCATTTCCATCTGGGTATTCATTAATTTTGTGTCCTACATTGCAGCATATTTAAATTTCATAAAAATCTGTGTGAATGACTCAACAACCCTTTCTTGTAATTCTTTCTTACTTAAGCGATTTTAGACACTGGAAAACATGAAATTGGCATCATTTTGATACACAATTGTAGTGGTGGCGTTTTGTTATTGCTAATCGATCTAGCTCGTTTGTATGAGTGACTTAAGAATTGTTGGAAGGAATGAATGAATATGTTGTTGGTTACCTAAACTTTAATTAAATTTAACCAAAAATGAATTTTACATCAATAACCATAAATTTATCATCGTAAAAGGTAGACCCACAAATAAAACTGAAAAAAAACAATATATGTTTATATGTGAGTCTTGAAATTTGTGTATTTAAAAAAACATTTGTTGCAGTGCAAAAAAAAAAAAAACAAAAAATAAAAATCCATTTACATTTTCATGGGGTCTTTAATTTATAACTTTAGCAAAATATGTTTTTAGGGGGTCTTTTTATTCATTGCAAACCCAGCAAACAAAAAAATTGGAAGTCATGCTTTACAAGTCACTCCTTTTTTGCTTTCAAATTATCTATTAGTGTATTTTTATTGCTTTTTTTAGAAGTAATTTTGAAGAACTTCAAAAACAACACCTTTTTTAGTACTTTCATAGCAGCAGTTAGTCTTTACAGCTGTCTTAGAGGTAATCTGTTTTAATTAATGCTTTTAAAGGATTATTACTGTAAAGGTGATTTTAAGAAGTGATTTGAATACAATTTTTTTTTTGCAAACAGATTTGATCGCGGGTTTAAATCTTCACGGAATCAATATTTTAAAAATTTAGTTTTTTTTTAATATTTATAATTAATTTGTTTGAATCCAATATTTGTTTTAATTTTTAAAAATAAATAAAATAAATGTTCTTTAGTTTGATTTTAGATCATAAATAAAGAAAGCTGAATAGGAAAGAAAACTATGAATTGGCCACACTATGAGCAAGACCTTACGTGGGAGAGATGGCTAAGCTGCCGAACCCTTGTATAGTTACGTTTGTAATGTAGGAGTACATGAGTTCGATTCCTAGAGCCGACAGGTATATTGAAAAAATTATCATATAGAGACAATCTGTTAATAAAATATAAACAATAATACAATTTAATGGAAAATAACTGATGAAGCCTGTCTATAAAAAAAGGCAGAAATTCGATCTACACCATCTTCAGTTTTATTTCAGAAAATTCCAAATATATTTCAAAATTGTCCAAAAATGTTTTAAAATTATCCAAAAATGTTTTAAAATTGTCCAAAAATATTTTAAAATTGTCCAAATATATTTTAAAATTGTCTAAAAATTTTTCAAAATTGTCTAAAATGTTTCAAAATTATCCAAAAATGTTTTAAAATTTTCCAAAATTGTCTTAAAATTGTCCAAAAATGTTTTAGAATTGTCCAAAAATTTTCCAAAATTTTCCAAATATTGTTTAAAATTGTCCAAAAACATTTGATATTTGTCCAATTGCATTTCAAAATTGTCCAAAATATATTTTAAAATTTTCAAAATATATTTCAAAATTATACAAATATATTTTAAAATATTACAAATATATATCAAAATATTTTATTTGTATTTAAAAAAATTTCTTTTGTCCAAATGTATTTCAAAATTATTCATTTGTATTTCAAAATTTTAAGACTGTATATCAAAATTGTCCAAATGCATTTCAAATAATTCCATTTGTATTTCAAAATTCTCCAAATCTATTTGAGAAAATTCCAAATCTATTTTAAAAAACTAGTAAATTTGTATTCCAGAATAGAGTGTTTTTAAAAACATTAAATACAAATTAATAATGTGTTTATTACTTTGAAAAAAAAAAATGATTATTCTTCTTCTTGACCTCAAACCTACTTAATATCACTTTCTGTTTAAATTACACTGTGAGACAAATGGTAGGGGTCAGTGATCGGGAAGGGATCAAACTACCGGGGAAAGTTATATCGGTAAAAAAGAAGTTATACGTGTCCCGGCGTTTCGCTGGGTCACCCTAGGAATCGAGATATATCGATTTGACCTTTGGTGGTCTTTTTTTTGACATAACTCGAGAACCACTACTCCGATTTTGCTCAAACAATTTTAAAAAATTAAAAATTACAATTCCTTTAATCTGTTCATATAACATTTTTCTATATACCCGAGTAAAAAAAATTGATCTCGCGCAATATCTAATTATATCCAATTTGATATTGTTTAAGATCTGCTGTAATATCTAGCTGATCCAATTAGATCTCAAAATTGGGTGTATCCAATCATATCGTATTAGATCCAATTGTATATATGGGGATAAACTAAGATCAAGTTATATCTCAAAATTGGGAGGTCCAATGATATCTTTGGGGATAAACCTAGATCTATTTTGATCCGAAAATTGGCGGATCCAGCTATATATTTGGGGATATTTTTAGATCTAATTTGATCCGAAAAATGGCGGATCCAATTAGATCCAGCTATATATTTGTGGATAAACTTATATCTAATTTGATCTCAATTTTGGCAGATCGAATTAGATCCAGCAATATATTTGTGGATGAACTTAGATCTAATTTGATCCGAAAAAGTGGCAGATCGAATTAGATCTAGCAATATATTTGGGGATAAACTTAGATCTAATTTGATCCGAAAAATGGCACATCGAATTAGATCCAGCAATATATTTGTGGATAAACTTAGATATAAATTGATCTGAAAATTGGCAGATCAAATTAGATCCAGCAATATATTTGTGGATTAACTTAGATCTAAATTTATCCGAAAAATGGCAGATCCAATTAGATCCAGCAATATATTTGTGGATAAACCTGGATATAAATTGAATAGAAAATTGGCAGATCAAATTAGATCCAGCAATATATTTTGGGATTTAGTAAGACCTAATTTGATCCGAAAAATGGCAGATCGAATTAGATCCAGCTATATATTTGTGGATGAACTTAGATCTAATTTGATACGAAAAATGACAGATCGAATTAGATCCAGTAATATATTTAGGGATAAACTTGGATCTAACTTTATCAGAAAAATGCCTGATCGAATTAGATCCAGCAATATATTTGGGGATAAACTTGGATATAAATTGATCCGAACATTGGCAGATCAAATTAGATCCAGCAATATATTTGGGGATAAACTTGGATCTAAATTTATCAGAAAAATTGCAGATCGAATTAGATCCAGCAATATATATGGGCATAAACTTGGATCTAAATTTAACCGAAAAATGGCAGATCGAATTAGATCCAGCAATATATTTGGGGATAAACTTGGATCTAAATTTATCAGAAAAATGGCAGATCGAATTAGATCCAGCAATATATATGGGGATAAACTTGGATGTAAATTTATGCGAAAAAGTAGATCTAGGTATATGTGACCTTCTCCGAGAAAAGGGACCTAGTATGTCAAAAAACGGGTTTGGACTTAAGAGTGGATTCTGGTACCTAAAAGGGTGTAGAATAAGATGAAATGAGTTGAGGCACCTAACCATACCAAATCGCATCTCCCAACTGAAGGTGTGTTTAAAGTGATAATGCGTTATGAAATTTTAAATGCGTTCTTCTCAAAACTTAATTTTCACACACTAGGTCCCTTTTCTCGGAGAAGGTCACATATATATTTCAGGATTAAGTTATATCTAACTTTATCTGGAAAACGGCAGATCGAATAAGATCGAGGATTATATTTGGGGATTACGTAAGATCTAAATTTATGAAAAAAATAACAGATGAAATTAGATCCAGTAATACATTTCGGGATTGCGTAAGATCTTAACTTTTTCAATAAGTTGCAGATCGAATTGAATCCAGTGATATATTTAGTGATTTGGTAAAATCTTAAATTTTCCCATAAATTGCAGATCGAATTAGATCCAGCAATTTATTTAGGTATTAAAATGGCAGATAGAATTAGAAACAGCAATATATTTGGGGATTGACATCTAAAAACTATCCATAAAAATGACAGATAAAATTAGATGCCGCATTATATTTGGTACTACGTAAGATCTCCATTTATTTGGGATTAAATAAGATCCCAGACATATATTGCCAACTGTTCAAAAAATAATACACTGACAGCCCGAGTAAAAAAAATTATATATAATCATATGTGGCATATATTACAATATATAATTAGACATGTGGTTATGTATATCCATATATAATTATATATGAGGTTTTTTCCGAAAAATTTTCCTTATATTATGTCATATATAATTTCATCTAATTAGATATCGGCCTTCATAATATTAGATATGGCATATATAATTATATATTACATAACATGGTTGATCTTATTGCATATATAGTTATATATAGAACTATATCTTAATATATATGGTGGCATTTTAGCAATATATAATTATATATGGTATCATTTAAACAATATATAATTATATATGGTGACAGTTAAACTAGATATTATCATATATGGTGCCATTTAAACAATATATGGTCATATATGGTACCTCATAAACCAAATCTTTAATTCAGTTCCAGATATGATAATATATGGTACTATATATAGTGCGATATATATTTATATATGGTGTTATTTAAGCTATATAATATCATATATGGTGCCATTCAAACCATATATTATCATATATGGTGCCATTCAAACCATATATTATCATATATGGTACCATTTAAACCATATATTATCATATATGGTGCAATTTCAACAATATATGCCCATATATGGTACCTCATGAACAATATTTTTAATACAGTTCCACATATGATAATATATGCTACCATATATAGTGCCATATATATTTATATATGGTGTTATTTAAGCAATATATTACCATATATGGTGCCATTTAAACCATATATTGTCATATATGGTGCCATTTCAACAATATATGCTCATATATGGTACCTGATGAACGACATTTTTAATACAGATGCAGATATGATAATATATGCTACCATATATAGTCCCATATATATTGATATATGGTGTCATTTAAACAATATTAATATATAGACATATATGGTATCATTTAAACAATATATTGTCATATATGGCACAATTTAAACAATATATGGTAAAATTTGGTACCACATCAACATTTTGAATACAATTCCATATATGGTTTAATTTGAATAATGTAAAACTATGTATGGCGCTATAAAAAATATTATCAGATATGTTACTTCATTAACAATATTTATAATACAGTGGCATATATTGTAATATATGTATATCATTTAATATATATTGATGTATGGTAATGGTACAATAATTCCAATATCAGTTGAGATACAATTTGTGGGTCCATATCAACAATTTGTTCAAGTACATTTAACATATATATATGTACATTTAAGTTATAATTTATAAACACTTTATAAAGTTAAATAGTTCCATCAACCTCGTCTAACTGTATAGAATGTTTATGAATATACGATTTAATATATAATAATTACAACCACAAATTGGTGCCATTATCTAAAATTTAATTTAATGTTAACTTATAATAAAATAAAAATGTATTTCCTAAAAATAAAAATATAGTGTTAATTAATGTTAATATACAATAGGTTTAAATTTAACATCCCAGACAGAAAAATATAATCGGCACAATGCTGGCAAACCGTTGGCGATGGTCGGTTATGCGTTGGCAGAACGTTGCATTAACTATCTTGGCAAAAAAATAGATTTCAAAAAACATTTTTCAAAAAATTGAGAAAACTTTTTTAATATTTGCTTTTAAAAACATGAAATTTAACCCAGTCCACCAGATTGTCAGCCAAGACCTCTACACTCTAATCTAACGAGACTTGTTATAGATGTGTGATAGCTACAAATTAAATGAATGATAAAAGCATTTCGAGCTAACTTATAAGCATGGAAAAAAGGTATTCCAGAAATTATTAAATGTATTTTAGAAAATTTTAATTGTATATCACAAAATATTATTTGCACTTCAGAAACTACAATATTACGCAAATTTAATTATTTATTTATTTAGTTGTGTCCAGAAATAATGAAATCTATTTCAGAATTTCATAGCTAATAGAGAAAAATTTCTCAAATACATTTCATAATTTCGGAAATACGATTGATAATTTCTGAAATACAGTTTGATAATTTCTGAAATACAGTTGTGAATTTCGGAAATACAATTAATAATTTCTGAAACACAATTGATAAAACTGAACTTCAATTGACTAGTTCTGAAATACAATTCATAAATGTGAAAAATAATTGATGAGTTCTGAAACACAATTGATAAAACTGAAATTCAATTGATTATTTCTGAAATACAATTGATAAATCTTAAAACAATTAATACAATTGGAAATGGTGTAGAGCGTCAAAAAGATGTAAATAAAATTATTTTATTCAAAGATTTCAATTTAATAAAAAAATAAATATATAATTTTATAAAAAAATTTATAGAAAAAAAAATTTTAATTTTATAAAAAGAAATTCATTTTGTAAAAGAAATGCATATTGAACTCGTTACCTTCTGAGTTTAAACCTTATTTTAACAAAATATTGTAATTTTTATACAATCAGTGCTCTGCCAGTCTATTATTTTTTGAACAGTCGGCAATATATGTCTGGGATCTTATTTAATCCCAAATAAATGGAGATCTTACGTAGTACCCAAATATAATGCGGCATCTAATTTTATCTGTCATTTTTATGGATACTTTTAAATGTCAATCCCCAAATATATTGCTGTTTCTAATTCGATCTGCCATTTTAATACCGAAATAAATTGCTGGATCTAATTCGATCTGCCATTTTCTGATAAATTTAGATCCAAGTTTATCCCCAAATATATTGCTGGATCTAATTTGATCTGCCATTTTTCAGATCAATTTATATCTAAGTTTATCCACAAATATATTGCTGGATCTAATACGATGTGCCATTTTTCGGATCAAATTAGATCTAAGTTTATCCCCAAATATATAGCTAGATCTAATTCGATCTGCCACTTTTTCGGATCAAATTAGATATACGTTTATCCACAAATATATTGCTGGATCTAATTTGATCTGCCAAAATTGAGATCAAATTAGATCTAAGTTTATCCGCAAATATATAGCTGGATCTAATTGGATCCGCCATTTTTCGGATCAAATTAGATCTAAAAATATCCGCAAATATATAGCTGGATCCGCCAATTTTCGGATCAAAATAGATCTAGGTTTATCCCCAAAGATATCACTGGACCTCCCAATTTTGAGATATAACTTGATCTTAGTTTATCCCCATATATACAATGGGATCTAATACGATATGATTGGATACACCCAATTTTGAGATCTAATTGGATCAGCTAGATATTACAGCAGATCTTAAACAATATCAAATTGGATATAATTAGATATTGCGCGAGATCAATTTTTTTTACTCGGGAGAGCACTGATTTTATAAAAATTAAAATATTTTGTTAAAATAAGGTTTAAACTCAGAAGGTCTCGAGTTCGATATGCATTTTTTTACAAAATGAATTTCTTTTTATAAAATTAAAATTTTTTTTCTATAAATTTTTTTATAAAATTATATATTTATTTTTTTATTAAATTGAAATCTTTGAATAAAATAATTTTATTTACATCTTTTTAACGCTCTACACCATTTCAATTGTATTAATTATTTTTAAGATTTATTAATTGTATTTCAGAAATAATCAATTGAATTTCAGTTTTATCAATTGTATTTCAGAACTTATCAATTATTTTTCAGACTTATGAATTGTATTTCAGAACTAGTCAATTGAAGTTCAGTTTTATCAATTCTGTTTTAGAAATTATTAATTGTATTTCCGAAATTATCAAACTGTATTTCAGAAATTATCAATTGTATTTCAGAAATTATGAAATGTAATTTAGAAATTTTTCTCTCTTAACTATGATAAACAATCAACAAGTTTTGAAATAGATTTGATTATTTCTGAAATACAATTAATAACTTCTGAAATACATTCCATAATTTCTGAAATACATTTAAAATTTGTGAAATGCAATTAATAGCTTCTGAAATACAGTTAATATTGTAGTTGAGTTACCATTTATGACCATATATTGCTTAAATGGCACCTTATATGACAATATACTGTTTAAATGGCACCATATATGGTATGTTCCCTATTAAAAAAAATAATATGGAGCTTTATATGGTAATATATAACTTAGAGTCATCCACGTACCATTTGATCCGAAAAATGGCCCGATAAAATTGTATCAGTTGTTTATCAGTTTTTAATTTATTGTATCAGTTTAGATCTGACTTGATTAAATTATGTGTTAATCAGATGAAATTGTATCTGATTTTTGACCTGATACAATTTTATTGGTTTATATCACATGGTATCAGTTTAGGTCCAAATAGATATATTTGTATACAAAATTATATAGTTATATCCCAATTTTGACCTGATATCAGTTTAAAACTTTAATACAATTGTATAAGGTAAATGTCGGATACAATTATATTTTATTTATATAAAATTGAACCAATTACGATCAAACCTGACACCATTACATATAAACCGATAAAATTGCATCAAGTCAAAAATCGGATACAATTTCATCTGATTAACACATAATTTAATCAGGTCTGATCTAAACTGATACAATTAGATAAAAATTTATAAACAATCGATAAAAATATATCGGGCCAATCTTCGGATGAAACTGTATATTTATACAGATATAACTTAATCACATATATGACTATATGTAACTATTTTTATTCGGGTTGTTTAAATGATACGATATATCAAAGTATATGGTACTATATACGGTAGCATATATTATCATATCTGGAACTGTATTAAAAATGTTGTTGAAATGGCACCATATATCATAATGTATGGTTTAAATGTCACCACATATGGTAATATATTGTTTAAATGATACCATATATCAATATATATTGCACCATATATAGTAGCATATATTATTATATCTGAAACTGTATTAAAAATGTTGTTCATGAGGTACCATATATGGCCATATATTGTTTAAATGGCACCATATATAATAATATATGGTTTAAATGGTACCATATATGATAATATATGGTTTGAATGGCACCATATATGATAATATATGGTGTGAATGTCACCGTATATGATAATATATTGCTTAAATAGCACCATATATAAATATATATCGCACTATATACAGTACCATATATTATCATATCTGGAATTGAATTAAAGATTTTGTTAATGAAGTACCATATATGATAATATCTAGTTTAACTGTCACCATATATAATTATATATTTTTTAAATGATACCATGTATAATTATATATTGCTAAAATGCCACCATATATATTAAGATACAGTTCTATATATAACTATATATGCAATAAGATCAACCATGTCATGTAATATATAATTATATATGCCTTATCTAATATTACGAGGGCCGATATCTAATTAGATGAAATTATATATGGCATAATATAAGGAAAAATTTTGTGAAAAAACGTCATATATAATTATATATGGATATACATAACGACATGTATAATTATATATTGTAATATATGCCATATATGATTATATATAATTTTTTTTACTCGGGTACTCAACAGTTTTGCCGGTAAAAATAAATGTATGAAGAAAAAAATATTTTTTGCCTAAAATATTAAAAAAAAGTAATAAACAAAAGGTTATTGATTTTTATGGTAGCGGTAAGAAACATTTATTTTTACCGGCAAAACTGTTGAGTATATAAAAAACATTATATGAACAGACTAAAGGAATTGTAATTTTTAATTTTTTTAAAATTGTTTGAGCAAAATCGGACTAGTGGTTCTCGAGTTATGTCAAAAAAAAGATATATCTCGATTCCTAGGGGTGACCCAGCGAAACGTCGGGACACGTATAACTTGTTTTTGACCGATATAACATTTCCCGTTGGTTTCATCCCATCCCGATTTTGACTGTCGCATAGTGTTATTTTGCAAATTAAAGAAAGATGATACAATTTTCACAAAGAATAAAAAATTTGAAAGAATTCGATAAGGCCAGCAAGACCGAATACGTATTTTCGGCTTTCACTATAAAGCCATCATCAGTGTCATTTGCCTTGATGGGTTAAACATTGATAATTGTCTTGCTGGTCTTATCGAATTCTTTAAAAATTTTTATTCTTTGTAATTTACTTGTGAAAATTGTATCATCTTTCTTTAATTTGAATAATAATTTAAACGTGATATTAATTTATGATTTAAAATCAAATTAAATAACATTCATTTACCAAATAAAAGATCAACTACACATACCCATCATTCAATAAATAAAATAAAAATTATAAAAAATTGTTTTGTAAAAAAAGTACTGCAGAAAACATTGAATTGTAGTGCACTCATTCCAAAAGTACTGAAAAGATATCCTCCTATGAGAATTCAGTGTTAAAATCATTAGGGTTTCTTTTAAAAAAGAAGTACATCTTCAATTGTAGTGATTTTCTGCTGTGTTTACTTCTCTTTTTTTTGCTGGGAATAAAAAAACTTTTAAAATTTAATAATATTTTTGTTTTGTTGAATTTTTATTTTGTAAAAAATTAACAATTTATGTTTTACTTGTTTTTCTTTCTGATTTTTTTTGGGCAGAATTTTAATGGCACACGACATTCATGTTAAATTAATGGTTGTTAGAACACTTTTCGGTTGTTTTTTTTTTGTTGTTGCCAGTTGCCAATTGCAACTCATAATATTATTTCAACATTCAAATCAATTATGACTAATAATATTCGTTCACTCACTCACTAAATCGTTCTTTTCTGCATACACTTCTGTTATGATAAATGTTTGTTTCATGGAATGTTTTAAGTGAAAAATATGCATTTATTTTAAATTCATATCTTTTTTCTAACTAGTGTTCAAAATAAAGCACGCATTAAAATAATTTGTTTTTTTGCGATTAGATAATTTATTTTATTTTCCTGTCATAAATTATAAATATTTTAATTTACCCTTTAACTTTAGCAATTTCTTAGTTAAAAGAACAACTTTTTATTCCCACAATTTAATATGCACAAGATAAATATTTAATATATAGTATATATATGAATAGTGAATTTATTATAAATAAATTGTAATACAATAGTGTAGTTACAATTAACGAGGTTATAAGCTTTTTTCCTTAACTTACATTAACCCTTGGTTTGAAGGAATATCTATTAAATTTCCAAAGTAATATTACCTGTGTTCTTTACACAGTTTACCATTAGACTTAAAACAGGGTTGCTTTTCTGGTATTTCAGAATATGGCTACCACACATTCAAAAAATTTTGACAGTTGTTTGTTGTTGTTTTTAAATGTAATTATAGGTGTTGTTCTATGGAATTCTACAAAGCAACTGTTATGGCAGTTATTTAAGAAAACAACTAATGAAAAGCACTGTAGTTTTGTAACAATTGTATAAAGCAGTTATTTGTAATATCATAATAAACAACTGCCAAAACAGTATTTTTACAATAAACAGTTATTTTTGTTGCTCATTTAAAAAGTAAAATATTTAAAAATCGTTGCCAAGTAATTAGGAGCATTTCAACTAATAAAGTTTTTTTCGAATAAATTATTCAAAATTTAAGTAGAATAAACTAAAAACCCTCTTACTCTTCAATTAAAGGGACTTTTTGTCCCATAAGTTGAAGAGTTAGAGGGTTAAAATGTTCCACAAAAATATTTATCATGAGGTTCGACGATAAGTCTGTGAATTTTAAAATTAGTTTCCATGCCAGAAATAAGTCAAAACTTCAAATCTGTTTAAGAGTTAATTTCGTGCTTACCCATGTGAAAATCGAAATATATATGAACACACATGATCATATATTGACTTGTATATGATCATGCATGGGCATACGAAATAAATATGAACATACATGATCATACATTGACTTGTATATGATCATGCATGGGCATACATAGTCATATACGTCCATGTCTAGTTCGATGTATGACCATACATGATCTCATATATTTCCATATATATTCGGATCCGAAATTTGAGGTATATGACCGTACATGTTCATATATCATATATGATTCACATATGCTCATTAGGACCATAAATGGGCATATACCTCCATATACCCTCAAATTTCGAATCTAAAGGTATATGGAAATATATGAGATCATGTATGGTCATATATTGAACTAAATGGACGTATATGACTATGTATGCCCATGCGTGATCACATACGAGCCAATGTATTTCGATTTTCACATGGTATTCAGAATTGGCGCTCAATAGAAAACCCATGTGTGCAAAAGTGTTATTTTTCACCTCCCCACGCACTTTCCGGTATATTGAGCGTAAAAAATAACATCTCCGTGAAAATTTAGCCTCTCGGATTAAAACAGTCATCCGCGGGTTTTAGCCCCAAATTAGCAAATCACAAATAAATGGAAAAAATGGGTAATTTTTGACCCCAGTTTTTACTCCATACATGCTCGAGATGGCCGATAATCTCGGATAACCCAGCCTTAGAATTTTTTTCTCCAAAAAATATCCGAATTTCTTTAAGATCGGAGATTTCTATATGAGATACCTTCCTTGTCAGTGCAGCGCTAATCAATTTCGAACGACTTTCTTGACACGGGTTAATAATTCTGCACTATTTGTATTACATTTATTTTAATTTTATATTTAAAATATATTTAATTTAGTTTTTTTTCTTCTTATCAATATCAACATAAAACAACTGCTTTAATTGTCATGTGTTACAAGATTGAAAAGTGTTTATATATTTTTGTTTTGCATAAAAATCATATGTTTATATTCAAAATACTTGATAATTAGTTTGAAAAGAACTTGGATAAATAATTACTTAAAGATTTTGTTAGAAGATAATCTAAATTGAGCTCATAAATTAACATAAAACGATTTTGCAGAAAAAAACTATATAGCAGTAATAAAGAAATAATCATACGAAATTATAGTTGAATATTAATTGTTAATGTGCATTACTTGTACTACTCGTATTAATTGAATAATATTTTAATAAACATATTTACAAAGTCGTTGTGTTATCTGCTATTAATTAAAAAATAAATCATAGAATTTAATGCCATATTTATGACTATTTATGACAATTTATATAATTTTAAATGTGATTAAATATTTCCTGAAAAATTTCAATAAATTTAAAATTTTTATGGATTTTTTAAATTATATTTTTTAAAAATATATAGTTTAATATTTTTCGTGTTGTTGTTTTTTATTGGCTTAATCTTAATATATTTATTAGTAATTTTAATGTTTGTTTATTTGGTTCGATATGAGTTTTGAATCCTTCTCTTATATGAATAGTATGTGTATATTATGGTGGCAAATATTTTTGAGCGGCATCCGAAACTACTCTTCGAAAAAACTAAAATATTTTACATTACCCATGTGAAAATCAAAATATATATGAACACACATCATCACACATTGACTTGTATATGATTATCTCATATATTTCCATATATCTTTGGATCCGAAATTTGAGGGTGTATGACCGTACATGTTCATATATGACCATATATGCTCACATATGATTTATGTATGTTCATATATGATCATATATGGTTATATACCTCAATATACCCTCAAATTTCGGATCCAAAAGTATATGGAAATATATGAGATCATGTATGGTCATACATTGAACTATGCATGTACGTATATGACTATGTATGCCCATGCATGATCACATACGAGCCAATGTATGATCATGTATGCTCATATATATTTCGATTTTCACATGGGTATCCAACAAAAAATTTAAAAAAATTAAAATCCCAGGTAAAAAAGTTTTGATATAGTCATATATTATCATATACAATTTTGTATAATTGTATATTGGAACATATATACTAAGATATACTTATATACAATTTTACGAAATTATATCCTAAATATATAACTATATCTTGTTATATATTGCACAATATATAGCGCAACATATTACAATATCCAATTATATATAGACCTGTATATATTTACATATGCCTCATATAATTAAGTATAATTGTATCGAATTATATACGATTACATCTAGTTGGATATGATTATATTATATTTGATACATTTGGATGAGGACAAAATCTGGATAAAATTGTATCAAACCATATCTTAGTTCATCAAATTAGATCTAATTGTGTCAAATTAGATATAATATGACCATAATATGATCTAATTTGATACAATTATATGTTCTCATTTTTCGGATGTAATTATATATAATATCAAAACTCATATAATTTTTTTTAGTAGGGATGTAAAGAATTTTAGATCAAGCCCTTGCTTAGTAATATTTATTATTTAAATAGTTTTTCCAAAAATTAATTTTCTTCTCAAAATGATTTTTTCCCAAGCTGTATTCAATAAAAAATTACACTCCTAATGTTTATAATGTTTTACAATAAACATGAATAAATTGCCTCGTGTCTTAGTTACTGGCAAAAAACTATTAAAACGCGTATTAAACATTGAATTTATGCTACTAATTTACAAAATACTCGTACATAAAAAAAAAAGAAATAAAGAATAGTTGGTAGTAATATTATTTATAATATTCATATGTGTTTTAAGAGATTTATGTACATTTTTAGTATTTTGTATTCGACATAAATGATCATGTACCATTTTTTTCGCATTGCATTTTAAAATTTATTGATTGCCAAAAATGTTCGACGTATGTTTAATCTTTCGCAAAAACAAATATTTCTATAGAAAATTGGTATTTAAATTTTTTTTTTATTTTTTATTGAACATTCATATCAATTTTGAAAAGCCAAAAATTTATGATACTATGTCCCAGCAAAATATTGGTAATGACACCTCATTACTATCTGCATTACCAAAAATGATATATCATTACCTTTTGCATTATTTTATAATATAAAATAATGACTTCCTAATAACGGCCTATTGTATTTATTGTTTCTAAATATAAAATAATGACTTACTCGTATTAGTTTAAATAATTACTTTTTACACACCCATGTGAAAATAGAAATATATATGAGCATACATGATCATACATTGGCTCGTATGCGATCATGCATGAGCATACATAGTCATATACGTACATGCATAGTTCAATGTATGACCATACATGATCTCATATATTTCCATATACCTTTGGATCCGAAATTTGAGGGTATATGGAGCTATATGGCCATATATGATCATATATGAGCATACATGAATCATATGTGAGCATATATGGTCATATATGAACATGTACGGTCATATACCCTCAAATTTCGGATCCAAAGATATATGGAAATATATGAGATCATGTATGGTCATACATTGAACTTTGCATGTACGTATACCCTCAAATTTCGGATCCAAAGATATATGGAAATATATGAGATCATGTATGGTCATACATTGAACTTTGCATGTACGTATATGACAATGTATGCCCATGCATGATCATATACAAGTCAATGTATGATCATGTGTGTTCATATATATTTCGATTTTCACATGGGCAGTTAAATTTTTTATTATATGTAAATATGTTTTGTTTAAGTTTTTATGACGAGTCCCAAAATTACACACCAGAGAAAACTTAAATTTTTTTGAATGTATTTCCTTAAGTTAACAGTATTTGCTTAACTCCTTATTTTTAAGAATCAAGTAAGCAATCGGATAACCACTTATAATTCAGCTTTTTGTAAGCATGTGTGTAACCACTTATTATTCAAAATCTCATAACTACTTATTTCTCATTTTTTCGTAAGCGAGCGTGTAAGCGTGACTACTTATAAAAACGACCATGCCAAACAAAAATAATGAGTTTAGACGCCAAAAAATAAGTTGTGCGGAGCTATGAATTTCTATTATATAACCACTTATTTGGTAATAAAAGATTTTGCTGGGGTAGTATAAGATTATAAATAAAATAATTTTTTTAATATGTTTTTGTAAAATCTGAATTGTTTTAATATTGATACATTTCTTTTTTTATCGAATAGGGGAATGTCGTATATCTTGGTGTCAACATCTCTGAGATTAAGATAGATATGAAAAATGTTTAAATGCAGAAATATTGGTATTGGTATTGTTATAGATTGCAAATAATAAAAACTTTAATAATTCTTATGCATTTTAAGAAATTACAATTTTTTTAGAAAAGCGAAAAAGTTTCCAAATTGGCGTGTACCTTGGAACTCGTACGAAATTAAATGAATTTCATAAAAAAATACTGCCCCGAAATGAAATTTATTGCATCATTTGCAGTAGAGTTGATGTCTACATGAAATGAGACAACGTAATTAAGTATTTGCATAAAAAAATATTTCTAAGAATTGGGGAAAATTTTAAATCAAAGTTTATTTCGATTGAAGGAGCACATTAGCCTGTGCAGTAGAGCACCTATAAAGTATATGAAATTTGCAAAAGTGTTATTTTTTTATCTCCCCACGTATTTTCCAGTAAATTGGGCGCAAAAAATAATATCAAGCAAAAATTGGTCCTCTCGTATTAAAACAGGCCAGTCACCCACGGCTTTTAACCCTAAAAATGAACTAAAATTAATTCAAAGCTTCTTTGCGTTATAACTCTTAAAGTAAAGGTTTTACAAAAAAATATTATATAAGCATATCTACAGGAAATAATATGCCTAGCAATTTTCTTAAACACATTTTTGACGTATCGATGACGCGTCTTGGTGATTTAAGTGGTTAAGTCAAAATTTGTGTTTAATCATATAAATCACTTTGATTTTAACCACCTAAATCACCATGATGCGTCATCTCTACATCAAAAAGGTGTATAAGAAAAATCCTAGCCACATTATTTTCTGTAGATATGCTTATTTAATATTTTTCTGTAAAACCTTTTTTTTAAGAGTTATGCGCAAATAAACTTTGAACTAATTTTAGTCCATTTTCATGACTAAAAGTCGTGGGTGACTGGCCTGTTTTAATCCCAGAGGCTCAATTTTCGCGGGGATATTATTTTTTACGTCCAATCTATCAGAAAGTGCGTGGGAAGGTGAGAATGTATCACTTTTGCACATATGGGTGCGCTATTGAGCGCCTTCAGATTGGCACGAAATTAACTCTTAAACATATTTTAAGTTCTGACTTATTTCTGGCATTGAACCTCAATTTTAAACTTTGATGTCTTCAGAGACTTATAGTAGAATTTTATGACAAATATTTTTGCGGAACATTTTAACCCTCTAACTTTTCAAGTTATGTGTCGTTTGTGGCCGTTTTGAAAATGGCCAAAACGTCCCTTTAATTGAGGAGTTTGAGGGTTAAAATATTTCACAAAAATATTTTTCGTGAAATTCTACTATAAGTCTCTGAGCTAACAGCCGTGGGTGACTGGCCTGTTTTAATACGAGAGGACCAATTTTTGCGGGGATATTCCAATTTACTGGAAAATGCGTAGGGAGGTGAAAAAAGTAACACTTTCGCAAATTTCATATTAGGGCCGGTCGATTTGTAGGGCGGGAAAAAAATCGCTCCACTGACAGGGAAAATCGTATTCTAGGGATCAAAATAAGAAACTTTGCTCGAGGATCCATACCTCTAAAACGAATTCTGATGTCCCAACTTTTGACCCGTAGGGTTAAATTTTGAAAAATCCCACTTTGACCCATTTAGAGTGCCCCAATCGAGTCCAAATATATGACCGACGCCACTAACTTTGGAGGGCCGACCCACCCATACCAGTGGAACACGCCCTGAAATCCCCTGGGGGGGTTCCCCATACAAACATTTAAAAAAATCACCATTTTTGGCACTTTACATGAAAAAATGTTTGTATGGGGAACCCCCCAGGGGATTCCAGGGGGTGTGCCACTGGCATGGGTGGTTAGGCCCTCCAAAGTTAGTGGGGGTCGGTCATATATTTGGACTCGATTGGGGCACTCTAAATGGGTCAAAGTGGGATATTTCAAAATTTGGGACATCAAAAGTCGGGACATCAGAATTTGTTTTAGAGGTATGGTTGCTCTGGCAAAGTTTCTTATTTTCATCCCTAGGATACGATTTTCCTTGTCACTTGGGCGATTTTTAAATTGACCCGCCCTAATATACAGTCGATTATTAGAAACAAGTTTATGCTCTAAAAACCCAAATGTTATACTAACCTATAATAGTCACCTAAATACAAATTTAATACAAAATGAAGAATATAATTTGTGGCATAAAAAGAAAACTAAAACCCAACTTTATCCTACTTTCAAGCTATTAAAGCTTAAGCAGTTTAATAATGTTGGCGTGGCTTAAAGTTATAAAAAAGAGTTTAATGATGATTTCAATTTCACTTAAAACGTGAGTTAACCAACCAACAAATAATGGTCATGCATTTTATTACAAGTGTTTTACAGCAACAAAAAAAAAAAAAGAAGGAAACCAAAACTATTTAAATGCATTTACGTGTTTAAAAATAGTATTTTGTTGAAAGAAAATCAAGTAAAAAAAAAAAAATATTTTACAAAAAATATTTTAAAAAAAAATTACTTGTAATATTTATTGTAAAATATTTATAGGGAATATGGAGTTTATTTATAGCTATTGGTATCAGACTGATTTCAATCTTAAAGCGTAATATTGATACTGAAATCACAAATTTTTCAAAAAACGAAGGATCCACTTTGTACAAATTCAAAATATACTACAAATACAACAACATATAGAAACTTGACGAACAAGCATAACTTTCCACTGAAAATTATTTAAATTTTTCAAATATATCGGTTCCTTCCTATGAGAAGCATAAGTTGAATTAATTGATAGAAATGCCAAACTTTGAAAGATCCAAAAACAATTCAAAAATAAAAGTGCCCTTTCAGATATTGCCGGTGGTACAAAAAATTAAGCAATGGTATACCACTGGGTTCTAGCGGCGTTAAAAATAAATGACTGGCAGAACTCTAATTTGGGACGCTTTATCAGCGTTTGGAAATTATTTTTGTTTTATAAAATCGTTTTTTTTTTTGTTTTGTGGAAAAACTCCTTTAAGACCAACTTTTTCTTGTTTTCTCAAAGCTGGCATATGAGTTCCAACAAACCTTTGCCAGTGCTAACATTTTAGCGCATCCAGTAGTTGTGCAGCTGTTATCATTCATTTATGTTTTTAGCCACCAAGTATTATATGCTTTGGTAGCTCAGTGGGTAGAGCTATTGTCTGCCAATCTGACAGCCTGCGTTCAATTCAAGGCAGGAAATAACTTTTAATTTTATATTTGAAAATTTGTTTTTAGACCACCTATTTATTGGTTTTGCCAACGTTTTGACAACATTTAAAATTTTATTTCCCCAGTGCTTTTCCGGCGCATTTTGTACAGCCAGTCCTTTTGTCTAATGATGTTATTATTCTGCTAATGGGAAAACACTTTTTGTCAGTATTTGTGCCATCGGTTGAAATGCTTTGCCATCGCTTTCCCGTTTGTATTTTTCTGACTGGGTAGTTTAAATTTGGCATTTCCATCAATGAATTTAAAATATGTAGCAAAGAGCCGACACCGTTGAAGTACTGCTTAATATTTTTCCTGGCTGTTTAATTATTTCTCACAGTTTTCTTATTTTTGTATAAAAGTTTCAAATCATTAAAGTCTAAATTTCTGTAATCAAATTTCTATGATAAATGCCGCAACAAAATATTCATAAAAATTATACAACATACAATAGTTATATTGTAAAATAATTTAAATTAATTATAAAATATATAAATATTTTGTTTTTTTTATTGCGCATTTAAATATTATAAAATTCTTTTAAAATTGCACTTGTTTTTATTACAAGTATTTTTTTTTTTTTTTTGAAGATTTATGGTTTTATATGCGTATAAAAACATGTTCATTAATTGGTAGAGTCTCTCTTGAGCTTAAGCGTTTGTAGCGGTCTTTTTTAGAACGCCACTTTAATTTCGTTTAAAATTATTTTTTGTTTGTCTAAACTTACATGTTTGTAGTAATCATGGAGACCTAAATAATTGATAACGTTTTTTCGTTTTATTTCAGTTTTTATGCACAATTATAGCAAAAGGTTAAGTTACTATTAATAATCTAAGCGCTTTAGACCAAAGCAACATTTTTGTTTATTTTTTTTTTTTAATTTTGCTAATGTTTAGCACAAAAAATCATAAAATTTTATAAGTTACGTTAAATTTCTGTAATGAATAATATTTAATTTAGACCCCAATTTTTTGTGTGGCTGTGGTGTTGCGTCAATTTAGCTAGAAATCTAAAACATGCATGCATGCAACATAAAGTATATTTTTTTTCTTAATACACTGGAAAAAACATTTTTTTTTTGGTGTAAGAGTTTTGTTTACTAATCATTCGGTCTTTGAAATATCCCCTTTAATCAGGCACGTAGCTAGGAATTTATTTCGGGGGGGGGGGGTCTTTTCAAAAATTTTTTGTTTAATTTTTCCGGTTTTTTTTTTGTTGCTTACTGGGGAAGCTTATAAAACTTTACAAAAACTCGTTATTTTAAGTTAAGTGTGCTCCTTTACTTTTTGTGTAAAGTTCAATAAAATGAGAGTAAGCACAAAATCCTCTATCTAAATGACAAAATTGCCCAAAAGTACGGAAACGCACAAAATCACTTTTCTAACCCAAAACTACTTAAAAAAAAAAAAAAAATTTAAATATGTACAGTTTTAGTCTCAAAAATCGCACAAAAACACATAGTTTTTGCATTTAAAAATTTTTTTGACTTCGTTCAGTTAATTTTTATATATGTATATAATTTTTATATGTGTTTTTGTGCGATTTTTGAGACTAAACTATAAGCATTTTAATTTTTTTTCTTTTAAATGGTTTTATTTTTTTGTATTTCTTTGCTTAATTAAAATTTAGAATTTTCACAATGGTGTTATTTGTTTATCATTGCACCAACTGTCCTTTTACAATGAAAAGAGAAGGTAATAGTAGAAAGATGAAGAAAATTTTATAAAAATATCTGTAGGAACTCAAAAATATCTGTAAGGGCCTAAAGGTTTTTAAAACTTGTTTAATCTTACAACTAAGAGTGGCTAATAACCATAAAGGAAAATTTAATTTCTAACGCATTTTCTAAGTTCTAAACTAAATTATATATTTCAAGTGTAATTTGATTTCTAGGTTATTTCAATTTTCAAAAATTTCGGTTTTTTTCAATATTTAAAATTTTCTGCAATCCGTTTTGTAATATGGAGTATACTGTTTTACCCATTTTCTGACAAGCATGGATTCCGTGCGAATTTTCTGACAAAAAAAAAAAAAAAGAAAAAGGTAGACGTGTCTTTAGAGATATGTTGGTAAAAATGGGTTAAACAATTTAAATACTGTATCTCATAGTTGTGTTACTTGATTTGACAGTTGATTATATTTTAATACTTTTTGGACAAATTTTTAATTTATTTGTGCGGTTTGCTTGTTCGATATTAATTTTAAACAAACTAAATTGGATGTAATGCTTTACAAACTTCTGCTTCTACTTCTTTCACTACTTCCATTAGTGTATTTTTACTGCTTTTTCAGAAGTTATTCTGAACAACTTCAAAAAAAAAACACTTCCTTCATTGCTTCCAAAGTATCCGTTAGTATATTTTTACAAGTTTTTTACAATTACTTCTGCACAACATCCAAAACATCACTTAAGTATTGCTTCTAAAGTGTAATTGCTCTAAAAGTGATCGTAAAAAGTGATTTTCGTATGATTTAGCATTTCCAAACAGAGGGCCGCTGGTTCGATTACCGGCGGGACCAATTTTTTTTCCATTTTTTTGTTATTCTATTAATTTTTTTTTAATATTTATAATAAATTTGTTTAAATTTAATATTTTTTTAATTTTTCAAAATATGTATATATAAAAAAATGGTGAGAATTTGCTTTTTAATCACCTGTAAAAATAGTACCGAAAGCAATATTGAATTGGAGTTCACCTTTTACACTTGTTAAATAAGTACTTTAATTGAAGAGAATGAGGAACAATATCTCGCAGTAACAAAGTGGTGTTTTTATGCCAGTCAACTTTCATATCAAAGAATAGCTCAGCGGTAGAGCAAGTTCGGTGCCCGGTGGCGGCAATAAAAACTTTTATAAAACAAAAAAATATAATTTTTTTTGTGAAGCTTCCTTTACACTCGTTCAAAAAGTACTGAAAAAATGTTGAAGTGAGAGTACTCCTCTCCTATGACAACTGAATGTTAAAAAAGAAGTACATCTAGATCATCAATTGTAGTGCTTTTTCTACTGCTTCGGCATCTATTTTTTTGCTGGGCAAGTAAATATCGTAGGCCTCTAAAATACCTTTTTTTGACACCAAATTTTCCTATAGTTACTTTGGAAGAAATGTGAAATAAACTGGAAAAACGAAAATTTCGGCATTTTTTTTACCCCAAATTTCAATGCTTAAATAAATGACACCAAATTTTCTTATAATTACTTTGAAACAAATATGAAATAAACAGAAAAAACGAAAAATTGAGCCATTTTTAACCCCTATTTTCAACCTCTAAATATGAGATTGGGCAGTTAAAAAAAAAAAACAAAACCAAATATGTGTACTTTAAATATGTATTTCTCCTCTACGCAATATTCGGAGCTCATTAAGATGTGCGGGTCCTCGTCCAGAGCCTTCCCTTGTAAGTATTAACTACTATTAATATTTAATATTTAAAATTCAGGAAGTTCCGGAAAGAAATGCATTTTTTAATCCATTTCATACCAAGCATGGATTCCGCGTGCATTTTTTGACAAAACTTGGTAGATAGATAGGCCGGTTTCGTAGTAAGCTTTTTTTGTAAATTTTATGGCCAAGTCACGCCCTCTAGTAGTGGTATAAGTAATTCAAATTAAAACTTGGACGTTCTATACGCACTTGTTAATATTTTTCCAGAAATCAAATTTTATATTTTAATAATACAAATTTATGTGAAAAAATTTCAAGAAATTTAAATTATTTCTTTTGCAATATTTTTAAGAACTTTTTAAAAAAATATTGGTATTTGGAGACGTTTTTGAAAGATTTTTATTTGGCAACACTTATTGCTCCTTTGACAGTTGAGAGAAAATAGCGCATTTTTAATACAACAAATAAAAACTGATTTATCATAATACAACTCGAAAAATAAATTACCGTCTTCTGACAATAGATTCTGGTAGAGCAGACCCAAAAAAACACGTGTCTCGGCGTTTTGAAATATCACATCGGAATTTTATTTATCGGGTTAAAATTTTCCCGCTTTTTCAAATATTTATTGCGAATCGGCGTAGGAAACCATGTGAGTCTTCCATTTTGGGTATAGGATGTGTTTAGCATACTTATGTAAAACACTGCGAGGAACACTTTTACCCTCTACCTATTCAATTAAAGGAAATTTTTTCGTCCCCTTTTAGAAAGACCTGTAAGTTGAAGAGTTAGGGGGTTAAATGTTCCACAAATTTGTTTCTCGTAGTTTTTTGTATAAGTACGCTGAACACATCCTATACCTAAAATGGAAGATTCACATAGTGTCCCCCAAAAATACAGGTTTGTTGGAAATTTGAGCGGCAATTCGGAATAAGTACGAGATTAACCCTTAAACACATTATAAGTTTTGATTTATTTCTGGAATTGAGGTTAAATTTTCAACTTTGATGTCTTCAGAGACTTATAGTAGAATTTTATAAAAAATATTTTTGCGGAACATTTTGACCCTCTTACCTTGCAATTAAAGGGACTATTTTGACCTCATTTTAAAAGGGACAAAAAAGCCCAGTAATTGAAAAGTCTTTAAAGTCACATTGATAAGAAATGGGTTCATGGTGTTATACGGCGCACTCATATATTCATAAATAGGAAAAGACTGCACAAAGAAAATTTTGCTGGACGAGTTTTAATGAAATCTTTCAATAAGACTATGCGACAGTCAAAATCGGGATGGGATGAAACCAACGAGAAATGTAATATCGGTCAAAAACAAGATATATGTGTCCCGGCGTTTCGCTGGATCACCCCTAGGAATCGAGATATATCTTTTTTTTTTGACATAACTCGAGAACCACTAGTCCGATTTTGCTCAAACAATTTTAAAAAAATTAAAACTTACAATTCCTTTAATCTGTTCATATAACGTTCTTCTATATACTCAACAGTTTTGCCGGTAAAAATAAATGTTTGTTACCGCTACCATAAAAATCAATAACCTTTTGTTTATTACTTTTTTTTAATATTTTAGGCAAAAAATATTTTTTTCTCCATACATTTATTTTTACCGGCAAAATTGTTGAGTATATAGAAAAACGTTATATGAACAGATTAAAGGAATTTTAATTTTTAATTTTTTTAAAATTGTTTGAGCAAAATCGGACTAGTGGTTCTCGAGTTATGTCAAAAAAAAGACCACCAAAGGTCAAATCGATACATCTCGATTCCTAGGGTTGACCCAGCGAAACGCCGGGACACGTACACTCACAATATTTTTTCCTTAAAATCAACCGAATATATACATTAAAACAATAGAAAATAAGTTAAAAAAAGGACTACCCACTTTTCGTTTAAAACAATTGTATTTTGTCGTTTATTTTTAATTGTTATTTTATTAACTAGCAAAGTCGGTAAAAATAATAGATTTATCGTTTATTTTAAAATTAATTGTTTTCTAAAAACTGATTGTTTTTAACAGAAAATTTTGATTGAATATTTTAACTTCTACCGAAAGTCCGTATTTTGTGTATTTTATTTCTTGAATGACTGATAGAAAAAGTTAAAAAATATATTTCTTTGTAATTTAACTACTTATTCAATTAAAACAACTTTACTGATTTACTTTTTAAACAACTGTTGAACTTTTACGGTAAAGTTATTGTGAGTGTATAACTTCTTTTTTTCCGATATAACTTTCCCCGGTAGTTTGAACCCTTCCCGATCACTGACCCCTACCATTTGTCTCACAGTGTAAACCAAAGAGGATTTCTTCACAGGGTCAATAAAATATTTCCCAAATTTGATGAAATTTGATTCATACACCCTATGAATCTGGTTCCAATGAAAACTCCTCCATTAATTGCATGAAACCTTTAACAATGTTGAAACGCTAAAATAACACTGTACTAAATATACATTATGAAATGCCCTGTGGCAACCCATCTCCAATATATGCAAGTTGGATACTCTTGAACGTAGAAACTATACGTCAGTGTGGCAATATTTGAGAAAAAGGAGACACGGAAGAAATTGAAAAATAAAAAAATCTGAAAAAATTGTATGTGTCTGTGTTTAATCACTTAAAAGACAATAACAGAAACTGAATAGGAAGAAAACAATGAATTAGTTACATTGCATTCAAGGCCTTACTTGGGTGAGATGGCTAAGCAGATGCGATGGAGTAGATGGTTTACAGTTTGAATGCGATTTCCTTTTTCCCCTAATTGAAATATAGCCATCGAAGAATATTGGTGTTAAGTACTATCAGACGATAGCTCCCTTATTTCCATGTCCGTGTGTGTTTGTGTAGTTCTTTGGAGTGTAGTATTCTGACAATTTGATTTCTAATTATATTTCTTATATTCTTTTTGTTTATTTAACCTTCTTTTTCAATTTTTAACTCTACTATTTTCTTGAGCTTAAGGTTTGGTTTTTATTTATAAAAAGTTTTTTATTTTCGTAGCGAAATATCGAAAATAAAAAACTTTTTATAAATAAAAACCAAACCTTAAGCTCAAGAAAATAGTTGAGTTAAAAATATATTTCTTATATTGCATATTATTGTGTTAGTGTGTTGCAGGAATTTTATTCCACGACCTTATTTAGTAAAATCATCATTAAGGCATATGATGCCAATAAAATATCTTAAAAGTAGATTTTGTAACAGTTTTTTCGCTCTCCGGAAAATCTATTAAAAAAACACATGTGATATTTTGCAGGCCGGTCGACGATATTATATATGCATCCAACCGGGGTACTCATCCTGCTGATGAGTGCCTTTGGCAGGGGTGAGAGCACTTTAAGAATTACCCAAGTACCTGCACGGCTATATTGTACGAGTGGTGGTTTTGTCTTCTGGTTTTGTTTTTTTGGGTGTTTTTTGTTTTCATTTTGTTAGTATGGTGTAGCGATGGAAGGAAGAGCCGATAAGTTTGACATTTTAGGGATCTTTTCCCCTATTTGTGTTTTCGCACAATTACCGAACTGGTGGATCATTAGTAGAACATAGATCGTCGATGGTCCGAAATAGGGAACTGGCCATCAAAAGAATTGTCTCTGGGACCCTTAGGTATACGGTGGAAGTCTGCAATCATCATACGGAGGGATATATCTGCATGATATTAATAACACTGTGAGACAAATGGTAGGGGTCAGTGATCGGGAAGGGTTCAAACTACCGGGGAAAGTTATATCAGTAAAAAAGAAGTTATACGTGTCCCGGCGTTTCGCTGGGTCTCCCCTAGGAATCGAGATATATCGATTTGATCTTTGGTGGTCTTTTTTTTGACATAACTCGAGAACCCCTAGTCCGATTTTGCTCAAACAATTTTAAAAAAATTAAAAATTATAATTCCTTTAATCTGTTCATATAACGTTTTTCTATATACTCAACAGTTTTGCCGGTAAAAATAAATGTATGAAGAAAAAAATATTTTTTGCCTAAAATATTAAAAAAAAGTAATAAACAAAAGGTTATTGATTTTTATGGTAGCGGTAACAAACATTTATTTTTACCGGCAAAACTGTTGAGTATATAGAAAAACGTTATATGAACAGATTAAAGGCATTGTAATTTTTAATTTTTTTAAAATTGTTTGAGCAAAATCGGACTAGTGGTTCTCGAGTTATGTCAAAAAAAGATATATCTCGATTCCTAGGGGTGACCCAGCGAAACGCCGGGACACGTATAACTTGTTTTTGAACGATATAACATTTCCCGTTGGTTTCATCCCATCCCGATTTTGACTGTCGCATAGTGTAATTTTTTGCACAGACCCAGTGAAGTTTCACGGGAACACGTCCATGGACACTTTTCATTGAATTGATGGAATTTTTCATAAAATATTGTTGAAAGTTTTATTTTGTTTGCTGAAGGTTTCGTGCTTATTTTAAGTATAATAATTTGGTTTTGAAATTGGCGAAAGTCTTGACCAAACTATTAACAAATTTTAAATTAAAATTCTCAAGTTTGAAAGTCTAGCGATTTTTAAGAGATAACTCACATGTTCATTGTTAAAAAAATGTGGCATCTGTAAAGGACTTTTGAAAATCGCCATAACCTCAGACTTTAAATATCTTAAACGAAATCAATACACTCGAAAAAACTGAGCCACGAATATCATGGGATAAGAAAAATTTAAATTTGAAAATAGGTGTCGTTTTCGTAGCTGCTTTTGTAGCAGTGTATTAAAATTTGAATACTTTGTAAGATTAGCTAGATTATTTTTTTTTTAATGAAATAAGGTTCTCTGCCATGAAAAAAACATGGCATGATTTTTGGCAGCTATCAGAGTATGTTTGCTAGAAAATTATCTAAAATGTTATGTACTCGTATATACATTTATTGTATGTAGTTATATTTGTGTTATGGCATGCTATGATGGCGCTTTATTTCAATTTTGCTGTTTCGTTTTTCAAAAAGATATAAAAACACTCGCAATACTTTAAAAGCCGAAAACCTAAAAAGTTTAACTAAAAAAATATATATATCTAAGACTAACTAACTGACCACGCCACATTACATTAGTCAGTTATATTTAAGGCAAATAACATTTCAGCCAGGGTAAGCAACAGGTGTCATACTTTGGTTGTTGTTGTTGTTGGTGTTATTGTTTGTTTTGCTCGTACTAAAGAACCAAAACAATTCCTATCGTTTTTAACTAATCGCCTAGTGTGTTTTAAAATCAGTACCCTACAATAATCCAAGGTATTTTTTGAAGTTAATTAAAGGATTTGTAAAATCACAAGGAAGTGTTTTGAAATTAAAAACTAAATACAGCAATAGCTTTAAAAAAAAAAATTTATAATGATTAAAATTTTGTAAACATTTCTAGAATACTATTTTTGTGAATGGTATAAATTTATTAATGGTATAAATTCATCGTAGGTTATTTTACTGTCGTTTATAATCGCAATTTAGGTTCACCTTAGCATGTGTTGTCATTTATTTCCTTCTAATTTATTAGTTACTTTTTATTGTGCAACATATTATTATTGAATAAACAAATAATTAAAGTGTCAATATGTTTAAAGAATGAATTTTTAGGGCATTTTAAGTTTATTAAAATAAAAACTGTAATTTTTCAAAACTTTTTTGTTGTTCTGCTCGTTGGTGTTAATGCAATTAAACTAAATCAACTTCATCAACTGCATACAACTCTGCTGGTATAATGATTGTGTTTATGTTTTCTTATATGCAATTGTTCATTTTAATTAACTTACCATTCATATGGTGATTTAAATCTTAATTGCAATAGCTAATCAATTTTAATATAAATTAATTTTCTTAGAAAACAATACAATAAAAAAAGCTTGTTTTATGTTGTTGTTGTTTCTTTTTGTTGTGCTAAAATGATTTAAAAAACAACGTCAACCATGAAGTCAAATCTTATTGTTCTCCTCTTTCGATTTAAGTTTATGTAGTTTGTTAAGGGGCTGTTGTTTTGAATTAAGTATGGATATTTTGTACAAACAAGTGTTAAACAATTAATTGTAATAATATTTCTGTTTGAATTATTTTAAATGTTTATTATATAAAATGCATTCACTTAATTCCGCTTCAATAATTTTATAGAATTTTAACGCAAATATTAAAGTTTTATTTTTAAAATTTTAATATTTATCGTATTATGGTTAAACGTATTTGATTTTGAGTTATATAAAATTAATTAAAATAACTACATGTTTGCTATTGTTTATAATTGGCTTATTATCACATAAAAATCACGTTCAAAAATCAAAAGACTTAAGCAATGAACTCGAAAACTCCATATCGTCGACCGGCCTGCAAAATGTCACATGTGTTTTTTAACAGATTTTCAGGAGAGCGAAAAAACTGTTACAAAATCTACTTTAAGATATTTAACTAATTTTTAGTAATTTTAACTAAATTTTTTACGGATTTTTTTCTATTAGTGTACTAATGACTAACATGTTGGTTAATTAAGGAATATTAATTAACAATTTGAACTGTACCTCGTCTGTGAAGTATTTTACCGATCATTGATTGTGCATGTTAGTACCTGAAAATGCATTAGCTGTCAACCATTGATTTTAGGAAAGTCTTTTTCTCTATTTCTCCGAACAAAAATAATCTACAGATCAACTACAAATCTCTGGTAAAATAAATATTTTTACAAAAACTTACAATGTTTTACTCTAGCTTCATTTGCAAGATCAATAAATACCCAGCAAAAAAAAAATGGAAGTAATGCTTTACAAACTACTTTTTTCACTGCTTCACAAGTATCCGTTAGTGTATTTTTACTGCTTTTTTAGAAGTTATTCTGATCAACTTCAAAAAATCACTTCTTTCATTGATTCCAAAGTATCCGTTAGTATATTTTTAGAATTACTTCTGAACAACATCCAAAAAATGACTTAAGTATTGCTTCTAAACAGTAATTGCTCTAAAAGTGATCGTAAAAGGTGATGGTATCAGTTGTCATTTCCAAACAGACGTTCGCGGATTCAATTCCAGGCGGGGCCAATATTTTTTTATTTTTTTAAATTTTTTTTATTCTCTCAATTTTTTTAAAATATTTATAATTAATTTGTATAAATTCAATATCTTTTTTAATTTTTAATTTTTTAAAAATATTTGTTTAATAAGTACTTTTATTGAAGAGAATAAGGAAAAATATCTCGCAGTAACAAAGTGGTGTTTTTATGCCACTCAACTTTTATATCAAAGAATAGCTCAACGGTAGGGCGCTAGACTAGCAACCGTGAGGTCGCAAGTTCGATACCCGGTGGTGGCAATAGAAATACTTTTGTAAAATAAATAAAATATAATTCTTTTTTGCGAAGAATTTTTTTAAACTTTTAATTGGTGAAAAAGAGCTTCCTTTGCACTCGTTCAAAAAGTACTGAAAAAATGTTTAAGTGGGAGTACTCCTCTCCTATGACAACTTAATGTAAAACTCTAATTTTGAGTTTTTTAAAAGTTTGTTCAACAAAATATAAAGAATAGTGGTCAACGCATAGAGGTTTTTAAAATACAGCTCAGCGAATAATTCTACTGAAAATTACACATATCCCTCTATTAACTTAGTTGTGACGTCGTTTTAAATTTGAAAAGTTTAAAGGAAGGTGTGATTTTGGCTGCTAATTTAGATAATAGATTATTTATTTTTGTTTTTTTTTTTTAGCTAGCTTTAACAAAATCACTTTCGATTTTTTTTAAATTCTGATACAAGAGATTATGTTGCGAAAATTTTTGTAAAACTACTACAACGTTAACCCTCCCTTTGCCAAGGTCAAAAGTGAAATTTTTGAAAATTTTCGATTTTTCCTGAAAGCATATCTACACATTGTGTTGTTTCTTATGGAATTTGGTGAAAGTTTCATAAATTAATAAATTTCACATTTGACCTTGTTAACCAAAGGGTTAACGTTGTCGGAGTTTTAAAAAATTTTCGGAAAATAATCTCTGATAATAGAATTTTAAAAAACTTACAACTAGCTAAAAAAACAAAAATGAATTTTTTATCTAAATTACCTTTCTTTAAAATTTTCAAATTCAAAACGCCGTTGCTACTTAGTTAAAGGAGGGATGTGTGTAATTTTCAGTCAAATTATTCGCTAAGGTGTAGTTAAGAAATCCATATGCGGGAAAGAGGAGAGAAGCATTCCCCTAAGATTCTGCTAATTCCTTGAAAAGGTAATTAAAATGCACTCATAGAAATAAGCCTGTAAAAATAGAAGAAAACGCAACCAATAATTAGCTAAAAATTACCTTGCAGAAAAAACTTCAGAAATTAGCAAATTTTTTTGCTAAATATCGGTAAAATAAGAACAGCAGAAATAAAATTATTAAACTCACATACTTTTAGTTATATTTGAGTTACATTTTATTTAATTTAAAATAAGAAATTATACTTTAAGAGCAATAGCAAATTTTGCTAAATATTGGCAGACTGAAAATAGCGTAAACAAACTGTTATATCTACAAAATTTTAGTTATTTTGAAGTTAGATTTGGTTGAATTCAAAGAGCCTGCTAATATCAGCAGAAATATTTGCTAAAAAAAGAGAAAAATTTCCGATTTCGGAAGACTCATTTTTATTTGCATTATAAAATATATAAAAAAGAAACAAAGAATGAAAATAGCATTGCTAGATTTAGTTGATGTTAGTCTAGTTGAGTTGTTAACATATTGTTACATTTTCACCTTCTAAAAACCTTGGTTTATCTCCTTTAGATAAAGCGGATTCTTTTCTATTGCAATCAGAATAACCAATCTAAATTCAGACACCAATTATTACGTTTTACCTTCAAAAACGTACGTTTATTTCCTTTAAATAAACCTGGCTGGTGCAATTAAAAATAACTAAAACACACACACACTTGTTGTTAACTATTTATTATTTATTTCTTTAACACTTTATTACTTTACAAACAATTTCACAATGACTAACTAGAGCACAACTGACCTGTACAAACGCTTCTTCATAACTGACTTAACTTAGCACAACTTAACACCACTAATGCTAAAGCGCGACTCACCCTCCAAACCTAAGCTGCAGCCCTCTTATAGTGTAATGTCCGGGATTGTAGAATGAACTAGAAGGTTCCAGAGATACCCAGATTGTTTGTGGAACAAACTAGAAGGTTCTAGAGGCACCCAGATTATTCATAGCGTAGACACCAACCATTTGAGTTTTAGCAGAGACACAAACCACTTTATACTTAGCCAATGCACATACCACTTTATTCTTAGCCAATACTCAAACCACTTTATTCTTAGCCGAGACACAAACCAATTCACTGTATAACACTTTATAGCACATTATACCGTTACCAGATTGGCAGGTTTATTAAATCCCGTTTCTCGGGATATTTTTATTCCAAACTATCAGAACTAGACCAATCAAATTTCGTAACAATATTATAGTTGTTTTCAACTTTAGCATAAGTAGACAATTATCAATTATTAACCCATTCACGGCGCATGACACTGATAATGGCTTTGTAGCGAAAGCCGAAAATACGTATTCTGTCCTGCTGGCCTTATCGAATTCTTTCAAAAAAATTTTATTCTTTGTAATTTACTTGTAAAAATTGTATCATCTTTCTTTAATTTGAAAAATAATTTTAACAGAAGGAGATAATAATATATATGATCTAAAAAAACGAAAAACATTCATTTATCAAAAAAAAAAAAAAAACTTGAAAATTTTAAATTTGTTTGTGATTTTTTGTCTACAAATTATTTATCAATTTTTGTTTTACTGATTTTAGCAAGATATGTTGCTATTTTGTATTAACTAAAAATTAACTTAAATATAACTAAAATTCTGTATATTTCACAGTTTTATTTTTTATGTTCCTATTAACAATTATTTTAATTTTTGCCTTAAAAAATACAAAAATTTTTTTTCAGACTTTCTATATTTTCATATATTTAGTTAGAATATTGTTCTACATCAAGTCCAAATTCTAATATGATTTTGTTATCATATATTTAGTTAGAATATTCTTCCACCTCAAGTCCAAATTCTAATATGATATTGTCATATTAGATTTTTATTTGTTGTTTCAAAAAGGGTTGATCATTTTCATGATAGACAATACAATTGTTTCGTAGACATCACTCTACTCTTCAGTTGTCCGCTAAGAAAATGATAACTTTCCTACTCAAACCGAGACATTACATAAGGTACAAAAAACCAACGGGATGAGAATTTTGTACTTTCGTATATGAACTGTCTGATTTGGTAAAACCAGTTATAAATCAACGGACAACTGAAGAGTAGAGTGATGTCTACGAAACAATTGTATTGTCTATCATGAAAATGATCAACCCTTTTTGAAACAACAAATAAAAATCTAATATGACAATATCATATTAGAATTTGGACTTGAGGTGGAAGAATATTCTAACTAAATATATGAAAATATAGAAAGTCCGAAAAAACAATTTTTGTATTTTTTAATACAAAAATTAAAATAATGATTTTGTTATATTAGATTTTATTTGTTCATTTCGTGGGCATCGCTCTAACTCATCAGTGGTCCGCAGCAAGAAAATGATGATTGTAATATACCAAGCGGTACAAAAATTCAACACAACGAGAATTTTGTACTTTTATATATGAACTGTGTGATTTGGTAAAACCAATCATAAATCAACACTTTGTGAAAAGCAACATTTTACATAAAAGTACCCTTTGGTAAAAATTAAAGAAACAAATTAAATTTCTTCTAAATATTTTTCGATTTTTACTAAACATTTTAAAATTAGTTGATTTTATCAATTTGTGACCATTCAGATGCAGTTATAACTTGGGTCTCGCCTCTGATAATACAGATCTTAAAATCAGTTGATCATAAAAATATAATTTAATTTCTAAAACTGCTTGTGACTTTGGAGATAGTGTTTTTAAGAAAAATATTTTAAGTAAAATTAACTGCCATTTCATTTGCATATAACTATAAGATATAAATTCCCATATTAATTTAATAAATTTACATATGTAAAATTGTATTTAGTTTTTTTTTATCATGATGTACAAGTATTTTGTGTATATGATTTATTTTACAGATTATTTATTTTACCTCTTAAACACCTCTTTGAATAAAGTCAAGATCGTAGTTGATTTTAAAATAAGATAAAATTTGCATACCAATTTTTTTTTTCATATTGAAATTGAAATTTAATCACTAACAAGTTTCACACTCAAAATCATAATGTTTTATGACAAATATTTGTATGTTAGTACAATTACTGCAAATACATATTTAGTTATTTGTTGTTCTTGCTTTTATTGTTGCCTATGAAATATTGATAATGTATTGAATATTTCATTCAAACACATTACAAAAATTGCCAATAAACATGCGATAGATATAAAACATACAAAACATTAAAATAACTTATAAACAACATTTTAATTTAAATTTTAAATAAAAATTTGCAAAAAAAAAAAAAAATTAGACTTATACATTTGTGTACAAAAAGATATACAAGTGTTTAGATACAAATGCAATAATGCATGTGTGTACTCGTACACTAGACATGAGCTGAATAAGAAAATAATGATACTGAAAATGATCACAGATTTTTGAATTGTTTTAGATCTGGTTGATGTTGGTTTAGTTGAATTGTTAAGATATTATATTTGTTTTGCAACTTTGGCATAAGTAGACGATTATCAATGTTTAACCCATCAATGGAAATGACACTGATAATGACTTTGTAGCGAAAGCCGAAAATACGTATTCTGGCCTTATCGAATTCTTTTAAAATTTTTTTTCTTTGTAATTTACTTGTGAAAATTTTTTTTATTAATTTGAAAAATAATTTTAACAGAAAGTGATATTCATTTATGATCTAAAAATCGAACTAAAAAACATTAATTTACCAAACAAAAGATCAACTATACATACCCCTCATTCAAAAATAATATTATTCTTGGAAACCCTATCTTATATATCGAAGTTTAATTTTTTTTTCTCAGCGGTTTGCTGTGACAATGAAATTAATAATACTCGACAAGTACGTTAATTTTAAATTAGTACCCATTTGGTTTTTATTTGAACTACATGCAATTGTTGATCACAGTAATAGATACACTTGATTTATTTGTCATTTTTTTATTGTTTTAAATTTAAATCTAAGTCATGTTTATCTTGCACAATATAAAGTGGAAAGGATATTTAAATTTTAACTAAAAAAAATTGCGTATTAAAAGCGATATTTTTAATAAACTGGGAAGAGAAGAACATTGAAGCACCGAAGAACGAAAAATAATTCAAATAGTGTGAAAACAAGGAAAAGGGTTGCGAGAAGTATCCAAAATGCATTGACAGACTAGACAAAAGAGAAATAGATCGTGGTAGACCTTTTAAAACCAAACCAGCAACAGATGGACGCAATGTTGTGATGGCAAAAAAATCTTTCAATATTCTCAAAGACAATTTATGCAGAGATTGGAAATGAAATCAGTCCCCCAAGTGTTCGCTGTCGTCTTCAGCATGCCAATTTATGCGCACAAATTGAAAAAAAGGTTCCCCTCATGCGAAAACAAAATACAACGATGCAAATAAATTTCGGAAAAGAACACTTACACTGCACTGAGAGAATGATCATCACTTCAGTAATGAATTTTTTCATAGTTTTAATGAAAACTGTCACTGGAACTCGTCCATTGAAACTTTTCATAGAATCTATGAAACAGGTTTCATTAAAGTCAATGTTTATGAAAAGTTCATAAAATTAATGAAACTCTTCATAAAATGAATAGCCCACTCCTCCAATGAATAAATCATTCAGCCAATCAATTCAGATTCACACAATTTATGAAACAATTTCATTTATTATTATTTATTACAATTGGTTGTTGTCATTGCTAAGCTGGAGAGGATAAATAAAAAGTATTTAGCAAATGCAAAAAGCGTAATAAAATTGTAGCATATTTTATGGATGTACAAAATATATCGAATGAAAGAATTCATAAAATTAAAAGGTTTCATAGAATTCTATAATAAGCTTAATTCAATTAATGAAATTCCTCATCAATGTTTTGGAAAATATAATATGATTTAGAAACAAAATTCATAGTCCAAAATTAATAATAAAAAATTAATAAAAAACGAGTAAAAAGGTTAAAGTCGGGCATGCCGACTATACAATACCCTAAACCAGTCTGGGTAAAAGACAACTAATGTTTGGATCCGAAATTCGAATGTGTTAAAAGGGGGCTTGTGTTAAAATTTTCTATAATGTGAGTCAGCGCACCAAATTTCATTAAAATATCTTAATATTTGCGACTTGCAGTTTTTAACCAAGCCAATTTTGGGGGGACCCTTATATGATCACTAAGTCTAAACATGGACCGATGTTCACCAAAATCAATAGGCTTCGTCTTTGTGCCAACATAGGTCTATGTACCAAATTTCATCAAAATATCTTAATAATTGCGACCTGCAGCGTATAAACAATATAATTTTGGGGGGACCCTTATAAGGGCACTAGGTCTAAACATGGACCGATGTTCACCAAAATCAATAGGCTGCGTTATTGGGCTAACATAGGTCTGTGTACCAAATTTCATCAAAATATCTTAATATTTACGACCTGCAGCGTATAAACAATATAATTTTGGTAGGACCCTTATATGGGCACTAGGTCTAAACATGGACCTATGTTCACCAAAATCAATAGACGTCGTCCTTGGGCTCACGTAAGTTGGTGTACCAAGTTTCATCGAAATATCTTAATATTTGCGACCTGTAGAGTGCGCACAAGAATGCATGGACAGACAGACAGACGGACGGACGGACAGACAGACATCGTTAAATCGAAATAAGAAAAAATTCTGAGCCGATCGGTATACTATAAGGTGGGTCTAGGACCAATATTTTTTGGTGTTACAAACATCAGCACAAACTTATAATACCCTGACCACATAGTGGTGTAGGGTATAAAAATAAATCAAAATTATAAGATAATTCTCTCAGTATGAAAATCAATGCACATCACTAAAACTCGGCCTTATGGTTATATAAAACTATTGTATTTGAGAATTAAATGTTTAATATAAAATTCTAATTGTATTAAATTTTTAAAAATGAATGGAATGACGATATTTTATAAAAAAAATTTTAAAAAAATTTCGTATATATAAAGAACATTTTCATTAAATTTATGAAGAACTAATTTATGAAATTCAATGAATTTTTGTTAATGAAATTATGAAATTTTATGAAAGAAAAGTTATGAAAAATTTCATAATGTTAATTAAATATTATACACATAATGAAATTCTTCATTGATTCTACGAAAAAAATTCTATGAAATTATATCATTAATAACATGAAGGATAACTCTTTCAGTGTGGTCAGGTTCTGAGAGTGAAAAAATTGGAGAAAAATACTATGTAGTGACAAAACCAAAAATAATTTGTTTGATAATGACTGCCAAAATTAAATTTAGCAAAAAAAAATTTGGGGATGCTCCTCCTGATATTCAGTTGGACCGATATATCAGATTGAGGATACTATGAATGCAGCAGGCTACAGAGATATCTTAAAAAAACGTAGTGCTTTCATAAGCTACGGAAGAAATGTCGCTGCTTTAGGTCTTTTAGCAAAATAATGACTCGGAGTACAGCTCTTGATTAGTAAAAAACTGGTTTATGGAGAATAAAGTTAAAATTTTAAGTTGGCCAATTCAATGCTCTGACCTGAAACCAATCGAAAACTTGTGGAGTGAGTTAAACAAAAGGGCCCTTACTATAAAAGAGTATTTTAAATTTAAAGACGACTTTATTTTTAATCATACGATTTTGTTCATTTCGTGTATGAAAACCCTACAAAAATATTTGTTTTTTTCAAACATTTTGATTGTTTGAAAATAAATTAACCAATCAGAATGCTCCAAAAATAAACCAAGTCAAGGCCTGCTGCCACCAAATATTTTAACTAAAGTCGACTTTAACGTTTGAAAAATATTGATAGTAAGGCTGAAGGCTTTCAACTCAAGTTTTCAAAAATAAGGAAAAAAAAGGGAAAAGGTAAAACAAATTTGATACGAGATTCCACAAGAAACCTGCTAGAAGCTAGTATCTAGTATACCTAAAAGAGTACAGAAAGTTGTACAAAACATAACATTTAAATGACAGATAATTTTTTTTTAAACTGTGAAATATAAAAATGCTTCTTTGAAGAAATTTCATTTTCGCATTTCTAGTAGGCCACGCACTTTAATACCTCCCGAAAATTCCTCTCTATAAATGAGTCGATCATTTTGTGTTAACACTGCCAGTTTGTGGGAATATAAAATTCGTTCTTCAATTTGTCTAAAATAAACTTGTCTCTTTTCAAATGCAACACAGTGTTTGCACTTTAATAATGCGTGGCCTCTAGGCATTGAAAACTAAATAAATGTATATTGTATATTGCATATTGAATTTTTGTTGTTGTTGTTGTTGTTGTCTTCCAAAGCTGCATACTCCGCCTCAGACTATCATATGAGAAGTAATCAAAAGTCTAACTGTCTGAATGTTTAAATTTGAATTTTGAGTTTAAACTAATAAATGACTCATTGTCGTAAATTTTTTAAAGATTTTTGTTTTCACATAGAAAAAAAAATCTTACATAAATTTAGTAGTATTTCGTTGGCTGCACTCAGTGTGTAGGTTTTAATTATATGATTAAACATACACAATAAACTAAATTTTTATTGCGTCTTTTTTTTTGTCGTGTTAAACTGCAAAATATTGGTTTCTTTTCCAGCGAATAAATTAATAAAATTGCCATATATTTGCGGATATTTAATTTTCCATAAATTTCAAACTTAATAATTTGTCATATTGTATCGCAAATAATTAGAGTACAACTAAATTTATAATCTTGACTAAAACAGCAAAAAAGATAAAATTGGAAAAATAAGTAAAATAATTATTAACGAATTAAATGACACCCTGCACTTATATGTATATATTTTCTTGTTACACTCAGAAAAAAAATTTAATTGTAAACAGTTTTCAATTGCACTTTACTATTTTTGTAATGATTTGTAGTAAAACTTCTTTATTAGAAATAATTTCCCTTATTCTCTAATTACTGATTTTTTTACTAATTTTAGCAAAACACTTTACTAATTTGTCAAAACCGAGTGCTAAATTTAGGAAAAAAATATGGGTGAAATCACAAATGTGATAAATTTTTAAGCCAAATTTGTGAGAAGCAAAAAGTGTTAATATTTCGGTTTTTTCTTAATGGAATCAGTAAGTTTAGTCATTATAAACCTAATTGCAAAAAATCTCTTCTACAAGTTGTCGCAATAACTTTTTTTGCACAATTTTAATTTTTTTTGTTGTAACGGAGTTTACATTTCTGCAAGCAAAAGATATAACAAAAAAAAATTGCGTACGAATTTTCTTCAATTTATTAGTTTTTCGTATTTGGGTTTTCAACTTGCTTTCCAATGATATATAATTTGTGTTTATCAAATTGGCGGTTTCGCGAATAAAAATACAATTCATTCCGCGAAAAAAATTTTGTATTTTTGGTCCTTTTAAATGCTTTTCAAAAATATAAAATTTTATAAAATCCAAACAGCGGTTGCGCAGTTACAAAATAATATATTAAAAACATAACATTACACAAAATGTGAAACAAATTTAATTTGTCAAACTAATGTCAGTAATGACTCAAAATATCGATTCAAAACCAATGAAATGCAAAATCAATCGTTTTTCGCTCCAGCAGCTTAGGGTAAAAAACTGATAACTTTTTTTGATTTGACCCAAAATTATTAGTTGAATTAGTCTTCTGACGTATAAATATTAGTTGAATCACCTCTGTTTATGGTTATTTTAAAATATTTTAAACATTTATCTACATTTATTTGAATTAAATCTGTTGCAAACAATTGTGGTTACGGAGTTTACAGTTACGGAGTTTACATTTGGTTACTTTTTTCGTTTTCTTTCAGAAACGCTTTGTCACAATTTTTTTTTCGAAACAAAATCGCATGATGCCTACAAGGTTAATCCAAATATGCCTTTGTTTTTCTTACTCGTTAAATAGTTTGGTGTAAAAATTTGGAACGGGGTTTACAACATTTTTTCAAATCTTATTAAAGACATCCTTTTTCATCTCGAGAATGTTACATGCTGCAGAAAAGCTTCAAGTCTGTTATACTGGATGATTACTTACAGTCCAGTGATCATTTGAGTACAAATAACATTATACTTTTCGGAATATAAATAATAGATAACTCCAAAATTCTAGTATATGCATTTTTATCAAAAGTTATGACGAAAAATCGTTACAGAGTTGAAGTCGTGATAGCTAAGATATACGAAAAAGTTTGCAAAATGTATTAATTTTTATTAAAAACAGCAGTTTTCCTCTTCATAAAAATTCTTACAGTTAGTATTTAGCTTTATTGGTTATTAAAATATAAGCTATTAAAGTTAAAAAACCTTATGAGTTACTTGTTACGGAGTTTACATTTGGCCTATAAAATTGGTCGCAAATTTTATGTATTAACCAAAAATTGGTCAGATTGTTATAAATTTTGTAAAACAGGTGACAATGCGCTGATATATATATCGAAATATGTAACTCAAATGTAATCTATGCATTAGAAATTAGGTGGTTACACGGTTTTTATCACCTTTTTTGATATCACCCATATACTAATTTAGCAAAAATTTAAACTTATAGGTTATAAATTTAGCAAATGAATTATAATGTAATTAATTATAAAATGTAAAATCAATGAAAATCTTATTTTATAAAAATGTGTTCTTATGCCCTTATGACGTTACCCTATATTAAGGTAACGAAATAACTTTCCGTAAATAGTCTCAATCGAATTAATACAATAAAAACATTTAATTTATTGTAACTTTTAATAATTATAGTCTATAATTCTATAATCGGTAGTTTATTATAATTTCCGACTGCTGACAATTTTCAAACCACAAAATCTCTAATCAATAGTTTAACAATTCGTAGAGTACTTGGAAAATCAAATAACATGGCTTAATATAATCATAAATGCTTTATAAATAAAACGACATATGACTTAATGCCAGTCACAAATTTATATATTTAATACTGTATTTTGATTAAACAAGGTGGAAACCTACTGATAAATTATGATACATTTTGTTAAACCACCCATTTTTTTTTTTAAATATTTTTCAATTAAAAAATAATAATATTTAAATGATTTGACAAATATTTCACAAATTGTAGCAAACTGACAAACATATAATTACAACTCAATAATAACTGAACCAAACAAACAGGTTGACTTTCTAATTTGTAATACAAATTTATTATTTAAATGATTTAACTGATTTCCAGTAAAAATCAAAAGACTTAAGAAGCAAACTTTGTTATGCTTAAAGTGATTTTTTTCCTAGAGTTTCCTTTGTATTGGGAACTTGTTGTGTTTTTGTCTTGTATGACAATTTAAAACTCCTTTAATACATAAATTGTTTGCTCTTAGAAAAAAATAAAATAAAAATAATATTTGAATTTGAAATATCTTTTTGTTAACACTTCATTTGTCATTTTTTCACTTTTTGTTTTTAAATAAATCATAATTTTTTCCTAAATGCCAACATATCAATCAAATTAATATAAATATGTAAACTACTTGTTAGTCTGTGTCGATTTTGTTTTATATTTCGCCTCTAAGGCTTTAGCAATTTATTCTGTTACTCATTTGTTTAGATTTCTTTAGATCTTTGTAAGTTTTTCTCTTCTTTTATCTACAATTTTTTTATCTCTCATCATAGTTTTTTTTTTCAGTATGATTAACTTGGTGTTTGCTATGCATATGGTGGTGAGTGTGTTTGTAATTTGTGAAAAATTACCAACTTGTCAAGCCACATATTATCACTTTTTCCTCTATACATATGAATTTATATTTATATGTTTATAGTAACTGATGAAAACTTAAGTTGTGCTTCAAAAGTATGCTTAATATGGCCTAAGGGTAAATATAGACATAAAAGTTGTAAGAATTACATATAGAGAGACAGACAAATATACGGACATGTAGACAATTGGCTGGCTACTTGTTTCTTATTGAGTGGTATATTTTAAATATGCTGGTAGATTTGTTTTCGTTTGCTTTTGTTTTACTTATTAACTTAGTAGTCGATACTAACTAAATAAACCAGTTAATGACAGTTAAAGAGGCGCTAGTACGTTTAAATAAAATGTGTTAAAATAAAGGATGCTACCTGTCAACACATCATTGTTAACTGGTTTTGTAATTTTTTTTCTTAGTGTTATTATTATAAAATATTAAAACCATTTTAAACCATGAACAGATTATGAGATTTTAAGTTTGCAAAACTTGTTTTTTTTATCGGCTAATATCAAATAATTTGGACAATATTTTTATTTTTTATAATGATATAAAAATTAATTTGGCCACCATGGATAAACTAAGTTTAAAACGTTATTGAACCCAGGGTGTCCGGGTATTAGAAATGCGACTTAAATAGGTATATAGACAAGATTGCTGTCAATTACTCTCAATAAGTTGGGTATATACGACTTAAATGTTTAACACAAAAATCGACTTTTCAAATGCTCTTTAGGTATTTAAGGTTATGAATTAATTAATCAATTTTTGGATTTTGTTATACTATATTCAATATTACAAAAGAATATACATAAAAAAATTTTTATAACTTCCCGATCAAAAAAAATTTATATTTAGTCATATACAGTAATAACTTGTTTTATCTTATAATATGTGAATATATATGTATTCATAAATAGCCATATATAATATGTTTCTTATGTGTTACCTTATATAACCATATATTTTTATATATTGTCTTTAATAAAATTAGATATCAACCATATATGCTATACATAATGAGATATGACAGATCTATTGTCATATATAGCTATAAATGATCATATAAAACATAATATATTATCACATATGGTGGCATATAACCCATATATTTTGAGATATAATAATATAAAAATTTACTAGTTGTATGATGTAAGATATTTTTATATACGATTATATATTATATTAAATGCTATAAGATATGACTACCCGAGTAAAAAAAAAATTATATATAATCATATGTGGCATATATTACATATTATATATAATTAGACATGTCGTTATGTATATCCATATATAATTATATATGACGTCTTTTTCCAAAATTTTTACTTATATTATGCCATATATAATTTCATCTAATTAGATACCGGCCTTTATAATATTGGATATGGTATATATGATTATATATTACATAGCATGGCTGATCTTATTGTATATATAGTTGTATATGGAGCTATATCTTAATATATATGGTGGCATTTTAGCAATATATAATTATATATGGTATCATTTAAACAATATATAACTATATATGGTACCAATTAAACTAGATATTATCATATATGGTGGCATTTAAAAAATATACGGTCATATATGGTACCTCATGAACAAAATCTTTAATACAGTTGCAGTATGAGAATATATGCTACTATATATGGTGCAATATATATTTATATATGGTGTTATTTAAGCAATATATTAGCATATATGGTGCCATTTAAACAATATATGGTCATATATGGTACCTCATGATCAAATATTTTAATACAGTTCCAGATATGGTAATATATGATACTATATATAGTGCCATATAAATTTATATATGGTGTTATTTAAGCAATATATTACCATATATGGTGCCACTTAAACCATATATTATAATATACCATACCATGTATGATACCATTTAAACAATATATTTTCATATATGGTACTATTTCAACAATGTGTTGTCATATATGATAACTCATCAGCAACTACAATATTAACTGTATTTCAGAAGCTATTAAGTGTATTTCAGAAATTATCGAAATTATTAATTGCATTTCAGAAATAATCAAATCTATTTCAGAATTTGTTGATTGTATTTCATAGTTACATAATAGAGAAACATTTCTGAAATACATTTCACAATTTCTGAAATACAATTGATAATTTCTGAAATACAGTTTGATAATTTCTGAAATACAGTTGTGAATTTCGGAAACACAATTGATAAAACTGAAATTCAATTGACTAGTTCTGAAAAACAATTCATAAATCTGAAAAATAATTGATAAGTTCTGGAATACAATTGATTACTTCTGAAACACAATTGATAAATCTTAGAAACAGTTGATACAATTGGAAATGGAGTAAAAAGATGTAAATAAAATTATTTTATTAAAAAAATTCAATTTAATAAAAAAAATATAATTTTATAATAAAATGTATAGAAAAAAAAAATTATAATTTTATAAAAAGAAATTCATATTGCAAAAAAAAAGAAAAGAAAATTTTATCCGAAAAATGGTGGATCGTACTGCAGTAATTTAGACCCACCTTAGATGTAATATGATGAAATACGATCCGAAAAACGAGTTTATCTAATTATATAAAATTGGATGTGACACAATGATAATCAAGAAGTAATTTCAATAGAATAGACAATTTAATGCAATATGAGCGATATCTGAATGAATTATTTTTGTCTAATGGTATCAAATAAAATGTAAGTTTTTGTATTAAATCTAAATTTATATAATTAGATTAACCCATTTTTTCGATCTGCCATTTTTGATTAGATCTAAGTTTATCCCCAAATATATTGCTGTGAATTCGATCTGCCATTTTTCGGATCAAATTAGATCTAAGTTTATCCTCAAATATATTGCTGTATCTAATTCGATCTGCCATTTTTCGGATCAAATTAGATCTAAGTTTATCCCCAAATATATTTCTGGATCTAATTCGATCTGCCACTTTTTCGGATCACATTAGATCTAAGTTTATCCACAAATATATAGCTGGATCTAACTCGATCCGCCATTTTTCGGATCAAATTAGATCTAAGTTTATCCGCAAGGATATCATTGGACCTCCCAATCTTGAGAAATAACTTGATCTTAGTTTATCCCCATATATACAATGGAATCTAATACGATATGATTGGATACACCCAATTTTGAGATCTAATTGGATCAGCTAGATATTACAGCAGATCTTAAACAATATCAAATTGGATATAATTAGATATTGCGCGAGATCAATTTTTTTACTCGGGTATATATGATTCCATATATGGTGCAAGATTAACAATATATTTTGTGATGTGTAGTATACCGATCGGTTCAGAATTTTTTTTTATTTCGATTTAATGATGTCCGTCTGTCCGTCCGTCCGTCCGTCTGTCTGTCTGTCCATGCAATCTTGTGCGCACTCTACAGGTCGCAACTATTAAGATATTTTGATGAAATTTGGTACGCAGACCTATGTTGGCCCAAGGACGAACAAGTTTGATTTTTTTGAACATCGGTCCATGTTTAGACCTAGTGCTCATATAAGGGTCCTACCAAAATTATATTGTTTATACGCTGCAGGTCGTAAATATTAAGATATTTTGACGAAATTTGGTACACAGACCTATGTTAGCCCAATAACGCAGCCTATTGATTTTGGTGTACATCGGTCCATGTTTAGACCTAGTGCCCATATAAGGGTTCTACCAAAATTATACTGTTTATACGCTGCAGGTATTAATATTAAGATATTTTGATGAAATTTGGTACATAGACCTATGTTGGCCCAAGGACGAAGCCTATTGATTTTGGCGAACATCGGTCCATGTTTAGAACTAGTGCCCATATAAGGGTCCCCCCAAAATTATATTGTTTATACGCTGCAGGTCGCAAATATTAAGATATTTTGATGAAATTAGGTACATAGACCTATGTTGGCCCAAGGACGAAGCCTATTGATTTTGGTGAACATCGGTCCATGTTTAGAACTAGTGCCCATATAAGGGTCCCCCCAAAATTGGCTTGGTTACAAACTGCAGGGCGCAAATATTAAGATATTTTAATGAAATTTGGTGCGCTGACTCACATTATAGAAAATTTTGACATAAGCCCCATTTTAACCCATTCGAATTTCGGATCCAAACAATACACCAGACTGGTGTAGGGTATTGTATAGTCGGCATGCCCGACTTTAACCTTTTTACTCGTTTTAACTATATATATAATTACATATAACTTAAGACACCCTACTATCGAATCCCAGCTCGGGCAGAACAAAAAATTTTTTTTTTACTTTTTTAACTCAATTTAATTTACTTGTAAATATTTTTTTTACAGATCTTAAAAAAATTAACCCATTTTCTGCCAACAGCACCTGAAAGTTATGTTTACTGCAACTTGGGATTAAAGATATTTTAATATGTAATTATATATTGTCATATATAACCCCACTCATAATTATATATGAGACTGTTGCACTATTATCGAGTCCCAGCTCGGGCACTAAAAAACTATTTTTTTTTACTATTTTTAAGTCAATTTGATTTACTTATAAATAGTTTTCTTACAGATATTAAAAAGATTAAACCATTTTGTGTCAACAGCATCTCCAAATTATGTTTTTAATAAGTAGTATTTTACATATGTAATTAGATATCGTTATATATAATAATTTCGTTAAAGTACCGAATTTGAGTTCTTCCAGGGCGAAAATGATTTTTTTTCTGTAATATTTCTACATAAAAGTTTTGCAATGTTTTCATTTTCTTTTTACTCCCACTTTTAATACCAACAAAACAACTTGTGAAAAGGTGGTGGATAAGAGTAGTTAGAAACAAAAAGAAGTTTTTTATGAAAATCCTTATAAAAACTTCAAAAAAAAAAGAATCCTCTAAAATTGGAAATTTTTTCCAAAGGATTGCAAAGTTTATACATGTCATACCTTATTTAAAAGATATTACTACAGGGCGACCCAAAATTACCTAAGGGGTTTGAATTTCTTATAACTTTTTTATTGTAATTTTTTTTTTTTTTAGTATTTTGTAAAGAAGACTTGGGGAATTTAAAATAGAATAGTACACAATTGAAGAAAGTCATGATTTTATTCATTATTTAATTATGAGCGACGAAGCCTATTTCCAATTAAATGGGTTCTTTAATAAGCAAAACTGCAGGACATGGGCTACGGAAAATTTAAGAGTAATTCAACAGCGACAATTACACCCACTTAAGTGTACTGTTTGCTGCGGTGTTTCGTCGGAAAGGATAATTGGGCCATATTTTTTTGAAAATGAACACTGAGTCGCCGTTTTCATTACTGGTGTTCGATATCGGGCAATGTTGGAAAATTTTTTAAGGTCACGTTAAGGGCAAGTTGTTCAATTGTGTACTGTTCCATTTTAAATTCTCCAAGTCTTGTTTACAAAATAATAAAAAAAAATTATAATATAAAATGTATAAGGAATTCAAAACCCTTCGGTATTATCTTTTCAACAACAAGTATGTATATTAGACCGTACTACCTTACAGGCAAATAAAAAAGTGGGCCGTACACCCTCCAATATGAACTATTTTTGCAAGAAGGTTTCAAAAAAAAAAAATTTTTTTTTTTGTCGAACTTAGGGGTCGCCATTTTTAATTTTTCGTTATATCTTTGGCATTTACAGTCGGATAAGTATGATACATCGGTGTTTTTCTCTCGAGGAGACCAGTGTTTTTGCTTTAAGGCCATTGACCTGAAGTATCCCGTTCTAGTAGTTACCCAGCAGATCTCAGTTGCTACCACCCTAATATTAGAAAATTAAAACTCGCAAAAAATCATTAAACTTTTGCTAAGGAAGTTTTTCGATAAACCCAGTAGAAATTCTTTTTATATATAGGTTGCCGAACGTAGGGGTCGCCTTTTTAAATTTTTTTCATTGGATTTTTCCTTTACAGCAAAACACTGGTCTCCTCGAGGCAAAAAATCGATATATCACACTTTAAAATCCGACTTTAAATGCCGAAGCTACTCTGAGAGCATTATCATCACTTCAGTAATGATTTTCTTCATAGTTTCAATGAAAATTGTCACTGGAACTCGGCCATTGAAACTTTTCATAGAATCTATGAATCAGGTTTCATTACAGACAATGTTTATGAAAATTTCATAAAATTTATGAAACTATTCATAAAATTAATAGGCCACTCGTCCAATGAATAAATCATGCAGCCAATGAAGAGCTTCATAAAATCTATGAAGTAATTTCATTTACTATTATTTATTATAGTTGGTTGTTGTCGTTGCTAAGCTGAAGTGGATAAATATAAAGTACTAAGCAAATGCAAAAGGCGTAATAAAATCGTAGTATATTTCACGGATGTACAAAATATATCTAAAGAAAGAATTAATTAAATTAAAAAGTTTCATAAAAAAAAGTTTCGAAAAAATTATTATGAAAAAATTTCATAGTCCAAAATTAATAATAAAAAATTAATAAAAAAAAAAATTATAAAAGATTATTCTCTCAGGAAATGACGATATATTATAAAAAAAATTAAAAAAAAGTTAATACTGTTGAAAAATTTCATATATATACACTCAAAATAGTTTGTAGTTTAAATTAACTGAAAATGTAATTTAAAATAAATGAAAAATCACTTGAAAACCGGTCTACTGACTTTTCATTTAAATCAAAAGAACTTTTCATTTATTTTTAAATGTTAATAAATAAACCACAAATCCTTAAAAAATAATGATTTTTAAATTTCAAAAAATTAACTACAAAACCGTAAGAATAAATGATATTTACTTTATTTCATTTTTCTAACTGACCTAGAAATCGAAAAGGAATTCTTTTTTTAACAAAACATTTTAAATGAAAATATTAACTGTAACAGAAAATCCGTATTTTTATGTAATTTATTTTTTAAATAAACGACAAAAACAGTTAAAAACGAGTAAAAAGGTTAAAGTCGGGCATGCCGACTATACAATACCCTACACCAGTCTGGTGTATTGTTTGGATCCGAAATTCGAATGGGTTAAAATGGGGCTTATGTCAAAATTTTCTATAATGGGAGTCAGCGCACCAAATTTCATTAAAATATCTTAATATTTGCGACCTGCAGTTTGTAACCAAGCCAATTTTGGGGGGACCCTTATATGGGCACTAGTTCTAAACATGGACCGATGTTCACCAAAATCAATAGGCTTCGTCCTTGGGCCAACATAAGTCTATGTACCAAATTTCATCAAAATATCTTAATATTTGCGACCTGCAGCGTATAAACATTATAATTTTGGTAGGACCCTTATATGGGCACTAGGTCTAAACATGGACCGATGTTCACCAAAATCAATAGGCTGCGTTACTGGGCCAATGTAGGTCTGTGTACAAAATTTCATCAAAATATCTTGATATTTACGACCTGCAGCGTATAAACAGTATAATTTTGGTAGGACCCTTATATGGGCACTAGGTCTAAACATGGACCGATGTTCACCAAAATCAAACTTGTTCGTCATTGGGCCAACAAAGGTCTGCGTACCAAATGTCATCAAAATATCTTAATAGTTGCGACCTGGAGAGTGCGCACAAGATTGCATGGACAGACAGACAGACGGACGGACGGACGGATGGACAGACGGACATCGTTAAATCGAAATAAAAAAAAATTCTGAACCGATCGGTATACTATAAGGTGGGTCTACGACCAATATTTTTTGGTGTTACAAACATCAGCACAAACTAATAATACCCTGACCACATAGTGGTGTAGGGTATAAATATATTTCTTTGTATTTTAACTGAATCATCATTTAAAAATAAATGTACGGATAAGTTTTTAAATAAACTACAGTCAGTTACTGTAATAATATTTTCAGTGTAAAGAACATTTTCATTAAATTTATGGAGATCTAATTTATGAAATTCAATGAATTTTTTTAATGAAATTATGAAATTTTATGAAAGAAAAGTTATGAAAAATTTCATAACATTAGTTAAATATTATATAGATAATGAAATTCTTCATTGGTTCTACGAAAAAAAATTCTATGAAATTATATCATGAAGGATAATTCTCTCAGTGTATAACGAAAGATTAAGAAACAATTTTTTTTAATTTGCCTTGCAAAAATACTTCGTATTGGAGGGTGTACGGCAAACTTTTTTTGGAGGTACGGTCTAATGTAGGGTAGAGGGGGGATCCTTCGCCAGTGGGGCACATACACTAATACCATTTTTCTCCGATGTTAAGGGAGATAAAAAATTGGAAAAAATATATTTTGTGCATTTTTCAATTACCCTTCCTTGACATTGACTTTTACGAATTTATATCACATGTGGTCGTAGATAGACTTGTTTTTGTGTTTTTAGGGGTACCAAAAAAATAATTGAAAGTAGCTACATTTTGCAATAACTTCTTCAAATCGTATGGTAAAAAAATAATTTTTCATTATGTTAGACACATGATCCTAATCTTTCAAATAATAATAATTTCATATTAATAAATGCTTAAGAAGTGTAAAAAATATTAGTTTTATGTAAGTGCCTGTCTCTGGGGCACAATCACCAGATGGCCCCTGGCGCTACAAAGAGTTGGAGCATCCCTGCACGTTTGGGGCAGTTACGCCGATTTGGGTTACTTTGGAAATCATTAAAAAAGTAATAGAAAATATGCAAATAATTATAATAAAAATCATAGTGCCTTACTATAAAAGAGTATTTTAAATTTAAAATTGACTTTATTTTTAATCATACGGTTTTGTTCATTTTGTGTATGAAAACCCTACAAAAATATTTGTATTTTCAAACATTTTGATTGGTTGAAAATAAATTAACAAATCAGAATGCTCCAAAAATAAACCAAGTCAAGGCATGCTGCCACCCAATATTTTAACTAAAGTCGACTTTAACTAAAATATACGTTTGAAAAATATTGATAGTAAGGCTGATAGAAATTAAAGCCAAGATATGTAGATCTTCAATTTGAAAGTAATTTTCGAAAAATAATTAGGGGTTAAGAAATGACAGTGCTTTGAAAAAAAAAGTGGCGAAGGATCCCCCTCTACCCTATATTGTTCCTATCCCATTATTAATTTTGCAAATACAGACTGTTGATATTTAGACTTTTGAGCCATATAAATGGGGGCTAGACCCTCCAACAAACATTTTGTTAATCTCTTTCTCTAAAAAAAATTCCGTGAGTGAAAAACATTTAAGATTTATAATTTTTGTTTTTTTTTTGCAAGAATGTTATTAATTTATTTTTTCTAAGTCATATATGTTTGTCATGTAAATTTATATAATTACACTATGCGACAGTCAAAATCGGGATGGGATGAAACCAACGGGAAATGTTATATCGGTCAAAAACAAGTTATACGTGTCCCGGCGTTTCGCTGGGTCACGTCTAGGAATCCAGATATATCTTTTTTTGACATAACTCAGAACCACTAGTCCGATTTTGCTCAAACAATTTTAAAAAAATTAAAAATTACAATTCCTTTAATCTGTTCATATAACGTTTTTCTATATACTCAACAGTTTTGCCGGTAAAAATAAATGTTTGTTACCGCTACCATAAAAATCAATAACCTTTTGTTTATTACTTTTTTTTAATATTTTAGGCAAAAAATATTTTTTTCTTCATATATTTATTTTTACCGGCAAAACTGTTGAGTATATAGAAAAACGTTATATGAACAGATTAAAGGAATTGTAATTTTTAATTTTTTTAAAATTGTTTGAGCAAAATCGGACTAGTGGTTCTCGAGTTATGTCAACAAAAAGACCACCAAAGGTCAAATCGATATATCTCGATTCCTAGGGGTGACCCAGCGAAACGCCGGGACACGTATAACTTCTTTTTTACCGATATAACTTTCCCCAGTAGTTTGAACCCTTCCCGATTACTGACCCCTACCGTTTGTCTCACAGTGTTATTAGTTAAATTCATTTGTTAAAATTGAATCAATCAATGGCTACCCAGTAAAGATTTCGGACATTTTCAGCTATAATCTAGGCAAGCTTAAGTTCCAAAGAAGGACTGTAGTTATTAAAACAGTAACTGCTGTAAGAAACAAAATAATTAATAATAATTTATCGCTCCTTGGGTCTACATTTCTCCCAAATAATTATCTATCTAGCGAAAGGGGCAGGCCAATTTTAGTTTTCCATCCAAAAAACAACTTTACTGAAAAATACATCAAAATCCTAGAAATAATATATAAATCTAGTAGTACGTTTTAAGTATTTATTTGATGGCAAAAATATTGTTTAGCCTATAAAAGGAGCTTGTAGTAACAGTTTTTCTTCAACAATAATAAAAATACATTGTTTTGTCTGATGCTGCTATTGGAGTTTAACAACATTCTGCAAAGATTCAAAGATGTTAGGACAAAATTGTCTTTTTGTAAATATTTCAGTTTGACTTGTTTTTCGCTTCCACACACAAAAAAAATATTCTAGATTCACTTTTGATGTTGAAATAAGCAAAAAAAAAAAACTGTGTCTTAAACTAAATGGTTTTTTGTGGTTTTTGCCAGATGTTAAAAAATAAGTGGTAAAAAAAAACATTAACATTAACTATTTGTTTTGTACTACAGACACATCATTAATAATTGTTTTTTTTTTTTTTTTTTTTTTAAACAGACAAAAAATCCCATAAAACAGTAACTAAACTAAATACAAACCATAAAATGTATTGAAAATATTTTAGCATCTTCTAACTGCTTTATCTGCAAATTTGTACTTTTCTCTAAAATTATAGAATATATTAATAATATCACATGTATGTTTATTTGGTTATGCTAAAAACCTAACGGCTATTTATTTAAGCCAAATAATAGAGATTTAATATAATGATTTAGTCAGGTCTTGCTGGAAAATCTGTTTTCTTTTCTTCGTAGTTATAAACCGTATTTAGTAAGATTTTAGTTTAATAGCACAATTATTATAAAACCAAAAATTTATATACTAAAATTAAGGTAAATAAACTTTAACTATGATTTTCCTGCAACCACTTGGGTGGCATAATTTGAATGTAAATTCATAAACATCAGAGTAACAAATACAAATTTAATAAAAAAAAAAAAAATTCAAAATATACATATGATGACAGAGTTGGCCATAAGTATATGGAGTGTTAAGTACATTGTTGCTATTTTGCTGAAAATTAAAAAAAGTAGATTTTATTTTCACGTAAATTTTTTTTGAATATGTAAAAGTGCTAACATTATAAGACGAAAAAATTTTACCGATCAAAGAAACACTTCTGGAGGTTTTTTTGAAAATCTAAAGTGTAATTGAAAATAGTTGTACTGAGTACGAATTATATTGGAAATATTTGTTTTTACTTATTTTAAGTGCCTACCACTACTTACTACTTGCACTTTTGGTAGTAATCAATAAGCTAGTACTGATTACTTCCCGACTATGGTAATGTGTATTTATAATACTTGATCTAAGCTTTATAACATTATGGTAATTATGGATTTCAAATTTAATGATAGTATTAAAAGTACTTTTGTGTCTTAAGTCTTTTTTTTCATTTTCAAATATTTAAACGAGAAACTTGCTATATGACAGTTTTAAAGATCATAGAAAGATATTAACAAGTGAAAAAATTAAAGCCGATTATAAGACTGTATGAGACCCTACACCACATTACCATTTAAGTCATAATCGTGGAAGTGGATCTAACTTCGGGAAGAGAATTTCAATTTATGGTGCAGTAAATAAGCGGAAATATGCAATAAATAACTAGCTTAAAAATTAAATATTTTATTACCGGCAGTTTTAAATATTGCAATATATATCGAAGCAAATTGTATTGTTTTCAAAAGATTTTTGTAGAGTATGTTGTAATGTTAAGTTTTAGATTTTTGTCTAAAGGAAATAGAGGGGAAAGCATCGCACAGTGCTTTGGTTCCATATAACGATTGCACAAATATAGAAGGAGTGGGGACAGAGTTTTGAAATTTGGTTACTGTCTGGTGCTGGTAAATTCGGTTACTTTCGAGTACTCGATACTACTCGATATTTTTGATTTGGATATTCGATACTACTCGATACTTTTAACGGTTTTTAAATTTGAAATTTTTTAAAATTTTTTAGTAAAATTCTTTGAAAATGTTTACGTTAATTAAATTTATAAACATATTTTTAAACTTTTTCACCAGCTATTCATTGCATTCTTCATAGTTTTTTTAACACATACTTTTAAATATTTTACTTTTGATTTTTTCTTTTAGCAGAGTTGTAGTTTTGTGATAAATATTTTAGCGGAGTCACATTTTTGTGGTAAATATTTTAGCTGAGTCACATCTTCATATATTTTGTCTGTTCAAAATGCAACTCTGAAAATATCGAGTAGGCGTTTTGATTATCGAGTACCCAAACAAAAAGACAAATACTCGATACCCACTACTCATATTTTTACCAGCACTACACTGACATAAAACCCCCTATACACATAATAATCCATGCATAAAAATACGAAATTAATGTCAAAACAACAAAAACTTTCGTAAAATAAACAAACCATTTTCTGTATATTTTACGAAATTTTTTGTTATTTTGACATTTTTTCGTAATTTTATGCATAGATTATTATCAGTGTAGTTAAGAAAAAGTTAAATTTTTGGAACTATCGGGCCAAGGACTACACTGACATAAAACCCCCTAGTTAAGAAAAAGTTTAATTTTTGGAACTATCGGGCCAAGGACACGCCCACCTCCCATAGGCCCTGAAATTTAAAAATATTATATTAGCTACATAAATGGACGTAAAATTACAAAAAGTATCCATTGAGATACACATAAAACTGGAAACGTTTGTGTCAATTTTTATCAAAATCGAAGCAAGGACTCTTAGTCCTGCCATATATCCTTTATCTTAAAATCTTTATAAAACCTGCAAAAATTATCCGATTGCCATAAAATTTTGAACGTTAATTGATACAGGGTCAAGCCATATTTATGCCAAATTTGGGTAAAAATTGCCTCTCATAAAAAATATGTTTTAAAATCTTGAAATGATTTTTCTGAAACAAAAAAAATTAAATAGGATTAAAATAGGAAACCATGTGAATCCTCCATTTTAGGCATAGGGTATGTTCAGCGAACTTATGTAAAACGCTACGAAGAATATTTTTGTGGAACATTTTAACCTGCTGACTCTTCAATTAAAGGAACTTTTTTGGCCCCCTTTTCAAAATGGACAAAAACGACCCGTAAGTTGAAGAGTTAGAGGGTTAAAATGTTCCGCAAAAATATTTGTCATGGAATTCTACTATAAGTTTGTAAAGACATCAGTATTGAAAATTTAACTTTAGTGCCAGTAATAAGTAAAAACTTAAAATGTGTTTAAGGGTTAATTTCGTACTTATTCAGAATTGGCGCTCAAATGTCCCACAAACCTATATTTTAGGGAGAAACTATGGTAATTTTTGAGGTATAGGATGAGTTCACTAAACTTATGTAACACACTACGAAGAACATTTTTGTGGAACATTTTAACCCTCTAACTCCTCAACTTACGGGTCTTTTTTGACCCTTTTTAAAAAGGAGCCAAAAAATTCCCTTTTATTGAAGAGTTACAGGGTTAGACTGTTCCACAAAAATGTTCCTGGTAGTGTTTTTAGCGGTAATACTTTAGTGAATTTGCTCCCAAAGTTCAAAAATAGATTTTGTTTTTTTTATCAGCTGGTAATTTAATTAAAAAATGAAATATATGTAGCTTTTATTACGTGAATGAGATATAAAAAAGAGTCTTTAAAAAAACATTTTTTTGATTTCTAGAAAAAAATTGGTAGATATTTCTTTTAAATATAATAAGTAAAGGTCTATTCCTAACAAAAAAAAATTATAATATGAAAATCAATTAACATAATTTTTTGTTTAATATATTATTAAACTTTAGTAATTTTTTAGATTTTAATCAAAAATTAGGTATATTTAAGTATTTATTAATGAAATAGATGATGTGTTCTTGTCAAATTTTATATATATATATTTTTTTTTAATAATATTACCTTAATTTTTCGAAAAAAAATTAAAACATTTTATTAAAATCTAATATGGAAACTTTTTCGTAACCCATAAAAGACACTTGGAAAAAAAGTTTTTTTATAGTTAAATTAAGAAATTGATTCTTTTCTTTATTTTTTCTTATATAAAATTATAAGGGCATAAAAAAAAATTAAAAATTTTAAAATCAATTAACATAATTTGTTTTAAAGTTCTATTTAACTTTTGATATTTTTAGGCTCCCAGCTAAAATATTGTAAAAATTCAAAAATTTATTTTAAATGTTAATTGTAAATTTTTTTACAATTTTATTATTTTTTGTTGATTCGAATATATTCGAATATTTAAAAAATTTTTTTTTTTTAAAGATACCTCTAAAAATGAAATTTTACTAATTTTTTTGTAAGATCCAAAAAATTCATCGTTTTTCAATACCTTCTATGTTAAAAATTTAGCGACTCTAGCGACCTCTAGTGTAGACAGAATGAGTTATACCAGAAAGGATAATATTCACAGTATTAAGTAATTTTAGTATATATTGAAAAAAAAAATATTTTCGTCGAAATCGGAGACACAATTTGCTTTTTGATGTTTGTCTATGGGACAAAGCACTGTGCGTCGCCGTACAAATTTCCAAATATCGTGTCTTAGACGGTGCTACGTTAAAGGTTTAAAAACCAGGGCGGTTACTCCGTAACTCGATTCGAAAAAAAATTTTCGAATTCGTAAATTTTGTACCTTTCGGAAAAAGAAAAGTTTTAGCAAAAATCTTACTTTTTGAATTTGTATGTGTAGTGCACAAGTTTTAGGATAAAAATAAATTAAAAAGTAAAATTTTTATACAGAATTATATTTTTAACAATATTTGCAAGATTTACGAATTTTTCGAATCGAGTTACGCGGTTACCCTCCAGCACAAATTTAAAATGTGTTTCTTTGGAACCCCGTTTTTGCCACGTTCCTTTCGGAAAATTCAAACAAATTTTCTTCCATGAATTATCGATACCCTACTTATACCCTGCGTAGTGTACATACGGGGGTAGTTCGAAATGTTCTTAGCTTAACAGTGAAAAACGAAAGCTAGATTTCTAAAATTATTTTATTTTTCAATATAATCTCCTGAAACTTCAATACACTTAGTCCAACGTTTTTCTAGCAATTCTATCCCTTGATTAAAATAATTTTCCTGAAGTGCCTCAAAATAATCGTTTGCAGCTGCCATTGCATCTTCATTCCAGGTAAAACGTTTGTCAGCAAGGAATTTTTTTAGATTTGGGAACAGGTAGAAATCATAGAAATGATCAGAAATCTTAATTCGAATGCGTTTTTTGGTCAACTGTTAACAAATGCGGCATCCATCTTGTAGCAAGCTTTTTCGTCTGTAATTCTTGATGAAAAATAAAATGTACTCGATCATTTGAGATGCCATATCATATCACGGAATTTTTCTCCATGATTTATGGCGTTGTTTCAGTTTTTGAACGTCCACTTCGTGGTTCATCTTCAATGCTTGTATGACCACGTTCAAATTCAGCAACCCAATATTTTATTGTTGCATATGAAGGAGCACTTTCACCTACCACACTCGGCATATCATTATGAATTTCTTGTCCCAATAAACCTTTCTTATGTAAATATTTAATCACACCAAGAATTTATAATTTTTCGGTTATAATTAAATCACTGAAATGCCTCCTTTGAACACCTGTTATTATACGAATGAATTGACAGATCCAAATGAAATTTAACATGTGTTCATATGACGGATGGAAATTTCTATTATACAAAGCTTTTTGCTGTTTATACGGCCATCTCTATGTCAGGCTAAGAAAATTTCGTACTGCCCTCGTATGTCGTTTTTAACAGGTTTTCAGAAGAGCGAAAAAACTGATCTATATTATCCTTTTAAGATAGTTTAGCGGTATCATATGCCTTAATGATGATTTTGTGAGACATGCGGTCGTGAAACATTAAGACCTATTATGCCAATAAATTGTCTTAAAAGGATAATAGAAATCTTTTTTTACGCTCTCTTGAAAACCTGTTAAGGGGGTTAAATAATGTAATAACAGCATTTTGAAAGCCATATTAGAACGGTTGTCAAAAATTCAATTAATAATATTCTTAATATTTTATTTTTTTATTTAAAAATCATGTTATTGTAGTATTTTCAAAAAATATCAGTTTTATATTTTCCCAACCAAAATCGCCAAAGTTGCCACTTCATTACTGGCCTTTTTTAAAAAAGGCAAAATCGGCTGCCACTGTGGAGACTTCATTATTTACGGAAAATAAAAATATTAAGTGATTCTTAATGCCAGAAAAATTCTCTAGTCCTTGTCGTGGCCCGATTTTTATTTTTATTTTTTTTTTTAACAAAGCTGCCACACAAACTTAAAATTTCCAAAAAAGGCAAGAAAAAACATATTTGCTCGGGGATATAAAATTTATTTGACCAAAATTCAAAAACAGGGCCAGGATAAGGACTAAAGTTTTTTGTTGCCTACGAAAGAAAAATACCCCGAACAAAACCGATTAACCCGCCTTGGCTGTACAGTGGCAGCCGATTTTGAACTCAGGGTTGTGGGAAAACGCGTTTAAAGTTTAAAATTAATTTTACGCAAAGAAAGAATTAGGTAGTTCACAAGGGGTGTACTATATGTTGTATCGTCCTAACAAAAAACAGAGTTGTTAAAATTTTTATTTGACTTTAACAACGATTTTCTATTGGGTTTTCTATCTGTTAGCACACTCAAACAGAGGACACTAAACATACGTAAAAATGATGTATCGTGCTATTCTCAAATGTCGTATTTTTTCAATTTAAATTCTAACAACTCTGTTTTTTGTTAGGACGATACAATGATAAAACAAATAACACACCCCTTGTGAACTACCTTAATCAAAATTTCAAAAAACCGCGTATGAACAAACTTTATACGTACCAAATTTGGGAAGAATCGGATAAAGAGTATTTTATATATTAAGCCAAATATTCTTAAAAACGATGGTAGAGAATTTATTAGACATTTCATTTCGGTCAAAATCTTTTATAATGTACATTTTTTAATTTGTTTTGTATTTGTATTTGTTTTTTATTTTTTATTTTATTTTTTATATGCATTGATTACTTTTATGGCTTATTAAAAGCCATCGGTACCTACCTCGTATAATGTGCCTTCGCCCACCATCGAGGAATCGTCATTGGCTTTTCCTTAAAGACTGCGTGCAATTCTTGCATCTTTGGATGTAGTTTTTTCTTTTTGTTCTGCTGTATTATGCGAAAAAAGATTTATAATAAAGACAATGATAAAAAACGCTCCCAAAAATTTTGTGTACAATATAACTTTGTGACTAAAATTTATTTTACAAAAAAACATTCGGAAATTTTATTTTTTCGAATTTTTTATTGATGTTTTATGAACGTATACTGAAGAGTATGCCCTATTCAAATAAAATATAAAAAAAAATTCGAAAACAAAATTTTTCTTAGAGTCGATACCCCCTTTAAAAAACACATATCACTAGTTGCAGGCAAGCCGACGATATACGAGTACATACAAACACAACACACTAAGACAAACTATGATTTAAATTATAGACAATATAAAATATTTAAATTTTATTAAGATAAAAAGTGAATGTATGTATAAACCAAATGTTTATTATTATTGATTGTGTTCCCTTCCGCTTTTTTTAAGAAAAAGGTTTTTATAATATAAAAGCCATAGGCCCCTACTATAAAAGAGTATTTTAAATTTAAAGTCGACTTTATTTTTAATCATGCGGTTTTGTTCATTTTGTGTATGAAAACCCTACAAAAATATTTGTATTTTCAAACATTTTGATTGGTTGAAAATAAATTAACCAATCAGAATGCTCCAAAAATAAACCAAGTTAAGGCATACTGCCGCCCAATATTTTAACTAAAGTCGACTTTAACTAAAATATACGTTTGGAAAATATTGATAGTAAGGCTGATAGTTTGTATCTTTTTTTGTTATTAAGAATTGACTACTTCTATGGAAGTCTCGACATTTTTATATTTTACAAAATTTTAAAATTAATATTCGAAAGAATTACAAAACACAATTTTTAGATTTAAATTTTCAGCAAATAAATTAACTAAAGTACAATTTCTGTGCCAATTTTCTGAGTTTTTTTTCAGTCTACTTATATTCAGCAAAAAGTTTTATTGAATTTAGCAAGGATTTTTTCATTTGCAATCGACTAAGTGTTAGCAAAACTTTTGCTGAGATTACTAGTTTTTTTGGTAAAAATTAGTTCCCTGATTTTTAGCAAACTACTTTTGCTGAAGTTGACAATTTTTTTGAAATCACAAATCTTACTAAAAATTTACTGATACAGCAACATTTTTTGCTGACTTTACTGAGTTTTTATTTCCTGAAAAGTTCCAAAATTATTTTAATTATTTTTATTTATATTTATTCACGTTTTTTTGGAAAGCTGATTTTTTATATTGTATTTCATTTGTAAATTTTAATTAAAAACTTTTAATTAAAAAAAATTTTTTTTTGTTTCTGAACTACTTTTTCGGAAAAGTTGTTTAATAAATTTTTCATATCGGTTTTTATATAGCCGTGGTCCAGTTGCCGTTATAATTAAAAGGATTTACTGGCAAACTATGCCTTGCAACTACAGCAACTTTCAGTTTTTTGAACACAAAAAACTTTGCAGGTTGGGAAGAAATTCAGGACAGAATGCTAATATTAGACCATTACTCTCAGCAGTAAGAAATTGAAGATTCTTTGAAAAGAAATTGTGTCCGAATCAAAACTGCATACTCTACGATATCAATATGTATGGTCAAGATTTCCAAAGAGCCTCAATACGATCCTTTGGAAAAAACAAAACAAATTATTCCACCATAGTTTTCCGTATGAAGTTCGGAGAATTTTGAAATGAAGTTTATTTTTTTTTTTATAAAATTAAGATAATTTTAAAAGAAATTCAAATTTTTGATTTTGAAGTGAAGAACATTTTTAAAGATATTTTTATTTTTCATTTCAAATTTTTTAAAATTTAATTACAAATTTAGTTGTGCCATTTTTAATGAGAAAAATATTCAATTGAAATTGGAAGCTTTTATTTGGAATTGAGAAATTTTAAAATAAAATTGGGCTCTTCTATAAAAAATATTGAAAATCTTATTTGAAATTAAGATTTTTCTATTAGTAAAACTACACACAAAAAATTATAAAGGTAAAATTAACTAAAATATAATTTAAAACGACTAAAATTTCAGTTAAATTAAAATTTCACATTTTCATTTAATTTAACAATTTCTTTATATCTTTTTGACTATCAATAATTGACTATAAGAAAATGTAAAATCACTTTAAAATTTATTTATTTTTACTATAAAAATAACAAAAAAAAATGGTGCGAAGAACTAAATTTATATTTGATTTTACTAAAAAATTTAAAATAAAAACAACTCAAATAATTGTATTGTTGTTTTTTTTATTTCAAACAACTTTTAGTACAAAATACCTTTTTTGGTTCATTTTTTTAGTTTTATTTTAAAACAATAATAATTGACTAGAAAATTTGACTGTTACGAAATATCTGTATTTTCGTTTAGTTAAATTTTTAAATAACTTGTGAAAAAAGTTAAAAATTATTTTTCTTCTACGAACAACTGTTATTACTTTAAAAATAACTCAACGGAAAAACTTCAGAAACAACTAAAAAGAAGTGACTGTGTTTATTTTATGAGTGTATCAGTTTTATAAACGAGTTTGTCAAAATGTCTATTGAAGTTGTTTGCTTCTCCTTAAAAAAAAAAATAAAATGTTATTTACACTTTTTTGCATATTGTATGACAACTGGTTAAATGAGATCGAGCCTTGGCAGAGGGCTGCCGGTTCGATATCCGGTCATGGCAATACACAAAAATTATTTTGATATAGAGACAAATTAACAATTAAAAATTACTTTGATCAATTGACACATATAAACTATCCACTGACGAGTCTTGGGCTAGACGAAACTACGGCAGTCTGGTGATTCCCTTGGGTTTGTTAAATGTTTCAATAAAAATGTCTTCTTCTTCACATAAATCACATCTAGAAAATTTTTCATATTTCATCTAATTATGCAAAACAAATTTTTATTTCTTTCGTTATAATCTTTTTTTCTCTCTTTTCTTCGTCTTTTTGAAATTGGGCTCTTTTGAATGGACCACTTTCATAGGAAAAAGTGAAAAAATGTTTATATTTTTGCAGCTTATTTCTGAGTCATTTATAATCATATTTGTTTGCTGGGAAGTTAAAATCTACGATATGTAAACGAATTGTTTTTACTTGTTTTTAAGAAAAGTGTGTACTTGATTTAAGTTTAAAACTCTTTGGAGCCAAATCATCAATCAAATTTCTTTTAATTTAGTTAAAATTACCTAATATTAATTTTAATTTCTCATACTTACTCAATACAAGGTTTTATCAACAAATAACCTGCTAATAATATTATAAATAAATTTGTCAAACAACAAAGTAAGTATATGCTCTAGTTTTAAATTTAGTTTATTTTGTTAAAAAATTTTGTTTTGCGTGTAATTTATAATACAAGAATAAAACAAAATACTTCAACATGTAAAAATGCCAACTAAATTTGTTAGCAGTGACGTGGAATACATGCTGTTTTGGTAATTTACAAGTAGCCAAACACATGTCATTGACTAAATTTTTAAAATTAACAAAAAAACAAAATCAATATATTGTTCAAAGAAAAGAAAAATAAACTAAAATAATGAAAAAATAAACGAAAAAGCAAAAATAAATAAAAATGACAAAATATTGTTGAAAAATAAACAGAAAAAGTTTGTGTCGTAAGTCTTTTGTTTTGCTTGCCACATACATATGAAAAGAACAAAAAATGATTGCATATTTTTCTTAAAGAAAAACTTAAAAAATTTAAATATTACAGCAATTTCAATCATGTCATTTTTATAAATTCTTGTATATATTTTCGATTATTGTGGATTTTGTTGTTGTTGTTGTTGTTGTTTTTATGAAATTTATGTAAATAGGTACATATAGCCGCAGTTTTAGTTAAATATTGCAACATGTGTCTGCTGTCATTTAAATGTTTGTTTGATGATTTTTGTTGTTGTTGTTTCTTCCACATTTTCAATTTGTTGGGTTTTTTGTTGGTATGTTTATGACTTAAAATACGGTGGTTTTTCCTTTTTTTCGATTTTCTTATTATGTAAGTTTTATTTCTTGTGTCTATTCTTAAGTTGTTTTTTGTTTCTTTTATCTTTGTACTATATATTTATTTGTTAGACTATAAGAGTCCGTCTGCATGTCTGTTCATTTCTATGCTTACTATATGGTACACTTTGCATTGCAAATTTAGTTTTTACTATAACATAACATTATTTTGGTAACTTCTGCTTTAAGATAAATTGCTATTTTTTGCATTTCTACGACTGAATTACTATTTGTTTTAGGATTTTGTTTTTTTTTTGTTGTTTTTCATCGTAGTGAATTTTTATACTCTTTTTGGATTATTATGCAAAAAATACTATATAGCATAGATTTATTTAAATAATCATTTGAAATTGCAAAAAATTGAGTTGATATATTGATGTTGGAATTTTTTTTTGTTATTTCTGATCTTATATTGTTTTGTTTAGACAAATAAAAACAGACTTCTTTTTTTTTTTTGTTACAGCATGTTTAATAAGTAGCACGAGCGTATTACTTATGACAACATAACTTAACAAAAAAGTTTTTAAAGATTATACACTCAGAAAAAAATTATCTAGGGAAGTTTTAAAAAAATTTAAACTACCCTTAATTTAATTACTTTCCACTTATAAATCAATTCCTTTCACATATTGCTGGCGTTCAGTATCTAAAATATTTCTACATCTGGGAACTTTTTTATAGAAATTGTTCTATGAATAACACTATATAACATACATGGGTAAATGCGGCCCGTCAACCAATTTCGTGCGGCACTTCATTAATTTTAAAACAATCAAAAAAATTTTTTAAATTTAAAAAAAATTTAGTTAAATTCAAAACAAAAATATAAAGTCAAAATTTAAAAATATACATAAAATAATATAAAAAAACAGCGATAACAAAACAAACATCCAATGGAGCCTCAAAAAATTACAACGATCAACAAATATCGACTTTTTACCACAGACTTCCTCTAAAATATTTTAAAGTATTTTCGCCTCCTACATACGAATATTAAATCAAAAATTCCTTCTTTATTTAAACCTTAAGCCTGGAAAAAATACTTTGTCTCAATATGACGTAGAAGTCCTTAAGAGTCTTTTATTTTGTATGAATTTGAATTCAAAAAAATTTTTGTTGAATATTGGTAAGATTAGAAGATCAAAAATAAACTGTTAAATATAATAATAGTCATCCTGCTAAAATCAACAGAAATATGTGATGAAAATTATTAGACTGCTAATTTTACAAAAAGAGATCTTTATTCTCTTAAAACAATTTAAAAACTTTTTTATTCTACTAATATTAAGCAAGATTTGTTGCTGATTCTAGCTTTTTTCTGTGTACCTACTTAACCTGACGAATTATCTCGCTTTTGACGGTATTATACCACTTTTTAAAGGCTTGTGTCGCCTTGAATTTTTATCCCGTTTTTAGAACAAACAATTCCGCCTTATCCCGAATTTTTAATATGATATTCAACTCTTGAATAAAGTTTTCATAATTTATTTTTTCTAGAGTTCCCAGCCAGCAAACGAGCCCAAACATGAATCAGAAAAATGCTCAAAATATATTATTATACTTTCACTTGTATGAAAGTGGTGAATCCACTTTGAGCATCCACTTTTTTGAGTTATTTTTGAATTGTTCGTAAAATATTAAAATTTGTTTACTTTTTCGAGTTGTCTCTGAATCATCTTTGGATTTAAAAATTTTCCTCAAATGTTTGTGCCTTTTATGACTCATTTTACTTAAACTATTACTTTCGTCCAAAAAATGAGCAATTTTTGACAAATAGGTTTAAACATTTAAAAATATGTGCTTGTTTGAATAATTTTTGACTTTCTGAAAAAGAACTCCCCTAAAAGTATTCGAATTTTCTGGCTGGGTTATCAGCAGAGAAGACAAAATTGCTTTTTATGCTTTTTATTGCTTGTTTTACTCATATTTGCTTCTTTTTGCTTTTTTTGGATTTTCCGCGTTTTAGCTTTAAAATAGCTTTTTCTTAAGATTTGTGAGCTTTGAATTGCTTTTTTTTAAAGACTTTTTGCCCAAAAATACTTCTTTTGCTTACAAAAAATATTTTTTCTCTTAATTTTGATTTTTCTTTTTAAAAACTTTTGTTTTTCCAAGTATTTTTACTTTTGCTTTTTTCTTGCTTTTTTTTACAATATTGTTTTGCTTTAAACTTATCGGATTTAGCTTTTTTCTGTCTTCTCTTGTTATCAGTCTTGTGATTGAATTTTTAAAATTTAAGAATTAATTTAATACAATCAGAGCCTGAGAGGTTTGACATTTGTTATAAATTTTCGGTACGAAAATGTTGTGGACTTATGAGTTTTAAATTTCATTTACATTCAGATTTTCTATAAAAATTATATTTTCCACCTTTTGTATAAAACGTATTTAATGTTACACATTTCAATAAATAAAACAAGGGATCAAAATCAATTAAATAAATTTGCAAATATTTGAAAAACTGCTGAAAACCTTAAACCAAATTTTTTGAAATAACGCAAACTATATTTTTGAAGATTAATTCGACAAAGGTTTTTGACTTCAGATTGGCTTTAAGGAGAGGAAAATATTTTAAAAACATTTATTGAGGCTGTGCCTATATTTTTAAATGTATTTGCATCAAAAATATAAAAATTCATAAAAATATAAAAGATTTTGATGTACTTCTCCGCAATATTGACTCATAGAGTATTTGCTTAGGTGAGGGGATAAAAAAAGGAATCCCACAGCCCGAAGTCTATTCAATGGACCTTTTTTGACCTTAGATCCGGGCTTAGGAAACCAAAATACTCAAAAAAAGGTTTTAGCAGTGAGCTGTACCAAAAATTAATTTTTGTTGAGTAACATGTTATTTGGTGCGGCCCACCGTATGTTTGTGAAATCCCAAATTTGGCCCTTCAAGCCATTTACGTGCCCACACCTGCTATATAACAAAACAAGGTTTATGATTTTTAAGATAGATGAACGTATTAGGTTAGTATGATAAAATTTCCAAAGAGTTTGTAAACAAGCAGACAATCAAATTTAATGGATGTAATGTAGGACTGCATAAAATAAATCCTAAATCCTTTCATAGGCTAAATCCTGTATTGAAAACTCTACAACTATTTGTTCTTTCAAATAATATAATGTTCTCAGGTCCCTCAAAATAGGTTTTATCGATAATTTGTTTTTTACTTTGAGTTTAACATAGGCGTCAATAGGTCGATCTGGAGGGGAGGGGGCTAAGCCCTGGCAATAATTTAGCCCCCATAATTTTTTTCATAATTTTTTAAATACACTCACAATATATTTTCCATAACCAATTGCGGTTTATTTGAAAAATAATATATAAAGTTGGTTTTCAATTGAAGAATCAATTAAAATAAATGGAAACATATTCTTTAACTTTTTGTATCAGTCAGTAAAAAATAAACTACAAAAAAACGTATCGTCAGCAGGGGTTAATATTTTCAGTCAAATGTTCTATTTTTATTTTTCTATTTTTAGAAAAAATAATTTAAATAATTTCGTTGTTTTCTGTTTTGAAACAAAAAAATCAAATATTTTCGGTTTTGTTTTCTGTTAAAATAATTTGTTTATATATAAAATTATTTCCATTGAAATTATAAGAATTTCTTTACTCATACACACAAGCCAATAAAAATCAAAAAGAATGTGTGTGTAGTGTTTTGAAAATTCAAAAAAAAAAAAAAAATATTTAAAATATGAAAAAACAAACTACAAAATCGTTTTTTTCTAACAGACTTTTCAAATATTTTTATTTTTTTATGGATTGTTTAAACAATGTTTGAAAATAGACAGCAAACTGGTTTGAATATTATGAAAAATCAGTAGTCCTCTTTTTAGTTCGGTTCTCAATTAAGGGGTGTATCGACTCTAGGAAAAATTTTGTTTTCGAATTTTTTTATATTTTATTTGGATAGAGAAAGAAAATTAGAAGAAATAAAATTTTAACACGATGTTTTGTAAAATATATTTTGGTCACAAAGTAATATTCTATGCATTAAATTTGTACACCAAATTTTTTGGGAGCTTTTTCTATCATTGTCTTTATTATAAATTTTATTTCGCATAATACAGCAGAACAAAAAGGAAAAAACTACATCCAAAGATGCAAAAATTGCACGCAGTCTTTAAAGAAAAGCCAATGACGATTCCTCGATGGCAAGCGAAGGCACGTTATATGAGGCAGATACTGATGGCTTTTTATAAGCCGTAAAAGTAATCAATGTATATAAAAATAAAAAACAAATAAAAAACAAATTTAAAAAGGTACGAAGTAAAAACATTTTGACCAAAAGGAAATGTCTAAAAAATTCTCTTCCATCATTTTTAAGAATATTTGGGTTATATAAAAAATACTCTTTATCGGATTCTTCTCAAATTTGGTGCACATGTAGAAAACTGTGAGATATAAATTTTGTTCGCGTTTTCCCACAACCCTGCGTTCAAAATCGGCTGCCACTGTACAGCCAAGGCGGGCTAACCGATTTCGATCCTTGTTTTTTTCTTTCGTAAGCAACAAAAAACTTTAGTCCTTGTCGTGGCCCTTTTTTGAATTTTGGTCAAATAAATTTTATATCCCCGAGCAAATGTGTTTTTTCTTGCCTTTTTTGGAATTTTTAAGTTTGTGTGGCAACTTTGTTAAAAAAAATTTTTTTAAATAAAAAGCGGACCACGATAAGGACTAGAGAATTTATCTGCGATTAAGAATCACTTTACATTTTTATTTTCCGATAATTAATGAAGGCACAGTGGCAGCCGATTTTGCCTCTTTTAAAAAAAGGCAAAATCGCCAGAGAGGCCAGCAATGAAGTGGCAACTCTGGCGATTTTGGCTGGGGAAATATAAAACTGATATTTTTTGAAAATATTACAATAAAATGATTTTTAAATAAAAAAATAAAATATTAAAAATATTGTTAATTGAATTTTTGACAACCGTTAAAATATGCCCTTTAAAATGCTGTTGTTACAATATTCCCCCTTAATTTAATATATATTTTAGGTTGTTTTTAACGATAAAATATTGTGAGTGTATAACTATAAATCTTTGTAGGTAACAGTTTTATTTTGGCTGTTCCTATCTTACTGATATTTAACAAAAATAATCTGCTAATTTCGGCAATTTTTTCTGCAACGTCACTTTTAACAAATTTTTAGTAGTTTTAACTAAAATTTTGTCAGACTTTTTTCTATTAGTGTAGCTATGAAGGAGACCTATAAAAAAAAATTATATGTACGTAATTAATTTTATATGCGTTATTTTTTGGCAGTCAGAAATTCTTTGTAAAAGTCCGAAACGTTGAGCCAAACATTCTAAGAGAAGATCTTAACCGGTATTAAAAAAATTTGGATCTGTAATATGTATGGAGCTCCAAGCTTTAATACATTCCTCTCCGAAATAAAAAAGAAAAAAAACAAAACGGGGCACCCTACTTTGCAGTGCTATATTAAATTCAAGTAATTTCAAATAACTAAATGACAACCATCAAAACAAAAGACTTAAGACACAAACATTTAAAATTAAATATCAATTTAAATACCCGTAATAAAGAAATGTTATGCAATATTGCCCTTTGCATTAAAAACATAGTTTCGCTTTAAGTTATTTAACAAGAAATTATTATTAAATAAAATATGTATTTCATAATCCTTAGCACGCAACCTGTCAACACAAAGAACCTATCACCTCTAAAGAAAACATGACAAAAAGGCATTTAACCTAAAACAAAACCTTTAATGGAGGAAACTAAACATTTTTTTTGTATTTATCAAAAAGTGTTTAGCAAATTGTTGTTTTTAAGTCAAAGTTGTTAAACAAAAATTACCAGGCCTCTAAAGACTCGAAGCATTATTATATTTATGCTTATTGACTCACTTTAAATGTGACCAGGGCACTAAATAGCACCAGCAGCAGCATTAGCAAATCCAGGTAAATATTTTCCTTTGCATGTTTGCCATGATTGAACACTTTCCATAACAATTTTTGTGTACTAAGGCTAGAGGTAAATATTTGCACACTTACACTCACTCACTCTATAAAGAAAACAGAAAAACGATAGATAAGTCCCTAACAGTAACTGTGTAACAAAAATATACAGTTCATTAGGTTAAATCTGTCACGAATTGTTAGCTTCAGGTTAAAATTGATTTAAGTCTTTTGTGAAGACTTCAAATGTGGCATTACTTTGTATGTGTTTGAAATGATTATTACTTTGCTTTTCATTTTCACTTTCATACACATAATGAAATTGAAATTTTTAAGGCAATAAATTTAATTTCAATTTTTATTTTTATATATGCAGACATGTGTCTTACTTTATATGGTTGCCAAGGTTGCATTAAATACAATTTTTGTTTGAATAGCCATTGTTATGTTTGATTTAATTTAGAAAACAACTTTAACATTTCCATTGTGCTACCAATTGACCTTTTTTTTTTAGTTTGTAGAAGAACATGAAAATTGATTTTTGTGTTTCTTTGGTTCTACTTATAAACATACATGTTCCACTTTTATTACACTCCTTAACAATATTCAATTTTTATTTATTTGTATAAAGAAAACATAACAATTGTTTTAAAATCGTGTAAAAAAAAAATTGTAGTAATTAATTAGTTTAGTAAAACAAATCGTAGATAGTAAAATAATTAAAATTATTTGAGTGCCTAAGCTTTATTAATTTTCTTATTTTTTGCTATAATTTTTTTGAAATTTAAAAGTTTCCCATCAAAAAATTAGAGGTAATTTGTTATTTAAAAAAATTACACTATGGAACATTTTTGGGATTATTGTCTGGGGGGTGAGAAATTCCAAGTCAGGGTGATGGTACTAGGTCAGTATAGTAAAACCCTCAAAGGGTTTGGCATTCGTATGTGTTATTTTTTTTATGACCTCTTAAATTTTTTCCTTATCTTGATGTTTTTTCGCTTAGTTGTAACTCGAGAACCACTTGTCCGATTTTGATGAGACAAATTTAGAAAAATTTAGAATTACAATTTCTTTAATCCGTTCATATAACATTTTTCTTTATAATCAACAGTTTTGCCGGTAAAAATAAATTTGTGGAGAAAAAAAAATATTTTTTTGCCTAAAAATTAAAATTTTTTATGAATTTAAAAAAAAAAAATTTTAATTTTTAGGCAAAAAAATATTTTTTTTTCTCCACAAAAACTGTTGATTATAAAGAAAAATGTTATATGAACGGATTAAAGAAATTGTAATTCTAAATTTTTCTAAATTTGTTTCATCAAAATCGGACAAGTGGTTCTCAAGTTACAACTAAGCGAAAAAACATCAAGATAAGGAAAAAATTTAAAAGGTCATAAAAAAAAAATGCCACATACGAACGCCAAACCCTTTGAGGGTTTTACTATACTGACCTAGTACCATCACCCTGACTTGGAATTTCTCACCCCCCAGATTGGCTGTTGTACTGTGTTATTAGAACATGTCATCACGGCGAGTTGTGTTTGTCATAAGACTAGTTTTAAGACTGAAAGTCACAACTTTCTATACCAGGGCTGGCAAAACTATGACACGCGTGTCAGTAGTGGCACGCTAGTGGATTTTAGGTGGCACGCGACGTTTTGTTGGATATTTTCAAAAAATTTAAATTATTAGAAGACTAGCAAAAAATTCATTTAAATATTAAATTTCGCTCCAAAAATGTGTGATTTAACTCCATAATGGTGAAATTTTTCATAGAGCTTGTAAATCGTCTTTTAAAATTAATAAAACTCTGTATTGTCACCATTTTTTGTTTCAAAAATATGGTTAATACAGAACTCGCTAATTCGATTATCAAAAAATTCTGGGAAAATTTCTAAAATTCTAGATTGAAAGAAGTTTAAATTTTTCGAAGAGAAAATGCCTCATAATCGGAGAAATAAAAAGTACCAGAAAAATGCACAAAATTGGAAAACAACTTGTAATAAAATTGGATCTAAAAAATTAAGTTGTTTTTTAAAGGGAAAATAGGTGTTACGAAATAACCCTCAATGAAATAAAGGCTGAAAATAAGTTTCATGATCGTGTTTCGCAGAGCCATTTAATCTGAAATAGAAATTTCTCTGTTCGAATCCATAATATTCGCTTTTAATTCATTATTATGATGATAAAAACCACGCGATTTATTTTAACAAAATCAAATTTTTGCCCGAAGCACATTTTTCAACTAGTTTCTTACGTACTTAAGTAATTGGTGGCGCCCAAAAATTTTACTTTTTTACCAATATAAAATAACCACCCAAAATGGAAAAATCCCCGGGAAAATTGAAAAGGCAATAATGTTCAACCTGTTTTAATTTTATGTCATTGGGGATTTTTTCATAATGAAATAATCTCAATATTTAAAGATTAAATAAACCTCCAAAAATTAAAAAAAACGTCAAACATTTTTACGTCATTTCTTGGATGTTATTTAATTTTTCCCTTTGGGGGTTATTTTACGGGGATTATCCGTAGCGCTGATAAATATGTACATCTGCGATAATATTTTTAAGAGAAATTTTCCAAATTTTAAAAATTTTTAAAAAAGGACTTTTAAAAGACAACTAAAATTAAGGTGGCACGCGAGAAATTTTTACAAAAAAAATTTGGCCGTTTCTGGCACGCAGCGAAAAAAGTCTTGCCACCCCTGTTCTATACAAAACAATAATGAAATTAAAAAAAAATTAACTCTTATTTGGGAATATTATGTATGATTGCGTCAATGGCAGATGTATTGTATGTCCAGAAAAAAATAAGGTATAACGAAATCGATACCACAAGGTGGCGCTTTGCTTAATAAATTCACACTTTTATTTTGTTACCCAGGAAAATTTTTTCAATCGGTAGCCAACCACACCCATTCTACAACTGGTTCCACTGCAATCTATTCCATGGAACTGGTTCCGGAACCAGTTCCTGGGATCCTATGGAAGGTGTGGGTGATATAGAATTAGATCCAGAACTAGTTCCAGAACTGATTCTAGAGCAACCGGTTCCACTTTAGAGCTATAGAAGGGGTTGCTTTTGGGACAATTTCAAACAAAAAGAATCGGTGTTAGAATCGACAGTTGAAGGGGTTGTGAAATGAAAAGTAGCCATTCTACAACCGATTCTTTGGAACAGAAAATTTTCCTGGGTATTTAAATTTAATAACAACAAAAAGTAAAAATAGTTTACATATTTAAAATTTTGTTATTTAATCGTACTCGTATTTGGTGTTTAATGTTTTTTTTTTTTTTATTTTTCGCAGTTTTCAACAGTTTTTAATTTTCCAAATCTAGGCTAAACTTATACGAAACAGGTGCTCAGTCAATATTAAATTGTAACGCCCACTTCCGGTTATGACTGCAAGTTCATATAAATTCATAAATTCTCAGAAGTTTTCAAAAAAATGTTAATAAATATAATTTCTGTTGACTTTTCAACAACAATTTCAAGTGGAATAAATTCGCTATCAAAATCACAGACTATTCGTAGGAATTTAAACAACTAATTTAATACAAACTGTTATTATACTTTCTTGATTTTAATAATGCCACTTTTTGCTGGGCATTACTTAATTGTTTATCTGTCTAAATCATTGTGAATGCATAACATTTGCATGAGTAATATAAATTTATAATGTATTATAAAAATTTATTTGCATTTTTTATTAGCTACCCTCATCACTTTATATTTATTAATTAAAAAGCAAATAAATTCAATTTAATCCATAAAGCATATGTTTTATTATGGTCTACAAAGAAATAAACAAATTTATGATTTTTAACTAATTAACCAAATATTAAAAAAAAAAATATTAATAAATTTATTGACATAAAACCATTTTTTCCAGATTTATAGATTGCGTTTTTTATTAAGTATATTTGAGGATTAAAAGTGGGGTCAAAAACTATCCCGTTTTTAATTTTTTGTACTTTTTTCATATTTATTCAAGGAAGTGTATATAAATTGGGTATGAAACAGAGTTTTGAAGAATTAATTCCTTAATTCAATTTTTCAATTCTGAATTAAAAATTCGATGAATTAATTCACTAAGCACCATATATTGAATGGAATTAATTCATATTTGCTTTCGTTCGATTTATTTTGTTACAAATTAATTCAATTGCAATAGTTCTTTTTATTAAATCAAATGAATTAATTCACTGGTGAACACGTTCAATTTTATAAATCGAACGGAAAAAAGTGAATTAATTCCTTACTGAATTAATTCACTACTGAATTCGTTCAATTTCATTTTCGTTCAGTGAATTAAAAAAAATAAAATTACGTTCAGTGAATTAAAAAAAAAAATAAAATTACGTTCAGTGAATTAAAAAAAAAAAAATTGCATTCAGTGAATTAAAAAAAAAAAAAAAAAAAATAAGTTCACTGAATTGAAAAAAAAATAAAATAAGTTCACTGTATTCAAAGCCTGTTTTCTGCCGTTCGGATGCTGTTTATCAACCTACATGATTCAAAAATAAATCCTTTTACTATTAAAAATAAAAACTTTACAGATATATATAAATTTGGAAAAAAATATAAAGGCACATCTACACGAGAGATAAAACTTCTAGAGATAGAGCAAAAAACCCCTCTAATTAGCTCCATTGTGAATAATTTAAGCTATTTAGAGGTGTTTTTTGCTCTATCTCTAGCAATTTTCTCTCTCGTGTAGATGTGCCTTAACTATTAATTTTTCAAACTAGTTAGATAGTTATATTTTTTTCCAAATTTATCTATATCTGTAAAGTTTTTATTTTTAATAGTAAAAGGCTTTATTTTTGAATCATGTAGATTGATAAACAGCATCCGGTTTCTAATTTGTTACTAGCACGCACTGTAAAATTGTTTATTTAAAAATCTTATTTGTACACTATTGTTTTCTTCTACTGAACGGCAGAAAACAAGCTTTGAATTCAGTGAACTTATTTTATTTTTTTTCAATTCAGTGAACTTATTATTTTTTTTTTAATTTACTGAACGTAATTTTATTTTTTTTTAATTCACTGAATGAAAATGAAATTGAATGAATTCAGTGGTGAATTAATTCAGTAAGGAATTAATTCACTTTTTTTCCGTTCCATTTATAAAATTGAACGTGTTCACCGGTGAATTAATTCATTTGATTTAATAAAAAGAACTATTGCAATTGAATTAATTCTTTGAATTTGTTGTTTGATGAACGCATTCAGTTGAATGAATTCAGTGAATTACTTAAGGAAAGGAATTCATTCAATTTTAGAGAAAAATTGAATTCGATTGGTAGTGAATTCATTCAAAAAGGAATTAATTCTTCAAAGCTCTGGTATGAAATGCATTTTTAAGATCTTTTAAATTTTAGTTCATAGCCCTGTTATATTATTTTACTTCGGTGGGGTTAAGTGCTATGGGAACACCGAAATAGGCTGCTGCGATATGTATGAAGGATAGAGAAAACTCATACATATTAGTATTTTTCATAAATTGATGTTGCCTTGGTTGGGGATCGAACCCGCAACCTAACGTGTAACAGTCCACCGCGCTAACCATTACACCACAGCGCCCACAAACATATTGAAAGTATAAGATGGAATATATCGTTATTATTAAACTGTACAACACAAAAAAAAAAATAACAAAGTTCTGACAACTGATTCAGGCATAGGGGACCAAAAACAAATGTATAGTTAAAATATATATATAGATGTGTTCAGCGAAATTACGTAAAACACTATTGGGAATATTTTTGTGGAACATTTCAGCGCTCTAACTCTTCAATTAAAGGGGCTCTGTTTGGTCCCTTTTTAAAAAGGACACGTAAATTGAAAAGTTAGAAGGTTAGATGTTCCGCAAAAATATTTGTCATGAAATTCTACTGTAAGTGTCTGAAGATAACAAAGTTCAAAATTTAAATTCAATGCCAGAAATAAGTCAAAATTTAAAATGTGTTTAAGAGTTAATTTCGTACTTATTCAGAATTGGTGCTCATATGTCCCACAATCATGGATTTTAGGGGGAAAACATGTGAATCTTCCATTTTACCCAGTCAGAAATCGCCAGTGGTACAAAAAATCAAGCACTGGCATACCACGGGGTAACCACAGTGTTAAAACTAAATGACTGGCAGAACACTCATTTGGGACGATTTGCCAGCGTTTGAAATAAGCGTTTTACCAGTATATGTTTTACAAAAATTTCGGTGGTTTATAAAAAAAACCACTGGCAAAGAATTGGCTTAGAGTGATATGCCAAGGTTTGCAACCATTGGTTATCCAGTGCTACCTAGCCAATGCTACCAGGCGTACAAAAATCAATTCACTGGTAGACCAATGACTTTATAAAAATGCTGACGCTTCGTTAAAAAATGTTTGTAGTCGGAAGGTTCCGAGTTCAAATCCGGTTGCAAGCAAAAATTTTTTTTTGGATTTTTTTTAATTTAAATTTTTTTTTGTTTTTTAAAATCAATTTTTTTGTTTGTGGGAAAGCTCCTTCAAGACCAACTTTTATTTTGCCCTCCCAACACTGGCATACTAGTTACAAAAAATTCTTTGCCAGTACCAGCATTTTGGCACAGCCAGTAGTTGTCCAGCTATTATCACTCATTTATGTGTTTAGCCATCAAATATTATATGTCTCGTTAGCTCAGTGGGTAGAGCAATCGTCTGCCAATCTGATGGCCTGGGTTCAAATCACGGCAGGACCAAAAAAAAATACATATGAACTTTTTTAAATTTTATTTCGGAAAATATATTTCTAGACCACCTATTTATTGGTTTTGCCAGCGTTTTGCCAACGTTTAAAAATTTTGTTCCTCCAGTGCTTTTCCGGCGCTTTTTGAACAGCCGGTCCTTTTGTCTAATGATGTTATCATTTTGGGAATGGGAAAGCACTTTTTGCCAGTACTTGTACCACCTGCTAAAGTCCTTTGCCACCGCTTTCCCGTTTGTATTTTTCTGACTGGGTAGTTATATGATGTATTCACCGAACTTATGTCTAACATTACGCGGAAGATTTTTGTGAAATATTTTAACCCTCTAACTCTGTAACTTATGGGTCTTTTTTGTACCTTTTCAAACAGGGGGCAAAAAATTCCCTTACATTGAAGAGATAGAGGGTTAAGATATTCCACCAAAATGTTTCATGTAGTGTTTTACATAAGTTCACTGAACACATTCTATACCTAAAATAAAAGATTCACATGATTTTGTGTGCCGATTCACAATAAACATTTGCAAAAGGGGGAAACTTTAACCCCCATGTGAAAAAACTGAAGTATTTGCATTAGCTCTTTTGATTTTTATAATTTCGAACTAAAAAGTTATCAGTTTTACTCTCTATATATTCCTGTATAAACACTACTGCTTTTTTTTGTTATTCACTCTACTGAATGAAGTCTTTTTTTTTATAAATTTTAAAGGACATTTAGAACAGTGACTTAAAAACTTTAATTATATGGTTAAGTAGACTTTGTTTTAACAACAACTTTTAATTAAATAAATGACTATAATCATCAAGATGATATTGTGATAACATGCACTTATTAGTAACTGGCTACTGTTTTATGTTTTACTCATCTGGAAATTTAAACCCAGCAAAATCTTGGAAATCTGTTAATATTCCCATAAATTTTATCTGAAAAAAATGCATTAAAATCATTACTGCGTCATTATTACAAACTGCATTTCTTAAAAAAACTAAATGAAATCACTTACATAATGTGGTATGTGACCCCACCTATTATTAATACCAAATCGTCCCGGAATCGAAAAATCGTACAAACGTAATGCCACTCAAACGAACCGTATTAACGAGCGGAATATGGAAAAAATACCAAAAAATTTCGAGGACACCCACGTTTAGAGTTGGGGTTCGTGATGTAATTTTTTGGGATTTTTTCCATTAGTGCTTAAAAATTTGGTAATATCAATGAAATTAGAAATAATTTGCTTCAAATTAAATGATGCTGTATTCGAGAAAAATTACTAAACGGAAATTATACAAATCTTTGCCTCATATTTCATCCAAAAATTCGAGAACAAATTTCAAAAAAATTCACTACGAAGACGAAGTTCAAACGCAACTAAAATTTTTTGATAGTTTTTTCATAACCTCCTCAATAAAAGCACCGTTTGAGTGCTATAACTTTACCTATTTCGAAAATTTTCGAAATTCACCTACTGAACAGTTCGTTTTTCTAAAAAATTGTGTTTATTTATTTTTTGTTAAAATTTTGTCAATTTTATGTTAATATTCGATTTAAAAAATAAAATTGATAAAACAAATATTTTTGCAACATAAATGTAACAAGTTGTCTCCGTAATTTCTTATTACAAAACTTATTACCAGCTACTAATATAAACCTTTGCTGGGAAGTTTTGTAACTTACTATTCTGCATCCAGTACCTACTAATATATTTAAAGACAATCCACTACAGTATTTAGAAGCACTTGTTAATACATTTATAGCTTCCCTTAGACCAGTTTTATTTTATAGTCTACTACTAGATATACAATTTCAATGAACATCATCATCATCATTGCAGCAATCTATTAATTTGCATTTTACAAAAATATTTAAAATTACAGACATTGATTGATAATGAAACTTAAGTTAAATTTAAATCTTATAAGGTAATGTCAATAAAACTTATTATTATAATGTAAATTATTATGCGGAGTATATAAACAAATTAATATAGCTTTATTATAATTTTGCATAAGTGATCATAAAACAAAGTAACGGTTAAATATTTGAAAACTATAAAAAATCTAACATTTACATTTATACAATAAAAAAAAGTCCCACATTTATTATGAGATTTCATCATAAAATGACATCATTTATTTTTTAATTTTGTCTTTAGTTCTTTAAGAAGATTAACATGTAAAATTGTAATTGCAAAAAACATATAATTCTACATTAAGATCTGAGCTAAAATTACATGGTTTTTGGCTCTTATTAGTTTTTACTTGTAAAAACACATAATACAAGGAAAAACATGGTTTTGTACAAAAGCTAGGTAGTTTTTTCTTAGGTGTAAATGAAGGATAAGAAATAAATTACTGAGGCAACCAATCACTATTTCGTTATGGCTCAGAATAGCCCCAGCAAAAACAGACATTACCGAGTAATTAAGCGAGTAAGTATCACACAAAGGGTTTCACTACTTACCAGGCCATTTACTCGCAACATTACTTTTGTTCGTGATGTCCAAAAATTCATGGGTGGTCATTACCCTCTCGCTTACAAAAAAAGTGCGAATAACGAGTTACCCATAGTGAAAGAATAAGTAGTTACTCACAAAGTTAGAATAAGTGGTTACTCAGAAGTTAGGAAATAAGTCGTTACCCGACATTGTAAAATAGTTGATCATATTGGAAAAAAAAAACATTTTACCTTGGAAAATTTCCTATTTAGTTCAAAACAAATTTAAAAATAAAATATTTAATCAGTACTTATTTAATCAATTACCAGTAAATGATTACTTTGCACGAATATGTAAGTACTTCTATATCTTATTATCGGTAAGTCATTATTTTGTATTTTAAAGTAATGCAAAAGGTAATGACCCATCATTACTTGGTAATCCGTATGGTAATGACCTGTCGTTACCATCTTTTTGCTGGGAGTAGAAGAGTTTTGCAAAAAGAAAATAATTTATTTTACATCGTTCATGATGACGCATTATGATATACATACAAATTAAACAAATGGGTTTCTTCGCCCTTTCCGAATTTAATTTAATTCTAGGTCTCACCTTTTAGTTCGGGAGTTATGATGTACTGAAAATCAAAGATTTTAAATCATTAAACGGCTAAATTGTTTACTGGATAAAGATAATTCAGGGCCATTAACATTTGAGCTAACTTAGAGTTACACACTCCATACTAATTCGAATTTTGTAACTTTCAGTTTGTGTTAACTTTAGGTTGTTTGTTTATTGTTAATGGGGGTCAGTGATTTTAAAATTATAAAATAGTTTTATATCTTGAAGAAAAATTATATCCATAGTTGTTTTATTTTTGACCATAACCTTCTATAGAGCTTTTTGTCATTTGAGCAGCATTTGTGTTCTTTTCAAAAAGTGAAAGTTGTGTTACAAAAAAAAAAAATGGAATTAACTCGTGAAAGTTTTCGGGCAATGATTTATTACGATTTTCGTTGTGGGTTATCTAGACAAGGGTGCATAGACAAATTAAATTCAACTTTTGATGATGAAGTTCCATCCTTTGCAACTACGAAACGCTAGTATATGTGTATGCAGGAACTTCTATGCGCGTGTGTTAAAAATTCTAGTTAACAACATTAAGCTTATTATTTCTGCAGTTCAATAAATAAAATATAAAAAAAAGTTTTAAAGAAATTTGTTTACTCAATTTTTTCACATACTAAATTAACAATATTGAACTCTTGGGTTGGCAATAAAGAGATAACCACTTAAAGACAATCTGATTAGAGTGCTTGGTAGCACTTGAAAATGCATTAATTGCCAACCATTGGTTCTAGGAAAGTTTTTTTGATAAGTTTCTTCTATGTTTGTTGTAAAACAAATTGTGAATTTTTTTTTGTGAAATTTGTCATATTTGATCTTAAAGCGAACAAAAATAACACTCATTGCAATAAAGATTATATTTAAATATGCATTTAAGTTTATCATTTTAAGTTAATATGAATTTAATAACTTAATATAAATATTTAAGTTTTTCATTTAAAAAACTACAAAATAAAACTAGTTGTTATTAAATATTTTTAATTTTGTCTATATGGCTTGGAATTATTTAAAGACAGAGTTTCCCAAATAGAAAACAGACTTAAACAAAAACATTTTTTTAATTTTATGATTAACGAAACTTTAATTAGCCGCACTAATCGTTATACCGGCCATGGTGTTTCCCGTTAAGAGGTGATGCTACGAGTCAAAGCCTGATGGTTGTTGGTTTGATACACGCTAACAGCATAAACACATTATTAATTTGCAAATCAGAATAGATCTAGTTTCTGGCTTTTTTTATGGACAGGCTTCATCAGTGATTTTCCATTAAATTGTACTATTTATACCCTACATCACTACGTGGTCAGGGTATTCTAAGTTTGTGCTGATGTTTGTAGCACCAACAAATATTGGTCCTAGACCCACCTTATAGTATACCGATCGGCTCAGAATTTTTTTTTATTTCGATTTAACGATGTCCGTCTGTCTGTCCGTCCGTCCGTCTGTCCATGCATTCTTGTGCGCACTCTACAGGTCGCAAATATTAAGATATTTTGATGAAACTTGGTACACCGACTTATGCCCAAGGACGAAGCCTAGTGATTTTGGTTAAAATCGGTCCATGTTTAGACCTAGTGCCCATATAATGGTCCCCCCAAAATTATATTGTTTATACGCTGCAGGTCCCAAATATTAAGATATTTTGATGAAATTTGGTACACCGACCTATATCAGCCCAAGGACGAAGCCTATTGATTCTGGTTAACACCGGTCCATTTAATGGTCCCCCCAAAATTGGCTTGGTTACAAACTGCAGGTCGCAAATATTAAGATATTTTAATGAAATTTCGTTCGCTGACTCACATGATCCCGAGGATAAAGCCGATAAATTCTAAATAGAATCGGTCCATATTTGGACCTATCGCCCATATGGGCTATATTTACGATTTTCTCTTCTTTTATTATTTTATAGAAAATTTTGACACAAGTCCCATTTTAACCCATTCGAATTTCGGATCCAAAAATTAGTTGGCTTTTAACCAGACTGGTGAAGGGTATTGTATAGTCGGCATGCCCGACTTTAACCTTTTTATTCGTTTTTATATTTTTATTGTCTCTATATGATAATTTTTTTCAAAAACCCGTCGCACAGTGATTTGATCCCATATAACGATTGGACAAAAATAGAAGGAGTGGAGACAGAGTTTTGAAATTTGGTATATTGACATAGAACCCATATATGAACATATACTTAGGTGTTACCTAATTTTCGGATCCATACATACATATATGGTTGAACCATAAATGTTCATATATGGACATTTTTCACCGGGTGGTTATATAAAAAATATTTTTACTCGGGAGTATTGGAAGTTAGCAATTTCTTCGTAGATTTACGTTATTAGAAAATAGACAGAAATTGAAGTAAACTTAATTTATTGAATTTATTAACTAGAATTAAATGTAAAATTTGTTGCCTATCTGATATGAGGTATATATTTTTTAAAGTTAAATGTTAATGTAAGTTACCATTACTTCGAAAAATCTGTTTTTCGAAAATTGTTTAGAATCTCTGTATTACAGACTCCTATAGTCATAGTCATAACAATCATAGTCATAGTCTTGTAAATGACTAAAGGTATGATGCTTGCATTTGATATTAAACAGGAATTCAAAAATGTACATTTTTCTTTTTGAAACTTGTTTGTTAAATAAGTTACATGTGTAAATGCTTAAAGGAGTTTTATACAACTGAAGTTGTATCTCGTCGGTATATATATGCAGTCATGTGTTCAATAATGGTGATACATCAGTTTAGATGTAGACTCATTGGCTGTTATTTAAGACATTTAAGTAGTGAGTATGTGTGTGTGTGTGTTTGGATGTTTTTCCAAAGTCATAGTTACTCTATATCACGACAACTATGATGATGAAGAGGATATTGTCTGACATTATAACTTTAATGTGGCATCAACATCTTTTTAAAATTTATCATAATTAGTTGACTCTTAATTTGACAGCAAGTTATCGATCTTGTTGTTTTTGTTTTTATTTTTGAATTGATATAAAGAAGCTGTTAAATTATTTTTATATCAGATACCGGTTCTGTAGTTAGTACTTATATTCAACACAACTATAATTAATAATATTATGTTTGTATAATTAATATTTGATTTAACAAATTAAAAATTACTCATACGTCACATGTGTCGGGATTATAGCAAAAATAATAATCATTTGTTTTGATTTCATTCCATTTCAATGAAATATGAATTAATAATTCTATCGTTTAAAGACTATTTCCCACCATTAAAAAATCAAATCTATTTGAAATGATCTTTGATCTTTGTTACGAGTACTTTGTTTTGTCGTTTAAACACTTAAACAAATTTGGTAGAGTATTACATAAACAAACACCTTAAGACACCTACAATACACAAACACTATAGTAAGCGAAATATTAATAGACGCATTTAAATATTGCGCAGTTTCTTTTAATATTATAGAAAATTTTTAATCTTTTTATATAATAGTAATTGCTAAGTGGTAAGTTTAAAGAATTTATGATATTACAGTTATAAATAGGGATGCGAAACGGGACTTATTGTTACAAATCCCGGGATTCGGGATTTTGAAAATTGAGATGCGGCATTTTTCAAGATTTTGGGATTCTTTCGTTTCATTATATTTTTAATTTAAAAAATAAATAAACCCAACAAATTAGAATAATTAATTTTAAATTATAGAGTAGAGTTACTTAAAAAATTATTTGATACTGCAATACTTACATTTTTTTACGAATTTCTATGTTTTATGCATAGTATAATATAGTAACTTTACTCATTTTCTGTCATTTGAAAAAATTAGGTAGTGTCGGCAATTTTACTTGTACATATAGTTCAACTAAAGGGTGGTCCAACCAAAACGCACGATGTTAATTGTAAATAAAACAAAAAGTTTTCAGAGAATTATCTTAATGTTTTTTATTATCTATGACAATTATGCGTGAAACAAAATATCGGCCAAATGCTCGCCACGGCTTCCCAAAGAAAGAAGTCCAACGGTGTCAAATCACATGATCGTGGCGGCCAATTAACATCGCCACGACGTGAGATAACACGGCCATTGAATTTCTCGCGCAAAATAGCCATTGTTTCGTTGGCTGTGTGGCAAGTGGATGGTGTTGGAAGCACACATCGTCAAGGTCCAAGATCCTCAATTTCTGGACACAAAAAGTCCGTTATCATCTCGCGATAGCGAACAACGATGACGAGTCGAGGTTGACGGCTATTCTGCCACACTATCGCGAACAACAGCAATGTTTTCCGCAGAACGAACTGGGCGAGCATGCGCATCTGTTTTCACATTTCCTACAGACTCGGTTTGCTGAAATTTGCGTTAAGGTGTGACTCACAATTAACATCGTGCATTATGGTTAGACTTTTTGAGTAATAATTAAAAATATAAATCACCATAAAATGGTCAAGTATGTTATGCCATGAATACAATTGATCCCTATATATAACACTAGACCATACCTCAAAACAAAATTTCGCCGTACACCCTCCATCTTAATTATCCCGAACGTAGGGGTCACCTTTTAACATTTTTCGTTATATCTTTGGCATTTACAGTTGGATCTTAAAGTATGGTACATCGATGTTTTTGTCTCGAGGGGACCAATGTTTTGCTAGTATTTACGCACCAGATCTCAGTTCGTACAACTCTAATGTACGACCCAAATGTACAACCCTAATGTACACTAGACCGTACCTCAAAAAAATGTTCGCCGTACACCCTCTAATATGAAGTATTTTTGGAAGGCGATTTCAAAAAATTTTTTTTATTTTTTGCCGAACGTAGGGGTCGCCTTTTTCAATTTTTCGTTATGGCTTCGGCATTTAAAATCGGATTTTAAAGTGTGGTATATCGCTTTTTTTGCCTCGAGGAGACCAGTGTTTTGCTATAGAGAAAAAATCCAATGAAAAAAAAACAAGAAAGAAAACAAAAAAATTCTACTGGGTTTATCGAAAAACTTGATTAGCAAAAGTTTAATGATTTTTTGCGAGCTTTAATTTTCTGACATTAGGGTCGTACATTAGGGTGGTAGCAACTGAGATCTGGTGGGTAACTACTAGAACGGGATACTTGAGGTCAAAATGTCCTTAGAGCAAAACACTGGTCTCCTCGAGAGAAAAACTTCGATGTATCATACTTTAAGATCCGACTGCAAATGCCAAATATATAACGGAAAATGTAAAATGGCGACCCCTACGTTCGGCATAAAAAAATAAAAAAAATTTTTTTCAAACCTCTTTGCAAAAATACTTCATATTGGAGGGTGTACGGCGCACTTTTTTTTTTGCCTGTAAGGTGGTACGCTCTAATGTACACCCTAATGTCAGAAAATTAAATCTCGGAAAAAATCATTAAACTTTTGCTATGGAAGTTTTTCGATAAATCTGGCAGACATTTTTTTTATTTTTTTTGTTGCCGATCGTAGTGGTCGCCTTTTTAAATTTTTTTTCATTGGATTTTTCCTTTATAGTAAAACAGTGGACTCCTCGAGGCAATAAAATCGATATATCACACTTTAAAATATGAATGTAAATGCCGAAGCTATAACGAAAAATTAAAAAAGGCGACCCCTACGTTCGGTAAAAAATTTTTTTTCGATCTTGCCTTGCAGAAGCTTTTTCTTTCGAAGGTGTACCGCCCACTTTTTTTTTGCCTGTAAGGTGGTACGGTCTATGGGACATGCTATATATACCGTTGAAAAAACCTTTCATATGATACCCATAGAGATTAATCACAACTGGGTCGATTGTCGGCCGACGACAGCAAAAGTCGTCGTCCCCTGACGATTTCCTTAGGCAAGAATGAAATCCGGACATGCCTATAACGGATTATTTTTCACAATTTGTTAAATACGTTTGGGATTTTAGCATATTTAATTCCTATAATGCAAAAGTCGTCACGATTAATTTAAATTCAGCCACAATCGGCCTTCGACATTTGTTGACGTTTAGAAAAAAAGGAAAGCAAAACAAGAATCTGGTTGTATTTGTTTCGCCACAATTCTTCATCAATTCAATTGGTTTTACATTAATTCTTGTTGTTTTACATTTTATTGTATTTATAATTATGTATTACGACGACAAATCGCCGGACGACATGGCGACATTTTGCTTCCCATATAAAATATATGAAAAAGCAATTGTCGTTGTCGACCCAGTTCTGATTAATCTCATATTCTGTATATTATCTTTAGCTAAAGTGATAAATTGTTCCTAGAGTTTTTCAAGTATTCGACCTATTTGAAAAACCGGTTTTCGAATACCTCTAAAAACCGCCTTTTTGAAAAACCGGATTTTATTTTTTAATTAAAACCCGGTTCGAATAACCGGTTTTTTTGTAAATAATCACTTTGTATTGCAAATTTTCTTATAAAACCTACAAAGAATTACTAACAATCTTGAAACTTTCTATTTTCTTCCTTTCTTGAAAGCAATTTGCAGCGTAAATTATTCCATTAGTGCGAATCTACCTTTAAAACTAAAAGTTATTATTTCTAAAGGCGCGGTTTGGTTTTTTTTTTTTTTTTTTTGTAACTAAATAGAAACACTTTCGGACAGATCTAAAAGCCCAGTATTTTGTTCGTAATTTTTGCGAAAAAAGCTATTAACCTCCACAAAAAACCGAAATGGTTTTTCACTTGCTCTGGAGTTGTTACAAAATTGCGGTGGAAGTTTTTTCGCATTAATTTAATAGAGAGGACGATTTGAAAATGTCGCAAAAAATATCTTTGGCCTTATGAAGATTGTCGTTTTCCAATTAATGTGAAACAATTTGTGACTTAAAATTTTTATAATAATTTTACGGTTTCAAATCGCAAAATATTTTATCGTGGGGAGAGAAAAGCTAAATAATAAGAAAAAACTCCTTTTATTTATTGAGAAAATGGAAAACATGAGCTTATATGCATTTTAGGACAAATTTTTAGATCTTTCTTACTTAACTTATTGTCAAAAAATTATGACTTTTTTACGATAGAGAGAAAATATAGAATACTGCAAAAAAAAAAACAGTCTCCTTAAAGAAGTTTTTTTCGAAAAAATAAATCTTTCGGTAATAGTCCACTAATGTACGTCATAGCAACGACAAAGTCAATAAACCCTACCTAAAGGAGAGACTCAAACATTAAGGGTCATATGCATAATTACTTTGAAAATTTTTAAGTGACTTATAAATCAAATTTTCCATACAAAATTCATTTTATAAATGTGTTATAAAGTTATCAAATTATTATGCATCGGCACTTAAATATTTTGCATAATTATTGAACAAATGAAGAAAATTTATTAGAAATGTTCACCTTATAAATATTCGAAAATGTCGAATTATTCGACACGAAAAAACAGGTTTCTCGAATAATTCGAAAACCGCACTTTTTCAAAAAAACCGGTTTAAAAAGCCAGGAAATACAGAAAAAACCGGTTTATCTACATATTCGCAAACCGGTTTTTTTGTATCGAATAATTCGACATTTTCGAATATACATATATAAGTTGAACATTTCTAATAAGTTTTCTTCATTTCCCAGTGTAGAAAATCATTACCAGATATGTGGTTATGTAACTACATACTTGGTAATGGTAACTAGTTACTTTTGTTATTACATATCTTATTACCTTTATATGGGCATGTCGCAAAAAATAATGAGTTATGCTTACACACCAGCATACGAAAAATCAAAAAATATATCGTTACCTGTGTGCTTACTCGTACTGACAAAAATAATGAGTCTAAAAATAGATTTTCAAAAAAAGAAATTATATAAAAAAAAATATTTTTTATTGTATTTTTTTTTTAACTAAAATTTGCTGGTGCGGGAATCGAACCTGGGTCTACAGATTGCCAATCAATAGCTCTACCATCTGAGCTATATCGACATGTAATATTTAATAGATAAAAATATAATTGACCTGCTGCACACAAGTAAGCTTACTCGCCAACATACAAAAAATCAAAAAATATGTGGTTACATATATCCTTACAAGTGTTTAAGAAATATTGAGTCTAAAAATAGATTTCAAAAAATTTTCAGAAAATCTAGAAAATTATTTTCTATTTGAAATAATGATAAAAATAAGTCATTATCAGTAACTCAATATTATATGTTTTAAAATAATTCAGAAGGTAAGTGGGTGTCATTACTGGTAGTCCAAAAAATAATGATATGTCATTACCGTTTCTACACTGGATTGTTAATTGTCTAATTCTTGTTGTTTTTGTCTAATTCTTCCTAAAACTAAAAAAGAGCCTTTTTAAAAACAGTCCAGCTCGTGAGACCCCACTGCTAGACCGAAAATATTTTGGGAATCGTCATAAAGTAAACCGAGGTATGTTTCAATTTTTTTTCGTGAGTCTGTCTAATATACATTGGTAGCTTTTGCTTGGTTATTACATTTTGCATTTATATTATACATAAATTTATTAATATTAAAATCAACCTAACTGTGTTCAGTCATATTTCTATTAATCGTTTAAAATACGTATCTTTACATCAAATGCTCAAAACTTAACACTTCCACTTTGAAGTTTTAAGTTTTAAATTAAATAAAGTTATAAATTTTGAAGCCAGATATTGTTTTTATAAATTTGACTTCTAAAAATATTACAAAATCTACACTCAAACAACTATACAATATAATTTAAATCTTTTTATTTAATTTAATAAGAACTTGAGGGTATTTTTGACATTAACAAAAAAAAAAAAAAACGACAAAAATTGGTTTTCAGTATTTTACACCTCATATTTCTAATTGGCAATTATATCAAGGTTTATTGTAGCTTTGCATAAGACTGTATATTATTTCAAATACAAGAACTGAAAATAAATTGGAAAAATCTTTTAATTTAAGGCAAAAATAGTCAAAGCTATGGTTTTTACTAAAAAAAAAATCGAAATTAATGCTTATTTTGCATGCAATTTTTTAACAGCAGAGATATACATAAATATAAAAAAAATATATATAATAACCTTTAGTTAGGAATATATATCTTTACTATTTTTTTTTTTTTTTTCAGAAACATTACCATATAATTTACAATTATTTTGATTTGATTATGAAGTGTAGAATATTTTAAAACAAAAGACTTAAAAAGCAAACTTGTTTCATTAAAATCCAACAAAAATCTTAAATCTACATTTTTATTTATTTATTATTAATATCTAATGCATATTTGCTAAGCTTAAACAAAAATATTGAAATAATATTAAAATTTGAAATTTAGATTTTAAAAGTTTCTAAACAAGTTTTAATTATAAACTCCTGCTGGTTTTTAACTGCAAAAATAACACTCTCTTTAGTAGAGTTGATTATTAAGATTATGGTGGTTAAATTGTTGGTTGATAGTTTTAGATATTGCATGTTTGTCTGATGTTTCATATAATTCTGTTGCATTTTTTATGCTGCTTGCTGCTGTTGTTGTTGTGTTTTATAAAGTAGTATCCTATAAAACTGTCATGTCACAAGTTTATTGGATGTTAAACTAAATCAATACTGTTTATTAACCATGAAATATTTATATTCTGGATTGCTTTCGTAAGTTTAATTAAGATTGATTGATATATTTTATTGGACTATGGATAATAAAGAAATATTAGATCATAATTTAAAAATAAATTTGTAGTGAAAAATATAAACTTATCATATTTAAAGATGTCATGCTGTTTGCTATTAGTGGGTGTGCCTTAAAATAGTTTCCGTTAATATTTCTACTACTCTCCACTGTCAAATAGAACCTTTAACTTATTAATCCCTAAGCGTTTATTTATATAACTTTTTAAATTAGTATAAGATTTTAGGCTATAACAAGCTTATAGGGTTAATCCCCAACTACAGCAAGATTGTGTTAAACTATTGTTCTTTAAATTCTTAATTTATTTTGTAGTACATTTATTTCTTCTTACCATGAGTATTCGGTTTATTGCATTTAAATCCACTATAGACCAACAGCAAAACAAACCGATCGTCAACTCTGGTTGTCAATTTTGCTGTTTGCTACTGTATTACGATTTATCACCTTCATACCTTTTAATATGTGTTTTATACGACTACGGCGGTTCATATAAATACTCGTAGTTGGTTCTTAAAAACTCAAACAAATAAAAAATACTTTAAAATGATGAATGATGACTGGTTACACACACCGTACACGTTTGTTTTACTTGCTCGTTGGTTGGTTTTTTTTTACCGCTGCTACCAGCGGGCATCAGTTATAATATTTCTACCTTAACTAAATTGATTTATTTAATTTATTAGCTCGAAATGTCTTTTAGTTTCATTAAATCACCTACTTTGTTATTTATTGATTTATACGAAATGCGTATTTTCGTATATGAATCATCAAATCGATTTCAAATTTTCAATATCAAATATTATATTGATGGTATAGTAGTGGGTTGGTTCTTGTAAATTTAAACTAAATGTCAATTTTTAGCAAATACTTTTATGTGTACATTTTTATTGATAGTATTTTGAATAAAGTGTTTATTGGGTTATATCTAGAAGTAGCAATTTTATAATCAACAATTATTTAACTGTATTCCCTGGCATTAGCTCGTGGATTAACTAACTTTTAAAATCTACATGTATACACAGTAGGGTAAAAGTTCGTTATATGGTCGAAAACAAATGGCGGCCTGTGACCCCTCCCCCCCCTCCTAGAAATGATCGCTGGGTATAAAAACACATTATACAAAAAAATCAGGTGATCGTGTAACGGAAACGCGTGCCACATCGCACAGTGCTTCGTCTCCATATAACGATTGGACAAAAATAGAAAGAGTGGAGACAGAGTTTTGAAATTTGGTATACTTACATAGAACTCCTTAGTTAAGAAAAAGTTTAATTTTTGGAAATATCGGTCCAAGGACACGCCCACCTCCCATAGGTTCTGAAATTTAAAAATAATATATTAGCTACATAAATGGACGTAAAATTACAAAAAGTTTCCATTGAGATGCACATAAAACTGGAAACGTTTGTGTCAATTTTTATCAAAATCGAACCAAGGACTCTTAGTCCTGCCATATATCCTTTATTTTAAAATCTTTATAAAATCTGAAAAAAATTATCCGATTGCAATAAAACTTAGCAAGTGAATTGATATAAGCCATAGTTTGGGTAAAATCGATTAATTAATAAAAAAAAAATGCTTTTCACAAAAAATGGGGTTTAAACGCTTAAAATATTTTTTCTAAAAAAAAAAAATTAAATAGGATTAATATAGGAAACCATGTGAAGCCTCCATTATAGGCATACGGTATGTTTAGCGAACTTATGTAAAACACTTCGGGGAATATTTTTGTGGAACATTTTAATCTTCTATCTCTTCAATTAAAGGGACTTTTTTAGCCCCATTTTAAAAAGGGACAAAAACGACCCGTAAGTTGTAGAGTTAAAGGGTTAAAATGTTTCACAGAAATATTTGTCATGAAATTCTACTATAAGTCTCTGAAGACATCAGAATTGAAAATTTGACTTAAAGGCCAGAAATAAGTAAAAACTTAAAATGTGTTTAAGGGTTAATTTCGTACTTATTCAGAATTGGCGCTCAAATGTCCCACAAACCTGGATTTTAGGTAGAAATTATGGGAATCTTCCATTTTAGGTATAGAATGTATTCAGTGAACTTATGTAAAACACTACGAGCAACATTTTTGTGGAACATTTTAACCCTCTAACTCTTCAACTTAGGTGTTTTTTGTCCCTTTTTAAAAAGGGCCCAAAAAATTCCCTTTCATTGAAGAGTTAGAGGGTTATAATGTTCCACAAAAATGTTTCTCGTAGTGTTTTACAAAAGTCCGCTCAACAAATCCTATATCTAAAATGGAAGGTTCACAGATTTGTATACTAAACACTCTTAAATGCGTGAAACTTGTGTAAAAATCATGAATTTAGGCATTTCAAAAAATCCATTTTTTTTTAATTTGTGGTAAAAAATAGTAATTAATTTTTTTAATGATCTATTATATAACAGTATAAACTTACAAAAAAAAATGAAAAAAATATGTAATTTTATATAATTTTTTTTTATACTCCATCAAACTTAAGTAATTTTTGGATTTTCAACAAAAAAAAAAAAATGTGTTTTTCGGTACAACAAAATAAGAAAAGTTTGATGCATCGGGATTGCGACACATACTTTCTAATAGACTTTGGGACGCAGATCACGAATATGGCACTAGAATTTTATGGTTAGCTATATTTTAAGAAATATTTGCAAAACCGTATTTGCAAAAAAATTCAATTCTGTAATAAACTTTTTGCAAAAAATACAAAACTAAAAGTATGAACGCTATTCTTTGCAAAATTTTAATAGGATGAAACATGCCCTGTAATTTGATATATCGCACGTTTTGACAATTTTCTCTCAGTCATTCAGTAAACTAAATCACCAATAAGGACTTTCGGTAAAGGTTGAAATATTTTTCAAAATTTTCTGTTAAAAATAATCAGTTGTTATAATATAATCAATTTTAAAATAAACGAGAAATCTATTATTTTTACCAACTTTGTTAGTTAATTAATTGACAATTAAAAATAAACGAAAAAATTCAATTGTTTTAAACCAAAAGTGGGTAGTCCTAATCGGTTCATGTTTAGACCTAGTGTCTCCATAATAGTCTACCAAAAATGAGTTCGTAAGTATTAAGATATTTTGAAATTATCAAATTTCAATGCCATTTCTATTTGCTATTTCTTCTTAACCTTAAACCTACTTAATTAAAATTAATAAAAATGCATATTAATTACAATATTAATTGCATTTGGTCTATATGACGTGTTTAAAAAAACAACATTTTACTGGAAAAATCAATAGGCTTCGTCCTTGGGTCAACATAGGTCTGTGTACCAAATTTCATCAAAATATCTTAATATCTGCGACCTGCAGCGAATAAACAATATAATTTTGCGAGGACCCTTATATGGGCACTAGGTCTAAACATGGACCGCTGTTAACTAAAATCAATAGGCTTCGTCCTTGGGCTGACATAGGTCGGTGTACCAAATTTCAACAAAATATCTTAATATGTGCGGCCTGCAGCGTATAAACAATATAATTTTGGGGGAACCCTTATATGGGCACTAGGTCTAAACATGGACCGATGTTAACCAAAATCAACGTCCTTGGGCCGACATAAGTCGGTGCACCAAGTTTCATCAAAATATCTTAATATTTGCGACCTGTAGAGTGCGCACAAGAATGCATGGGCAGAGAGACAGACGTACGGACGGAGGGACGGACGGACATCGTTAAATCGAAATAAAAAAAAATTCTGAACCGATCGGTATACTATAAGGTGGGTCTACGACCATTATTTTTTGGTGTTACAAACATCAGCACAAACTTATAATACCCTGACCACGTAGTGGTGTAGGGTATAATTACCAAATGTTGGAAAGTTCGTATTAAAAAAAGAAAAGGAAAGGAAAATAATTTAAACAGAAAGTGATATTAATTTATGAACTAGAGTCAAACTAAAATAACATTCATTTACTTAAATAACAGATCAACTAAAACATTTCCCCCATGCATCTTAAACCAGTGATCGGCACTCATAGCCACCAGTGGCCGATTATAATCGGCTTTTCATACGTACCAGTGTTGCCACCAGTAAAACCAAAAACTACACAGCAATAGGTCAAAAATTATCCAAAATCGTATGAAATTACACAAAAAATTATAACTTTTTATATTATTTCAAAATAAACTCTCCTGAGAACAGTGAGGAAGAAAAAACATATTATGAAAAAATTTCGCCATTTCTTGCTGACTGATATAAAATTTCACACTGCAAATTTCGACTCCAAAGTTTTGCCATTTTTCTATTTATATACCGATTTTTAAAGACTTAGCATTTTTGTGACCTGCAAAGTGCAAAAGTTATTCGCATTTTAAAACTAAAATCTTTTTCGGGCTTGAAATGGCGTGCTTTTAAATTTAAGTATTAACCCCTCAATTCATAAATGCATCCCATACCCCTAAATTTTAACCATTTTTATTTAAATTTAACTATGAGTTCAAAGATGGGATTTAAAAATAAAAAGCTGAAGTAGATTCTCCAAAGCGTTCCTAATGTGATGACATAAACCCTGTTCAATATTCTATATTTGTAAAATTTTGCTTGTTTTCTTTAATATTTAAATTAATGATAGCAAGGCATGCAATTTCTTTACAATATCCCAGTGTAGAAAATCATTACCAGATATGTGGTTATGTAACTACATACTTGGTAATGGTAACTAGGTACTTTTGTTATTACATTTCTTATTACCTTTATATGGCGATGTCACGAAAAATAATGAGTTATGGTTACAAACCATCATACGAAAAATCAAAAAATATATGTGCTTACCAGTACTAACAAAAATAATGAGTCTAAAAATAGATTTTCAAAAAAAATTAATTATATAAACAAAAAATTTTTTTATTGTATTTTTTTTTTTTTTTTAATAAAATTTGCTGGTGCGGGAATCGAACCTGTGTCTACAGATTGCCAGTCAACAGCTCTACCATCTGAGCTATATCGACATGTAATATTTAATAGATAAAAACATACTTGACCTGCTGCACACAAGTAAGCTTACTCAACAACATACAAAAAAATAAAAAAATATGTGGTTACATATATCCTTACCAGTGTTTGAAAAATATTGAGTCTAAAAATAGATTTCAAAAAATTTAAAAAAAAATCTATAAAATTATTTTCTATTTGAAACAATGATAAAAATAAGTCATTATCAGTAACTCATTATTATATGTTTTAAAATAATTCAGAACGTAAGTGGGTGTCATTACTGGAAGTCCAAAAAATAATGATATGTCATTACCGTTTCTACACTGGGATGTATCTCAACAATTGTCTTTTGGAAAATTAAAATATAACATTTTCACAAAAAATTACCGAATTTTTTTTTTTAATTTCATACGATTCTGTTGAAATCTGGAACATGTTGGATTTACATAAATCTAAAATAATTTAATTCTGCTCCACCTTGCTGAGTTAACAAAATTTTTTCTGGTCAAAGCACAGTATCATGTTAACTACAGCCATAAAATGTAATAATCATAACAAACCCTAATTTTCCCACTCTTTCGCTGCATTTTTAAATGGTCTTACAAATCAAGAGAATTTTTAAAAGAAGCTTGACAATTATTTTCGCGAAAAATAAAAAAGATGGTGCTTTAAACAAAACAAAAATACATAAACAAAAAAAATACAAAAATTTTTAATTTCTTCTACTTAAATTGCGTTTAGTGTTGAAAAAATTTACAAAAGTAATTCTGTTTCACAGACAAGCTCGTTTCATCTATATATCGACTAATTTTTATTAACTTTTAAAAATTGACGGAACTGAAGGTTTTTTAGTAGATTTGAGATCATACAAGTAAATTAAGAATAAAGTAAGAATAAAAATTAAAAAAATTTGATAAGGCCAGCGGGATAGAATATGTATTTTCGGGACCCGCTTCAGACCCATCTACAGTATCCATGCCGTTATGGGTTAAAAATTGATAACGATCTACTTATATTGACTGTGAGATCAAATCTAACAAAAGACATAAATTTACCAATTAAAAGATCATTGAATTTATTGAACTATTAAAAATTTACTGGTTGACGACGCTTTGTTTAAGAAATTTTAGAAATTTATTATGGATTATTTTTATTTCTTTAGTGCATTAAAATTTACTAACTAATGGAATACTTTCTTAAGAATAAATAATTTATATAGAAAAAATTAATATTTTTTAAATAATGTGTATAATAAAATTTATTATGAATTATTTAAAAAAATTAAATTACTATAAATTATTTTTTTTATTTCTTTAATTCATTCATTCATAATTACATTTCGTCATTATTTCATATTCTTAATATATTTACAAATATAAATTTAGAAATGATAAACTTATTTCTCACAGTGTAGAAACACAATACATTCACATTCTCTCTTTGTGCCGACCACTGTCTTAAACACATAGACACGGTGCAAAAATATAATTTAATAACATACATTTAAATTTAACGGTTCGTTGTAATTCAAAAATCTGTGTTTATCATACACAGAGTTGAATAGAATCAGCTGCGATATCTCAAGAATTAAGGTTCAAAGCAAAACAGGGTAATAACAACAAAAGGATAAAAAATAGCATTGTTAAATTTCGTTGATGTTAGTCTAAGTTGAGTTGTTGATAACAAATTCGATTTGCTTTCAACAGTCACATAAGTAGACGATTATCAAAATATTAACCCACTCGAAAGGCACTGATGATGGCTTTGTAGCGAAAGCCGAAAATGCGCATTCTATCTTGCTGGTCTTATCGAATTCTTTCAAAAATTTTTGTTCTTTGTAATTTACTTGTAAAAATTGTATCATCTTTCTTTGATTTGAAAATAATTTAAACAGAAAGTGATATTAATTTATGATCTAGAGTCAAACTAAAATAACATTCATTTACTTAAATAACAGATCAACTAAAACATTTCCCCCATTCAAAAAAGGAAAATTATATAAAAATTTGTTTGTGGGACCATCAGAAACAGTTCGTTTTTCCCGAGAGTTCGTTTTAAGCGAGTTCGTATTAACGGATGTTTTTTATGTATATTGAAATCGTTGCCAAAAAGTCAGAACTTTCAAATTAGTTCATATTACCGAGAATTCGTCTTATCCGGGTACGAATTAAGCGAATTTTACTGTATTTCTCAAACTACGGATTTGCCCTTCAAAAATATCAAATTTCAAGTTGTTCACGCATAGAGGTGAAGAGATTATTATTGTAATATTTTCTTTATTTTTAAAGGCACACTTATTAATTTGAGCTCAATTTTTTTGTGTACTTGTCAGTTATATGCCAGTATAAAAAAATTTTCAATTGTATTGAGGCTGAAAGCGCAAAAATTAAAAATGTCTGAAATTACTCTTTAATCAAAAAACAGAGTTACAGATTTTACCATTTTTTCCTAATTGAGGGCACCTATTTTTTTCAACAAGTGGGAGATTTTCTAACATCATAATTATTATCCACCAAAGGTTTTGGGCGAGTACCTTTTATGCTGAAAAAGTTATAACCAAAAGAGTTGAAAAATTATTGAAAGTTACAAGCAAAATTAGGGTAAATTAGAGTAGTTTTTAATTGAGTAGAGCACATTAGCAGTATAAATATTAAAATTTAAGATATTCGTTGCCTCGATAATGCTGATACCATCAAAAATATTATATATTGTTATTAAATCCTGAGTAACATGGAATCACCCGGTTCCATAGATTTGCCCATATGATATTATTATAGTTGATGGCTTAATTAGATGCAAAAAATTAGAAAAAAAAAATACAACATCACACACCCAGACTCCTTTTAGTGCATATTTTTGGAGGGAAAGAAAATAGTATTGCTGCAGTGCTGCTAAACTCAATTTTGTAACCATTTTTAGTAACTTCCAAAAAACCGTTTTCCTTAAAATATTTGTACATTATACTTTATACTTACAACTTACCCGTAGTTCTCTACCCTAAAGGCCTTCACAATGATTTGTTATGCTCTAGACATTATTTTTTCAAAACATTTAATTTATTTTACTATTTTTTTCTCTAAGTTAACAGACAAACCAGCAAATACAAAAAAAAAAACGAAAACGTTAAAAGAACTGCCATTAAAAGTCATCAAGTCTTGACAAAATTTTACATGAAAAATAGAAAAAAAAAATTATAAAAACTTGGCCAGTAAATTCAAGAACATTCGCGTTTTTACTAATAATATTCATTCAATTTTTAGTTTTTCATTCGTAATATTGTATGTTCGTCGTATGTGCGGGTGCTTGTTATTTTTTTTTCGGAGTTTGGTGTTATATTTGTTGTACTTTGGCTATTGCTACACAAGTTAACTGTGTGTACAATATTTTACACAAGTATTTTTTTTCCAAACGAAGGTATGAATCTATGAGTTTGTATGTACGTGTACTTATATTCATTTCAAATACGTATTCCATCTATCTGTTCTAAAACTATGGCGCCATTGTCATTATCGCAAAGATAAATTATGGTTTAACATCAAGAAACCTTTTATTTTCAATTTTTTGGACTTGTATAAATTGTTGTATTGAATTCAGAATGAAAAAAATACTCTGGTACTGTATTAAGAATGCATGCAATGACCTCTTTTTTTTCCAAACTTTGATATGATGTTTTTGTGTAAAGAATAGTGTACTATTTGAGTCTTTTTGTACATTTATATATCTAAATGAATTATTTAATGTTTTCTTTAAAGTTTGTCTTTGAATGATTATAAATTATGAATCATTGATGGATATTAATTTCAATTAATAATAGTGTGCGATAAGTAATCTAGAAAAAGAAAAATATGGACATATTTATGTAGCAACTAACAAAGTTAACATTTTTAAATTACAATATTTTTTTAAATCTACGATATTTTTAAAATTTTATAAATGAATATTAAACATTGTTAACTCATTTATGGCACTATTCAAATTACACCAAGTATGAACTTTTTAATGCCGGCCACTAATGGAGTTGTGTTTGACTTGAGTCCCCAAATATCAACTTAATTGGATATTTTTTCAGATCACGTTTATCTCTACAGTTAAGCATCGTAGAGAGAAAGGGGCCTTTATTTGGGATATTGTCCATATTTCGATAAATAAATGATATTAGTAAAAACCAAGGTTGGTTACCGTTATCGTTATAATGCCGTTATCGCTAAAATACCGTTTCAAATTGAATACCGTTACCGTTATCGATACCTCTAAAAAAATTTCTAAATACCGTTATCGTTACCGTTATTTTTATGGGTAGTTACCGGTATTTTACCGGTATTTATTATTTTATATAAAAATTACAATTTTTTTATTTTTTATTTTATAATCTTGAGTGTTTTTTTTTACAAAAAATTTATAGATAATAATTTTACTTATTAAAACTACCAGTATTGAATTTATAGCTTAAAATCTGTATTTTCAGTACTTAAAATTAAAAATATGCCATGTTTTTACTTGTTTTTATCATATTTTTTAATACCGGTACGTACCGGTATTGCTGTTTCGATAACGGTATACCGTTACCGAAACAGTCTTAAATACCGTTACCTTTAACGTTACCTAAACAAACGAAATCTGATACCGTTACCCTTACCGTTATTCGTTTCGGTAACCAGCCTTGGTAAAAACGGATAAGATTTTGGCCAAAGTCGCTTGGGCGTCATTTGAATCTAAAGACTCTGGGTTGCATTGTATTGCCAATTCCAAATTGTTTCTACGAATTGTTAAAAATTAATTCAATCGATTTAGAAGGATATCGAATGGTACTGGGACTTCATTCAAAATAGAATTCATTCTTTGAAGCTCAGGTTTATATTGTTACGAAAATAGATTATTGTAGTACAGAAAATTTACCAAACCCGTCAATCTGGCAGCACTACATTAAATGAATTAAATGTGCTAAAATCCCAAAACTTATTTGGCAAATTGTGAAAAATAATCTGTTGAAGACATGTTCCTATCCGGATTTCATTCTTGCCTAAGGAAATCGTCAGAGGACGACGCACAGTGCTTCGTCCCCATGTAACGATTGGACAAAAATAGAAGGAGTGGAGACAGAGTTTTGAAATTTGCTATACTGACATAGAACCCCTTAGTTAAGAAAAATTTAAATTTTTAGAAATATCGGGCCAAGGACATGCCTACCTCCCATGTGTTCTGAAATTTAAAAATAATATATTACCCAGCAAAAATAGTTCTGCCAAAGAAGCAATAAAAGCATCACTACTATGGCAAAGGCATCACTTCTTTTCTAATGGTTTCATCGATAAATTTAACGTTGGCGTGTCATAGGACGGAAGCATTCAAATATAGCTACTTACCATTACTCATGCTTTTTATTCTAAAGAAGCAATCCAGATGCTATGTTTAGATATTCTCTAGTATGCGTGAAAAATATGCATATATTTTGTAGTATTTAAGATGTTATGAAAATTTAATTCATAAGAATGCATTAAAATAATTTTTTAAAAAGCGAATTTTATGCAATGATGTGTAATTTACTTCTTTATTAGTACAAATAAATGCTTCTACATTAGTGTAAAGAAACACTTTCACATTGATGATAAAAAACATTACTCCATTGTAGTAAGATACCGATTTTTGCCCCCTCACAGATTTAATAAAAAATTATTATATTATTAAAAATATATTCAAAAGATAATAAAATAAATTATAAGGTTTTCAAGAAGTAAATTGTTAAATTATAAACAAACAAATGTACTTCAATACATAAGCTCGGTTGATGAATTTCACACATACATTGCTTTTATCGTACGAATATGAAATGAAGATAAACTTAAAAAATATTCATTTTGAGATTTGTTAATAAGAAGAAAAATGTTTTCGTTTTGAATTTTAAGAAAGTAAAAAAATTATCATTTCAAATTCAGAAATTATGAATTGTAGTAGATTTTATATTTTTTTAATTTTATTTTTTATATTCTCTGAATTTTAACTGATGATTTCTGAATTACAATTGATGTATTCTGAAAATCAATTGACATTTCCCGAATTACAAGTGCTGTTTTTCTGAACTTCAAATGACGTTTTCGAAATTTCTAATGCAAATTCTGAATATCATTCTAATTTTTTTAATTAAAAAAAAAAATTAATTTCAATAGATATTTTCTGAATAATACTTGCAAAAGATGTAAACTAAATATAAATTGTAAAAAGGTTTTGAGAATTATTTGAAAAATTTGTAAAACTGTATAAGTGGATCTCGCATAAAAGTTTTCACAAAAGTATAAAAAAAAATATTTTATAAAAAATAAAAGATAATCATAGGTTTATATCCAAATCACTACATTTGGAATATGAACGCATGAATACTTTCGGAAGTTCCTTTGAATAACTTCCAAAAAGCACTTAAAGCATACTAACTGAAACTAAGGAAGCAATGAAAGAAGTTATAACCAAAGAATGAATACCACTTTTTTTTGCTGGGTAGCTACATAAGTGGACGTAAATTTACAAAAAGTATCCATTGAGATGCACATAAAACTGGAAACGTTTGTGTCAATTTTTATCAAAATCGAACCAAGGACTCTTAGTGCTGCCAACCAACCGATTGCGATGAAATTTAGGTCAAGCCATATTAGTTCCAAATTTGGGTAAAGTCGCTTCATTAATAAAAAAAATGCATTTCATAAAAATGGGTTTTAAACGATTAAATAAATTTTTATAAAAAAAAATTAAATAAGATTAATATAGGATACCATGTGAATCCTCCATTTAGGCGTTCAGCGAACTTATGTAAAACACTACGGGGAATATTTTTGTGGAACATTTTAACCTTGTATCTCTTCAATTAAAGGGATTTTTTGGCCCCTTTTTAAAAAGGGACAAAAACGACCCGTAATTTGAAGAGTTAGAGGGTTAAAATGTTCCGCAAAAATATTTGTCATGAAATTCTACTATAAGTCTCTGAAGACATCAGCATTGAAAATTAAACTTAAAGGCCAGTAATAAGTAAAAACTTAAAATGTGTTTAAGGGTTAATTTCGTTCTTATTCAGAATTGTCAAATGTCCCACAAACCTGGATTTTAGGGAGAAACTATGGGAATCTTCCGTTTTAGGTATAGGATGTGTTCAGCGAACTTATGTAAAACACTACGAGGAACATTTTAACCCTCTAACTCTTCAACTTAGGGGTCTTTTTTGTCCCTTTTTAAAAAGGTCCCAAAAAATTCCCTTTCATTGAAGAGTTAGAGGGTTAGAATGTTCCACATAAATGATTCTCGTAGTGTTTTACAAAAGTTCGCTCAACATATCCTATACCTAAAATGGAAGGTTCACATGGTTTGAATACTAAACACTCTTAAATGCGTGAAATTTGTGTAAAAATCATGAATTTAGGCATTTCAAAAATACATTTTTTTTTAATTTGTGGTAGAAAATAGTAACGAATTTTATAATGATCTATTATATAACAGTATAAACTTACAAAAAAAGAAAAAAAAATATCTAATTTTTTTTTTATACTCCATCAAATTTATTTAAGTAATTTTTGGATTTTCAACAAAAAAAATGTGTTTTTCTGAGCAATAAAAAATAATTGTTTTGTAAACGTATACTAAAATCCATATTTTAGTTTAACTACAAATATATTGGAGTAATTAAAAAACAAATCTCCGAACAAGTTTTTGAAAAAATTTATTTTTGAGAATTATTTTCGTGAAACAATTAAAACCCATTTTTCTGTTAAGTCATTTTTGCATAAAATTCTCTGAGTTTAGCGCCCTCTCTTGGCGGCAAAAGCAATCACACCAAATATTTTTTTCACATTTGTTTGAGTTACTTTCTTATGTTTAAAAAAAATCTTTCTTTAATCACAATTTGAGATAAAATTTTTTTTTTGATTTTTGTCCATGAGACGAAGCATATTAAATATTTATTAGTTTAAATCACAGACTCTATGAGAATTTCTTGTTCTCGTCTAGGAGCGTGATTTAACATTTAAAATATCAAAGAAAAAACAAAAACAACAAAAAATTTTAGCACAATTTGCTTCTTCATCTTCCAAAATATTACTCTGTTGTTTTGACATTTAAGTATAATGTTAAGTGATTTAAGTACCACTAGAATTTTCTAGTAAGTTCTACAACCACGGAAATAAAACTATAAAAATGATGTCACCTGATAAGTAAAGTCAGTTGATTTTAAGCTTTGTAAAGTGAGTTGAGGTCTATCGTTTGTATAGTCAATTGCGTATTAGCCTTGTGGAGTGAGTTGCGCAATAGAGTTTATATAGTTGTGTGTACTATAATATTGCATGTAAAGAAATAAAGTGTTAAATAAATAAGCTTAATATGGAACAAATGATTGTGTTTTTATTTTGATTGCAATATAAAAGAACCCGTTTTATTTTAAGGAAGTAAACCAACGTTTGTAAAAGGTAAAAACGTAACAATATATTTCCAGAGAATTGAGCTTACGAAGAATTCCAAAATGAATGAGATTTTCACCTATTGCTGGGAATTTTCAACCGACTCTAATCGTTTCTTTGTAGTTTTAAAAATTTAATAAGATATCGAAAAGTTTTTTCAAAGATATGCCATTTTTTTACTTTTTTCAGCAAATTGAATCTTTAGATCTTAAAGACTTTTCACAAGAATTGTTAAGCCTTGATTCCAAAATATATTCCAGGTTATGAAATATTCGATGTTATTTAAAAATTTAACTTTTAAAATTACTTGTAAACCATAATCTTTATAATTTTACTTAAACCATCATTCAAAAAAATAATAATCTTTAACTATAAAATGATTAAACTGAATTACTTTGTTCGGTGTTTTACTTATAAGCCACAGGAAGATGTCGATTATGTTAAAAAGTATCCATCATATTCATATAGACAACAATAATACAACCTACGCATGTCTTCCTGACACAGCAACCCATAATCATAATCATCATATTGTTGGTTAATATTCCTATACAGGATGTTTTTAAGCATCAGGTCTTATTTCGTTGTATCCATATTTATTTTTCTTTTCTCTGCTGTTTTCAATCATTTGAACAATTGTTGTGATTTCTTGTCAACCAATTCTATCTTTGGGATTTTTTTTTTGTCAGTTTACCTTTTTTATATACATATATATGTACTATACACCCATAACATAATACTAAACCAAAATTGTGTTTATATTTTCTGATGTCAAATCAGATGTTTTAAATAATCAATTCTTTATATAGCATAATTATTAGTAACAGATATAAGATTTATCACAGAGGTAGCCAGTATTGAGAAACTTTCAACGATACAACTAACCAATGGCTATGAAATACTCTCACCAGAAAACTGGCTAGTTTTAAAGAAAACCACAAAAAAATTTATAAATTCTATGCTTAAATTATAAAAAATTATGACGAAACCTATCAGTAGCAACATTTAAAAGAATCATTTTATCATTAAAAATTCGCGCAAAACATTCCAGTTTCCTAGGTTTCTAGGCGGACCAACTGTGTTCCAATTTTCTTTAAATTTGGAGTCACACTCAGAGAACTTCTACAATAAATATTTATTAGCCATTTGACTGGTGTTTCAGTTCTTGTATTTCAAGCGCAAAACCATTTATTTGTAAAAGAATACTTAAAATATTTTTATGTAAAGACTGCTGAAAATATATTTATAACACAAATTAAATTCCACTTAAAACCAGAACCACTAACATTTAATTTAACTGAACTTGCATTTGATATTGTTTTTGAATTTTCATAAAATAAACCACAAATTAGTCAAAACAAGTAACAAAAATGACTTACACCACTATATTTAGTTTAGTTTTATTTTTTTAAGAAAATAACTGAATCAAATAAATATTACGAATTTTCAGTATTTTGTGTTGTTTGTTTTTTTAATGGCCTACAAATGTAGTTAAAAATTTCATTTATTCTACAAATACTACTTAAACAACTAAAAAATTATGAGTGCAGGAGTAACCCGAGTGAAGAATAATATTAAAAAATATTTGCAAGTCATTAAAAAACAAGCCACAAAAATAAATTACATCAATACAGTAATTTCGTTATTAAAAAAAAAAAACAAAAATACACAAAATAAATTTTTTGTTTACATATTTTCACTAGCAAGAATTTCTTTCAAAATAATTTGACTAACCATATAATAAAAGTGACTGATACGAGGTAAATGTTTTGGATGAAACACAATTTTTTTCAGCTAAAAAAGGATTAATTTTTCAACATGGAGACTATGTAAGCTCCATATACTTAGTCCAACGTTTCTTTAATTTTTTACTCCTTCCAAGAAATAGGATTTCTCTAGGTTTTCAAAATAGCCACTTGTTTGGGTAATAATTTTATCGTTTGAGCTAAATCCCTTTCTACCGAGCCATTTCTTTAGGTTTGGAAATAGAAAATAGTCACTGGGCTATAAATCAGTATATACCAGAGCTAAATCCGATTATCTGCATTCGGATGAATAACCCAAGCACTTCTTTAAAGTTGGACAGCTTTTTGTAACCCAACTGATCATTTAAAATCGAAACCACGGTGCCATATGAATTGTCTATGTCATCAAAACCCCCACGCACTTTCAGTCTCCGATCGACCAACACCATATCCTTAGTTTTTTCGACATTTTTTGGAGTACTGACATCAATTAGTCGTCCAGAACGTTCAGCGGTACTACTCAGTAAATCACTTGTTAACCATTTAAGTTGATGGTGCAGAATCCCAAAGTACTTTCAAGCTTTTCCTTGGTTTGAGTGAAAAAAAAAATAACGTTGGATCAGAACTTCAAATTCACCTTCTTCCCATTTTTTGAAAAATCCACGAAGTTGTACACTTTGAACACTTATTAATCCCTAAATGCATGGTGTAGCCATTTGGAATCATACCGGTTTTTTAATTAAAAAAAATCCACTTGATGCATAAAACTGCATTTTTGGGCATTAGGGGCCCCTTATGTACATAGTGTTCCTATAGTTTGGCGCAGAATTTTTAAACAGTAAAAATCTTGGTTTTGCTCTGTTTATTTGTGAAAAATCTAAAACACGGGTTTTTTTACAAAAAGTTTAATAATCAAAAATATTCATTTAAATATTTAAAGTGGTATTCTCGCAATAAAATTCATTTTGGCGACAATAAATGTATAAATTATAGTTTATAGATTTTTTTGTTTTTTCTTTTCATACACGTTAAAATAATCACAATTTAGCTATGTGGAAAAAAACCATATTTTTCAATAAAAATCACTTTTTTTTTAGAAATAAATTTTTTTTAGCATTTTTTTTTTGAAATGTACACGCTTTTAGAAATCATATACACTCATACAAATAAGTCCGTAAAAATAGCAGAAAAAGTTACTAAAAATTAGTTAAAAATGATGCTGCAGAAAAACTGCTAATATTAGCAGAATCAGTTTGCTAAATATTAATAAAATGAAAACAGCAAAAAAAAAAACTGTTAAATTTACAGAATTTTAGTAACATTTGAGCTAAATTGTTGTTAATTGCAAATAACAATTTAACCTGCTAAAATTAGCAAAAAAAAAATTGCTGAATAGTAGTTTAATAAAAATAGCAAAAAAAAAACTGTTAAATTTACAGAATTTTAGTAATATTTGAGCTAAATTTTTGTTAATTGCAAATAACAATTTAACTTGCTGAAATCAGCAAAAAAATTGCTAAATAATAGTAGAATGAAAATAGCAAAAAAAAACTGTTAAATATACAAAATTTTTGCTAAAATTTTCTGAAATCAACAAAACTTTGGAAGATTACTAGTGGACTGGAAAAAGGTAAAAAGGAGCAAATGAAATGAAAATTAATAAATAAAAAATAAATGTGTATTTAAAAGCATACTTCGGACCAGTTTATTGAATGTGTCAATTAATTGAAATTTTTTCAATTGGCATTGTTCAATGTCTAAATGCCCATTTATAATTGATGAAAGAAGTATTTGTTTTCATGTTTTAATAAAAGAATAAATTATGAAAAAAAATTAAAAATTCTTATATTTTTTTATATTAACATGCTTTTTCTTCAATTATGTGTACATTTTAATACCATTGTTTTCATCAATGCAAATTGAAAAAAATTTTATTGGCATTGAATGGTGATGAAATTTGTTGGCATTGACATTGAGATAAAGTAATGCCAATTATAATTCAATGCCAACGAAAATTTCTCAAGAATGATTTTTTGTAAAAGTGGTAACATTTATAGACAATAATATGTTAACCATAACAACCCAGTCAGAAATCGCCAGTGGTACAAAAAATCAAGCACTGGCATACCACTGGGTAACCACGGTGTTAAAAATAAATGACTGGCAGAAGTCTCATTTGGGACGCTTTGCCAGCGTTTGCAAAAAGCGTTTTGCCAGTATTTGTTTTACAAAAATGTCGGGGTTTATAAAAAAAACCACTGACATATAATAGGCTTAGAGTGATCTGCCAAGGTTTGCAACCAGTGGTTATCCAGTGCTACCTAGCCAATGCTAGCAGTGGTATAAAAATCAATGCACTGGTAGACCCATGATTTTATAAAAATGCTGACGCTTTGTTAAAAAATGTTTGTAGTCAGAAGGTTCCGAGTTCAAATCCGGTTGCAAGAAAAAAATTTTTTTTTTATTTTTTTTAATTTAAAATTTTTTTTGTTTTATAAAATCAATTTTTTGTTTGTGGGAAAGCTCCTTTAAGACCAACTTTTCTTTTGCCCTCCCAACGCTGGCACATTAGTTACAAAAAATTGTTTGCCAGTACTAGCCTTTTGGCACAGCCAGTAGTTGTCCTCCTATTATCACTCATTTATGTGTTTAGCCATCAAATATTATGTCTCGTTAGCTCATTGGGTAGAGCAATCGTCTGCCAATCTGACGACCTGGGTTCAAATCACGGCAGGACCAAAAAAATACATATGAACTTTTTATAAATTTTATTTTGTAAAATATATTTCCAGACCACCTATTTATTAGTTTTGACAGTGTTTTTTTTCCAACAGCCGGTCCTTTTGTCTAATGATGTTATCATTTTGCGAATGGGAAAGCACTTTTTGCCAGTACTTGTACCACCTATTAAAGTGCTTTACCACTTCTTTCCCGTTTGTATTTTTCTGATTGGGAAAATATATTTCAGAGACCCTTCTTTGATTTTCATTGTTTGCTGATCGGATATGTACTTCCGAATTTATTTGAGTTTCCATTTTCACCTCTAAAGCTTCACCCACAGGAAAGAAGGTGTGGCCGATTAAAAATATCGTATTCTTTAAATAAGCTTAAAAAGTTCAATATTGGGGAAAAAATTAGGGTCTCCCCGTAAACTCCACTTGCTCCCCAGAAATACTTTTAATCACAATTTTCATATTAAAATGGTTCGTCCAAAATAAACCTTGATCTTTGAAAATTAATGTATTACGATAAATCGAAACTTTTCTTATAAATTTTAATAATTTAGATATTTTATGAGTAGGACAAATTTTCAACCATTTCAATTTAGCTTTATTTAAAAACTTTTTGCATTATTTTTGGCGAATTAAAAATATGCAGTAATTTTTATGAGTCATTTAACATTCTGTTTATAAGCGCTCCAAAATTGGTGGTTTAGTTTACAAAAAATTTGTAAAATTAGCAAATCTTCTGTTAAAAATTAGTAACTAAAATTCAGCAAAATACTGTAAAGTTAGCAAATTTATTGTTAAAAATTAGTAACTAAATTCAGCAAAATAAAATAGCAAAAAAATGTGTAAGTTAGTAATGTGGAGGTAGCAAAAAAATTAACTAAAAATTAAATTTTAACTAAAAATTAGTTAAAAATTTGTTAAGTTGAAGTACTAACAGTTTTACTAACTTTTCTACAAACTTTTTTCTATGAGTGTACATATAAAAAATGGTTAAAATCGAAGAGATCATACATTTAAGGGTTAAACGCAAAGTTAGTGAAAATTTGACAGTAATCTATTAACAGATACACTGAAAATATTATTACAGTAACTGATTGTAGTTTATTTAAAAAGTTATCCGTACATTTATTTTTAATTGATTATACAAAAGAAATAAATTTTTAACTGTTTTTGTCTTTTATTAAAAAAATAAATTACATATAAATACGGATTTTTTGTTACAGTTAATATTTTCATTTTAAATGTTTTGCTAAAAAAAGAAACCCTTTTAGATTTCTAGGTCAGTTAAAAAAACGAAATAAACTAAATATCATTTATTTTTACGGATTTTGTAGTTAATTTTTTTTAAGTTAAAAAAACGAAATAAATGAAAAAATCAATATTTTTTAAGGGGTTTGTAGTTAGTTTATTAACATTAAAATAAATGTAGACCGGTTTTCAGGTGATTTTTCATTTATTTTAAATTACATTTTCAGTTAATTTAAACTACAAACTATTTTGAGTTTAGTAAATGCTTGACCGGAGCAGTGTTGCATTTTATGTAACTATGAGGGAAGTTCGAAAAGTCACGGACATATTGATCCGCCTCGTATTACATTTGTTTTTAATACAAGATATTTGCTATTACTACACTCAGATAAAAAAGTTTGTAAACAAATTTGTAAACATTTTCCAATCGCACTATACTATTTTTATACTGATTATTAGTACTTTTATTTTTAGTAATCATTTTTGTTATTCTCTTATTACAAATTACGGATTTTTTTTTTACTAATTTTCGCTGCTGAACATTTTACTAATTTTTCAAAACCGAGTGCTAAATTTAGCAAAAAAATATACTAATTTAAAAATATTTTTATTTTTTTTATTTTTTACAATTCTTGTTTAGTTTATATGTGTTACTATTGATATATCCTTAGATCATTCATCTTAAAAACACATTGACAAATATAATTTAAATAACATACATTTAAATTCAAATTTAACAGTTCGTTGTAATTCAAATAATCTGTGGTTATCATACACAGAGTTGAATAGAATCAGCTGAGATATCTTAAGAATTGACTCAGAAAAAATGTGGAAGCAGTAAAAACGTTTACTGCTTCCTTACTGCTATTTTTACCGCTTCTAAAAATGTATAGCTTCGTAAACAGCACAAATGAAAGGCCTAAGTTGATTAATTGTTTACATCGCTTTTTGCTGCGCTTTTGAAAAAGGCATGAAATGATCAATACATTTTGATTGCTTAAACATTTTTACGTTTCTTTTATCAAAATTTTATAAAATGCGGAAAAATGTTATTTTAATGAAAATAAGAAGTTTTAATGAAAATAAGAGGCATTTTCTCTTCACGGAAAAATATGCAGGAATATTGTGCTTTTCACAAGGCATGATTTTAAGTAGTTGAAAAGCTTTATAATATGCACTTCCGAGAAGGCATGTATTATCGGCATTTTAAAAGAAAAACAGGAGCACTAATTAAAAGCGGTGAATTCATGCCTTTTCGGATCTCGAAACAAGTGCTTTCACGCGAGCTATGTCGAACAAAAATCAGGCATGATATCATCAATAATGCAATCGCGTCACTGCTCAACTTTCCCTGACAAAACTGCTTCCAAGCAAGCAGTAATTTCTGCTGGGAAGGTTCAAAGCAAAAAAGAGTAATAATAACAAAGGATAAAAATAGCATTGTTAGATTTCGTTGATATTAGTCTAAGTTGAGTTGTTGATAACAAATTCGATTTGCTTTCAACTGTCACATAAGTAGACAATTATTAATTATTAACCCATTCAAGGCGAAAGGCACTGATGATAGCTTTGTAGCGAAAGCCGAAAATACGTATTCTGTCTTGCTGGTCTTATCGAATTCTTTCAAAAAATTTTATTCTTTGTAATTTACTTGTAAAAATTGTATCATCTTTCTTTAAGTTGAAAATAATTTAAACAGAAAGTGATATTCATTTATGATCTAGAGTCAAACTGAAAGAACATTCATATATTCTTAGTTTAGAAATAACACCCAGAAAATTTTATTGCATCTCCAATGCATAAAAGGGCAGTAACTGGAGAACCGTTTGCAAAAAAAAAAAAATAAGACAGGTTCTCCTTTGATTTCATTTATCCATCACATATCCAAATTTCATACAAATGCGATAGTTAAGCTTGTAGTACTTTCGATGATGTTGTTAGTGGTAATCAAATTTCAAGTGTATTATGAATAATGTCTTCATTCTTTGTTAAACTGAAATTATTACTATAGAATGATTGTGTGTGTATTGGGGTAAGTGTATATTATTGTGTGTAGTATTATGATACCTCTCACACGTGCTTAATTGCTAAGCATATAAATCATTTCTTATGTTGTACATATTTTATAAGTTTATCCATATAAAACATACACTAGCACTACATACCACTACACCAGGTATGATATTCCACTGATCACAATCGACATCACGCACGCGTGTTTTTTTGTTACTCTTTTTAATGAAATATGGAGCAAGTGCGTCACAACTTCATTAAAATATAAACACGCAGTTCTTTTTTTTGTTTTTTGTCTTTTATTAGTTAAGTAAAAATCGTACTCTAATACATGCTAAGATCAACTGATAACACTGTAAATTAAAATTTATATTTTTTTTCTCTTCAGAAACTCCAAAGTTTCATTAACAATATGGAGTTGTGTAGTGGAGTTTATTTTATTATTTTATGTTTTCATGTCCTAACTGTATTTGTTTATTGACAGGCCTATCATAGAGACAATTTATCAAAATATAATCAATTTTTTCGCCAATTGGTTACATTCGAAAAACGAAATGTTTAAGCATTAGTCATGCAGTATTATTGGTCAGTGGGTAATATAAAAAAATGTGTAAAATTGTTATAAATGCTTTAAAATCTTTCAGTAGTTTGATGGCTCAAATTTTAAAATAGACGCGACCACTAAGAAAAGAATATCAACTCAGGACGAAGGTTCCTAATGGGTTCTCTGCGATCTTATTGCTATTTCGGCATATGATAGAGGAGAAAAAGAAATAATCTACACATATTTCTTCTCCAATTTCATGTTTAGTGGTGAAGAAGATTTTTTGAAATATTTCCTATAATTTCAAAGCAAATATATAAATTGTCTATCAACTGAAAGCTTTTTTGGGGACACATCTCCCGGTATACATGTCCGTACATGTCCAAAATTTATGCGGGAAATTGTTCTTAGATTAAATTTAAATTCACAGATAATAAAGCCTATTTTGTACCAATTTTTAACTTTAAAATATGAGATTAGGCCACTAAATATAATATTAGTTCTTTTTTTAACAACATTTAAAGTACCGTGTTTTTCCTCTGAAACAATTTTGTTTTTTAAGCATCGTAAGTTGTTTTTCACGTGGAAAAATTTCACTCCAACTTAAAAGGCCTCAAAACTTTCACCTCCAGTAAATTATAGTGATACAATTTGTTTCGAGCAAGACTTTGTGAGACTGATTTCGAAAACCTTGATTTTAAAGGCCAGATGTACACGTCGTATGTTTTTGGATAGATCAAATTTAGGTTTAGACCCGCGTGCCTTATCGTATTTATTAGTATTTATTGACTACGCGTAGCTGTAGTTGTTTTAATATATATTTCCAAACCATAAAAGGAGTAAAAATGAAGGTTTATTTGGAAAAATAAGTATACTCCCAGTGTAGAAAATCATTACCAGATATATGGTTATGTAGGTACATACATACTTGGTAATGATAACTAGTTGCTTTTGTTATTACATTTCTTATTATCTTTATGTGGCGATGTCGCGAAAAATAATGAGTTATGGTTACACACCAGAATACGAAAAATCAAAAAATATATCGTTACCTATGTGCTTACCACAACTGACAAAAATAATGAGTCTAAAAATAGATTTTCAAAAAAATAAGTTACATAAAAAAAAATATTTTTTATTGTATTTTTTTTTTAAATAAAATTTGCTGGTGCGGGAATCGAACCTGGGTCTACAGATTGCCAGTCAATAGCTCTACCATCTGAGCTATATCGACATGTAATATTTAATAGATAAAAATATAATTGACCTGCTGCACACAAGTAAGCTTACTCGCCAACATACATAAAATCAATGGCCTTGCAACTCTCTCAATATTTTTTATTTGAAAAAATATTAGGCGGCTTGGAACAGGAACGAACTCCGACTGGTTAATCAGGGATGGAAAAGGCTCACTTAATCGGGCTCTTATACCAAAAAATGTTAGATCGCTCTTACATATTTAAAAATGTAAGTAACTAAAAATAGCTTCCTCTTTGGCTCGTTAAAAAACATAAAAATTAAATATTTAGATATTAGCAAATATTAGCACAAATTGTGAAAAAAAAAAACATTTGCAAAAAGCAAAATTTTTGCAACAATATATTCGCTTGCAGAATGTCGATCGCTCATTACCTCTTTTAATTCATTTTCTGTACCATAAAGCCTTTTTCGAATTCCGCCGTCATTTTGCAATTTTTAAGTGCGGTTTTTTTAAATATATAACCTAGGGATTAAATTTTTTACCATAAAGTCTTTTTTCAAATTCCGCTATTATTTTGCAATTCTTTACGTGCGTTTTTTTTTAATTTATAATCTAGGGGCTATAATACACATTTCAGACAACAAAGTTTGGTGGCTAGTTGCAAAAAAAATTGCGAAAAATTAAATTTGAAAAAAGGAAAATTTTTGCATCAATATATTTGTTTGCAGAATCTAAAGCGCTGATTACGTTTCCTAATTAATTTTTTGCACCACAAAGTCTTTTTTCGCGTTCCGCTTTTATTTTGCAATTTTTTAAGTACGTTTCTTTTTAATTTATAATCTAGGGACTATAATACACATTTCATACAACAAAATTTGGTGGCTAGTTGCAAAAAAAAAAAAAATCGCGAAAAATAAAATTTGCAAAAAGGGTAATTTTTTCATCAATATATTTGTTTGTAGAATGTAAATCGCTGATTAAGTTTTTTAATTAATTTTTGTACCATAAAGCCTTTTTTCGCTTTCCGCGATTATTTTGCAATTTTTTAAGTGTGGTTTTTTTAAATTTATAATCTAGGGTCTATAGTACCAATTTTATACACAAAAGTTTGGTGCTTAGTTTGCAAAAAAAAAAAAAAATAAATAAATCGCGAAAAAAATATTTGCAAAAAGGAAAATGTTTGCGTCATTGTATTTATTTGCAGATTGTTAATCGCTGATTGCGTTTTTTAATTATTTTTTTCTACCACAAAGTCTTGTTTCGCGTTCCTCTATTATTTTGCAATTTTTAAAGTGCGGTTTTTTAAATTTATAATCTACGGAGTATAATGCCCATTTCATAAAACAAAGTTTGGCGGTTAGTTGCAAAAAAAGAAAATTTTGGCATCGTTTGCATTATGTAAATCTTTTAATTTATTTTTTGAACCCCAAAGCCTTTTTTCGCATTCCGATATTATTTTGCAATTTTTTACGTATGGTTTTTTATAATTAATAATCTAGGGCTCTAATACTGTTGGAATAGTATAATTCCATAGTATAGTTCCATTCTTGATTTTTATAGCTAAATTATTATTTTCCATCCCTGGTTACAATCGATGTTTTGAGTCATACAAAGAGCGCACATAATGACCCTGCAAACATTTAAAAGATACCTTCCAAGAAGATATTAAAGCGATATCTTCTATTTGTCATTTGTATGAAAATAATCAAGTAGTATTTACTTTGAAATTGTCTTCCTTTTATCACTTTAAAGATAATTCGACGATATTTGGAAAAAAATAATTCAAAAATTTTATCTTTTGTCATAACTTTTTATGATAATATTTCGGCAATATCATCTTTGTATCATTTGGAAGATAAAGAAAATTTGTTTGAAATCTTTTATCAATTTGGTAAAAATTAAAACTAAATTTGTACAAAAACAATCAAAAGATATATAGGAAATAAACTCGTGAAAAGTTAAGATTAATTGCGCGGGAAAAATCGGCTAAGATGAAATCAAGATAATTTATAAGTTGGTCAATGGATTATGTATGCAGATATTGTTTTTCAGGCTTAAATTTAATAATGAAAAAATTACATCGTTTTTTATTGTACCGGGAGTTTATTTAGCGATATCCCTTTTATCTTCCATTGAGTTATTGCTTTCATATTGCCTGGAAGTATTGCTTTAGTGTAACAGTTGTTTCCGACGGAGGAAACTTCCGGAATACGAAATTGATATTGCCTGCAATAAATGTTTTCTTCCTAGAGATATGTTCGGAGAATCTTCTTCGTATTGCCATGTTTGCTGGGTGATATTGGTTTGAGTATGTTCCTGTTCCAAGGCACATAGTAGAACAAATGCTTTCTCAGTGATAGAGAGTCCCCCAATCTCTTTATTATGTATACTCTTTGATAAAATAAAAAAATATGTGGTTACATGTATCCTTACCAGTGTTTAAAAAATATTGAGTCTTAAAATAGATTTCAAAAAATTTTCAAAAAAATCTATAAAATTATTTTCTATTTGAAATAATGATAAAAAGAAGTAATTATCAGTAACTCATTACTATATGTTTTAAAATAATGCAGAAGGTAAGTGGGTGTCATTACTGGTAGTCCAAAAAATAATGATATGTCATTACCGTTTCTACACTGGGCATGTTTAAATAGATTTTGCAATAGATATTGGACTTGAAAAAATAGTCTTAAAAAGAAAAACGATTGTCTAAGAAGCATAAAAAATTCTGAACACTGTTATAAAATGCATTTGGGAAAACATGAAATTTAAAACACTTTAATCCATTTAATGCAATTGATGTATATCCGGATAAAAATAAATTGAAAGGAGACTAATATGCAAGTGCTTGTGCAAATTTAAATGTTACTGACACTTTAGAAAACATTGTTTTTTATTGTTAATTCTACATGAATGGATGTCACTACATTGCTAGATCTGTCAAAACCACAGAGTAGTACATTGGAAGATGACAAAGCAAATTGTGGAAAATTTTCTGTTATTGTTTTTTTCTTTGATATTTTAAATGTTTAATAACGCTCCTAGACGAGAACAAGAAATTCTTAGAAATTCTTAATTCTTATTTGTAGTTTAACTTAACAAATATTTCCTGAAATTCTAAAAACATCGTCCCCTGACGATTTCCTTAGGCAGGAATGAAATCCGGATAGGGACATGCCTTCAACAGATTATTTTTCACAATTAATTACTTTAATGCAATTAATATATATCCTGATAAAAATAAATTGAAAGGAACATTTTTCGTTTAGTTAGACTTGATTTTATGATGTGTTCCCACAAAAACCTCTTAACATTTGTATATCCATATGAAATTCAACGATTTTGAGAACAATTTTATAAATTTTAAGTTTTCGCATTGTGTGACATTCAAGTATTCCCAGTGTAGAAAATCATTACCAGATATGTGGTTATGTAACTACATACTTGGTAATGGTAACTAGTTACTTTTGTTATTACATTTCTTATTAACTTTATATGGCGATGTCGCGAAAAATAATGAGTTATGGTTACACACCAGCATACGAAAAATCAAAAAATATATCGTTACCTAAGTGCTTACCAGTACTGACAACAATAATGAGTCTAAAAATAGATTTTCAAAAAATAAATTATATAAAAAAAAATATTTTTTATTGTATTTTTTTTTTAAATAAAATTTGCTGGTGCGGAAATCGAACCTGGGTCTACAGATTGGCAGTCAATAGCTCTACCATCTGAGCTATATCGACATGTAATATTTAATAGATAAAAACACAATTGACCTGCTGCACACAAGTAAGCTTACTCGCCAACATACAAAAAATCAAAAAATATGTGGTTACATATATCCTTACCAGTGTTTAAAAAATATTGAGTCTAAAAATAGATTTCAAAAAATTAAAAAAAAAATCTAGAAAATTTTTTTCTATTTGAAATAATGATAAAAGTAAGTCATTATCAGTAACTCATTATTATATGTTTAAAATAATGAAGAATGTAAGTGGGTGTCATTGCTGGTAGTCCAAAAAATAATGATATGTCATTACCGTTTCTACACTGGGTTAATTTTACTATTTTTACTCCTTTTGTGTTCCTTTACTTGTTGGTTTTTAACTCTCATAAAGACATTTAAAATTGTTTTTCTCCTTTACTACCTTTACCAGGGGTCTCACATGGTCCTTTTTAATAGCAATCAATCGGTTTTTGATGCAACTGATGGCGCTGACTGCTGTTTTGTTTTTTCTGACAATACTGCTTCATTTTATTGGCGAGCAGTGTGGCCCCAAAAGTTTTACTTCATTCCCATTTTGAATATTTAAATCCCCAATGTTATACCCAATACATTTTAATTTAAACAAAAACTTAATTTAAAAGAAAAAATAATAATAATAGTCTTGTACATTAAATTTTTGAGAGAAAAATTCTACAGAATATTCTCACGAAACTCATTATGGTGAACATTTTTTTTTTGTTTCTAAAATATATATATAGTTTGACATGTAAGTACGAGTAGTTTTCAAAAACTAATAGTTTTTGGTTAAGTGTAAATCTAAGTTTTAGGGTTTTTAGACTATTTTGAACAAAAAGTTTGCATAAGTCGTGGTTACACGATTCAAAAGGTACATATGAGCTTATATTAAAACCCATAACAATTTTTGGAGCTACACAAAATTTATTTTTTCTTAATTTATCAAAAAATTCTTATTTTCTGCCTACAACTAAATCTTTTAAAATTTACAAAATTTTCAATTACAAATAATTAATTATCAAAAATTAAAAAAAAAATCCCCAAAAATACTTCAAAATACCACCATATTTTGTTAAATACCCAAATCTTTCTCCTCAAAAATCTGTCCACAAACCCAAGTCGAAATCCCTAATTTGAGCCCAAATCGCCTTACCTGACAACACTGTTCAAAATTTACTTGAGAAAATAAAATCCTCTCTTGACAATATTTCCCAAAATTTCCTACATGTTAGCGACAAATACAGTTTGTTTAAAAAGTTATCGACGTCACATCTCTATATTATAAATCTCTGGTCTAGACAATTCGAAAATTAAAAATCTTGTAAATTCAAAACAGAAAAATTGTTCTGAGATATCCCAACAAATCAAGAGAAACATTAAGGAGGCTCACACATTTGGATTAGAGCATGTTCCCACTAAGTGTGGGCCAGCGGAATATTTTGAAATCGGTAGCCCATCACAATAATTCTGCAGCAGGTGCGACAGAAACCGATTCCATATGACGATCCGGAACTCGTTCCAATTAACTCAAATGTAGGTTAACTGGCAGAGAATCATTGCAAGCACTTGTTCCAGAACTAATTCTAGGACAATCAGACCTATTTTGAAGCTATAAAAGCAATTGCTTTTGGAACAATTTCAACTAAAAATCGCCAAGATTGGTACCGACAGTAGAATGGGTTATAAAGTAATAGAGTTGTTCTCCGGTTCATTAGAACTCAAAATTTTGCTGTGGCATATTTATATTTCTGCTAATTACCAATTTTGAATTTTACCTTGAAAATTTTGTTTATTTCTATGCACATGAAAAATAAATTATAAAGTTAAACAAATGGTTTAACAAATTATAAAAAACCTACAAAATATAATTGTTGAAAACAAAATGAACTAATCCCACAATTATTGAAATTTTCGTATTTCACACTTGTTTGTCTAAAAGGAAATATTTTGCAATAATCATTTGTCTGTAAGTTGTTTTAACAAATGTAGGCTTAATATACAGATTTATTTTATTGCAACAAAACAACAAACGCTTTGTGTTCGATAACTAACAACATTTGAAGTAATAACATATTCTAAAATAATCATATTGTCTATTCGATTTATGATGTAGAAGTAATAAAATAAATATACAACTTCTTTTTTAAGTATTTTTTTTTCTAATCTTTTCAGGCACACAGGTGTATGGGTACAATATTTGTGGTCTTTTTTCGCAACTAATTTCTAAAACTCTTCTTGTAATCGTTGTTGAATTACAGTATGTGTAGGTTTTTTGCCGACTACTAGTAGTTGCAAATTTTATTAACTCCGTGTTTATGTAGACTTGTAAATTTTTTTTGATAGTTTTTGTTATTAGTTTTGTTTTATTTTTTTTTATTATTTTAGTAAATGTTTTTAACACCCACTTTGGCAACTGTTAAAATCACCATTGAACAGAATTTTAAGTTTTTAAGTAGTTTTTCATATTTTCACAATAGATTTGTTTTTTTGTTTCAATATATTTTTTTTTTTTTTGCTTTAGGCTTAATTGCAAGCATAATCAATATTAATTGCTGCACATGTTGCAATTGACAAAATATGTTGCATATGTATGAAAAAGTATGCAACAACACAAATGTTATGTTGCTTTTCAGTTGTTTTAATACATTTATTTTTAACTTTTTTTTCTTTGCTACCTCCTACTGAGTTGCCCATGTATGGGGTATGATCATAAATATTACTACTAGTGTCATAGTTTTAAATAATTTAATAAAAATTTGTATGAAAAAAAAAAATGTAAAGATGTGTTGTGGAGGATAAATTTTACGAATTTACATTAGGGAGTTATATATAACTAAAGTGCCTATGCATAATAATTTGAAAACTTATAACACAATTATAAAATAAATTTCCTATGGAAAATTTGTTTTATAAATCACTTATAAATTTTAAAAGTGATTTTGCATATGACCCTAAATTATGAAGATGTATAAAGTAAAATAAGAATACTTCACACACAAAAGCCGTGTTAAAAAAATTTTAGGGCCTGTTTATGCATTACGAAAATGGTCTAAACGATAGAAATTGACAATTACTTTCGTTAAAAATATGTGGAAAACAAAAACAAATTTTCGTTACTTTGCTTTCGTTTAGACAATTTTCCTAATACATAAACTAGGGCTTAATTAAAAAAAATACTTTTGTTTTGACGTATGAGTAATATTAACTTATTACAAAAATATCACTCATACTCATCTCTTGTTTTGAATTGTATGATGATTTCAAATAATGAATAAAAATATAACTCATACGCATATTAGTTGCTATGCAACTACTGTGTCATCTCAAACAACAAAATATAAATAAATAAATAAAAAAATTGGAGTTACATAAAAAGTTAAAGTTAAGTTAATTTTGATGCACTTTTAGCAAAGGCACTTAAGTCGACTTAAGAAAATTTTTCAAAATTTTTGTAGTCAGTAAAGATTTTAATAGGCATGTTTCTGTCTAATCCACTAAAAGATATGATAGTCAACTTATTTAAAAATTTAATTAATTTCCTTTTAACAATTTGTAACATTAGGCGTATTAGCTTCAGCGATTTTTTCCATGAAACTAAATTGTTAAAAGATAGCAATAAATTGTCACGTTTTACAAACACATTTCTATAAAATCGTAAATCTGTTTTTTAGCTCTCCTGAAAAATATCTATTTTCGGTATATGTATTTGAAAATAATAATGTTTTGTCTCCAGAAGTGTTACCCTAAGGAAAATATTTATTACATATAATTACACATGATGCGTTTAAGTCAATGGCAATTATTTTTATTATATATGTATAATGAAGACATAAAATAATTACAATATTCTAAAAACTTTTTTATGAATTAATCGATGATCAAAAATTAATAAAGGGATTTTCAACAGGGACGCTACAAAAGTAGACAGACAGTGACAGCAAACGACGCCATTTTTCTTGCCGCTCTTTTGACATTTCTCTTCAGTGAGGTTTGCCATTTCATGATGGAAAATATACGAGCCAACAACGAGTCGAATTTACTACCGAAATTCGGAGTCAGTGGCCCCAACGTTAAGAGCGCTACGTCCAATTTATGGTCGTTATAATCGTCCTAGCGGATCAACAATTGAGCGTCTAGTGGAAAAATTTGAATCCACATGCACAGTATAAAATGTTCCCGTGCCAGTGAGACAAAGAAGTGCCCGTAGTGTCGAGAATATTGCTGCCGCTGAGGCTTCAGTTTAAGAAAGCCCAAATGAGTCCCTCACACGTCGTTCTCAAGCGTTGGCATCTCTGTGACGTCGTTGTGGCGAATTTTGCGAAAAGATCTTGGCCTACATCCTTACAAGATCAAACTGACGCAAGAACTGAAGCCGCTTGACCACCAGAAGCGTCGTATGTTCGTGAATTGGGCTGAGCAACAACTTGAAAATGATTCGGATTTTCATCGAAAAATTATCTTCAGCGATGAGGCCCATTTCTGGCTGAATGGCTTCGTCAATAAACAAAATATGCGTTATTGGTCAGACAGCAATTCACACGTACTCCATGAGTATTCATTACATCCCGAAAAAATTACGGTTTGGTGCGGTTTATGGGCCGGCGGCGTCATTGGGCCGTACTTCTTCCGTGATGATCAAGACCGGCACGTTACTGTGAATGGGAATCGCTACCGTTCAATGATAACCGAATATTTTTCGCCCCAATTGGATGATATGGACTTGGAGGATATGTGGTTTCAACAGAACGTCGCCACAAGCCACACAGCGAATGTCACAATCAATTTATTGCAAACCAAGTTTGGAGAACGTGTTATCTCACGAAATGGTCCAGTCGATTGGCCGCCTCGGTCGTGCGATTTGACGCCGTTGGACTATTTCCTGTGGGGCTACGTCAAATCTATGGTCTATGCCAACAAGCCAGCGACGATTGATAAACTTCGTACGAATATCGAACGTGAAATTGCAGCAGTATCGGCCGATTTATGCTTGAAAACCGTCGAAAATTGGGTTCAGCGTCTGGACTTCTGCAAGCGTGCCCGTGGTAGCCATGCAAAAGAGATCGATTTCCATACATAATGGCATCGAACGTACTTTCACAGGAATAAAGAATTTCATTGATATCCAAAACCGTTTTTGTATTATTTAAAAAAACTTTTGTAGCGCTCTTATTGAAAACCCCTTTATATTATCGTATAAATACAGTTAGACGATAATATATTAATGTCGTTTACCTTAGAGCGGCTGTACCTTGGAACTTTGCATTTTTTCCCCTATTTGTTGGTGTTTTATTAAGAAATCTTCTTCTATGAAGTTGTTTGGTTTGCCTAATGGTCATTTTAATATAGACAGGGTTTTAGATAAATATTCAGGAGTCCCCTAAATTGTATGTAGGAAAAATTAATTACACACATGTTCACTTGTTTTATTATTTATATATTTACACTTTATTTAAACTATTATACATTAAACATAAACTTCTTCACAATTTTATTCCAGCGACTTTACTTCTATCGTCTTTCCCGTACCTCGGCAGTTTAGTGACTCCCCTTGTATACGTTCAAATACTAACTGACTCGTCTGTCAACCTTTCCCCACTATGTTAAACTTCATGTAACCCTCAATGTACCGATCCTACATGTATATGTGTAACTTGGAACGACAGAAGTAAATTTTTAAAAAAGAAATTAAACTAATTTTTTAACATTTAGGAAAAGTTTAAAGTTTTTCATCTTCTAAACACAATAACGAGTTAATCTTTTATCCAAAAAAATTATATATTTTTTTTTAAATGAATGAAATGAAAATGCGTATACCTTGGAAATTATTGAAAATTTCCCCATTTATTTATTCATCGAAATTCAGTAGAAGATTAGTTAAAGCTCCATGAGCTAATTGTTCTTTTTAACTTTGATTGGCTAACCAATCATAGTTAAAAAAAAATTTATTTAAAATTTTCGCCACTTGTTAAAAATGCGTTTTTTAATCAAATGTTAAATTGAATTATATTTTTTCAAGTAGATATCAATTCTATTGTAACTATTGCAATAAATTTCTTTATAGAGCAAACGAAATTCACTTAATTTCGTAACTTGGAATATTTTTTCGCTTTTCTAAAAAAATAAAAATTCCGTAAAATACACTATACAGGGCAATACGAAATATTCTTAGCCTGACATAGAGATGGCGGTATAAACAACAAAAAGCTTTGTATAATGGAAACTTCCATCCGTCATATGTACACATGTTAAACTTCATTTTGATCTGTCAACTCATTTGTATAGTAACAGATATTCAAAAAAGGCGCTTCAGTGATTTTTTTATAATGGAAAAATTAGAAATTCTTGGTGCGGGACTGGCCTAATTTTGAGCTTTTAGCACATTTAATTATTTTCTTGGAAATTGCAGGGAACTAATCAACGTGCTGTCGTCCCAGCAAAAAATTGACAAGATTTTAGAAGAATTGCAGAACTAAAATAACACTTCTTAATGCTACTCTCTTCTTTCCCTTAACTCATTAACACACACGTTATAGATCCGATGGAAATTTTTCAATCAAATACTTCAATAATAAATGTTTACAATTGTGAAAATATTGGCAACCAAAGTTAAAATTTTGATGGGAAACAAATCCCAGACACTGTTTAACCCCAAATCTAAAATTACGCACCTAACAAAAATATAATTTAAACTTTTCACAAACTGATTTTTTCTATGCTGCCTAAATCGGGTAATCGTAATTAAATACATTTACCATTTAACATATTCAGTTTATAACCAATATGTTAAAATAATTCTTTTTTTTTTTTCATTGATTTAATTTTGTTATCTAATTGCATCTAATTTAGCTTAATATGCTCTTTATTAAGTATTTTGTTTTTAATAATAAATTCATATGTTATACATTGAACTTTTTTCTTTTTCTTATTCATTTATTTATTAATGTTTGAATAAATGCTGTAGGCATGTGATTTTTCATTCAGTCATTTTAAAGATTGACTATCTTTATTTTATTATTATTTTATATTATTCGTGCTGCCAGCAACCCACTTGTCTTTTTTGATTTTCAAAATGCATTCTGTGTCTATTTGAAAATGTATTTCAATTTAATGTTAACCAAAATTTATTGACAGTTTTGTACAAGTTTGTTGAAATTATCGTTTCAATTAGTTTAAAGAAAGAGAAAAAAAAAAACCTTAAGCGGAAAAACATTTGTGGGTTTTTATTTGTTTGATTACATAAATAGACAGCCAAAAAAGGCAGCAGCAGCAGCAGCAGCACTGTAATAACTGTATGTATGTATAATTCTTTCTAAGATTTGTAATATTTATGCCATTTTAATAATAGAGATAATTTTGATATAAATAACGATTTTTTTTGCCTTGTTTGTTTTGCATATTAAGATATTAAACTTTGATTTGAAATTGCAAGAAATAAAAAAAAAGAATTAAGAAAACAAACAGAAATTCTATATCGTAGACACGATTTTGTTTTTTTTTTGTGAAACACTTGAACTCATGTCTATTTCTTTTGTATAAAAAGAATTTAATTTCAATGCTTAATTATCTAAATACGTTTTGTTCCGTTAGTACACACCCCTGATTTTAAAGTTTGCTGTCAGCAGTTATTTAAATTGTTTTCATAAAACAATTGTCACTTAACATTAATTTGTACCAGACAACATTAAAAGTTTAAAGTTAATAATTTAAAAAATAATTACAATCAACTTTAACAATTTAATGACAAAATTAACAGATATAAAATGGTAAATTATATTATGCACAGATATAAGAAAAAGACGACAGGTGGGAATTTCAACAGTTTTTAGAAGCACCCATTTTTTTATATTTATATAACCATTTTGGGACAGTTTTTTGTATGTATTTTTATTTAATTGTCACCGATTAAATAGTTGAGATTGTTCTTTCTTGTGACATTTAAAAGGAATTATAATATATTAGCTTTACGCCTCAGTATAGCGTGGCGTTAGAAAGAACCTACTTATTTATATACTTAATATACTAACTTTTACCTGTATCCAACAGTCTATAATATAGGTACATATTTCGTTATACCAGAGCTAAATTATTATTCTAAATAATTTTTAAATACTCGCATACTATTGTATTGATATCCATAATTAAAGCAAAATTTATTTAATTTGTCATAAAATATATGTGAAATTCTTAACCATTACTGAACCAATAACAATAAACTTACCTGCCTTATTAAAAGTTTGTTAAATTAATTGTACCTTTTAACTTCACAGGGCTCACATTATCTTCTATATTTGTTTCCTTAGGTAATGATCAAATGTATCGTATAATCTAATATATGGCTATCTTTTGTAAAGGATCTTACAATTACTTTAAAAGTTTAAGACAACAAAAATTAAATATAAAAAGGAAATTAAAGACTTGACTTATAAACCACCCGCTATTACAAAAAAAAAAACAGTTTTCATCTTTCAAGTCTCATTATAACTTAAACAAAGATAAAATATATGGACAAACATAGATACGAACATACAAACACATGCTAAAGACCGTAACTCAAAAATAGCAATGACAAGTTGTAGAGTTTTTTTTCTTTGCTAAGTCTACAAGAAACATAAAACTTAAATGGCAAAAATATAAGATATTAATCAAAAAACCATTTCATTTCTATCATGATTAAAAAAGTTGAGAATTTAAAATGTTAGTTAACCCTTACAAGGTCGAGAAAGATGATCGAGAGAGATGAGCTTTAATTCATTAAAGACACGTCATAGATCCGCTGGAGATTTTCCAGCAAACTATGCAGACATATAAGAAAATGCTTCATTAAGAAATTTTTGCAATTATTTTTGCCTTATGGCTCTCTCTAGTTGTTATAGTTGTAGCCAAAGTTGAAATTTCGATTGGGTATAAATTCTGTAGGTTAAAAATATTTAAAAAAATTTAAATTTTGTATATTTTTGTGAACAAATCTTTATTAAAAAATATAAAATATTTTCTTGAGTTACCCGATTTTTATTTGTTTTGCAAAAATGTGGTGGTCTTTAACAATTTTTTAAAATTTGCTTATGTCAACCCCGACATTATAATTTTTATAAATTCATTAGTATTTTAATAAAAACTAGCGATTATTTATGGCTGAAGACTGTGAGAACCAAAGTTGCTATGCTCGTTTTGGCCACAATTATTATTTTATCTTTTAAAAATGTATCGCTCAGTTTATTTAAATAACCTGTCTTATTTAAGTAGTCATTTGCCCGTTAATTTAAAATGTTTTTATAGTCAGATTCTAGCAATTTCATTTCGCCCCTAGCGGGAAAAATTGTACTGTAGCTATTAGCCAAAAATCTAGCGATTTTTTATCAGCCGTAACATAATTTCTAAAAATTGGTTTTACAGTAGTTTTGATTTAAGGGGGGTAAATACTGTAACAACAGTATTTTAAAGGGCATCCCCAGCCAAAATCGCCTGAGTTGCCACTTCATTACTGGCCTTTTTCAAAAAAGGCAAAATCGGCTGCCACTGTGCAGCCTTCATTAATTATCGGAAAATAAAAATGTAAAGTGATTCTTAATCCCAGATAAATTCTCTAGTCTTTACCGTGGCCCGATTTTTATTTTTAAAATTTTTTTTTCAACAAAGTTACCATACAAACTTAAAAATAGCAAGAAAGGCAAGAAAAAACACATTTGCTCGGGGATATAAAATTTATTTGACCAAAATTCAAAAAAACAGCCACGATAAGAACTAGAGTTTTTTCTTGTCTACGAAAGAAAAAACCCCAGATCGAAATCGGTTAACCCGCCTTGGCTGTACAGTGGCAGCCGATTTTGAACTCAGGGTTGTGGGAAAACGCGTTTAAAGTTTAAAATTAATTTTACGCTAAGAAAACAGCAAAATTTCAAAAAAAAATTTATATATGTACACCAAATTTGGGAAGAATCGGATAAAGAGTATTTTATATATTATCCCAAATATTCTTAAAAACGATGGGAGAGAACTTATTAGATATTTAATTTCGGTCAAAATCTTGTATTGCTTACATTTTTTAATTTCTTTTGTATTTGTTTTTTATTTTTTATATACACTGATTACTTCTATGGCTTATAAAAAGCCATCAAGTACCTGCCTCATATAACGTGCCTTCGTCCACCATCGAGGAATCGTCATTGGATTTTCTTTATAGACTGCGTGCAATTCTTGTATCTTTAGATGTGGTTTTTTCTTTTTGTTCTGCTGTATTATGCGAAATAAAATTTATAATAAAGACAATGATAAAAGACGCTCCCAAAAAATTTTGTGTACAAATTTAATGCATAGAATATTACTTTGTGACTAAAATATATTTAACAAAAAAATATGTGAAAATTTTATTTCTTCGAATTTGATACTGATATTTTCTGAGCATATACTGAAGTGTATTCCCTATCCAAATATAATATAAAAAAAAATCGAAAACAAAATTTTTCCTAGAGTCGATACTCCCCTTATCTACCTTTTTATTAATTGCACATTTGCTATAACTGCACAAAATTTTGGTTTCGTTTTTATTTTACAAAATTATGTACGCAATTGTCTTCTTTTAGTGCACTTTTTGTACCTGCGTATTTAAGATAACTGCCTCATATTTTTGGCAGTTTTACATTATTTTCATAAAAAAGATCACAGTTGGCTGCCTCTTATGTTTTGCTTTGTTTTTCAATTCTAGGAAAAAAAAAACACATATAAAATAAATGTGTTGGCAACTTTTTTTGTGTGAAAAATATCCTACTTTAGTCGTTTTTTAACCATAAAAATCGCAAGATCTGGTGCAAAACACAAAGTTGTCATCATTAAATAGTTTCATTTGTTTTGTTTGTTTTCAGTCTGTATTGGTATACCTGCACATTAGCGATAAAATCGTTAAATTTTTGCACTTTTTATAAATCTAGTAATTTTTTTTTAGCGATTTTTGGATCTGATTTATTTTGAAAATTTGCCAATCTACTGCGAGTGGTAGATAAATTATAAAAGGAGAAGGAAAATAGAAGAAATGGACAGTCTTAAGGCTCCATTAGCCATATGCCACAATGCCGGTGGGCCGATGGGCAAGTTTAATTAAGTTTGTTCGTAAAATTATCGCGCAAAAATGCAAGTCGGCATGATTTGTTTATGTAACACTGTGAGACAAATGGTAGGGGTCAGTGATTGGGAAGGGTTCAAACTACCGGGGAAAGTTATATCGGTAAAAAAGAAGTTATACGTGTCCCGGCGTTTCGCTGGGTCAACCCTAGGAATCGAGATATATCGATTTGGCGGTAACAAATATTTATTTTTACCGGCAAAACTGTTGAGTATATAGAAAAACGTTATGAACAGATTAAAGCAATTGTAATTTTTAATTTTTTTAAAATTGTTTGAGCAAAAATTTCTCAAGTTATGTCAAAAAAAAGATATATCTCGATTCCTAGGGGTGACCCAGCGAAACGCCGGCACACTTATAACTTGTTTTTGACCGATATAACATTTCCCGTTGGTTTCATCCCATCCCGATTTTGACTGTCGCATAGTGTAATCGTCGGGTTAATATTAAAGACAAATTTTCAGGGACGTAACATTTATAACTTTTATTCAAAAAACTTATTGTGTTACAATTATTTCTTGTTTGAGTATTTTTAATTTTCTGTTTATTTGCTCTGTTTGATTTTTATTTTTAATTCAAACAAAAACTATCCAAACACGATTTTTATTTTTTCAAAAATAATAAAAGTTATTTTGTGATTTTTTTTCTTTGTCAAAAAATAACAGTTAAGAATATAAATCAAAAGCCATAGAACCAATGACTTCAACAATTATAATATCCTGATGATGTCAACTAGTGTTAAGAAAAGATTGAACAGTGATTTAAAGTGAGTAAATATGTATATGCCAGCAACTTCCGGCATTCAATTTAGGTCAATTTTTAATTTTTATTATCAAATAAAAAAGTTAGTGCTTAATTTTTTCAAAAAGTCATTCTGTAACTTTTATAAAAAGTTTTAAAATAAAAATCAAAAAAACAACAGAAATTTTTTAGAGTAAGATATAAAAATTGAAAAAATTAAAATCTTTGCCAAACTTTGTGATTTTTTTGTGCAATATGATTTATAAAATATAGTGCATTATTGAAATATTATAATTAAATAAATTTAATAAATTTAAGTATTTTTTAGAAATATAACAGTTATTTTGGGTCTCTGCAAATTTTAAATAAAGAAATATGATTTATATTGTTATATGAAAAAAATTCTATTGAAATTGTGGTTTCTTTTATGACTGCTGAGAAATATAAATTTTTGTGACAAACCATGGACACGTCTGAGCTAAACCAACAAGTATAAACCTATAGAGAGACTACCGTCCTCACCAAATTTTGTTGTTGTGTGGCGAACTTGGGAAAGGCTAAAAAAAACATGTTGATAATGTTGTTAAGAGAAAAAATCAGTTGGAAGAGCATTTTGAGAAACATTTTCGTTTTTTTCTTTTGAAAAAAACTTTTTTGATCAATGTTGTCAAGTTTGATTTTCCATTTAGGGTTTTTTTAATGAGTGTAGTAAATTTTTTTCAACTACTGTTTTTAATAATTTTTGTTAATATTATTTTAAAATTTTTTTAAATAATTTATTTTATTATACAAATAATATATAATTCATGTTCACCGTTCTTGTTAATTTAAATATATATTGTTTTTGTTAAAATAAACTATATTTAAAAAAAATAAAACTATATTAACTATCAATATTAGTTTTAAAAAACCCAAAATTGACACTATTGACAAATGTTTGTTGGCACAGGAATTTTTTGAATGTTGAAGCAACATTGGAATCTCTTAAATCCTCTTAAAAATCTGAAAATTCTCTTAAAAATCTGAAAAAACTCACTCAACCTCAATGCTTTTTATATAGGGAAATGTGTAAAAAAACACTCAATCTCTCATTTGTTTACAATGTTTATCAACATGTTTTTGTTTTCTTTCCCGACTTCACGAACAAAACTAAAGAGTAAAGGTTAACAGAGGAAGAGTGGTATAGAAACCCACTGGCTAAACCCAGCCTAGAGTGAAAACATGTCATTATAAAATGGAATAAATTTTCAGAGACTATTAATTATAGAGATAGGAAATCAGAACTTACACTACTCAACGGTAGAGGGCGCTGAAATTTAGTATTACCTGAGCAACTATTTAGTATCAGTTTAGTATCAGCTGAGCCTATATTTAAAAACTCAAACTGCTCTAAATAAGAAAAAAAACAAGCGCGGAATATATTCAAATAATAAAATTTGCTATGTCTGTTTGTTTTTTTTTGCTTTGTTGTTTGTTATTACATACATATTTAAATTTAAATAAAAAAGAAAATTATCAATTTTTTGAACACAGCGCCACCTAGTGATAACGATGTTTTTATAACTTTTGGTGATGCCATACCCCTGTAAATTTTAACATACTTTCAATTTTGTACATTCGGAAAATTCAATGTCAGATCGGTCAGATTGTCAAAACATTTTTACAATTGACATACTAAGTTTTACAGAAATAAAATCTCATTCTTATCAACATGTTGATCAAAGTTATAAAAGCTTAGTTTTCTTTAATTTTTAAATAATTTTTGAAGAAAGTCCCATCAAAAAGAAAGCAAAAGTTTGCTTTTTTTAAATAAATATTTGACAGCTCTGGATAATATTTTGCTACCATTTCTTTTATTTGTGATTGCAGTCAATATATCAAATTATTTTATGGTCTTTAAATCTCTGAATCTTCTTGATCCAGTAAAAAATACAGTCGTTTAAAAATACTGGGTTCAAAAAAGAACAGTATATTCACAATAAATTAATCCTCTCCATAGAGTTCCCTGAGAATCCGGTGCCGGATATATGATTGTAAAATATTGGCGATTTTGATTTTGAAGAATTTTGCTGCATAAAATCTAAAAAATTTGTTAATTTTAAAACCATTAAATTCCCCAAAACAGGAACAACAAAATGTTTAAATTTCCACATGCTACATTAAAAATTTTATCTTATAAATTTGTATCCTACAATTGCACTTGTTCTTTTTTAAGGTTAAAAAAGAAAGGCAATAAAACTCCAACAACGACCCAACAATAGGAGACAAGTGTATTTTTAAAACCACAAAGAAACAGTGCAAAAACAAGACAACAATTACCAATATTATTATAAGGAATTAAAGCGGCTTTAAATAAAAAGAATTATTGTTATTTAATTAAAGATTTTGAAAAGACGATAAAACAATCCGCCTGATATATTAACAAAATGACATTATACGATTATATAAACCTAGTATAAGAGACTACATAGAGGATTATTAAAGTTCTTTAGCATACGTATATTAAGTACAGATAGTGAGTGAGTGTGCAGCAAATGCAGCAGCTTTATTATCATTTTGAAAAACAACCCACACAGTTCTTGCACACTAGACAATTAAAAATATATGCACTAAAATTTAACTCAACCGAATTCAAATAATATCCAATTATCCTTACTACACAAAAATTTTAAATATGCTTTTTGGTTCAAATTCAAAATTTTGGTAGTATATTATGCGTTGACTTGCTTTGTTGTTTAAGAATTCTTATTGGTTTATTTGTTTTTAGGCAATCGAAATGTTCAAAAAATATTTTTGTAAGGCTTAGCACATAAAATGAATGAAACCATATTTTTAGGAATGAAGTCCACTTTAAATTTAAAATTTTATTTTATAGTTAGGGCCACTGTTTCTATACGAACTAACGGACTGGCTTGGAGTGCATTGTTAATTTTTTGTATTCTTTAGTATGAAAATTAGCCAGAGATTGTCAATTTAATTTATTCATATGGCTGTTGTTTGTCAATTCACTTGTTGCATTTTCCGGGTAATTAAATTGTTAACATTCTTTTAATTCAGGCATTATATTGTACAGTCTATAAATGTGTTAATTAAATTAATTGATATGAAATACTTTTAGTATTACTAATGGCTTATGAATGTTTTTTGATTTTCGACACGCACAAGTGATTTGAATTTATTTAAATTTATTTAACCAAAGTGTGGGTTGTGCTTAAACTAACCATGTAAATTGGCCTAAATAGTTTAAACTTTATGTAGATTTAAGATAAAAGAAACGGGTCAACGATAAATGTTTTTTCTTTTTAATTACTACTTACCCTAGTAAAAATTAATTTTATATAAACATTTATCATTTCATATAATTATATCTCGTCGACTATTGAAAAAGTTATATTTTTATATAATTATATCAAAAGATATTAAATTATAAAAAAATTATATTAACCAGATCCACTATTTTTCGGATCAAATCATATGTCCGTTAATATAATTATATATAAAAATACATTATTAAATGCGAAAAATGGTAGATCTGGTTAACATAATTTTATATAACAAAATATATTTTTATATAATCACCCTACTAAAAAAAATTATATGTCTTTTGATATTATATATAATAATATCCGAAAAATGAGAACATTTAATTGTATCAAATTAGATCGTATTATGATCATATTAGATCTAATTTGACATAATTGGATCTAATTTGGTGGAATAAGATATGGTTTGATACAATTTTATCCGGATTTTGTCCTCATCCAAATGTATCAAATATAATATAATCATATCCAACTAGTTATAATGGTATATAATTCGATACAATTATACATAATTATATGAGGCATATGTAACTATATATCGGTCTATATATAATTGGATATTGTAATATGTTGCACTATATATTGTTCAATATATAACAATATATAGTTATATATTTAGGATATAATTTCGTAAAATTTTATATAATTATATCTTGGTATATATGTCCCAATATATAATTATAAAAAATTTTATATGTTAATATATGACTATATCAAAACTTTTTTACTTGGGCATGTAAAATTATACTTGGTGTTACATATAACAATACTCCACGATATATAATTCTATAAAAACTTAAATGATTTTATAACTACCCAAGTAAAAAAAAATGATATGGAGCCATATGAAGTTATATTTAATTATATATAATCTTTTATGTAATTAGATATAATTATATCCGAAAAATGAGAACGTCTTATTGTATCATATTGTATCGAATTGTATACAATTGTATACAATTTGGTACAATTTGATACAATTTTATGCAATTCGATACAATTGTATCCGAATTTTGTCCTCATCCAATTACATCAAATTATATCTTTTTATATAAAATTATATAAATTGTTATAAAAGTGGACATAGTTTGATACAATTATATCTAAATATTAACCTTATAATTTTTATCATATTATATAGGACCATATCTATCAATTACTTGTAATTGTAATTGTTCTTTTATGAATTGCAATTACAAATACTATGTTAAGAGAAATATATTTTTTTCAATTACAATTACATGTAATTGTGTAATTGCATATGTAATTAATTACAAAATGTAATGATTAACCCCAGGTCTGCTGGAAATCTTATAATTTCGATAAATCTTCCATTACTTTCATCCAGATTTATCATGACATTGCATTAAACATGAAAAAAAATTTTCTTTTAATTTAGTAATTTTAAAATAAAGTTAACACTGAAATTTTAAAGTTAATGGGATTATGATATACAACCAAGATATAAGAAATCAGTCAAGTGTACGTTATAGTATAGAGAATTTCGTATTAAAGCTTCAGTGTTGTTAATGTTATAGGTGCGTAAGGCATTTTTGACTCATGCTCCTAAACAAAAACAAATTACTCACGCACGAGCATTTCGTTTCTTACTCAGCACACGTGAGTATATTAAAAACTTACAATCAGAAAATTCTCACGCAAAACAGTAAAATTTACTAAAAACATGCAAAAAATAAACTCACACACGAATCATGCACGGGTTATTCTTACTCACGCTCACGCACGAATCACTTAAGTGTAGTAATTATCACTCACGATCACGTGTGAATAACGTGACTCACGAACATTTCGCGTCATGCGCCAATCCCTAGTAATTACTAAATCTAAAACTATTTCAAAATCATTGATAACATGGAACCAAATATAATATAATACGGTTTTATATGGACCTTATATATTTTTATATAAAATCACTTTGAAAAAATTGCCTATGTGGGATGATATATAGTAATTATAGATGATTTTATAAAGAATGTTATAAGTTATATATGGGTTCATATTCGTCAATATATAAATATATATAATCATAACTACCACAAATTATAAAATATTTCTTATATGGATCCACATAGTTTTATATTATTATGTATAGTGTCATACTAAATTATATATAAACGTATATGTAATTGTATCTTTTATATGTTACTTTATGTACTTATATATAGCACATACATATATATGTAGGCCAGTATGTAATAATATAAAATCACATATGTCTCCATATTAAAACCTTTGAGGAAAAAATATCTAATATATGACTATATTAAAGTATATATGCTTGAATTTAAAAGCATATGTGGCCATATGCAACTATAAGTTACTATATGCAATTACATAAAATAATATATGATTATATCAAAACTTTTTTACTCGGGTAATATTTTTACTCAGGTACTTCTGAATTTTTTATTTCATTAAAATCCCAGTAAAAAATTTGGAAATTATGCTTTAAAAATGACTTTTTTAATTTCTTCAAAAGTAGCAGTTAGGGCATTTTTACTGTAATTTTAGAAAAAATTCTAAACAATCTCATAACATCACTTTTTCATTGCTTCTCAAATATTCGTTAGTATATTTTTACAGCTTTTTTGAAGTAATTCTGAACAACATCCAAAAAATCACTTAACACTAAACGAGTAAAATAGTTGAAGTCGGGCATGCCGACTATATAATACCCTACACCAGTCTGATTTAAAGCCAACTAATGTTTGGATCCGAAATTTGAATGGGTTAAAATAGGCTTGTGTCAAAATTTTATATAAAATCATAAAAGAAGAGAAAATCGAAAATATAGCCCATATGGGCGATAGGTCCAAATATGGACCGATCCTATCTAGAATCAATAGGCTTTTTCCTTGGGACCATGTGAGTCAGGCCCTATGCTCCTTGCAGGAGTAAAAGGAACAAATCTATATGTGAGTCAGCAAACCAAATTTCATTGAAATATCTTCATATTTGCGACCTGCAGCGTGTAAAAAAGACAATTTTGGGGGGTACCCTTATATGGGCACTAGGTCTAGGTCGATTTCAACCAAAATCAATAGGAGTCGTTCTTGGGCCGACGTAAGTCGGTGTAACAATTTTTATCGAAATATCTTAATATTTGCGACCTTTAGAGTGTTCACAAGAATGCATGAACATACAGACGGACGGACGGACAGACGGACATCGTTAAATCGAAATAAAAAAAATTCTGAGCCGATCGGTATACTATAAGGTGGGTCTAGGACCAATATTTTTTGGTGTTACAAACATCAGCACAAACTTATAATACCCTCTCCACGTAGTGGTGTACAGTATAAAAATTAAAGCATTATTGTTGGAAAAGTGATCATAAAAAGGGGTTTTGATACAGTTTATTTCGAAACAAATGATCGCTGGTTCGATTGCTCATGGCAGCAATAATTTTTTTATGATTTTAATTATTTAATTTTTTTTTTAATATTTTTTTTTTTAAATTTATAATTAATTTATTTAGACTGACGGTGGGTCTAGGTTTAACTTTAACTTAACTAAAACAAAATAAAATGTCAAAAAATATACACAAAACAACAACAAATTTTTGGGTTAACTATTAACCTAAATTTAAACCTGCAGTATGAGACCCACCGTCAATATTTTGTTTAATTTTAAAATTTTTAAAAGTATATGAAACAAAAATGATAAAAATTTTAATTTATGAAAATAGTACGAGGACAACTTTTTTAAACAAAACTCTTAGGTTCAGTGTATAATTTATATTAGATTGTAAGTAAAATTTTGTTACGTATATTTGTTTTCAGTTTTCTTTTATATTGTCCCTGCATGCATTTGGCAGATATCTTCCAAGAAGATATTAAAGCGATATCTTCTATTTTTCATTTGAATGAAAATAATTAAGTAGTATTTTGAAATTGTCTTCCTTTTATCACTTGGAAGATAATTCATCGATATTTGGAAAAAATAATTTAAAAATTAATGTGTAGATTCATAAATGCTTTATAAAGTTATAGGAGGCTTACAAAACAAATTTTTCATACAAATGTATGAGTAAATTCATTTATGAATTTACACATGGGTGATATCAAAAAATGTGATAAAAACCGTGTAACCACCTAATTTCTAATGCATGGATTACATTTGAGTTACATATTTCGATGTATATCAGCGCATTGTCACCTGTTTTACAAAATTTATAACAATCTGACCAATTTTTGGTTAATACATAAAATTTGTGACCAATTTTATAGGCCAAATGTAAACTCCGTAACAAGTAACTCATAAGGTTTTTTAACATTAATAGCTTATATTTTAATAATCAATAAAGCTACACACTAACTGTAATAATTTTTCTGAAGAGGAAAAGTGCCGTTTTTAATAAAAATTAATACATTTTACAAACTTTTTCGTATATCTTAGCTATCACGACTATAACTCTGTAACGATTTTTCGTCATAATTTTTGATAAAAATTCATATACCAAAATTTTGGAGTTATCTATTATATATATTGCGAAAAGTATAATCTTAAATATACTCAAATGATCGTTGGACTGTAAGTAATCATCCAGTATAACAGACTTGAAGCTTTTCTGCAGCATGTAACATTCTCGAGATGAAAAAAGATGTCTTTAATAAGATTTGAAAAAATGTTGTAAACTCCGTTCCAAATTTTTACACCAAACTATTTAACGAGTAAGAAAAACAATGTCATATTTGGATTAACATTCTAGGTATCATGCGATTTTGTTTCGGAAAAAAAATTCTGACAAAGCGTTTCTGAAAGAAAACGAAAAAAGTAACCAAATGTAAACTCCGTAACTGTAAACTCCGTAACCACAATTGTTTGCATCAGGTTTCATTCAAATAAATGTAGATAAATGTTTAAAATATTTCAAAATAACCATAAACAGAGGTGATTCAACTAATATTTATGCGTCAAAAGACGATTCAACTAATAACTTTGCGTCAAATCAAAAAAAGTTATCAGTTTTTTACCCTAAGCTGCTGGAGCGAAAAACGATTGATTTTGCATTTCATTGGTTTTGAATCGATATTTCGAGTCATTACTGACATTAGTTTGACAAATTAAATTTGTTTCACACAATTTAATAATTTTTTGATCGTGAAATGTTATGTTTTAATATATTATTTTGTAACTGCGCAACCGCTGTTTGGAGGACCAAAAATACAAAATTTAAAAAAAAAATAAATTTTTTTTTCGCGGAATGAATTGTATTTTTATTCGCGAAACCGCCAATTTGATCAACACAAATTATATATTATTGGAAAGCAAGTTGAAAACCCAAATACGAAAAACTAGTAAATTGAAGAAAATTCGTAGGCAATTTTTTTTGTTATATCTTTTGCTTGCAGAAATGTAAACTCCGTTACAACAAAAAAAAATTAAAATTGTGCAAAAAAAGTTATTGCGACAACTTGTAGAAGAGATTTTTTGCAATTAGGTTTATAATGACTAAACTTACTGATTCCATTAAGAAAAAACCGAAATATTAACAATTTTTGCTTCTCACAAATTTGGCCCAAAAATTTATCACATTTTTTGATTTCATCCACATACATTTTTTGTCATAATTTTTTTATGACAAAAAATGGATGTTTTTTTAATACTGATTCTCTAACAACCGTATTTTTAGAAAATGTCAATAGGATCGTAATCTAGACTAAGGGTATTATTCTAAACTTTATGGCAATAACAAAATTGTGACAACACTGAGGTGAATGGCCATTATTGTCACAATTTTATCATTGTTATAAAGAATACGGGTGTAAATTACCTTTCTCATATTACGCATATAACTCCAAAATCGGTTGGAAAATATTTAAGTAATTGCAATTCGTCCAGACCATTCTAGGGTTAAAATGGTATAAATTATAAAAAACGTAAATAACACAGTACAACACTAAAAGTGCATCAGGCATGCGACATATCAATTCTAATACATTTTAGGATTGTGAACATCAAATTTCAAAATTAGCTCTAGTTTTTGAAATATTTGCAAATTTAACTTTTAGCAAAAAGACAGTTTTTTGTTAAAATTTCTTATTTATTCATACACCTGACTGAACCATGGATAATTTTTAATATGGTTTAAAAATATAGACTTTGGGCTTTTGGAAACATATCAATTTATTTTGATTATATAAAGGATCTAGGATATAACTGCAATTAAAGTGAAAACTTCACTTGTTTTCCTATTTTGCAAATCTAGTAAAATCCTTTAATCGAATTTGCAAAATCTTTATATATGACGTAAATTCATATTCCACTAAATTCTTTTTATCAAAAGAATCACAACTTCTGCATCAACACTTGCGGAAAATTCAATCTGAAATACACATTTCACATCGTTTTTATTTCAAATAAATTTTATATGAATTTACTATGGCAAAAGGAAATAAAGTTGATTTTTGAACAAGCATATTTTAAAATCGTTATTTTTTCAAAATTTGCACTTCAATTATCTAAAATTTTGTTGAAATTTATTGGAAAACATATGTTTAATATTTCTGAATAGTTTTATCTGGGTTTTATATTTTAAGATTTGTTACAGATTAAAAAAGGTATTAAAAAAGTCAGTCTTTTTCAGGTTTAGTCAATATTAACTTTAAATTGAAACAGAAAATGCGAAATTTTTTTGATAAATTAAGTAACATGAGAGGTTTACTAAACGTACAAATTCAAATATTAGATATTCCTTTCATTGCAGATTATTTATTAACGAAATCGTGAAAAAATAGAAATTTCAATTTTAAATGCATATATGGGGAATATTATCGCAGCTGTCAAAACGTGCAATATATCAAATTAAAGGGCATATTTCGTCATTTTAAAATGTTGCAAAAAAATTGCGTTATTATTTTCAATTCAATATTTTTTTGCAAAAAGTTTCTTAAAAAATTTAATTTTCCTACAAAAACGTTTTTTCAAATATTTCTTAAACTATAGCTAACTTTAAAATTCTAGTGCCATATTCGTGATCTGCGTCCCAAAGTCTATAAGAAATGATATGTCGCAATCCCGATGCATCAAATTTTTCTTATTTTGTTGTACTGTGTAATTAGATATTTTTTCCAAAAACTTAAAGGTTACTCTCTAGTTTTATTTATATCTACGAACGTTACGACAACGTTAACTCTTTCTTTACCAAGGTCAAATGTAAAATTGTTGAAAATTTTCGATTTTTCCTGAAAGCATATAAAAACGTTATGTTGTTTCTTGAGGAATTTGGTGGAAGTTGTCCAAATAATTTTGTTAACACCAAATGTTATATACAGTAATAACAAATTTGAAATTAACCCCTATAGGAACATGGGTTCGAAATGATCCTAAACTTCGCCCATATAACAGCGACTGGTTTATACCACATTCACACTAAAACCAAATTGGGTATTTGATTTAATTGTACCGTAGAACGTCATATTTTCTGTGAACAAAAGTCTTTTCCTTCCGATTATTATTGCTACTGAGCACTAATTCTAAAACTTTTGTAGAAAATCGCAAAGCCAAAATTTGTGGCCAAAGTTTCCGATTTCCAAAAAATTATTTATAAAAGGTTGATTTTATTTTAAGCTTTTGTTGTTTTCTACTCATACAATAAATGCCCATCAAATTTGAATATTTTGAAAAAATTTACTATATCAGAAGCGGGATTCTCTAACATTTTAACGACAACAGTCCGCAATTAAGTTGTCAGTTTACAATGAAAACTTGACAATTTAACAACCATATTTTGTCGTTAAAAAGTTACAATATTGCCCCTCAGGGATATTGAAATTTTTCGAAAAAATTTTTTTTTCTTCGTTCTCTTTTTTCATTACTTATATTCTCACTGAACTGTGTAGAATCACACCTCTTATTTGATGCCGATTATGGATACTAGTGACAAAAGATATTTTGTTATTATATTAGATATTTGTATTTTGAAGTCCTTTAAAAACGACATCTGACATGATGAAGAAAAAATGGGTAACTAGTTTTACTATATACCAGGTATGGGCACACAAATGGATTGACGGGCCAAATTTGGGATTTCACAAACTTACCGAGGGCCGCACCAATTAATACATTACTCGAAGAAAATTAATTTTTTGTACAGCCTAAATCTGTTAAATCTTTTTTTGAGTATTTTGGTTTCCTAAGTCCGGATCTAAAGTCAAAAACGGTCCACTGAATAGCCTTCGAGTTGTGGGTCTTTGTTTTTTTATCCCCTCACCCAGGAAATTATTTTTGAGTCAATGTTGCGGAGAAGTATATCAAAATCTTTTATATTTTTATAATTTTTTATCCAAATATATTTAAAAATATAAGGCACAGACTCAATAAATGTTTTAAAAATATTTTGCCCTCCATAATACGAATCTGAAATCAAAAAACTTTGTCGAATTAATCTTCGAAAATATAGTTTTCGTTATTTCAAAAAATTTGGTTTAAGGTTTTTACCAATTTTTCAAATATTTTTAAATTTAATTAATGGATTTTGATCCCTTGACTGATAACCCCGGCAGAAAATTTTGATACTTTTAAGAGGGTTCTTATTTAGCTTGAAAAGCACGTATTTTTTATATTTTAAACTTCTTTCTCAAAAATTACGCATTTTTTGGATGAAAATAGTACTCTTAGTAAAATGAATCATGAAAGCCATAACGATTTGAGGCAAATTTTTAAATCCAAAGATGATTCTCAAACGACTTAGAAATGTAAATAAATTTGAAGATTTTGTGAACAATTCAAAAATGACTCAAACAATATTAATTTTTAAGCCCAAAGAATTTTTTAAAATATTTCTTTGAGCCATTTTTGAATCAAAAAAAAGTCTCTTCTGGATGCACCACTTTCATACAAGTGAAAGTTTAATATTTTGAGCACTTTTCTGATTCATTTTTGGGCTCGTTTGTTGGCTGGGAGCTCTAGAAAAAATTAATTATAAAAACTTTATTCAAAAGTTTAATATCATATTAAAAAATTGGCGAGATAAAAATTTGAGGCATCACAAGCCTTTCAAAAGCGTTATAATCCCGTCAAAAGCGGAGTGAGTGGTTGGTAAGGTTAAGTACACTAATAGAAAAAAGCCTGTAAAAAGTTTTGCTAAAGAAAACTGCTGAAATAAGCAGATTTTCTTTGCTAAGATAAGAATAGGAAAAATAAAGCTGTTAAATATACGAAATTTTATTTGAGCTAAAGTTTAGTTAATTGAAATAAAAATTTACTCTGCTAGAATCAGCAACAAATTTTGGTAAATATTAGTAGAATTAAAAAAACACGAAAAATTTTTACTTTTAAATATTAAACCTGTAAAAATAACATAAAAATCTACTAATTGTTTTGCCATTTTCCCAGGTTTATTTCCGTTAGTGTATAAATAAAATTTTATTGTATCTAAGTGTTTTACCAAATTTAAGTGCTTGAAGGACAATTCTCAAAAGTAGATTTTAGAGATCCTTACGAGGCCCGTACAACAGCCTTAAACATTTCCTTAAATGAAAGGTTATTTTTTTTTGAATTCAAACTCATAAAAAATTGGAGACTCCTAAGTACTTCTACGTCGTATTGAGCCATAAAGTATTTTTCCCAGGCTTAAGGTTTAAATAAAGAAGAAGGAATTTTTCACTTAATATTCGTATATTGGAGGCGAAAATACTTTAAAAAGTTTTATAGGACGTCTGTGCAAAAAACTCGATATTTGTTCATTTAAATTCTGATTTTATTTTTTTTTCATTTAATTAATATTTTTTTTAATTAAAAAAACATTTTTTTGATTGTTTTAATATTAATGAAGGGCCGCACGAAATTGGTATGCTATATACCTACATATTTATTTTTCATGGGCGAGAAAATAAGTTGAAAATTTTAGCATGGTGTTACTCATTAACATGTAGTCGAAAACTTATTTAGACCAGAATTTATCCTATTAGAGTTCGTGTAATACAATCTGCCTATAAGCCTCATTTTTACAATGTCCCATTATCTACTAACTGGGACCTTAACAGACACATTTCTTTTTGTTGCTCATATATAAAAATTTAGTTTAACTGTTTGTTAAATTTGTAATATTAATGTAATTGGACCAAATAAATATATATTTGAGTTTAACAAACATATCTCCAGCATATTATACTAATTTCCTCACTATATGTAGTTAACTTGATTAACAAAACTGATTATTAGCTACAAGAATTCACATGCATATTACAAATATTCCTCCCATATATAGTGAGAAACTAATTAATAATTATATATTTCCATATAAGCAGTTACAACTAAATATATGAGCTTAGTGATTGATTTTCTTGTATAAATAATAAATTATAAAATATGTTTATGGCTTGGGAATTTGAAACCCAACATTTTCTGATTATTTTTTATTTAATATTCTCTGCACTTAATGCAATGTTTTGATTTTTTCCGTTAAACATTTTGTTTTATAAATATTGTTAATGTTACTCCTACGCGTTCAAAACAATGGCATGGTTTAAAGTTTATTATTTGGATTTCATTTTTTTTTTGTTTGGTTTAAATACATACTATTTATGTTTTGCGCAAATGTTAGGAAGTGTGAAAATTTGTAAAACTGTGGTGGTGTTAGAAAAAATTTAAGAAAAAAACAAACAAACAAAAACTATAGACTCATTTTTAGACTTATTTGTAGTGAAATATATGTGCATTTTGTTTGCCAAGTATGGTTTTATAATTGGCGCATAATTGAAACAATGTCTAACAAAACATACAATAAGTAACAAGCTTACTTATGGTAGTAGTTAGTTTGCTGATTGAAGTTAATGTTAAAATATTAGGCAATAGATTTTTTTCTATGATTCATACTTCTTTTTTCGGTGTTTGTATGGAGGAGGATTTTTCTTGTTACAAGAAAAACTCTTATAATGAATTTGTTCAAGTTTGTTTAGTATTTCTTTTTCAAGTTTGTTGTTCAAGTCTTTTGTTTATATTTAGACTCTTTCGGATACTTTTCTTATGTGCGTTGAGGGCTGTAATTATAATAAATTTATTTGTTTTCTATTTAGGACATTTCGGAAGCTAAATAGTTTCAAGTTTCTAGTCCCAAATATTTTGATTAGTAATAAGAACATTAAAAAGTTGAGAAACTTAATATATTTAATGCAAAATTTATTAAGTTTTAATGTAGAATAATCCATACATTAATCTACATTAACCATTGGGCAATAATAATATTTTTTAGATTTCAACAACATTAATGTTAGCCCCAATTTTCTCTATTAAACATAATTCACAATCATTAATTTATAAATTGTCACGATTTTTGCATGGTCAATTTTTGTATATTTGCAGGAAAAAAAAACGAAACCGCGAAACAAATTAATAGCTTAACAAAATATTTAAATTAATTTCAAATAAATTTAATGTTTGCAACAGGTTTAAAACTGAAATAATAAATAAAAACTCTTAAATTTTATGTTAAAGAAAAAAACATGGAAAATGTGAAAAAATTTGGCATGAAAATATGATAATTATTAGTAATTATGTAAATGTTCAAATAAAATCTATAAATATTTTGTACAAAAATATTGCATTTAACGAAGAAATTTCTATATTGTGTATACCCTACACAATAAGTATCATCACCTCTTCATAATAAAGTTTGTAACAATTTAATATGCGATACCGATCTACAATTTTAAAATATTGTTCTCACCAATGGAAAAATTGATACAGATGTTAAAGTAGAGACCATTCATAATAAAGTTTTTCTCCGTCATGTCGAGTATCCTTTTTAAAGGACTAAAGGTATCACTTCCAATGGATCGAAAAATCTTTTTTCCACTTGATAAAAATCATTATTTTGTGCAACTTGATCCATATAGGGTTACTGTTTTCACTTTTCGACAGAAAATACCCACTTGGAAATTTAAATCTTTCCAAATAGAAAACAATAAATGCATAATTAACAACGCTTTTAATTAGAAACTAATACGATTACAAAACTAAAATTGCTATTAACATACTGACACTTTTGACCCCACCTTTTTCGACAGAAAATACCCACTTGGAAATTTAAATCTTTCCAAATAGAAAACAATAAATGCATAATTAACAACGCTTTTAATTAGAAACTAATACGATTACAAAACTAAAATTGCTATTAACATACTGACACTTTTGACCCCACCTTTTTAACCCTTAAAAAAATATTGGGATTATAGAGAATTGTGCTTGATCGTAAGTTTTGTACCATCTATCGCATATCCCAATTTAATAAAAATCTGATAAACGTTATTCTGTAAAATTCTTGGTGGGTCTTTTTTTGTGAAAAGTGAGAACGCTAAACCTATTTGAATCAAGTTACTCAAAATAATAATTTTTATCAAGTGGACACATTTTTTTATTATTCATATGCAACGATATTTTTCCGAAAATTATGAAAGGTGTTATTCTGTAAATTTCTTAGTGGCTTGTTTCTGGCCAAAAGTATAAAAATTAACCCCCCCATATAGATCATCTTACATAAAATAATTATTTTTATTCAGTGGAGAATTTTTTTTTTATTAATTTAATGTCTTTACAATCTCGTAGTCATAATTAAAATTAAGCTTTCTTCTGACCCCAGGCCACCAACGGTTAAAGATTTTTTAAACAAATGTAAAGATTATAGTTTAACCGAATCTAAGGGAAATTTTTCCGAAAACTATGTAAAATTTTATGAAAATATCCAAATTTTTTAAAATTTTTGACAAAATAAGCAATTTTTTAGCAAATGACCTGGAAAGCAGTCGCTCCAAACACAAACTCGAATTATCATTTTTCCAATTTAATTTTTTTCTTTAATACCAACTATTATGTGGTACAACTAGCAATCGACATCTCAAAATTAGGCATTTTAAAAAATCTTTAAAATTAATTAAAAAAAAACACGTTTTTGCATTTTTATCAAATTCGTGGGTCATTTTGGATTCCAGGCTAAAGTGGGTTAATGATATCCGATGAAGTCAAAATTCCATGTCTGAATCATTTTGACTATATTAAATGAATAAATGAAATCAAAAATAATTTTTTTCGAAATTTCGGATTTTGGGAATTTCGTTCAACTTTCGGAACGGGTTAACGGGGGGGGGGGGGGGTGTAATGACAAATCTCATTTTTCAGATCCATAGATATATGTTCATATATGAACAACTTTGAACATTTGGTTTTTTGAAATTTTGAAATTTTTATCAATTTTGTTGTTTTTTCTTTTTTTAATTGTGGCAACTTTTTCGATTTTGATTTTATTTATTTTGGCAATTTTTTGCAGTTATGTAGACTTTTTTCAATTTAATTTTTCATGTTTAAATCGATTTATACCTAGTGTAGAAATCATTGCCAGATATGTGGTTATGTAACTACATACCTGGTAATGTCAACTAATTACTTTTACTATTACATTTCTTATTACCTTTGTATGACGATGTCATGAAAAATAATGAGTTATGGTTACTCACTAGCATACGAAAAATCAAAAAATATGTCGTTACCTATGTGCTTACCAGTATTGACAAAAATAATGATTCTAAAAATAGATTTTCACACAAAATAAGTTTTATAAATTTGCTCATGCGGGAATCGAACCTTAGACCCCAGATTACCAGTCTATAGCTCTGCCATCTGAGCTATCCCGACATTTTATATTTTATAGATAAAAACATAATTGACTTGCTGAGCTGAAGTCAGCTTACTCGCCAATATACAAAAAATCAAAACATATGTGGTTACATAAAAAAATAAAAAAAAAAATATTGAGTCTAAAAATAGATTTCAAATAATTTCCAAAAAAAATTAAAATAGAAAACTACTTTCTATAAGCGTGTTCGTTTACTTACTACAAGTTACTACTTTTACTACAGCTGGAAAAAATCAATACAAAAAGTAGACAAAACTTTCCAATTGTAGTAAAAGTAGTAAGAATTTCGAGTAAACGAACACACTGTATATGAAGTAATGATAAAAAAGTCATTATTAGTAACTCATTATTATATGTTTTAAAACAATGCAGAAAGTAAGTCGGTATCATTACTGGTAGTTTAAAAAATAATGATATGTCATTACCATTTCTACACTGGGTAATTAAACACTAGACTGTACTACCTTACAGGCAAAAAACAGTGCGCGGTGCTCTTCGAATATAAAGTATTTTGCAAGGCAATTTCGAATTTTGTTTTTGCCGAACGTAGGTGTCGCCTTTTTTAATAATTCTTTATAGCTTCGGCGTTTACAGTCGGTTTTTAAACTGTGATACAGTATAACTCGTTTAATACGAAGACGAATTCTTGGTTAATACGAACTAATTTAGAAGTCCCGAAGTTTTGGCATCAAAAAGCATCGGTTAATACGAACTCGCTTAAGACGAACACTCGGTTAAAAAGAACTGTTTATGGTGATACCACAAACAAATTTCTATATAATTTTCTACTTTTAATACGAACTTTACAAAATTCGACCATTTTTTGTATATTTTTTTTTGTTTTCTGACAAATTTTAAACACAGACATTTTTTCTTAAATATATTACAAACAATACATTTAGAAAGCCATATGAAAAAATTGTAAAATTTTTAAAGTTGTTTCAAGGAAATTTAAATATTTTGTGGATAATTAAATAATTTTAAATTAATTTTCCCCCTTTTAATACGAACCTCACTTACAACGAACTAATTTGCCTGGTCCCCCGGAGTTCGTCTTAAGAGAATTCTACTGTATATCGATTTTTTTTTTGCCTCGAGGAGACCAATATTTTGCTATAAAGGAAAACTCTAAAGAAAAAAAAAACAAAAATTAAAAAGGCTACGAACCGCTACGTTCGGCAACAAAAAAAAATAATTTCTGATGGAATTATCGAAAAACTTCCTTATCAAAAGTTTAATGATTTTTTGCGAGCTTTTATTTTCTAACATAGGGTCGTAGGAACTGGGATCTGGTAGGTAAATACTAGAATGGGATATGGCCCTTAACTCAAAAAATTGGTCCCCTCAAGACAAAATCTTTAAGATCCTACTGTAAATGCCAAAGATATAACGAAAAATTTAAAAAGGCACACCCTACATTCGGAAAAAAAATTTCGAAACCTCCTTGCAAAAATAATTTAGATTCGACGGTGTACGGCGACCTTTTTTTGTCGTACGGTCTAATGAACGTACAAGATCATACATCGACTTGTATGTACATATATGAACATGGGCATACGTGATCCTGACACCATATATTTCCACATATGGTATTATATATATATCGATTTTAACATAGGAATACATATTTTGAATTTCGGCGATTTATATTTATTTTGACATTTTTCGAAATTATTAATTTTTAAATTAAATTATGACGGATTTTTTTTTTTAAATTTGGCATTTGTTAAATTTAAGCGATTTTTTTTTTTTATAAATTTAATGTTTTTTTACATTTGGCATCTCCCGTGTAAAAAAGATCAGATCTGGCCAGATCTCAGTAGATCTTACCGGATCTAGACATATCTGGCCAGATCTCAGTAGATCTTACCAGATCTAATTAAATCTCAAAATTGGGGACAAATTTGAGATCTAATTAGATTTGATCAGATCTAGGCATATCTGGCGCAATTGTACATATCACTTTAGATTTGAACAGATTTGGCACTAGATCTGATCAGATCTTGCCATAAGGTATTATCACATATGTCATATCTGATCATATTTGATGAGATCTGGTACAGGATCTAATTAGATTCAATCATATCTATTTAGATGCAAAAATATCTGACCAGATCTAAACTCTTTTACACGGGCTTTATCAGGGTATTATAAGTTTGTGCTGATGTTTGTAACACCAAAAAATATTGGTCCCAGACCCACCTTATAGTATACCGATCGACTCAGAATTTTTTTTTAAATTTGATTTAACGATGTCCGTCTGTCCGTCCGTCCGTCTGTCTGTCCATGCATTCTTGTGCGCACTCTACAGGTCGCAAATATTAAGATATTTTGATGAAACTTGGTACACCGACTTATGTCGGCCCAGGGACGACGCCTATTGATTTTGGTAAACATCGGTCCATGTTTAGACCTAGTGCCCATATAAGGGTCCTACCAAAATTATACTGTTTATACGCTGCAGGTCGCAAATATTAAGATATTTTGATTAAATTTGGTACACAGACCTATGTTGACCCAGTAACGCAGCCTATTGATTTTTGGTGAACATAGGTCCATGTTTAGACCTAGTGCCCATATAAGGGTCCTACCAAAATTATATTGTTTACACTCTGCAGGTCGCAAATATTAAGATATATTGATGAAATTTGGTACACAGACCTATGTTGGCCCAGTAACGCAGCCTATTGAGTTTGGTGAACATCGGTCCATGTTTAGACCTAGTGCCCATATAAGGGTCCCCCCAAAATAATATTGTTTATACGCTGCAGGTCGCAAATATTAAGATATTTTGATGAAATTTGGTACACCGACCTATGTCAGCCCAAGGACGAAGCCTATTGATTTTGGTTAACACCGGCCCATGTTTAGACCTAGTGCCCATATAAGGGTCCCCCCAAAATTATATTGTTTATACGCTGCAGGTCGCAAATATTAAGATATTTTGATGAAATTTGGTACACAGACCTATGTTGGCCCAAGGACGAAGCTTGTTGATTTTGGTGAACACCGGTCCATGTTTAGACCTAGTGCCCATATAAGGGTCCCCCCAAAATTGGCTTGGTTACAAACTGCACATCGCAAATATTAAGATATTTTAATGAAATTTGGTGCGCTGACTCGCATTGTAGAAAATTTTGACACAAGGCCCATTTTAACCCATTCGAATTTCGGATTCAAACATTAGTTGGCTTTTACCCAGACTGGTGTAGGGTATTGTATAGTCAGCATGCCTGACTTTAACCTTTTTACTCGTTTTTTTTTAGTTTTCTTTCCATATTAGAGATCCTATCTAATTTTTGTGATGATTGTTTTTCTAATTTCAGCGTTTTTTTTAACATTCTAGCAGGTTTTTACAATATAATTTCAGATATTTTTGTTTTTCGGAGAGTTTTAATTTTGATCATATTTTCAATAAGAAAATGCAGTAAATTTTACTGTTTTTGTAAGTTATTTTAGATCATATTTGTAGTACAAACAAATATAAGTGTAGTCAATTTTACCGTTTGGTAAGAAATTCCTTTTTTTTATCTGTATTAAAAATAAATGTAATATCAGTAAATTTTACTGTTTGGTTAGTAATTTTTTTAATTGTATTAAAAACAAATTTTGTATCATTCAATTTTATTATTTAGTTAATATTTTCTTTTAATATTTGTTAAAACAAGTGTAATCAGAGTAGATTTTATTATTTCGTAAGTGATTCTTGTTATAAAAAATATATTAAAAATCATTCCTTTGGTGTATTTTTTTATAACTAGGGCAAGTTTAAAATGACCCAAAAAAGTTCAAATTGGCACGCAAAATGGCACGAAAACAGCAAAATTTTCACGAGGAAAGACAAAAGTCTATTATTCTAAAAATTTAAAAATAGACTCAAATATTAAAAAAAAAAAAAAACAGTAATGATGGAATTTACAGTTTAATTGCTAAAGTAAAATCGGTGTAAATTAGTATGTTTGAAATTTTCAAAAAAAAAAAAAAACTTGCTCCGATAATAACAAAATGAGTTAAAAAGAGGATTACGTAATGTCTGTAATTTATGTAGTTTGTTAAACAAAAAAACTGAAATACTACTAATACAACTAACAAATATTGCATGCAGAAATTTTCTAAGTGTAGTAACCCTTTCGGAAATTTCTTAAGGTTTATTTATTTCAGTGTAGGGTATCATAATATTCTTCAGCTATTGTTCATAATTTTCTTACTTATAGCTTTTGTTGTGTTAAAATAGAGATGACAAATACTTTAGGTACAAATACTTAACATGGTGATGGGTCATGAAAGGTCCTTGCGTGAATTGTCATTGTCGTGAGTTGTATAATAGTTAAAAGAAAAACTGAATAAGACACTTATATTTTCGATACATTATAACCATAAAATATAAAGTCATATAAAAAAGGGTTTAACACTGTATATGCTTACTATTATATAACAAAGTAAAGAAGAATTTGTTTTGAAAAATAATTGGCAAATTGCCCCAAATTTTAATAAACACTACCAGTTATGTATAGATTTTTAAAACATAAACAAAAACTTTGGCTTTGCAACAAATAATAAAGACGACCTTGTCAGTTCTGATTTTTAAGGCTTTTTCTCTCTGTTAAATAAGCTGCAATTTATCAAAACATCAAACAGTAACGACACTAGTGCCATCATGTAATTCATCATGACTTTAGCTAAGAGGAGTAGAGTTTAATGTTTCTTCAAGTAACATGTTTGGTGATGGCGGTGGTAGGTTTTTAAGATGATTTGTTAGTGTCTTGTTTTAGAAGAGGCATAAATTATGGTTTGTTAAAGTATATAAATAAGTACTATATAGGAATTCCTATACTTTGGTTTTTTTTTTTCTTGAGCAAAACATTTCTTAAAACTCTATTCACAGATCATGTATTTTAATAGTTGAGTTGTTTTTTTTTTTTTTTGTTTACTGTTGTTGTTTTATTTTTTGGGGCCATATTAAATTTTAAGGAGCCAAGGTTATTTGTTAACTGTGTTGTATTTAGTTGTTGATTTGTTACTGCTGTTGTTGTTATTAGTAGTAGGTACTAAGATTTCATTATAATCATTATATTATTTTTCAGCTTCGTTTTTTTTGCAATGTTCTTTTTTTTTAGCAACTGCAATTTGTTTGTTTAACCCTTAAAAGCAATAATTTAATTGTAAAAAAAATAAAAATATTGTTTATCTATATACTATATAAAAGTGTTTGGGTGTGTAGGAAAAACTTGCTAATGATAAGTTAGTACTAGCGCAAGTTTAAAATGTTACAAAAAACGTTGAAATTTGTACGCAAAAAGGCACAAAAAATTTTTTTAATTTTATTGTTGTTTTGTATGGAAAGTTATACCTTTCAGTCCTAAAAATTGTTTTATGTCACATCGAGCCACAAGTAGGAATAGGCACAACCCAGCAAAAATAAATGGAATGACTTCTAAATGAATCACTTTCTTCATTACATCACAAAGAATTAGTCCCTTAGGAATGGGTTTTAATGCTGCAATAAATATATGCTAGTCAGAAGTTCTTTTTCATGGGTGATAAGAAGTTAATATTTTGTATGGGGGTTGCATAGGGACGTGCTGGTACAGAAATCAGTAGGTTGCGGGTTCGAATCCCACCAGGTAAAAAAAAAAAATTTGTAACTTTTTTACACAATTAGTAATTTTTTGTGGTTTTTACTGTAAATTTTTTATTTTTTCTATTTTTGTACACTCAAAAATTAATTTTTGAAACGATTTAAAATTTTTCTTTTTTAATTTTATATTAATTTTTAATGAAATTTTATATTTTATTTTTATTTTATTTCTAAATAAATATGTAATTCTTCAAATATTTTTTGTTAAAATACGAAAAAGGTAAATATTACAATTTTGTTTGTTTTTAAAAAATTGTATTTAGAAACTAAATATAATAGAAAAAGAAAAATCCTTTAAACATTTTAGTTAGAACTAGTAAAAATAAGTTAAAAATTACCTTGCAGAAAAAACTATTTTTTTTATCTACTTATATGCTGCAAAATTTTTTCCGGATTTTATCAAGGTAATTCGTATTAAAAGTTAACTTAAATGTAACCAAAATTTTGTAAATTTAACAGTTTTATTTTTCCTTCTTATCTTACTAGTATTTAGCAAAAAACAATCTGCTAATATCAGCAGTTTTTTTTTGCATTTTTAATTACATAATTTTTAGTAGCTTTTTCTCCTATTTTTACAGCTTTATTTCTTTCTGTGAGTGTATTATTTTTATAAAAAAAAACACTTTAAAAAAAAAAAACAACTTTATATATTTTCCAATATGTTATATATTTTTGTTAATAAAAATAGAAAGAAATAAATATAACAATTTACTGAACAAGACTGCTAAAAGTCAGCTATAAGTTGTAACAAGCAATAGCATAAGGGGTAGAGCGTCTGCTTGAAATGCCAACGAGTGTGGGTTCAAACCCCACACGATGCATGATGTTTTTTTTTTTTAAATTAAATTAAAATACAAACAAGTGAAAATGAACTTCCTTTTCATCGGTTCAAATATACATAATTTGTTTCAAAAAAGAACAACTTCCCTCCTATGACAAGCCAATGTTAAATTCATCAGTGAGAACCACAAATTATCACTACTCCCTATTCATCTGTTGTTATGTTCTTCAATAAGAGCGCTACAAAAGTTTTTTTGAATAAAACAAAAATGGTTTTGGATATCAATGAAATTCTTTATTACTGTGAAAGTACGTTTGATGCCATTATGTATGGAAATCGATCTCTTTTGCATGGCCACCACGGGCACGCTTGTAGAAGTCCAGACGCTGAACCCAATTTTCGACGGTTTTCAAGCATAAATCGGCCGATATTCGTACGAAGTTCATCAATCGTCGCTGACTTGTTGGCATAGACCATAGATTTGACGTATCCCCACAGGAAATAGTCCAACGGCGTCAAATCGCACGACCAAGGCGGCCAATCGACTGGACCATTTCGTGAGATAACACGTTCTCCAAACTTGGTTTGCAATAAATTGATTGTGACATTCGCTGTGTGGCTTGTGGCGCCGTCCTGTTGGAACCACATGTCCTCCAAGTCCATATCATCCAATTGGGGCCAAAAATATTCGGCTTTCATTGAACGGTAGCGATTCCCATTCACAGTAACGTGCCGGTCTTGATCATCACGGAAGAAGTACGGCCCAATGATGCCGCCGGCCCATAAACCGCGACAAACCGTAATTTTTTTCGGGATGCAATGATGACTCATGGAGTACGTGTGGATTGCTGTCTGACCAATAACGCATATTTTGTTTATTGACGAAGCCATTCATTATGACGACCATAAATTGGACGTAGCGCTCTTAACGTTGAGGCCACTGACTCCGAATTTCGGTAGTAAATTTTAATAATTTCGACTCGTTGTTGGCTCGTTTATCTTTCCATCATGAAATGGCAAACCTTACTGAAGAGAAATGTCAATGTACTTTTGTAGCGTCCCCGTTGAAGAACCCTTTACTACTTCCTTTTTCTCACTTTTTTTTCCTGGGAATCTTCTTAAGAGAACCCATATCTGAAAAAGTATAATTTTTTCCACCTACCCGTACATTTTCGCATAGGTTGAGAGGAAAAAATAAGATCTGTTCAAAAATTAGGATTCTGCGGTGTAAACTGGCCAGCCCGTTTACATTGATGTCCTCAAAATTACCCTAAAAAATGTTCATGGATTTATCCACCTATAACTCTTAAACTAGAAGCCTCTTGTGATTAAGTTACATAGTTGTTGTTTACCTAAAGAAAAGGTAAACATTTTCTTGATACAAACTTCTAACCCACTCATGATGGTTAGTGGTGTTTTAAGCGGTAAAAATCAAAATTTGTGTCAAAACTAAATTTTGGCTGTCTCTTATTTAATTTTGGAGATCTGTAAATACGTATAATCTTCATCAAATAATAGAAAATTTAGCGTAGATTAAAAAGAAAATAAAGTTTTTTTAAGTGTTAAGTTCATTCCATGACAGAAAGTACAAAAATTAATTCTGAGTTATAGATTTATATGTGCACTAGGAAAACCATGTGAATATTCCATTTTAGGTATATAATGTGTTCAGCAAACATATGTAGATCACAACGAGGAATATCTTTGTAGAACATTTTAACCCTCTAAAGGGACAAAAAAAGGGACAAAAAAGACCCATAAGTTAAAGATTTAGAGGGTTAAGATATTCCACAGAAATATTCCCCGTAGTATCTGACATAGGTTCGGTGAACATATCCTATACCTAAAATGAAACATTCACATGGTTTCCTCCTAAAATCCAGGTTTTTGGGATGTTTGGGCGATATTTATGAATAAGTACTAAATTTTCACTTAAATTCACTTTAAATTTTGACTTATTTCTGGCATTGAACTTAAATTTTCAGCTTTGATGTCTTCAGAGACTTATAGTAGATTTTTATGCCAAATATTTTTGCGGAACATTTTAACCATACAGCTCTTCAAATAGAGGGACTTTTTGGCCCCTTTTTAAAAAGGGACATTAACGAACCGTAAGTTGAAAAGTTAGAGGGTGAGAATGTTCCGCAAAAATATTTGCCATGAAATTCTACTATAAGTCTCTGTAGATATCAACGTTCAGAATTTAAGTTCAATGCCAGAAATAAGTCAAAACTAAAAATGTGTTTAAGGGTGAATTTTGCACTTATTCACAATTAACGCGCAAATGTCCCAAAACTTTGGATTGTAGGAGGAAACCATGTGATTCTTCCATTTTAGGTATAGGATGAGTTCAGCGAACTTATGTAAAACACTACGGAGAACATTTTATTGGGACATTTTAACCCTCTAACTCTTCAAATTATGGGTATTTTTTGTCTCTTTATAAAAAGGAGCCAAATTTTTTTTTCCCTAAATACTAGTAAAATAAAAACAGCGAAATTATGTTAAAACTATTAAAATTGCAGAATTTTAATTATATTTGAGTTAATTTTCAGTTAACTGAAAATGACAAATTATAATATCGGTTCTGCAAAAAATTTTCCTAAATAAAATTTTGCTAAATATATTTTAGTAGAATGCAAATAGCAGCCTATACCGCAAAAATCACAAAAATATTTGGTAAAAAAATAGTAAACTGCTGATTTTAGAAGATTCAGTTTGGTGTGTATTAAAACAAAATCGAAAAGAACTTTCAAAATTTTTTATGTGATTTCTCAGTCTACTAATTATTTAGCAACATTTTATGCTCATTTTAGCAGTTTAAGTTTTTAACTCAAATATAACTGATGAAGCCTATCCATTAGACCGTACCTCAAAAAAAAAAAAGTTCGTCGTACACCCTCCAATATGATGTATTTGTGGAAGGCGATTTCAAAAAAAAAAATTTTTTTTTGCCGACCGTAGGGCATTTAAAATCGGATTTTAAAGTGTGATATATCGATTTTTTTGCCTCCAGGAGACCAGTGTATTGCTATATAGTAAAAATCCAATTAAAAACGAGTAAAAAGGTTAAAGTCGGGCATGCCGACTATACAATACCCTACACCAGTCTGGTGTATTGTTTGGATCCGAAATTCGAATGGGTTAAAATGGGGCTTATGTCAAAATTTTCTATAATGTGAGTCAGCGCACCAAATTTCATTAAAATATCATAATATTTGCGACCTGCAGCGTATAAACAGTATAATTTTGGTAGGACCCTTATATGGGCACTAGTTCTAAACATGGACCGATGTTCACCAAAATCAATAGGCTTTGTCCTTGGGCCAACATAGGTCTATGTACCAAATTTCATTAAAATATCATAATATTTGCGACCTGCAGCGTATAAACAGTATAATTTTGGTAGGACCCTTATATGGGCACTAGGTCTAAACATAGACCGATGTTCACCGTAATCAATAGGCTGCGTTATTGGCTCAACGTAGGTCTGTGTACCAAATTTCGTCAAAATATCTTAATATTTACGACCTGCAGCGTATAAACAATATAATTTTGGTAGGACCCTTATATGGGCACTAGGTCTAAACATGGACCGATGTTCACCATAATCAATAGGCTGCGTTATTGGGCCAATATAGGTCTGCGTATCAAATTTCATCAAAATATCTTAATATTTGCGACCTGCAGCGTATAAACATTATAATTTTGGTAGGACCCTTATATGGGCACTAGGTCTAAACATGGACCGATGTTCACCAAAATCAATAGGCTGCGTTATTGGCTCAACATAGGTCTGTGTACCAAATTTCGTCAAAATATCTTAATATTTACGACCTGCAGCGTATAAACAATATAATTTTGGTAGGACCCTTATATGGGCACTAGGTCTAAACATGGACCGATGTTCAAAAAAATCAAACTTGTTCGTCCTTGGGCCAACATAGGTCTGCGTACCAAATTTCATCAAAATATCTTAATAGTTGCGACCTGTAGAGTGCGCACAAGATTGCATGGACAGACAGAAAGACGGACGGACGGACGGACGGACAGACGGACATCGTTAAATCGAAATAAAAAAAAATTCTGAACCGATCGGTATACTATAAGGTGGGTCTACGACCAATATTTTTTGGTGTTACAAACATCAGCACAAACTTATAATACCCTGACCACATAGTGGTGTAGGGTATAAAAATTTAAAAAGGCAACCCCCACGTTCGGCAACCAATATATAAAAAACGAGTAAAAAGGTTAAAGTCGGGCATGCCGACTATACAATACCCTACACCAGTTTGGTGTATTGTTTGGATCCGAAATTCGAATGGGTTAAAATGGGGCTTATGTCAAAATTTTCTATAATGTGAGTCAGCGCACCAAATTTCATTAAAATATCTTAATATTTGCGACCTGCAGTTTGTAACCAAGCCAATTTTGGGGGGACCCTTATATGGGCACTAGTTCTAAACATGGACCGATGTTCACCAAAATCAATAGGCTTCGTCCTTGGGCCAACATAGGTCTATGTACCAAATTTCATCAAAATATCATAATATTTGCGACCTGCAGCGTATAAACAGTATAATTTTGGTAGGACCCTTATATGGGCACTAGGTCTAAACATGGACCGATGTTCACCAAAATCAATAGGCTGCGTTATTGGGCCAATATAGGTCTGTGTATCAAATTTCATCAAAATATCTTAATATTTGCGACCTGCAGCGTATAAACATTATAATTTTGGTAGGACCCTTATATGGGCACTAGGTCTAAACATGGACCGATGTTTACCAAAATCAATAGGCTCCGTTATTGGCCCAATGTAGGTCTGTGTACCAAATTTCATCAAAATATCTTAATATTTACGACCTGCAGCGTATAAATAGTATAATTTTGATAGGACCCTTATATGGGCACTAGGTCTAAACATGGACCGATGTTCACCAAAATCAATAGGCTGCATTATTGGGCCAATATAGGTCTGGGTACCAAATTTGATCAAAATATCTTAATATTTACGACCTGCAGCATATAAACAGTATAATTTTGGTAGGACCCTTATATGGGCACTAGGTCTAAACATGGACCGATGTTCACCAAAATCAATAGGCTGCGTTATTGGGCCAATATAGGTCTGTGTACCAAATTTCGTCAAAATATCTTAATATTTACGACCTGCAGCGTATAAACAGTATAATTTTGGTAGGACCCTTATATGGGCACTAGGTCTAAACATGGACCGATGTTCACCAAAATTAATAGGCTGCATTATTGGGCCAATATAGGTCTGTGTACCAAATTTCATCAAAATATCTTAATATTTACGACCTGCAGCATATAAAGAGTATAATTTTGGTAGGACCCTTATATGGGCACTAGGTCTAAACATGGACCGATGTTCAAAAAAATCAAACTTGTTCGTCCTTGGGCCAACATAGGTCTGCGTACCAAATTTCATCAAAATATCTTAATAGGTGCGACCTGTAGAGTGCGCACAAGATTGCATGGACAGACAGACAGACAGACAGACAGACAGACGGACGGACGGACAGACGGACATCGTTAAATCGAAATAAAAAAAAATTTTGAACCGATCGGTATACTATAAGGTGGGTCTACGACCAATATTTTTTGGTGTTACAAACATCAGCACAAACTTATAATACCCTGACCACATAGTGGTGTAGGGTATAAAAATTTCTACTGGGTTTAGCGAAAAACTTCCTTAGCAAAAGTTTAATGATTTTTTGCGAGCTTTAATTTTCTGACATTAGGGTGGTACATAAGGGTGGTAGCAACTGAGATCTGGTGGGTAACTACTAGAATGGGATACTTGAGGTCAAAATGTCCTTATAGCAAAACACTGGTATCCTCGAGAGAAAAATATAGATGTATCATACTCTAAGATCCGACTGTAAATACCAAAGATATAACGAAAAATTTAAAATAGCGACCCCTACGTTCGGCATAAAAAAATAAAAAAATTGTTTTTGAAACCTCCTTGCAAAAATACTTCAAATTGGAGGGTGTACGGCGCACTTTTTTTTTTGCTTGTTAGGTGGTACGCTCTACTGTCCATAGAAAAAGGCAGAAACTAGATCTAGTCTGATTTGCAAATTAATGTGTTTATAACTTTTAGAGAAAAAGGTTTATTCTTCTTCTTAACCTCAAACCTACTAAAATAACTACACAAAATCCTTCATATTTTACAGTTATGTTTTTTCTGTTCCTATATTAATGTGGTAATTAAGATCTTATAGTAGGAAAATTGGTAGAACGTCTGATGTCTTATTTCGATGATGTTTGAATGAGAAAATGGTGAAAGACGCCTTATACTATCTTTGTTATTATGCAGTGCTATCACGAAGTCATTTTAAATGCTTTGGTTCATATTTCTTCGAGGAACTAGAGGAGCTAGATTTTAGCCCATGAAGAATGTTGAAGTATATCAAGATGTCCAAACTAAAGGATAATAATAAACACGATTAAGAAAACATTCATAAGCTTGTGGAGAGGAAACCCAGGGGTATCAATTAAATTTTGTAATTACTTACACATGCAATTACAAAATGACACGTATGTGAAAATATTCATTTTCAGTTACAATTACAAATTATTTTAATTGAAATATTTCAATTACAAATTACATGTTAATGCAATTTAATTGCAATTATATGTAATTTGTAATAAAAAATTTTCAATGACAATTACAGTAATTTGTAACTTTAATTTGAAAATCGTCAATTAGAAATTACATGTGCGATTGAAATGTAATTGAATTAATGCAGTTCTGATAACAACTAAAATTTTGTGCATAATTATTATATAAAGCAAAATCACCCTTTTAATTCATTTAGTCCATTTTATGGTTAAACTGCAAAAGTTTCAATAAGAATTAACCGTTTTTGTTGTTAAATATTTTATTTTTTTTTGCTACAGTAGCTCTATCATTGAAAATCTTGTGCTATTATAACTCTAATCCCCCCTCTGTTGAGTAATTTTAATAGCACTAGCAGTATTTTTTTTCTTTCTATATTTAACCATAGTATGTTTTATATTTGCGCAATTGGCGATCATGACATCAAGTTAAACTTAGTTGTATTAAATTATAAGTACTTGTATACTTAATGTAACTTAAATGCATATAATAGTAATTTAAAAATATAAGATGAAGTTTAAAATTAAGAAAAACAAAAAATGAATTGAGTTAAATAACACAGTTAATTTAATAAATTAAATCAAAAAACGTGATGTTTAAGATTTTTAATTAGATCGACTTTAAAGTGCTGACAAATATTGAGAAATTGAAAAATTTTGTAACTGCAAAGGTATTTATTATCAGTTTTAATTGCACTATTCAACAAATTTTATATTTTTACTGAATCTCCGCCTGTAATGCATATTTTCTAATAGACTATGGGTATTATGCTTTTGAATCTGCTAGTAACACATTGTTTTCAATAAATCATATTGTAGATATTGCTTTGAAAAATCTGTTTCGATGACCTATTTTTTGGCTGGCCCATAAAATTAACCTCAAATATAAAACTCTTCATGGACGTTTGTGAACATGTATGCCCATTAGGGGTAAAACTTTTTTTGAGTTGCAAGCTCCCAAGGCAAAATCTAATACTGCTGATATCAAAAACAGTTATTTCTAAATCAATTTGGTTAAAAAAAACCTCCTACATCGAAAGCGATTTCCAAAATTCTTTTGAGAAATGATATTTGCAAAAATTACAAAAACTTATATCCCCGAGTCCAAAAGATGTTATATATGTAATCATATGGGAAAATCTACGGAACCGTACGAATTCAATCAGCCGAACATCTTAAATTTTAATATTTATACTGTTAATGTACTCAGTTAGAAACGAGTAAAATAGTTAAAGTCGGGCATGCCGACTATATAATACTCTACACCAGTCTGATTAAAAGCCAAGTAATGTTTGGACCCGAAATTCGAATGGGGTAAAATGGGACTTGTGGCAAAATTTTCTACAAAATGATAAAAGGAGAGAAAATCGTAGATATAGCCCATATGGGCGATAGGTCCAAATATGGACCGATCCTATCTAGAATGTATAAGCTTTGTCCTTGGGACCATGTGAGTCAGCGAACCAAATTTCATTGAAATATCTTCGTATTTGCGACGTCCAGCGTGTAAAAAAGCCAATTCGGGGGGCCTTATATGGGCACTGGTCTAAAAGTGGACCGATTTTAACCAAAATCAATAGGCTTTGCATTTGGGCCGACATAAGTTGGTGAACCAAATTTCATCAAAATATCTTAATATTCGCGACCTGTAAAGTGCGCACAAAGATGCATCGACAAACAGACGGACGGACGGACAGACGGACATCGTTAAATCAAAACAAAACGTGATTCTGAGTCGATCGGTATACTGTAAAGTGGGTCTAGGCCCAGTATTTTTTGGTGTTACAAACATCAGCACAAACTTATTATACCCTGACCACGTAGTGATGTAGGGTATAATAACCAAAAAGGTTTTCGTTAAATTTTACTTTAATTTTCCCTAAACCCAGATGCGCTAAAAAAAAATTAGAAACTAAATTCGGACTCAGCACGGAAAGGTTACTTGAAAACGCGTGGCCGAAAAATCCAAAAATTTTAAAATATTTATTAGCGAAAATGCTTGTGGGGTTTTGTTTATAACTTTTGCAGCACTCAAAAATTTTGATTCACGCGAATAGATTATTTATTTTTAATGAATTTTAAATAAGTTAATATAGAAAAAAATGTGTGCTACTAATTTAAAATTTTTAATTTTTTAAATTCGTTTCGTTTATTTAACCTTCTTTTTTAATATATAACTCCACAATTTTCTTGAGCGTAAGGTTTGTTTTTTATATATAAACAGTTCTTTATTTTCGATATTTCGCTACTCCAATGTGTAGCATCTTCAGGAAATAACAAATTCACAAATTTGTGTAGTTAAATAATTTTTAAAATCTGAAATCGTACGGTTTCGTAAATTTTCCCATATTTAGTGAGGGTGTTTTTTTAAGCTCGATATAACTTTAAATTGTACGAAATAACACAAAACATTAAATTTTAATCCAAATTTTTTTTTCTCCAAAGATCAATATATGAGATTAACATCTGAAAATGTTTTCGGGCATATGGCGACTGCGACTGAACGTCCAATTTTGAGCAATTTTTTGAGCACTACTGGCCGTATGTCACTAATAACACGAACAATGTTGGCCTCCAAGGCGACAATTGTTGATGGTTTTTTTTTTATTTTTTTACTAGCATAAACCAGTGACTTCACGTGACCTTACTAGAAATAATCGAGAGGTGTCAAATCGTACGACCTTGGAGGACAATTGACAGTTCCATTTCTCGAAACCAATTTATCGCCAAATTTTGAATTCAATAGGTCGCCGTATGGCACGTAGCGCCATCTTACTGAAAACATATCTCGCCCGGCTTAATGTCATCCATACTAGCTAACAAAAAATCATTGATCATGGTCTGGTAACAATCTTCACTGACCCTAACGAGAGCTCCGGCTTTATTTTTGAATAAATAAAGTCCATTGATGAAACCAAGTGGTGCGGTTTACCAAAAGGTGCATTTTTCTGGATGTAATGGAGCCTGTAGGATCTGTTGTGGATTGGTTTCACTCCATATGCCGCAATTTTGTTTATTAACAAACCCGTTAAGCCAAAAATGAGCCAAATTATATACGAATATATTTATAAATACTTTTTAGTCGGGTTCCTAATGCGCATATATGATCATTAGGGTCTCCAAAAAATTTTTTTTTTCAGTTTTTGACCGGGCTACCCCTGAAAATATTTATTTGGGTTTAGAACTACGTCTCCCAAAAAATTATGATAATCGGATATCAGGAAGGCGTGCCGCATCTATCCTGAAGTTTGGAACACGGATTACAAGGGGAAAATATGACTTTTTGTGAATTTTCTCGAAAACATTGATATTTTGAAACTAATTCGAAATAAAAACATTAAAGAATCGTGATATGAAGTAAATTCTTTTTTTAATAAAATAATAAAAACTTAAATTGGTTAAAACCAGCCCAGTTATTACAATTTCCCCAGGCAAATTAGGTGTCGCAGACCACTTAATCAAAAAATTCGAGTCCAAATTTTAAAACTGATTGAAATAATCTACTACAGAAATATTATTTTATTCTATAAGTTCTAAGAAACTCAGATTAAAAGTACTTTTTCTGTTGTATTTTGCTAACTCGTTTTAAATTAGTGCCAAAGAGGTCAAAATTCTTAAACACTGTTTTCAAATCTACAATTTAAAATTTTTTTAAAGAAATTTTAAAAATTCAACGATTTGACTTTAGGGTTTTATTAAAACTATATTAGAGATTAAAAACTATAAAAATTGTAGGAATTGCTTTTTTCATTTGGCTGTGGCAGAGATTTTATTTCAGCGGATTTCGAGAAAACAGCGATTTTTGGCATTTATTTAGCTTTTAGGCAAGTTTTTCTTTTTTATTCTTTTAATTCCAAATAACTTTGGCCGGAATATAATAAAACAAGATTAAATACTTCAGTCTTGAAAATTAGGGCAAATTGTAAATGCATTAAAATTGACCCTGTTAAAGGTCAGAGGTCAAATTTTAGGAGATTTTAATGTTTTTTAAACATATTAATATAGCAGATATTCCTGAGCTAATATATTAATATTAATGAAACTTCATGGTGTTATTTGTCAAGATCTAAAAATAATATTCTTAATTTAATTTTAGAAACCGAAATAGTTTTTAGTGACATTACTTACAGGCTGCGAAATACATTACTTGTTGGCTGCGGGTTGAATGCGGGCTAACGCTAAACGAACGCTTGGCGAACGCCGCGGCTTGTTGGCCGGGTTGAATTATTTTTACTTCCTGGTTTATATGTTCCTTGGTTTCAGTTGTAATGCCATGGTTGTTTAAATCGCCTTTTCTACTTCTGATTCTAGTATTTAAGGATGGTTCAAAATCTACTTCTGATTATTCTTTTGTTCCAATATTATTGTTATCATCGATAAGTTTCACATAATATGTTCTAAAAACTTGCGCTTTTCCTGAAGGTCCCTTGTTATTTCAGGGCACTCATTGTAAATCACATTTGCGTGGGTCTTAGATTCCCTTGATAGCTCAAACAAAATTTCTTACTTAAGTTATATTTGAGACAAAGACCGTAATACAATAAAACTCGCTTCAGACGAACTCCGGGGCACCAGAAAAATTCGTTCGTCATAAGCGAGGTTCATAATTTAGCGCGGCAAAATTTGTTTAAAATATTTAAAATTCCTAAAATTAGTTTTAGAAATTGTAAAATTCTTGCATTTGATTCTTTAAATAAATTGTTTGCAATATATTTAAGAAAAACTATCTGTGCGTTTGGTTAAAAATTTGTCAAAATACAAAAAATTATAAAAAATATCAAATTTTGGAAAGAAAAAAAAAAAAAAAATAGAAAATTACAAAAATGGAAAATTACAGATTGTTCATCGTAAGATAATTCGTATTAACAGATGTTTCTATATTGAATGGTTTGCCAAAACGCCAGGGCTTTCAAATTAGTTCGTGTTAACCAAGAATTCGTATTATCCGAGTTTTACTGTACTTAGTTGTGACCATAGAACTTTCCCTTAGATATTTCTGAATGCTGTTTAAGTACTATGAGTGTTTGTTGTTTGAAATTATGTTTTCTTGCAGAGCATGATTGTTTTATCTCATGTTTTTTTCCAGCTAATGCTATATAAAAGTTACAGATCCCTTTAAAATAATAAGGAAGGTCCTGTGGCAGTACTTATAAATTTCCCGTAATGTGGTAACGGAGATGGAGAAGCTCGAAGGAAACCACCGCCAGAGTTTCAAGCATGTCGAAATCGGTGAATGCCTCCAAGGAAACTTAGCTTGTAAGTCAATTGAATTGGAACAATGCGTTTGCAAGTTTGTTTCTTAAGTCTTTTGATTGTCTATGGAATTGCAAACAATTTAAAATATATTTTGTTTTAAGTTTGTTTATTTATTTTTTTGTTTTTTTTACCAAATCTCATTTTTACAAAAATTTGTCTTATATTAATATTCTCACCAACACAGTTTAAAATGTTGGTTGGTGCTTTTGTTGTCGTCATTAACTTAAACATGACATGTCGCATGTTACACATTAGCGTTTTAACATACATATGTACATATTCTATGTATGTGTGCTGATATCTACATTGTTTTTGTTGTAGCTATTGTTGAACGATTTTAATGTTTTTGATTGTTGTTCATGCAGTATCTCGTGCAACAATTTTTCTACAAACAAATATGTCTCACTCGTCGTCGTCGTTGTTGTCGTATATGAAAAACTCAAATAATAAACTGTTGGTGATGATGATGTTATCTCTAAGGTATAAGTGTGTTTAAAATGCCGCTAGAGATAAGCAATTGATATAACAACAACAACAACAACAATAAGCTAAAACTACAACAAATATGTTAAATTCATGTACTCTAATGTTAAGTTAAGAAAAAAGAATTAAAGTCACTTGTATTAAGATTTACTCTCAATGTTGTTTTCATGGATTTAACAAAGTTTTTATTTTTTTTATTTTTGTTAAATTAAGATTTTTACAGAGATTTACCATAATTTGTAAACAAATTAATAGTTTTAGCCTAAAGACATTAAAATGTTTAGTGTTTTGTGTTTTTTTGTTCGAATACAGACAAATGTTAGACAAATTAAAAACAAATTAAACATCATTTTCATACTTTAATTAATTAAAAAATAAATAAATACAAATTATACAATAATATGCATTAAATATTTTTGTTACTTATTGCATTTTTTTTCTTAATTTATGAAAATTCTAGGTTTTGCAGAATAATGGCAAACTTTTATTTTTAAAAGTTTTTCTACTTTTCAAATTAAAGTAATAAATTTTGTTTTCAAGAAATACTACCTGAAAAAACTTTGTTGAAACATATTGAAATTTAAACAATTTTTGAGCAAAAAACAAAAGTATTTTTTTTGTGGCATATTTTTTTTTATTCAAATAAAAACACTAAAAATATACATCTGCACCCGTGTGCTGTATTTATTTTACTTAACAAGCTGTTTCGGCTCTTACATGGAATGAAACCCCCCACCAAAAACTAAAACGTATCAGAAAATACCAAAATCGTGACCAATTTGGTTTATTTACACGTACTGTACATGAATCTTTAAAACTGTTTTGTTTGTTGTATATATTTATATTTATTTATAGTTAGACAATGTATGACCAATGCGGTCAGTTATGCTTGCACTTCTTGGTAAACAGTAAAACAAAAATAGTTAAATCGAAAGAAACACAAAAACAGAAACATTAAATTTTATGAAAGAGTAACAAACTAATGAATGTTTACTTTTGAGTAGCGTTTTATTGAAATGGACAGTGAAGCTTAAGTTTTTTGTAAATTGTCTATAAAACATGAATGTAAACAATTTAATTGTATATTAAATGTTATTGTTAATTTTATGTTAAAATTGCTTTAAATTAAAAATATGAAATTTAAAACGTAATAAATTTATTTTTGAATTATAGGTTTTCGCCAAAACACTTGCAAAAATTAGAATATTATACACACATAATAATCCATGCACAAAAATACGAAATTAATGTCAAAACAACAAAAACTTTCGTAAAATAAAGCATTTTTCGTATATTTTACAAAATTTTTTGTTATTTTGACATTTTTTCGTAATTTTATGCATGGATTATTATCAGTGTATTGACAAGGGGACATAGCATAAAAATGCAAGAGCGGCAGGCCGATTTCGAGATTTTTTTCCGTGTGCTTTACTATGGTAATTGTAGTTTCAGATGCTTTCAAAATAATGTCCCACATTTTCATATACATTTTTTTTGATTTTCCCATTTTGAAAATTGCATCTCGAAAAGTTATCAAATACACTGCGGACCTTTAACGGCATCTTATATAAGATATACACAAAAAAAAAAAATCTAAACACATTTATTAGCAAAAACTTTTGAAAAATAAGTTTTAAAATGTAGGTACTTTTGCACCGTACAGTCAGTCACCATAGAGTATAGGCAGTCTGCAGTGTATCCTATATTTATCCATCAAACACAGAAAATAAATTGGTTGGAATTCTTTCGGAACCAACGAAATTTTTTCGTTATACAATAATATAAATTGCAGTTACTTAAAACTCATCATCAGAAAAGTTAAATTTAATTATGAACAGAAGGTATTTAAAATTAACTTAAAAACTGTCACATTATCCAAAATATTGGCATTTCTAATCAACATTGAAAAAATACTAACTTCTGCATTAACTTCAATACCAACAACAACCAGTTTATCGAAAACTCATCGATTTGAATAAAAAAAATTAACTAAAAGTAGTCGATGCTTTATTAATCAAGCGCGGACACTTAAAGACTCAATTATTTACAATTTTGTATTAAAAAATTTCTAATTTTTAAGATTTTTTATGTAACCAGTGATTATGTTTTTATTCAACCAGCCAATATTGCCAATAAAAATCAATGAATATTATTGCCAAATAATAAAAAAAACTAATTTTTTTTGTTGTTGTTTTATATTTTATTGTAAATGTTTAATAACGCTCCTAGACGAGAACAAGCAATTCTCATTGAGTTTGTAATTTAACTTAACAAATATTTCTAGAAATTCTAAAAACGTCGCACAGTGCTTCGTTCCCATATAGCAAATCGGCAAAATTAGAGGAGTTATCGCAGAAGAATGAAATTCGGTGTGGAAGAAAAGGAAATTTACAGAATAGCATTTTTCAGATTTTTATTAAATTGGATTAATAAATAAAAATCTGATAAATGTTATTCTGTAAATTTCTTAGGGAGTCTTTTTTTTTGTGAAAACTGAGAACATTAACCCTATATGGATCAAGTTACTCAAAATAATAATTTTTATCAAGTGGAAACATTTTTTTTTATTCATTCAAAGTGATATTTTGCCGAAAATCATGAAAGGCGTTATTCTGTAAATTTCCTAGTGGAGCGTTTTTTTATCAACAGTATAAAAATTAACCCCATATGGATCACGTTATATAAAATAATTATTTTTATCCAGTTGAGATTTTTTTTTATCAATTTAAGGGATTGCAATCTCGTAGTCATAATTAATATTAAGTTTCGTGGGTCTTTTCTGACCCCGAGCCACTAAGCCTTAAATATTTTTTAAACAGATCTAAAGATAATTATAGTCTAACCAAATTTAAGTGACATTTTTCTGAAAACTGTGTAAAATTTTATGAAAACATTAAAATTTTGTTAAATTTATGAGAAAATAAGCAATTTTTGCCCTGGAAAGCAGTCGCTCCAAACACAAACTCAAATTATCATTTTCCCAATTTATTTTTTTTCTTTCTTTAATATCAACTAGGCATTTTAAAAAATCTTTAAAAGTAATTAAAAAAAAACACGTTTTTGCATTTTTATCAAATTCGTGGGTCATTTTGGATTGCAGGCTAAAGTGGGTTAATGATATCCGATGAAGTCAAAATTCCATACCTAAATCACTTTGACTATATTAAATGAATAAATGAAATAAAAAATAATTTTTTCGAAATTTCGAATTTTGGGAATTTTTAACTACTATTAAAACATATTTTTCCAAAATGGGCCATTTTCGTCCAACTTTCGGCACAGGTTAACGTTTTCCAAAAAAAAAAAAACAAAATCGATTTCTTACATTTGGGACCATTTCCAATAAAACTGGGGGGGGGGGGTGTAATGAACGAAAATCGACAAATCGTTAATTTAAGGGACATCCTAATATATGTACATCTACATTAGTCCGTACCACAGGACCAATGTAGATGTACAGGCAATAAAAAGTGCGCCGCACACCCTTTAATATGAAGTATTTTTGCAAGGCAGTTTAAAATAATTTTTTTTTTGCCGAACGTAGGGGTCGCCATTTAAAATTTTTGGTTTTATCTTTGGCATTTACCATAAAGTGTAATACATCGATATTTTTCTCTCGAGGGGAAAAAAATCGAATAGTGTCGAAAGTGTTTTTTAAGACTAAGATTCTGAGAGTGAGCAAATGAACAGCCCAACAAAAATGGGTCCCTTGCCCAACCCAGAAAAATGGTGTAGGTACGCCTATGATTTCAATAGTTCAATCCAGTTTTTAACAAACTTCTACTTAGTTTACAAATTAATTGTTATTCCGTAATTTTTTAAAGTGTTTGAAATTCGTAGCAACACTTATTATAACACCAATTTTGTTTGGGAAATTGAACAAAATTCATACAACTTTGCTGTAAATTCATGCTCAAAAATTGTATTTAGTAGAAAACCGAAAAATGGCTAAACATTTTCTAAAAATTGCTAAAATAATGGCTAAATCAAATTTTTTCTGGCTTAAAGTGTTAAAAAATGTCTAAATCTAGCCATAGATTGGCTAAATTGGCAACACTGGTATTATTATGGCGGATAACACTGTGGAGCAAATTCAGGTTAGCAAAAGTTAGGTCAATTCTGAGAGTGAGGGGTGAAAATAGAGGCTAAATTAGAAGAGCCGAATCGCGGCGTTTGCTTATGTTAGTTCGAATTTTTTCATATTGTTTATATGATTTTTTGGCTATAACTCGTCGACTAATTGATATTTTTAAATCTGTGAAAGCCAAATTATTGCTAGAGACCTGTGCAACAATTAAAAGTTTTAAAAAAATTGATTTGATTGATTTTTTTGTTTTTTTTTTGTTGTTGTTGTTTTTTTTTTTAATTGTTGTTCAGGTCTCTAGCTATAATTTGGCTTTCACAGATTTAAAAAATATCAATTAGTCGACGAGTTATAGCCAAAAAACCATATAAACAATTCGAACTAACATAAACGCCGCGATACGGGTCTTCTAATTTAGCCTCTATTTTCACCCCTCACTCTCAGAATCGACCTAACTTTTGCTAACCTGAATTTGTTCCACAGTGTAATGGGACTAAAAAGTACACTTATAGAATACCGTAAACAACATTACTATCTATATATATAAAAATAAGTTGGTATATGTTCGTCATTTTATAACTCGAGAACCACTCAACCGATTTACAGACCAATACATGCGTTGGAAAGGTCTACTTTTACTGATGGTTCTTAAAAAAAATGACGAAAAATGTCTACGTTATATGCACACTTTTGTGATGATGTGTTTTTCCCATATAAAATGTGTGATCGATATAAAAATTTTTATTTTTCAACGGATTTCTGTCAACCGATTTCAACCAAAATTTCAGGGTACGTTGAGGATGGTCTGTAGATGGTTTACGTGAAATTTGCACGAAATTGGCCCAGTGGTTCCGGAGATTGGCGTCCCCACATATAAAATTTTCGTGTTGCTATGACAACCAGGCCTTGGCGTTATGACAACCAGGCAGGACTTATAGCATCTCATTTATCTCACCTAATTTCTTTTTGTGTAAACTTTTTCTTTTTTGTGAAATTTTTTTTTTTTGTGGAAATTTTTTTTTTGTAAACAGTTTTTTGTGGAAACTTTCTTTTTGTGTAAATTTTTTTTTTGAGTAAACTTTTTTTTGGGGAAACTTATTTTGTGGAAACTTTTTTTTGTGCAACTGCACTTTTTTTGTGTAAATATTTTTTTTTGTGGAAACTTTTTGTTTTTCTGTGTTGAAACTTTTTTTTTTGTTACGAAAATTTTTTTTTATTTTTTTGTGGAAACTTTTTTTTTTGTGGAAACATTTTTTTTCCAAACACTTTTTTTGTGGAAACACCTTTTTTTTTTGTGAAAACATTTTTTTTTGGTGGAAGTTTTTTTTTTTTTGTGGAAAAACTTTTTTTGTTGAAACACTTTTTTTTGGTGAAAACTTTTTTTTTGTGGAAACTTTTTTTTAACACACTTTTGGGAAAGAAAATTTGTCTACGGCCACTTTTTTTAACACTTTTTCGGGCAAGAAAATTTGTGTACGCGCACTTTTTTTTAAACAAATTTTTTTTAAACACATTTTTTTTTAAACACACATTTTTATTAAGGTGAGTTTGTTTACTACCATTTTTTTTTGGTTTTTAAACACTCTTTCGGAAAAGAACGTGGAAATTAAACGGGGAACAAGTGGAATTAAAACTCGAGAAAATGGCAATGGAACAGAGAACGAAATGGAATGGAAGGCGGAACGAAATGCAACAGAACGGTGAACGAATGGATTCGCAATGATAATAAACAAATCGCAAAGAGAGTCATAGTGTTTACATATAGGAGTGACTGACTGACTGACTTATTTTACCCTCTAACCGGCCTATGCTTTTTCACCAAAGTCTAAATAAAATCCAAAAACAAAATTATAAATAAAAAAAAATGATTAAGAAGATGTAACGATTTTCGTTTTTTAGAAACTACGAAATTGAGCGAAAACGGGTCTTAATTTTAATAAATATTGGTACTAATTTAAATTTATTCTTTTTGTCAAATTTTATAATAATGCCTTTTCAAGTTAAGACGATATCCCAGAAAGGTATCCTGATAGAATCCTGTATGTGCTCCGACATAGACTTCTATAAGACGGAATTTTTTGACATTTTAACGTGGAGGCTTAGACCTGGCTTTTACGACCTACACAAAAACCCATCGACTAGAAATCCAAATGTATGTACTTTGCGATGTGGGGTAATGCGCGAGATGTTGAATTTTAGAACAGTTGTTGCGCGCCATTTGATGGTGAGTTGGCGAACTTTTGTTGAGGATGTTTATTTCATAGCCCTGTTATATTATTTTGCTTCGGTGGGGTTAAGTGCTATGGGAATAGTGAAGGAGGACACTGTATTAGGGAAAAAAAGTCATACACATTATTTTAACAAATTGATGTTGCGGTCGCTGGGGATCGAACCCGCAACCACATGTGTAACAGTTCAAGGCGCTAACCATTACATTACAGCTCTCACATCGTCATCGTTATTTATTGTTAATTATTAAGTGTGTCTATTTGATTTTATTTTCACTTAAAAAGTAGAAAATTTGTTTTAACCTAAGCTTCCTCTGAATAATAATTTTTGAAATTATTTATTTTTTATATAAAGTCCTAATAAGCACTCTCATCGAAGGGGGGCTTTTATTTTGAAGATTTTTACATTAATAAGGCACGTCGCTAAATCTAGCGGTCTTGCCCGCTAGTTTAGTATATATTTCATGTGTTTTCTTATTTTATTCTAAATTTTTCGATTTATTTGTTAATTTATAATTCTTATTTGTTGTTTATTATTCATTTTATATTTTTTCCGACTAAAATCATTCAGCTGTTTCGATGACGGATAGAAAATTCTGATTTTAACAGAATGATCCGGAAAGTACGTTTACATTTACTCATTAGTAACTATTTGTATACACTTCTTCTTGTGGTTTCGAAACAGCTGATTCGTTACAGTTACGTTTACGGTTGGGTAACTCACCCTTAAGGAGACACCAAACACAAGACTTCTGTTTCGAATCGGAGTGATATTAAACGAAAAACTTTGGGTTTTTAATAAGACAAAATTAACTACAAAGAAAAGAAAGAGAGCAAGATAATTTAAGTATTGAAAGTTTAAAAATTAGAAAGATAAGACAATTGAAAAATTTGTTTGCTGTTTTTAAAAGTTGAGCTGTTGATGACAACTTACTGTCCCGTGCTGGAAATGTCATATTGACCTCCTGCTGCCTTGTCCTGATGATATTTTTATATTTATATGAAAATACCATCAGTTGTCTACTTATATATATTTTGTATGGAAGCGGATCAGCAAGCCAGCATTGACAGCGTCATATCGCTAACACATCATAATAATTATCTTTACAAAATTTCCAACTCGGTACTTGAAGAAAGGGATTAAATTTTAAACTTAGATTCTTACAGCGGTATTCAAAATGAAAATTTAGCATAGAGTTAACAGGAGTTTTATTCATAATACTGTTGTTAAACTCATTCTTGTATTGTTGCTAAATTACTTCTGTTATCAAACGCCAAAAAACAAAAAGTTCCATTCACAATAATAAAAAAAGCCTTGTATTTCCAAACACAGGGTTGGTCTTAATCGCTGTGCTAAGAAATCATTTTTAATAAACTCTATGCTAACAACATGTTTGGTCTAAAAAACATTCTAGTTAACAGCTCGTTGTGTGCGATGTATAAGAAGCTACTAACTTTTCATTTTGAATACGGGGGTTAGAAGCTTATTTATTTGTTAATTTATACCCAATGAGAATTACAAATTAATCAATAGGTAATATGCATAAACAAGTTTTTGTTTGCTTATTTTGCATGTAGGTACTTAATATGAGTATAATCTATAAACAAAAACTGAAAAAATAAAAAATTTACTCTGCACAAGCAGAAATAAAATAATTTCAAAATTAACAGTTAAAATTTTTTTAAATTTTAAGTGGTTTGGTGACTGCCAAGAAATATTTTTCATATTAATAAATTGTATTGTAATTTATAGCCTAATTTCTCAAAACACAACGCCTCACTTCACCTAATTTTTTACAATTTTGTATTTTTTAAAACACGGTGATGAACGCGGTGACTATCCATGTTGACTTAAGTAATTTTCAAACAAAATTGTATGAAAAAGTAAATTTTATAAATCACCTGAGCGTTATTCTTTTTATCACTTAAATTGTCAAAACTTGCACTTGCATTTTATAGGTGTTGAATGAAAAGTATTGCAATAATACACAGCAAAAAGTTATAAAAAAAACAGAAATACACCAATTAACGATATTTAAAAAGTAAAATATATTTTCCAGCACAATAGAAAAAATTATAACACAACTTTACATTTTTAAGAATTTTATTTTTTTTAGTGTAAAAAATTAATAAATTAAATAAACACAATTTTAAACGCACTTGCAATCATATTTTATTGCTAAAATAAAGATATTTTGAAATTTCAAATATATTTAAAAAAAAATTGTTTTATGTGTTTTGTGTGTTTCCTTTTTGTTTACATTTTTATTTTATTTTTAAGGGATGCCAAGAATAAATTATATGAAATCCCACAAGAAAAGGCTAAAATTTGTCCATTTTTGCAAAAAGATGGCAACTATTAAATGTAATGATTTGACAATTCAAGTGATAACGTAAAAATCAATCACGAATACGTAGGGATTTATAAAATACCATTTTTCAATCCCCGCGTTAGGTGAGTAAAGTGAAGTGTTGGTGATGTGATGAACGCAGGTGATTTATAAAATTAGGACATTAAATTACATAGTTCTTACTGTACTTTTTCGCACAAGCTTAAAATTTAATTTTATTGTTTAAATGCTAGTTTTCTAAATTTCTTTTAAAATTCTTATGACACATTTTATGATTAACGAATTAGTTTCGAGTAATTAAAGCCTTGTTGTAAACTATTTAAAAATCTTTTGATTTTACATGAATTGCCTGTTATTATTCTACAGCAACTTCACTAACAATAAACATTAAATGCAATGAATGTTATTAAAGACATTTTACATATGCTGACAACATACCACTTGTCTCATACTTTTAATTTCAATTTCATTTAATTTGTGTTGCTTTTCACAGATTGCAGACAAAAAGAGAGAAAAAAATTAAATCTTTTAAACATAGATTTCTTGAAAATACTTAGTTAACAAAAACGAATGAATGAATGTATAAACATATAGACAAACTAACATAAACATGTTGCAGATTTAGCACCATCAATTACATGACTTTAAATTTTTAATGCTTAATGTGTTTAATCGTACATCGGTATTAACATGCTGTTTGCCATCAAATTAATTGCAGTGCAATGCAATTTTAAATTAACTGGTGTCGATGATGTTACAAACACATACACTATAATGTTTAAACCATAATGTTAGTGGAAAAAGTGGAGTAGGGGATGGAGTTGAAAACAAAGAAGATGAAAAAATAGGCATCAATGCATCAGAACAACCTACGCTTAAATGGTATTAAAACACACATAAAGCTTAATCTTTAAGTTAATACGCATTATGTGCACAAACAAACACGCAATAGGGTAATATTTATTTTTATAGAAACTAATTATATAACACGAGTAAGTTATGCCAAAACTGGTCAACTAACTGCGTACCTCATGCTATCCTAAAGGTTTGGAACATTTCAATGCCTCTCAATATTGCCCAATATCATTTGCTTTTTTAGTTGCATCATCAAAAAGTATTCATTTACTAGAGAGACTATCGTGCTCACCGTTTTTTGTTGTTGTGTGTCGAACATGGAAAAGTAAATGAAAACATTTTTTTATATGGAAAAAATTTCATTGCAACATGTTTAATAAAAATTGTTGCTATCAGCACGAACTTTTATTTTGCTTTTATTGTTTATTTTCTATTAAAAAAATATTTTTTTATTCTATTTTAATTATTTGTTCATTAAAATACTGAATATTTAAAAAAATTGTTGAAATATTATTAAAAAGTATGAAAAAAAGTGAAGTCATATTTTACACTCAATGTTTTCATTTGCTTTGCCCGACTTGATGAACAAAAATAAAGACCAAAGATTGAGCGAGGAAGAGAAGTATAGAAGGCCACTGGTTGCAAGAACATGTTTTATTATACTCTCTTAAGTCTAGGTTTCAGATGTCAATTGTTGGAATCAATGCTGGAATTGGAATTGTTATAAAAAGGTTGCATTTATAGCATTGTTAAATTTCGTTGATGTTAGTCTAAGTTGAGTTGTTGATAACAAACCCGATTTGCTTTCAACAGCCACATAAGTAGACGATTATCAAAATATTAACCCACTCAAAGGCGAAAGGCACTGATGATGGCTTTGTAGCGAAAGCCGAAAAAGCGCATTCTGCCTTGCTGGTCTTATCGAATTTTTTCAATAATTTTTATTCTTTGTAATTTACTTGTAAAAATTGTATCATCTTTCTTTGATTTGAAAATAATTTAAACAGAAAGTGATATTAATTTATGATCTTGAGTCAAACTAAAAATAACATTCATTTACTTAAAAATAACAGATCAACTAAAAACATTTCCCCCATTAATTTTACTAAAACATTTGCTAAAGTTATCTACGGTGCTTCAGCTCGATCAGTAATTGTGGTATTTCTGTACAATATCTACAATTGAGAGGTAACGATAAATTTCTTTTTAAAAAATTCGACTCTCATTTTGTTTGCTTTCCATGCAAGCATGTGTAATATGCGAATTAGGAAGGTTCATTGGTAGCAACTGAGCAATTTTTCCGAATTCCGAGGACCCTTCCAATAGAAAACAGATTTCTAAAAATTTTTCTTCCATAAATGCTGAAGAAGAGACACAGAATGTCTCTCACTTTCTAAGGATTTTTTTCTTCTCGCAAAGCGTTCGCTGAGTCTGAGACATTTCCATAGAAGAAAGGCCACAAAATCTGAGCTTTTTTTAGGAAAATCTTATGAATCTGATGATTTTCCTATAGAAAAAAGAAAAGAGAATATGAGGCTTTTCCTAGGGACATTTCTAAAGGAAAAAAGTCTGATAATAAGATTTTTTTTAGGAATTTTACAAAAATTATACACTGGGTATGCAAAGCCATACCCCACTCGAGCATTATACGATTCACATTAACTAAAAACACCGAAAATAATCAATATCTAGTTAATGTCAATTGAACAGCCTTATTATGAGATATTTTTTAGGAAAAAGTGACCAAAACCTAAGGCTTTTCCTGTAGAAAAAAGAACTCCGAATCTGAGGCTTCTACGCAGAATCTTAAAGTTAGGCTCAAATAATATTATAATATTTATAGCTAACAACATATCTAAAAAATAATTTTAATCGTTTATTTTTGGGTGGGACTACGTATTTCATTTGCTAAATTTACTCACATAGGTAGTAAAGTTACACATCTTTTTTTAAAATTTTTTACGCATTTTCAATGTAAATTTAAAATTTTTGTGTATAATTAACTTGCGCATCATGTGTGTTGTTTTTTTTTTTTATTTACGCACTGGGAGTAAATTTGCCATATTTAAAATAGAATTCCAGTTTCCCATTATAAATTGCGTAAATTTAAACAAAAACGAGTAAACAGGTTAAAGTCGGGCATGCCCACTATATATACAATACCCTACACCAGTTTGGTTAAAAGCCAACTAATGTTTGGATCCGAAATTCGAATGGGTTAAAATGGGACTTGTGTCAAAATTTTCTATAATGTGAGTCAGCGAACCAACTTTCATTAAAATATCTTAATATTTGCGACCTGCAGTTTGTAACCAAGCCAATTTTGGGGGGACCCTTATATGGGCACTAGGTCTAAACATGGACCGGTGTTAACCAAAATCAATAGGCTTCGTCTTTGGGCTGATATAGGTCGGTGTACCAAATTTCATCAAAATATCTTAATATTTGCGACCTGCAGCGTATAAACAATATAATTTTGGGGGGACCCTTATATGGGCACTAGGTCTAAACATGGACCGATGTTCATCAAAATCAATACGCTTCGTCCTTGGGCCAACTTAGCTCTGTGTACCAAATTTCATCAAAATATCTTAATATTTGCGACCTGCAGCGTATAAAAATATAATTTTGGTAGGACCCTTATATGGGCACTAGGTCTAAACATGGACCGATTTTAACCAAAATCAATAGGCGTCGTCCTTGGGCCGACAAAAGTCGGTGTACCAAGTTTCATCAAAATAGCTTAATATTTGCGACCTGTAGAGTGCGGACAAGAATGCATGGACAGACAGACAGACGGACGGACGGACAGACGGACATCGTTAAATCGAAATAAAAAAAATTCTGAGCCGATCGGTATACTATAAGGTGGGTCTAGGACCAGTATTTTTTGGTGTTACAAACATCAGCACAAACTTATAATACCCTGACCACATAGTGGTGTAGGGTATAAATAGAGTGTACTTAACCTGCTAACATCAGAAAAAATATTGCTGTATAATTAGTAGGCTAAAAATCCACTAAAAATGTAAAATTTTAAGTGTTTTTTTCCATTTTTTTGATGCGAACAAAAATTTGGCCTACTGAAATCCGGAGTTTACTTTTCTTATTATTTATTACACTTATTACTTTTGATTTTAGAATAGACTGCTATTTGCATTCAATTAAATTTTACTTAAAAATAACAAAACGTTTGTAGATTTAACACTTTGGTTTTCCTATTTTTAGTCGACTAATATTTAGCAAAAATTAGTGCAGATTTTATAGTATAATTTGTCGTTTTCAATTAACTCTTCTCTTAGCAATGTGACCTTAAAGTCATATCTACTTTTAAGAGCCTATAACTTTTGATAGGAAGGCGATATTACAATGGCGTGTAAACCATGTGATACTTTGAGGCCTTAACCATAGTATAATATAGTAGCTTTACTCATTTTCTGTCATTTGAAAAAATGAAGTAGGGTTTGTAATTTTACTTGTACATATGGTTCTTAATACCACTACAACTACATGAGATAGGGACAAGCTCTCAATTTTTTAATGAGTGGGGCTACTATAGTGTACTATGGCCTTGACTATAAACTGTATTTAACAAATAACAAAAGTTTTACTTCCAGAGTTGCCATATGAAAATTTGAGGAAAACTGTTTTTGATATTTTTCAAAGCATTTTCTTCAAAAACTATTTAAAAATATAGGAACATAAATGATATATTGATTTCGATAAAGACATGTAAAAAAATATTTAATACTGAATTTAGACAGAGCAAAAACCAGCTGGTTTTTGTAGAAAACTAAATTGCAAAAGCCAAGTCATTTACACTGGGTATTTAGTTTTTCTTTGTCACAACACTTTTTTATTACACACTTTTCTTTATTTTTTTATTGTTAAATTAATGTAAAAAAATTATTAATACATTTAAAAAACATTAGCAACACACAATTTCAAATTAAACCAGAAATATTCTTAAAAAATTAAAAAATATTTTTTTGACACTTGCTTTACTTCAATATTCGTTGTAACAGGGCGTATCGAAAATTAATTATAAATTATACTGGGTGTATCAAAAATGCATATTTCACAAGGTTGGTTACCGTTATCGTTGTAATACCGTTATCGCTAAAATACCGTTTCAAATTGAATACCATTACCGTTATCGATACCTCTAAAAAAATTTCTAAATACCGTTATCGTTACCGATACCGTTATTTTTATGGGTAGTTACCGGTATTTTACCGGTATTTATTATTTTATATAAAAATTACAATTTTTTTATTTTTTATTTTATAATCTTGAGTGTTTTTTTTACAAAAAAGTTATAGATAATAATTTTACTTATTAAAACTACCAGTATTGAATTTATAGCTTAAAATCTGTATTTTCAGTACTTAAAATTAAAAAAATATGCCATGTTTTTACTTGTTTTTATATGTTTTTAACATAATTTTTAATACCGGTACGTACCGGTATTGTTGTTTCGATAACGGTATACCGTTACCGAAACAGTCTTAAATACCGTTACCTCTACCGTTACCTAAACAAACGGAATCTGATACCGTTACCGTTACCCTTACCGTTATTCATTTCGGTAACCAACCTTGATATTTCAGATATTTTTCTTGGTTTTTGGCAAAAACCAGGTAGAATGTGGTTTTCAGTTTGTATGAAAATTGTATGGAAAAACTAAATCAATTTTGTAGTTTTCGGCTCAAAAACTAAAAATGGCCAAAAACTACTAGTTTTTGCCCAGTCTAAATACACTATAAGGAAAAAAAATTCTGAGTTCAGTTTGCACTTTAAGAAATAAATTGACTGATCTTATCAAGGGTTATTCGTGTTTGTAAGTATGTAGAAAGTTAATCTGTTTTTATTTATTGTATCAAAAATGCGATGTATTCTCTCAACTGCCCAAGAAGCATACAAATCTGAGCACATAGTGTTGCCAAATAACAATTTCTAAAAAACGTATAAAAATACCAATTTTTAAAAAGTTGTTAAAAATATTGCAAAAGAAATAATGTCAATTTCTGGCAATTTTTTCACAGAAATTTGTATTATCAAAATATAAAAATTTGATTTTTCAAAAATTATTAACCATATAGAGTGTCAAATTTTCAATTTGAATTACTTATACCAACACTAGAGGGTGCGACTTAGCCATAAAAATTACAAAAGATGCTCACTGCGAAACTAGCCTATCCTTCTACCAAGATTTGTCAAAAAATTCCCACGGAATTCATGCTTGGTATGAAATGGGTTAACTAAATGTTAACTCAAATATAACTAAAATTCTTCAAATTTAACAATTTTATTTTTGCCGTTCTTATCCCAGCAAACAAATCTGCTAATTTCAGTAGTTTTTTTGCAAGGTAATTTTTAATTAGTTAGATAAAGCTACTTTACTTTATCTCCGAGCCATGCCTGAATTTTGGCCATAAATATCAATGCAGGACAAAAGACTAAAAGTATCTTTAAGGGAATGTAGACAGTTGCTGGTAACGAATTTGGAATCAGAATTAAAAAAAAATTGAAATGCGGAATCAAATATGGTGGCTGTAAATTTTATTATTTAATTGTATTGGATTTTAACATATGACCGCTGATTCCGAATCTATAAAAAAATTTAATCTATATTTTAAATTCAAAATGGCGGAGCCAATATGGCGACTTGTTTATTTTTATACAATTTTTTGTATTGGCTGATATGAATTTACATATTACTCTAGTGTATTTTATGATTTCTAAGCACAATCTATACTAAAAAAAAAAACAAAATTCAAAATGGTGGATCCAAAATGGAGGTCATAAGTTTTAAAATATTTATTTTGGACTTAAATTAATTATTTATAAATGATTTAAAGTCGGTGACTATAAAACTGGGAAACACTGATTTCAAATTCAAAATGGCGGATCCAATATTGCGGAAAAGGTTTTTGAGGTAAAACAATATTCTAACTAATTTGATCAAAATTGCCGCTGTAGGGTTTTTTTTCACGAATAAAAAATTTCCATCTTAAAATTTTAAAAATAATAATATATTTGATTTTAGTTAATTGTTTATAAATGATTGATGGTTGCTGCCCAGCAGAAATTACTGCTTGCTTGGAAGCAGTTTCGTCAGGAAAAGTTCAGCAGTGAAGCTATTGCATTATTGATGATATCATGCATGATTTTTGTTCGAGATAGCCCGCGTGAAAGCACTTGTTTCGAGATCCCAAAAGGCATGAATTCACCGCTTTTAATTAGTGCTCCTGTTTTTCTTTTAAAATATCGATAATTCATGCCTTCTCGGAAGTGCATATTATAAAGCTTTTCAACTATTTAAAATCATGCCTTCTCAAAAGCACAATATTCCTGCATATTTTTCCGTGAAGAGAAAATGCATCTTATTTTTAGTAAAACCTCTTATTTTTATTAAAATAACTTTTTTCCGCATTTTAAAAAATTTTGGTAAAAGAACCGCAAAAATATTTAAGCAATCAAAATGTATTGATCATTTCATGCCTTTTTCAAAAGCACAGCAAAAAGCCATGTAAACAATTAATCAATTTAGACCTTTCATTAGTGCTGTTTACGAAGCTATACATTTTTAGAAGCGGTAAAAGTAGCAGTAAGGAAGCAGTTTTTACTATTTCCACATTTTTGCTGGGTGATTACAAATCAGTAATTGTGATGTAAAATGGATTTTATGCTGATGGTGCCAATATTTTACTCAGAAATTAATATTGCGAAAAAAGTTCAAAAAATAAGACTTATTGTCGCTTCGTTCTTGACTGAAAATTCTTGACTTTAGAGTGATTATCAGCTAAACTATTATGGATTTCAGTCTTATAAAGATAAAGTCTAGGTACAATAATTTGGATAGTTGCTGTAAATCAAATATATTAGGAATTAACAGCAGCCATATCGATACTCCATTTCGAATTTGAAATTCTTGATTTTAGCGATAATTTAAATGTATACAATTAGTTAGTACCCTGAATGCCACCTTAATGTACAAATACACGTTGTACAAAAAAAATCCAATTTTATCCCCGAATTAACCACTTTTTTGTAATAGAGATCGATGTATGGGTCCAACTAGAAAGCAGATTCGGTGCGGACAACAAAACAAAATTCATTTGATGAAATCAGTTTCAGTGGCAGCAAATTGAGTTGTCAGCTCCGAATCTGTTTTCTGGTTATCGGTCAAAAATTTATGGAAACTGATTGTGAAAGTTTAAAATTTGAAGTTAAATACTGAAAATGACAATCGAATCAAAGGTATATTCAGTTAAAAAGTTATTTCTAAATAAATAATATGTTTCATAATATGTTAGTTGTTTTGCATTTTTAATTGAAAAACAACTTTAATTACAGCAAGTATCATATAGTAACTGTCAAAGTTCGCTACACTGGTCGCGGTGCGTAGTGCCTTTTGATCTAATCTAAACTCTCAAAAATTTTTGAGTGCCGCGTCATAAGTATCGCATAACTAAGAATTTCCTGATATAGAAACAATTGCAATATGCAGAAACAGTTCCCTACAAACAATTTCACTGGAATTCAAGTTGAAATCAAATTGAATTCCAGCACTGTTTTTCAGTTTCAAGGCTGGACTAAAACTGTTATTACATTTCGTTTTAGTTTGAAATAATTTTCTATAATAAGCAAGTAATAGAATTTAAAATCTATTTTACTTCAAGCAAAGCTTTAAGCGCTTGCATTTTTAAAACATATGTGCTTATAAAACCAATCCATATTGCTCTTTTTAACTGTTTTCCATTTTTTGCAATAGTTTGCAGTATTTTCCATTCTACATACTTTTCGACCAGAGTTTATCTGTTGTATATTGGTTAGTATATAAATATATGTTTAAAGTTAGTAGATGTATAATGATTTTAAATAGCAGACAAAACAAACACCCACACATGTAGACAGACAGTAAGCGCGAATTGAAAAAAAAAGACAAAAACTGAAAAAAACAATAATAAAGCAAATCTTTAAAGAAATAAATCTACACTTAAAAAGGATATAAAATATCGAGAGCCATAATATTAACACTACAAAAGCATCAGTTAAGATTAACTCATAAAGCAGCAATTACAACATTTTAAATTTAGTTTTGTTTTAGAACATAAAGTTTTAGATTTTAAAGTCTTGTAATATATGTTAATGCATTTCTAACATTAAAAAGATGTTTTAAAGATATTTAAAAGATTTCTTAAAATTACTATTTTTCAGAGATGGATAATTGTAATTTTAAAACGAAAACAGTATCTAGAGACTACACTTAAAATAATACGTCAGTAGAAAAATATGTAAAATGGGTTTCAAATCGCTTTGACTAATTTTCAACAAATTTTATATTCATTTAACATTTCGTTCCTTTAACACTATACTAAAAACTTCATTTAACACTAAATTAAACATCCTCAGTACTTCAACTAATTTTGAGTGTTAATTTTCAAGACTATTTACAACTAATTTTTAAGAACCCATTCGTTAAATTTTACACAATCATTGTTAAAATATAATATGAATGAGGAGTATGTATAGTTGATTTTTTATTTTGTTTTTAGTTCGATTTTAGATCATAAATTAATATAGCTTTCTGTTTAAATTATTTTTCAAATTAAAGAAAGATAATACAATTTTTACAAGTAAATTACAAAGAATAAAAAATTTGAAAGAATTCAATAAGGCCAGCAAGACAGAATATGTATTTTCGGCTTTCACAATAAAGCCATCATCAGTGTCATTTGCCTTGATGGGTTAATCATTGATAATCGTCTGCTTATGCTAAAGTTGAAAACAAATACAATATTTTAACAATTCAACTAGACTAACATCAACGAAATCTAACAATGCTATTTTTATCCTTTTGTTATTACTGTTTTTGCTTTGAACTTTAATTCCCAAAGAATCGCAACTGGTTCTATTTAACTCTGTGTATGATAAACACAGATTTGTGAACAACAACGAACCGTTAAATTTGAATTTAAATGCTTATTATTTAAATTATGTTTTGCACCGTATCTTGTGTTTTAAGATGAATGAAGGGTATGTATAATTGATATTTTATTTTGATAAATTAATATTTTTAGTTAGATTTTATATCATAAATTAATATCTCTTTCTGTTTAAATCTTCAATTTCAAAAACAATTTAAACAGAAAGAGATATTAATTTATGATCTAAAATCGAACAACAAACATTCATTTACCAAAATAAAAGATCAACTATACACAACCATCATTCATCCTAAAACACAAGATATGGTGCAAAATATAATTTAAATAATTTAAATGTAATGGTTAGCGTAAGGGGGACTGTTACACACAAGGTGGCTGGTTCGATCAACAGCGAGAACAACATCATTTATAAAAAATAATATACTCGTATAATATGATTTTTCTATCCCTCACATATTGCAGCGTCTTCCTTCGGTGTTCCCATAGCACTTAACCCCACCGAAGTAAAATAATATAACAGGGCTATGAACTAAAAAGCTTCAACAAAGTTCACCAACTCTCCATCGGATGGCATGCAACAACCATTCTAAGATTCAGCATCTCGCGCAATTATAGTGTTGTTCATATTTGAAGTCCTTGATCTCTTCTCTATCCCCTTTCTAAAGAAAGCAACCCTTAAATTAATAGGAAAAATTTCCTGAATGTTGCTTCTCTTTTCCAAAAATAAAAACCCCGCATTAAAATGTTCAACATTTTTCAAAAATGTTTTGTTAGATTTGACAACTTCTTTCATCACCCTTTAGTGAAAAATTGGGATTTCAATTTTTTATTTATCTAGTACACCCATAGAAATAAACCTGTAAAAATAGCAGAAAAAGTTACTACAAATTAATTTAAAATAAGTTTGCAAAAATAGCTGCTTAATTTAGCAGATTTTTTGCTAAATCCTGGTGAAATAAGAAGAGAAAAAATAAAACTGTTAAATTTAGCTTTACTTGAGTTAACTTTTAATTAATTTAAAATGACAAATTATACTGTCATTTTTGTCTAAAAGTACCGTATTTTCCGCTCTGCTACTGAGCACATAGCAATGCTGTTGATATGAATATGTAAAATTTTGTCATTGCGAATTTAAACATTGTTGAGAAAAGTGAAGTTTATTGTAAAATAAAATATTGTGTAACTTTACGTAATTCCATGGCTCAGAAGAAAAATTTATCGTTAGAACAGCTTCGATCTGCTGACACAAATGTGTACTTGATTGGTAAATGTGTACCTAAAATAGTTGGTGTGAAATTACCATCAAAGCAGCAAGTGCTTCAGTGTTTTTTTTTGTAATATGCGTTGTGAAAAGAAAACAGTTAAAGAAAGTGCAAGATTAGTGTTAAATGAAATATTGCCTTTTTGGGAAAAAGCTAGAATCCCAACGCCAGATCAAAGAACATGTGCTGCAAAAGTCATTAAACTTTATGAAGAGTGGAGAACAGTCCAAAAAGTATGTAAATATCCGTTCCCAAGTTATCGCAAAAAAGAAAATTATTTTAAGGAAAGTTTAAACAATTTATTTTACATTGCCCACGTTGACGCTCTGAAGCTTATAAGTATACAGGAAGATAGAGACTTCTTAATAAAGCAGCGAGAAAATGGGCGTGTTGGTAGCATGACTTGTGTCGATCAAAATGTCACAAATAAAGAAAAAAGAAAGGCACAAAGATTGGAAGATGAAAAACGTCGAAAAGAAAATTATGAAAAAAAAATGCCCTTCAGGTAATTATCATGTAGTATTGGAAGCAAAGTGTCAATTTTTTTTTTGCTGTTCACTTACTTTCATGTGTTGACTTGACTATGGAACATGTTGAATTTGAGAGTGATGAATCGGGAGATGATGTGCAGGCGATGGATGTAGAACAGACTGACAACATTCCAAGTTGCTCCAGTAAGCCAATTCGAAAACGTGGAAAAAAGAATTTTATTGACGACAGAATACTGGCTTGTATGGATGCTGGCAATATGTCATCTCCATTAGCTATACACTTTGTCAGTGCAACTGCCAAAGTGTTGGGTCACAATATTGAGAATCTTGTCCTGAATTGCACAAGTTTGCATGAACAACGTAAAAATATCGTCGGCGTCATGGCAAAGAAATTGTTGAAAATTTCAAAGTAAGTTTTTTTATTTTGACCAAGTTATAAATTTTGCTTTGAGCTTAAGATTTTTTTTAGATACCTGAAACATTTGTTTTGCATTGGGACGGAAAGCTACTTCCCGCAATTGCTGGAAAAAATAAAGTTGATCGCTTGGCTATTGTGCTCACGTCGGAGAACGTTGAAAAATTAATAGCTATCCCCATCATTGAAGATGGAACTGGTGCTGTAGTCGCTCAATCAGTCTACGACTATTTGTTAAAAATGAATATGCTGAATTCATTAGAATTGATATGTTTCGATACAACTGTTGCAAATACTGGCTCTCATAGTGGTGCTGGAATTTTATTGGAACGCAAACTGGAACGCAGCTTATTGTGGTTACCATGTCGCCACCATATTGCAGAAATTCTCTTAAGAGCTGTATTTGAAATCAATTTCCGAAAATCAAGTGGTCCAGAGGTGGCGATTTTTGAACGTTTTGCACGGGAATGGAGCACACTAAATTCAAAGGGATACAGCACTTGTATGCAGGATGAACAAGTTTTGAGTGTCATATCTGTCGAGGAACGCGAAACAAGGAAACACTTTTGTCTTGAATATTTAGCGAAAGTCCACATTCGGCATGATTATAGAGAACTCTTACAACTTGCATTTATTTTTCTTGGTGGTAGTATTCCCAATTTCACATTTCGTGCACCTGGAGCGACATCTCATGCAAGATTCATGTCCAAGGCCATCTATTGTCTCAAAATGTATATTTTTAACGAGCACTTTAAAATGTCTGCGAGTCACTTGAATGGAATTCGTAATACGTGCATTTTCTTAGTAAGTCTCTACATCCCATACTGGTTTAGAACCGCAAATGCAGTTGAAGCGCCAAATAGAGATATGCAACTAATAAAGAAGATTATTGGGTATTTTGATAAAAAAATATCTACAGTGCTTTTGGAAAAAATTCGGAACCACCTGTGGTATTTATCAGAGGAAGCAGTTGCACTTGCTTTTTTTGATCCACATGTAGACTCAAAAATAAAGGAAATGATGGTTTTGGCGTTGCAAATAGATTCCGATGAAGACAATCATATCAGTGATGATGTTGATATTTTCCCTTCTAAAAAAGTGTGTGAAAGCGTTGATGAATTACAATTATTCACATCCAAGGATTTAAGCTCTTTTGTAACTCCTAAAACAAAAAAAAATTTTCCTCGTCTGGAAATTTCTACAGATTTCTTACGATTTGATCCGTCAAACTGGCCTAAGAGCGAAGCATTTTGTAAAGGGGGACAAATCGTAAAATGCATTACTGTTGTGAATGATGCCGCCGAAAAAAAAGTCAAACTAATAACTGACTATAACAGATGCTTAACACACAACGAAGACGATAAACAGTACTTGTTACACATTGTAGAGGGCTACCGTAAGGACTTCCCAGCCTATACAAAATCTTCAATGATTTAAAATAAAAATAATAAGCCTATTAAATAAAAATTAAAGAAAAAACACGGGTTGGAACCCTCCGATCAGCCTGAAAATTTGCTACATAAATTTTGGCATCAAATCGCATATTTTTATCGCTACCCACATTCAAGTTTCAAAAAAAAGTTTTTAACGCCAGGTCTACTGTACATATTTACAAATGCCTCATATAATTATGTATAATTGTATCGAATTACATCTAGTTGGATACGATTATATTATATTTGATACATTTGGATGAGGACAAAATCCGGATAAAATTGTATCAAACCATATCTTATTCCATCAAACTAGATCTAATTGTGTCAAATTAGATCTAATATGACCATAATACGATCTAATTTGATACAATTATATGTTCTCATTTTTCGGATGTAATTATATGTATATAATATCAAAACTTATATAATTTTTTTTAGTAGGGTTATTAAATAAAATATTTTGACCGAAATGAAATGTCTGATAAATTCTCTACCATCGTTTTTAAGAATATTTGGGTTAATATATAAAATACTCCTTATTCGATTCTTCTCAAATTTGGTGTACATGTAGAAAGCTGCGAGATATAAATTTTGTTTACACAAGGTTTTTTGAAATTTTGCAGTTTTCTTAGCGTAAAATTAATTTTAAACTTTAAACGCGTTTTCCCACAACCCTGAGTTTAAAATAGGCTGCCACTGTACAGCAAAGGCGGGTTGACCGATTTCAATGCGGGTTTTTTCCTTTCATAGGCAACAAAAAACGCTAGTCCTTATCGTGGCCCTTTTTTTGAATTGTGGTCAAATAAATTTTATATCCCTTAGCAAATATGGTATTTCTTGCCTTTTTTGGAATTTTTAAGTTTGTGTGGCAACTTTGTTAAAAATTAAAAATAAAAATCCGGCCACGACAGGTGCTAGAGAGTTTATCTGGGATTAAGAATCACTTTACATTTATATTTTCGGATAATTAATGAAGTCAGCACAGTGGCAGCCGATTTTGCCTTTTTTAAAAAAGGCCAGTAATGAAGTGGCAACTCTGGCGATTTTTGCTAGGGAAATATAAAACTGATATTTTCTGAAAATACTATAATAAAACGGTTTTTAAATAAAGAAATTAAATATTAAAAATATTGTTAATTAAATTTTTGACAACCCTTCAAATATGCACTTTAAAATGCTGTTGTTACAGTACTTACGCCCATTAAAATGCTGTATTTTTGCTGTTCCTATCTTACTAATATATAACTATTTTTGCAAATTTCAGCAGTTTTTTCTGCAAAGTTACTTTTAATTAAGTTTTCATAATTTTAGCTAACATTTTCACAGACCTTGCAGGTCATACAAAGACTTTTTTTATCACATACCCAAATTTCGTCATAAAAATTGCAGACTCTTAAATTATTCGCTTTCTCATAATTTTCATACAACTATAATATAGAGAAAAATAATAGCTTTGTTAAAAACATGTGATTTTCATTGTAACACGAAATAAATAAGTAAAAATGTTTGAGTTTACTTCTCCAAATGTTTTTCACTTTCAAAGTTAACATATATACAAAAACTAAAATCTACATTATAACCTAGAGAGAACCCCATAAAAACAAACTGATGAAAGTGTTTGGTTGCACTTGAAAATGCATTAATTGTTAACCATTGGTTCTATGAAAGTTTTTTTCATGAGTTTTTTCTCTATTTGTTGGAAAATAAATTCCCGTGTAAAAAAGATCAGATCTGGCCAGATCTCAGCACATCTTACCAGATCTAATTAGATCTGAGAATTGGGGACAAATTTGAAATCTAATTAGATCTGATCAGATCTAGGCATATCTGGCCAGATCTTCGTAGATCTTACCAGATCTAATCAGATCTCAAAATTGGGGACAAATTTGAGATCTAATTAGATCTGATCAGATCTAGGCATATCTTGCGCATTTGTCCAGATCACATTAGATTTGAACAAATTTGGCACTAGATCTTATCAGATCTTGCCATAAGGTATTATCACATATGCCATATCTGATCATATTTGATGTGATCTGGTACAGGATCTAATTAGATTGAATCATATCTATTGAGAACCAAAAAGATCTGGTCAGATCTAAACTTTTTTACACGGGTTGTACATTCTATTTGGAATTTCTCATATTTGATATTAGAACCGAACAAAAATAACACTCATTGTAAGTACTTACTTATATAGTATAAAAATTTTTCCAACTCTGCATTTATCTATACAAAAAAGTACAAGCCAAAAATATAAATCTTTTAAGTAGATAAAAAAAAGTGCACAGCTTTACAATTTTACAGTTCCATCCTCTAACTTTCAAATCTATGTAAAACAATTCGAATAACCAGCATTATATTTCTTTTTCCTATTGACCACCTCAAAGTCTTATCATATTATCATATTTTTCGATGGCTGATGATGATGATGTTTTTGTTGTGTTGCCCATAGTCGTACCATGTTGTAGTCAACGTCCTAGATTTACTATTATTCGGTTTAGTTGCAATTGTTGTGATTTTATTTTATTTTGTTTTTGGATTTCTATAGGCTATAGATGCTGATTGTTATCACACTTGTTGCATAGTATTTCTTGGTAACACTTTTTTATGCTACGATTGCCGCTGCTGCTGCTGCTGCAACCATCCATAACTGGCAAATAAAAGTGCAGATGCGCTTAAGGTGCCCTGGCGACAATTGTTGATTGTGCAATAGTTTTTTTTTTTTCCTAAAAAAATATTTGCATATTGCACTCGTTGACTTTGTCGAAAAAGAAGAGGGAATGAAAACTCAACTATTTTTGGTTTAAGGAAATTGTGGTTATAGAAAAATTGCATGCATACAAATTTTCCTTTTGTAATGCTTAAGGCGGCCCGCTTGTGAAAGTTTTTTTTTGTTTTTGCTATAGTAAATATTTTGAGGTAGTCAAAAAGCCATAGATGTTTGCATAAAGTAGCACCTGAAGGTTAAAATATTTGGTGGCCAATTGTTTTTTCGACCGTAAACAGACATTTAAACAATGCATTGTTTCATCGTTTGTTGTTTTTTTTTTTTTTGTTCATTGCTTTCTATATAGTTTCAAAACATAGATTGAAGATGTTAAGTGTAACATTTTAATTTTTTTACACTATTTAAAGGTAAAAAAAAAACACAATAAAAGACAATGTGTAACTGGCAGACACTATAAAATGTACTATACAACTTTAAATTATATTTAGTGAGGTAAATCTAATATTGAATTTAAATCGTTTGCTAAAGAAAAAGTCAATTGTTAAATACGTTTAGAAAAGTATAAGCAAAATAAACTAAAATTTTCAGTACCAAATAAGTGGTTATATAATGAAATAAAAATTTTAAATTTATGATTCGGCGTCACCCAAACAAAAAAGTCTGTAATGGCTATTGAAATGTTTTCTGTTATTACGGGACATTTAACTTATTTGAATCCTGTGGTATTTTTTTTTTTTTTTTGGTAATTTTAGCAACACATGTCTGCTAAATAGTTGTATAATGAAATTAGTACAAACAATTAGTAATCACTACTAAATTTTAGTAAAACGTTTATAAACTGTAAATAAAAATTGGTATGCTAAAATCAGCAACAAATTATATTAGTTATTAGTTTAGTGAAATTCGTAAAATAAAATAGTGTTGCATGTATAACTTTAAAATGAGTGATTTTGGCAAATTTTAGGCGTTTATTGTGTAATCTTTGAACAATATAAATTTATTCAAAATATTGGAGATCGTTAGCTATAACCTCTTCCCATCTATATGTTGCCAATATGGATTCCGCGCCAAAAGAACTGCTCATTTTTTGAGGCAAAGAACGAATCATGCCAATTTCTGTTACCCTGTTCTGAAGTAAAGTGTAATACAGTAAGAGCGTTCTGCATTAATCGAAACAAATGGTAGTCTGGCGGGGCAAGGTTTGGACTATAAGACGGGTGGGCAAAACTTTCCAACCACTATTTTCTAAGTAGTTTTTAACGGATCTTGCAACATGTGGCCGAGCCTTGTCATGATGGAATATTACTGCTTCATGTCTAGTCTGAAACTCCAGGCGTTTTTCAGCCAAAGTCACTTCAAAGGAAACAGTTGTATTCGGTACAGTTGTATTCGGTACGCTGTGATCGTTTGATCCGATTTCAGCAGCTCTTAATAGATGGGACGCTTCCGGTCCCACCAAATGCAGAGCATTACATTGGCGCTATGAATATTCGGATTTGGCGTTAACTTGGCTGGTTGGCCGGGCTCCACATACGATTTCTTGTGCTTCGGGTTGTCGTGACTGATCCATTTTTCATCGCCAGTAATGATTCGATGCAAAAATTACTTTTCTATGGCGTTCAAGCAGCATTTTGGATATGCAAAATCGTCTTTCAACTATGTTTAAAAGTTACGCCATCTCTTGTCAATCCCGCATTTTTAGTTATGCACCTAAAAATATGACTCATATTAAACAAAAAGACACAAAAATTAGAAAAAAAAAATCTTATTGTTTGTGAAAGAAAGAATTCAGTCTACCCAAGAAGCCTGAGCAAAATGTAGCTTGTCAAGTAACCTTCAAATTAAATTATTTTTTATTGTATCCCAGTGTAGAAACGGTAATGACATATCAATATTTTTTGGACTACCAGTAAGGACACCCACTTACCTTCTGCATTATTTTAAAACATATAATAATGAGTTACTGATAATAACTTATTTTTATCATTATTTCAAATAGAAAATAATTTTCTAGATTTTTTTTAAAATTTTTTGAAATCTATTTTTAGACTCAATATTTTTTAAACACTGGTAAGGATATATGTATGTAACCACATATTATTTGATTTTTTGTATGCTGGCGAGTAAGCTTACTTGTGTGCAGCAGGTCAATTATGTTTTTATCTATTAAATATTACATGTCGACATAGCTCAGATGGTAGAGCTATTGACTGGCAATCTGTAGACCCAGGTTCGATTCCCGCACCAGTAAATTTTATTTAAAAAAAAAATACAATAAAAAATATTTTATTTTATATAATTTATTTTTTTGAAAATCTATTTTTAGACTCATTATTTTTGTCAGTACTGGTAAGCACATAGGTAACGATATATTTATTGATTTTTCATATGCTGGTGTGTAACCACAACTCATTATTTTTCGCGACATCGCCATATAAAGGTAATAAGAAATGTAATAACAAAACTAACTAGTTACCATTACCAAGTATGTAGTTACATAACCACATATCTGGTAATGATTTTCTACACTGGGATATTAAAGTGTTTAGTATTATAAATTAAGTAAAAATTATAAAAAGTCATTTATTTTTTTTTTAATTTTGTATACTCACGTAGAAAAATATTGTTTAGGAACTTTTATATTAATAAGTGTGAGAGATTTTAGTTTCGAACGAGAGTAAAATTTAAAAAAAGTACAAAACTTTAAACAAATGTAAAAAGTGCAAGAAATAATTATAATATGTTACATAATATGATCCTAAATGATCACAAAATTTTCTACATTACCATAATATGATCACTAAGAAAATATTATGATAATTAGGAAAATACCCAGCAAAACAAGTGAGGAAAAATAAGTAGTTAAATCACTGCAACTGTTGAATAGGAAGTTGTTATTTTTCGGGCTTTTCACCCATGAATTTAACATTGGCTTGTCATAGGGAGGAAGTTGTTCTTTTTAAAAACAAGTGATGTATATTTGAACCAATGATAAGGAAGTTCTTTTTCACTTCCTTTTATTTTAGGGTAGCAACACCGACTTGTCGTCATTTCAAGCAGATGCTCTACCTCCTGTGCTATCGCTTGCTATACATAATATCTGATGTTTAGCAGTCTTGTTCAGTAAATTGTTGTTATCTTCATTTCCTTCAAATAACAAAAATATATAACACGTTGTAGAAAAATGTAGCGTTGTTTTTTTAAAGTGTTATTTCTTATAAAAAAATATTAATTCACGTATAGAAATAACTCTGTAAAAATACCAGCAAAAACTACTAGATATTTATTAGAAATAATGATGTCAATAAATTTTTTTGCTAAATATTACTAAAATAAGAACAGGAAAAATAAAACTGTTAAATTTACAAAATTTTAGTTACATTTGAGTTAACTTCTAGTTAATTAAGAGTAATAAATTAACTTGTTAAAATCTACAAAAAATCTGCAGCATATTATATATTTAATCCTTTAATTCCCAGTGGAACATAGGGCCGCCGCAGCATATTAGTAGACAAAAAAAAAATTTTTCTCCAAGTTAATTTTCAAGTAATTTTTAGTAGTTCTAACTAAAATGTTTAAAGATTTTTTCATTTTCTGTTTGTGTAATAATAAATATATTTAGTAAGAATTTTATCAAAATGGAGTTTTTACATTACAATTTTTTACATATAAACAAAATTTTCATATTTTCCCAGGAAAAAAAGAAATGCCGAAGCAGTAGAAAAAGCACTACAATTGATGATGAGAAGTACATCTACTTCTTTTTTAACATAAACACTAATGATTTTAAAATTGAGTTGTCATGGGAGAGGAATACTCCACAAAAATATCTTTTTTATTTTACAAAAGTTTTTATTGCCGCCACCGGTTATCGAACTTGCGACCTCACGATTGCTAGTCTAGCGCTCTACCGCTGAGCTATTCTTTGATATGAAAGATGACTGGCATAAAAACACCACTTTCTTAATGCGAGATATTGTTCCTTATTCTCTTCAATAAAAGTACTTATTAAACAAAAGCTGCACTCAAATTCAATATTGTTTTCAGTTCTATTTTTACAGGTGCATAAAAGGCAATTTCTCACCATTTTTTTATATACACATATTTTTAAAAATTTTAAAATTAAAAAAAATATTGAATTTAAACAAATTAATTATAAATATTTAAAAAAAATTAATAGTATAAAAAAAAAATTAATAGTATAAAAAAAATTAAAAAAAAAAATTAAAAAAATATTGGTCCCGCCGGGAATCGAACCAGGGACCCTCTGTTTGGAAATGCCAAGTGATACCAAAATCACTTTTACGAACAATTTTAGAGCAATTACTCTTTAGAAGCAATACTTACGTGGTTTTTTGCAAGTTGTTCAGAAGTAATTTAAAAAAAGCTGTAAAAATATACTAACGGATACTTTGGAAGCAATGAAAGAAGTAATTTTTTGAAGTTGTTCAAAATAACTTCTAAAAAAGCGGTAAAAATAAACTAACGGATACTTGTAAAGTATTGAAAGAAGTAGTTTGTAAAGCATTACTTGCAATTTTTTTTGCTGGGTACAAAAAAAAATATTTAAAAAATTTAATTTTTATTTGAAATTTTTATATTTTCATAAAATTTGATATAAATGAATATTAAATTAAAAAAAATAATAAATTTCTAAATCGTTTCAAAAATTAATTGAGTGGACAAAATTAAAAAAAAATTATAGTAAAAACAGCAAAAAGTTAAAAATTAAGTAAAAAAAGTTTTAAAAAATTTTTTTCCTTCTACCAGAATTCGAGCCCGCAACTCTCTGATTTCTATGCCAGCAAGTTCTCATGCAACCCCCATATTAACTTCTTATCACCCATGAAGAAGAACTTCTGACTAGCATATATTTATTGCAGCTTTAGATGTAGTTTAAAACCCCTTCCTAAGGTAGTAATTCTTTGTGATGTAATGAAGAAAGTGATTCATTTAGAAGTCATTCCATTTATTTTTGCTATCTATTGTGATCATTAGAAACATATTATGGTAATTTCTGATAATTTATTTTTGTTTATAAATATAAGTGGTAACTTAAACTAATTTAAATTATTTAAATGTGTAAATTATTCACACAATAAATATGTGTACTATTTTGAATAAAACAATACGTGAATAGCTTTTTCAATCAACTCCGTGTTGGTAAAATAATATACTAAGAATAGTGCGATATGCAGGACTATAATATGATAATATTGGGGTCATATTTTATTCATATTGTGATAATTGAAGCAACATATTATAGTATTTAATAAAATAATTGTCGCAATCATAAGCCCGAAAATATGTGATGATCTTCGAATATAGTCATCCCAACCATATTTTTTCTTTGCGTGTTACTGCAGTTTTTAAAATGTGGTGTTTTTTTTTAAATCAATTTATCCCATTTGACTCAGGAAAGGTGTGTTCTAGTGAAGCTTACATATGTGATCTTTAACAATCTTACACACAGGAAAAAGATTGATTGGAATTCGATCAAGATCATTAAAAATAATTTGCTAGGACATCACTTTATTTGGAATTTTCCTATAATTGCGTATTGAATTAAAAATATTGTATTATAAATTAAAAGTAGGGAAAATGTACTGAAAGACAATCCTCTTATCCAATTATTGGCATTTCCGATAAACTTTAAAATTAAACTTCTTTTTTTTTTTTTTTTTATCTCTTCTCTTTATTTACAATCTATCCATTTAAGGATAATAAGTAAATCTTATAACAATAAAAATAACATTAATTATTGAACTCCATTGAGAACAACAATATACATAGAATCAAAAAGATAGTATAACTTTTAAATAATATTTACAAACTTTTACATATATTCTTCAGAATAACTGATTAGCTGCGGAACGGCAAATCCAGGATATGGAACCTTTTAAGTCTTCTTACTTCCTCTGTGTCATCGAGTAGAGCTATAGCTAACGGATTAATGTGGTTACTTAACCTTTCTAAATAGTTCTCACTGTATCTTCTGACTTCATCTATGATCTTTGGAATATGGAGATCGTCATGAATAGATTTATTTGATATAAACCATGGAGCATTTACAATTGACCTTAGTGTTTTTGACTGATATCTTTGTAAGATTTCAATGTTGGAATTACTGGCTGTTCCCCAAAGCTGTATTCCATATGTCCAGACAGGCTTTAGAATGGTTTTATAAATTAAAACTTTATTTTCCAAGTTTAACTGCGAATTTGGGCCCAATAACCAGAAGAGTCGTTTTGTTTTGATATTTAATTGCTGATTTTTTACTTTGATATGCGTTTTCCATGTCAATCTTCTGTCGATATGCAATCCTAAGTATTTAACGGAGTCACTTTGAGGAATTTTTATATTATTCATATACACATTGCTACAATTTCCATGTCTTAACGAGAAAGTGATATGTAACGATTTTTCAGTATTGACTTTAATATTCCATTTGTTTAACCAAGCTTCTATTGTATTAAGTTGCCTTTGCACTAAATTTGACGCATTGTTTGGACATACGTCAGAAGCTAAAACTGCAGTGTCGTCTGCATATGTTGTAACAAGTACGTTTTCGTTTACTGGCATATCTGATGTGAAAATAGTGTAAAGAATTGGTCCTAAGACACTGCCTTGTGGATCGCCTGCTTTAATGTCATAGATTTCGGAGAATTCACCATTAACTTTAACGTAAAACTGTCTGTCAGTTAAATATGACTTTAGCAGTAAGTAAAATGGAGTTGGAAGTAGTTTTTTTAATTTGTAGTATAACCGACTGTGCCAAACTTTATCAAACGCTTGTTGTACATCCAGAAATACACCTGAGCAATATTTTTTAGTTAAAATTAAACTTCGTTTAGTAATTGTAAGGGTAGGTAAAGGGTTTTTCAACAGGGACGCTACAAAAGTAGAAAGACAGGGACAGCAAACGACGCCATATTTCTTGCCGCTCTTTTGACATTTCTCTTCAGTAAGGTTTGCCATTCATGATGGAAAGCTATACGAGCCAACAACGAGTCGAAATTATTAAAATTTACTACCGAAATTCGGAGTCAGTGGCCTCAACGTTAAGCGCGCTACGGTCAATTTATGGTCGTCATAATCGTCCTAGCAGATCAACAATTGAGCGTCTAGTGGAAAAATTTGAATCCACAGGTACAGTAAAATGTTCCCGTGCCAGTGAGACAAAAAATTGCCCGTAGTGTCGAGAATATTGCTGCCGCTGAGGCTTCAGTTGAAGAAAGCCCAAATGTGTCTCTCACACATCGTTCTCAAGCGTTGGACATCTCTGTGACGTCGTTGTGGCAAATTTTGCGAAAAGATCTTGGCCTACATTCTTATAAGATCAAATTGACGCAAGAACTGAAGCCGTTTGACCACCAGAAGCGTCATATGTTCGTGAATTGGGCTGAGCAACAACTTGAAAATTATTCGGATTTTCATCGAAAAATCATCTTCAGCGATAAGGCTCATTTCTGGCTGAATGGCTTCGTCAATAAACAAAATATGCGTTATTGGTCAGACAGCAATCCACACGTAGTCCATGAGTCATCATTGCATCCCGAAAAAATTACGGTTTGGTGCAGTTTATGGGCCGCCGGCGTCATTGGGCCGTACTTCTTCCGTGATGATTAAGACCGGCACGTTACTGTGAATGGGAATCGCTACCGTTCAATGATAACCGAATATTTTTGGCTCCAATTGGATGATATGGTGGCCATGCAAAAGAGATCGATTTCCATACGTAATGGCATCGAACGTATTTTCACAGGAATAAAGAATTTCATTGATATCCAAAACCGTTTTTGTTTTATTTAAAAAAACTTTTGTAGCGCTCTTATTGAAAAACCCTTTATAAGTTGTTGAAGTATCCATTTATTTATTGAATATTCTAGAAAAAAGGACAAAAATTTGTAGGTTTTTTTTTAATGAAAATAAAATATTAATATGTTTAAATAGCAAATATAAAAAAGAAAATTAATAGTAGTTGTGGTTCAATGGGTAAAAGTGTGAATTAAGAATATAAATGGCCTGGTTCAATGCCCTAGTAATAAAGTTTTTTTTTTCAAAATATAATTTAATATAAAGTTATTTATCTCAATCGCACGAATTCGATTGGCAACAAATTCGATGACTATAACTGAGACTGCCTTCTGGGTGTATGTATTCTATAAAATAAATTATACATCGATTATTTGTCTGTACTGATGTTTTCGATTTAACTAGTACATTTGTCAACATACAACCGTATTCTGTATTTAAACTTTATATTAAAAATAAAATTTCAAAGCTATTAAGAAAAAATATTTTTATGACATCACTTGCAACAAAAACTCTTTAAACTTCGGCACAATATCTACTGACATAATGCCCCTGTTTATATGCACTTAAAAAGTCTTTCATGAACATGCCATTAACCGAGTACCACATAACAACGAAATGAACACACAAAAAATATAACAAAAGCTTAAACATTAAAACTATTTTTATTTCAGTAGTGTGCTGGTGGTGGGGATGGTTACAGGTTTACATTTTCAATGAAAAATCAACCGGTGAAAAGTACAATGACGTCTAATTAGTATTTTAAGGCTTTCGTATGTTATAGCACTACAGCGTGGTGGATGCCATTAGGAAAGCTACAGTGGCTGGCTGGATAGAAATACTCGATTGCATGGTAGTCAATTAACTAATGTTAACGTCAACATACATACATAATCGAACACAATGGAGGTTTCTACTCAATAATGTACATTAGGAGTATGAATAATATCGCAACTCTTAACACTTTCACGACCACAGGTAAGTACGCGTTGGCATTTATAATTTTCCCGGCGAGAGATATGGAAAATATTTCGAAAACTGAGTTAACGATAAAAGTTGGTCCATGTAAAATAAGTCTCTATCTGTTCCCAATTGTCCCTTAAGGTTCCTTCAACTGGATCAAAATATATTGCTTATTGAGGCGTACAATGATATATATATATACTTGATAAATGAAATGCTACTGACTCGTAGATCAAAAATAGAAATACAAATGCCTTAAATCACAACCATATGCTTGTCAAAAGGCTGTTGTATTTTCCCAGTAAATGATCTGGCATAAGTAGACAATTTTTTTGTAGATCAACTATTATTAGGCAGTAGGTCATGAAAAAAAAAGAATAAAAATCGATTCAGCCGAAAATAAATGGTGGTCAAAGGGTTAGGAGTATTTCGCCTTAATACATACATACATACTTGTACATATCTAATAGAAAAACAATACCTTAAGATATTTCGTTCACGTGAAATAAGGACGTTTTGCTGATGTGTTTGTGTAGGTAAGTTTTTAAAGTAAGGTGGCATATTTTCGTTGATTTGAAAAATTGCATAATTTAGCCATAATTAAAAAATTATATATGGATAATAATGATAACAGTCAGCAGGAAAACCTAAACTAATAGCGGTGACTAATATCGCTTTATGATTACTAACTCTGCTGAACGATATTATTTTTGTTGACCGACAAAGGCATGGATACTGACGATGGGTCTGTAGCGGGACCCGAAAAAACGTATTCTATACTGTTGCCTTATCGAATTTTTCAAATTTTTTTTCTCTGTAGTTTACTTATAAAGGGTTCTTCAATAAGAGCGCTTAAATAAAACAAAAACGGTTTTGGATATCAATGAAATTCTTTATGCCTGTGAAAGTACGTCCGATGCCATTATGTATGGAAATCGATCTCTTTTGCATGGCCACCACGGGCACGCTTGAAGAAGTCCAGACGCTGAACCCAATTTTCGACGGTTTTCAAGCATAAATCGGCCGATATTCGTACGAAGTTCATCAATCGTCGCTGGGTTGTTGGCATAGACCATAGATTTGACGTAGCCCTACAGGAAATAGTCCAACGGCGTCAAATCGCACGACCGAGGCGGCCAATCGACTGGACGATTTCGTGAGATAACACGTTCTCCAAACTTGGTTTGCAATAAATTGATTGTGACATTCGCTGTGTGGCTTGTGGCGCCGTCCTGTTGGAAACACATGTCCTCCAAGTCTATATCATCCAATTGGGGCCAAAAATATTCGGTTATCATTGAACGGTAGCGATTCCCATTCACATTAACGTGCCGGTCTTGATCATCACGGAAGAAGTACGGCCCAATGACGCCGGCGGCCCATAAACCCCACCAAACCGTAATTTTTTCGGGATGCAATGATGACTCATGGACTACGTGTGGATTGCTGTCTGACCAATAACGCATATTTTGTTTATTGACGAAGCCATTCATTATGACGACCATAAATTGGACGTAGCGCTCTTAACGTTGAGGCCACTGACTCCGAATTTCGGTAGTAAATTTTAATAATTTCGACTCGTTGTTGGCTCGTATATCTTTCCATCATGAAATGGCAAACCTTACTGAAGAGAAATGTCAAAAGAGCGGCAAGAAATATGGCGTCGTTTGCTGTCCCTGTCTTTCTACTTTTGTAGCGTCCCTGTTGAAGAACCCTTTATGATGTCAAATCTGACAAAAAAAAAATTCATTTACCAATTAAAAGATCAACATTCATACAAAAAAATTTAATCAATAACACAAATGCCCAGCAAAAACAATTCGAAGTAGTGCTTAACAAACTACTTCTTTCACTACTTCACAAGTATCCGTTAGTATATTTTTACTGCTTTTTGAGAATTCTGAACAACTTCAAAAAATCACTTCTTTCATTGCTTTCAAAGTATCCGTTAGTATATTTTTACAGCTCTTTTAGAATTACTTCTAAACAACATCCCATAAATTACTTAAGAATTGCTTCTAAAGCACTATTGCTCTAAAAGTGATCCTAAAAAGTGATTTTGGTATCATTTGGTATTTGTAATCGCGGGTTTGATTTTTTAATTTTTTTTTTTTAATATTTATAATTAATTTCTTTAAATCCAATACTTTTTTAATTTTTCAATTAAAAAAAAAAAACATACATATATATAAGAGTGTCCCTTATAAAGTGTTTGGTTGAATTTCGACACGCAAATTTTTTTACAAATGGTCCCAAATTAACAAAATCAAATTTTACAACATTCAAATTTTGTTAAAAATTTTACAAAATAAGCAATTTTTGTAAAATGTCCTGGAAAGCAGTCGCTCCAAACACAAACTCGAATTGTCATTTTTCTAATTTTTTTTTTCTCAACTATTATGTGGTACAACTAATATCAACTATTATGTGGTACAACTAGCAATCGACATCTCCAAATTAGGCATTTTAAAAAAACTTTAAAATTAATTTAAAAAAAATACGTTTTTGCATTTTTATCAAATTCGTGGGTCATTTTGGATTCCAGGCTAAAGTAGGTTAATGATATCCGATGAAGTCAAAATTCCATGTCTGAATCATTTCAACTATACTAAATGAATAAATGAAACAAAATACTAAATTTTTCAAAATTTATAATTTTGGGAATTTTTATAAATAATACACTTTTTTTCCAAAATGGGCCATTTTCGGCCGCAACTCGGCACGGGTTAACGTTTTCCAAAAAAAAAAAAAAACGATTTTGTTAATTTGGGACCATTTGTAAAAAATTTGGTGGGTATGCGTGTCGAAATTCGACCAAACACTTTACAAGGGACACCCTAATATGTATATATATATATAAAATGTTGAAAAATTGCTTGTTATGCGCTTATGAAAATAGTACTGAAAACGATATTGAATTACAGTGCACCTTTTGCACTTGTTTAAAAAGTAGGTACTTTTAGTGAAGAGAATAAAGCAGAATATCTCACAATGACAAGTTGGTGTTTTTATGGCAGTCAACTCTCATATCAACGAATAGCTCAGCGGTAGAGAGCTAGACTAGAAGTCATAAGGTCGCTGCACGGTTTTGGGCAATAAAAAACTTTTGTAAAATAAAAACGAGTAAAAAAGTTAAAATCGGGCTTGCCGACTATATAATACCCTACACCAATCTGATTAAAAGCCAACTAATTTTTGGATCCGAAATTCGAATGGGTTAAAACGGACTTGTGTCAAAATTTTCTATAAATGATAAAAGAAGAGAAAATCGAAAATATAGCCCATATGTGCGATAGGTTTAAATATGGACCCATCCTATCTAGAATCAATAGGCTTTTTCCTTGGGACCATGTGAGTCAGCGAACCAAATTTCATTGAATTGTCTTCGTATTTACGATCTGCAACGCATAACCAATCCAATTTTGGGGGACCCTTATATGGGCACTAGGTCTTAACATGGACCGATTTTAACCAAAATTAGTTGGTGTTGTTCTTGGGCCGACGTAAGTCGGTGTACCAAATTTCATCAAAATAACTTAATATTTGCGACCTGTATTTTTTTCCGAAGGATTTTTTTTTTTAACTTTAGTTGCTGAAAAAGAGCTGATTTGCACTTGTTCAGAAAGTACTGAAAAAATGCTGAATTGGGACTACTCCTCGTCTATGATAGATCAATGTTAAAATCATTAATGTTTATGTTAAAAAAAAGTACATCTAGATAATCAATTGTAGTGCTTTTTGTACTGCTTACGCATCTCTTTTTTTTTACTGGGTGTCTCATTATTTGATCAAATGTAATTACGCTACCAAAATTTGAGAACTCAGATCGAGTGCTTAGTAATCAGTTCGTTCAGCAGATAAGCTGTAAAATTGTTGACTACCAAACTGCATCCGCTAACCACAACCAATAAAACAACTTCAGAACAAATCCGTTAAGTAGCAAACAAAACATATTTTACAGGCAGCCCCAAGGGTAAACAGCAAAATTAAAAAAGGTTTTGGTGCATTGATATTATGCCGCTACAATTTTGATTTAATTCATTTAAATTCTGAATCACCTTTCTCTCATGTACTGTTTATTAACAATAAAATTTATTGTCACTCGTAACCGAAAAATTCGATTTCTACAACCGAACCATTGTATTGGCATTTTCTTCTTCTTTCTTTGTACCCTAAAGGCGAATTGTCATAACTTTTTCTCAACATTCTGATATGTAATTTTTAAAAAGGCAACAGAATGTGATGTGAATAAAATGGTTTAATTTGGTACACGGCAAGGTGCGATTTTGAGATTTTTGGAAATTTCTACCGGAGGAAACTCTTCAACTTTGCGGCCTGCCAAAATAATTCAGCTGGAAACACAAGACAATGGGATTAAATGAAGTTAAATGCGGAACGATTGGAATTGGAAAACTAAAAATGGGAAAAAGAAATAAAATGCAGGGGCGATGAAAAGGCATGTATTGGGGAAAGAGGTAAATTGAAAGACTTAAGTTAGAAATCGAATGGACCGGAGCGATTGGAAAGAAATGAAATGGAATGAAACGGGGAACGATTAGAATTGTAACTCTAAAAGTGGAAAACGAAATAGAATGGGGAACAAGTGAAATTCAAACGGTATAAAAGTGAAACGAAATTTAACGGGACACGAGTGGAAATGAAGCACTAGACAATGCCAATCCAACGAAATGGAATGGAAGGGGAACGAGTGGAATTGAAACACTAAAACTGGGAAACGAAATGGAATGTAACGGCGAACGAGGAAATTTAATTGGACAACTGAAACGAAATGAAATGGAATTGGAGTGACTCAAAACGCTGGTGTTTGGTAACTGAAATTTTTTATGTGACTATACCGTTAACATATATGACGTGGAAAATAGAAAGGGACCTAAGGGTAAAAACCAGTTTTGTTCAGGAGAGCCATTTTAAAGATTTAAATACGTGTATCTTTGGTGTATCATCACTGAGCGTGTTGGTATTGGTCTCATGATGTCAGGAACGTGTTGGTCAACCTTGAAAACGCGCGTAGGTCATCCCTACCTCTTGTTTTGTGTAGTTGGTTTTTACTGTTTTCTACCTAGCGCGCTGTTTCCATGAGTTTGATATCAATTTTGCTCGCGGTTTTTCGAATCCAGCTTTATTTTCTGAAATTATTAATTGTGAATTATAATAAATACTCATTTATAATACTTTTAAATCGTAAATATCACTCTGTTAGTACGAAAATTTTTTCACATTACCTTATTATGTTATTCGCGAAAATAATTTAAAACTGATAACATTCTTACTGTTTGTTTTAGGATGAAATGGTTGACGAATTCGAAGAAGTAGATTTACTTTATCGTCGACTTCACTTTCATAAAACGCGCATATCTCTGGGAGGGAACACTTTTGGGGCATGGGATCGGTCTCATTCGATGCTCAGATGTTGTCCACATCAAAAAAAAAAAATTGATTTTTTTACCCTTAGGTCCCTTTCTCTATGCGCTGTCACATATATATACATACACTGATGGTTCTGATGAGGATTATATAAACATACTTGGTCATTTTAAAGGGGAAAATAACTCATTGTTTTTTTTTTGCAAGCATGAGGTAAGATGCATACTTTTCGACATTACGAACGAAAATACGAAGCACAACAATTTATTTACTGTTTCAACAATGAAATGTGTGTTGATAGCTCAGGTCGTAGAGTTCTCGGCTAAGAAGTAGGGATCCCAGGTGTGAATCCTACCGTGGCCACGTTAACAAACAAATATTTGTAATATATTTTTTTAATTAAAAATTTTTGTTATGAAAATATATTTTTTATACATTACTTTTCCCATCATCGTAACCACATAAGTTACCACTTAGTTTATCACCGCCTCCACATCATCGCCTGTAAAATTCATCAATGAAGTAATGTGCAAAGTAATACATGGGCACTATTTTCCACACAAATAAGTGATATCGTAATATATAAAAGTATTTAATATATATTCTATGATACAAGTACGTATGGGTGTCTCTATTCACGTAATAATGATATTGTATACGTTAAATTATGAACCAAACAACTAAAAAGAATATAAAACGCATAAGTAGTAGCAATACACTATATTGAAAGAAATGTGGTAAAAAGCATTTTTCAGAAACCAGAAGCATTAAAAGTTTTAATTTTTGTTGCACTTTTTTATTTTTAACGAACACACGCTTCTCACCTTTATAAGGTCAGCAGCAGCAATAGCCAGCAAAACAGAAAAAAAAACACCAACCAACACCAACTACCACCATCGCCAACACCAACATTTTGTTATGTGTAAGAAAATAAAATTTTGTTGCACTACTACTGCTGTTGTTGTTATTCAGCAGCAGCTACTTTACTTAATTTTTGTTGTTTCTTCTTTTTATAGCTACACTTAAGCTAAAACGAAATTGTTGCACGTTAAAGATTAGCTTTTTAAGAAAGAAGAGAAAAAAAATAGTTGCAGCGTAGCAAAAATTGTTGCACGTAACTTAACAAGCGGCAATGTAACACAACAAGAGTGCAACAGTTTGTATATTGCAGCATATTGTAGTTATTGTTGTTGTACGAGTATGTTATGTGTACTATACGAGCATGTTCAAACAACATGTACTTACTACTCGTTTAATATGTTGTTGTGTTGGCGTCATTTCATAAAAATTCCTGTTGTTTTCATCACAACGCCCGCATTTAAACAACATACTGCACAGATTTACCGTGGCATAATTGGAAAGGATATTAAGTGGGAGACTGGGGTGTATAAGAAAATACTAGCACCCGATAATGGACAGTGAAGATGACAGACAATTTTTTCACTCTAGGAAGGTGTCTGCTACTAGGAAAGAGTGAAATTACGGCTAAGTCAAAGAGCAAATATTGGTTTAACCAGATAAGAATCTTTCAGTAATTGGTGTATTAACGAAAAAGTTTGTACTGAAGTACTTCGCGAAGAGACGACTTTTGATGTGTACCAGAGTACTTAGAGTATGATTAATTACCATCTTCTATATTGTCTAGAGCTAAATTACTTTTGAGCCGTCGGCAACATCGCTTGCTGGTACAGATGGGATCGAGTACCAAGAGCTTCAGCTAAATTTATCAGATAACAGCAACACTTGTCATTAATTTTACTTCAATCGTACGTCAAACCTTTTTGAAGTTGGGGAACTTTTAACAATCTCTGAGTGTGGCTTTGTGAATAGAGTCGATTTTAGCCACCTATATCCTGCCGAAAATGTAATACAACACGCCAGAATACTCGCTTGTACAGTAGAGATCTTCCGTTTGTGATGGATTGTGCATAGACTCGCAAACCGTATTTCAAGAGGAATTTGTTTATTAGTCGTTCTAGCTACATATATGGAAAAAATTCCCTGCGATATCCATATACATCCTCTTTCCGCATCGTTGATGGATATAGAACTATGTCACTCAAGGACAGTTGACCGTTTGGAGGAAATTGACTCTGTTATAGACGATTTAGTAGAGAGCATTGCAAGTTCCTATGAGGCATCATGTCCTCTAACACGAACCGTAAGTGCGACCTTCGCGAGCTCTTTAAATTGTCGAAAATTGCTGACCGATTTGAGTGCTGGGGAGAGTACAAAGATGCGATAAGAATCTATAAACCGAACATACATTAGGCCAAACGAAGCTTATGGAAAAGCTTCTGCGGCGACACTGAGGGATTTGGGGAGACTACTAGACTACGAAAGATGCTTGCGGAAAATCTGTCTATGCTGATCACTGCTTGCACGGAGGGTGGTTAGTGGACAGAGAGCAGCCGAAAGACTTTTAGAATTCTAATGGACACTCACTTTCCAAGCGGTATTGATATATCCACTCTGCGGGGAACGGTTGATTGTCTGGGTGATGGTGATGGCGGCACAATCTCCTATGAGAGAATGGAATGGGCCCTCGACTCTTTTCAACTGTACTTCAGCATGGTAAACATCGTCTGGAATCATAGGTGATCGATAATTTTCGGGGTAATCTGAAACTGAACTGTGTGCCTAAATTGTGGTGGACAGCAGCGGTTGTTTTTTTTTTTTAGCGAAATCAAGTAAAAGAAATCATTTGTATCCCAAGGATTATAGACCCATCAGCCTCACTTCTTCCCTCGTGAAGACATTGGAGGAAATCCTAGACTTCTATGTCAAAGAAAGCATGGGGTCGAGTTTTCTATTCACAAACCAACATGCTTATATTAGGGGTTAATCTGTTGAGACTGCGCTTAAATCGGTTGTCTCACAGATCGAAAAATCCATAGACTTATGGTGAATTTGCCTTGGGAGTTTTCCTTGATATTGCCGGCGCTTTCAATAACATGTATACGCACTGAGAGAATAATCTGCCTGATATTAATGAATTTTAGCATAAAACCAATGAAGTTACACTGAAGCTCGTTCATTGAAACTTTTCATTAAATTTACGTAATTTTTCATAAAATTTTGTGAAAAATTTCATTTTATTTATTAAAAATTTCACACACTCAATGAAAAAGTTTCATTAAAACTAGATTCATAAAATATATGAAGCTTTTTCATCAAATTTAAGAAATTTTTAATTTGCTTTGTGAAGAAAACTTCATCTGCTTATTGAAAAATTTCATCAGAATTCGTCCAGAAAAAATCTCTCTGTTCGGGTGCAATATTAGAGAGTGTGGCAAGAACGGTAGCTGCCGTGCAGGCTGTGAATTGGATAAGTGGCCTTTTAAAGTGCAGGATAATATCTGCGCAATGGGGTAATGCCAGGAATTGTATGGTTGCGCACAGGGGAACTCCCTAATCACAAGTTCTGTCTCCACTACTATGGACACTTGTTGTGAAGGAACTTCTAGCGGAGCTTAGGGGAGGAACGGCTGAAACAACTGTGTATGCAGATGATGTGGCCGTCATCGTCACTGGTAAGTACTTGAATACTAATAGCTCTATGATGGAGGCCACGATGGGGGTAATAAATCGGTGAGCGGTTGGAGTAGGACTGGTCGTTAATCCTGGTAAGACTGACTTGGTGCTCTTTACTAACAACACCAAGCTGGATCCTTGGACCACCCCAAGGTTGGTTATCAACTTTGTTCAGAAACACCATACAAAGTACTTGGGCTGTTGTTGGACAGCAAGCTGTCGTGGAGGCTCAATATTGAGAAGAGAGTCAAGAAGACCACAAATGGCCTCTATACATGTAAGAAAATGCTAGAAAGAACTTCAGGTCTGTCACCTAATCCCACGCATTGGATTTGTACGGCAGCTACTAGACCAATTATAAATCTATGGAATACTTGTTTGGTAGACCGCACTGTAGAAGAGGGTCTACTGCAGGCGCCTAGAGAGTTCGCAAAGACTCGATACGTAGTAGGCCTACTGCAGCGCTGGATGTAATCTTGGATTCGCAACCAATTAATTTGAGAGCGGAGGGGACTACGGGGCAATTTACGTAAATTATGGACACGGAAGCGTCATTGAGGGGATGAATTGTAGCACTGACTACATTATCCATAGAATGGGGTCGACAAGTCACATAAACTCCCCGATAACTGCAGTATTTTTCAGGCTGAGGTACTGGCAGCCAAAGTGGCTGATAACCTTACAAATTACCCAGAGATATTTGGTTCTCACGTTAATTTCTACATTGAGATCCAGCCGGCGATTAAAGCGATCTCTGCCAATCTGGTGTACTCATCGATTTTCCAAGAGTGTAAGGACTCTTTAAGTAGACTCGGTACCAATAGAAGAGTACACAACTGAGTTCGGGGTAACTGGGGCATAGAGAGAAATGAGATTGCAGACGGTTTGGCGAAACGGGGGGTCCATTTGCCTGACGAAAGGGCTCTGGACATTCGTGTCCCACTTCGGTTCTTGAAACGAACTGTAGACTCCACTATAATTGGCAGATCTGAGGCGGTTTGGGGAAACACCGAAACGTGCAGAGTGTCGAGAATTACGTGGACATGCTACGATCCCAAGACGACAAAACTTATACTTTTCCTAACCAGAAGCGACTGTAAACTTCTGATGGGGATACTGACTGGTCACTGCTGGACTGCGGTTCTTGCCAAGATAGCAAGAAAGCTTGCGAGTGATGACTGTAGATTTTGTGGGGTACTGAAAGATAGGGAGACGGTGGAGTATATCATGTGCCACGGCCCGATTTTTGCGCGCTGCAGGGCAATTGCTTGGGAGACCATCTATTCCGAGATGTGGTGGAAATATCTGGAATTGGAATCGTGATACCCCTGGCTCTTTCTAAGAAATTGTGGGGTACTCTAAATAGCATCACTTGATTTTATGCAGGGCTTATCGTTACTCATCTGGTAACGCTGGGGAACTGGCCTACGCGAGTTCTTTTTACCAACCAGTTCAAGCTAACCTAACCTAACTCCCTCTTAACTTCTTCCCATAACCTATTTTTCTGATATCAACACAATCCAGTGCATTTGTAGGAGGCAAACCCTCACTGTTAATTTAAATAAAATCAAAGTCAGATATCGAAGCGAATCGGTGTTCTGGACTATCTTTATGCTGTCTGTAAAGTCAGATATTCTAATTTGTGATTTGGTACGTTGCAGAGGCACATTGAAAATGACGGTCGTAAATTTTTTCGGTTGTCACAGTAAGTCTGCTGCATTTTAAAATATTGATCCTTCCAATTTTTTAAACACTTTGCCAAGGAGAATTCACGAAACATGCCACAGGACCCAAAAATAGGGAGAATAGGAATAAATGCTGTACGCTGTACCGATGTTACGAATTCAATAAAATAATAAAAAAAAGTTCCATGACCCTATTTAAATTAATTATCAATCCACCCACATTTGTATGAGCACAAAAGTGTAGTAGCATGTTGCAGCTTACAACAACAACAACAAAAAAAAGCCACACAATTAGGATTTGAGTTAAAGTGTCATTTAACGTGTTGTTAAAGACTATGATTCATGCGTGATTATAAAAAAACAAAAACCTATATAATAGATAATAATCACAAATCACTTTAAAGCGAAAAATATAAAAAAAACTGTATGTAGTCTTTAGCCTTCATATAATTAACTGCTTCTGTATATCTAAAGGCCAATTGAACAAAAATGTATTTATAATCCGCTGTCCTTTTGTATAATTGATGAACACTTTTTGTATAAACCATTCATTATTTATACATAACTGTGTTGGTTATCATTATTTATTTTAATGTGACAAATAGTGATTTTATCACAATCAGCTGAAAACTTGTTTTTTGTTTTTACATTGTGGTAGGTGATTAATAAAAGTATTTTTGTTTTTTAATTTGTAATACAGCATCGGTTTGGGAAACTCAAAAAAGTATTACTTTCAAAGTAAGTGATTTAAGTTTCCAAAAGGAGTTTAGCATAAAACTCCTTTTTTGAAGATTTATAAGAAGAAAGTAGTTAGTTTCTTAACTGAAACTTCTACATACTCTAATTTAGTGTCAGACCCCAACCCAGGAATTGTAATGGATTATGTTCAAATGCTATTATGATATTTGAACAATTTCATTGGCCAGATCTTTATCATCACTACAGTTTAATTAAAGCAATGACTATTATTTAAATTAATAATTTGGTTTGCCTTTTAACCTGCATTCACCAAAAATTTCACTTTCTTAAACAAAAATCAAGATCATCATAAATATATTTTTATTAAACTTTTATCATTGAAATTTATTTTTAATTCCTTTTGTATAAAAAAAAATATTAGCAAAAAAATCGTGATTTTATTTAATTGTTTTTTATTTCACTTTCTTTTTTAATATTTTGTTGTTGTTAAATCTTTAATTTTTTCTACTCAATTCGCAATTCAAATTTTATGTATGTGTCTTAAGTCTTTTGATTGTTATTCATCCACAATATACTCGTATTAAATGTTCAATTAGTCAGCAATGCTTTTTTATATAGTAAATCTTTTTGCATTTTAATCATCATCAGCTTGTAATATGTTAAAAAAAATAGAGTCGAAGCTCAGAGTATGATCATGAAAATTTATATTGTAGTAAAAAATAAATATATATTCCAATTAAAGACCCACCGTTGTGATATTGATCAATAGTTATTATGAGGAATGTGTTGTATAAAGTTGTTGTTACGATTTCTTATTTTCTTTCAAACTAAAATAGTTAACGAGCTTTGTTCTATTATCAACTGTGCCAAATCTTAAAAAAAATATAAAACGATTTTTTTTTTCTATACGCGGATAAAAATGATGATTATAATGTTTTTTGGGATGACTAAAACTGTATTAACAAGATGCGGATTTTTATATTAAATATATACACTACATACTAATACATACAGCGAGGAGAAAAGTGTAACACGGTTGACATTTTTCACATACATATATTGCTTTAAATTTAAAACTTTGAAAGCAGATCTAATAATTCTTTCTAGCTTAAATAGTTTACTAACCTGTCGTAATTGAAAATGAAGAACGAACTTTAAACCTTTTTATTTGAAGAGGGAAATTATGACACTTTTCTATAGTAAGGCAAATATTATACTTTTTATCCCATTTAGTTTTTGATAATTTTCCAAACAATCGTTTTCATAATTAATTGGAAAATCGTAAATATTTTTGCTTTTTTTTGTATTTTTTGATAAAGTTGTTCCTAATTTTTAATTAGGAAGGGTTAAAAACAAACCAAGCTTGAAAGAATTATTGGCTTTGCTTTCATAGCTAAAAATTTAAACAAATATAAATGAAAAGGGCGAACCCTGCAACACTTTGGTCCCTTACTATACATGACACTTTCCATATCAATTGACCCGCTGCACAGAGTGTCTAAAAACACTTTTTTGACCAAATAACATTTCAGGCCACAATTCTTAACCGATTTTCAAAATTCTTTTTTTGCACTTGATACTACAAATGGTACCAAATAAGGAAGATAAAAGAAATTGAAAATGCCATTTTGAAAATTAAATTGATCATAGGAGACACAAATATATAAAAAAAAAAAATAATTTTTTCTCGGGGTACTGATAGAAGATTAAAATACCTTTAATTAAAAGTACATATCATTTAAATACCCCTAATACTTATTAGTGTTTATGAAATGAAGCAATTTATGACATTCACAAAAAAGATAAAAATATTTATAAATAGAAATTCAAAAATCGGCCATAACAGATTTGTGCGGAATTTTGTAATCTCAAACTAAAAAAAAGAATTTTGAAAATTGACATGTTATTTGCTTAAAAAAAAGTGCTTTTGGACACACTGTGTACTATAGCAAAAATTTTATAACATCAATGTTAATATTTTAGTGTCCTTCATGATATGAATTAAAAATGGAGGACCTTTTACAGTCTTCCCTAGAAGTGGACATAGTGGGCGAGTTTAAGTAGTGACTAATTTATTTTTATATTTTTTATTATTTATTATAATAATTTCGAAATTACTTTAAGGAAATGTGTTTTTTTAAATTTAATTTCATGGCTTAAAAGTATAAGTATACTTATATCACAATAAACATCGATTCAAGCATTAAAGACATTTTAATTTCTCTATTTGATATCAAACGTTTACTTCAAGTCATTACCTATGAAACAAATATAGTGTTCACGCCAGTGAACAATGGTAACCCTAAACCTACCAACGCCCCCTAGATGTCAGTAACATCAGCTGTTGGCATCCGCAACTGCAGCCAACTTTACTTTGATGCTGGTTGACAGTTTATATATTGCGCGAGAACTCACACACAAAAAAACAAAGAAAGAAAAGATACACTCGACAACCACAATAATAAATACTGTGTTAAAAAATAATTTATTTTTGTTTATAACAATTAAAAACCCTAAATATTAAATCTTAAACTCTAAAGCGAATTAATATAAAACCCCAAGTGATATTTGTGAATTTTGTATAAGTTAAAATTTAACCCAAAATAACTTACAAATAAAATAATATTTTATAACGTTCATATTGGAAATTCGTGTTTCATTTACCCCTTAACCCGAAAATAAACATATAGCCTTTGAATTTTCTTTGTGAAACATTTGTGAAATATTAAAAAAATATATTAAAATTATTTTTTAACGAGTAAAAAGGTTAAAGTCGGGCATGCCGACTATACAATACCCTACACCAGTCTGGGTAAAAGCCAACTAATGTTTGGATCCGAAATTCGAAAGGGTTAAAATGGGACTTGTGTCAAAATTTTCTATAATGTGAGTCAGCGAACCAAATTTCATTAAAATATCTTCATATTTGCGACCTGCAGTGTGTAACCAAGCCAATTTTGGGGGGACCCTTATATGGGCACTAGGTCTAAACATGGACCGGTGTTAACCAAAATCAATAGGCTTCGTCCTTAGGCTGCCATAGGTGGGTGTACCAAATTTCATCAAAATATCTTAATATTTGCGATCTGCAGCGTATAAACAATATAATTTTGGTAGGACCCTTATATGGGCACTAGGTCTAAACATGGACCGATGTTCACCAAAATCAATAGGCTTCGTCCTTGGGCCGACATAAGTAGGTGTACCAAATTTCATCCAAATATCTTAATATTTGCGACCTGCAGCGTATAAACAATATAATTTTGGGGGGGACCCTTATATGGGCACTAGGTCTAAACATGGACCGATTTTCACCAAAATCAACAGGCGTTGTCGTTGGCCCGACGTAAGTCGGTGTACCAAGTTTCATCAAAATATCTTAATATTTGCGACCTGTAGGGTGCGCACAAGAATGCATGGACAGACAGACGGACGGACGGACATCGTTAAAACGAAATAAAAAAATAGTCTAAGTCGATCGGTATACTATAAGGTGGGTCTAGGACCAATATTTTTTGGTGTTACAAACATCAGCACAAACTTGTAATACCCTGACCACATAGTGGTGTAGGGTATAAAAATTTCAAATTTGTGTACGAGGGGTACTATTTATATTTCGGGAACTAGCAACACTAATGTCAATAGCTAAAATCTGGCAACACCATAATAAAATTTGACATTTTTTAGCATAAACGTGCTCACAAGGTTTTGATGTACAAGTGCAATTTGGTGTGTTTACAGTGAGTTAGAAAAATAAATTTGGATAGAAAATTTAAATTTCAAGAGAAGGTTTTCGTTGGATTATTTTTTACAAATTTCGACGTGGATTATCTCAACAAGAATGTGTCGGTAAACTCAGTTCTTCGTATGGCGATAAAGCAGCATCAAAAACCACAGTATATCGCTGGTATAGAGAATTCAATGGTGGTCGTAGTTCGGTCGCCGACGAATTCCGCAAAAGTCGTCCAAAATCTGTTGTTGTGCCACAAAACATCGATGCAACGCGTGAACTGATAATGCAAGATCGTCATGTGACATATCGTGAGATAGAGGCATCCTTGCACATTAGTTCCACTTCAATACATTCGATTTTGCATGAACACTTAGTTGTAAAAAAAATTTTATCTCGTTGGATACCCCATAATTTATCAATCGCTCAAAAAAAGGCTCGCGTCGATTGGTGTAAGGGAATGATTAGAAATGGTTTGAACGAATGCAAAAGTGTATTGATAACACTATGCGACAGTCAAAATCGGGATGGGATGAAACCAACGGGAAATGTTATATCGGTCAAAAACAAGTTATACGTGTCCCGGCGTTTCGCTGGGTCACCCCTAGGAATCGAGATATACCTTTTTTTGACATAACTCGAGAACCACTAGTCCGATTTTGCTCAAACAATTTTAAAAAAATTAAAAATTACAATTCCTTTAATCTGTTCATATAACGTTTTTCTATATACTCAACAGTTTTGCCGGTAAAATTAAATGTTTGTTACCGCTACCATAAAAATCAATAACCTTTTGTTTATTACTTTTTTTTAATATTTTAGGCAAAAAATATTTTTTTCTTCATACATTTATTTTTACCGGCAAAACTGAGAAAAACGTTATATGAACAGATTAAAGGAATTGTAATTTTTAATTTTTTTAAAATTGTTTGAGCAAATCGGACTAGTGGTTCTCGAGTTATGTCAAAAAAAGACCACCAAAGGTCAAATCGATATATCTCGATTCCTAGGGTTGACCCAGCGAAACGCCGGGACACGTATAACTTCTTTTTTACCGATATAACTTTGTCTCACAGTGTAATCAAAGGAAATATTTTGAAAAACAATAAAGACATTTAAAAATATTTGTTATTATTTGCTATTCCTGAAATAGAATAATCCTACTGAAAATTATACATATCCCTCATTTAACTTAGAGTGACGGCGTTTTAAATTTGAAAATTTTAGAGAAAAGTGTGATTTTGGCTAATAGTTTGGGTAATATGTAGTATTAATTTTTGTTTTTTTAGCTAGCTCTAACAAAATCTCTTTAAATTTTTTAATAACTTAGTTAAAGAATATTGTTTTTGGAAAATTTTGTGAAACTTCGACAACGTTTACCCTTTCTATCCAAGGTCAAAAGTGAAATTTTAGAAAATTTTCGATTTTTCCTGACAGTATAACAAAACATTGTGTTGTTTCTTGCGGAATTTGGTGAAAGTTGTTTAAAAACCTCTGTTAACACCACATTTTATATACATATAGTAATAAAAAATTAGAAATTAACCCTTATGGGATCAAAATGATCACAAATTTTTAAAATGTAAAAAAGTGCTATTTGACGTGAATATCGACATATTTTTTGGTCTTACGGGTAAATGTTAAAGGTAAATTTGCTCATTTTTGAATATAATTCAAATTCTGAATTCTAAACACAATAAAATTTTCTAAAATTTTAGTAAAAAGCATAAAAATAGAAAAACTTATTATTTGTTTTTTTTTTTATTTGTGGGACCAACTGGACTCTATTCTTTCCATCTTTGAAAAACATGAATAAAAGAAACCCCGTTTTTCCTTATTTTTCTCTTTTACTCCATCAAACTTTTGTAATTTTTGATTTTCTAATAAAAAAAAAAAATTGTATTGTCGAAATGAAAGTAATGAAATGAAAGAGTATTAAAGATATAATTTTAATTTATTACTAATATATAAAGATAATTAAAAAATGAAACCCGAAATCAATTAAAAAACTAAATTTATTACATTTTTTTCATGAAACAGCTTTATTTATTTTTTGTTAAATCACGAAATTGCCATTTTTAAAAACTTATTTTGTTAATTGTGCGACCGAAGTTTTATAGGTGGTGGTATTTCTTTCTCTCGTGATTTTTTAAAAAAACACATATCTCTAAAACTAAGAGAGATACAACCAAATTGACGAAATTTCGAATAGATGAATAGTGAATTTAGACCCTCGGAAATTATTGATTGAAATTTTTCATTTCATAAAAACACAAAATTTTATCTAGTTTGGAGTATTCGTTCATACTATGTGATGATGAATACTCCATGATGTCGACTAGCTCCGGTTAGGGTCCCGAGACCCTATATTAACTATAGTTTTACTAATTTTTTATTTAAATTTGGATTTAAAAACAACAAAAAATATTATTAAAATCAACAAGTTTTATTTAAGCAATAAAACAGGAATATATTTGGTTAAAATAACAAATTTTTCTCTTTCGGGATATACGTTAATTGCATTAAAAGAATTAAATGTGCTAAAATTTCAAAACTTGTTTAACAAATTGTGAAAAATAATCTGTTGTAGGCATGTCCCTATCCAGATTTCATTCTTGCCTAAGGAAATCGTCATGGGACGACGTTTTTAGAATTTCCAGAAATATTTGTCAATGAGAATTTCTTGTTCTCGTCTAGGAGCCTTATTAAACATTTAAAGTATCAAAGAAGAAACAAAAATTGAGTATATGCTGAATATTTTATTCAGAGTAAAAAGAAAACTTCTAGTCTGCCTAAAAGTACGCTCCTCGAATTGTTAAAACCATTTTCCTATAAATCCATTATACTTATCTTCCAGCAGACTAAAATCATACCATATAACAATGTATTTTCTTTCCGAATTTGACCACTTGACATTAAATGGTGTTTATTTTATGGGAAATTTATAGGTCATTATATGGCAGCATTCTGTTGGAATTTTTAGTTAAAGCATCGTAAGTTGTTTGAGTTTCACGTGAAAAAACTGTTATACTCCATATAAAAAAAACTAATTTTTCACGACAATGAGTTTCACGTGAAAATTGTGTAGAGTTTCTTTTCACGCAAATTTAATGTACAAGACTATTATTTTTCTCGGGAAAAAGTGACATTTTGTGTTCATTGTGATTGTATCTTTGTTATAAAATTAAAAAAATTTATCATTTTTATAATTTAAATTGCATTTTGAGGCTTTTAAAGTTCGAGTGAAATTTTTCTACATGAAAAACAACTTACGGTGCTTAAATGTAAAACAATACAAATTCATAATAACTTTTATTTTCTATTACAAAACTAATAGATCCAGGAATGTATGTTTCCCTATATGTTAAAAAAATAGAGATGAAAGTAAAATAAGTTTATCTTTATTTGTTTAATTTGTTAGTTATTTAAATTTTGTGTAGTGGTTGTATATTTGTAGATAAAACTATATTTCAAGGTTTCGGCTTATAACCTTTTTTCTACATTTTGCAGTTCAAAGTTTTGTTTATGTTTTTTTTTCAGTTTCTGCTGTTTGTTTGAAGTTGAAGTTTCGTTTGGTGCGCTCATTGTAGTATTTGTTTGTGGTTAACGAACTTGTCCTTAATGTGTCACCAAACGGTAACTGATGTTTTTTTTTTTTGAATATTGTTACAAAGTCTTACAATCAATGATCATGAATTCAAAGAAAAATATGTTCATATTGCACCAGGTAAAATAAATGTACAACAACAAACAGCTGCCTGCCTACGCAGCTTAATATGCCACAGAGAGACAGAGAAGCCATTCAGTCAAGCAGTCAAGCAGTCAGTCAGAGCCATATTGGCAACACAAAAAACCAAGAAATCAGAGTAGCAACATACAGTGTTCCATTATTACTGTAAGTAGTCATAGTTTTGTAAACTGTTATGTAAATATTGATATGCATTGTTCTATTCTTAACTATGAACATCGAATATTGAAAAGAACATGTCACAAATGATCGCTACACAAGGGGGGTTTCTGGAAATAGACTACAATGATCTTCTACATTTATTATTTTGTTAACAATAAGCTGCATTACATTTAAGCAATCGTGATAACTCTTTTTATTTTATTAATTTATAATTTCATATATTTAGTTAGAATATTCTGAATAACTTTTTTATATCTCCTTATGATCTTGGGGAATATTGTTTAAGATTTTATTCTCTCATTCTAGTTTTTTTTATATGTATTATCTATGAAACTCTATTAACACATAAATCATATTGTTTGGTGATTTGCATAATATCTTAAGTGCTTATGCATAATAATTTGAAAACCTTATAACACTTTTATAAAATGAATGGAAAATTTGTTTTATAAGGCATTTAAAAATTTATAAAGTGATTATGCATATGACCCTTTATGTATAATTTTATTTTATATATGTATATTATTATATTTATTATAAACTAGCATGCACCCTGGCTTTGATTGTGTACAAATAAAACAAAAACTATGTATTTTCTAACTGTAAGAACACTATTCTAAGATCTTCAGAATAACCCAAGTGATACTTTAAAGTGCTATAAATTTGAAAACAATTTTTCTTTCAATTAAAATTGGTTTCAATCTCGAAACCCATGGGGATAGTTTCATGGAATTGCTACTAAAAATTGGAAAACCCACAAGTAATCTGAGGTAGAGGTTTCTAGGTCTGAAGGCATAGTAGATTGCTATTCAAAATTTTATATAAAAGATTTTGATTTTTCAATTGAAATTGACAATAATGAACATTAATTGAATTATATCGGTAAAATTAAATACAATTGCAGTTAAAAAAGTGTACACTGCAAATGAATTTAAAACGAGTAAAAAGGTTAAAGTCGGGCATGCCGACTATACAATACCCTACACCAGTCTGGTGTATTGTTTGGATCCGAAATTCGAATGGGTTAAAATTGGGCTTGTGACAAAATTTTCTATAATGTGAGTCAGCGCACCAAATTTCATTAAAATATCTTAATATTTGCGACCTGCAGTTTGTAACCAAGCCAATTTTGGGGGGACCCTTATATGGGCACTAGTTCTAAACATGGACCGATGTTCACCAAAATCAATAGGCTTCGTCCTTGGGCCAACATAGGTCTATGTACCAACTTTCATCAAAATATCTTAATATTTGCGACTTGCTGCGTATAAACAATATAATTTTGGTGGGACCCTTATATGGGCACTAGGTCTAAACATGGACCGATATTCACCAAAATCAATAGGCTGCGTTATTGGGCTAACATAGGTCTGTGTACCAAATTTCGTCAAAATATCTTAATATTTACTACCTGCAGCCTATAAACAATATAATTTTGGTAGGACCCTTATATGGGCACTAGGTCTAAACATGGACCGATGATCACCAAAATCAAACTTGTTCGTCCTTGGGCCAACATAGGTCTGCGTACCAAATTTCATCAAAATATCTTAATATTTGCGACATGTAGAGTGCGCACAAGATTGCATGGACAGACAGACAGACAGACAGACGGACGGACGGACGGACAGACGGACATCGTTAAATCGAAATAAAAAAAAATTCTGAACCGATCGGTATACTATAAGGTGGGTCTACGACCAATATTTATTGGTGTTACAAACATCAGCACAAACTTATAATACCCTGACCACATAGTGGTGTAGGGTATAATTAACTGATATTGCAGTTACTTTAACTAAAATTGCAATTAAAAATAACTGCAATTGTAGTTAATTCAAATACAATTGTAATGTACACCTTTTTAACTGCAATTGCAGTTAATTTTACCCACAAAATTCTTTGAGTGTAGTATACACTTGAGCCTTAAATGCCGAACTAACTTTTCTTATATCGTTTTAGAAATTCGTAGATATTACTATGACAGAATTTTGCAAAAATAAGAGCTCATGACTGTTTTAGACCCTATAGGGTCGAGAGTTTTAGTTACAGCTGTTGACAACTAATTAGAAACGCCTTTTATTTTTAAAATAATGCTTAAGTTTTTATAAAAAAGAAAATTAATATTCATTTATTTCATAATATTTTAATTAAATATATTCAATTGTTTACAAATATACAAAAAGAACTTAAAAACTTATTCAGTCTTAAAAATATTTTATAAATTTATTATATTGTTTGAAATATAACAGCGACACCTAATTAGAAACGATTTTATATTATTAGAAAAAAAAAAAACTAATATTAATTTATTTTTCTTACTTTTTATCAATATTTTGTTGCAAATCGCTTTTGCTTTATCACAGCCTCACATCGATTGCGCATTGACGTTATTAGACGTCGACACCGCTCTACTGGTATCGCCTCCCATGCTTTCTTAACATCCTCAAAAAGAGTCGCCATATTTGTTATATTTTCAGACTAACGGCTGTTTTTACGTCCCCCCATAGATGTTCTATGGGGTTCAAGTCCGGACTGGATGATTGCCATTCCAAAACGTTGATGAAATTATCGTCAAAGAGTTTTTTTGCCAGCCTCGCCGTGTGCTTCGGATCATTATCCTGCTGAAATTGCCATATAATAGGCAAATTCTCCTCTGACCACGGGAGCATGAAAGTATTTGGTATATCAACGTATTTCTCTTTATTTAAGATTCCATAAATTTTATAAATTGGACCAATATCATTCCAGGATTAACATCCCCATACCATAATTGACCCTCCACCATGCTTCACTACCCGTGAAACGAAGCGAGGATTAAATTCTTGGTTAATGGGTCATCTATCGTATTTTCGACCATCTGGACCAAGGCGATTAATCTTTTTTCATCGCTCCAAATTACATATTCCCAATTTCAATGGGAATTCGCGGAATCCACACGACGTTTTCTTTGAATCCTACACAGAAGTGGCTTCTTTCGTGCTGCTCTTCCATGTAGCTCGGCTTCCGCCAAACGACGTGCAATAGTCCGCTTGGATATCGTGACATTTAAATTGTCTTGAGTATCACGTTGGATATCCGTAGATGACTTTTTTGGGCCGGATTTGGAGATTCGCGTTATCATTCGATCGGTATGTGCTGATGTGTTTCTGGGTCTCTTCTTTCGCGGAACATTGGCTATGGTCTCATATTTATTGATATGTTCTAAATCATTAAAAAAAAACATTTTTTGGAACACTTTAGCTGCTCTGCTATTTCTTTATAAGACTTTTCAGACTTCAAAAGTTCAAAAATTGGTCTCCGTTCTTCAGGAGTGCAGCTTTTGCCTTTTCCCATGATAAGTCTTAAAAATTATAATTTCTTATTTGCTATAAAACATTAATTTGGAAACAAATAACCGTACAATATTTTTTTTTTATCAAAATAGCTCTTAGCCAAGAAGACTTTAATAAACAATTACGCGCTTCTAATTAGTTGTATTTTCAGAAATTATAACAGCTTTTAAAATAAACAGCAACAAAAATGAGCGTAAATGATAATAAAAAGAGTAATAAATATAATACAATTGTTTTAAACAAAAAACGTAACGGTAAATTTACGAAAATATCAATAATGATCATCAAGCTCTAGTGTAAAAAATGCGTTTCTAATTAGTTGTCAACAGCTGTATATTTAAGTTAAATTTTGGTTAATATGAAACAGTTAGTAAATCAACTTTTGCTAATTTACTAGATTACTTGCTATTTGAATTCAATTAAACTTAACTTTAAAGTAACAAACATTTTGTAGGTTCAACAGTGTGGTTTTCTTATTTTTAGTCTACTAATATTAAGCAAAAATTTCCGCAGACTTTACAGTATAATTTATCATTTTGAATTAACTAAAAGTTTGACCCAAATATAACTAAAATTCTGTAAATGAAACAGTTTTATTTTAGGCGTTCTTAATTTACTGGTATTTAGGAAAAAAAATTATTCTAATTTTAGCAGTTTTTCTGCAAGGTCACTTTAGAATAAATGAGCGCTATGTATAGTTGATCTTTTCTATTTGGCAAATGAATGTTTTTATTTCGATTTCAGATCATAAATTAATATCACTTGCTGTTTAAATTATTTTTCAAATTAAAGAAAGGTGATACAATTTCCACAAATAAATTACAAAGTATAAAAATTTTTAAAGAATTCGAAAGAAAGCTTTTAGTAGCCTTTTCTGCTGAGTGTAGGTAAAATCAAATTTACGTAGCGCTGTTCTATTCGATTTTTCTATCGTCTTATGAACAAGCTTTGACAATATTTCCACCAATTCCCAATAGTAGTTGGCTTTTAACCAGATTGGTGTAGGATATCATAATGTCGGCGTGCCCGACTTTAACTAATTTACTAATTTTTTTTTATAAAATTTGATCTTAACTTTTTTGTTCTAGTTTTTATCTCAGATTTCTTTGTTGCATTCCTTTAAGGAAATTTTAGAACTTTAAACGTGTTCATTAGGGTGGGTCGATTTAGCAATCGATATAGTGCCATCGATTTTTCGATAACTTTTGGCATGGGGAAATAAAAGTTCTACTACGACATATCAAAAAAATCATTTAGAAGCGCCCAAATTTTTTTTTTTTTTTTTAAAGAGAAGCAACAATCAGGACATTTTTCCTATTAATTAACGTGTTGCTTCCTTTGGAAAGGGGATAGAGAAGAAGTGAAAGGTGGCGAAAGATGAAGGGCTTCACATATGGAAATTTGGGCTGATTTAATTTATTTTAAATATTACCTTTCCAAGGTGAAATTATTCTCTAAAAACGATGACGATAGCAGCTTTTCCAAAAAAAATGTTTTTCTTGGGGTTTTGGACGAGTTTTTGTCGAAAAATCGATCTTTTTTTACGCGTTATTTTTTTTTTGTAGGTATGATAAAAAAAATTCGCCGATTTAAAATTTTTTAAATATATTAAAAAAAAAAAATACTAAACTACTTAAAACCCAGCACTTTTTTATATTTTCGATGCTAACCCACATTATATAATGCTATAGCTAGCACAAAAATTGCTGAAGTGGCAAGCCTGGATTTGTTTTTAGGTCTCAAATTGTCCAATCTTAAACGCTATTTTAAATCATTATGATCCCACTAATAATTTAAGGCATTATATAATTACAAATCAATAAAGTTATAAATAATTTTCTTTGTATTAAAAAAGTTACCCTACGGGAAATTTTAACAAACTGTCACCGAACTGGCCCCTTTATATGAAATATACTGGTTACTTTTACATGGCGTTGTCATAGGAGGGGGAAATTGACCCCTTGTGACATGTCACATGACAAACCCTAGGACAGGTTACTGAACTCGCACAAAAAACAAAGTTCATGGACCTGTCCTGGGATTTGTCTTCTGACATGTCACAAGGAGTCAATTTCCCCCTCCTATGACAACGCCATGTAAAAGTGACCAGTCTATTTCATATAAAGGGGCCAGTTCGGTGACAGTTTGTTAAAATTTCCCGTAGGATATATTTACAATGGACAAACTCTAACATATTTCAATTTTATATAATTGTATATAATTGCCAGTGTAGAAACGGTAATGACATATCATTATTTTTTGGACTACCAGTAATGACACCCACTTACCTTCTGCATTACTTTAAAATATATAATAATGAGTTACTGACAATGACTTATTTTTATCATTATTTCAAATAGAAAATAATTTTACAGATTTTTTTTTTTTAATTTTTTGAAATCTATTTTTAGATTCAATATTTTTTAAACACTGGTAAGGATATCTGTAACCACATATTTTTTGATTTTTTGTATGTTGCCGAGTAAGCTTACTTGTGTGCAGCAGGTCAATTATGTTTTTATCTATTAAATATTACATGTCGATATAGCTCAGATGGTAAAGCTATTGACTGGCAATCTGTAGACCCAAGTTCGATTCCTGCACCAGCAAATTTTATTTAAAATAAAGAATACAATAAAAAACATTTTTTTGTATATAATGTATTTTTTTGAAAATCTATTTTTAGACTCATTATTTTTGTCAGTACTGGTAACCACATAGGTATCGATATATTTTTTGATTTTTCGTAGGCTGGTGTGTAACCATATCTCATTATTTTTCGCGACATCGCCATATAAAGGTAATAAGAAATGTAATAACAAAAGTAACTAGTTACTATTACCAAGTATGTAGTTACATAACCATGTAATGATTTTCAATACTGGGTTCTTTATTATTACCACATTAAACAATAGCAACGAAAACAAGATGTTAAATATACAGCAATTCATATGTAGTTTTATATTTTTCTACATTGAAAATCTTTATAAATCGGCTTTAAATGTGCCACACGCAAATTTGTCTCGTTTCCCACGATCAACGGTTAGACATACAATATTCGTTTACTAATGTTGATTTTAGATAAAATACTTGTGTAAAATTACAAACATCTATAAATACAGACCGACATACATACATATTCTTATTCATATCCCAGGAAAACTTTTTAGAATCGGTTGCCAAATATTTGCTTGCAACCGGATTTGAAGTCGGAAACATCTGATTACAAACCCTTTTTAACAAGGTCTTTGCTACGCCGGTGCATTAATTTTGTAATGTTGGCAATTTCTGACTGGATAGTACTGAATAACCAATTGTTTTATGTTGGCACTCTAATCCACGGAAATGTTTGTACAGTAAAATAAATAATATTAAATCGATTTTTGTAAACACTGGTAAAGCGTCCCAAATGAATGTTCTGCTGGTCGTTTATTTTTAACACCACAATTTCCCAGTGGTATGTCATTGCATTATTATACCCTACACCACTATGTGGTCAGGGCATTATAAGTTTGTGCTGATGTTTGTAACACCAAAAAATATTAGTCCTAGACCCACCTTATAGTATACCGATCGGCTCAGAATTTTTTTTTATTTCGATTTAACGATGTCCGTCTGTCCGTCCGTCCGTCCGTCCGTCTGTCTGTCCATGCATTCTTGTGCGCACTCTACTTGGTACACCGACTTATGTCGGCCCAACGACGACGCCTATTGATTTTGGTTAAAATCTGTCCATGTTTAGACCTAGTGCCCATATAAAGGTCCTACCAAAATTATATTGTTTATACGCTGCAGGTCGCAAATATTAATATATTTTGATGAAATTTGGTACACAGAGCTAAGTTGGCCGAAGGACGAAGCCTATTGATTTTGGTGAACATCGGTCCATGTTTAGACCTAGTGCCCATATAAGGGTCCCCACAAAATTGACTTGGTTACAAACTGTAGATCGCAAATATTAAGATATTTTAATGAAATTTGGTGCGCTGAATCACATTATAGAAAATTTTGACACATGCCCCTTTTAACCCATTCGAATTTCGGATCCAAACATTAGTTGGCTTTTACCCAGACTGGTGTAGGGTATTGTATAGTCGGCATGCCCGACTTTAACCTTTTTACTCGTTTTTATTATACTACTCTCGATTTCTGACTGGATCGTGTTTTTGTTATATTTCAGCACATAACTGTAATGTTTTGACGAGTTTGGCCGTTAAGTTCAGCTTCAATCGCTGTTTGGAGGAAAAAATATTTTCAGCCAAAAAAAATTTGTTTTAAAAGTTTGTTCTTTTTTTAATTAAAAAAAAATTTTGTTCAATAATTTTTAACAGACAGGTCACGTGAGTAAAATTTGAGTCACACTAACTATCGCTAATGATAGAAAAATTCCAACCACTCACAATTATTCACTCTACTCAGTCTCGTTCAAGTGACAACACAAATTCGTGAAAAAAAACTCATCTCGCCTGCTGAGCTCTAATGTTAGCTATAAACTCACCTTTTATAAACTAAATGCTCACATAAAACTTTCAGATTTTTCACACAAGTTTTCAGATCTTTGAGTTGAAAAATTTCTCCAACTCCCCGGTGCGCTCCAGTGTGGCATAGGGCAAAAGAAAAATGTTAAGGTTATGTAACCAGATAATTTTTTTTTAAGACTTTTACACCATAAAATCCAAAATTCATCAAATAAAAATATGTTTCAAAACAAAGAAAATATGATCAGTTAAATTTTTACAATTTATTAATAAAGTCTGTAAAGAAAAAAATAATGTATTTTGAATCACCCTGTTCACAGATAAATAATTGATCCAGAGATTTAAATTTTGGGCTTCTGAAATTCTTAAATATTCTCTAAAGAGATGAATGGGGGAATATTTAGTTGATCTCTTATTTTTAAGTAAATGAATGTTCCCTTTAGTTTGACTCCAGATCATAAATTAATATCACTTTCTGTTTAAATTATCCTCAAATCAAAGAAAGATGATACAATTTTTACAAGTAAATTACAAAGAATAAAAATATATTTGAAAGAATTCGATAAGACCAGCAATACAGAATACGTATTTTCGGCTTTCGCTACAAAGCCATCATCAGTGTATTTCGTCTTGTGTGGGCTAATATTTTAATGTTGTCTACTTATGTGACCGCTGAAAGAAAAAAAAAAATAACAGAAAATAAGTTATTCTACAATAGATTTCTTGAAACAGAATTTTTTGTTGGGCTACTCCAAAAATCTATGATGTGAGCTTAGTTATACAGAGTTTAAAACATGAAATATAAAGTGGTCAATCAATATAATGGTCAAAGCTGTTTTGTAAGTAGTTGAAGCGTTGTATAATCATATAAAATTATCATTGTTTTTGTTTTGCTTTAGAAAAAAATTACATATTTTTGGTATGATATAAGATAGTAATTAGATTCAATAAATGGAAAAATAAACTTTTGCTAATGCATAAATATTTGATTATACTTTATACCACTACATGGACAGGGCATAATGATTTGGTACTGATATTTGTAGCATTAAAAAATATTGGACGTAGACCAAATTTATAGTTTAAGATTAAGCAATGTTCGTCCTTTCGTCCGTCCGTCCGTCCATCCATCTATCGTGTCTGTCTGTCTGCTTGTCTATCTGTCACTCATAGAAATAAATCTGCAAAAATAGCAGAAGCAGCAACTAAAATTAGTTAAAAATTACGCTGCAGAAAAAACTGTTAAATTAGCAGATTTGTTTTGCTAAATACTAGTAAAATAAAAACAGCAAAAATAAAAGTGCAAAATTTACATAATTTTAGTTATATTAAAGTTAACTTTTAGTTAATTGACATTGACAAATTTTACTGTAAAATCTGAAGAAAATTTTGCTAAATACTACACACAGAAAACAGATTCGTAGTTCCAACCGAATTTTTCGCCAACCTAATTTTTGTAGTTCCAGGTACATTCGCTTTTATTTATTTTTAATACCATTGTAACTACCGAAATTTATTTACAATTTTTGAATTTTTGTTGTGTTAATAGATTACTTTAATGTTTGTGGATTATAAATTCTATAAATAGAACAACACGTTCCACAAAATTTATTTAAAAATTAAAATTTTTTTATCGCTTACTGGGATCGAACCCCCGACCTTCCGCTTGTCAGCCCATTGCTTTCCCTCTAAGCTCTATTTAAATTTTTTTAGTCCAATTTCAAATTTGAATTTCTTCAGGTTTGAATATTTTGTCTATAAATAAAATTATATCAACAACAGAAAATCAGTTGTGTCTTTTAATTTGAATAAAAATGAAATTAAAAGGAATTTATATCGCGAACTGGGATTGAACCGGCGACCTTCCTTTTGTCAGCCCATTGCTTTTCCTCTAGGCTAAACTCGACATAAATTTCTTTTGTCAAATTTCAAATTTGAATTTCTTCAGGTTGAAAATTTGAATATTTTGTTTTTGAATAAAATTATATTCACAACAGAAAATCAATTGTGTCTTTTAATTTGAATGAATAAAAAAATTATTTAAAAAAAAAGTAATGCCTTGGTTGAGGTTTGAACTCAATTCTCTAAGGCTATAAGGCTGTGTCTCTACCTCCTGCGCCACAGATATATACGTTAAGTTGTTGTCTAACCTAGAATTTAAACACGCATATGTATGAAACGAAAAAATATGATAGATTCCAAAATTTTATTATGATAAATAAAATTTCTGTTCCTTGTCTCAATATATTATTACAATTACCAAAATAATGGAAGTTAATGGTTAAAGCTACTAAAGTTAAAAAAATTTTAAATTGATTGGAAAAACTAATACTTTGGATAGAGCTAAATTGTTGCTGCCGATATTTTATTTAAATGACTAAATCTTCGATAAATTGGTGGTTGTTGGTATTGAAGGTAATGTGGAAGTTAGTAATTTTTTAATATTGGTTAGAAAAGCCAATATTTTGGATAATGTGACAGTGTTTTGGTTCATCATATATATTTTTTGTTCACAAATAAATATAACTTTCTTGATGATGAATTTTAAATAACTGCAATTAAAATTATTGAATGATGAAAATATTTCGTTGGTTCCGATAGAATTCCAACCAATTTATTTTCTGTGTGTACAATAGTATGCTAAAACGAGTAAAAAGGTTAAAGTCGGGCATGCCGACTATACAATACCCTACACCAGTCTGGTTAAAAACCAACTAACGTTTGGATCTGAAATTCGAATGGGTTAAAATGGGACTTGTGTCAAAATTTTCTATAATGTGAGTCAGTGAACCAAATTTCGTTAAAATATCTTAATATTTGCGACCTGCAGTTTGTAACCAAGCCAATTTTGGGGGGACCCTTATATGGGCACTAGGTCTAAACATGGACCGATGTTTACCAAAATCAATAGGTGTCGTCCTTGGGCCGACGTAAGTCGGTGTACCAAGTTTCATCAAAATATCTTAATATTTGCGACCTGTAGAGTGCGCACAAGAATGCATGGACAGACGGACAGACGGACGGACGGACAGACGGACATCGTTAAATCGAAATAAAAAAAATTCTAAGCCGATCGGTATACTATAAGGTGGGTCTAGGACCAATATTTTTTGGTGTTACAAACATCAGCACAAACTTATAATACCCTGACCACATAGTGGTGTAGGGTATAAATAGCAAAAACAAACTGTTATATCTATAAAATGTTTGCTATTTTTAAGTTAAATTTAGTTGAATTCAAAAAGCAGTCTATCCTATTAAATTAACAGAAATATTTGCTAAAATAAAAAAATTGGAAACCGCTGTTTTTAAAAGGCTCGATTTTTATTTACATTTATTTTAATCTGTCTATCTATTTGCAGGGGTATGGCATCACCAAACATTAGTGGACTATCAACCACACTGAAGAAGGGTATAATATAATCGTCATGACCAACTTTAAATTTTGTGCTCGTATTTTTTATATTTGAAACTGTTTATGTTTAATTTGTGTTATTAAGTAATATTGTAATTAAAATTTAATCTAAAATAAGTCGATGATTAAGTGCTAGCTAGGGTGTGGGGCCTATAAATAGTGGGTCATAAGTTTAAAACTCGCTTACAATACCCTAACACTACATAATTTTTATTTAAACTTCAAATCCTCCCACATTCCTATATTTTCTCTGCTTTTCATAGGTCATAATTAATTGAAAACCAATTATTGTGGTTACATGTATTTTCTAACAAATCGCAGTACTTTGTTAAAAGTTATAGCTGATTATGGCTAAATAAATTCCCATACTGGGACATCTAATGATTTTTTAGCCACTAGTTATTGTAAATATATACATATGCATTTCGACTCTCATATAGCTTTACTAACTACAAATACTTTGTATGTCTTACCTTAGAAAAATAAAAACACAATATTTATTAACTATTCACCTGTACGAAAATAGTCAATGATATGTATGTTTAAAGTATCCAAAAAGTTAAACTCCTCAAAACAAACCATAAACATAAATAATAGTTACACAGAAACTGTTTGTTGGCCAGTACGCGTGTCTATTTGTGCCTGGTTAACTCGACAATAAATGCTGGCATATGAAATGCTGTACATGAAGCTGTTGTTGTGGTTCACGTTTAGATGTCAATCTAAAAAAATCTTAACAATCCGATGCGTGCCTTTATGTCATAATAACTTCATTTGATAGTTTAAGTTATTTTTGCTGTCTTTATATGAATTTTTTTTTCTTGTTATTATATTTTTCTATTAACCAAAATAAGAAACAAAAATTGTTTACAATACAATAATGTTTATAGTTTTTTTTTTATTTTTTTTTTCATTCAAAGTGAACGTGTCATACAAACGTCTGATGTTTGTTAACATATTATACATGAAAAGTAAGCACAGTGAGTTTTGAACAAGCACAAAATTTTAACGAGGCGTATAATTAACGTTATTTTGTAAATTAAATCAACAAAAATTAATAGGAATTATACATGAATGTTTTGGCAGGAGGAACTGATATCATTGAATTATATTTATATATTAGCTAGTGGAGATAATAATAATTAATGGAAATAATTCTTATATGTATAATATGGGGAAAAGTTCGCGATCGACCCAAATTTATATGGATTTTTTTGAAAAAATTTCGATGTTATAAAACGAGCTATTTTCATATATTTTTACAGTTTTAGTCTGGCCTGTTTTAAGAGATCTTTTACTACCCTACTAAAAAAAATTGTATGAGTTTTGATATTATATATAATTACATCCGAAAATTGAGAACATATAATTGTATCAAATTAGATCATATTATGGTCATATTGGATCTAATTTGCCACAATTGATCTAATTTGATGGAATAAGGTATGGTTTGATACAATTTTATCCGGATTTTGTCCTCATCCAAATGTATCATATATAATATAATCATATCCAACTAGATGTAATGGTATATAATTCGATACAATTGTACATAATTATATGAGGTCTATAATAATACAGCTCTATATATAATTGGATATTGTAAGATGTTGCGCTATATATTGTGCAATATATAACAAGATATAGTTATATATTTAGGATATAATTTCGTAAAATTGTATATATGTAAGCATATCTTAGTATATATGTTCCAATATATAATTATACAAAATTGTATATGATAATATATGACTATATCAAAACTTTTTTACTTGGGCAGTTTCACCATGAATAGCTTTTAAATAATTTTATTTGAACGATATATTGTAATTTTCTGCCCTTCTATGGAGTTTTCTTATTTTTAAAAATTTTTATCGATTTTTTTTTATTTAAAACAAGCGATTTTTATATATTTTAGTAATTTTTATTATGTCTTTTTTAATATATTTTTATTGATTTATTACCTTCTTCTCATTAACCTCATTCACCAAAAAATTTTTTTTTTGATTTCGTAAACTCTAAAAAGTTTTATTAGATTGAAAGGAATATTTGAATAAAGGAATAATAATAAATTAAATAACAAATTAGGAAAAGGATAAAATATATGATGTAAAAAGAGGATTAATAAAAATAACAAAAAGAACAAGATGAACAAGTGAAAAATGATGTAGGTTAACTTACGCACACTTATCAAATCAAGTATGTGTTTAAGTCTTTTGTTCTTCATTTTCTATATGGCATATCTTTAATTAGGTTGTTGGAAAAATTAACGATTATGGTCTTGGAAGATGTGAAATTTTTGTGGTGGTGTTTTACTATAAACTTTGCAAGTCGCAATAATTTCACAAAAAAAAATCAATAGTGAATGAAATCTGATGTTTTTTTAAAAAAAAAACAAATCTGTAATAGTACAGAAGATTTTTAATACAGTAAAATAATTTTTTGTTCGTTATAAATCTAAATTTAATTCCAAAAGGCTCTAAAAATGCACATAATTTGTTAATGCAATATGACATATATACAAGTTTTAGACCTATTCTTTCCAAATTGGCTTTGATATTTTAAACTTTTTTTTTTTTTTAAAAACCTAATAAAATTTTCAAATTTTAAATTTGTGCGACTATATTTACAAAAGTGTTTGAGATAATGATACACACTTTAGTTTGAAAACGAGTAAAAAAGTTAAAGTCGGGCGTGCCCACTATATAATACCCTACACCAGTCTGATTTAAAGCAAACTAATGTTTGGATCCAAAATTTGAATGGGTTAAAACAGACTTGTGTCAAAATTTTCTATAAAATCATAAAAGAAGCGAAAATCGAAAATATAGCCCATATGGGCGATAGGTCTAAATATGGACCGATCCTATTTAGAATCAATAGGCTTTTTTCTTGGGACCATGTGAGTCAACGAACCAAATGTCATTGAAATATCTTCGTATTTGCGACTTGCAGCATGTAAAAAAGAAAATTTTGGGGGGTACCCTAATATGGGCACTAGGTCTAAACATGGACCGATTTCAACCAAAATCAATAGGCGTCGTCCTTAGGGCGACATAGGTCTGTGTACCAAATTTCATTGAAGTATCTTCGTATTTGCGACCTGCAGCGTGTAAAAAAAAAATTTTGGGGGGTACCCTTATATGGGCACTAGGTCTAAACATGAACCGATTTCAACCAAAATCAATAGGCGTCGTCCTTTGGCCGACATAAGTCGGTGTACCAAATATCTTAACATTTGCGACCTGTAGAGTGTTCACAAGAATGCATGGACAGACAGACAGACAGACAGACAGACAGATAGACAGACGGACGAACGGACATACGGACATCGTTAAATCGTTAAATTCTGAGCCGATCGGTATACTATTAGGTGGGTCTAGGATCAATATTTTTTGGTGTTACAAACATCAGCACACACTTATAATACCCCAACCACGTAGTTGTGTAGGTTATAAATAGGGCACGGAATTAAGCTTAAACTGTGTAAGGCGTTTTCTTCCCGAAACTATAGTTACTAAATTATAAATTTTTTATTGCAAAAATCTAAAAAATTTAAATCGCAAATTGTGCCAATTTGATTAAACTGGTTGTAGATTTGAAATCAGCACCCCCAATTATCCTAAATCCACTGCAACAACATTCAGGTTTTCTTTTTTTTTGTAGAGCAGTATAATACTCCATTTTAATTTTATATAATTAAATTGTATAATCAATGTGGTTTTTTATTTTTGTTGAACAATCGATTTGTCATTTAGTCTCTAATATGCAGTTTCTTACTAAAAATCAATAAAATTTTTTTCAATAACACTAAAATGAAAAAAAGATATTTCAAAAGTGTCGATAATTCATATAAATATTTCTTATTAATATGAGCGTTAAATTAAAAATTTCCGAGTGAGGCCGAAAATGCAATTCCAACTAAATTTGTTAAACCAGGATTGTTAATTAAAAAAAAAACAAACTTAATTAACTACCTGATAAACGGATTGATATGATCATAAGCGATGATAATTTAATTGTTTCTATAAATGTTACTATAGGCTAGAAAATACTTATTAAACCATATTTTTTTTTCTATTTTTACATCGACATTTTTACAAACATTTAATACGTATTGTATATTTTTTAATCCGGTTACAACAATTTTATCTTATTTGTCATAAATCAATATCATGAGCATTTATAACTTTATCAGTAAGAAAAATAATCTTAAAAAAATATACTTATGACTTGCAGAATAAGGTATTAGACATACATTTAAGCAAAAATATTATGTATGTAAGTTACAAGTATATGATGTTCATATAAAATATGCTCTACATTTCATACGGATGCTGGTTAACAAACATTAAAGCAGTCATAAATAGTGCAGGCCCCACATATTTTGTATATATGAACCAGAGTGTATCATATCCATATCACAAACAGCAAACAGCAAACAACCCAACTAAGAAACTCCTCATATGTAGACGACAAGCGCAAAGAACTAAGCACGAATGTATCTATGTCTGTTTGAATGAATGAATTGGTTATAATGGAGAGTTGCTAAAAACTTTAACTATTAATCAATTTGCAATTTTTCAAAATTAATTCAACAAACAAGTATTCATTCAGCATAAACTCCACATGTATTTATATTGTATTTGTATGTATTTGCATACTATGGGCCTAAAATAACTTATATTTATATAACTAAACGGCGAAAAATGTTTTATTTAGAGCATTTTATAATGGCTTAAAATAAAGGCTATCATCTCCATATAGCACTGCTTATGCTTCGGCTGAGGTAGTTCAGTCATGTTCAGGGTCTACTTGAGGACCCAAACATAATCAGTTTTCCCGTTTAGGGTATTTATTAATTTTTTTAATAACACATAAATTAATGGAGATCTGACCATCAATTCTACATATTTCGGACATGTGGATTAAAATGTTCGTACAAGTAAATCTAAATTTCGTAAATTTCAGACGTGTTTTCATAGAAAATTTTGTTGCTATTTTATCCCATTTTCTAACCCTCAAACCTGAAATTAGGCTGCTTTAAAAATATATGTCTCTTATTTATTTCCCTCTATCACATATCAAAATTTGGGAAAGTGTATTTTTTAATTTCAATATAGCGCACTCTTTATCCATGCCACATTAGTGTTCTCCAAGCTTGTATGGAGGAAAATAAATTATTTGGGTGTAGAACTACTTCCCCCAAAAAATTAGGATAATCGGACATCGGGAGACGTCCCGCATAGGCCCTGAAATTTGGAACTTGGATTACAAGGGGAAAATATGACTTTTTGTGTATTTTCTCGAAAACATTGATATATACCCTGACTACGTAGTTGTGTAGGGTATAACTAATTCGAATTAAAAACACTAAAGAATCGTGATTTAGCGTGCATTCTCATTGTAATAATGCAATAAGTTATAACAGTTTCCCCAGGCAGAATTCACGCTAAATCACGATTCTTTAGTGTTTTTAATTCTAAATAATTTTGAAATATCAATGTTTTCGAGAAAATGAACAAAAAGTCTTATTTTTCCCTTATAATCCGAGTTCCAAACTTCAGGGCCGATGCGGCACGTCTTCCCGATGTCCGATTATCCTAATTTTTTGGCGGACGTAGTTTTACACCCAAATAAATATTTCCAGGGGGTACAATTATACAATTATATGTGAAGTTATATATATAATATTTCATATTTTCCAATAAAATATTCGAGCTCGAGGTCCAAATTTTGTTTGTTATAATTATTATTATTCGACCTTTTTGGTTTTTGTTTTCCAATCACATATTCGAATTCGAGGTCCAAATTTTGTTTAAATGTTTATTTAAATATAATATTTCGATTAGCTCGCAGGACTCAAAGTTATCGCCATTTGAACTAACCGAGTAAAACGGAATTTATCCAATAGTATCCATTTGGATCCCAAATTAAATAGAATTCCATCTAATTGCACTTTACTAGATCTGATTATAAATATTATATACAAAATAATCCATATTTGAACAGATATGCCCCACTGAGAAAATATTAGTTTATTTTCATCATAGGGCCATATAGGCCTTAACAGCACGTAGGGGTTATTTGTGGAATTAAATGAAGGATATTATTTTCTGACCTACGAAATTTCAATAATTCATTAATATCCACTCAGAAATATCTGTTATTATGTTTAAAAATTTAAAATCTCATTAAATTTGAATTTAGACCTTAAACAGGGGCTATTTATTGGATCTCCATTTTGCCCTAATTTAGAAGATTGAAGTATTTGCTGTAATATTCTGTAGAAAAACATTTGGAATTAAAAAAAAAATAACCTTGCCTAAAAGCTAAATAAGTCACAAAAATTGCAGTTTTCTCGAAATCCGCTAAAATAAAATCGGTGCAATAACCAAACGAGAAAAGGAATTCCTACATTTTTTGTAGTTTTTAATATCTAATATGGTGTTAATAAAACCTAAGAGTTCAATCTTTGACTTTTCAAAATTTCTTTAAAAAAATTTTAACAAATTTTAAATTATATATTTGAAAACAGTTCTTAAAACTTCCAAACTTTTTGGCACTAATTTAAAACGGGTTAGCAAAACACAATACAAAAAATACTTCTTATCTGAGTTTTTTAGAACTAATAGAATAAAACAATTATGTTGTTCATAAGGGGTGTGCTATCTGTTGTATCGTTGTATCATCCTAACAAAAAACAGAGTTGTTAAAATTTTTATTTGTGTTTAACAAAGATTTTCTATTCAGTTTTCTATCTGTTAGCACACTCAAACATAAGACATTAAACATACGTAAAAATGTTGTATCGTGTTATTCTCAAATGTTGTATTTTTGCAATTTAATTTTTAACAACTCTGTTTTTTGTTAGGACGATACAACGATACAACAAATAGCACACCCCTTGTGAAAACCCTTAATATTTCTGTAGTAAATTATTTTAAAAATGGGGTCTCCCATGGTCCTGATGAATGACAACACCGGTTTTTAATGCAACAGATGGCGCTGACTGCTGTTTTTTTGGCAATACTGTTTCATTTTATAGGGGAGCAGTGTTGCACAAAAAGTTTTAGCTTATTCCCATTTTAAATCTTTATATACCCAATTAATTTAAATTAAACAAAAAATCAAAAAAAGGAGCTAAGTTAGCATCGCTCTTAAGTTCAGAAAATTATTAAGAGTGAGCAAATTAAATAAAATTGAATATTTTACGAAGAAATATTTACGTTTTCATTCGAACTTCAAAGGCCCCAAATCTTTGATAAAATTGTGAAACTAAAAAAATTTTATTATACGAAAGACAAATCACAATTAAGCTGAAATGTCACCGTTTCAAAATAAAAGTTGTATATTAAATTTTCGAGAGAAAAATTCTACACAATTTTCACACGAAGTTCATTCTGCAAATCTAGTATGGTGTAAGTTCTAGGGCTCGTAAACTCTTTTGAACATTAAGTTTGCATAAGTCGAGTTTATACGATTCAGAAGGTACATAAGAGGTTATATGATAACCCCTGGTACTTTTTGAGCCTACACAAAATTTATTTTTTTTGAGTCCTTTCCATGTAACAATTTCAGTATTTGGAAAATGGAAAATTTTTTGATTAATTATTGAGCTTCGTTGCTTTTCGTTATTTCATGATTTATAAATATTTGAAGAACATTTCTTCAATAATTCAAATATTTTGTAGAAATTTTTAAATCCTTTAACAGACCTAATTTGATCGACTTTAATTTGAAATAATACGCATATAATTTATACCAAAATTCTTTTTATTTTGGGCCTAAAACGAAATCTTTTAAAATTTACAAATTTTTTAATATGTCCCCAAAACGAAGTCGAAATCCTTAATTTGGGCCCAAATCCCCTTACCTAACAACTCTGTAAAACCTTATTTGACATAAAAAAATCCTCCCTTGAGAAAATTTCCTAAAAAAAAATCGTTCTTTGACAAAATTTCCCACATGCTAGCGACATCTACAGTTTGTTTACAAAATTATCGCTGTTGCATCTCTATATTATATGTCTCTGTTGATAACCGCAATTATAGCCTGGACGACAACCTGATAGATAAGATGTATCGCAGCTTGACTGGATGTAGTACAGACAACGAAAATGATAATTTAAAAAAAACTCTACACAATTTCTTTATTTAAATATTCAGCAAATAAATTAACTAGAGTAAAATTTCTCTACAAATTTTTTGATTTTTTTTCAGTCTACTAATGTTCAGCAAAAAATTAAGTGATTTCAGCAAGGATTTTTTCATTTGCAATCGACTAAGTGTTATCAAAACTTTTGCTAAGATTACTATTTTTTGTGGTAAAAACTGGTTCGCTGATTTTCAGCAAACACTTTTGCCGATATTACCAACTTTTTTGCAAGCACGCTCCTGACTAAAAATTTGCTGACACAGCAAAATTTTTTGCTGACTTTACTGACTTTTTTTTTGAGTTTAATTGTAAAAAAACGACTATCCATACCATACTTACCTGAATTTTATTTTATTTTTGTAAACAAATAAAACTTAAACATTTGGGGTTGGTACAAAAGCAGTTTTCGTACGAAGACTACGCCTGAACGCGAAATGGAGCATATATCTTGTGTGCCCTGCTAGAGATTTACTAATAAACGCATAATTCATTTTCTAGCTTTTGTTGTTTTTAATAATTTATGAAATGAAAAATACTAAAATTTCAAATATTTTTGTCAGGGGTATTTAATTGTATTCACAAGAAGTTTAATCGTATTTACAAACTATTTTTATCTATGTAAGGGGCTAAATTGGAATTGCAATTTGCCATGTTACAATTTCTTAGAGCAGAGTCAAAGAATTTATGAAACATATCTTCTTTTCAAAATTCAAAATGGCAAATTTAATATGACCGATAATTTCAAAATAATAATCGGATTCGTTTATAGTTCTACAATAAATTTTTTTATTTCCGCAGTTATTTCCATATTCTAGCCCATAGTGTTTTTGCTAATAGATGCCTAGAAATAAAAGATAAGATTTCGTAAATGTTTTTTTTTTTTTATAAATACATTCATTTTTTTTAGAGCATAAATATTAAATATGTTTTTCATACGTGTATGTATATTTATTGTATTTATTACAATAAAGTGTGGCGTTAACGCAAATAAATCAATTGTTAATATGAGTTTTTTTTCATATTTTCCTTCTCTGTGTGCCGCAACAATTAGTTAAGTTATTACTCAATTTTTTTAGCCTCTAGGGAAATTTTTCAACCTGAAACCGTATCAAAATCAAAATTAAAAAAAAAATCATACAAAATCCTTTTATGGTTGTTTAGTATAAATGTATGATAATAATGGCCTTAACGAAAAATATGGTATATAAAATGAATTCCATATGATTTTTTTTCCTAAACCACAACTAACTGCCCACATATGTGAATGAATTGTGTTTTTTTTTTTTATTTTATATATATTACTGCAAGATCATTAAAGAAAATATTATGTTAAATATTTTGACCAACAAAGAAAAATTAATAAAAAATGAAAAAGGAGTTTTACTACATATTATGGTTTAAAAAATAATTTATAAAAAATATATTGAATAGTTTTCTAATAACTAATTTTTATAACGATACCATATTTAAACAATGTAACGCAAAACGTGATTTGAATGTAAAATTTGTATTTAAACATTATTTTGAGAAAAAAAAACTCTATAGTTAATTTAGATTTCTATTTAAAGAAAAAATTATGATTTGTTGTTAACAGAAAAAGATCGGTATCATTTGCAAAGAAAAAATTATATAACGGCACGTGCAAAGATTTTCACAAAATCAATTAAAAATGTGTAGTAGTTTGTTTTAAAATGAATGAAAAATTGCATTAACTGATTGGGGACAAGTCATAGATCAGGTGGACATTTTTCAACCAAACGTTGCAGATATACATATAGGCCAATGCTTCATTAAGAAATTTTTGAAATTGTTTTTACCTAACCCTCTAACGGATGCCTCAGGCATTTACCACAAATGCGTCAAGTATGTGTTTTATAATCATAACTGCAGCAATTTCGATAAAAACCATAAGCCCCTAAATATTTTTATAATAAATTTTTCGTATGCAGTATACGGTTTGGAAGCGACAAAATCTCTTAAATACATTTTTCTAAAATTTCAAAAAATAATTACTTTAAAAGGAAACAATTTTCAAAAAATCTAAAAACCATATTTAAATTTACTAAACTGAACTCAAAACCAGATTGAAGCTTTAACTTTTATAATCAGTCCTTAATTTGTTCTATCAGGTTCTATCAGGATACCTTTAAAAAACATCCTCTTAAATTGAAAACTAATTGATGAATGTTTATAAATTTTGGCAGAAAGAATATAACTACACCATTTTCAGTTTTATTTCAGAAAATTCCAACAATATTTCAAAATTGTCTAAAAATGTTTTAAAATTACCCAAAAATGATTTAAAATTGTCCAAAAATGTTTTAATATTTTCCACATACTATATTTTCAAATTGTCTAAAAAGGTTTCAAAAATTGTCTAAAATGTTTCAAAATTATTCAAAAATGTTATATAATTGTCCAAAAATTATTCAAAATTGTCCAAATGTTGTTTAAAATTGTCTAAAAACCTTTTATATTTGTCCAATTGCTTTTCAAAATTGTCCAAAACGTATTTTAAACTTTACAAAATGTATTTAAAAATTACACGAATACCCAGTCAGAAAAATACAAACGGGAAAGCGATGGCAAAGCACTTTAACAGGTGGTACAAGTACTGGCAAAAGATGCTTTCCCATTCCCGAAATGATAACATCATTAGACAAAAGGACCGGCTGTTCAAAAAGCGCCGGAAAAGCACTGGAGAATCAAAATTTTTGAACGTTGGCAAAACGCTGGCAAAACCATAAATTAGGTGGTCTGGAAATATAGTTTCCAAAATAAAATTTAACCCTCATCGGTCCCCTGTATGCACATAAAATAAAAACGGTTCAGCGGAATGACCTTGTATTTTGCAGAGTAGAATTATTTTGTCTGAACAACCAAAAAAAGCCGTTTTTGAATTTGTACCCTTACTGTATTTGCCTGTGCAGTTATAGTTACGAATCGGTCTATGTGTATGTGCGCGCATACACATAAGCAGGTACCTGGAATTGCCGCTTATTTTTGTGTGTGGATTTATAGCACGCTCTTATTTTTTCATTTTAATAAATTCAGTTTGTTCTGGAACACACATAAGTGAAGTTTGTTTGCGCATTTATTTGAATTTTGGTTGTGTATCGAATTATTTGATAAAAAATGGATAGAGTTTTACGTGAAAGAAGGCAGCGAGATGAACTAGAAATGGATTTTGATTTGGAAAGCGAAGCGGGCGAATCTCCGTGCAATAGTGACGATGATTTTGCATTATCAGACGGATGAAGACGACATTGAGCCACTTGCGCAAAATTTAGCAGAAGAAAATGCAGCAAATCCTGAAAATAAATATTTTTCAAAAAATAAGAAAATTGAATATTCATCGCAACCATTTGAAATAAATCGAAGAAATTCATTTCGATGTGCAGAAAATTTCACTTCAGGTAAAAACCTACCCTCTTTGTTATGGGTTCATGTTCATTATATGTTTCATTTTTGTTATAATTCAGGTCCAAAAGCATTAGCAGCTGCTAATATAGTTGATATTTCGTCTGCATTTCACATGTTCCTTGGACCGGTTGAGAATATTATTTTGAACATGACGAATTTATATGGTGTGCGAAAGTACAAAGACGAATGGGAAAACAATGATTTGGACACTCTGCACGCATATCTTGGATTGTTGCTGCTTTCTGGCGTGTATCGGTCATAAGGTGAATGTGTCACTAAACTGTGGAATGAAGAAACTGGTCGGCCAATATTTAGAGCAATAATGTCTTTGAAAATGTTCAAGCGTATCAATGGTTGCATTCGATTTGATGAACGCGAACAACGTATGGCCAACACTGCATCTACAAGTACTTCTGTTCGAATCATAATTTGTAAGCTGTATACACACCAGGAAAAAACATTACCGTAGATGAACAGATAGTTCCGTATCGTGGGCGATGTCCGTTTCGTCAGTATATTCCATCCAAGCCGGCGAAATATGGCATCAAAATTTGGGTGCTATGCGACTCAAAAAGCTGGTATGCATACAACACACAAATTTATGTTGGTCGGAATCGTAATGCCACTCCTGAACGCAATCTCGGACGGCGTGTTGTTTTGGATTTGGTGGAAGGACTTTCTGACAGAAATGTAACGTGTAACAACGTTTTCACTTCGTATGAATTGGCAGAAGATTTGCATAAGAATCGAATGACTATTTTGGGAACAATAAGGACTGAAATTCCTTCAGTTCTACTCGACATGCGTCAAATGCCAATTTATCATACAGAAGTTATATATGAACATAAATTGCAAGCAGTTATGTTGTCATATGTTCCTCGCCGGTACCGATTTGTGACATTGCTCAGTACATACCACAACGTTGTCAGCATAAATGGGAATAGTGAACAGAAGAAACCTAACATCATTGAAGACTACAACAAAACCAAGAGTAGAGTTGATACTATGGATCGTACACATGCAAACGAAAAGTCAATCGGTGGCCAATGGCAGTATTTTGTAACATTTTGTTAGTGCGTTGAATGCATTCGTGACGTTCATTACATTGTTCCCGAATTGGAAAAATTCTAAAACGAACCTTGGATTGAATCTCGTTGAAAAACAGATCACTAAACGTAAAAACCAACCTCAAAGTAATGATGCTTCCAGTGATATTCAAAGAATTCGGGAGATTCGCTATTTACCAACCCAGGAAAATTTTTTACAATCGGTAGCCAACTACACCCATTCTACAACTGGTTCCACTGCAACCGATTCCATGGAACTGGTTCCGGAACTAGTTCCAGAACTGATTCTAGAGCAACCGGTTCCACTTTGGAGCTATAGAAGGGGTTGCTTTTAGGACAATTTCAAACAAAAAAAATCGGTGTTAGAATCGACAGTAGAAGGGGTTGTGAATGAAAAGTACCCAGGAAAAATTTTTACAATCGGTTGCCAACCATGCTAGTTCCGCAACTGGTTCCAATGCAACCGATGCCATGGAACTGGTTCCGGAACCAGTTCCAGGGATCCAATATGGAAGGTATGACTGACGTAGAATCAGTTCTAGAACTAGTTCCAGAACTGATTCCAGGGCAACCGGTTCCACTTTGGAGCTATAGAAGGGGTTGCTTTTGGGACAATTTCAAACAAAAAGAATCGGTGTTAGAATCGACAGTAGAAGGGGTTGTGAATGAAAAGCACCCAGGAAAATTTTCTGTTCCAAAGAATCGGTTGTACAATAGCAGCATTTCATTCACAACCCCTTCTACTGTCGATTCTAACACCGATTCTTTTTGTTTGAAATTGTCCCAAAAGCAACCCCTTCTATAGCTCCAAAGTGGAACCGGTTGCTCTAGAATCAGTTCTGGAACTAGTTCTGGAACTGATTCTACGTCACCCACACCTTCCATATAGGATCCCCGGAACTGGTTCCGGAACCAGTTCCATGGAATCGGTTGCGGTGGAACCAGTTGTAGAATGGGTGTGGTTGGCTACCGGTTGTAAAAAATTTTCCTGGGCAGCTATTGTACAACCGATTCTTTGGAACAGAAAATTTTCCTGGGTAGCTATTGTACAACCGATTCTTTGGAACAGAAAATTTTCCTGGGAAGTACATCTAAACGAGGCCGATGCTGCATCTGCACATGTAAAAATAACAAAAATCTTTTTGCTACACTCTGTGAAAAGTGTAGAAATTTTATTTGTGCTGAACATAACTTCAATTTATGCGAAAAATGTACAAATAATTGACAAAAGTTAAAAATTAAATTTTTTTTCTAATATATGTAATATTCTAATTTTAATTTCATTCTAAATCTACCTTTATGAGGTTCAAATGTATTAATATGATAGTAAACAATATAATAAACATAAAAAATCACAAAACATAAATGGTTGTTAATACAATAGGACCGATTAGATGGATTTCTCAAGGTAGCGATGAGGGTTAAAAAAAGTTCATTTATATTTTTTTTTGGTCCTGCCGCGATTTGAACCCAGGCCGTGAGATTGGCAGACGATTGCTCTACCCACTGAACTAACGAGACATATAATATTTGATGGCTAAACACATAAATGAGTGATAATGCTAGCACTGGCAAACAGTTTTTTGGAACTAATATGCCAGCGAGGGGGAAAAAAGCAAAAAAAAGTTGGTCTTAAGGGAGCTTTTCCATAAACAAAAAAATTGATTTTATAGAACAAAAAAATTTTTAAATTAAAAAAAATTCAAAAAAAATGTTTTGATTGCAACCGGATTTGAACTCGGACCTACAAACCTTTCTTAACGAAGCGTCAGCATTTTTATAAAATCATTGCTCTACTAGTGAATTGGTTATTATACCACTAGAAGCATTGGCTAGGTAGCACTGGAGAACCACTGGTTGAAAACCTTGGCACATCAAACAAATACTGGAAAAACGCTTTTTGAAAACGCTGGTAAAGCGTCCCAAATGAGTGTTCTCCCAGTCATTTATTTTCAACACCGTGGTTACCCAGTGGTATGCCTGTGCTTGAATTTTTGTACCACTTGCGATTTCTGATTGGGTATATTTTAAACTATTACAAATATGTTTTAAAATACTTTATTTGTATTTAAGAAAATTCCATTTTTATTTTAAAATTCTCCAAATGCATTTAAAAATATTCATTTCTATTTAAAAATTTAAAGTTTGTATTTCAAAATTGTCCAAATGCATTTCAAAAAATTCCATTTGTATTTCAAAACTCTCTTAATGTATTTCAGAAAATTCCAAATGCATTTAAAAAGACTCTACTTTGGAATATAAATATTTACAAATATGTAATTTGATAAGGGGTCGATATCGCTAATTTTTCATTAAAAGCCAAGCCCACTTAAAACAAGTGATAAAATAAAAAAAAAAAAAAAAAACAGATGATCAAATAAAATTTTGCACAATTCTCTGGACCATCTCCTCTCATTTCGGGGCAAATGATCTTTAAAAGAAATTTTAATCTTTAAAAGAAAAGGCAACGAGAATGAAATTAGAAAAAACTTTTGTTTCTATTATATTTTCCACCACTGTATTTTTATAAACAACGAACGTTTTTAGAAGGGGCGGCCTTAAATTGAATATTGAAAAATAAGAAAAATAATTGCACTTGTTAAGTTAAAACGCATGGATGGTAACCGAAACGATGCGGTTATCGATAAGGGTAACGCTATTTTAGAGTATTTCGGTAACGTTATTTTAAGGGTAAAGCTATTTCATTTATTTCGGGTTTTCAGTTATTTCGGTAACGGTAGTTTAAGGATAACGGTTTTTTGATTATTTCGGTAACGCTATTTTAAGGTTAACGGTATTTCATTTATTTCGGTATCGTTATTTTAAGGATAATGTAGTCAGTTACTTCGGTTCATGTCGCAATTTTTTTTACAAAAACAAAATAGATTAAAAACAGACCCAATTTCCAAGAGCAGAAAATTTAAAATAACGGTAACGGTATTTTAGGGGTAACGGTATTTCATTTATTTCGGTAACGGTATTTTAAGGGAATCGATATTTCATTTATTTCGGTATCGGTATTTTAGGGATAACGGTATTTCAGTTATTTCGGTAACGGTATTTTAAGGATAACGGTATTTCAGTTATTTCGGTAACGGTAACGGTATTTTAGGGGTAACGGTAGTCAGTTGAAAGGGTTTTGAATCGATAACGGTATTTTAGTGGTATTGCCTGCCAACCCTGTTAAAACGACATAAAATCCCTGTATACCGATAAGTTATGCAAAAAACAAAATAATATTTAAATTTACAATTCAAATTGAATTAATACATAAAAATGTAATTAATTAATTTTGTACACAAAAATAATAACTGATTTATTTACTGCAATAAAATTTGTTTTGAATCATTTATAGCCATTAAAAGAAAATGATTTATATGGGCAATTACATACAATTAACAAATTTAATGCACCGAGTTTTTATATGAGTTTGTGTCTTAAGTCTTTGGAATTCGCATTTGCATTTGCTTCTATGCATATTTTCACCATAAAATTAATTAAATCAAATCTAATTATTTTTTATATATTTTTTTAAACATAAAAAAGTTATTTTAATTTGTTTTTTTATTTATTTTATTTATTTTTGTGTTACCCATAACAGTAAAATATAATCAAAAATGACTTGTTTTAGAAGAAAATAGTTATAAAGTTTTTTTTATGCTTTTATTACATGATCATTAATTTTATGATTATATTTTGTTTGATTTGCAAATGTACAAATATAATGATCAATATTATTAATGATTTTAGTATATTAAAGATAAGAAAGAAACAACATTATAAGTTTAAAGAATTTCTGACCATATAAGCAAACAGCAATAATATTCTTTGTCTGATACTGTTTGCGCCATTATGATGGGATATTTTTTTTTATGACATTAGATAATTTTTTTATGGGCACTCAATACATTTTTTTGTCTAAGTTAAAAAGAAGTTATGAATAATTTAAACAAAATAAGTGTATAAATGAAATATGATTTAAAATAACGAATTTAAATTTAATCAAAATATGTTTTGTATTGACAATTCGAAAAAAAAACTTTACAAAAAACAGCTGCTTTTCAACTAACTTGTTGGTATGCATTAGCTTTAAGCTATATACTTTTTTTTGTCTTCATACACATATTCTGCAGCCAATACATTGAATATAATCCACATTAAAGGAGTTGTTGTTTTTTAATGCATTTGTTTTTTTTTATTTCTATCAAATATCGTAACAAGCATTATTTTGGTTAAATTTAAACTTTGAACTCTATTTGCAATCAATGCAATATTCCACTACCAAAAACAAACCAAACGAGCCATTTTTTTAGGTTTCTTGCAATTTTTTTTTATTTCGTTTTACTTCAAATGTAAGGTGATCGTGTTTGGAAACTTCTATGGCGAGGGAGTTGTTGTAATATATAAAAAAATTGTTTAAAACAAGTAGTGTGCTATGAAAATATTTTCTTATACAAAAATAAATGAATTTCTGTTACAACTTTGGCAAATGTAACTTTATGCTCTTTACTAACAATATTACACAACTTTTACTTTTCTTTGCCTTATGCTAAGGAGGATTTATTTTTAGTTCGTTAGACAAATATAATTTTTCTTATGTCAATATAACTTTGATCAATGATATTAGTAATAACAAGTGGGAAATTTTAATGTTGTAACAAATTATGTTTACAATATTTTTTTTCTATAGACCAGCAATCAGAGGATGTCCCCTACTAATGCACTAAAATAGGTTATGTGAAGCAGGAAATAGGGAGTAGTATTTGTTAATCTTTCACTTGAATTTCTCTAAATTGTAAGTATCAGGAGAGACATCTGCGGGGAGTTTATTTCACATACAATCGGTTGGACTAACTAATAAATTTTTTTTGTAGTTCATTGTTCGACTAACTGTGCGACCACAAACGGCTGAGATCTATTGGATAGGAGTGTGTTACGAACAAAATCTTTTCTCAGCTGAACACTTCCCATAGTAGTAACGACAGGATAAAGTTACCCAACTAACGTTCCAACGATGCTCCAATGAGTCAATAGAGCTGAATATCCTACTGTTGTTAATTTGTTAATGAGCACAGTCGCCCTACTTTTTACATGGTCCAAAAGCTCCAAAATATACTTTTCAACCCTGCCCATATATGGGAGTTGTAATGCTTCTTCTGCGGTATATAGGTGGTATCAACAGTAAGGAGGTCAGAAGAAGTGACGTAGTTCTTATACATTATACAAAAATATCAAGAGCTTAAAATTCCTCAATATTGATTGCACTCATGCATATAGTTGACATTAACGAATCCATGGCCTTATGGGTCATGCCTGTATTAAAGTCTACCCTATTCACGGGACTCCATTGTAATTAGATCCTGATTCAAAGAGCCATTCTTAATCGGCCTTATGCCACCAACTACCACAAGGCTTTCCATAAATGAGTGACAACATATATTTTGTTTTTGCATTAACGTGTTTTGTTTTTGTATTTTCATTCCTGTGACGAAAAACGTCATCTAAAAATCCCAACTATGATCGAAGAAATATGAATGACAAATGATAATGTTATCCGCAAAAAAAGTATGAAGGATTGGAGTTTTGGCCAAGGAAATACTTTAGAAATATTAGAAAGAGAGAAGAAGCAAGAACTGATAATTTCTAAAATGATGAAAAATAAAAAATTCTGGCCCTTCTGATTAAAAACATGCCTTTTGTAGGTTGTGATTGACAAACTTCAATTAGTCACAGTCATCGCTGTGCCGACCGTAGTATCTGTTGTTAAGAGGTGATGCTACAAGTCATATTATGTGTAGGGGGTTGCCGGTTCGATTCCCGGTCATGGTATATTAAAAAACTTTTCATATAGAGACAATTCTACAATTAAAAATATTTTGATCAGTTGATATATAAACTAACCACTGACGAGTCTTTAGGTGAGAGGAAACTGCGGCAGTCTGGTGATTCCCTTGTGTTTGTTACATTTTTCAATAAAAATATTTTTTTTTTTCTATAAAAAAGGCTTTGAAAAAAGAATTTCTGAAATTCAATAAAATTTTTTATTTTTAAAATAACTAATAAATACAACTGCTTATTGTAGAAATACTGTTTTGGTAGTAGTTTATTATGATATTAGAAATGACGGATTTAAACAACTTGTACGAAATAACAGTAAGTTTCCTTAGCTGTTTTCTTTAATCACAGCATACATGGGAATTTTTCATTACCATTGAAATTTCATTACCATTAGTTCATACTAATGACAATGAAAAAAATTGCATTACCATTTAATGGTAATGAAATATTTTTCATTAGAAAAATCATTACTAATGGTAATGAAATTACACTAATGTACAAAAAACTAATTACAATTGATTAAAAACCATTTGTTTACAAAAAAAATTCAGACAAATGAAAACGGACAACGGGTTTGGCCGGGGAAGTTATAAAATATAATTTTTTAAGGAGGATCCATTCCATTCCGTTAAACTTTACCTGGATACAAATAACAATGGAATGGAAAGTGATATTTAATTTCAAATGAGCATGAGCCTGAATGAGCATATTCCATCTTCGATTTCAGCGAGTTTTACTCCATTTTTACGACTTTCTGTCAATGGCAATTAATTTTTTTAATTTATTCATTATCAATGGTAATGAAATTTAAAATCATTGTCATTAATCAATGAAAAATAATTTCATTAAAATTGATATCAATGCAATGGTAATGAAATCATTAATTAATTAGTCCACCTAATTAATTAGTCCCATGTATGAATCACAGTCATAAAAGTGGGTCTGGTGAAGATTTGAAGAAATTGAACTGCTTTTCTTCATTGATTTTTCAGAGTGGTGAATATCGAAATCTTGACATTTCAATGCAAGTATAAACGTATTTTAAGTGTTTTCTCAATGTAACAATTTTTAATTATTACATCAGTACATACGATTAAATTATTAATTTATTCAATTATACAATTTTCTTGACATGATTTGATTGACTTCTTATAGAAAACCAAACAACAAAACTATGAAATATCACTTATTAAAATATTAACATTTGCAGTTAAAGTTAAGCACTTAAATACGTCTAATCCACAGTAGGTATTAACAAATTGATTTTCAATTTTACGGTTGTGTTATTATTATTAAATGCTTTTTAAAATCATTTAATAACTCAATTAATGTTTTAATATTACTGGCAGGAAAAACCAGAAAAATTTATGTGAATAACAAAATTGAAAAGAGGGAGAGAAGCAAATATTATAAATTTACTTATTAATGTGTGCAAAAACTAGTTTAAAATTGTAGTTTAAAGGCAAAAATATTATTAAATGCAATAATGAAATTGCAGACGAAAGAAAACGTAAAATGCATAATAGGCAATAGGCTATAAAAATAGTTTTCTTTTAATAAACATTAACTTAGTTTGTTTGAAAAAAAAAAAATTAAACTAAACTATTATATACAATTATCTTAAGGAAAACCACAAAAAAACGTCACCTTTTTAAAACGTTTATTTATATTATGATAATGATGATTTCAAATTACCATAACATTCCCATCTAACAAACTGTTAAATAAATAATAAAAAAAAGTAACACTCTGTCAGTTAAGAAATTAAATGTCGGTCAGGCTTAACTAGATGATATCCTACAATATTTTCTTATTTTTTTTTTTAACAAAAATATTTATACTTCTGGGATCAGTATTTTTTAATAAAAAAAACTCGAAATTATTTATTTATTTATTTATTTGGTCTATGGATACAATAATTATCCTTACAGACTAGCAACTAGAACAATAGTAAATAACTTAAAATAACTTATTTAATAAATCTTTAAATTGAGAATGAGGAACAGTTATATCTAATTGATTACAATAATCATTAAATAATCTCAATGCTTTAGTTAGAGGTTCATTCAGTGCATAATTAGTTTTATGAATATCAATAAAGAAGAACTTATCTATAATCCTTAGGGATCTAGGAGGAACATAGATTTTAATTGAGTTTAATAATTCAGAGGAATCAACTGCGCCACAAATAACACCATGTATAAAAGTTAACGCAAAAATGTTTCTACGAGTTTCCAGAGTTTTCAAGAAGATAAAATCACATTTATCTTCATAGGAAGGAACACAATATGTAGGAACAGGAGCAGAAAGAGTGGAATTTAAAACATTGAAGAAAGGAAGAGCAAATTTAACAAACTTAACTTGGATTTTCTCAATACGGCTTTTATGAATATCCGCATTAGGACTCCAAATAAATGACGCGTATTCCAGTTTAGATCTAACAAAAGAAACATATAAAACTTTTTTTGTAAAATAGTCAAAAAGATTAGTAGAATTGCGACGTATAAAAGCTAATAGTGAGTAAGCTTTAGGAATTATAAAATTTAAATGGCTGCAAAATGTCAGTTTGGCGTCAAAGACTACACCCAAATCCAATATTTCATCCACAGATGACAGAGTATGACCTTTAATTCTATATTGAGAAAGTAAAACATGACGGCATCTATGATACACCATATAAAAACATTTCGCAATATTAAGAGGTAAACAATTACGTTCAGACCACAAAATAACTCTAGACAAATCCTCCTGCAGGTCTGCAATATCTCCAAATGAAGATATTGGCTTAAAAATCTTTAGATCATCAGCATACATAAGGTACTGAGATTTTTTAAAACAATGACAAATATCATTAATGAAAATATTAAACAGCAAAGGACCTAAAATGCTACCCTGAGGTATACCAGAGGTGGTGATAAAAACATCAGAATATACTCCATCTACAGAAACAGCAGTAGATCTACCAGTTAAATAAAAACGAAACCAACTCAGCATCTGAGAATGGAACCCTATCTTCGAAAGTTTAAGTAATAGAAGTTCATGTGCCACCCGGTCAAATGCTTTTGCAAAGTCTAAGTAAATTGTATCTATTTGAATACCTTTTTCAAAACAAGAAACACAGAAATTGGTAAAAACGGTTAAATTCGTGGTGGTTGATCTTCCAGCCATAAATCCATGCTGTGAGACTGAAATATAACGTTTAAGACGAAAAAAAAGTTTATCGTATACAATATGCTCAAAAATCTTTGCAATATTAGACAATTTAGAAATTGGCCTATAGTTCACAATATTATTTTTATTACCAGATTTAAGAATAGGAAAGATTGTTGTATATTTCCATTTTTGTATAAAGTATCCAGCCATCAAAGATTTATTAAAAATAATTCTGAGTGGTAAAATTTGTGCAGAAAAGCATTTTTTCAAAAGAAATGATGAAAGACCATCACTATCACATAAAATTACTATCACTAAATTATTCATAAAATGACTCCTAGGGGAAGTCAAAATGGGTTTAAAATTTGCTACAAAAAAAATTTTTTTTTCATTGAATAGATTTTCAAAATATCTGTCTTTTGCTATCAAATTTACATAGTTTTTTATAAGCAACACGACCGAAATGCAAAAAGTGAAGCATGCGGTTATTTTTAACACAAGGGTATGAGATTGGTATGATATTGGGCAGCTAAAGAAAATATAGTTATTTTTTATATTTTCTCCTCTAGAACATTCCCGGATTTCATTAGCATCTGAAAGTCCATTCCAGAAGATCACCCTTGTCATCTTGGCTATAACAATTCTTAAACCCATATGACACTGACTTGTTTTTTACTTTTTTTTTTGAATTTTTTAGGATTTTTATTTGATTTTTTCTTTAAAAACCCCCTAAAGGCACATAAAAAAAGTAGAGAAAAGTCTAGTTTAATAGTGGCTTTAATAAGAACTGGCTGTTGCTACAAACCTATAATATACCCTATCTACATGTGATGTAGGGTATTTAAAAAAAACCCCCATAAAATATTATGGTAACTACTTGCAGCAAGCAGCCGTTGCAGAAAAAAAACTGTCAACTAATGTCGCGTGTATTAAAATACCAAGAAAAAAAACTAACCATTTATTAGTGGAGTAAATATTTTACAAAAAAAAAAAAAAAAAAAAAAAAAACTTAAAAAAAATTACAAACAATTATGGTAGGTTTTAGTTTACAACTGTTTTTCTTATATTTTTTTTTCCTCTTGAATTTTTGCATAAAAATGTAATTAAGCAAAAATGCTGATTTATGTTAAACTTTTAAAGTTAACGCATTAACACTTCATTTTAATATACATACAAAGAAACAGCAACAACAACACAAACTAAAAACATATCATATTTAAGCTGTAAATGCATTCATATTGTGTATATTTGAAACAAATCACCAATATGTTGTAAATAATCTTGAAAACAAGTTGCTGTCTTAAGTCTTTGGTTTAATTGAAACCTTACAAGGAAAGTATCTCATGTAATAGTCTCCAATTTTTATGAAATTCGAATATGTGCTGGAGAATGAAAATCTAAGAATAACCTAATTCATTCTTTTGGCCATTTCGGGGACTTAGTGGGCAAAATAGGCGAAGGAAATCGACAATTTTAAGGTATTTTTTGTTCGGCAGCATGTCGGATATCGATATAAAAACTAAATGAAAATAATATATTTGTCAAACGAGGAAGTTTGATATGCATAATATTTATCAAAAGCATTGAAAAGGTATCAGAAATGACTTCGGGTAAAAATTCGATAATAGAGTATCGAAAACTGATTTAGGATTAATACATATCTCAAAATAAAATACTATAAAATAAATACATTCCTTACAACAACAAAAAGTTACCAAAAATAGATGTTAGGTTCTAGAAAAATCCCAATGCGAAAATATAACATTTATATATAGTTCATTTGAATTCTTTTCTCTATAACATTTCCGAATGTGAACATTATCAGAGATTATCACATGAGATACCTTCCTTATTAGTTCTAAGGCAACATACTTACTATCACATAAATTATGTAAATTATATTACAACAATTACAATGGTAACAAATTAATTTAAAACCCTTAGAACAATAATATATTGTTATTGATATTACATTAGACCAACCACTGTTAATCACCACAAGTTGACACATTTCTAAGTAATTAAGCTCAGTAACAAAATGATTTAAAGCACCACTAAGTATGAGCTACAAAGAATGTTATTTAAGTAAAATACTTAGTACATGGGCTGTAGCAAGTGGTTCATAAATAACAAATAATAAATTATAAATGGAAAGCAATTCAGAAGTTTCCAATAAAATTATCATGTATTAAATATTAAAAAATAAAAATATTCTTTGATTTATACAAAATTTTGTTAAGGATATTTTAGCCCAATCCAGATACTCGCAGTGCTAGAGGACATTGGCAGTTATGTCAAACTTTGTTCTTGAGTTTCGCGATATTTTACCGTAGATTTTTAATTGATCTGAAGATTGTGACAATGAGTATTACTTTTTTTCGGTTTTAAGATCAAATATGACAAATTCCAAATAAAATTCACAATTTATTTTACAACAAATAAAAAAAAAAAACTTTCCTAGAACCAATGATTGAAAATTAATGCATTTTCAAGTACTACCAAGTACTATCATCAGTTTGTCTTTAAGGGGTTATAGTGTAGCTTTAAGTTTTTGTATTTACGTAAACTCCCAAGTAAATAATGAATTGAGAAATAAATTAAACATTTTATATAGTTATTTATGTATTACAACGAAAATCACATGTTTTTTTACAAAGCTATTATTTTTTTCTAAGTTATAGTTGTTGCTTTAACGGAAGCTCCTTTAGTAGTAAAGCAAGTTTTTATATGTTGTATTTAACATTCAAGCTTTCAAGCTAATTATATTTATTAGGGTTCGTCAAAAAAACAAAAATTATTTGATTTTCGGATACCATCACTTTTTTTTTTAAGTTTCTGCATAGAAAAAAAGAATGGCGTTATTTTATTTTTTATTTCAACTCCTTCCACTGGCGCAAGTCGGCCAAAAACACTGATTTGGAGATCCATTTTCTGCAGAGCAAAAACGGCTGCATTTCTGGAAAATCTGACTTTACCATTCGATTCGGCAGCAAAAATTAATATCAAAAACATTTTTTTTTCGTTTTCTGAATACAGCAGATAGTCATTAGAGTGGTCCAAAAATACACTTTTTTTCAAAAATTTCAAAAAAGTTACTTTTTTATTACACACAATGAAAATGTATTCCCTGCTGAGAATACTGGTACAAAAATTTTTGATATACCGCGACCCGTTAAAAAGTTATTTGGCAATCAAATATGTTTATTAAAAAAAAAATCTTTCTAATAAACATTACAAAACTTACAAATTATTTTTTCATTACTAAAAAATAATTTTATAATGCGGCAGCGAGTATTGAAAGCTGCATTTTAATTAAATCAAATACTTTTTCATTGAATTAAAAAAAAATCCAAATTTGATTAGCTAATAACTTTTTAACGGTTCGCGATATATCCAAAATTTTTGTACCCATGCACCCCTCCGGAAATACATTTTCATTGTGTGTAATAAAAAAATTACTTTTTATAAGTTTTTGAAAAAAGCGGATTTTTGAACCACTCTAATGGCTATCTGGTGTATTTTGAAAATGCAAAAAAAAGTTTTGTGTATTAAATTTTGTTGTAGAATGGTAAAAGCCGATTTCCTATAAATGCAGCCGTTTTTGCTCTGGAGGAAAAGGGTTTTAAAATTAGCGTTTTTGGCTGACTTGCGCCAGTAGAAGGAGTTGAAATAAAAAAAAAAACGCCATTCTTTTTTTTTTTGCAAAAACTTAAAAAAAAGGATGATATCCGAACATCGAATTTTATTTATAGTTCCCAGAACGAAAGCAAAGAACTTTTTTTACAACGACTAGAATTATAATAACGATTTTTAAAGTGTGTTCGTTTATTCGAAATTCTTAATACTTTTACTACAATTGGAAAGGTTTATTTACTTTTTGTATTGATTTTTTTCCAGCTGTAGTAAAAGTAGTAACTTGTAGTAAGTAAACGAACACGCTTTTAATTTATTTCGTTTCTTTAAATTTCAAAAAATTAACCACAGAATTTTGTAAGAAAAAATGATATTTACGTGCCTATTTCTACGAAAATTCTGTGACTCTTAGTTTTGATTGTATTCCCCATGTATTTGTTGTTGGAAAGCCATAATAAATTATATTTATTCAAATTTTTGTTTGAAAACTTCAAAAAAATTAAGATCTGTTATCGACACAATCATGACATTAACAAATAAAATTTGAATTTTTTGAATTTTATTGTTGTTTGGTATGAAAATTTATGACTCTCAGTCTTAAAAATAGTCTTATGATGGTCACAATGAGTCACAGGTAGGAATAGGCACCTTAGTTTATTTCGTTTTTTTAACTGACCTAGAAATCTAAACTGATTTCTTTTTTTAAGAAAATATTTTAAATAAAAATATTTTCATATATTTAGTTAGAATATTCTTCTACCTCAAGTCCAAATTCTAATGTGATATTGTCATATTAGATTTTTATTTGTTGTTTCAAAAAGTAGTTGATCATTTTCATGATAGACAATACAATTGTTTCGTAGACATCACTCTACTCTTCAGTTGTCCGCAATAAGAAAATGATAACTTTCTTACTCAATCCGAGACATTACATAAGGTACAAAAAATCAACGGGACGAGAATTTTGTACTTTCGTATATGAACTGTCTGATTTGGTAAAACCAGCTATAAATCAACTCCTTTTTGAAAGCAACAATTACATAAAAGTACCCTTTGGGTACTATTTATATGTATGTCTGTTATCAATACATTTTGTGAAAACAACTAATTTTAAACTCAAAACAAAATAAATATTTGAATGAGATTTTAGCCGTGGTGTGCTTATTTTCAACAATTATTTTAATTTTTGCATTAAAAAATACAAAAATTGTTTTTTCGGACTTTCTATATTTTCATATATTTAGTTAGAATATTCTTCTACCTCAAGTCCAAATTCTAATATGATATTGTCATATTAGATTTTTATTTGTTGTTTCAAAAAGGGGTTGATCATTTTCATGATAGACAATACAATTGTTTCGTAGACATCACTCACTCTTCAGAGTAGAGTGATATCTGGAAAACTATAAAAGCTACAAAAATGATTTTTAGCTCGTTTTAAAGAGGATATTTAGCCGTATTAAAAAATTATTTAAAAAAAAAAATATTGAGAAATAAAAAAATTGAACATTTTGCCATTTTGCAATTTTAGAAATCAGAAAACTCAAAAACCTATTTCTTTTGCTTAATTTTTTTTTAAATAAAACTTCTAACTGATCTTAAAACACCCTGAAATTTTCAAGAGGGCGATTTAAAAAAAAAAAATATGAATTGTGGAATTTTTTTATTCTCTTTTTTTAAGTTGAATCTCAATACAATAAAATTAAACAAATATCCAATTTTGAAATTTTGAGCAAAAAAAAAAAAAAAATTAAAGGCTCTAGAACAGCGGTTCCAACTAACTTTTGCTTCACGGACCCCTTGAGAAATTTATACTAGCTCACGGACCCCCAAACTAGTGTTGAGCGAGAGGTACTTTATAAATTATGGGGCAAAATTAATAAAAGCACCTGCTTATTTTAAATGATGGCAAATTTTAAGCAGGAATAAGGAAAAAAAAAAACATTTTTCAAATCAATATTTTGTTAAATAATTTAAAAATTATAAAAAAAAAATGTTTTTTTAAATAACTTGTTTTATGTTTTTTATCGGATGTCTTCGCGGACCCCCTGGAATTCTGCTACGGATCCCCATTTGGGAACCGTTGCTCTAGAAGCACAGAAAAATTTGTAAACCGAAATTACGCTTTTATTTTTTTTTGGTAATAGTTGAAAAACAATTAAGGTAAGAAATGGCACACTCTTCCATTTATGTATACATGTGTGTGTGTATGTGCCATTTCTTAACTTATTTATTTTTCAAACTATTACCAAAAAAAAATAAAAGCGTAATTCCGATTTCAAAATTTTTCTGTGCTGCTAAAGCTTTCAATTCGTTTTTTATTGTTCAAAATTTCAAAATTGGGCATTTGTTTAATTTTATTGTATTAAGATTCAACTTAAAAAAAGAGAATAAAAAAATTCCAAGAAAACGCCCTCTTGAAAATTTCAGGATGTTTTAACATCACTTAGAGATTTTATTTTAAAAAAAATTTAGCAAAAAAAATAGGTTTTTGAGTTTTTCGATTTTTAAAATTGCAAAATTTTAAAATATAAATTCATTACAACTTTGTTCAGCCGATTCATTAATCCCATATATGATATATTCGTTTCTTTAACACTTTCATGACATTTGAAACTTAACATCATTATAAATATTTCTGTGCATTTTTAAATATTTAATCTTAGCACAAAATCACTTAACTGCATGCCACTTGTATTTGAAGAGCATTAATACACCTACACTTGGCAAATAACTTAAAAATTCAACTACAAAAATATAAAGAATATTTTTATATACAACACTTTAGTTGTTAATAAATATCATTATTTAACGGCAATTAATACTTGTCTTTATAAATTATAAATAATAAAAAAATATATAACCGCAACGTGCTTATATTTTATATTTTCTTTAAAAACTCCAAAATATCACCTAACTTAACCACAAATTATGTTACAGATGTGAAGAAAAAAAAAAATATTACAATAAATGTGCCATATATTAAAAAGACAAACACAAATCATGGCAACAAGTATGTGTTGCAAATATAAATGGCTAAAAAAAAAGAAGTTTGCCGTAACAATTTTTGTTACAGTTTGAATAGTGTTTGACAGAGAAGGGGAAGAAATATTAAACCAAGAAATTCATACATTCAGTGTCATTTATGTATATTTTTTCACAAAGTAAAATATTACCGCAAAACAAATTGTCTAATAAAAATGAAAATCTTTAAGAAAATATTAAAAAAAAAAAGAAATAAAGTTAAAGAGGCGTGAATTGTTTAGTAGTGAATTATGAAAGACAAGTGAAGCGAATAAGCATGTTTTTTTCAAATACAATGAACATTGAATTTATGCCACACACGGTGTCATATTTAAAATGACTGGTTGTTTAAAATAAAATATCACACCACAAACAGGGTGACACTTATTTGCAATGGTTGTTGTAATTGTTTTAAAATATTTAAAATATTTACCCAAAATTATTAAACACTATTTGAAGAAATTTGATGAGAGAAATTAGAAAATTTATCACTAAGGTCGGATAGCTTAGATAATAAGTAACCAGAGTAAAATGTTGAATATCAAATTAATTTGATATTCATAACTAAGGTTATGAATTTTGGTTATTTTCGAAAAAGTTAGCTGGTCTAAATGATAGTTGAATGTAAATATTTAACAACTGGCAATAGAATTTTTGTTTTTTTTTTATTAATATAAAAAAATCCTGTAACTTTGTATCCCAACCATGTCGTCATAACTTAACAAATATGTTTCACCATACTTCGCAAACATTTATTTTGATTTAAGCTAGAAAATAGTGAGAAAATGAAAGAGCCAGATCTTTCAAAATAAAATAACTGCAAAATTTACATAGTAAACATTTAACATGAGTAGAGCATATATTTATTATATTTTTCGTACTAAACGATAATTGCTAATAACACGCCAACTATGAATATATTCGTTACAAATGAACGTTACAAAAATTTACAGGTATTATCAACTCAGATACACTCAAAATTTTTTCAACAATATATGAGAAAATTCCAAGGTGAAAGCAGCTGCTTTACCGCCATTTGTTTTTTGCAACATTTTATTTGTATTTAATTAGTAATGTTTTTTTATTCCTAAATTTAATTTTTTTTCAAATGAATGATAGATGAAAAAAATTCACAAATAAATTACAGAGAATACGAACTGAAAAAAAATCGATAAGGCCAGCAAGATAGAGTACGTTTTTCGAGTCTCGCTACAAACCCATGACCTAGGTATGTGTATTGAATATAAATCCGATTCACATTCTATATAAATAGATCATCATCAATTATTAACCCATAATGGCATGGACACTGATGATGGCTTCGTAGCGAGACCCGAAAATATGTTTTCTATCTTGCTGGCCTTAGAAAATTTTTTTCAATTTTAATTCTATCTTGTAAATTTTATAATTTTTCTTTCAGTTGAAAATAATTTAAAGGAAAATTTTTTAATACCGAAGGAAGAACATTCGTTAACCAATTAAGGGATCAACTATAAATAAACTATACATTGATCTAATTTTTAACTTAAAATTTAATCTAAACTTTATCTTTAAAAAAATTCCTTGAGTGTACCTACAAGATGTTGATTTTGTTTTGAATTTGAACATGTTTTTCCAACTGGTATATAATATTTGCATGATTCATGCTTAAAAATGTGGCAGTGAACATTCAAATAATAACGTCAACGTTAAAGTTTAACCAAAAAATCAGTAGAAAAAAAAAACGAAAAATTGCGGTCATTGTACAGAATTTTTACATATTTTTACTATTTAGTTTTATTGTTGTCTTTATTTTGAATAGTAAGACAAAATCTCGTATATGGCAAAATAGAAACTAAATCTCTACCAAGTAACAAACAAAAGACTTAGGCAACAAACTTGATTTTAGAATTTTATTTTACATTTTGTATTTATATTTTGAGGTGAATAGCTAGCTAGCCTTTAGAATTATCAAATGTAACATATAAACATCTTAAAATTTTACCAAAATTATGGTCAGAGATTTTTTTCTAAGCAAACCAAAATTCATATATATTTTTTCAACCAATTTTTTCTTATTTCTTTTTTCTTTTCAGGCATGCATCAATATTTTCCTTAGCTTGATATGAAAACAATGGTTTATTAAATTATAGCCTTAAGCCACAGGAAATATTACAATTTGTGTTTATATTGTAAGTTAATTTTGGTTTTATTTGATTACTGATAATCATGTTAATATCTTTGTTAAAATGTCTCCTTTTAAGAGACCACCAGCATTTTATATTATATGCTGGAAATTGCAAAAATAAACTGTATTCATTAGATATCAATATTTTGTTTGTATTTCAATAAAAAAATTTACTATATAAAGTAAAATATTGTTTAATATTATCTACAGCTATTTTACCCAGGCGTTTTTGCACTTGTAAATAATCCCTAGTGTTGTGGAAATCTAACAAGAAAGATATTCCAAGTTAAACTCTACGATTTAGCTGAAACAATAAAAAATGAATAAAAAAAAATTTACCTGCTTCGGCTTTTAACCACCAAAAAAATGTACGTAGCATACCCATGATAAATTTTTATCACCAACAAACCCTTAGCCCAAAATGATATATTCCATTAAAGGAATTAAGGCGGGAACTAAGTCCCCAATGAATTAAGTTCCCAAAACGGAAGTGAATTAAGTCCCCAAAATTCATTATGAAATAAACTCCTAATTTCAAAAATGAAGTGAAAGAAATCCCCACAACGAAAATTAAGTAACTCCCCGAGCGTCCGGCGCACAGTGCTTTGTCCCCATATAACGATTGGACAAAAATAGAAGGAGTGGAGAGAGTGTTTTGAAATTTGGTACACTGACATAGAACCCCTTAGTTAAGAAAAATTTAAATTTTTGGAAATATCGGGCCAAGGACACGCCAACTCCCATAGGTCCTGAAATTTAAAAATAATATATTAGCTACATAAATGGACCTAAAATTACAAAAAGTATCCATTGAGATGCAAATAAAACTGGAAACGTTTGTGTCAATTTTTATCAAAATCGAACCAAGGACTCTTAGTCCTGCCATATATCTTTTATTTTAAAATCTTTATAAAACCTGGAAAAATTATCTGATTGCGATGAAATTTAGCACATGAATCGATATAAGGCCAAATTTGGGTAAAATCGATTCATTAATAAAAAACAAAATGCCTTTCATAAAAAATGGGTTTTAAATGCTTAAAATAATTTTTATAAAAAAAAAATAAATAGGATTAATATAGGAAACCATGTGAATCCTCCACTTTAGGCATACGGTATGTTCAGCGAACTTATGTAAAACACTACTAGGAATATTTTTGTGGAACATTTTAACCTTCTATCTCTTAAATTAAAGGGATTTTAATGGCCCCTTTTTAAAAAGGGACAAAAACGACCCATAAGTTGAAGAGATAGAGGGTTACAATATTCCGCAAAAATATTTGTCATGAAATTCTACTATAAGCCATCAGCATTGAAAATTCAACTTAAAGGCCAGTAATAAGTAAAAACTTAAAATGTGTTTAAGGGTTAATTTCGTAATTATTCAGAATTGGTGCTCAAATGTCCCACATAGCTGGATTTTAGGGAGAAACCATGGGAATCTTCCATTTTAGGTATAGGATGTGTTCAGCGAATTTATGTAAAACAATACGAGGAACATTTTTGTTGAACATTCTAACCCTCTAACTCTTCAACTTAGGGGTCTTTTTTGTCCCTTTTTAAAAAGGTCCCAAAAAATTCCCTTTCATTGAAGAGTTAGAGGGTTAGACTGTTCCACAAAAATGTTTCTCGTAGTGTTTTACAAAAGTCCGCTCAACACATCCTATACCTAAAATGGAAGGTTCATTTTAAACACTAAACACTCTTAAATGCGTGAAATTTGTGTAAAAATCATGAATTTAGGTATTTCAAAAAATCCATTTTTTTTTAATTTGTGGTAAAAAACAGTAATTAATTTTTTAATGATCTATGGTATAACAGTATAAACTTACAAAAAAAAAAAAAAAAAAAATATCTAATTTTATATAATTTTTTTTTATACTCTATCAAACTTAAGTAATTTTTGGATTTTCAACAGAAAAAATGTGTTTTTCGGAGCAACAAAAAATAATTGTTTTGTAAACATATACTAAAATCCATATTTTAATTTAACTCTGTCTGTTAAAACAATCATCAATTTTTAACTGACAAAACGTTAAAAAAACGATTTTGTGGTTTGGTTTTTCATACTTGAAAGTTTTTTTGTTTTAAATTTTCAAAAAACTCACACACATTTACACGCGTTCATATTTTTATTGGCTATGTTTGTGTGTATGAGTAAAGAATTTCTTGTAATTGGAATTGAAATAATTTTGTGTATAAAGAAACCATTTTAACAAAAAATAAAACCGAAAATATTTGATTTTTTTTGAAACCCTGAGGAAATTTCCTTTCATTGTGGTACCCACATCTATATGTAATTAGGCTCATCAGTTTTTAGAGTCTGGAGGGCCTCAGAGCCCCTGCTCTCTTAACCCAGAATTTTTTAAATCCATCACAGGTCACGTATTTTTTAGGAATGATCGTTAAATTTTCGAACTTATATCCTCTTTGCCTCTCCATGTGGGAATTTCCAAAAATGCTGTCTTAGCGGATATCTAAGACAGAGCCTCCTCCTTAGTACCACCGTACCAAAACTTCCTAGCTCAAGAGATTTGGGCAGACCGTCAAGAAGGTCACTTTTCCACTTTTTAACCCCCATTTCTACAACGCCTATGGCCAGAATTCCAAAAATTACTTTGCCAATAAGTTAGCCCATACTCCAAGAAACACAGTCTTTAAATTTCAACGGTCATCAAGGATAACACTTACCCCATTTTTGCCCTTCCCAGTAGGAATTGCAAAAAATCCGGTCTTAGCGGACGTTAAAGTCGGAAGAGGAACCCACTTAATAAATTTGAATTTCTTCCAGCTCCAGCGGTTTCGGCTGGGCGATGTTGTGTCAGTGAGTGAGTCAATCATGTTATTCTTTCATACATAGAGATTAGCAAAAACAAATCTTTGATCTTCTAGAGGGTGGCTACTAAACCATATTCTCTTTTATATCCTCGTCTGTATGTGTTTAGTAAAATGACTTTGTTAAATACATTGTTGTAACATTGAATTTTCATTTTAAGCTGCACCCAGTAACGAATAAAACCAATATTGTGCCCTAAGGTTGTATGATTTTCCAATTTATGCAAACGATAGCACTTGTCTCTTTTAAAATAAAATTGCTTAATAAAAATTAACAGATGTTTAAAATTAATAATCTAGTTGCTAACAACTATTTGTGTAAAAAAAAATTGTATTAAAAATATTCATAAATGTAATTTATAAATAAATAGTTTTCTGTAACTAGATTAATATTTATTTAAAACCTTAATATTGATGACTTCATACATTTTTACATTTTTTATTTTTTTTTAAACAAAATAAAGATTAATTCATTTATGATAATGCGATAACATAAGGAAAGATTGATTTTATATTAAACTTCAAAATAGCCAACAATAATACAGAAGCACTACAAACTGTATACAAGATTAACACCTGAAAACCTTTAAAGAAAACCAGATAACAGAAAGATTTTATATAAATAATTTTTTTTTTTTTTCTTTCAATAAAACATAAAAACCAACAACTTCAACACTGTATGACAACAAGAAAATAAACAACAAAATTAATTAGTTAATTGGTCACACTTTGATATGCTGCAGTTCAACACTATTGGTGCTGAATTTTTTTAATACCTTCCCACTCATTATGGATTTTTTTTATGTTCAATTCTCATGATAATAATTTGAAACTAAAACACTAACAGCAGCTAAAACAACAGTAACAACAAGTTTTATAAAGATAAAGTGTCACAAACCAAATATGGCAAACTGTTTAATACATATTGAAATATTTTTTTTTATATGATTTCTTATACAATGTAAAGTGAAAAATTTGAAACTAATATAAGTTAAATCACAGACCATCCACATCAAAAAGACTTTGAAACTATCTTAATCCCTTTTAAATTGTTCTCTTCTTTATTCTTTAGTATTTGCATGTTGTTTGCCTAGACTAACATAGGCCCATACAAATATTATTTTTTTTTAAGGGGTGCGGTTGGATAAATGGAGATATTTGCAGTTGTACTCGTATTTCACATGTATCAATATTTAAGATTTTAATCATGCTGCAGTAAAAAGTATATTGGTGCGTATAATTAATATTTTTCTAAAATTTTTTATTAATCACTTGCTGTTGCCTATAGCTGGAATTAGAATTTTTGTAGCAATTAGATACATCGAACAAATACATCTTGGTCACAAAATTGTGCCCAAAAGCTTTTGTTTATTTTTTTAACAAAACATATTTTTTTATCATTTTACAATTTTTAACACATTTTTTGTGTTTTGCTAATGAGAAGCAATAAACATATTAAGATTAATCATGTAATAAATAATTTAAACTTCTTCATATGTACATTCCAACAAATAAACATTTGCACATTTTTTTAGAATTTATTTAGAAAAAAAAAAAACCATTAGCTATTCCTAGCACGTGCATTTGATTTTTATTTTTTCAAATGTCTCTCTCACAACGAAAGATATATTGTAAATATATATAACAATGTAAATAATTACTTATTTACCATGCAAATCGTTACAATTGCTTGTGTTATATTTTGAAGAGTATTAATGAAAAGCACTACGAATACAATTGATATTCGTATAAAGACTGGCCACTCGATAATTTTCCATGAAGAATCATCTACGATTTTTAATCAAATAAATATTTTATTTTATGCCCTCATTGACCATAATTTATATTTTCTCAACATAATTTCCAATTTATTTCAATACATTTGTTAAGCCGGTAAATTCAATTTTCAAAACAGTCCTTTACAGAATTTAGTAGCTCCTCATTGTGGCCGAAGATTTTTGCTCTTAATTTTTTTTATTTTTGGAATCAAATAGAAAACGCACGGCGCTAGATATGGGGAATATGGTGGCGGTCGAAGTTCTTCAGTGGCAGACACGTCAATATAGTTGTTGGTTTTATATTCCGTGTGAGCTGAATCATTGTCATGATGCAAAAAGTATTGACGGATTTCCTTGTATTGATGGATTTTCGGATTTACTTCTGATTTCCCAACAAATTTTCAAAAACTTTTGGTAAGCAGGCTTGAGTATACAATTAGCTGTTAATGTTTCAGCAGTTTCTAGGGGAATATCAGCTATGAATTTCACTTTGGTGAAGTAAATTGTCATCATTCTTTTTGTTGCCTTAACTTCACAGCAGGATTTTCATCTTCTGGACTCAACACCATGAATTGATGTTTGGTCTCTGAATCATACTTGTAAAATCAAGCAGCACCGATATTGCAATGGCATTCAGTCCATTTCTTGAAACCATTTCGTATAACAATCTTGAATCTTAATCAATTTTGGACATCACCAGAGCTAACTTTTCTTCATCTGTGTAAGATTTTGGCGGCCTTCGTGAATTCTAGCCTCCACAGAAAAATTACAGGCTCAGTTTCTCCCATATCACTTTTCAATGGTCGCAGAGATTGACCCTTCTTTCTTTTCATATGCAGTTTGACATTCATAGAATATTTCCAAAGGATTGAGCTTACGCCGATATCCTGTATTTCTGCATTTTGCATTTGCCTCCATTCTATGAATATACGGACGATGAGACCTAGTCATAGATGAGTAAAATTTCTAATTAAAAAGCAATTCACATGTCGACATGTTCCTAGGTTTGGTGACAAAAATTGTCAAATTATCATCAAATTGTAAATTCTCTTTTAAAATGACATTTCGTGTCCTCCATAATGAGAAATATTAGAAATGGATGGATATAGATGGATAGCGTGTGAATCAAACTCAAGTAACAACATTTGATTTAAAAACGAGTAAAAAGCCGGGCATGCCGACTATATAATACCCTACACCAGTCTGACTTAAAGCCAACTAATGTTTGGATCCGAAATTTGAATGGGTTAAAACGGACTTGTGTCAAAATTTTCTATAAAATCATAATAGAAGAGAAAATCGGAAATATAGCCCATATGGGCAATAGGTCCAAATATGGACCGATCCTATCTAGAATCAATAGGCTTTTTTCTTGGGACCTTGTAAGTCAGCGAACCAAATTTCATTGAAATATCTTCGTATTTGCGACCTGCAGCGTGTAACTAAGCCAATTTCGGGGGGACCCTTATATGAGCACTGGGTCTAAACATGTACCGATGTTTACCAAAATCAATAGGCGTCGTCCTTGGGCCGACAGAAGTCGAGTTACCAAGCTTCATTAAAATATCTTAATATTTGCGACCTGTAGAGTGCGCACAAGAATGCATGGACAGACAGACAGAAGGACGGACGGACATCGTTAAATCGAAATAAAAAAAATTCTGAGCCGATCGGTATACGATAAGGTGGGTCTAGACCAATAATTTTTGGTGTTACAAACATCAGCACAAACTTATAATACCCTCTCCACATAGTGGTGTAGGGTATAATCATTTGTGAGATCCAACATTCAAAATAGAATTATTACATTTAAAAGCATTAAAAATACCCAAATTTTTACTACGTTTGACGCAGAACCGAAGTATTCCTGGATAAATATTTGAAAGAAGTACCTTAATAATTTTTTTATGTAAAAAATAATAGTTTCTAAAGCTTTTGCAAGTAAAATTTATGGACTCATCCAAAAACACATTTAATTTAAGTGAACAAAAGTGATGATAGATCTGACATATAATTTTGCTTCAAATATACTGAGAGCTTTAAGTCATCGCCGGTTTTAGTTTATTTAGTCAATTTTGAAATTATAAGTGTGTTCTGTGTATAAAAAATTAAGTTTTTTTTTTTTAAATTTTAAAGCTTTCGGTGAATTTTTATACCCTACACCACTATGTGGTCAGGGTATTATAAGTTTGTGCTGATATTTGTAATACCAAAAAATATTGGTCCCAGACCCACCTTATAGTATACCGATCGGCTCAGAATCTTTTTTATTTCGATTTAACGATGTCCATCCGTCCGTCCGTCTGTCTGTCTGTCCATGCATTCTTGTGCGCACCCTACAGGTCGCAAATATTAAGATCTTTTGATGAAACTTGGTACACCGGCTTATGTCGACCCAAGGACAACGCCTATTGATTTGGGTTAAAATCGGTCCATGTTTAGACCTAGTGCCCATATAAAGGTCCTACCAAAATTATACTGTTTATACGCTGCAGGTCGCAAATATTAAGATATTTTGATGAAATTTGGTACACAGACCTATATCAGCCCAAGGACGAAGCCTATTGATTTTGGTGAACATCAGTCCATGTTTAGACCTAGTGCCCATATAAGGGTCCTACCAAAATTATACTCTTTATACGCTGCAGGTCGGAAATATTAAGATATTTTGATGAAATTTGGTACACAGACCTATGTTGGCCCAAGGACGAAGCCTGTTGATTTTGGTGAACATCGGTCCATGTTTAGACCTAGTGCCCATATAAGGGTCCCCCCAAAATTGGCTTGGTTACATACTGCAGGTCGCAAATATTAAGATATTTTAATGAAATTTGGTGCGCTGACTCACATTATAGAAAATTTTGACACAAGCCCCATTTTAACCCATTCGAATTTCGGATCCAAACAATAGTTGGCTTTTTACCAGACTGGTGTAGGGTATTGTATAGTTATCATGCCCGACTTTAACCTTTTTACTCGTTATTATTAAAGATGTCTAAGTTCTTTAAATATCTTCTATTATCTTTGTAATTTTTACTTTTTCGAAAATAATTTTACAAGAAAAAACCCGGGAATTCCCGTTGCATTTTCCGGGATTCTGGGAGCGAAAAAGGTTTAATTGTGACAATATTAATTTCAAATTTCATTTTATTAAATAATTTTAAAAACAGGCCTACTAAGCAAACTTTTGTTAGTCCCCTATAATATTGATTTTCTCTTAAATATTTGTCATGTACCAAATTTTGATAAAATTCCGATATGATAGTGGAGAATGCGTTCAGGAGATACATATTTCTCTTAGTAGCCTAATTTCACGTTTGAGAGTTAAAAAGTATAATAAAAAAGCAACCTTTTTTTCCGTGGCAAAATGTCTGAAATTTACGAAATTTATATTACTTGTATAAATTGTATCATCTTTCTTTAATTTGAAAAACAATTTAAATAGAAAGAGATATTGGCCTTTTTTAATCACTGGATTTATTTTATTTTGTTAAAAAATCCACATTTTGGTTTTTAATTTTAAAAATTTAATATTTTTGTGAAAATCCAATATGTATTCCATAATATAATGTGAAAGAAAATCATAAAATTTTGTAAAAATGTGAACAAATGAATTGATCTAAGCTAAATCCAAAATGGATTTATAAAAGCAATAAATCCGTTTTGGATTTAGCTTAATTTAATTCCAGAAATTGCATTTTCGCAAAATTTAACTTTTTTCTTTCATATTATATTAGCGAATAAGTGTTAGACTTGGATAAAAATATTTAATTTTGAAAATTAAAAAACAAATGTGCATTTTTTACAAAATAAATCCAAAAATAAATCCAATGATTTAAAAAAAATCCTATTAATATTCATATATGATATAAAATAGAACGAAAAACATTCATTTATTTATATTTATTTTTAAACACCGTTAAAGTACTCGAGAAAGTAAAAATGTTGATAGCAATATTGCCCGTGTATTGTTACCCATGTTTTGCCACTTAATGGATATTTTTAAAATATTGGTGAAGTGTCGCCCACTCCACTCAGATAAACTCTCGATTAAATCAAAAGGCCATTATTACTGTAAATTTTAAACAAAATAATGTTTCTAAAAAAAATTTTAAAATCTATCTAAATTCTGTAACACCCTTCCTTCTGAAAAATTTTCATATAGGAAAATAATTTTATAGAAAATTCTGCGGAAATGAGTTTTAAATTATATTTTTCCAGGCTACGTTACAGATAATTTCTTAGACAAAGCGTCTTATAAGTTTTCGTTTTCTAAATTACAGAGGCTATTTGCAACATAGCAACAGTGTTGCCAATTTAGCAGTTTTTTAATACGATTAGCTAGAAAAAAAATGTCGAAATATTTTTCCTATCCGCATAAAACCATTGTCATGGACTTCCTTTATGTTCAATAATATAAACAAATAAAACAAAATAAACAAACTAACAAATTACTAATTTCCAGTAAAATATTGCACATAAAACTTTATATCTGATGAATACAAAAATAAATAGCCACGTATTTGACACGCTTTTTTTAGTTCTAGGAAAATTTTATACAACTACAGTATTGTTTTTTTTTTTTTTTTTTTTTTTTTTTTTTTGCAAAACATTCTAAACAAGGAAACCGTAGTGACATAACTGATGTGATTTAAATAATAAGTTAAAAAATAGAGATTTTTTTATAATTTCGCGATAAAACTATTTACATACGAAAAACAGACTATGTATGTAAAAGACACAAACTTTTGCTTTTTATAAATTCATATTACAAACTCCTTGAGGCGATTTTCAAATTTCCAAAAACTGATTAGAACTGCCTTTAAAGAAGTATATGTATTTAGTTCTACCCAAAATAAATATTTTCTATTTTTTTTATTTTAGTAAGGTTGAGGTTAAAAAGAAGAATGGTGGTTTTTCCCTCAAAATTATAAACACATTAATTTTCAAATCACACTAGATCTAGTTTCTACTTTTTTTATATGGACAGGCTTCATCAGTGATTATCCATTAAATTGTTATACTTGTTTATATGTTATTGTCAGATTGTTCAATATAATAAGACTGTACAACATATTTTTTGGCGGTGAATAATTAATATGCCAGATGAGTGTATTAGGTTAGTATAGTAAAACTCCCGAAGGGTTTGGTCCTGTGTGGGTACAATAAAATTTTATGGCAATTTTAATTTTTTTCGCCAGCACTGTATTCAATAACACTCAGAAAGTAGTGCAAAAGTTTTTTCAATCTAAATTCTGAGTTGAGATGTCCCCAACAGAATTTTACGAGGCAGTTTTTCGTAGTATATTTTTACCCTATATCTGCAACTTTGATGGGTGACATTAGTCCTTTTTTCAAGAAATACCAAAAAATGCCCTAAAACGTGCTATTAAAGGGTTAACATATCCTGTGAATATGTTCTGCAGCAAATTTCATATTGGGTTTTCGAAGACGAAAACTTTATCGGAAAATTGTATACGTAAGATCTAAAGGGCCGGAAAATCGTTCCCCAATGTAAGGTACGCAGTTTTAGTCGAAAAAAATTGGTGTAACTATGTCTTTAAAAATCCAATATTTACATCATCACTTGGACTATACCTACTAGTAAACAACTAGCCACTGAATCGGACCAGAAAGGCTAGCGTTATCATCAAGTTGCTATGCCTTTTGAAATGAGGTACACTCAGAAATAAATAATAAAATGTTACTAAAAATTTGTAAAAATTATGCTTCAGAAAAAATTGCTGAAATTAGCAGATTTTTTTTGCTAAATACTAGTAAAATAAGAACAGAAAAACTAAAACTGTTAAATATACAGAATTTTATTTATATTTGAGTTAAATTTTTGTTAATAGAAAATAACAAATTAAACTGCTAAAATCAACAAAAAATTTTTATAAATAATTAGTAGCCTAAACAATCAAAATAATTTAAAATTTTCGAAGTTTTTTCCGATTTTTTTTTTAAATGCAAAAAATATCGAACCTTTTGAAAACCGCAATTGACAGTATTTTGCAAATATTTCTGCTGATTTTAGCAGGATTGAGTGCTACTAATATTTGACAAAATTTTCTGGAGGTTTTACAATACAATTTATCATTTTCAATTAACTAAAAGTTAACTTAAATATAACTAAAATTCTGTAAGTTTAGCAGAAAATCTGCTAATTTCAGCTGTTTTTTCAACATAATTTTTAACCAATTTTTATTAGCTTTTTCTGCTATTTTTTATAGATTTATTTCTATGAATGTCCCGAAACAAAAACCCCATTTCAAATATATGTACTGCTGCTAGATCTAATTCGACCTGTAATTTTTCGAATGCATTTAGTTCTTACTAAGCCCCTTAATCTTAATCGATCTGCCATTTTTGAGATTAATTTAGACACAACTTAATCGCAAAATATATTGCTGGATCTAATTATATCTGCCATTTTTCGGATACATTTAAATCTAACCAAATCCACAAATAAATTGTTAGATATATTATTTTTATTATACCTAATTATATATTTGACTATATTTATTGCACCGTTAATTAACATTCCCTTCCCGGATTGAGCCGCTTCGCTGTTACCCAATTTGTATAGTGGTGTAGGTAATCATATAGTTGGCATGACCGACTTTAATATTTTAAACTTGTTTAAAATTTTTTTTGTAGGTTTTTTTTAACCAATATATTATTTATTAGCTATTATTATTTTTTTTTGTGGTTAAATATTTTTTTTAAACAAACGCTCAATTTATGATTAACGCCTACTCAAATATTTGTTGATTTGTTGAAGACCTTTTTGTTGCTGTTTAGTTCCTAATTCTTAACACAGATCTTAATTTTGATTTATCAATTAGTATTTTTTTATTTTTGTTTTATTTCTGGTTATTTGTTAGTCTTTTCCTAATACATTGGTGTTTCACTAATTACAGTCTATTAAATTTTAAACCCGAAAAATTAACATAAACTGGTTATTTTTTGTTAATCATGTAAAATTGTTTATTGAAGGAGAAATTCATCATTTATTATTGTTTTCTTTTTATTTTAAACACAAAACGAATTATCAAAATTATTGTTTATTATTTATAATTTTTCACCCACTCAAATTTTTGAATTTCTTGGGGTTTTTCGCGTAAAATTTTTGTTGGTGATTTTTTTTCTGCAAGAAATTATTGATAATCGTTTTAGTTAAAATGTGCAGAAAATTATATTTCTTATTTATTTTTATGGTGTTTTCATAATTTTGTAAAAATGAAGATGTTTGTTGTGAATATTTTTACATTTACGTGTTCAAATATAATTACTTAATTTTGGAAATTTTACCAACAATTTAAACAACACGTGCGGTTGTTTTTGAAGATTTTTGTTGGCATTTATTTTGTTTTTTTTTTATCGACATCATGTCTTCAATGCTAAACATATTTCCAAGAACCAATATCTTAGAATGGATAAATAAGATAACTGCTAATTGTAATTAGGAAAATTAAATAAATAAATAATTATTTCGTCTTTTAAATATATGACCTGTCTTGCCAGCTCAGCAACAGTATGGATCATAGGCTATGTTTGGTACACTAATAGAAAAAAGCCTGTAAAAAAATTTAGTTAAAACTATTAAAAAATAGTTAAAAATGATGCTGCAGAAAAAAAACTGCGAAATTAACAGATTATTTTTGCTATATAAATAAAACTATTAAATATACAGAATTTTAAGCTATATTTCAGTTAAATTTTTGTTAATAGAAAATAACAAATTAACCTGCTAAAATCAGGAAAAAATTTCGCTAAATAATTAGTAGCCTAAAAAATCACGAAAAATTTTAAAATTTTCTAAGTTTTCTTCGATTTTTTTAATGCAAATTAAAATTGAGCCCTTGAAAACAGCATTTTACAAATTTTTTAGCAAATATTTTTGTTAATTTAGCAGGATAGACTTCTATTTGCATTCCACTAAATTTAGCTTAAAAATAACAATTTGTCATTTTCAATTAACTAAAAGTTAGCTTAAATGGAACAAAAATTCTGTAAATTTAACAGTTTTGTTTTTACTGTCCTTATTTTACTAGTATTTAGCAAAAGAAATCTGCTAATTTAACAGTTTTTTTCTAAAACATAATTTTAACTAATTTTTAGTTACTTTTTCTGCTATTTTTACAGATTTATTTCTATCAGTGTAATTTACGGAACTCAAAATATTTTGTTCTGGAAAAATGAGTTTTAAATACAATTTTTGCAGGCCAACCTATGTTACAGATAATTTTTAAGACAAATTACAGAGGCTATTTGCATCATAGCAACAGTGCTGCCAATTTAGCCATTTTTGAATACGATTAGCTGGAAAAATACTCATTTAGTTATCAGCTTATTTATTAGTTATAAGTTATTAATTTAACCATTTTTAGAAAACGATTAGCCAATTTTTAGCCATTTTTGCACTTTTCTAAAAAATATAATTTTTAAGCCTGAAATTACAAAAAATTGGATGAATTTCTTTCAATCTGTTAAACACAATTTAAAAGTACGATACTATAGCACAAAATCAATTTTTTTCCAAAATAACAAGTAACTGACAACTGATTCTGGCAGAGGGTATGAAAATAACCCAGCAAAAAAAATTGGAAGTAATGCTTTACAAACGACTTCTTTCACTGTTTCACAAGCATCCGTTAGTGTATTTTTACTTCTGAACAACATCCAAAAAATCACTTAAGTATTGCTTCTAAAGAGTAATTGCTCTAAAAGTGATCATAAAAAGTGATTTTGGTATCATTTGGCATTTCCAAACGGAGGGTCGCAGGTTCAATTCCCTATGGGACGAATATTTTTTATTTATTTTTTTTATTTTATTAATTATTTTTTTTTTTTTAATATTTATAATTGATTTGTTGAAATTCAATTTTTTTTTTAATTTTTCAATTTTTAAAAATATGTATTTATAAAAAAAATTATGAGAAATTGCTTTTTATGCACCTGTAAAAAAGTACTGAAAACAATATTGAATTGGAGTGCAGCTTTTACACTTGTTTAATAAGTACTTTTATTGAAGAGAATAAGGAACAATATCTCTCAGTAATAAAGTGGTGTTTCTATGCCAGTCAAATTTCAAATCAAAGAATAGCTCAGCGGTAGAGCGCTACACTAGCAATCGTGAGGTTGCAAGTTCGATACTCGGTGGCGGTAATAAAAAAACTTTTGCAAAATAAAAAATATTAATTTTTTTGTGAAGAATTGTTTTTAACTTTTAATTGGTGAAAAAGAGCTTCTTTTGCACTCGTTCAAAAAGTACTCCTACTCTCCTATGACAACTCAATGTTAAAATCATTAGTGTTTGTGTTAAAAAAGAAGTACATCTAGATTATCAATTGTAGTGCTTTTTCTACTGCTTCGGCATCTCTTTTATTAATGGGAAACCAAACGCGTGTCGATGTTTTAAAATTCTTATTCTGAATTGGCGCTCAAATTTAGGGAGGTTAGTTTTAAGTTTTGATTTATTTCTGGCATTGAAGTTAAATTTTCAACTTTGATGTCTTCAGAGACTAATAATTGAATTTCATGAAAAATATTTCTGTTGAGCATTTAGCCCTCTAACACTCCACTAAAAGGTGCTTTTTCGACCAATTTTTAAAAAGGGACAAAAACCTCGTCTGGCAGCACTGCACGGCAGAGAAATTATTAAATTAATTTTTTTTAATTTAGCTCCCGCTGTCAAATTTAAATAACTATTACATATTTTGTTATTTACTACTATCCATATTATAATATCTGATAGCTAATATTTTTAAAATAAAAGTAAATTCGGAAACGTTGGCTTTTTTGCAACAAGAAATTGACGATAAATTGGTTATTAAAAAAATACTAAAAATGTAATTTTAAAGTAACTAATTTAACAAACTAATAAAGTATTGGGGGAAAAGCAAAAGCTTTCCCACAAACGTAATTTGTTTTTTTTATGTTCAGTTATTTGGTGATCAAAAATTTTGACCATTTTTAGTTTTTCGGTAATAATTTGTAAAAAATGCCGAATTAACTGCCTATTTAGTTTCCATATACTAGGAGAACATATATTGAGGTCTAGAATTTCATGCAGTAAAGGATTAAACTCAAAAAAGCATCAAAAGTTTACCTTCAACAAAATGTGTGTAAGCATAAAATGTACTTCCTTTAGAGATCTTTATCATTGAAGATAAAATTTTTATCATACAATATTTAAAACAAAAAAAAATTATTAACTTTACGCATGTTTATCACACAAAACAAAGAGTCTTATATTCTTTTTTTATATTAAATTTTATCCTATATAGCGGGTGTATTAAGAGGACAATAATAAATGCAAACATTATCATGTGCAGTGGATAAAAAAGACTTTTTTTCAGCATATGAATAAAATAAAAAAAAGATATTGTAGATTTAAAAGAAATAGAGGCGTATCTGTAGAATACAAAAGCCAACAATTGTCTGCTGTAGATAATCTGTGATTTAAAAACTCCTACAGGTCAGGCGAGCACATCAATTACTTTGGCGCTCACAAGCAAATATACTCGAATAAACTGTGCACATGGAATTTACGGAATTCCAATAGTACATGTAAAATAAGTTGAAAATTTTCACTTTTAATGTTTTTGTGAGTGGAAAACTTAAAACTGTCAAAATTTTGATTCACCCAGTAACCGAAAGTCTAGAGTATATATCAAAACCAGAATATACAGTAGTGTTCAATATATTCGGAACTGAGTTCGCGTTTGAACTTTTAATTGATTTATTTTTAAAAGTTTAAATTTTTTTTCTCAACTTCATTTATTGGTAATTAAAAATATATAACAGACATGTTTATTTTTGGACATGCTTCTAATGGAATTTTAAGGTCATTGAAAATGCAAATAAAATGGCTGTGTTTACATGAATGGCTGTTTTTAAATTAATGTTTTTCGTTAGATTTGTAAATTACAGAGAATAAAAATTGCAAAAATTCGATAAGGCCAGCAGGATAGTATAATTATTTTGGGGTCCCGCTACAAAACCATCTTCAGTATCCATGCCTTAATGGGTTATTAATTGTTAATGATTTACTTATATTGATTGCGAAATAAATAAACAAATGAAAACATAACTCAATTAGACTAACATAAAAGAAATTTTAACAATGCTATTTTTATCCTATATTATTACTGTTTTTGCTTTGAACTTTATTTCTAAAAGTATCGCAGCTAGCTTGTATGTTCCAGCCATCAGTTTCTTATTGCAGACAACTGAAGAGTTGGGGTGATGTCCACGAAACAACCGTATTGTCTATCATGAAAATGATAAAACCTTTTTGAAACAACAAATGAAATATGATATGAACCATATTAGAACTTTTACTTGAGGTAGGACAATATTCTAAATAAATATATGAGAATATTTAAAATATTTAATATGTTTCTTAAAAAATAAAAATTATTAATATTTTATAATTTTAATGATTTCAAAATTATATTTTTAGCTTTGCTCTGGAATCACTAATTTTTCCATTTTTTGCAACTTTCTCGTTACAGGAAAAGCTATACTTATATCCAAATTTATTTTTATTTGGAAGAAATGAAATAAGATAAATTATAATAAAAAAAAATTAACAAAAAAATGTTTTTGGGTAACTTTTATTACTGCATGCAATCATGTAGTAAGGGTTAAGTTAAAATTACTTCAACTTGGACTGTTTGCTCGACATGTTAATTAGGACTCATCACAAGCAAATAAATTACACAAAATCTTCGAACTTTTGAAACTTCTTTAGCCTTTACCATATATTTCAGCATTCATTCGTTTTTCATTGCGATACTCGGCCTATAGTAAACAAGTTTTTTAAACATTTCATAGACAAATCATAATATAGGGGTTTTTTAGAGGCCTAGAACTCTTTTTAAAATAAAACACAATAAATTCAATGGAATGACCAAAATTTTGGCTTTATTAGCTCACAAATTTCATGGCATTTAATATTGAAAAATAATTTATGGTATAAGGCCTCCGCGACTGTGCGTATTACCTTCTCACCGCACCGTAAACTTGACGAAGTGCTAAGTTTGGCGAACAGAGCGCGAATTCTGGAAATATATTTCCAAGTTGTTCTGGTGTAAGTCTTTGCATGGTGATTTGCCAAAGTATACTGAAAAAAGTCAAACACACTTCATTAGTATGACAGCTAGTTTTACAATTATCCATATCGGAAGTTCTATGCGTATAATATACAAAGTTCTTCTTTATCTATTGTACAATGCATCGACCAATTCCGTGACGTGTCTCAGAACAATAAGATTTCAAAATAGAGAAACATGACCAAGGTCGACTTTAATGTTCAGTACGCTACTTGATTCTCTTATCGTCGCTGCGCCTAAGAAATTAGCTATTTGTCGGAAAAACTTTTTTGTGATGAGACCTACAAAACGGCTTAATTTCAGTCTTTCGCGAAACTTGTTCGAAATTATGCAATAAAACTTCTCATAATAGAAAGCAAACTAAATATTCAAAATTCTTACATATTTTTCAAACAAAAATATTTTCGTGTCAACATGAGTCATTTATGTCGAATTTATAATTCTTTTACATTTTGAGAATTCGTAAATATTATTGTTTCGAGTTTTGTTAAATTTGTCTATGGCAAGTAAAAAAATATTCATATAGCAAACCTTTTATAACACTGTGAGACAAATGATAGGGGTCAGTGATCGGGAAGGGTTCAAACTACCGGGGAAAGTTATATCGGTAAAAAAGAAGTTATACGTGTCCCGGCGTTTCGCTGGGCCACCCCTAGGAATCGAGATATATCGATTTGACCTTTGGTGGTCTTTTTTTGACATAACTCGAGAACCACTAGTCCGATTTTGCTCAAACAATTTTAAAAAAATTAAAAATTACAATTCCTTTAATCTGTTCATATAACGTTTTTCTATATACTCAAAAGTTTTGCCGGTAAAAATAAATGTATGAAGAAAAAAATATTTTTTGCCTAAAATATTAAAAAAAAGTAATAAACAAAAGGTTATTGATTTTTATGGTAGCGGTAACAAACATTTATATTTACCGGCAAAACTGTTGAGTATATAGAAAAACGTTATATGAACAGATTAAAGGAATTGTAATTTTTAATTTTTTTAAAATTGTTTGAGCAAAATCGGACTAGTGGTTCTCGAGTTATGTCAAAAAAAAGATATATCTCGATTCCTAGGGGTGACCCAGCGAAACGCCGGGACACGTATAACTTGTTTTTGACCGATATAACATTTCCCGTTGGTTTCATCCCATCCCGATTTTGACTGTCGCATAGTGTAATTAAACCATGGTACAACGGCGCGTATGATTATTTTTATTCAATAATTTAATATTACTCATACGTTAAAAGCAGTACTTTATAGGAGTACATCTATGTACATTAGGGTCTTTTTAACCGTACTACCCGCTGGAAATATTTACTTGGGTGTAAAACTACGTCCGCCAAAAAATTAGGATAATCGGACATCGGTAAGACGTGCCGCATCGGCCCTGAAGTTTGGAACACGGATTACAAGGGGAAAATATGACTTTTTGTGTATTTTCTCGAAAACATTGATATTTTAAAAATAAATCGAATTAAAAACATTATATAATCTTAATTTGTAGTGAATTCTGTTTGTAATAAAGCAATATAAATTTAAATCTGTTAAAAAACAACCGACAATTTCCCCAGACAACTGATGTGTCGCAGACCACTTAATCAAGAAATTCGGGTCCAAATTTTAAAATTTAATGAAATAATCTACTACAGAAACATTTTTTTATTCTATAAGTTCCAAGAACTCAGATAAGAATTAGTTTTTTCTTTTGTATTTTACTAACTTGTTTTAAATGAGTATCAAAATGGTCAGAATTCTTATACACTGTTTTCAAATCTACAATTTTCAATTTTTAAATCAACGATTGGACTTTAAGTTCTTATTAAGAACATATTAGAGATTAAAAACTACAAAAATTGTAGGTTTTCATTTTTTTATATGGCTGCGGCAGAGATTTTCTTTGAGCGAATTTCGAGAAAACAGCGATTTTTGGCATTAAGCTTTTAGGTAAGTTTTTCTTTTTTCTTCTTTTAATTTCACATGATTTTTGCCGGAATATAACAACACAAGATTAAATACTTCAATCCTGAAAATTAGGGCAAAATATAAATTGCCCCTGTGTAAGGTCAGAGGTCAAATTTGAGGAGATTTTCATTTTTTTTTTAACATATTAATATAACAGATATTCCTGAGCTAATATTAATTAAACTTCTTGATATTATTTTCCTAGATCTAAAAATAATATTCCTAATTTAATTTCAGAAAATTAACCCTTAAGTGCTGTTGCTGGGTGGCAGTATGCCTTGACTTGGTTTATTTTTGGATCATTTTGTTGGTTAATTTATTTTCAACCAATCAAAATGTTTGAAAATAGATATATTTTTGCAGGGTTTCATACACAAAAATGGGCAAAACCGTATGTTTTAAAATAAAGTTGACTTTAAATTTAAAATATTATTTAACAGTAAGTTCCATAAACTTTAAATTAGGGCATACACGTTCAATATTATTGATAAATTTTTCAGAAATAAATTTTTCAATAATATTCAACGTGTATGTTTACACTAAGGCATTTTTTGTAAAGGCAAACATACACGTTCAATGTTATTGTTAAATTTTTTTTAAAATCAACCAATCAGAACAAAGTATTTAAAAATAAAATGTTCTGATTGGTTGATTTTTGAAAAATTTATCAATAATATTGAACGTGTATACCCTACCTAAAACACCTTAAAATCCTCAGAACTACTTTCTATAAAAATAATGCGAACGAATTTAAGTCTTATTATAGGGGGATTTTTTGTACAGATTCTGACTTCTTGTTAGAGAAAAAATCTTAGATTCTGAGGATATTTTCAATTGAGGAATCGAAACTTTTACGGATAAATAACTCAGAATCTTCACGGGAAAAATATTCTGAGAAATTTTGGGGTTTTCTTGAAGATAATGTGCTTTGCTTTAATAAGAAAGTAAGGACTTCTTCTTTTGGTAAAATTCCTAAAAATCCAAGAGTTTTTCTGTAGAAGAAATACTTCATAATATAAGTGCTTTTATGTGGGAAAAAATTATAAGAATCCAAGGGTTTTTCTATCAGAATAAGCTCTCAGATTATAAGACTTTACTATAGCAAAAAAAAGTCTGGCGAATCTGTGGATTTTTGTACATGAAAAACTCTTCAGAATTTATTTTTCCAATAAATTTTTATTATTCATGGTAATTATTTTGAATATGAGTGTTATCAATGATAGTGCAGACTTTATTTGTGAAATTTGTATGTTTCTCTAAACTAACAATTTTAATTTTTGACAACTAAAATAAAACTCAATATCATCTATTCATTTAAAAATAGCAATTTCAATACTTTTTAAACATATTGTAAAAAAAATCCCCATCAAACATACAGTCATTCTAAGTACTCAAGCTTTTATAGTTTGCTTAAGCCAAATTGAAAGAAAGAAAAAAAAAACTAAAATGAAAATAAAAGCAGAAAAAAGAAAATTTTTTGTTCAGTTCAGAACACAGTTCAGTTCAAACAAATTTGTATGCAATATTACATGCCAACAACAACAGCAAAAGCATCAGCAACAAGTGACCTCTCAATTTAACTTGGCATCATACATGAAATAAATACGTAGAGTAGAATCCAATGAATAAATAATAACAACAACAAAATCTGTATCTTTTTTTTTGTTTTGGTAGACCTCATACTGAAAACATTAACAACAATAAAGTAATATAAACATATATGAACGTGCAAATATTGTTAAACATATAAATATATTTATATGTATATTGCATTTATAAAAGATGCACTTTTCTAACTTTAAACTGAGCGATGACCACAGGCGACAAAAATATTTTGATTGAGTTTTTTCACTCTGTTCACTCCAGTGAACCCTCAACATCTTTTAGTTAAAGTCGACTTTAGTTAAAATATTGGGTGGCAGTATGCCTTGACTTGGTTTATCGTATTTTTGGAGCATTCTGATTGATTAATTTATTTTCAACCAATCAAAATGAAAGAAAATACAAATATTTTTGTAGGGTTTTCATACACAAAATGAACAAAACCGTATGATTAACGAGTAAAAAGGTTAAAGTCGGGCATGCCGACTATACAATACCCTACACCAAGGTTAAAAGCCAACTAATGTTTGGATCCGAAATTCGAATGGGTTAAAATGGGGCTTGTGTCAAAATTTTCTATAATGTGAGTCAGCGCACCAAATTTCATAAAAATATCTTAATATTTTCGACCTGCAGTTTGTAACCAAGCCAATTTTGGGGTGACCCTTACCTAGTGTCCAAGGTCTAAACATGGACCTATGTTCACCAAAATCAATAGTCTACGTTATTGGGCCAATATAGGTCTGTGTACCAAATTTTAACAAAATATCTTAATATTTTCGACCTGCAGCGTATAAACAGTATAATTTTGGTAGGACCCTTATATGGGCACTAGGTCTAATCAAGGACCGATGTTTACCAAAATCAATAGGCGTCGTCCTTGGGCCGCCATAAGGTGTACCAAGTTTCATCAAAATATCTTAATATTTGCGACCTGTAGAGTGCGCACAAGAATGCATGGACAGACAGACGGACGGACGGACAGACGGACGGACATCGTTAAATCGAAATAAAAAAAAAATTCTAAGCCGATCGGTATACTATAAGGTGGGTCTAGGACCAATATTTTTTGGTGTTACAAACATCAGCACAAACTTATAATACCCTGACCACATAGTGGTGTAGGGTATAAAAATAAATTCGACTTTGAATTTAAAATACTCTTTTATAGTAAGGGCCATAGTGTTTTTATTTTATTTTTAAAAGTGTTTGGTAAAGTACCTGAACCACTTAACACAAAAATAAAGACACTCAATAAAAATTTTATAATAATAAAAAACTTGGCAGCATTGTTTCTAGATTAATTTGGGAAAAATAGTTGATAGTAAAAAAAAATATATGTAGTTTGCATATAAAATCTTAAAATCTGTTACTCGGTTTTTTTTACAAAAAAAAAATAAATAAAAATGGCAATAATATTTTTTTTTAACTTTAAACTCGAAACCTTGAACACCCTAATATGTAAATTGAAAGGGCAGTCTATTGGTATATACTTTGTAATAAATTCCTTATCAAAATATATATTACGTTGTCGTTCCGATTGTGTTTCATTCCCTTACAAAAGTCGCACGCTGCATAGCAATTGAGCAAAAAGCTCGTGTTAAACTACAAACAAATATAAAGGATCTTGGCGCCCATAATCATCATCTTCCTTCAAATATTTATGTTTGTTTGTTGTAATGTATGAATAATTCACAGTGGTTTGAAAATTGCTTAATGCTAGAAACAATTATTTGAAAATACTGAAGTATAAATTTAAAATCTGGATGCAAATATTAAATCATATAAGGAATGATTTAACAGGAAAATTATACCAATACAAACTCTCTGATTATGATGAAAATTGTATATGTGAAAAAAATCTAACAAGTAGACTCTCCCAAATGAAAACTTCAATCGAGTTCAAATTTGGATCTTTTTTCAAGCAGACAATAGTAAGGACAATATTGGACCAAGCTCAAGCAGAGCTAATGCGAAACGAGTATGTCTGAAGTTTATGATATTTTTTTTTACATACACTCATAGAAAGAAATCTGTAAAAATAACAGAAAAATTTACTAATAATTAGTTAAAAATCATGCTGCAGAAAAACTGCTAAAAATTAGCCGATTTTTTGCTAGATAAGAACAGCAAAGTTGAAACTGTTAAATTTACAGAATTTTAGTAATATTTAAGTTAACTTTTAGTTAATTGAAAATAGCAAATTGTACTGTTAAATCTGCAGAAAATTTTGCTGAATATTAGTAGACTAAAAATAGCAAAAACATACTTTTATAAAAATGTTGGTTTTTAATTTTTATTTAAAAATAAAAATTGTTTTTCTTTTTTTCCCTGAAAGTGAAGAGGTTTTTGAAAGCAACATCTCTGTGAAGTATTTGTCAGGTATCTGTATTTGTCAAGTATCCTGATGAAGAAAATTAACAGTTTTTGGAAAAAAGTCCTTACTAAATTGGCCTCGAACTAAATTAATAAATTTATAATTAAAAAACTGTTATATCTTCCAAATTTTTGCTATTTTTAAGCTAAATTTAGTTGAATGCAAGTAGCAGTCTATTCTGCTAAAATCAGCAGAAATATTTGCTAATTTTTATTTGTATTTAAAAAGAAATGAAAAAAAAATTTAAAAAAATTTTAAATTTTTTGTGATTTTTTAGGCAACGAATTATGTAGCAAAATTTTTTGCTGATTTTAGCAGGTTAATTTGCTATTTTCCATTAACAAAAATTTAGCTCAAATATAACTAAAATTTTGTACATTTAACAGTTTTATTTTTGCTGTTCCTATATTACTAATGTTCCTATATTACTATATATAATAATACTAATATAATCTGCTAATTTAGTAGTTTTTTTCTCCAGCTACATTTTTAACTAATTTTTAGTAGTTTTGACGAAATTTTTACAGACTTTTTTCTATTAGTGTACTATTTTTAAGTGTTGTAGTATATAATATGGTAAATTTCAATGAAACTGGAGACGCTAAATCCGAAGTCGACAATCTTTTTTTTTTTTTTTTTGATGACTGGAGTTATAGTTCTTTGTCGTTGATATATATTTTGGATTCTTCTTTGGCGTAGACTTTGCCTATATAGCATTCTAAATCACTGTTTTATATAAAAACCGCAGAAAAAAAGAATCATAAGAATTTCCTCTTCTGTCGATACATCTGCATTTAGCACGCGGCCTTACGACTATAATACACGTACCGAAATACTGCATAGTGGGTTTATATGCGTTGATTGTTTTATTATGATGATGTTAAATTATTGTAATCCATACTAGTAATCTTCAAGAGCTTAAAAGCGATGGTTTATTTTGTTGCTCGTACTTGTAAAACAAATTTTTTCGTCATCGTCCATATCATCATCATCATCATCAAAGAAACAAACAAACAAACAAACAAACAGCAACAGTATTTAAGATATGGGGAATCATAGCAATTTTTTCATCATCATCTTTGCCAAAATCATCATTGGAACAACCGCCACCACCACCAACAGCTTAAACAAACAAAAATACTTATAAATGCAATTCAATGATAGCGATCAATATTCTTTATGATGATTTTCTTTTTTCATACACAATTTTTTTTCCTTTTTTCGCTAAGTTTTAGGATCTTTTGTAAAGATTTCATATTTTGTATATTATTTGTTTCAGATTGCTGTGGCGGCAACTGTTGTTGTTGTTGTTGTTGTTGTTGGATTGAAGAAGATGTTGTTGATGATATTGTGGTAAAGATGTTAGTGCTGATTGTTTTTTTTTATTCTGTTGTTGTAGTTATGTCTTTGTTTTTGTTGTTGTTTTGTCTTAATGTTGATGATGCCCTATTGTGATAATTTGGGGTTGTACTTAGGTACTTATTTAATATGCAATTTTTTGTCCGCTGTCTGTTTTGTGTTGTTTTCAGCAAATAAATGGTGAGAAATAAGTTTTCTTAATATGTATTTTTTTTCAATTTTTTAAAGAAGAAGGTGTTTACAAAAATATATGAAGAAAATATTAATTTATTTGCATTTCATTAAAGTTTTAGTCATTTTTTAAATATTGTGATGTCAGTGTTGTTTTATAACTTTTTTTTCTCCCTGGTAGTTAAAAGTATAGTTAAAATGGTGCCTGGAAAATAACCCATGCTCGTAAAAATTATCGCATTATATTCACACTTTAGATAGACAAAAGAAATGTCATAAAACAATAAGACATCCTTCAAGATGAAATTTTTCTAGAAAAGGCATTACCGATTAACCGACAAAAATTTACATATCTTTCTTTGAGCAATCCCAAAAATTGTCGCCTTCGGCTCATCAAAATATCTTAATATTTGCGACCTGTAGAGTGCGCACAAAAATGCATGGACAGACAGACGGACAGACGGACATCGTTAAATCGAAATAAAAAAAAAAATTCTGAGCCGATCGGTATACTATAAGATGGTTCTAGGACCAATATTTTTTGGTGTTACAAACATCAGCACAAACTTATAATACCCTGACCACATAGTGGTGTAGGGTATAATTAACAATTTAATGGAAAATCACTTATTAAGCCTGTTCATACAAAAAGGCAGAAACTAGATCTAGTCTGATTTTAAAATGAATGTTTATAATTATAATGAGTATTTTTTTTGTTCAGTTTTAAGATCAAATAATACAATTTCCAAATAGAATTTACAATTTATTTTTCAACAAATAGAGAAAAACTTATTAAAAAAACTTTCCCAGACAATTAATGCATTTTCAAGTGCAACCAAACACTTTAATCAGATTGTCTTATGTGATTCGTTCTAATCACTAAAAATATAATTAAAAGGTTGAATGTTAAAAAGTACAACATACATTGCTTTGCTATTGAAGGAGCTTCAGTCAAAGTAACAACTATATATAACATAGAGAAAAATAATAGCTTTGTTAAAAACACGTGATTTTCGTTGTAATATGAAATGATGAGTTTAATTCTCCAAATGTTTTTCAGTTTAAAAGTTAACATATATACAAAAACTAAAATCTACATTATAACCTAGAGAGAACCCCATAAACACAATCTGATGATAATGTTTGGTTACACTTGAAAATGAATTAATTGTCTACCATTGCTTCAAGGAAAGTTTTTTCATAAGTTTTTTCTCTATTTGTTGTAAAATAAATTATAAATTCTATTTGGAATTTGTCATATTTGATCTTAAAACCGAATAAAAATAACACTCATTGTAACAATCTTCAGATTAATTAAAATCTACGATAAAATATTTATAATTTTTAGAGAATAATCATCTGATTGCCCGGCGCTACAGAGCATTCAAAATAGGCTTAACCCTTAAATGCACGACCTCTTCGATTTTAAACATTTTCTAAAAAAAATTATTTAAAAAAAAGGTGATTTTTATTGAAAAATATGTTTTTTTTTACCAAATTGCTAAATTGTGATTATTTTAACGTATATAAAAAAAAAAAAAAAAAAAAAATATATAAACTATAATTGGAAGATGACAAAGCAAATTGTGGCAAATTCTTTGTTGTTGTTTTTGTTTTTCTTTGATATTTTGAATGTTTAATAACGCTCCTAGACGAGAACAAGAAATTCTCATTGAGTTTGTAATTTAACTTAACAAATATTTCCAGAAGTTCTAAAAACATCGTCCCCTAACGAGTTCCTTAGGCAAGAATGAAATCTGGATAGGGACAGGCCTCCAACAAATTATTTTTCACAATTTGTAAAATACGTTTGGCATTTTAGCATATTTAATTCCTTTAATATAATTTATACATTCATTGTCGCCAAAATGAATTTTATTGCGAGAATACCACTTTAAATATTTAAACAAATATTTTTGAATATTACACTTTTTGTAAAAAAACGCGTGTTTTAGATTTTTCACAAATATACAGAGCAAAGCCAAGATTTTTGCTCTAACTGTTTAAAAATTCTGCGCTAAACTATAGGAGCACTATGTACAGAAGGGTCCCCTAATGTCCAAAAATGCAGTTTTGTGCGTCATGTGGGTTTTTTTTTATTAAAAAACCGGTATGTTGGCAAATGGCTACACCATGCATTTAAGGGTTAAGTTGATCTTATCCGTTTTCCTAATCTTACCTTAGCATCTGTATGGTGCATGTAAGCACCATACAGATGGTGTAGTCCTTAAAAACGGAGTCGCTTCTGACTCTATTTAATTCTTACAATAGTGTGAGCTGCCACTTAAACCAACCAACATGGACAGTAGAGCGTACCCCCTTACAGGCAAAAAGAAAAAAGTGCGCCGTACGCCCTCTACTATGAAGTATTTTTGCAAGTAGGTTTCAAAAAAAAATTTTTTGTTTGTTTTTTTGCCGAACGTAGGGGTCGCCATTTTACATTTATCGTTATATATTCGGCATTTATATTCGGATCTTAAAGTATGATACATCGATGTTTTTCTCTCGAGGAGACCAGTATTTTGCTCTAAGAGCCAGTGACTTCATGTATCCCGTTCACTAATGTTAGAAAATTAAAGCTCGCAAAAAATCATTAGGCTTTTGTTAAGGAAGTTTTTCGATAAACCCCGTAGAATTTTTATACCCTACACCACTATTTGGTCAGGGTATTATAAGTTTGTGCTGATGTTTGTAACACCAAAAAATATTGGTCCTAGACCCACCTTATAGTATACCGATCGGCTCTGAATTTTTTTTATTTCGATTTAACGATGCCCGTCTGTCCGTCCGTCCGTCTGTGTGTCTATCCGTCTGTCTGTCTGTCCATGCATTTTGTGCGCACTCTACAGGTCGCAAATAATAAGATATTTTGATGAAACTTGGCACACCGACTTATGTCGGCCCAAGGACGACGCCTATTGATTTTGGTGAACATCGGTCCATGTTTAGACCTAGTCCCCATATAAGGGTCCTACCAAAATTATATTTTTTATTAGCTGCAGGTCGCAAATATTAAGATATTTTGATGAAATATGGTATACCGACCTATGTCAGCCCAAGGACGAAGCCTATTGATTTTGGTTAACACCGGTCCTTGTTTAGACCTAGTGCCCATATAAGGGTCCCCCCAAAATTGGCTTGGTTACAAACTGCAGGTCGCAAATATTAAGATATTTTGATGAAATTTGGTATACCGACCTATATCAGCCCAAGGACGAAGCCTATTGATTTTGATTAACACCGGTCCATGTTTAGACCTAGTGCCCATGTAAGGGTCCCCCCAAAATTGGTTTGGTTACAAACTGCAGGTCGCAAATATTAAGATATTTTAATGAAATTTGGTTTGCTGACTCACATTATAGAAAATTTTGACACAAGTCCCATTTTAACCCATTCGAATTTCGGATCCAAACATTAGTTGGCTTTTAACCAGACTGCTGTAGGGTATTGTATAGTCGGCATGCCCGACTTTAACCTTTTTACTCGTTTTTTATATATTGGTTGCCGAACGTAGGGGTCGCCTTTTTATATTTTTTTTCATTGGATTTTTCCTTTATAGCAAAACACTGGTCTCCTCGAGGCAAAAAAATTGCAAAAATACTTCATATTGGAGGGTGTACCGCGAACTTTTTTTTTGAGGTACGGTCCATTGGACATGCGGATGGCTAAATCTAGTTAGTAAGTGCCCTACGGGGAAAGGTATCGATTCCAGACGATACGCAGGATAGGGCCCAAGGGGACAGGGGGAGGTCGTTGATCGGTCTTTTCATTTGAAAGTGACATCTCACTTTAATATGGCGTTGTCATTAGAGGTGACCAATTGTTACAGAACCAATTCCATTATATACTAAAACCCATTTTAACCCATTTTTTCCAAATTGCCTTTAAAATGTATACACGCAGAAAACAGATTCGGTGCTGACAACCCACAGTGCTTTTTCCCATAGGCAAAAATCAAAAATAAAACGTTGGCTCAAATTATGATTAAAGACAAATTTTTTGAAAGGCAAGAAGGTAACTTAAATAAATATGAAATAAAAATTTGGTATGATTGCTTTCGCCGCCAGTAGAGGGCGCCAAAGTTTGATAATATTAAGCAAAAACTACTGAACAACAAAACTGGTTTTAGTGGTTTCACTTAAATAATTCTCAAAAATACAGTTTTATAAATATCGGTTCGGGGTTTTTTTTTCGATCAACCTGGTAAATTTGTAGTTCAATTTAAATAAAAACTTCATTGTGAGGTTGGAAATTAAATATTTTTTAAAGATGCGAAAAGCACGTTTTTTTCGGTGAAAATCCTAAAAAGTTATAAAATTGATGGAGTATAAAAAAAAATTATATAAAATTAAACAATTTTTTTTTTCTGTTTTTGAAAGTTTATAATATAGTCAAGCTTAGCATAAAAAAAATTTACCGCGTTTTCACAGGAAAGTAGAAATGTAGGCATTTGTAAAAACGTCCAATTTCGAGATATTTACTAGATTCGTTTTGGCTGTTCTAGACAAATATTTTTCAAAAATACTTTTCTTCTTAAACTGGATTTAAATTTAGTTTTTTTGTTACTTTAATATTTTTGTAGTTAAATATAAATACAATTTTTAAAATTTATTTGCAAAAAATATTTTTTATGGCTCCGCGAAAATTGCGTTTTTTTTTTGTGAAAATCAAAAAATTCTCAAAATTTGATACAGCATAAAAAAAAATTATATAAAATTAAGCAATATATTTTATGTGATTTTGTAAGCCTATTATATTACCCAACTTTGTATAAAAAAAAACTACCGCGTTTTTACCGGAAGGTAAAAAAATAGGCGATTGAAAAGAGGTCTATTTTGCATATTTAAAAATTCCTATATACATACTTATATGTAGATATATTTTAATAATTAGTAGAGTTGTTTGGTTTTACCGAATGTATAAATTGCCAAATTAGTTAATGGGATTAAAAAAGTTAAAATACAAATTAAATTTAAAATTAAATATAAATTCAATTGACCGTTACTGTTGTAAAATGTGTGTTGATATCGATATCAATTACTAAGATACAATCGAAGTCGATTTCTAAATTCTTTTTGTATAATATTTATTTATTGTTTTGTTGTTTGCCGTTATTTATGTTTTGTTTTTAAGTCAGTGATGATAACGTGACACAATAATTATTAACTTACAATTCGTGCGTTTGATAGTATCTACGATCTTGTCGATGTAATAATACTACTACGTAATTATATGTTCAGAAATACAAGCCCAATCTTACTCTTTTATAAAAATTTAGTTGATAATTAATTGTAAATAGTTTAATAAAAAAGCATTTAATTTATTTTTACAAGTGACTGTAAGTAACTCGTGCGTGCTCTCATATTAAAATACTAACGTGTTCATCTCTATTAGTAATGTTTATATTATTAAACAGGGAATTAAAATATTAATGTGTGAAAATGTGTTGTATTTTAAAAAATTCAGATATAATTGATTGTTGGATAGCAGCATCCTCAGAAAACAAAATATCGGATGTATATAAATATGTTAAATGCAAAATAGGCGATTCATATGTTAACGAACAAAATTTATTACAAAAAGTTCAGTTTTTTAATAGCAAACTAAAAAAATTTTGGAAGGAGTGTAGTTTTAAAAAAAATAATTTAAAAACAAAACATCACAAATGGTTGAGTTACGCCTTTTTTGATCCCAACAATGTAAGTGTTTCAATTTATTCCTTTGAAAAAACAAATTAATCATTAAAAATTTTTAGGAACCTAGCACTAGCAAAAGATCGTTAAATAATGTGGCCACCAAAGACTTAACAGCAATTGCAGATCAATCAACAGGAGAAGCAAGAGAAACAGTTGATTCAGCAGCGATGGATTCGGTAATAACAACAACATATTCAACAGAAGCTGTGGATATAAGAACATCACCAAAAAAAATAATAAAAAGAGGTAGACCGGAACAGAAAAATTTTCAAGAATGTTCAACCAGAACCAAAAATCGAAGAGTAACAGATTTAATTGAAAGATATTCCCTTGAGGAGCTGCAATATGCAGTAAAAAAATTAAAGAGAAGATCGAATTCTTTTTCCGAAAGTAAGCAGACGAATTCGACATGTTTACCACTTTCAAAAACTTTGGCATTATATATGGATTTGGATCTATCAGAAAGAAAATATAATGTTCTGCGACAAGCAATCAACGAAATACATCCTAATTGTTTAGCATCTTTGTATGCGCTGCAAACCGAAAAGAAAAAAATCATACCCCCAATAATAACAACAGAAATTTCAGCAGAAGTGGATTTAAAAAGTTTAATACGTGGAACAGCAGAGGGTATATTTGAACTTTGTGATGTTCAAGATAATATGAGTAAAATGTTGTTAGTTTGTAAGTGGGGTATGGATGGAAGCTCAGGCCATAGCCGGTACAAACAAAAATTTGAAAATGATACACATACTGATGAATATATGTTTTTCATAGCATTCGTGCCACTAAGGCAAGTACACCCATAGAAATAAACCTCTAATAATAGAAGCGAAATGTACTAAAAATTAGTTAACAACTCTCTCTAAATATTGGTAATAGAAGTAAATTCTATTTTCAAATAGTTTGAAATATTAAGAAAGTTAACAGATAAATTTGGTAATATTCTTATACAGTGAACCAAAAAAAAATTGGACACTAACCAAATTAGGATACAGAGAAACGGGGTGATAAATGTATGAAAAAGAAGTGGATTTATAAATAACAAATTAAAAACTAATCAAATTTGTTAGTAATAATTTTTTTTCATTTCATACATCTATCTTAATCCGAAGTGTAAGTAAGTCTACAAGTTTTTTCACTATTCACTGAATTACAAATATTTAGTAAAAACATCTGCTTATATTAGAAGTTTTTTCTACAAGTACAATTTTTTGTTTTTCTATTAGTACAAATTTATTTCGATCAGTGTATAATTATGTGCTCACTTTGAAATTTTTTTAATAATGACCTTTATTTTAAAGAATGGTAAACTTGACATCAGGAAAAATTGAATGGGTTAATGAAACACCATCTTCTACGTTGTATTGTAGGCCTATCAAATTCGTTTTGGCAAAAGAGAAGCCTGATCTAGTTAAGTCAACTTTCAATGAAATTGAAAAGAAAATTAAAAATTTAGAATGTGATATTATTGAAAAAGAAGGAACAATTGCAGAAGTTTCTTACGATATGCATTGTACAATGATAGATGGTGCTGTCGCAAATGTTTTAACGGAAACTAATTCATCAAGCAGGTGTTTTATTTGCAATGCAAGTCCGACGGAGATGAACAACTTAAATATTGTGAAACCCCCGAATGTGGACACGTATAAACATGGTCTTTCAACGCTTCACTGTTGGATACGTTTTTTGGAATGCTTGCTACATATAGCTTACCGACTTCCATTCAAAGTTTGGCGAGTAGGTAAGGAAAACAACAAACAATTCTTGGAAAATAAAAAAAGAATTCAGAGTGAATTCAAGATAAGGACAGGTTTAATAATAGACCAAGTTAAGTCTGGATTTGGTAATACTAACGATGGCAATACTACTCGAAGATTTTTTTCAAATAGTAAAGTAGCAGCCGAAATAACTGGAATTGACCAAAGACTTATTGATAATTTCTCCACAATACTAAGAGTACTTTCTTGTGGATCATCAATTAATGTAAATTTATTCAAGGAGCTACTAACAACTACCAGAAATATGTATTTAATTCATTATGGGTGGTATTATATGCCTAGCTCAGTACATAAAATTCTAGTTCATGGATGCGATGTTATCAAATTTTTTAGTTTACCAATAGGTATTTAGATATTTTATTATAGTTATTAATTAAACAAATAAATTGTTTTCTCTCCAGGGTGTCTATCTGAAGAAGCACTGGAAGCCAACCATAAAAACGTGAGAAGAGTACGATTGTCTCATACGAGAAAAACTTCTCGAAAAGACACAAATAAAGATTTAATGTCATATTTGTTGTTGTCTTCAGATCCGGTACTATCCTCAAAGAGAAACATAAAGAAAAAAAATGAAATAGTTGATGCAGAAATTGAGAAATATATTCTAGAAAGAAATGTTGAAATAGAAGATGAAAGAGATGACATAATAGAATATTCTATAATAGAAGAAGGTGTAATAGATGATAATATAAATACGTCGTTAAACGAAAATTGGGTTTGGGATGAATCAAGTAGCGATGATGATGCTTCATTATAATTTTTTTCTAACAATTGTTTATTTTATATTTTTGAAAAGATGTGATAATATATACCCAATTAAACTGCTAATATCATATAGTTCGAAACAATGTCAAATAACTCCAAACAATATTTTTTGAATAGAACCTAATTTTTTAAAGAAATCAGCATATTTATTGGTTTTGTACAAGAGTTTTAAAACAAATTATGTACTAAGAATATTAAAATCAATCATTATAACTCAAAAACTTTTGGAAAAAATATGTAATTTTTAAGCAATGCTGCCTGTGGAGTTTTATAAAATTGCACTCAAAAAATTATTATGCTAAATAAATTAAAATTTTTTTTTAAACTTTTAATAAAAAATATCAAAAATGAAGAGTATTACTTTTAAAAATGTTTTTATTTATATGGGAGATAGTCATGTCCTTGTACCGAATAAAGCGAAATTTGCTAGAGAGCTGAAAAATATAGTTTTATAAGTTTTTATTAGTTTTTGGAGCATTTTGATCATAAATGTAGCTAAAATTTAGTTTTTGGGAAAAAGGATATATGGGAGGTAGTCATGTCCTTGTACCGAATAAAGCGAAATTTGCCAGAGAGCTAAAAAATATAGTTTTATAAGTTTTTATTAGTTTTTGGAGCATTTTGATCATAAGTGTAGCTAAAATTTAGTTTTTGGGAAAAAGGATATATGGGAGGTAGTCATGTCCTTGCACCGATTTTTCCGAAACTTCGAATTTTTCTTAATTTACATATTTTGAACCAGCACACCAAATTTCATTTCTCTGCGATAACTCCTCTAATTTTGCCGATTCACTATATGGGGACAAAGCACTGTGCAACCCCATTTGTTGCCAATCGAATGGTTCAGTTGCATCAAAGGGATTTTTCGGTTGTGGCTACCGAATTATTTTTGATACAACTGAAATTCCGTTGTCACAGTCAAATTAGTCCTGTCTAAATTGGGTTTCTGTTGCCACAACTGAAAAATTCAGCTACCACAACCGAACCATGCGATTGGCTACAAATTTTTTTTTTTTTTTTAATTTAACTTTATTAATGCATTCTATCAAAAGTTGATATTAATCATTACATTTGGTTTATATAATATAAATATAGGAGTGGTGAGGATCAAGTGATCGTCCCACAAAATATATGTTTAACAATAGTTAATTTTTGTTTACATTTATGGACTGAATCTGTTTTCTGGGTGTACTTTTAAAATAAGATAATTTTACATAGGTGGACGATATAACGCAGTTAAAAATATATCATGATTTAGAGTCTTATTTTATTTTCTGGTGCTGTAAAAATTTTGATTTTTTGCCCTATTTATGTTTTTGCAATTTTTACCAGAGATATGTATGTCTTATCAAATAATAAAAATTAAATTTTGAAAAATATTAATTTTTAACGTGTGTACAAGTCATTAAAATATAAAATTTTAAGCGCATTTTTTCATACAAAAAGTGTATTTCTTAAATCCAAAAAAATTTGGATTTACCATATTTATCTGGGTTTACACATAACAATAAAAACACAAATTATGAAACATGATGTTAATTTAATGTCAGAATAACAATACAAATGAAAGTTAAAAGAGAAACAAAAAAATTGTAAAACTAGAAAACTAGAAAACAAAAGAATTTTCTTTAAATTTTTTGTAATAAATATGTTTTTACTTATTTTCCATCTTGGACATGGATAAATAGCTGAAATAGAAATGGTAATTTTTCACACTACTGTAAGTAATTTAATTAAATCCAATTGGTGATTATTAAATATTGCAGGGGTGCCACCAGAGGGCGCAACTAAATTTTAAAAATAAAATGGAAAAAAATGGTTACTAGGAAACCGACCAATCTTTTCACTGAATTTCGTAAACAATTTATACGTTTAACAATTTGCGATTAAAAATGGCTGAATATAAAACTTTTAGAAACACATACAGACTAGTTTCCAAAGACTAAAGTCTTAATTTTTGGGGGTTTCTTTTACATACTTATCGAGTCAACGAGTCACACATTTTTTAATTGGGCATTGTTCTATATATCAGCAAAGTTTGCTTGAAAACAGTTATGAAAATCCATTATGGGTTTTTCATCAGTTCTGAAGAAATATATTTAAAATTTTAAATTTTCATCCTACAGGATACGCTTAATATACCCTCAAAGCGCTATCCTCAAATTTCCTGTTTATGTTTAACAAAATTTTCAAAAAACTGCAGTTGAAGTTTTGAAAGTGCTTTAAAAATTTTACTATTGTCAAATATGGCAGAAATTGAAACGGGCTGTATTTACCCTAGAATAACAAAAGTTATATCGAAATAATTTTAAGTCTAGAAAAAGGTCTGTATTCATAGCCAAGTAGTCTTTGACACATTAGTGAACTGGAGAATTAGTACTAAACTGGATATTTTGTAAAAGATTTTTAATTTTTCTACTTTTCTGGAAAGACAGTATTGGTATTGATAGTATTGGTTTCATTTGCGCCATCAGTATTTCATAAAAAGTTTACAAACAACAAAGTTTTTGATTAAACTAAAAAAGTAATTTTTTAGTCTTGTTGATACTAGTATAAATTTTGGAACTCTTAAAATTCACTTTGAAAATTCTCCAAATATCACTCAAAGCCTCCAACAGCCAACTAAAATTTTAGACTTATTTATTGGACTTGCAAATTTTAGTCACAAATATCCTTTTCGTTTCCACATATTTTTCATTGGATCATAAGTTTTCTACCAAACACTTTGTTGAATATTTTTCTACTAGTATAATATTTTCCACTAGTATAATAATTCCAATATTGCATTTTTGCATTATGTATCGGTAAGTCAAGGGATTTCAAAGACAGTTCCTTACAATATTATTACAAAATTTATTATTTCATTATTATAACTTGTTTTACCAAAAACAGCCAACAAAAAATAAGAAAAAAAGTTTAGCCACCAATGGTGGTCTTTGAGATCTTTCAGATATTACAACAAAAAAGCAACATTTACAACATTTTTCACATGGTGATTTTTCTGTAGGTTTTTTTAAGGATTTTTTTTTCTATAGTTTCTTTTCTGGGCATACAATTGTTTTATATAAAAAAAAAAAAAACGCCTTAAAAAGACTACAAATACAAAATGAAAAAAAATAAATGCAAATCTATTTTCATCATTGTTACACAATCTCTAATACAGTAAAGGAAAAAAATTGGCCCCTGTGGTTGTCTAGAAATACAACCCATTGAGCCAACGAAAAAAACACATGTGTTTATGGGAAAAAAGAAACAAATAACAAGAAATATGAATAAAATAAATAAATTTGTTTAATAATATTATTAATAATAAAAAAATTAATACACATATGTACATATTGATAGTTTCTATTAAATATACAGAAAATTCTAATAAATCAACTACTAAGATTGTTACTAAAAATTTATAAAATTGATTTTGTTTAAGCTGACCAAATCAATTCATTTTAATAGTAAAATAAAAAAATGGATTTTGATTAAAAATTTAACGAACTTTTCTATGATTGAAAATAATTTAAGTTTAAACTTGTTAGAGGCCAAGTTTTTCTTAAAGAATATTTAAATTTTTTATTTTGTTTGGCTAATTTCTTAATATGTGGTCACTCTATTATTAATGTTACATTGTATTCAATTTATAATCTTCTCATGGCTTCACACTACGACATAGTTATTAAACTACTGTTGTTTTATTCTTTTATATATTTGCTTAAGTTGTTTTAGTTTACTTACTTCTATAAAACAATGTTGCTATTTACAATAAAAACTTATTATTATTTGGCTCAAAGTCATTAATGAGTTCCGTTTGTGTTGCGATTGTAATTCTCACCTTATTGAATTTTAATTCCTATTGGCCATTACCAGGTATTTGTTACATTATACTTTTCTAGTTTTAGTTATTCTATGTTAAACTTAATTTTATATTATTTATTTAATTTTATATTGAATTGACGCCATTTTTACCGGCTTCAACGGCGTCAGTATTTATACTTTTAATGATTTTAATTCATTCTATTGTGGTTGTATATAACTGCATTTAATAAACTGAAATAAGTGAAAAACAAAATTGTGAATTCGTGGGAAATTTAATATTTAAATAGAAAATAATTAATAAATCGCAAAATGGAAGGATATTTAGTATTTTAATAAAATATTTATACCCTACACCACTACCTGGACAGGGTATAATAAGTTTGTGGTGATGTTTGTAACACCAAAAAATACTGGACCTAGATCTATCTTTTTAGTATATCGATCGACTCAGAATCACTTCTTGTTTCGTTTGTTCGTTCTTGTGTGCACGCTACAGGTCGCAAATATTAATATATTTTGATGAAATTTTAATATTGGCCAAAGCACGAATTCTATTTATTTTGGTTTAAATTAGTACAAGTTTGGACCTAGTGCCCATATACAAAAATATTTTAATGAAATTTGCTTTGCTGACACACATGAGGCCAAGGATAATATCTATTGATTCTTACCGCTTATCTGTTTTTCTTACCATTTTGTAGGCAAATTTTGACACAAGTTCAGTTCAACTCATTCGAATTTCGGATACAAACGTTAGCTGGCTTTTAATCAGACTAGTTTAGGGTACACTCTAAGTAGGAAACGGTCATAACAAAAATGGAAATTTCAAAATAAAAGAAGCATAAGTCGAGCAACATTATTTAAATAAAAATTAAAAAAAAATGTTTGCACTGACGAAAATTAAAAAAATATTTTTTTCTATTAATACTAGTGTTTCCAATTATTCGACATAGGCGATTAACCGGTTAATGCATTTACCAGTTATTCGGGTCGGTTATTCGAGAAAATTGGCGATTAATCGATTAATCGTTTAAAGCAAAATTAATGAATTTCCTTAACTTTTTATCAACAAAGACACTAACAGCTTCCTGTTTTTATTAAATATCGACATGACTTATGAACACGATGTATTTAAAAAAGTTTGTAAATTTAAAAAGCACATCTACACGAGATAGAAAACTACTATTTGGCGATAAAACAAAAACCACCTGTAATTAGCTTTATTTTGAATGAGTTAAGCTATTTGGGGGTGTTTTTTGTTTCATCTCTAGCAGTTTTCTCTCGCGTGTAAATGTACCTTAAGGTTGAAAAGTTTTGGAATCTGAGATTATCTAAATTTAAACATTTCTTATACTAATAGAAAAATTTCTGTAAAAATTTTGCTGAAGCTAAAAGTTAGTTTAAATAGCAAAAAAACTCCTGAAACTGGCAAATTTTTTTTGCCACATATTAATAAGTTGAAAACGGCGTAGCTCAATGTACATTTTTTATTTCTTTAAAAAAAATTTTTTTTAATCTGAAAAGCTTTGCATAAAAAATTGTGAAAAATTTCTCTGAATACAAATTTAATTAACACTACAATAAATATAATATTGCATTTAAAAAAATTATTATCCAAAGTTCTTCTTCCTCCTCCGAAGAAATAAAAAACGCTTCGGAGCCTTTTTACATACCGCCATCGATATAAACAAAAATTTAATTCCATTTGCGTAAAATTTTAATTATTGCAAATACCAATTTACTCTGCCAAAATTTGCAAAAAGAAGTTTAGAATAGTAGAGTTAGTAGACTTAACAATATCATAAAGAACTGTTAAATTCTCAGTTTTTCCAGTTTTTAAGGGCCATTAACAATAAGCAAAATAACCTAAAGTTTGAGCTAACATACGGGAAGAGAATATTATTATTCCAGTTTTAACGAAAATTTCCATCAAACTAATGATGGAAATTTAATTCTTAACAAATTAAATACGTTTCTTAAGCTTCATTAAAATGATGAAACTTTTTCATAAAATATATCAATTCTATGAAAAATTTCAATGGACGAATTCCAGCGGAACTTCATTGAATAAATGTAAAAATTCCTAAATAGCATATAGATATTCCTCTCAGTGTATAGTTAGAAATGTCTAATTCCATTTAAATTTGAATATTTTAACTTTCATTTTGTGTTAACTTTAGGTTATTTGTTAATGTCACTGATGCGAAACAAAATTTAAATTCAGTGAAACGGGTATGGATTTCATTGTATTCTAATGAACACTAGAGCACCCATATGTGCAAATGTGTTATTTTTGTAGTTCCCCGCCCATTTTCGGAAAGTATGAGAGTAAAAATAAGACATGTGCAAAAATTGGGTTTCTGTTATGTAAACCGGTCAGGCCGTTTACATTTATGTCCTCAAAATTACCCTAAAAAAGGTTCATGGATTTATACAACTATAACTCTTAAAATAGAAGTTTCTGGTGATTAAGTTACATAAGTGTTGTTTACACAATGAAAAGGCAAACATTTTCTTTATACAAACTTTTAACCCCCCCCCCCATGACCGTTAGTGGTGTTTTAAGCGGTAAACATAAAATTTTTTGTCAAAACTAAAATTTGAATGTCTCTTATTTAATTTTGGAGACTTGTAAATACGTATACTCTTCATCTTATAATATGAAATTTAGCGTAGATTAAAAGCAATATAAGTTTTTTTTAATATTTCGTCCATTCCATGACAGAAAGCCTAAAAACTGATGAGTTATATATTGTTTTCATATGTGCTATAGGAAGCCACGTGAATCTTCCATTTTGGATATAGGATGTGTTCAGCGAACTTATGTAAAACACTACGAGGTACAGTTTTGTGGAACTATTTAACCCTCTAACTTTTCAATTAAAGGGACTTTTTTGGCCCCGTTTTTTAAAGGGACAAAAAGACCCGTAAGCTGAAGAGTTAGAGGGTTAAAATGTTCCACAGGAATGCTCAACATAGTGCTTTACATGAAATAGAAGAGTCACATGGTTTCCTTCTAAAATTTAGGTTTGTGGGCATTTGAGCGGCAATTGTGTATAAGTACGAAATTAACCCTTAAACACATTTTAAGTTTTAAATTATTTCTAGCATTGAACTTAAGTTTTCAACCTTGATGTCTTCAGAGACTTATAGTAGAATTTCATGGCAAATATTTTTGTGGAATATTTTAACCATCTAACTCCTCAATTAAAGGTACTTTTTGACCCTTTCCAAAAGGGCCACAAACGACCCGTAAGTTGAAGGTTAGAGGGTTAAAATGTTCCGCAGAAATATTTTTCATAAAATTCTACTGTGAGTCTCTGAAGACATCAAAGTTTAAAATTGAGGTTCAATGCCAGAAATAAGTCAGAACTTAAAATATGTTTAAGAGTTAATTTCGTGCCAATCTGAAGGCGCTCAATAGAGCACCCATATGTGCAAGTGGTATTTTCTCACCTCCCCACGCACTTTCTGGTAGATTGGGTGTAAAAATTAATATCCCGGCGAAAATTTATCGTCTCGGATTAAAACAGGCCAGTCACCCGCGGCTATTAGCCCTAAAAATGGACTACAATTACTTCAAAGTTTATTATGAGCAAATAAACTCTTAAAGTAAAGGTTTTACAGAAAAATACAATATAAGCATATCTACAGGCAATAATGTGGTTAGCATTTTTCTCATACGCATTTTTGACGAATCGATGACGCATCATGCTGATTTATGAGCTTAAAATCAAAGTGATTTATATGGTTAAACACAAATTTGGCTTTAACCACCTAAATCACCATGATGGGTCATCGATACGTCAAAAATGTGTATGCGAAAAATGCTAGGCATATTACACTATGGAACATTTTTGGGATTATTGTCTGGGGGGTGAGAAATTCCATGTCAGGGTGATGGTACTAGGTCAGTATAGTAAAACCCTCAAAGGGTTTGGCGTTCGTATGTGTCATTTTTTTTATGACCTTTTAAATTTTTTCCTTATCTTGATGTTTTTTCGCTTAGTTGTAACATTTTGGCAAAAACGTAGTTTAACATAACTCGAGAACCACTTGTCCGATTTTGATGAAACAAATTTAGAAAAATTTAGAATTACAATTTCTCTAATCTGTTTCTATACCGTTTTCCTATATGTGCAACACTTTCGAAGTTAAAAATGAATGTATGAAGGGAAAAAAGTATTTTTTGCCTAAAAATTTAAATATTTTTTTTTAAAAATTCATAAAAAATCCAAAATGGAAAAAAGTGCCAAAACTAATTACTTTCGCGTAAAGTCACATAACTCATGAGCAAAAAAAGGCATATATCATGAAAATCGATGCACGCGTTTCTCATTTATTCACAATTAGGTAAATGTATGAATTTCAAAAATTTGCTCCAGATATGCACAACATTATTTGGAGAAAACATTGACACTCACAAGCCGAACTCTCTCATATTTTTCTACTGTACTAAAAGAGAAATATTGATGTGGCAACACTGGTTCTGTAATGTTCACAGAAAACATGCATTGTCATTATACTTCTTCTCTTTCTCATACAGGTTCTGTGATTTTTGTCATTCAACAAGTGCCGACGAACGCGAACAGTAAAAGTGATTTTTCTCCAGTTTTTTAAAAGTGAACAAAAGAGAACAGAATATGGAACTGTGCAAGCCAGATATAAATAGCTTTTGCTACTGCTGTGGTCAATATGTCTCAACACATAAAAAAAGGGGAAATTTCAGTACTGATTTTGTTCAAACATACGAGATGTACTTCAACCAAAATGTTATAGTGAACGAAAATTGGGTACCAAATATAGTGTGTAAAAGCTGCTACAACCGTCTAATGGATTGGAAAAATAGAAGACGTGAAAGTATGCCATTCGGTATCCCAATGACTTGGACTAATCCTGGCGAAGGTCACAATCCATTGAATTGCTATGCATGTGCGAATAAAGGAGCCGCAAAAAGGATAAGAAAATCGTATAATTACGTTGGTGTTGCAAGTGCCGCAACACCATTGCCTCATTCGGACCACATTCCTGTGCCAAAAGCTTCTAGCCCAGATATTTTCTCTTCTACGACTGCTCCGACATATCATGCACGTGATGATTCCCCATATGAGCCATCAGTATCCAATGAGCCAATTTTAATAAATCAAAATAAGCTTGATTCAATTGTTGCCAAGTTGGAATTAACACAGCATAAATCGGAAGAGCTGGCTTCCATTTTGAAATCAAACAATTTGTTGGCACCCGGTGTGAAAGTCACAGCTTATCGAAGTCGTCAGGCAACACTCCAAAGTTTATTCCTTGTGAATGATGAAAAAACTTCTGCATATTGCCCGGATGTAGGAAAATTGATGGACGCAATGGAAATAAAATATGAAGCAGATGACTGGAGATTATTTATTGACAGTTCAAAACTCAGCTTGAAGGCGGTTTTACTGCATAAGACCAATAAAAAACCTTCAGTTCCAATCGCCTACAGTACAGAAACGAAAGAAACATATGATGCACTGGAAAATATTTTAAAAATGGTTAACTACGCCAAACATATGTGGCGCATATGCTGCGATTTAAAAGTTGTAGCAATGCTTTGCGGTCTTCAAAGCGGCTATATAAAATATATGTGCTTTTTGTGCGATTGGGACACACGATTTTCCGGTGACCAATATGCATGCCACGGATGGAAACTCAGAGAGCACAGCAGGTTACAAACGGCCAATATTATTCGTGAGCCTCTAGTGCCGAAGGAGAAGATATTGCTGCCTCCACTGCATATTAAACTTGGAATTGTTAAGAATTTTATCAAAACTGTCGCCAAAAGAGATGAAGTTTTCTTGTGTTTGAAACTAATTTACCCGAGACTCAGCGAAAGTAAAATTATAGAAGGTAAGTTATAATATCACATTCATTTCCCATGATTTTCCATCTTAACAAATTAATTTTTTCCAATCAGGCGTACTAAATGGTCCAGATATACGAAAGCTGATTAAAAGTGACGCATTCAACAATATTTTGATTGACGCTGAATTGAATGCATGGCAGGCAATCAAAGAAGTAATAGAAGGCTTGTTGGGAAAGCATCGTTCTAACAACTACGATGTTTCTGTCGCAAGGATGTTAAGAGCATTCTCGGAAATTGGTGTCCACATGTCCTTGAAAATCCATTATTTACATCATCATCTGGACTACTTCAGCAAACAATTGGCTACCGAATCTGATAAATAAGGTGAACGCTATCATCAAGTTGCTATGCCATTTGAAATGAGGTAATACTGATTTTTTATTTTTTCAAACTCATTTTAATAAAACAAAAACTTACAGATATAGAGGCAAAAAGTCGCCGAGTGCAATAATTGCGGAAATTTGCTGGTGGAGTAAGTTAGTGTGGCAAGACAAGGATGATCTTGATGATAAAGAATTTTCAGGAGATGCAGAAGGGCCAACAGTGGAGTCACACATTGACATTATGTGTGGTTCAGAAACGGATGATAGCGATGAATGCGATGCCACTAGTCCCGAACAACCACCATCGAAAAAGTCTAGGCAATATTTATTAAAATAAATAAAAATAAATAAATAAAAATAAAAAATTATAAAAATGTTTACTTAATTTTTTTAGTAGTTTATGGCCAGAAGTCTGGATCTATTGGGGAAAATTTATGAAATGACACTTTTTTGAATAAAAACAAATATCAATATTCTTGTCAAAATGGGATACCTTCACTTAATTGTAAATAAAAGCAGAACGCGTTAAATTTTGTTTATAGGTTTTGTGACTTTACATGAAATTAAAAACACTTGATCCTTTTTTCCGTTTTGGATTTTTTATGAATTTAAAAAAAAAAAATTTAATTTTTAGGCAAAAAAATATTTTTTTTTCTCCACAAATTTATTTTTACCGGCAAAATTGTTGATTATAAAGGAAAACGTTATATGAACGGATTAAAGAAATTGTAATTCTAAATTTTTCTAAATTTGTTTCATCAAAATCGGACAAGTGGTTCTCGAGTTATGTTAAACTACGTTTTTGCCAAAATGTTACAACTAAGCGAAAAAACATCAAGATAAGGAAAAAATTTAAAAGGGTAGTAAAACCCTTTGAGGGTTTTACTATACTGACCTAGTACCATCACCCTGATTTGGAATTTCTCACCCCCCAGATTGGCTGTGTACTGTCCCTACGGGAAATGGATCAGTCACAGAGCTGGTCACGTGACTGGAACTTTGTGGGAGTCACCGGTCCTCGATTCGGTTTTTTTATATGAAAGTAACCGGCAACTTTAACATGGGCTTGTCATAGGAGGTGGCAATTTCCTCCTTTTGAGCTACTTGTAACTTGTCGCAAAGCTTGTCGTTTATAACATATCACACTACTGGTTTAAGAGAGTATGCAATATAACAAGTTAAAATTATCTAATACGGAAGTAGTCTCATGTTAGACATTATGTGATATGTACCGAAACTAGTGAGAAATAAAATATCAGGTGACTGGTTTAAGCGCACCTATCACAGAACTAAAGAAAAATATTTGTTAAAAAACTAGTCACACATTAGTCAATATGTGTGTTGTTGCTGAACTAGTACAAAATAATAGTTTCGTGACATATCACTATACTGCTCTAAGTTAACAAGTCACAGGACTAACTGAAACTAATTGACTTGTAACATGTCACTTATTATTCACCATGTGTCATAATAAGTATGGGTGCTGGAAGAACCCAGAAGGATCCAGTCACTGAACTTACGTAAAACGACAAGTCACCGAATCTGTTTTTAAAACATCACAAAGTCACAAAAAATTATTTAAAAAAAAAACAGTTTATTCCAAATTCCAAAAACATAAATATTAGGGGTTTTCATATAAACTCGTAAATTCCATGTAAATCTTGTATAAATATAAACATATTTTTCATGTATGGATATTGATATTAAACTCATAAACATACCAACTTTACACTGTTTACAAGTATAATACGCATTTATATGAAAACCCCTATTAACTCATGATTACAATTCAATATAAGCTATACATATAAATTATTTTAATTTTTGCACTAAAAATTCAAAAATAGTTTTTTCGGACTTTCTAAATAGATTTTCATACATTTACTTAGAATATTGTCCAAATTCGAATACGATAATATTGTAATATTAGAAATTATTTGTTGCTTCAAAATATCATATTCGAATTTGGACTTGAGGTAGAACAATATTCTAACAAATACATATATGAAAGTATACATATAAATTTTAACGTAAGTTAAGAAATACTAGTTACACCATACACCACTACTTCGACAGGATAAAATAAGTTTATACTGCTGTTTGTAACACCAAAAAATATTGGACCTAGACCAACCTATTAATGGACCGATTTACTCAGAATCGCGTTTTGAGTCGATTTGGCGATGTCCGTCCGTCAGTCTATCTATCTGTCCATTAGACCGTACCTCAAAAAAAAAGTTTGCCGTAAACCCTCCAATATAAAGTATTTTTAGAAGGCGATTTCAAAAAAAAAAATTTTTTTTTTGCCGAACGTAGTGGTCGCCTTGTTTAATTTTTTGTTATAGCTTTGGCATTTAAAATCGGATTTTAAAGTGTGATATATCGATTTTTTTGCCTCGAGGAGACCAGTGTTTTGCTACATAGTAAAAATCCAATTAAAAACAATTTAAAAAGGCGACCCCTACGTTCGGCAACCAATATATAAAAAAAATTTCTACTGGGTTTAGCGAAAAACTTCCTTAGCAAAAGTTGAATGATTTTTTGCGAGCTTTAAATTTCTAACATTAGGGTGGTAGCAACTGAGATCTGGTGGGTAACTACTATTACGGGAAACTTGAGGTCAAAATGCCCTTAGAGCAAAATACTGGTCTCCTCGAGAGAAAAACATCGATGTATCATACTTTAAGATCCGACTGTAAATGCCTAAGATATAAAATGTAAAATGGCGACCCCTACGTTCGGCAAAAAAAATAAAAAATTTTTTTTGAAACCTTGCAAAAATACTTCATATTGGAGGGTGTACGGCGCACTTTTTTTTGCCTGTAAGGTGGTACGCTCTACTGTCCATGTACCCTTGTGTGCACGCAACAAGTCGTATATACATACGGACCAAATTTCGGCAAAATGGAATGACGTTTATAGGTCCCTAAAAATTTAAAGTTTCTTTTCAGGATTTCTGCACAAATTCTGAACAATTTTATATACGTTTCGAATATGAAATACAATTTTTTAAAATTCATTTACAAAAAGAAGTGTATGTGTGAATAGATCAAAATATTTTTTATCGTTAAATTGCCTCTATATGAAAAACTTTTTGTGTATTCCATGACCGGGAATCAAACGACCAACCCTCTCCACAGGCTACGACCCATAGCATCATCTCTTAACGAGACACACCATGGTCGACACATCGATGAGTGTGGCTAATTGAAGTCTTGTCAATCATAACCTACACAATGAATGTTTTGTAATCGGAAGAAAATTTCTATCGTTATTTCCTTTTCACATGTAATTATCACATTATGATGATTTCTTTGGCCAAAATTGGATGATATGGATGTTAACGACATGTGGCTCTAACAGGCGGCGCTACGTGCCACATAGCTGAAGCGACCTGGCCATTCTGCACGACCGATTTGAGGGCATGGTTATCCCACACAGAAGCGACTTAAACTAGTCACCGAAATCGTGCGGTTTGACCGCTTTAGACTTGTTCTTGTGAGGTTCCATCAAGTTGCTTGTCTATGCCAATAAGTCAATTAAAAATTGTATGTAATATAATAGTTATTAAAGTGTGCGATAATCGTCTATCGTATTATAGAATCTGTAATTTTAAGTAAAACCCTGTTAAGTTTACATATAAAAAAATATATGCGCAATTTACAAAGACCATTCCTGAATTCAACACTAAACTGGTTTTCGGGTCATTTTAGGCTTTTTGAGCTAGTTTTTAGTTATTAACATAAATTTAATATTCTCTTTAATTAAAATACAGATGTGATGTACCTATTTTAGTCCAATGGGTCATTTCGAGCCCTTAGTGATTTAAGCTTCCCTAGTGATTTTTTTGGAATACTTTCCTCTATTTCATAATGGTAATATCGGTATTATAAAACATTTTCACCAAAGATTAGAGAAAAGAACCGGAAATCAAAATATCCAATAAAAAATTCTGACTTTTTGGATATAACATCCCCAGTGTTTGAGAATAAATCCAAAAGGGTTGCACAGCCTTTCAGTCAGTCACTGAACACTTTGTTTTGTTAGTCATTGACAATCTATTATGCATACTCGTATCCGAACAATATTTTTAAACTACTCGTAGTTTATTATTATGTCATCATTTCTGTGGCCACAAAGTTAAGTATTATGTAAACTTTGTAACAGTCACGGGATAGGGTTTTACGGTACCGATCGCCATTTTTTCATACACATCTAATTATACTGCACCTGTTCTGTGTTATATCACTACTTCAACTGCAAAGGTACTAGTTACTTTTGCCAATTTGATGTTATGATACTTTTTCTCCAGTTATAGGATATATCCAAAATGAACTAGTTAATGTTTGGCCTCCATTTCAATAGTCACGATGTTGAATATTTTGCTGCAATTACCACTTTTTGATACACCGAAATTTGGGTTTACATCAGTTTTGTAACCTGTCCCCTATGCACCTGTCACAGATTTGTCACTTTGGATCAATCGACCCTTCATTTCCCGTAGGGGTGTTATTGCCTGTAGATATGCTTATTTAGTATTTTTCAGTAAAACCTTTACTTTAAGAGTAAAGAAGCTTTGAATTAATTTTAGTCCATTTTTAGGGCTAAAAGCCGCGGGTGACTGGCCTGTTTTAATACGAGTGGACCAATTTTTGCGGGGATATTATTTTTTACGCCCAATCTACTGGAAAATGCGTGGGGAGGTGAAAAAAATAACACTTTTGCAAATTCCATATATTTCATGGGTGCTCCAATGAACATGTTGTAGAATTGATGTGGTTTTGAATCGACTATACGCACTTTCTTTGGAGATGTGAAAAAAGGTAGAGTTTCTACAGAATTAAGATGTCAATTGACAGTTGTGTGATACATATTTAAAAATGCAACCTTGTCTTGAAGGACATGGAAATATAATTTACATTAGTTTTATTTTTAAAAGAATTAAATTAAAACAGAAATCTAAAATCGCCTACTGTATTGACTAAAGCCTACATAGCACATCGACACTGCTCCAGCCAGATACGTCGTGTGTTTTGTGAAGTTTTAAAAACACCTTTATTTTGCTCAAAAAGGTTAATTTAAGGCTCTTTCACTCAATTTTGGATGAATCTAATTGTATTTTAGTAAGGTTTTGTTTATTCTAAACTTTTCTTGTAATTTTTTAGCCAAAGTTAAGAAAATTACGAAGTTTTGGGGAAAAATAAAGGAAAAACTCCATATTACAAATGTAACCGGTTAATCGACCTGTTTTAACCGATTATTCGGATCGAATAATTATTTGAGTTTTAAATTATTTGTTTCGACATTAACCGAAATAGAGGCGATTAATCGAGGAATCGGTTAATAGATTAACCGAATTGGAAACACTAATCAATACACATAAGTATCACCAGTTTTAAACGCCGGTGTGAATATCGCTCAAATATTGTTTACTTATATTTCCCATCTTCTGCTTATTAACACGCATCATTTAAGTGCTTTTACACTCATTTTTTTTAACGTGACACTCTTTTGTACTTTTACACTGTTAACAACAAAAATATGTATAAAAGGTTTGTGTCTTAAGTCTTTGGTTTTTAACAATAATAGTAAAATGCAAATGGAAATAATGTCCGATTCAAATACAATATATCAGTTATATGTGGCTAATTATAATTATAACCCAACTTATAATGATCCTTCCTAAAAACTGAACCACCAAAATAATTTAAAACCGCAACTAATTGAAAAAATAAGCAATAAAACAAATTGCTAATTTCACAAAAAAAAAAGAAAAGAAACAATAAGTAATCAAGATTTAATGTGTTAACTTTAAAATCAATTTCGACTAAGAAAAATTTACGTAAAAGTTAATTTGTTGCAAAAAAAAGTAAATAAATAAATACAATGCAATAAATAAATAAAATAGAAAATCAAATAAAAATAAAATTAAAGTCACGCTTTGATGGTGTATAAATTGTTAGCTTTCTCGACAATTTTAATTTTGTTTGCAACATTTTCAACACAATAACAGCAACAATAATTGTGCACTTGTTATGCAGTAGTAAAGAAGTCGTGGCAATATCAAAAAAAAACAAATATACAAATATACAAAAAACAATTTAAGTAGGAAATTTAAAAGTTGTACAAACACAATGTAAATGTCTAAATGATTTTCATTTGCACAGGACATTTAATACAGAAACGAATTTCAAAAACAACTATAAAAAGCATACACCTATGACTGGTAACAAAAAATTTTAGGAAAAAAGGATTTAATTTTTATATATGAAAATTTTGAGAACAATTCAAAATTGTTCAATTAAATTCTTGCAGTTTGTGTGTACATTTTTTGAATAAATTTGAACATTTAGCTATTATTTCCTATACATAAATCATAAACCACTTTCGAGTCGAAATTAATGTGAGAACCTTTAAGAAAATAGTACACTAAGGGAACTTCTGCAGTAAGAATTCGTTAGTTGTTTAAGTAGTATTTCAGTTTTGATATTTCAATTGAAAATAACATTTGTTTGTAGAAGAAATTTAAATTTTAACTACATTCGCAAATTATTAGCAAAATGAGCAATAAAACACTGAGAATTCATTTCATTCCGGTATTTTGTTAAAAAAAAAAAATAAAGCAAAAAAACGTATGTAAGTAATTTTTGTTAGTTTTTCTGACTAATTTGTGTTTAATTTTATTGACAGTCAAAAACAAAGGAAAGTGTAAGTTAAATTTAATGCAAATATTAGTGGTCCTGTTTTCAGGTGAAATTTCACTTGCTTTTAAATACATTTCCAGCGGTTTTTACCTGCAAGTGTTAAAACTGGTGTAGCAAAGCTAAACCAGCTATGATATTTTCTCCCGTTATGCGAGGTATTGCTGTAAATCTATTCGTTGTTAAGTGTAGTTAAATTAAACATCAGTTAGAAACTAAACTTTTTTGTTTATAGAGTTTGGTAACACAACAACAAACAAAAAATCTCATGCTAAAAAAAAACGGTGGCATTATTTAACACGAGTTTGTTGCTATTTTTTGCTTCGTTTTTGTCTGTTTTCGATTGAAAAATTGTATCTTCAATTGATTGGATTTCCTGTTAAATTCATGTTTATTATTTGTGTTAAATTGTAATCAAATGCCTTTCACTTGGTCTATTCAATTTAAGTTTTAAGATTTTTTTCAGACAAAAAACCGCTAAACTTTAAGACAAGTTAAATGAATGACAAAAAAATTAGTATAAAATGGCATAGTTTTGGCTTGTTGTTGATATATGTATTTGTTTGTAGTGGAAACTATAGTCTTTTTTAGTTGAAATGAAATTGAAATAAATAAGAAAATTAAAGTCGGTCAATATATTCAAGAGAACTGCAAAATCCTAAATCGCATCTAAAAATCTTGGTTATGGATTTTTGTGAACTGCCATAGCACCGGTTTCTTTACACAAAACGGACCTGTCATTTCTAAATAGTTTTGTCATATAAAGGAAAAATTCCTAACTTAAAAGGTATCATAGAGTTTATCTTAAAGTTTCACTAAACTCTCCTATAGCATAGTTCATCAACTTGTTCTAGGATATTAACCAGTTTCAGTACGTTTGACAAAGGATATTAATTACTGAAGCAAGAATATCATCACTTAAAATATTTTGTATGTAAAAGTGCTAGACTCATAAAAATAAATCTGTAAAAATAGCAGAAAAAGTTACTAAAAATTATTGAAAAATGATGCTGCAGAAAAAACTGCTAAAATTAGCAGATTTTTTTTATTAAATACTAGTAAAATGAGAAGAGCAAAAATTAAAACTGTTAAATTTACTTAATTGAAAATAGAAAATTGTACTGTAAAATCTGCAGAAAATTTTGCTAAATATCAAAAATAAACTGTTAAATCTACAAAATTTTTGCTATTTTTAAGCTAAATTTAGTTGAATGCACACAGCAGTCCAGCTCGATTTTTTTCGCATTTAAAAAAAATTTTTAAAAACACTTCGAAAATTTTAAATATTTTGGTGATTTTTTAGGCTAATAATTACACTGTGAGACAAATGGTAGGGGTCAGTGACCGGGAAGGGTTCAAACTACCGGGGAAAGTTATATCGGTAAAAAAGAAGTTATACGTGTCCCGGCGTTTCGCTGGGTCACCCCTAGGAATCGAGATATATCGATTTGACCTTTGCTGGTCTTTTTTTTGACATAACTCGAGAACCACTAGTCCGATTTTGCTCAAACAATTTTAAAAAAATTAAAAATTACAATTCCTTTAATCTGTTCATATAACTCAACAGTTTTGCCGGTAAAAATAAATGTATGAAGAAAAAAATATTTTTTGCCTGAAATATTAAAAAAAAGTAATAAACAAAAGGTTATTGATTTTTATGGTAGCGGTAACAAACATTTATTTTTACCGGCAAAACTGTTGACTATATAGAAAAACGTTATATGAAAAGATTAAAGGAATTGTAATTTTTAATTTTTTTAAAATTGTTTGAGCAAAATCGGACTAGAGGTTCTCGAGTTATGTCAAAAAAAAGATATATCTCGATTCCTAGGGGTGACCCAGCGAAACGCCGGGACACGTATAACTTGTTTTTGACCGATATAACATTTCCCGTTGGTTTCATCCCATCCCGATTTTGACTGTCGCATAGTGTTATTTAGCAGAATTTTTTGCTGAATTTAGCAGGTTAATTTGCTACTCTCCATTTAGAAAAATTTATCTCAAATATAACTATACTTATGTATATTTAACAGTTTTATTTTTGCTGTTCCTATATTACTAATATATAGTAAAAATAATCAGCTAATTTAGCAGTTTTTTTCTGCAGCATCATTTTTACTAATTTTTAGTAGTTTTAACTAAATTTTTTATGGACTTTGTTCTATTAGTGTACAAATGAATTTAAAAACAAATTAAATTTCACTTGAAAATAGGACCACTAAAATTTCATTAAATCCACTATGCATTTTCGTTTGTGTTTGACTGTTAATAAAATGAACCACAAATTAGTCAAAACAATCAGCAAAAATTACATACATACATTTTTTTGGGTTATTTTTTTAATTTACGAATGACTGAATTAAGTTACGAATTCTCAGTATTTTATATGTTATTTTCACTTAAAATAACAAAACTGAAATACTACTTAAATAACTAACAAATTCTGACTTCAGTAATTTTCTGAGTGTAGCTAAATTTCGTTTAAAAATTATAAAATCAAAAGTGTAGTTATTTTTACCTGTACAAAAATAACTAACAAATACATTAAAAATAAGTAAAAATTACATAAAATTAAATTATAAATTTTTACTACAAAAATTTTAAAACGACTGACAAAATAGATTAAAAAAATTAATTTTTTTTCTTATTGAGTAGTGTTGGTTAACGTCGCGTAGGACAATTTTATATTGTAAAACAATTTCGAAATTTTTCAAAAATTATGGGGTTTTGACAATGCGTTCTAGTAGAGGAGACCAAAAAAAATATATGTTTGTCGGCGTTTTGTAGGATCATATCGGATTTGTTTAGGGGTGTTCAAATTTACCACTTTTTCAAATGTTTATTGTGAATCGGCATAGGAAACCATGTGAATCTTCCATTTTAGGTATAGCATGTGTTCAGCGAACTTATGTAAAACACAACGAGGAACAATTTTGTGCAACTTTCTCACCCTCTAGCTCTTTAATTAAAGGGACATTTTTGGCCCCTTTTTAGAATGGGAAAAAAGAGACCCGTAAGTTGAAGAGTTAGAGGGTTAAAAATTTCCAAAAAAAAAAAAATTCACATGGTTTCCCCCTAAAAACCAGGTTTGTTAGATATTTGAGTGCCTATTCTAAATAAGTACAAGATTAACCCTTAAACCCATTTTAAGTTTTGACTTATTTATGGCATTGAAGTTAAATTTTCCACTTTGATGTCTTCAAAGACTTATAGTAGAATTTCATGACAAGTATTTTTGTCATTTATAAAAGGGGGAAATTTGAACACCCCCTAAAATAAAATTCCGATGCGATCTTTCACAACGCCGACATATGTGCTTTTTTTGGTCTCCTCTGCCAGAATCCATTGTCAGAACACCGTAATTTTTTTTCGTGTTGAACTTTGTTAGTATTAGAATTTATTACTAAAATTTTTTTATAATTCTTATTTACAGGAAGAAGAAGCAGAAAACATTTTTATTGAAAAATTTACGGGACATAAGGGAATCACCAGAAAAAATTAAATATTAAATTAAATTATCTCTATATAAAAAACCTTTTGAGTTACGAGTACATGACCTGCAGTCGAACCGGCTACCCTCTACACACGCTATGACTTGTAGCAGTAGGGTAGAGGGGGGATCCTTCGCCACTTTTTCTGCAAAGCACTGTCATTTCTTAACCCCTAATTATTTTTCAAAAATTACTTTCAAATTAAAGATCTACATATCTTGGCTTTAATTTCTATGATTTTTATTCTAATTATTTGCATATTTTCTATTATTTTTTTTAATGATTTTCAAAGTAACTTAATTCGGCGAAACTGCCCCAAGCCTGGGGTATATTCGCCAAAAGAGCTAAATACAATTTTAACAAAAAAAATTTGTTAATACAGCAAAGTCAATATTTTAATGACTGAAATAAATAATTTAGAATAAGTTCTTTAAAGTATATGATACTTTTTCATCAATAAATCTCCACTACATTAAAAAAAAAATAATTTAAAACTATAATATAATGATTTTTCAAAATTTCAAAAAACTGAATAATTAATATAAATTTAAGAATGAACACGATTGTACTAATTTACTATTGAACATATTTTAAACATATAGAAAAGTCTTATAGAACATTTTAGGCAGGGAAGCACCAACTGTTCGTAGCTCCAGGGGCCATCTGGTGATTGTGCACCAGAGGCAGGCACTAACATAAAATTAATATTTTTTCACACTTTTTAAGCATTTATTAAAATCAAATTATTATTTTATGAAAGCTTAGGATCATAGGTCTAACATAATGAAAAATTATTTCTTTATCACACGATTTGAGGACGTTATTGCAAAATGTAGTTGCTTTCAATTATTTTTTTGGCACCCCAAAAAACACAAAAAACGTCTGTCTGCGACCACATGTGATATAAATTCGTCAAAGTGGATGTCAAGGAAAGGCAATTGAAAAATGCACAAAATATATTTTTTTCCAATTTTTTATCTCCCATAACATCGGAGAAAAATGGGATTAGTGTATGTGCCCCACTGGCGAAGGATCCCCCCTCTATCCTACCTCTTAACGAGATACACGACGGTCTGCACAGCGCTGAGTGTGGCTAATTTTTTTGTAACTGTCAAATATTTTGAGTGCGTGAAATATTATCAGGTAGAGAATTTAAAGGCCATTTTATGGCAAATTTTTGTACTAAAAATCATACCAATTTGAAACAAAGATGCAGGTTAATTTTACACATTCTTATATCTTTAGAAAACTAGAATATGTTTTTCTGTTTAAAATTTATGCAACTGAATTTTTCTTGCATTCTTTCTAACATACACTTTAGAATAGCTAACAAAAGTATTTACATATGTAAAAAATGTTTACCTGATATTTTTTTTTATCACACCACTGAAGTTGGTGACACTTCAAGATCACAAGTCAATTGAGATTGATTACCTACAACTCAACAAAATATACAACATAAAACACAAATTGTACATTTTAGAGAGCAGACAACACGCAAATAGATCAATATAAATACACACATTTGTATGAAAAAACGGACGCCAGACAACATACGATTTACATGAAATTTAACAAACTACTGACTACTAAAAATATACAGAATCAAAAAGAATGATTGCAAATACAAGTCCTATGAAGAAAAAATCAGAGCAAAAATAAAAATATGCGTAGGTGCATACGCATAAAAAATTATGTTTACAGTAAAGAATCTACAAAATGGAAAAATATTTTGTGTATATCAAGTTCGTTAATAGATCTTCTTAAGAAATTTCATATTTCAGGCGTCTCTGCTGGTTTAGATTAACTGTAAATATTTTTACAGTTTTTAAAGTTTAACTCTTTTTTTTATTACTTCAAGTATGTCTTTGTCACTTTGTAACCAATCAAATATTTCGTTGTATCTTTACAACCGTGATCAATACAGAATTTCATGATCAATTGTTAATGATGGAAATTTTTCTGTAATTTATAAACCTTTAAATTGCATTTTATAAAAAACAAAAAAAAAAATAAAATTGTTATACATACCAATCGATACGATGTCATACATTTAACTACTTTGATTTGACTGTTAATGGCTATATACACTTAAGAAAATAAATTAGTTATAAGCATAGATGTTTGCGAATCACTGTGAGGCTACAAATTTTTCAAAATTTGATTATACATCCATCGAAATTTTGTTACTGAAGGAAAGAAATATGACGAACCAAGCACAAAAATTATGCTTCGTTCGTCTTGTCTATGATACTTTTTGGCACCCAACGTAAGTGTCTAGATGAAGTGATTAATACCAGTATACTATCGGTCTCTTTTACTTTGTTGACGATTTTAATCTTTAATATTTCGTATTGAAGTTTACTAAATTAGTTTTATTTAGTATTTCCGGTCATAAGTATACTACCCTGCCAGCAAACAAGCCTAAAAATTAACCAAAAAAAAGTTCAAAAAATATTATTAAAAGTTTAAATTTTTGTATGAAAGTGGTTCATCCAAAAGAGTCTTCGTTTTTGATTCAAAAATGACTCAAAAAAATTATTCAAAAAAAATTCGAAAGGCTCAAAAATTTATCTTTTTTTTGAGCCTTTTTTGAATTGTTTACAAAATATTCAAATTTGTTTACATTTCTGAGTCATTTCTGAACCATCTTTTAGATTTAATAATTTGGCTTAATTTTTTGTATCTTTTATGATTCATTTTAAAAGGCAATTTTTGACAAAAAATTTAAAAAAAATATGTTTTATTTGACTAAAGCCCAAATTGGTTTAGAAGTATCGTAAAAAAAGTAACGTATCATTTTCATAATGAATAAAAAGAGTATAAAAAATAAAAATATTGTATTTTTTATCTTTTTCTTGTACATAGAATTAAATGTAAAGTAATAAAATAGAAAATTTCTATTTTCAACAGAAAAAAGATAAAAATATATTTCTATATTATTTTAACACATTGAATTGATTACAGATACGTTTTTTTACTTTACGATTAGACTAATGAAGCCTTAAGACTCGTTTGGTACCCAATTTCCTTGCTTTTTAATCAATACTGCTGCTTGCAAACATTTTGGAATTGCTGACTGAGTGACTCCCAATAACTTTGCAAGTTCTTCATGACTTTGAAAACAATCTTCATCAATAATGCATCCAATTCATCATCTTCGAACTTTTTTGGCTGACATGGGCTTTCTTTGTCTTCCGTGTTAAAATCACCACTTCCGAACCGCACAAAAAATTGTTCGCATTCTGAAATCGATGAAACATATTTAAGATGAGCTTCGGTGAGCAATCAATGTGCTGCAGCTGCAATTTTTTTTCAAATTGAAGTAGTAAAGCAAAATTTCCCGCAAATGATGCTTTGTTTGAACAAAATTCTACATTTTTGAAGCAAAAAAGAACTTTGTTGTTTACATTATTTCGTTCAATGACTAAGTGAGAATAAATGATAGCTGTTTACCATCCAAATTGCCATATAAGTTATTAAAGACACAAACCATGTGTAAAAATAATGCCATCTGTTGTAAATCCCGCATTTTTAAGTTATATACCAATAATTTCAAACACAATTATTTGTAATTGTAACAGAAAATTTTCAACTACAAATAATTTTAATTGTAATTGAAATTCCCCAGGTCTGATTGTGGTAAACTTCTCCCTATAAATTATCCAAAAACTAACATATTTTTTATAACATCTTTAAGAAAGCTAAATAATACCAAAAAACCAGCAGAGAAAGCTTTCAACAATCCCTTTTGAAAGATACCGCATTTACATATCGTCACCTAAAATGCAAAAGGGCGTAACAACACTCTTTATTTTTTTACACTAGAACCAAAAAAAAAACGTTGTAGAATTAAAGATATTCTATATTCTCTCCTCTTGTTTAAAACACGACTATAGACTTATTTCGACATATAAGTTTAAAATTTTGTAGGAAAATGTAATTTGAACTAGTGCATCATAATCAATCAGAAAATCGCCTTAAATTATTTTGTTGTTACGCCCTTTTGCATTTTAGGTGACGATATGGTTCCTTTGGATAAAAATACATAAAAACCAAAACAATTAAAAAAAGGAGTGTTTAATTATTTTTTTTTTTTCAGTAAAATCCATTTAGTTAGTGTAGTTCCCCATCTTCCTTAACATTTTTGTCAATATCGGTAACTAAAGACAGTTGTCGATTAAGTAAACGTAAAGTTTATTCTGAAAGTTTTTATAAGAAATATCGGCAAAATTAATCTGAATTTCAATTTTTTGAAATTCTATGGGTTAGCCAAAAAATTGGTACCACAAACTTAGAAAAATTTTGATACTTCGATAAATTATCGATATATGTATTTCACTTAAACGAATTTTTCAATAACTATCAAATTTTGTTATAAACGAGTAAAAAGGTTAAAGTCGGGCATGCCGACTATACAATACCCTACACCAGTCTGGTGTATTGTTTGGATCCGAAATTCGAATGGGTTAAAATGGGGCTTATGTCAAAATTTTCTATAATGTGAGTCAGCGCACCAAATTTCATTAAAATATTTTAATATCTGCGACCTGCAGTTTGTAACCAAGCCAATTTTGGGGGGACCCTTATATGGGCACTAGTTCTAAACATGGACCGATGTTCACCAAAATCAATAGGCTTCGTCCTTGGGCCAACATAGGTCTATGTACCAAATTTCATCAAAATATATTAATATTTGCGACCTGCAGCGTATAAACAGTATAATTTTGGTAGGACCCTATATGGGCACTAGGTCTAAACATGGACCGATGTTCACCAAAATCAATAGGCTGTGTTATTGGCCCAATGTAGGTCTGTGTACCAAATTTCATCAAAATATCTTAATATTTACGACCTGTAGCGTATAAACAGTATAATTTTGATAGGACCCTTATATGGGCACTAGGTCTAAACATGGACCGATGTTCACCAAAATCAATAGGCTGCATTATTGGGCCAATATAGGTCTGACAGACAGACGGACGGACAGACGGACATCGTTAAATCGAAATAAAAAAAAATTCTGAACCGATCGGTATACTATAAGGTGGGTCTACGACCAATATTTTTTGGTGTTACAAACATCAGCACAAACTTATAATACCCTGACCACATAGTGGTGTAGGGTATAATGACCACATAGTGGTGTAGGGTATAAATAGTGGTGTAGGGTATAATAAGTTAATAAATTTTACAATAGTACAAAATTCAAACATTTAAACTGAAAATATTTCTAAATTTAAAATAAAATCTCAAAAACGTGTGCATTTTAAATTTGGAAAATAGAAACTATTGGAGGGATCAGAGCTTGGGAAACTTCGTTCAGTTAACTTTAGAAAATACTGTCTAGTCTTTAGTGTGATGTTCATGATTGCTGATTTTTTTGAAATTTTGAAGAATTTTTAATTTGTTATATCTTTGTTCGCTAAGATTCCTGGGAAAATCTTCTTACTATAGTATATGTGTTTGTAAGAAAGCACTTACAACTTACTTTGAGTGTAATTATTACCGATTTTGCTGCTAGATATGTACATATGTAGAATGCAACTCAGCCATAATAGCAAATTAATGTGTTGTTGGGTGACATTTTAAGGACAAGTTTATTTGTTTGTAAGTTTGGTTGATCATTTTTAATGTTTTCTTTTTTTATTTGCTGTTGTTGCTGTATTGTATTTATTGACATATTTCTTTAACAAATGTTTATAAAATATTTGCCTATGGCATCAATATTCACTTTATTCATACCAATGATCAGCATACAACTTCTGTCACAAATATGGTAAAACTATTGTTAGATTACACTGTACAACAACTTCGAACTTTCACTGGGTTCTGGCAATGGATTCTGATGGAGTAGACAAAAAAAATATACATGTTTCGATGTTTTGAAAGATCACATCGGAATTTTATGTTTTTTTATTTCCCCCTTTTCCAAATGTTTATTGTGAATCGGGATAGGAAACCATGTTAATCTTCCATTTTAGGTAACAACTATTCAGCAAACTTATATAAAACACTACTAGCAACATTTTTGTGGAATATTTTAACACTCTAACTCTTCAATTAAATGGACTTTTTTGGCCCAATTTAAAAAGGGATAAAAAAAAGACCGTAAATTGAAGAGAAGAGGGTTAAAATATTCCACAAACATGTTATTCGTATTGTTTTACATAAATTCATTTAACACATCCTATATCTAAAGTGGCTTCCCCCTAAAATCCAGGTCTGCTGGACATTTGAGCGCCAATTCTGAATAAGTATGAGATTAACCTTTAAACAAATTTTAAGTTTTGACTTATTTTTAGCATTGAAGTAAAATTTTAAAATTTAATGTCTTTACAGACTTATAGTAGAATTTCCTGACAAATATTTTCGAGGAACAAAATAATTCTCTAACTCTTTTGTCCCTCTCTAAAAAGGGGTCAAAAAAGTCCGTTACATTGAAGAGTAAGAGTAACGAATTCTGCCTGGAATGTGTTGCGTGGTTCACTGCCCAACTGTCAGAAACGGATGAGTTTTACTGTACAAGTTAATGTTACGCACAAAGGCAAAGGCTCTAGACATAAGTTCACTTCCCATAATGATATCGATAGAACAGTGTCACACTACCTACACTCAAAGTAAAATGTCTATTGGCTGAACCGAAAAATTTATTACTTTAACAAAATTTATTCCCGTTTTTGGCTTAAAATAAAATTTGTCGATTTAAAAACATTTTTTGTTTAATTTAACTAAATTTAAGTAAAACCACAGTTTTATTTGTAATTACACTGTGTCATTAAATCTTTCGAACCTTCCCCCAAATCATCTAAAGGTATGTAGCGACACTGCGAAGGGTTAAACATTTTGTCCGTTTTGCTCTATCATCATTTTATGAAAAATGGAAAAATGTTAAAAATTTTTATTAAAAATTCCCGAGGATACAAGGACCTACCAAATCGCAAAAATTTGAATTTTTTGCGATTTTCTACTCTATTAATTATTCAGTAATTTTTTTCTGTATTTAGTTAAAAATTTTTAAGTTAAAAAAAGTTAACTTAAATGTAACTAAAATTCTATATATTTAATAGCTTTATTTGTGCCCTTCCTACCTTACTAAATTTAGTAAAAATAATTTGGAGTTTTTTCTACAAGGTAATTTTTAACTAATTTTTAGTAATTTTAATTAAAATTTTTAAAGACTCCTTTCTTTTTAGTGTATGCATTTTAAATTCTGATAAGTGTTTCTTCCTCTGTGGGAGCTAACGCTTACCAACACTGTTCTTGGAATACTTTGGCAAGAGTTTTGAGTATTTAAAATAAGTGCTTGCAAAATTGCACTTCGATTTTCCATGTCAGCTCTACTTTAGCAGCTTTTAACCCATTTCATGCCAAGCATAGATTCTGTGGGAATTTCTTGAAAAAACTTGGTGGAAGGAAATGCCGGTTTCCTAATAAGCATTTTTTTAATTATGGCTAAGTCGCGCCCTCTGGTGGTGGTATAAGTAGTTCAAATTGAAACTTTGACGCCTTGTACGCACTTAAATGGTTAATGTTTTTTGAAAATTAAATTTTTCTATTTTGGTAATGCAAATTTCTCTGAAAAAATTGCAAGAAATTTAAATTATTTCTTTTGCAATATTTTTAAGAGTTTTTAAAAGAATTGGTTTTTTAGACATTTTTTAAAAACTGTTACTTGGCAACACTAATTGCTTAGATTTGTATGCTTCTTTGGCAGTTGAGAGAATATAGCGCATTTTTAATATAACAAATAAAAACCATGGATGGTAACCGAAACGATGCGGTTATCGGTAAGGGTAACGCTATTTTAGATTATTTCGGTAACGGTATTTTAAGGGTAAAGCTATTTCATTCACAGAGAAAACAGAATCGTGCTTACAACCGAATTTGTTGTCAATCGAATGGTTCGATTGCCGTGACCTAATTTTTCAGTTGTGGCAACTGAATATCAATAGAGTTAATAGTTATTTGATAATGACAACATAATTTCTATTGCCTCAACAATATTTTGGTAGTCACAACTGAAAAATTCTGTAGTCACAACCGAATCATTCGATTGGCAATAAATTCGGCTGTAAGCACAAATCTGTTCTCTGTGTGTTAATTTAGAGCTTTTCTTCCCTTAAATATTTGTTTACATGTCTAAATCGAAACCAATATCACTTTTACTACGCCGCTTTTCCTTATATTTTTAAATATTTTTTGAAAAAGGTGCTTTGAAAAAAAGTCAAAAATAGTTTTTTTTTGCAATCATTATGTGGCAAAATCCTGCAAGTCAAATTTTTGTAATTTTTTAAATATCATTTATAGGCAAGGTCTTTCTACGCCATTGTAATATCGCCTTCCTATCAAAAGTTATAGGCCCTTAAATGCAGATGTGACTTTAAAGTCACATTGGTAAGAAATGGGTTAAGTAAATAATGTCCCAGCAAACTGGTTACCTTTGAAAAGGTTCTATAACCGATTCCTGGCAGTCAAACTGTAAGGTTTCACTGTGGCAGAACTAGTTGTATAACTGGTTCTAGAATCGGTTCCAAAGCAACTTGTTCTAGTTTGGAGGAAAAGAACCAGTTGCTTTTGGGACAAACTCAAACAAAAATCACCGATGATAGAACATAAAATAGAAGGTTGTATGCAAGTACAAGTTGTTCTAAAACCGGTTCTTTGCATCTGACAATTTCGCTTGGGTATATTCATAAGAATATTCAATTAATCGTCTTTTTAATTGAATCGGTTATGCAAATAATTATTTGGGTTTCTTTCTTAAATCGAATAAAATTTTAAAATCAATCGATTAATCGAACAAAATTTTATGTAGGATAATTCCTGTATATTAATATAATTTCAGTAACTTCTAAAATTCATAAAAATAAAATGTATTGATTAAGATTATAATATGATAATATATTTTTTTATTTTCTGCCCCCTCTATCGCATATTTTGTTTATTTTTTTTTTTTAATTGGAGAGGACCACTCTGGAGATCTTATTTGTAAATTTTGCATTTCATAAAGTGACGCGTAATCGCGTAGCCCTCTTTAATATAATTCAGTGAGTCGTATTTTAATTTTTGTCTCTATCGGATGCATTGAACATATCAAAAAAGAATAAAGTAGAGAGAAATCTTTTGAATAAAATTCCCTCTATGTTTACATTCCCCCAACCATTATTTAATTTTATGTTAGTAAGTTTTTGCAGGGAATTTAATTAATTTTGTCAGTTGGCTCAAATAGCATCTGAAAAGTTGGTATTTATATATAAAAAGCATTACATAAGTTCTCATTAAAGATTACTTAGATCTCAATAGAGATTAATTTTTACTATAATCTTGTTAAAAATTTATTTTTAAATTTATATGTTTTTTAAAAAACTCCAGGATATCACACTAAAAAATATTATGTTTTTAATTCGCCTTTCTACAGTCGAAAAATATCTCAAGCTTTATAACATTAAGCATTAATTATAATTATAATTACACTGCATGACACTCAAAAAATTAATGGAGATCTGACCATCAGTTCTATATGTTTCGGACATGCTGATTACAATGGCGTATTTTTTTTTCGATCAATGGTACAGATTTTATAGTGTTATTAATGATTTCGTTTATTATCAGCATTTTTGAAGTCTTAAAAAAATATTTAAAAATTGGTTTCAAATAGATGTCACTAAATTACTAGATTTACTAGAACAACAGAGTAGTATTTTGGAAGATGACATAGCAAATTGTTACAGATTTTGTTTTTTCTTGCATATTTATTGAATTTGTATTATTATCATTAAGTTTGTAGTTTAACATAACAAATAGGTAAGAATAAAACCCAGATACAAGCCTACAGCAAATTTCTTTACAATTTTTAAATAAGCGTTGAGATTTTAGAACATTAAATAACGATTAATCGAATACTAAAAAATTATTGTTTTTTAACATTTTTTAATTTTTTACTAATTTCCATTATTTGATTTATCGTATTAAATTACTCGAAATATTCGTTATTAGAAATTTGGATATTTTAAATTATTTGAACAAGTTTTGAACAAAATTATTCGATTAATCCAACAACGATTAACCTATTGCATACTCTAGTATTCATAAAGAGTGCAACTTGATGTATTTTCGCAAAGTATATTTGGCGTTTTCAAAATTCGTAATTGCCGTCTTTACGATATGCTCAGTAAATAAGTTATAAAAAATAGAGAGCCTCGAAAATGCGATTTTACAACTTTCGTGTAAAGAGATCAGCTAGAAAATTTTGGTAAACAAATTTAGAATTAATACATCGAAATCCAAAAACCACTTATTGATGTTCGGGCAACAAATAAACAATTATTTTTACTCTCGCTGTGTGTTAAATATCAGTAATGAAATCGATAGTAGCAAAAGTTCAGAAGCAACCAGTTCTTTCTTAATAAATGTTTTTTGGTACTAAAAACTAAATGGTGTTTTATTACTCTGTTCATTTCTCAAAAAGCTAAAAGAATTTAGAAATTTTTAAGGTATTTCTTATTAAGGAAATAATTGGCCTCGAACAAGAATCAATAAATTTTTCATTTGAAGGAAATTTTACTTAAATTTTTTGCTTAAGCAGATTTTGTGCAGATTTTGTGTAGAAGAAACATCCATAAATACCTAGGTATTTATTGTAATAATAACAAATATTTTCAAAATTGTCTTCTATAAGCAGCATGACACTTGGTTGTATTACTTACTTAGTATTCGTATATATTTATATGATTTTTTACACTGATAGAAATAAACTTGTAAAAATAACAGAAAAAGCTACTAAAAAATTTAAAAATTTCTCTATGCAACAAAATGAAGGTTATGGCGGCGATTATTCCTATACCAGATGAATATATTATGTTAGTATAGTAAACACCATGACATCAAAAAATTCTGGAGCTTGACCAACCTTTTAGTATACCGTTCGACTCAGAACTACTTTCTAAGCTGATTTAGTGATTTTCATCTGTCCGTCCATCTGTTTACAATTTTTAACACAAGTCTATTTCAACCCATTAACATTTCAGATCCAACTTTTACTTTTTTCCTCGTTTTTAATTAATTACATTTTAGTAGATTTACCAAAGATTGTTACAGACTCTTTTCTGTTAGTGTACGCATACATAGTTTGCATATTGTCAACTTTATTAAAACCACTCTGTGGAAAAAAACTGTGAAATTAAATATTTACTGTCCACATTATTATCAGCATAAAAATAAATTGTGAAAAAAATCACAAATAATCCATCTACTCTAATAGGCATATCTATTCAGAAACACACATACAGGCATATCTAAAATAAAATGACTTCTAAACATTTGTAACTAAACGTATTTATAGACACAGTGGGGTAAATTGATAATTACCTGAAAAAGATATTAGGCAGATGGGAAAATGTAGGTCAAAGTAGTTTCCTGTAGTGGGATACTTTACTTTTCTACAAAATTCGGTTGATAAGTGGTCAGTTCATTCAGAGTTCAACAAAATTTAATTTTTTTTGTACTTTAAAATTAAAAATTAACTTGTGAATAAGTCAAGAACCACCAATACAATATTTTAAAGGTCTGGAAAATATATTTTTAATGTGGTCTTATTTAACCCCATGCATTAACCCATTACGAACTAATTGAAGAGTTTTACTACTTTTAGTGACTTTGTTATTAGAAAGTCTAATTAATCAAAAATTTTGCTTTAAAATAGTATGTTAAGTAAGGACATAACTTTTTGCAATTTTTGCAAATATCATTTCTCTCAACGCCAAATCAAGTAGAGCATTGGAAAACTATTAAGAACTACGATTTTACTTTTTTGCGATCGTTAAAAAAGTTCGCCTATCAAACGCATTGAAGTTTTATATAAATTAATTTTTTTTTTTATTTAAAAAAGTAATATTTCACTACAAATTAGTGAGGTTTTTCTAACTTTCTAATACAAACATCAGTTAAAAACATTTCCCACCATTTTTACTTAGTTAATAAAATAAAACAATTTTAAGCATTTTAGGAATGCGGGAAGTTTTTCCACCAAACTGATTTAGAAAAAGTATTTTTATTATCAGGACAATATTATCTATTAGGTTTTGCCTTGGGAGCTTGCACCCCAAAAAAGTTATACCCCTAATGTTCAGTTTACATGAATGTCTATCATATAAGATAAAACCCTGTGAAGTAAAACGTTACATTAAAAAACTTTACTCATAAATACTAGACCTCACTGATCAGATAATTAATGCAAAAAATTCAATATTGGAGAAAAAAATCAAAAATATCGTGGCCGTGTCAATAAACTCCACTTCTACCCTTTCAAGAATTTTGTATTATTTAAACTTTAAAAATCACAATAATTTTGTGATTTAACTGAGAGTTTGATCATAAGTTTTTTATTTTTCTTTCTTGTATTATTAAGGAATTATTAAATTTCTACTTAAAAAGCAACTAATATTCCAAACTTTAAAATCGAATGTCATTCCCAACTTACTCAATCGAATGAAACAACATCGATTGAACTAGAAATCGATTGATCTCCCAAACAGGCTTGCCAGATACTTTTCTTCGTTATCCCCAAACAAATCTTAAAATATCTCCAAAAAAATCCCCAACTAGCAAAAATGTTGAAAAACGTAATCGAGTTTATGTAATTTGCTCAAATTTTTTAAAGAATTCGTAAATTCCAATTTTTCATGTTTTTCTTTCTAAATCTGAATCAATTTTTAACAAATCGATTCGCAAAAATCATTTTATTGATTGAATTATTTCATACTTCAATTAATTAATATCTTATTCAAAGAATCAGTTTGATTTTGGTTGATTCTTTTCATAGAATCAAGCTTATTGATTCAGTTTTAACAAATCAATTTAACCGAAAATGTTTGCCTTGTTTTATAGTTGGCAAATCATATCATAAAATGCAAAATTTAATCGAATCAAAATTCATTCAATTCAAAATTTAATAAATTTTATCCTAACTTTATTCAATTTAAATCATTGATTTAAAGTGATAATAAATTACTAACTAATTCATAAAATGAATAAATTTTAATGCCAGCTTATTCAAAAAAAAAAAAAAAAAAATTATAGATACTTGAACATTAGTGCTATTAAATTCTCAGGTATAAAATATTTATTCGTGTTAGAAAGCATTGAATTGTTACGGAAAATGTATAAAAGTGTAAATTTCTACTTTTCGTTGAAATTACGTGAAAATAAACTTGGCTAATGTTTTCTGAAAGCTATTCAAAATTAATATAATCTCCAAAATTTACGAAAGTTTGTAAAGATCCCCAAAAAATCCCCAAAACATTTTTTAAATCCCCAAAAATCCCCTGTCCCCAAATGAAAATTTTTGTCCCCAACACCAATAAGATATCCCCAAATTTGGGGACAAAACCAAAACTGGCCAGCCTGCTCCCAAATATGTAAATCGATTGGAGAGAAGTCGATTGTATTTGCAGAAACTGAATTCAGTGATTGATCAAATTGAATTATGAAAAATGATTGAAGTTTTTAAATTTTAGTCGAACGAAATTAAATAGGCCTTCATTCGGTTTATAAAATTGTAGGTTGAGAATTCACTGATCAATCAGAATTGCAAATCGAATATGGGAATGAATTCTTTAGAAACTCTATTAAAAGTTTACAGAATTGGTACTCTGTTCAAAAAATTTTTGAGTGGACATAGAACTTTGAGATTGCGTTCTTTTTTTATGGAGATTTGAAACTTAAAAATGCACTGCGGATCTCTCTAAATTAAAACTTAATTTAATTTCTCTGCGTTTTCTATCATAGTGGCATTTTTTCTTTCTCACACTCTCTTCAAAGTTGCCATATTTTCAAAAAATAATCCCATTGTATGGTGATGTTCAGAGATGGAAAAGTTGATACGATCGAACTTTTAATTTGAAAAATTCTTACGTTTTCATGATTATTATTATTTTTGGATTCAGTAAGCCTATAATTTTAATTTAATGATCTTTACTGAAGCTAAAATGAAAAAATTTTATTTTCCATTAAATTTGTTTATTCTCACCGAAGCGGAATCCGCAGCCGCTGCCGTAAAGTAAAGTTTTGTCTCTACTCCTAGTTGTGTATTTGAAAACATTTACCAAAGCCAGTAAATAAAACAATTCTGCTTCTTGAGAGTAGAAATGCAACCATGAGCTGCGGTGGCGGTTGTTTTCTTTACATGTGTGTTTGTACATGTAGTGTATGTGTGGAGCGCATTAGGGATGGGAAATGAGGTTCTTGTTTCGGTATAGAACAATTTTTAATTAAAATAATACATAAAATTAAAATGATACACCCAGAAAACAGATTCGGTGCTGACAACCCCATTTGTTACCAATTGTTGCATCAAATGATTTTTTTTTGCGGCTACCGAATTATTCTTGATGCAACTGAAATTCCGCTGACACAGTCAAATTAGTCTTGCCTCAATTGGTCTTCTGTTGCCACAACTGAAAAATTCGGCTACCACAATCGAACCATGCGATTGACTACAAATGGGGTTATCAGAACTGAATCTGTTTTCTGGGTGTAGGCTAGGGTATTCAATTAATCGGCTTTTTATTTTAATCGATTAATCAAGCAAATAATTATTTGGGTTTTTTTCTTAACGGGTTAATCGAACAAAATTTTAAAATTAATCGATTAATCGAAAAAAATTTCTGTAAAATAATCTACATACACTTGTGTTTTTAATAATTTTATTTAAATAAAGGAACAAGAATAAATTCAGTAACTCTTCTGAAATTTATAAAATAAAAAAAATGTAATAATTGAGATCAGATTTTTTGTTTTTTTTTCTGTCCCCGCTTTCACATATTAAAATTTTATCCAAATTGGGGAGAACCACACCCGAAAGAAGAATATAAAACCCCGTACATTAATTTGGATCTCTTTCGTATGCATTGAATATATAAAAACGTAAATGTAGTGAGGAATTTTGTTGAGAATTTATTTTCCCTCTACGTTTCTTTATCTCCATCCCTTTATTTTATTAATTCAGAGTGCTCACTTAACAAGTTTTATTACATTGAGCATTAATTATAATTAATAATTCCAATAATCATTAATTACAATAAATATTATTACTTTTATTTACTATAAACGTTTAAAAAGTCGTAAAAAATAATTAAAAATTTATTATACATAAATAGATACCACTACTTTACTAGATAAGTCACAAAAACAGGGTAGTAATTCGGAAGGTGACAAAGCAAACTGTGATAATTTTATGCTGTTTCTATTTTTTCTTTGGGAATAAAGATATTTATTAACCCTTCTACTTAGAACATGAAATTCTCATTGAGATGAATTTAACAAATATTTCTAGAAATTCTAAAAGGTCGTCCCTTAATTATTTTCTTAGGGCAGAATGAAATCCGGATAGGTATAAGCAAACGGCAAATTATTTGTCACAATTTTTGAAAAAAATTTTGAATTTTTGCAGATTTACTTTAATAAAAAATTTATATTTTTTAAACATTTTTGTCATTTTCTACCAATTTCGATTAATCGATTAATCGTATGAAATTATTCGAATTATTCGTTATTCGAAATTTAGACATTTTAAATTATTCGAACAATTTTTGAGAAAAATTGTTCGATTAATCGAATAACGATTAATCGATTGAATACCCTAGTGTAGGCTTAATGGAATAGAAACTAATAACAAACATGAAAAACGAGGATTTTTCAAAATAAAAGTTCGATCGTTTCAACTGTTCCATTTCTGAATATTATCAAATAATGGGGTTATTTTTTGAAAATATGGCAATATTGAGGAGAGTGGGAGAATGAAAATATGCAAGTATGAGAGAAAGCGCAGAGAAATTAAGATAATTTTTAATCTAGAGGGAATCCTCAGTACGTTTTTGATTGTCAAATCTCCATATATAAATGTAGAAAAAGCCATAAGATTGTAGGCCTATCCTGAACCATGTTATCAAAAGAGAAAACATTTAGTTTCTGAAGCCAAAGTTATTGACTGGTAGAAAATGCGGTTGCCAAGGCAAAACTTTGCATTCTTCCTATTTTGAAAATCACATTTGTATCTGACTAGAGAAGAAAATTTATAACGTTATTTTAGAAACCAACCCACGCAAATATTTATACTTCTTTCTATTCTAGTCTCTTTGTTGTATTTTTTCGCTTACAGTCCCTCATTTTCAATCAGCGTTTGGTCATTTAATAGATATGAAAATAATTTAAATAATAAATAATAATAATAAAACACAGTGGCTGATAATCGTTTTAAAATATTACGCAGTACTTAAGCTATTTTTCATAAACAGAAATAAATACAACAAAAAATAATAAATTTTAATAAATTGCTCGATTATTTATCATTTGATAAGCAGCAAACAGTCAACCTAACATCAGCATTCAAGGCAAAAAAAAAGAAGACCTCTGTCCAAACCATAAAACACACAATTTTTATCCATATGCATAAATGTATGTAGCGGCAGTAGGTATGTTTATCTATATGTATATTAGAGTGTCCCGATAAATAACTTATTTTTGAATTGGTTCAAGTAATAGCACTTAAACGATATATACTTGTGAGCTGAATACGGTAAAAATAGAAAAAAAGTCGTTATTCTTTTTCTCGCAAAATTCGTATTAAAAGTTGAGTTACGACAATCTTGTGATAATAAAATCATTTTAAAACATTTCATGCATTTGTGGAGCAAAATAATTAAACAAAAATCCAAAATATTTTTTGTTAATGACCCAGTCGTTATGAAATTTTTTTTTTACCAATTTTGTTGAAAATTTATTTTTTTTTGCCTTCAGTGCCTTAAACATTGTTTTGTATAACATTTTTTTGTCGGGTCAGCCTAATGTATATTTATAGTAGTTAATGCGTTTATTTTTCTGTTTTGTATGTTCGATCAATAAAAAAAAGATTCCCACGTTTTATACCGAAATTATGAAAAATAAACATATCTTTTTTACCAATGTATCGGTCAGTTTTTGATATTTTTTTCGCCGTTGTGAGAATATTACTTACCCAGCAAAATCTTTCATTACCAAATAAGTGACTATATAATGAAAGCAAAATTGTTTACTGCTTATAATTCGGCATCAGTACTAGTTATTTTTGTTAGAGTGCACAGATTTTGTGTGTTTTTTCCTGCAGCGAGTATGGACAATTACCTACCCTACGGGAAATTTTAACAAACTGTCACCGAACTGGCCCCTTTACATGAAATAGACTGGTCACTTTTACATGGCGTTGTCATAGGAGGGGGAAATTGACGCCTTGTGACATGTCACAAGACAAATCCTAGGACAGGTCCCTGAATTTTGTTTTTTATGAGAGTTCAGTAACCTGTCCTAGGATTTGTCTTGTGACATGTCACAAGGCGTCAATTTCCCCATCCTATGACCACGCCATGTAAAAGTGACCAGTCTATTTCATATAAAGGGGCCAGTTCGGTGACAGTTTGTTAAAATTTCCCGTAGGGTACTTACAAAAACGATCTTGTCGAACAAAAATGATGAGTTTTGTCACCGAATTACTTATAAAGGGTGGTCCAACCAAAACGTACGATGTTAATTGTACATAAAACAAAAAGTTTTCAGAGAATTATCTTAATAGTTTTTATGATAGAAGGATCTATGGCAATTATGTGTGAAACAAAATATCGGCCAAATGCTCGGCTAGGCTTCGGTGGCATACCTCTATCCGATAGTTCATATTTTCAATGACTCTGAGACATCATTGAGGTTCAATGTCGTTAATGTGCCGATTTATCTCATTCTATAGCACTTGACTTGTTCTTGGCTTATTGACGTACACTTTTTCTTGTAAATATCCCCAAAGAAAGAAGTCCAACGGTGTCAAATCACATGATCGTGGCGGCCAAGTAACATCGCTACGACGTGAGATAACACGGCCATTGAATTTCTCGCGCAAAAGAGCCATTGTTTCGTTGGCTGTGTGGCAAGTGGCACCATCCTGTTGGAAGCACATATCGTCCAGGTCAATATTCTCAATTTCTGGCCACAAGAAGTGGCCTCGTCTCGCGATAGCGAATACCATTCACGGTAACTGCTTGGCCGACCTAATTTTCGAAGAAGTAGAGCCCGATGACGCCACCAGCCCATAAACATAAAAATGCTGCTGCTTATTATTTGGATATTAGTAATGAGCACCCATTACTGAGATTTTGCTGGGTAATTATTTACTTAAATATTTATTCATAATATATTTTATTGTTATCACTGTCGATTTAGTAAGATCTATAAATTATGCAAATGTATAAATGAATTGCAATCAAATTTAATATCTTTTCTTTGGGGGGTTTTTATTAATGAGTCAACTTTTATTAATTTTTTGTGACAAAAAGTTTTTTTCGGGAATATAAATATGATTTATTTTGAAAATAGTAAACATATTGATGAGAGTAAAATATTTCTCACCAGACTTATTTTTGTTTATAAAGACAAGCAACACACAGGAAATTCTTATTAATAAACGTGTTGATTTCTTTGGATAGGGATTAGAAAGGAGGTGAAAGGTTGTGGAAGATGAAGAGCTGAAAAAAAATATGTTAGCAATAAGAGTAGAGAGTGGAGTTACAAAATTTCGGATGCGGATTCCGCAGCGGTGAGAAAAACAAATTAAATGACTGCGGCTGCGGTTAAAATTGTTTTTATACATAAAATCATGTATGTATGCAGGGATGGGAAATTAAATTTTTGTTTCGGTATACAACAATTTTTTTCATCTTAACTTCGATAAAGATCATTAAATAAAAATGATAGGCTTAAAAAGTTCGAAACAAATAATAAATATGAAAAACAAGATTTTTTCAAAATAAAAGTTCAGCAGTTTCAACTTTTCCATCACCAAAAAATGGAATAATTTTTTCAAAATATGGCATCAGTGAAGAAAGTGAGAGAATGCAAATGTCCCGGGACGGATCTCGAATTTTTTCGGGATTTCCTGATTTTTTGCTATTTTGGGAATTTTTTATTTAAAAAAATGTGTAAAAACTTAAAATTTATGTAAAAGAAATATGGGGTCATATGCATAAACACTTTTAAAATTTATAAGTGACTTATAAAAAAATGTTTTCATACAAATTTCATTTTATAAACTTGTTATACGGTTTTCAAATAATTATGCATGAGCACTGCAAATATAACTGTTTTATACATTTTTTGAATACTCCTGTTTATTTCTAAAGAACGAAAGAATTGAAAAAACTCAAGAATTAAGAATTTAAATCCGTAGATATGTTGTGTGCTATTTTTGTTTATAATATTGAATTTTTATTGAATAATCCCGGGATCTTCTGCGTTTCTTTTTTATATGGACTGCAGATTTTCTCTATACACAGTCTCTTCAATGTTGCCATATCTAAAATAATCCCGATATTTGGTGATGTTCACAGATAGGAAAGTTGGAACAATTGAACTTTTTTTTGAAAAATCCTTGTTTTTCAAATTTATTACTAGTCTCGGACTCATTACACCTATTATTTTAATTTAATGATATTTGCCGAATTTCAAATTTAAAAAATTTACAAAACATTACATATTGTTCTATACAGACAAAAAACCTTATTTCCCATCCCTGGTACTCTCCACACTTACACTACATGTACACAGAGCTAGTTTGAAAAATTAATAGTTATATTTTTTTTTTCCAAATTTATTTATATCTGTAAAGTTTTTATTTTTAATAGTAAAATGCTTTATTTTTGAATCATGTAGGTTGATAAACAGCATCCGGTTTCTAATTTGTTACTAGTACACGCTGTAAAATTGCTTATTTAAAACTTTTATTTGTACATTATTATTTTCTTCTACTGAACGGCAGAAAACAGGCTTTGTATTCAGTGAACTTATTTTATTTTTTTTTAATTCAGTGAACTTATTTTATTTTTTTTTTTCAATTCAGTAAACTTATTATTTTTTTTTTTTTTTTATTCACTGAATGTAATTTTATTTTTTTTTAATTCACTGAATGAAAATGAAATTGAATGAATTCAGTGGTGAATTAATTCAGTAAGGAATTAATTCACTTTTTTTTCGTTCGATTTATAAAATTGAACGCGTTCACCGGTGAATTAATTCATTTGATTTAATAAAAAGAACTATTGCAATTGAATTAATTCGTAACAAAATAAATCGAACGAAAGCAAATATGAATTAATTCCATTCAATAAATGGTGCTTAGTGAATTAATAATTCATCGAATTTTTAATTCAGAATTGAAAAATTGAATTAAGGAATTAATTCTTCAAAGCTCTGCATGTACACTAGGGCGGGTCGATTTAGAAATCGCCCAAGTGACAAGGGAAATCGTATTCTAGGGATCAAAATATGAAACTTTGCCCGAGGAACCATACCTCTAAAACGAATTCTGAATCCCCGACTTTTGATGTCACAAATTTTGAAAAATCCCACTTTGACCCATTTAGAGTGCCCAATGGAGTCCAAAAGTATGACCGACCCCCACTAACTTTGGAGGGCCGACCCACCCATGCCAGTGGCACACCCCCTGGAGGGTTCCCCATACAAACATTTTTTCATGTAAAGTGCCAAAAATGGCATGGGTGGGTCGGACCTCTAAAGTTAGTGGGGTCGGTCATACATTTGGACTCGATTGGGGCACACTAAATGGGTCAAAGTAGGATTTTTCAAAATTTGACCCTTCCGGTCAAAAGTCGGCCATTCAGAATTCGTTTTAGAGGTATGGTTACTCGGGCAAAGTTTCTTATTTTGATCCCTAGAATACGATTTTCCTTGTCACTTGAGCGATTTTTTTGCCTCCCTGCGCATGTACACATATGCATATAAAAAAATTGTGAATGGCTATATGTATGAAAACAACCGTCACCGTAGCCGCAGACATATACAGTAAAACTCGCTTAAGACGAACTCCGGGGGACTAGATTAATTAGTTCTTTGTAAGCGAGGTTCGTATTAACCGGGGCAAAATTTATTTAAAATGTTCTAATTATCCACAAAATATTTAAATTTCCTTGAAACAACTTTAAAAAATTTACAATTTTTTCATTTGGTTTCCTAAATATCCCTCCGTCCGTCTGTCTGTCTGTCCATGCATTCTTGTCCGCACTCTACAACTCACACATATTAACATATTTTTTTAAAATTTGGTACACCGACTTATGTCGGCCCAAGGACGACGCCTATTGATTTTGGTTCAAATCGGTCCATATTTAGACCTAGTGCCCATATTAGGGTCCCCCCAAAATTATATTGTTTATACGCTGCAGGTCGCAAATATTAAGATATTTTGATGAAATTTGGTACACAGAACTATGTTGGCCCAAGGACGAAGCCTATTGATTTTCGTTAACATCGGTCCATGTTTAGACCTAGTGCCCATATAAGGGTGCCCCCAAAATTAGCTTGGTTCCACGCTGCAGGTCGCAAATATTAAGATATTTTAATGAAATTTGGTTTGCTGACTCACATGGTCCCGAGAACAAAGCTGATAGATTCTAGATAGTATCGGTCCATATTTGGACCCATCGCCCATATGGGCTATATTTACGATTTTCTTTTCTTTTATAATTTTATAGAAAATTTTGACACAAGTCCCATTTTAACCCATTCGAATTTTGGATCCAAACATTAGTTGGCTCTTAGCTAGACTGGTGTAGGGTATTGTATAGTCGGCATGCCCGACTTTAACCTTTTTACTCGTTTATATTGAAATTGTTGGTAAAACTTCAGGACTTCTGAATTAGTTCGTATTAACCAAAAATTCGTCTTATCCGAGTTCGTATTAAGCGAGTTACACTGTAATTTGTTTTTTCCGACCGCAACGAAATCCGCAACCGCAAGTGAGTGATTTCGTAAGTGAAAATGCAGAAAAATTAAATTAAGTTTTAATTTAGAGATAATCCGCAGTTCGTTTTTAAGTGTCAAATCCCCAGATAAAGAAAAAAAGAAAGTTGTATCTCTACTGTAACGGCATCTTCTACGTTTCTTTTTGTATATGGAGATTTGACATTTACATAGGGTTTCTAGAAGACGTTCGTTGTTATTGTATTTTCGTTCGTGTGGAGCTAAACGTCATCTAGAAACACCACCTTAAAAACGAACTACGGGTTCGCTCTTAATTAAAACCTAATTTAATTTCTCAGCGTTATCTCTCATATTCGCATATTTTCATTCTCACACTCACTTCAATGTTGCCATATTTTCAACAAATAATCCATCATTATTCGGTGATGTTCAGAGATGGATAAGTTAAACTGATTGAACTTTTATTGTGAAAAATCCTTGTTTTTATGTTTATAACTAGTTTCGGACTCACTAAGTCTATCATATTAATTTAATGATATTTGCCAAAGTTAAAATGAAAAAATTTTAAGTAATACAAATTTTTCTATACCGAAACAAAATCCTCATTTCCGATTCCTGGTGCTCTCCACACATACACTACATGTGCACACATATATGTATATAAAGAAAATGGTAATATAAGTATAAAAATAACCCTCACAATAGCAACAGATACAACCAAGCGGCAGCCGCTGCGTTTTTTTTATGCAAGCGTAACAAGAATACATCATGTTGGGTTGATCCCTAGCTCGCGCTTTTTGGCACTATTTGTCGCTTCGAAAGAACAAAGTCAAAACGCGGTGTGCGCTAAGCATTAACCGCATTATACGAGAGGGAAGGGTATTGTTAGGAATGAACTCTACAAAATATTTTGTATTAGCAATATTTTTTATAGTTTTCGGAATTTTTGGCAAAAGTCTGAAAATTTCTGGCAAAAATTCTAACTGAAAATCTCAACCGATTTTAGAAAAAAGATTTAATCCGTAGCCTCTAAGTGGGCCACAACTTTGCCCGCTATTACATCTCGCTCCCAAAGAAGAACGGCAAAATGGGCATTTTACTCACACTCTGAGCTATTTTGTGTCAATTAACTTAAGCTAAAATTTTTATAATGAAATTTTTTACTAAAAAAAATTAAATTTTTTAGTTTAAAGGTGGTCTAAAATGCCAACTTACGATAATATCTATATATATAGAACTGATTTCACTCTTATGGTTAAAAATACATGTATGATAAACAAACATACTAAAATTAAAAATAAAATTTTAATTTATTATTAGCAAATAAATGTTATTTTTCAAAGTTGATAATTTAAGTATCATTGTCATAACATGATATATTAAGCAAGCAAACAGAACATATAATTTTGGTGTTTTTTTTTTAAATACATAATAACATTTGTGTAACCTTCCACAAACTTGTAATGTTTTTTTGTTTTGCAATAACTACAACTAAATTTTGCCGAAAAGGCTAATAATAAATCTATAATTGTCCATAAAACTAAGAAAAATCATAATTCATTATGCAAAAAATAAAAAAAGAAGGCCAATAAAAACAACAGCATTAATAATAATAATAATAGAAACAAAAAGAACATAAAGCACCCGCATTTTATATAATAATATATTAAAATAAAACTTATTTGAACTAAATAAATAAAAAAAAATATGCAATTAAATGGGAAAATACACTTTTTTTAATCCATTTATTATGTTAACAGGATCCTAATGGCACAAATTAATCAAATTCAAAATTGAAATATATGATATTGTTACATTTGGATACATGTCTGCGGTAACATGTTTATAAATAATGTTAATTAATAATTATAAATGATTTTTCATAAATATGTCCGTGTGTCATTATCAAATGCTCATTAACACTACCTACTGACCAATTAACCAGCAGCGAACCAACCAACCAGCAAACTAAACAAATAAAACACCACTCGAAACAATTATTACGAGTATGTGTAACGATTTTAAGCCAATAAAATAAAAAAAAAAAAAACAGTACAAACTGAACTATATTGCAATAGTTTATGAGTTTACACTATAAAATCTTTAAGTAATGACACAATTATTTTGAAATTATGTGGGTGATTTCGTTTTTTTAATTTCATATCCGAAAGTTAAAAATGAAATTTAAAAAATCATATCAAATTACACTTTTTTAAATTTTAAAAATGTGGGACCATTTGGACACCATGTGCATAAGAGTTAATTTATAATTTTTTTTTTTTATAAAATTTGGTGTTGGTACAACTTTCACCAAATTCCGCAATACAATGTTTTTATATACTTTCAGGAAAATCGGAAATTTTCAAAACTTTCACCTTTGACCTTTGTAAAGAAAGGGTTAACGTTGTCGGAGATTTACAAAATTTTTCCAAAATAATATATTTTATCTGAGTTAAAAGAATTAATACTATTATCTAAATTATTGCCCAAAATCTCACTTTTCCCTAATTTTTTAAATTTCACACGCCATTACTACAAGAAAGTTTTTTTCACAAGTTTTTTCTATATTTGTTGTAAAATAAATTGTGAGTTGGAATTTGTCATATTTTTTATCTTAAACCGAACAAAACTAACAATCATAGTAATAATAATTTCGTTTACAAACTGTCTTGCTGCATAAAACAAACTCCAAATCATCTGTACCAATTGCTTATAGCACGGAAACCACACTTAATATGCCAGTGTAGAAAATCATTACCAGATATGTGGCTATGTAACTACATACTTGGTAAGGGTAACTAGTTACTTTTGTTATTACATTTCTTATTAACTTTATACGGCGATGTCGCAAAAATAATGAGTTATGGTTACACATCAGTATACGAAAAATCAAAAAATATATCGTTACCTATGTGCTTACCAGTACTGACAAAAATAATGAGTCTTAAATAGATTTTCAAAAAAATAAATTATATAAAAAAATATTTTTTATTGTATTTTTTTTTTAAATAAAATTTGCTGGTGCGGGAATCGAACTTGGTTCTACAGCTTGCCAGTCAATAGCTCTACCAGATGAGTGAGCTATATCGCCATGTAATATTTAATACATAAAAACATAATTTACCTGATGCACACAAGTACGCTTACTCGCCAACATACAAAGAATCAAAAAATATGTGGTTACTTATATCCTTACCAGTGTTTAAAAAATATTGAGTCTAAAAATAGATTTAAAAAAATTTTCAAAAAAATCTAGAAAATTATTTTCTATTTAAAATAATGATAAAAATAAGTCTTTATCAGTAACTCATTATTATCTGTTTTAAAATAATGCAGAAGGTAAGTGGGTGTCATTACTGGTAGTCCAAAAAATAAAAATATGTCATTACCGTTTCTACACTGGGTTGGTTAAAATTACAACAAGCATAAGTGGAGCATATGCTGCTACCTAAAGGTGGCACTATTCTTTCCGGTCTTCAAAGCGCATATATCAAGCAGATGTGATTTATTTTTAATTGGGATTCACGGTATACTGGGGACCAATATTCATGTCACGATTGGACGAAAAGGGAAAAAAGTAATTTTAAAATGGCCAACATGATTCGAAATACCTTGGTACCAAAAGAAAAAATCTGCTGCCCCCCCACTTCATATAAAACTTGCAGTAGTAAAAATTGTTATAAAAACCATCGGCCAAAGAGTTGAAGGTTTTATATGTTTTACACTTATTTTTCCAAGACTAGTCAAAGAAAAAATTCGAAATGCTATGAGTGAATGGAGTATGAAAACTTAATTGTTTCTGTTTTTCGTTTCAGGTATAACATATCATAGATGGCGCCACTAATGAAAAACCCATATGATCCTTGGAACTACCAACCTTCAGATGGTACAAGTCAAAATTTGATGACATTTCGTTCATCAGTGAACAAGTTACATCTGTTTTTGTGACGCTACTTTTGCAATTTTGAAAACAATGAATTCAAAGCAATTTCGTTTGTTGATTTATCATTGCTTTTTATTGGGAAAAAAACACCGTTCAAACCAAAGCTTGGTTTGATAAGTGTTATTCGGATTCTGCTCCATCGAGACAAAGGGTAGAAAAGTGGTTTGCTGACTTCAAACGTGGTCGTACAAACACCGATGACGCCGAACGCTCTGTTCGCCTGTTTGGAGCTGTTTCGGCGAGATAAAGAAGACTTTTTGCATAACAATGGGCGAAACTTGAATCTGCCACTTCACTCCAGAGCAGTGTTGCCACTTTTTGAATAATTATTCAAAAACGGGACTGTTCGTTGGATAATTTTTGAATAATGACATTTTTGTGTAATTTCACTTTTTACAGAAATTTCCGTAAATTTTTAAAAGTTCCGTAAATTTTTGAAAGTTAATAAAAACGAGTAAAAAGGTTAAAGTCGGGCATGCCGAATATACAATACCCTACACCAGTCTGGTGTATTGTTTGGATCCGAAATTCGAATGGGTTAAAATGGGGCTTATGTCAAAATTTTCTATAATGTGAGTCAGCGCACCAAATTTCATTAAAATATCTTAATATTTGCGACCTGCAGTTTGTAACCAAGCCAATTTTGGGGGGACCCTTATATGGGCACTAGTTCTAAACATGGACCGATGTTCACCAAAATCAATAGGCTTCGTCCTTGGGCCAACATAGGTCTATGTACTAAATTTCATCAAAATATCTTAATATTTACGACCTGCAGCGTATAAACAGTATAATTTTGGTAGGACCCTTATATGGGCACTAGGGCTAAACATGGACCGATGTTCACCAAAATCAATAGGCTGCGTTATTGGGCCAATATAGGTCTGTATACCAAATTTCATCAAAATATCTTAATATTTACGACCTGCAGCGTATAAAAAGTATAATTTTGGTAGGACCCTTATATGGGCACTAGGTCTAAAAATGGACCGATGTTCACCAAAATCAATAGGCTGCGTTATTAGGCTAACATAGGTCTGTGTACCAAATTTCGTCAAAATATCTTAATATTTACGACCTGCAGCGTATAAACAATATAATTTTGCTAGGACCCTTATATGGGCACTAGGTCTAAACATGGACCGATGTTCACCAAAATCAAACTTGTTCGTCCTTGGGGCAACATAGGTCTGCGTACTAAATTTTATCAAAATATCTTAATAGTTGCGACCTGTAGAGTGCGCACAAGATTGCATGGACAGACAGACAGATGGACGGACGGACAGACGGACATCGTTAAATCGAAATAAAGAAAATTCTGAACCGATCGGTATACTATAAGGTGGGTCTACGACCAATATTTTTTGGTGTTACAAACATCAGCACAAACTTATAATACCCTGACCACATAGTGGTGTAGGGTATAATTAGTCAATATATATACGAAACGAGATTGTCAGTGAACCATTTACCACAAATCTTCAGTTTCTGGTGAATGATTTTGTAAATTTTTTCAACACTAAATCGAGTTTAGAAGAAATCAGAAATGGTGCTATGTATTTTTTTTGTTTTGTTTACAGCTCCGTCTTTTCTATATTTTTTGCGAAAATAATTGTCAAGCTTCTTCTAAAAATTATATTGGTTTGCAAGGCCATACACACAAAAAATTATAAAGCTAAAATTAACAAAAATACAATTTAAAACGAATAAAATTTTAGTTAAAAACCGGTCTACTCACATTTTCATTTAATTTAACAATTTCTTTATTTGTTTTTGACTATCAATATTTGACTATAAGAAACCGTAAAATCAACTTAAAGTTTATTTATTTTTACTATAAAAATAACAAACAAAACGGTGCGAAGAATTAATTTATATTTGATTTTACTAAAAAATTTAAAATAAAAACAATTCAAATAATTGTATTGGTGTTTTTTTTATTTCAAACAACTTTTACTACAAAATACCTTTTTGTGGTTTCTTTTTTTAGTTTTACTTTAAAACAATAAAAATTGACTAGAAAATTTGACTGTTACGATATATCTGTATTTTCATTTACTTAAATTTTTAAATAACTTGTGAATAAAGTTAAAAATTATTTTTCTTCTACGAACAACTGTTATTACTTTAAAAATAACTCAACGGAAAAACTTCAGAAACAACTAAAAAAAAGTGACTGTGTTTATTTTATGAGTGTATAAAATTGCAGCGAAAGAGTGGGAAAATTCGGGTTTGTTATGATTGTTGCTTTCTAATCTCTGAAAATTTTTTGGCAGTAGTTAACATGACACTGGGCCTTGACCAGACGAAAATTTTGTGAACGCAGCAAGGTGAAGCAGCATGTTCCAGATTTCAACAGAATCGTATAAAATTTATGAAAAAAAATATCGGTAATTTTTTGTGAAATTTTTATATTTTTATTTATGGTTAAAATTTGAGGGGTATGGGAGAGAATAATTAGCAAGTAGGTAATATTTTTGCATGCAACGCATCTAAATTAAGTACCCTTTCTGAGAAAAACATAAATACTTTTTTCTGAAAGAAGCTTTTAATGTGGATAAAATACCATTTTATTAATATTCAAATTTAAAAGCACGCCGTTTTAAGCCTGAAAAAGATATTGAATTGAAATTCCCTTCAGTTAATAGATTAATTTGTTATATTTTTCAGGGAAATTGGCCTGAATTTGCTTTTGCAGAAGGCAAAAACTCAGAGCAGGTTACTGCAAAAATGCAAAATTTTAATTTTAAAATGCAAATAACTTTTGCACATTGCAGATGATAAAATGCTAAGTCTTTAAAAATCGGTTTATAAATAGATAAAATGCTAAACTTTGGTAAGAAATGTCGAAATTTTTTCTAAAATATTTTAATTCTTCCCCAATGTGCTCAGGAGAGTTTATTTTGAAATTATATAAGAAATTATAATTTTTTGTGTAATTTCATACGGTTTTGGATCATTTTTGACCTACAGCTGTGTAATTTTTCCTTTTACTGGTGGCAACACTGCTCCAGAGTCGAATCGGCTGTCAGCTGAGTGGACAGCAACTGGTGAACTTCGCCCGAAGAAGCCAAAGACACAACAGTCAGCTGGTAAAGTTAGTGGAGCAGTATTTTGGGATGCGGCTGGAATTATGGACATTTATTACCTTAAATAGGCCAGGCCATCAATAGCGATCGCTACATGGCCCAAATGGTGTGTTTGAAGGACAAATCGTTGGCTACCATGGCCAAATTGCACGAGTTACACTTTCAACTGCTTCCTCACCCACAGATTTGGCTCCCAGTGATATTTACCTGTTTTCGGACTTAAAAAAATTCTAGCTGGAAAGAGAGTTGGTTCGAATGAAAACGTGATTGCAGATAAATCATTCTATAAAAAAGGTATCGAAATGTTAGAAAGGCATTACACTAATTTTATCGCTCTTGAAGTAGACTATAGACACTAGGGTGGGCCGATTTGTAAGGAGAAAAATTTGTCGATATTGTGCCATCGATTTTTCGATAGCTTTTGGAATAAGGAAAAAAAAGTTCCACCACGACATATCAAAAAAATCATTTCTAAAAACCCAAAATCTCGTCTAAAAACCCAAAAAAACATTTTTTTTTCGATTCGCCATCGTTTTAAGCGTACCTTGGATAGGATATATTTAAAAAAATTGAAATCGGCGATTGTTTTTTAACTTACCTACTAAAAAAAACCTTAAACATTAACGAGTTAAACAATATCGATTTTTCGAAAAAAGTCCTCCAAAATCTCAAGAAAAACATATTTTTGGAAAAACTGCTACCGCCATCGTTTTTAGCGTACAATTTCACCTTGAAAAGGTTATATTTAAAAAAAAACTTAAATCATCCGATTTTTTTTTATTACCTACTAAAAAAATCTTAAAAATAAAAGTTGAGAAAAAGTCAAAAAATTGAATTTTGGGCGCCTCGAAAATGATTATTTTGATATGACGTAGTGGAACTTTTTTTTCCTCATGCCAAAAGCTATCGAAAAATCGATGGCACAATATCGATTGCTAAATCGACCCACCCTAGTGTCTATTTCTACTTGTGACTCATTGTGACCGTCATAACGTTATTTTTAAGACTGAGAGTCATAATTTTTCGTTTAAAACAACAATAAAAATTCAAATTTTATTTGTCAACATTATGATTGTGTCGATACCAAGTCTTAATTAGTTGGAATTCGGTTGGAATAATAAAAAACCACTTGCTAAGCCACAAATTTAATATCATCTACAAGATTACGTTAATTAAAGCCATTAAAATGCTATTATAATTAATAATATTTTTAAGCTATCATAATAAAGCCGTAATCCTCAATAGTTGGTGAAAACAACCACTACTGAGTCAAACAATTATTTATGGTAACAATCGGTAGGCCCTACCGTAACAAAAATTTAAATTTAGCCATAAAAACTACAAATGAATGGTTGCAAAAGATTTTTAGTATTCCCTTTTCAATCAAATGTCAATTTGAAAATAAAAAAATATTGTAAATTTATTTTAGCTTTTTGCGAAATAAAAAAATCAATGAAATTACACAAAAGTTCAAAACTTTTAAAACAATCAAAACTTTTCATGTAAGTGAAATTAAAACAAATATATTTTGCAAATTATTTATAATAATTCAGATTTTTTGGTCTTTTTTTACAGCTATAAAATAAAAATCACAAAATGTAATTGGAATACATCTAATTTAAAAATTCGAAATGGAATGCCGCTGTTTTTTCAAATTTATGAATATTTTAATTTCTAAACGAATTGGGAGAGAAATGTGGAAATTCTTTGATTAGAATCCCTGGACTTTTAAAAGAAAAAAATCTTATGATTGTAGTTTCAACACAAGTGGCCCTCAGAACTTTTCATTTTTAAATAAGCCTTTTATATGAAAAAGGGTCTCTGAATCTGAGAGAAGTCCCTAAAGTCGGAAATCGTTTCTGATCTGATTGGATTCATCAAGAAAACTAAATTTGGTCGACATTTTTCAAATGGAAAAATTTTTTTTCAGATTCTGGGAAATATCATTATGTCACATTTTGCCTTTAATCATTAGGAGCATTCATATATTCTGAAGAAAATTTGGCCATAGTAAAACAAAAAAAAGCATATTATTTTTGCATTTTTAGTTTAAATGGATTTTAATAAACATCAAACAATTTAAAATAGTTTTTATACCCTACACCACTATGTGGTCAGGGTATTATAAGTTTGTGCTGATGTTTGTAACACCAAAAAATATTGGTCCTAGACCCACCTTATAGTATACCGATCGGTTAAGAATTTTTTTTTATTTCGATTTAACGATGTCCGTCTGTCCGTCCGTCCGTCCGTCTGTCTATCTGTCCATGCATTCTTGTGCGCACTCTACAGGTCGCAAATATTATTTTGATGAAACTTGGTACACCGACTTATGTCGGCCCAAGGACGACGCCTATTGATTTTGGTTAAAATCGGTCCATGTTTAGACCTAGTGCCCATATAAGGGTCCTATCAAAATTATACTCTTTATACGTTGCAGTTCGCAAATATTAAGATATTTTAATGAAATTTGGTACACAGACCTATATTGGCCCAATAACGCAGCCTATTGATTTTGGTGATCATCGGTCCATGTTTAGACCTAGTGCCCATAAAGGGTCCTACCAAAATTATATTGTTTATACGCTGCAGGTCGCAAATATTAAGATATTTTGTTGAAATTTGGTACACAGACCTATGTTGCCCTAATAACGTAGCCTATTGATTTTGGTGAACATCGCTCCATGTTTAGACCTAGTGCCCATATAAGTGTCCTACCAAAATTATACTCTTTATACGCTGCAGGTCGCAAATATTAAGATATTTTGATGAAATTTGGTACACAGAAATTTGGCCCAAGGAGGAATCCTATTGATTTTGGTGAACATCGGTCCATGTTTAGACCTAGTGCCCATATAAGGGTCCCTCCAAAATTGGCTTGGTTACAAACTGCAGGTCGCAAATATTAAGATATTTTAATGAAATTTGGTGCGCTGACTCACATTATAGAAAATTTTGACATAAGCCCCATTTTAATCCATTCGAATTTCGGATACAAACATTAGTTGGCTTTTCACCAGGCTGGTGTAGGGTATTGTATAGTCGGCATGCCCGACTTTAACCTTTTTACTCGTTTTAATTTGAAAATGTGTAGAATACTTTGAAGTTCGATTATAGCTACTGAATTCCGTTTTACTAGTGTTTGTATTCACAACTGAATATATCAATGCTCATAACCGAAACTTTCAATTACGCCGATCGATAAAGTATTAAAACTAAAGTTAGTTGTCGTAACCGCCACAATTCGATTGGCATCAAATTCGGTTATCACAACGAATCTCTTTTCTGGGTGTATAATTTATTTTGACTTTGCAACAACAAATACATAGGGAATACAGTCACAACTAGGGGTCACAGATCTTTCGTAGGAATATGCACGTATGTTGATGATTAAAGTCGAATTTTGCCAAAAAAAAAAATGGTGTTTTATTGGTTATACTACGAACTTTTCAGCCGATGTATTACTTAGTGGTCCAGATGTTAGAAAGCTAATGAAAAGTGAAGACTTCACCAATAGTTTAACTGATGATAGTCATAAATATAATAAATGAATAACTAAATCGTTATTGAAAACAATCGTGATTTTTTTCGAAAACTATATAAAAATAAGTCTGTAAATTAAAAACAATAAAAAGTGGAACAGCATAATCCTTGAAATTCCTTAGTTTCAATTTTTGCAAATTTAAAACAGAAAATAAAAATTACAATTTTCCTTCTTAGTAATTTAACATGACCGGATGACGTTTTCGTCTTCGACACCTCCTAATAAAATTTTTTGCAGAACATATTCAGAGAACATTTTAACGCACGTTGTGGGATACTTTTTTGGTATTTATTGAAAAAGGGACTTATATGACCCATGAAAATTGCAGATATAGAGTTAACATGTTCTATGAAAAACTTTCTCCTAAAATTCTGTTGCAGATATCCGAACTCAGAATTTAGATCAAAAGAAGTCATATTCAGTATAGTGTTGGCGAAAAAAATTAAAACTTTAAATGACCATAAAATTTGACTGTACCCATCTAGGCCAAAACGGTTTGGGGGTTTTACTATACTAACCTAATACTCGTTCGATATAAGAATTATCTACCCCCAAGATCATAACCTCATTTTATTCCACAGTGTAATAATTGGAAAACATGCGCAACTTCAGCAATTAATATAAGGGGGAAAATCATACGCCACAGTACCCAAGTTAATGTGTTTGTTGTTTTTTGTCTACTGTGGCGTATGATTTTTCTCCTTATATTAATTGCTGGAGCTGCGCATGTTGGAATATCTTATTAACACGTTTATAAAATGAATTTTGTATGAAATATTTTTTTTATAATCCTTTTATAAATTTAAAAACCTTGATTTTGCATATGACCTTGAGACTTTAAAATTTTTCCGAATAGATATAAAACTATTAATCAACATAAAATATTTTGTCTACCTTATTCATTCAAATTACAGTATAACTAGAGTATATTTCAGTATTTTCGTTTAATTTTTATGTACTGACTTCAAACAAACAAAACAAACAACCCCAATAACTTAATGTCTACTAATGTACAATAATTAATTTATGGCGACAATTAACATGACGTACATTGATCTAAAGCTAATCACGGACATTACACAAATGTCAATTTATCTTTGACTAATAAAAAATCTGCAGCTTGAAAAAAAGAAACACACATTAATATGTTAGTATGTACTTTTATCTTTAGTGGTGTTAGTGTTGGTGGATTGTTACATGTATTGGTGTTTACAAATACATACGATGGCGTTATATGATTGTGCAAAATAATAAATTGCATTAAATTTTACTAATTTATAAAAGTAACAAAATAAACATATTTCTTTTTCTTTTAGCTTTTTTGCATTTTTGTTGGCAAATATATCTCTAGTTTACAATATACTTACTTTGTTTTTAATGGCAAAACAAAAGATTACGTTTAATGTTTATTGGCGTAAATGGAAATTAGTCATTGGTTCGCAATTGATAAATGTGGAGTCATTTTTTCGTTGTATACACGAATTCAAACATACTCGCGAAAAGCATAACAAAATTGCATAACAAATAAACAAAATTCACTGAATTAATGGTTCCTTAATAAATGCGCGGCTCCAGTGGTGAGGGGGGGAGGGGATAGGAAAATTCCCCCTCAGCAAAAATGAAAAAGGAAAAAAGGAAAAAAGAGGGAAAAAGGAGAGAAAAAGGAAGAGAGAAAAAGGAAAAAGAGGAAAAAGAGGAAAAAAGGAGAGAAGAAAGAAGAGAAAAAAGGATAAAGTGAAAGAAATACAAATTTGTTATACATAATTAGATGAAATATAAAAATTTTTCTTTATTTTCATTTAACCAGTCGTCGTTTAAAAAATTTCAATAGATATTTTAACAAATTTGTTTATAAAACTGATAACACTGTGTGGAACAAATTCAGGTTAGCAAAATTTAGGTCGATTCTGAGAGTGAGGGGTGAAAATAGAGGCTAAATTAGAAGACCCGTATCGCGGCGTTTGCTTATGTTAGTTCGAATTTTTTATATGGTTTTTTGGCTGTAACTCGTCGACTAATTGATATTTTTTAAATCTGTAAAAGCCAAATTATAGCTAGACCCCTGAACAACAATTCAAAAAAAATAAAAATCAATCAAATCAATTTTTTTTTAAATTTTAATTGTGGCACAGGTCTCTAGCAATAATTTGGCTTTTACAGATTTAAAAAATATCAATTAGTCGACGAGTTATAGCCAAAAATCCATATAAACAATATGAACAAATTCGAACTAACATAAGCAAACGCCGCAATACGGGTCTTCTAATTTAGCCTCCATTTTCACCCCTCACTCTCAGAATCGACCTAACTTTTGCTAACCTGAATTTGTTCCACAGTGTAATTTTGATTATAAAACAATTAAAGTTTGTGGGGAAATGTAGTTAAAAAATCTAAATTTGAAATTAGATTTTCAATTTCGTTTGAAATTTTTCTAATTTCAAATGAAAAAAAGAAATTTCATTTTAAAATTTCGCATTTTCTAATACAAAATTTAAATTTTCCAAATGTATATTTTTGTTGAAGTCGCCTTTAGTTAAAATTTGGGGTGGCAGTATGCTTTGACCTAGTTTATTTTTAGAGCATTCTGATTGGTTAATTTATTTTCAGCCAATCAAAATGTTTGAAAATGTAAATATATTTTTAGGATTTTTATATACAAAATTAACAAAACCGTAGGTTTAAATATAAAGTCGACTTTAAAAGTAAAATACTTTTTGATAGTAAAGCACCGTAAGTTGTTCCGATTTCACGTGAAAAAATTGTTTTACTCCATATAAAAAAAATAATTTTCCCCGACAATGAATTTCGCGTGAAAACTATATAGAGATTGTTTTCACCACGCAAATTTAATGTACAAGACTATTATTTTTCTTGAAGAAAATATCACATTTTCTGTAGTATATTGTTATTGTGTCTTTGATATAAAATTTAAAAATTGTTAATTTTTATAATTTAAATTACAATTAATTTAAAGGCCTCATAAAGTTGGAGTAAAATTTTTCCAGGTGAAAAACAACTTACTGCTTAAGGGGAAAAGAGACTAAATTTTATTTTGCATTTTTTTTTCATTAAAATTGCAGAACTGAATTTCTAATGGAATTTTGTAAATTTAAAATGGAAAATGCTAATATATTTTAGAATTTTCTCATTTCAAAAACGAAATTTCTCTTCAAATTTTCTCAATATTGTAGGAAAAAAAATAACTACCGTTATTTTTGTTCAGTTTTAAGATCAAATTTGACAAATTCCAAATATAATCCACAATTAATTTCACTTGTATTCTTCAAATTTCATTCCGAAAGAGTTCTTTTTTAGGTTTTTCCAAAAGATCGTATTGAACTTATTCCAGTCAGTCTTTTGGAAATCATGAGCATAGATGTTGATATCGTAGAGTATACAGTTATGTTCCTAAAATAATTTCTTTTGAAATACTCCTCAATTTCTGATTGCATGCGAGTAATTGACTAGCGTTAAATCCTATACTTCCTCCCAACCTGCAAATTTGAATTTAAAAGATGGAGTGTTGGTTTAGCGTCAAAGCAAAGTTGGCCAGTAATTCGTTTTGTTAATAACGGCAGATGGCTGCCACGGCTATAACAAAACCGATATGAAAATTTAATTATACAACGTTTTCCAAATGTTGAACGAACCTCTGAGCATTCGTAATTGCATCCTAGGAGGTCTGTGAAACATTTCGAAAAAATAATTAAAAAATAGCCTTTTATTAAAAAAGGCTAATAATGAAGTGGCAACCCTGGCGATTTTGGTTAGAGAAATTTAAAACTAATATTTTTTGAAAATACTACAATAATATATATTTTAAATAAAAGAATAATATAGTAAAAATATTGTTATTTGAATTTTTGACAACCGTTTCAATATGTCCCTTAAAATTCTGTTGTTACAGTATTTAACGCCCTTAATGTGTTTATGACTTTTGAAAAAATGTTAATTCTTCTTCTTAACCTCAAAAAAATAAAACTTTGTGTAGTTAAAAAATAATCTCTGATTTAAATCCTTAATCAAATTTTGAGGTCTTTTCAGACTCCGGCGAGGTTTTCGTAAAATTTTTAAAATTTAATTTAATAAAATCCGCGATTTAAATTGCCATATATCGAAAAATGGATTCTTTAAAATTTCTGAAAAAATATATGTTGTTCCTCAATACTTTATTTTTGTCTTTGAGAAATCTGGTATTCTTATTGGCTCCTTTTTCATACAAGGGCTGAAAATCGAACTGTTTTTGAAATTATTTTTAAATTAAATACTATGTACTATGATCTAGAATTTCCCACACTTTTGTAAATAAGAACCAATACAAAAATATTAAAAAGCTAGGATAAAGCCTCCCGAACCGTGGATTAAGATAAAATGGCTTTAGACCTTTGATAACGATAAATGGTTAAAGTTCATTTCAATCATGGCTTCAATTATAAAAAGATAGAAACAATTAATTCATTGTAGAAAAATTCTCAAGAATTAAATTTTTTTTTTGAGAAATCAGGAATTATAAAATTAAAGAATGAGCATGATTTCAGAAGCTTTAAAGTGATATATTAACCAGTCACATAGCTAAAATAATACAAAAGTTAGACTGAAATATGTAAGGAAAGTTTATAGCAAATTTTATAACTGAATACGAATTTTAGCTATAAAAAGTATTCCAAGTTATAGCAAGTTTGATACAATTCAAATAGAGTGCGGAAATTTCAATTTTCAATGATTTTATATGTTTTCAGCCGATAGTTTCTAAATTATTTAATATAAACTTTTTTAGGCATCTTTGTTGGAGGTCAAATACGTATAAAATATTAAAGTTTTTTATGAAATTTGGTTCGCTGACTCACATCGTCCCAAGGACAAAGCCTATAGATTCTATATGATCGGTCCATATTTGGACCTATCTTTTATCATTTTGTAGAAAATTTGACACAAGTCGCAATATATTCAAATAATAAAATTTGAAATATTTGTTTGTATTTTTTCCTTTGTTGTTTGTTATCATTTAAATTTAAATAAAAAAAGTAAATTGTCAATTTGTGCCATCTAGTGATAATGATAATGATAATGATAGTGATAATGATTTTTTTACAACTTATTTTTTTGGTGATGCCATAGTGATGATGTTCGAAGTTTTTAAATTGGGACTCTGACGAATATGACAGCGACGATGATGTGCCACCAGCGCAACTGATACGAAAAAATTAAGACTGTTATGAAGTCCTACAAACGAATCAAACTATTTTAGAAGTAATTAAGATGCGTTTGAGTACGGATCTACACATGAACTCAGTAGCGATGGTGAGTCCTTAGATAGCAGTGAATATGATGGTAGGCAAAAACTGTGAATTGCTTTCCATTAAGCACTTAACCAATCCTTAGACCCTCCGTAACGATGTTGTTATGTCGAATTTAAGGAAATCAAGGAAACAAGCTAATATTACTGATTATATGTTAAACAAAGACGATTGGTGAACTTGGCAATTCACAGGAATTTTGGTGTATGTTAATTGGACAGAATTGTTATGTTTTGTTTTTTCCTTTGAAATAAAAGTAAGTTTTAATATAATTTTTTGACTCTTTTGTTTATTAAAAAAGTACAGAAATTCACAAATTTCGGAAATTCGAATTATGTACTTCAAAAACAAAATGGTTCGAATTTGTGAGCATCTACTGTAGTAGCATTATTTGTTAAGCTTTTCTGCATAACAAATTTAAACCGGAAAATCTTTGGTCTCAAACCCTCTAGTATCAGTGAATGTCATGATCGGACTCTTGCAAACTGAAAAAATTTCTATTAAATTCCAATAATCTTAATAACCCTAAAATAATAAATAAAACAAATATTTAAATTTTTGATTTTATTAAATTTTTTGTGCCAGCACTTTGGTGGTTTTATTTTAATTAAATAATTTTCAATTCTTTTATGTTTTCTAAGTATTTTTTGTTTTTCTACTCTTCTCTATGCACGTACTTGACAATAAAGAATTTTTTTATTTAAATACAACTATTATTATGAATTAAATATTATGTGTAAACATTCATATAAATTACAATTAATTATATAAAAACTAATTTCATTACAATAAGACACTTTATTTAAGACACTTTAATTTAATATTTTTGCATTATTAAGGAATTTCAATACTTTACAAACTATTATGGTTAATTTGTTTTACTTAAACGAAACGTATACAAAATTAAAAATTAAAATGGGCTAAGTTAGGGAATGAAATTATACAAATAATTACAATTACATAAATAAGAAAACTAGGTTTTTTTGTTTTGTATTCCTATAGAAAAGTTTCACTGGGTTGGAAATAAATTAGATTTGTTTTATACACAAAGTAGGTTGTTTAAGGAATAAATGAGAAAATAAGAAATTATGGCAAATTTTTCTTTTAACAAAAAAATAACAAAATTAATTTTTTAATGATTTTTTTTTTGAATTTTTTTATAATCTAATTAGTAATTTACTTATAATTTAACATAACTAAAGTCCTTTGGATTGTTTGATAATAATGAACATCATTAGTGTATTTTGTTTTATTTTAGATTTAATTATTTAAGGAATCTTTGAAAATTTCTTATTTATTTTTCGGTAAATGCCGTTTCATATGTAAAGCCAAATGATCACTGCGTGCAAAACTTCGTTCGCACACTATACACTTGAAAGGTTTTGCACCGGTGTGTTTGCGATAGTGACGCGTTAATTCATCAGAACGCGCAAATCGCCATTCACATTCCGGCCATTGACAGGTGTAAGGTTTTTCACCTAAAATTATAAAGAAAAAATTAAGAAAGTTATTAGCTTGCTAGACATAAACGAAATTAAGTAAAACTATTATTCTGACAATGAGTGTTTAACATAAAAATGTCATAAAATATAATATTTTTTTTTTGTTTAAATTACAAGTTTTTTGTTTATGTAGGTACATACCTATATAAAGTTTATGTTAATATTTTGCTATTTTTTGTAGTTGTAGAAATGCTTATTAGGGTGGGTCGATTTAGCAATCGATATTGTGCCATAGATTTTTCGATAGCTTTTGGCATGAGGAAAAAAAGTTCCACTACGACAAATCAAAAAAATCATTTTCGAGGCGATCAAATTTCAATTTTTTGACTTTTTCTCAACTTTTATTTATAAGGTTTTTTTGTAGGTAATAAAAAAAATCGACTGATTTAATTTTTTTTAATATTACCAAGGTGAAATTGTACACTAAAAACGATGGCGATAGCAGTTTTTCCAAAAAAAAAATGTTTTTCTTGAGGTTTTGGACGAGTTTTTGTCGAAAAATCGATCATTTTTTACGCGTTAGTAGGTATGTTAAAAAAACTTTTTGCCGATTTCAAAATTTCTTTTTTTTTAGCGCAGTTAGAATTGTACGATTAAAACGATGGCGATATCATTTTTTCGAAAAAAAAGTTTTTTTTTTTTGGGTTTTTAGACCAGCTTTTGTCGAAATTTGGGCGCCTAGAAAATGATTTTTTTTGATACGTCGTAGCGGAAATTCCTCATGCCAAAAGCTGTCGAAAAATCGATGGCACTATATCGACAAATTTTTGTCCTTACAAATCGACCAACCCTAATGCTTATATTTGTGACAGTTAAAACATTCTTGTATAAATATAGTTATTTGGTTTTGAATGGTAATGGGAATATTTCTAAAACTTTAATTTTAAGATAAATATTTTCAAAGAAGAGAATTTCAGAGAATTTTTTAAAAAATATTATAAATTCTAAAATTATACAGCCTTACCATCAATATTTTCCAAATGTATATTTTAGTTAAAGTCGACTTTAGTTAAAATATTGGATGGCAGTACTTGGTTGGCCTTGACTTGGTTTATTTTTGGAGCATTCTGATTGGTTAATTTATTTTCAACCAATCAAAATGTTTGAAAATATACCCGCAAGCATTTGGAAGATATCTTCCAAGAAGATATTAAAGCGATATCTTCTATTTTTCATTTGAATGAAAATAATCAAGTAGTATTTTAAAATTGCCTTCCTTTTATTATTTGGAAGATAATTTGGTGATATTTGGAAAAAAATAATTCAAAAATTGAATTTTTTGTCATAGGTTTTTATGATGATATTGCGGCAATATTACCTTCTTATCATCCGGAAGATAAAGAAAATTTGTTTGAAATTCTTTGTCATTTTGGAAATAATTAAAACAAAATTTGTATAAAAACTATCAACAAACACATAGGAAAGAAATTTCTTGAAAAAATCAAGATTTAATGCGAGGAAAAAATCGGCTACCATAAAATCAAGATAATTAATGTGTTGGTCAATGGATTATGTATGCAGATGTTCTTTTTCAGGCTTAAATTTAATAATTAAAAAATAAAACCTTTATATTGTACCGGGGAGTTTATTTGGCGATATCACCTTTTTATCTTCCAGATGATAACTTAGCGATATCGCCGATTTATTTTCCTGGCGTATTGCTTTCGTGTTGCCTGGAAGTATTGCTTTCGGGTAACAGTTATTCCCGACGGAAGAAACTTCCGCAATACGAAATTGATATTGCCGGCAATAAATGTTTTCTTCCTGGCAATATGATCGGGGAATCTTCTTCGTATTGCCATGCTTGCTGGGTAAATACTTTTGTAGGGTTTTCATACACAAAAGGAACAAAACCTTAGGATTAAAAATACAGTCGACTTCAAATTTAAAATACTCTTTTATAGTACGAGCCATCATTTTTACACCCAACATAGAACATATACTACCCAGCAAATTTTTTAGAACCAGCTACCTCCGAATCAATTTAAATTGTTCTAGAACCTGCTATGGATTTTACTTTTTGAGTGACAAGGCAAATACTCGTGTCATAATCTTCGATCTTAATGAAATTTGGATGTTTTATAGAACAAAAATTCTTTGATTGGGCTGTCTGAGATTATCGGCCATCTCGGGGGTTAAAAATGGGGTAAAAAATTAACCCTTTTTTCGTTTTTTCCATTTATTTGTCATTTGGTCCAGGCAAACTATACACAAATGTTATATTTTCGGAAAGGAATTTTTAAGTGCCATTTTTGGTACCTTTCTATGGTGCGTTTTTGTTTTTTTTTTGTGGTTGTTGTTGTAAGAAATATGTTAATTTTAGCGTACTTTATATGGACTTCTTTATTGGTTCGATCTTTAAATCTCTATTGCTTTTTTGGCAGAAATATTTTTCCTATAGAAAAATAAAAAAAAAAAAATATGACTCCTCTTAAAAAAGAAAATTTTCGATTTCGCGTTAAGTTACGCCTAGTAACATATGGTGGGTTATTTTGTAAATCACAAGGCCTTGCGTTGATTCGTGTAGAAATTCTTGCAACTCAAAGCGTTGCGTTTTACAAAATTACCCTGATAAGCATGCTTACTTAAATGAAAAGAAATTTTCTCGTGATTTCAAAACTGCATTTTCTTTTATAATTTATGATAGGTGTGCCCTCTAGATCCATTTTAAGTATATTTTAGATCCAGAAATGGGAATGGAGTCAGTCAAAAAATTTAACAAAATTGTGCGATTTAAAAAAAGAATAAAGAAAAAAATTTTTGTATATTAAAAAAAATTTTTTTTTTTGTGGTCAAGGCCCCATAAACGCCTAGTAGCATTTAATTTGGCATCCAACCCAATTGTGTGAATTTTAGATTAACACAATTGGGTTGGAGCCGAAAAATGGAAAGAAAGCCGTATTTTGTCTCATGCCTATCAACGTTAAGTATGTAAATCAAATCTACGTTAAACCGATTGTAGTATAAAAATGTTTTAAACAGGTTATGTTTATAATTATTCCGTTATAATAGAACGTACGTCAGCAAAAGTTTTTAGGAAGTAACGCGAATAAGTTACATTAGATGTGAAAATGTATAAACGTTGAGTTTTCAACGTTGATAATTATCCGTGTTGAAAGTTAACGTGCATACGAAAAGTAATATGTTAGTTTTCACGTTAAACGCGTTTTTATGCAATTTGGGTTTTTTATGAGTTAACGGGTATAGGTAAGTCGAAAACACAGCTGAAATTGAGCGATTTTTAAATACGCCAAGTTCTTTGAAGTTTTTTTTTTTTTTGGTTTGTTTTAATTAAATTTATGTTAATTAATAATTTTTTTCATAATAATCACCTAAAAAGTGATGTAAAAATACGACTTTTGAATTTTTTTTTTTTTTTGAAAACACATTTTTTTTATTGAATCTAACCTTATTTTGATGTTAATTATTGATTAATTATTATTGATAGTGCTGCATATGAAATTATTTTGGAATAAATCTGGCGGATTTTTAAAAAGTTTTAATTTTTTGGATTGTAATTTTTTGAGTTTAGAAAGTGAAATGAATAACATATTGATACTTAGCGGCTCAAACGAAAATGTATTTGAAGAAATCGCGGGATTTTTCTATTATCGGTAATGGGGGCCGAGACCGCGCGAAAAAAGTTTGGCCACCAAAAAAAGCGCGTGCTGAATTTCTTTCTGTTAAGTTGCATTTTTATCTTACGTAAATTAGAAACTCAATTCAAATTCAGAATGGAATAACTGAAAAATTTTATCAAAATTTGATGCAGAGCATCCCTGAAAAATGAATTAAATTTGCATAATTCCCAACTATCTTCACACAGCGAAGATTTACTTATCAAAAGAACAGTTTTGGTATCCATATTGCCCTATTTAGAACATATTGTATTGAAATCACGAATTTCAAAAAAATCTGAAACACGTGTTCATTTAAATCGACTATAGATTATTATATGTAAGTTTTATATTCCAATCACAGACATCTCCGTACAAAATAGTCAAAAAAATTTTTTTTTTATAAAATATTCTTGAAAATAGGACGTATCTGGATATGCTTGAACATGTTATATATACCGAAATATATGATCCGAAATATTTTGGGAATCATCATAAATCGAAAATCATTGATGAAGCCAGTCCTTAGAAAAAAAGGTTGAAACTAGATCTAGTTTGATTTGCAAATTAATGTATTTATAATTATTAGAGAAAAAAGTTTATTCTTCTTCTTAACCTCAAAGGTATGTACTAAAGTAAATTTTTACTATTCAATATAATATTTATTAATGGAGGTAATCAATTTTTTGGACTTAATGACGTTTTCAGGTTACAAATGAGAAATTAAATCAGAATTTTAAATATACAATAAGCCATCCACAATTCCCAAAAATAAAACTAAAAGTTACAAAAATGTAATTTTTTCATTTTTTGCTCTCACGTCTACATTTAAAGAAGGGATTGGAAGGGACCCGTCCATTAAATTTTGTATATGTTGGAGTATGTAAAACCGCTTCCGCTTTCTAATTGGAGGTGTGCAAATTTTGGAACAGTGGGTTAAGATTGACATTTGCTTTAAAAATGTGGCAAATTTAGAAACGGCTGGGGGAAAAATTACATAAAAATCAAAGATTTTTTTTAACACAGATCACTTCCTCGCGAAAACACTTTTCGGAATACTATGCATATTTTATATGTTTGAAAAGAAAATACTTATCTGGAAGTAGTGTTGGTGCTTTTAGGGGAAAAAGTCGCCAAATTTTAATTTTTTTTTAATTTTTTATTTAAAGGAATGAAGTTTTTGATTGGAAGAAGATATTGCATTAATTTTTTTATTTATCCGAGAAATTATTTGGTTTAAAAATTTATATTAAAAAAATAAAAAAAAAATTGGCCTTAATTTCGTCCTGCTATTCGAGAAAAATTGGACCAGAGTCGGAACAAATCCAGAATTTAACATTTTCAGTTGGGAATATCTCGGGAACTATAAAAGATAACCACTAAGTAAGCATGTTTTTTATTGGCTTGTACTAGCAGATTACAAATATATTAGTTTTATGAAAATCTGATAAGAAACGAAAAAATGATGGGTCTGTGAGGTCCAACATCTAAACTTATATTCGACATTACCTCAACTATGCTTCTAAATTTGATTCCAATCGGACTACTAAATAAGAAATGGTAGAATTATTTCCAACAATTTTGTGAAATATTCCACTGTGCAGCAGTTAATTAACTTTTGTGCCGCTGGCAATTTCTGACTAGATAGCACTAGAGAGCCACTGGTTTCAATGCTTGACTAAGCCCATTATTTGTCAGTGATTCGTTTTTTTTTTATAAACCACCAAAATTTTTGAAAAACTAATACTGGCAAAACGAGTTTTATGACAATCACCGCGGTTATCAGTGGTATTCAAGTGCTTGATTCTTTGTACACACAACCAAAAAATCTGTAATGGCTACTGAAAACTTTGCTGTTATTACAGGAAATTTAACTGTTTTGAGCCCAGAGGTTTTTTTTTTTGCTAATTTTAGTAACACATGTCTGCTGATCCGTAGTACAACAAAATTAGTAGAAAAATTTAGTAGTCGCTACTAAATTTTAGCAAAATTGTTGTAAACTGCAATTCAAAATGGATTTGCTAAAATCATTTTAAAAACTTACTAAATATCAAAAATTTTAGTACAATGAAATTAGTATAAATAATTAGTTGCAGCTACTAAATTTCAGTAAAATGTTGTAAACTGTAATTTAAAATCAAGCTGCTGAAATTAGCAAAAAAGTGTACTTAAAAATTAACAAACTGTAAAATCTAAAAAAAAAATTATAAAAAATTTTTTTTTCTTTCGATTGTAACAAGCTAACTAATTTCATCGCACTCGAAATTTGGAGTCAAAATTGCAAACGGTTCTCCAGTTATTAGCTTTTTATGCAATAGAGATACAAATTTTCTGAGTGTTATTTCCAAACTAAGAATATATCAATAGTAACAAATATAAACTAAACAAGAATTGTAAAAAATTAACAAATTCTTGTAAATAAAATTTAAAAAATAAAAATAGTTTTTCCTTTTTTGTTTCGACCTTTTTAATTGATTAATTATAAATTTATTAATTAAGTTCGAGTCCAATTTCCTTATTATGAATTAACATAATAAGTATTTTTTTCAAAAACTGCTATTTTTCTTCATCAGGATACTATCCTGACAAATACTTCACAAAAAAAAAAAAATTTTAAATTAGTATATTTTTCTGCTAAATTTAGCACCCGGTTTTGAAAAATTAGTAAAATATTTTGCTGAAATCAGCAGCGAAAATTAGTAAAAAAAAATCCGTAATTTGTAATAAGAGAACAGCAAAAGTGATTGCTAAAAAAAAATGGACTAAAAATCAGTATAAAAATAGTAAAGTGCGATTGAAAACTGTTTACAATTTTTTTTACTGACTTTTTTATCTGAGTGTACCACTAACGTTTTCTGATCGGGTAATTTCTAAGATTTCTAATATCTATAAATATTCAAATATCAATTTGTGTACCTCTTGGATTATGTTAACTTAATCCTAGGTATGGCCAAACATGGGATTTTTTTTTTGAAATTTGAAAAACTGTAATTTTGAGACTTTAAAATTATGTTCAACAAAATATAAAAAATTGACCACTTGACTTAGAGTTTTCTAACTACTAGGGAATAAATCTACTGAAAATTACACATATCCCTCTTTTAACTTAATAGTGATGACGTTTTAAATACGAAAATTTGAAATCACTTCCGATTTTTTTAACTCAGGCAGAAGAGATTGTTTTCAGAAAATTTTCTAAAACTCCAACAACGTTAACCCTTTCCAACGCTAATTTTACAGAAAGTGTATCAAAACATCCAGTTATCCAAATAACTCTGTTAAAACCAAATTTTATATATAGTAGCAAAAAATTATAAACTAACCCTTATAGGTACATGGGATCAAAAGATGCCAAGTTCTGAAAATGTAAAAAGGTTCCATTTGATATGCAAATCAACATAAAAACCTTCAACTAAGCAATTTCTAGAAGACAAAAATTAAAATTAACCTCTTTGAGAGCATGGTGTCAAAATGACCTAACATTTTTTAATGTTAAATAATGAAAATTTCATTGGTAAAAAAATTAAATTGAAATTTATTAGTAACTTTAATATGTTTATAAACCATTAAATTTCATTTCAATTTTAAAATCAATTTAATTTTTTAACAATAAATTTTTATTATTTAGCACTGAAAAAATTTTCGGGCATTTTGACACCATGCTATTTTAGCGACATAATTTTCTGCTATTTTAACGATATAAATGCCAAATTAACTGATATCAAAAATGCCATTTAAAGGGTTCTTCAACAGGGACGCTACAAAAGTAGAAAGACAGGTACAGCAAACGACGCCATATTTCTTGCCGCTCTTTTGACATTTCTCTTCAGTAAGGTTTGCCATTTCATGATAGAAAGATATATGAGCCAACAACGAGTCGAAATTATTAAAATTTACTACCGAAATTCGGATTCAGTGGCCTCAACGTTAAGAGCGCTACGTCCAATTTATGGTCGTCATAATGAATGGCTTCGTCAATAAACAAAATATGCGTTATTGGTCAGACAGCAATCCACACGTACTCCATGAGTCATCATTGCATCCCAAAAAAATTACGGTTTGGTGCGGTTTATGGGCCGGCGGCGTCATTGGGCCGTACTTCTTCCGTGGTTCCAACAGGACGGCGCCACAAGCCACACAGCGAATGTCACAATCAATTTATTGCAAACCAAGTTTGGAGAACGTGTTATCTCACGAAATGGTCCAGTCGATTGGCCGCCTCGGTCGTGCGATTTGACGCCGTTGGACTATTTCCTGTCAAATATATGGTCTATGCCAACAAGCCAGCGACGATTGATGAACTTCGTACGAATATCGGCCGATTTATGCTTGAAAACCGTCGAAAATTAGGTTCAGCGTCTGGACTTCTGCAAGCGTGCCCGTGGTGGCCATGCAAAAGAGATCGATTTAAAGAATTTCATTGATATCCAAAACCGTTTTTGTTTTATTTAAAAAAACTTTTGTAGCGCTCTTATTGAAGAACCCTTTAGTTTAGTGTGAAACTTTTGCAGAACATACTGCAATAAGAAATTCATGGCGAAATCAATTTATTCCATTCTGAACTGTTTTCAACTCTTTAGACTAATTAACCAAACTAAAGAATTCTAAAATTAACCTAAATAAAAAAACACTTAAATATGTATTAAATCAACAATTTACAAAAACATTGCACATTCTATTCTATAAACTTCAAATTCAATTTAACAATGTGTTATGATTCATGCATTACACCAATTAATGTTTATTTTAACACCTACGCATGCATAACACACACTCACAGAGCAACTAAAACTGACAGACAGTACAAGAACTCAAACTGAAAGAAAAAACCATGAACGAAAAAAATCAAGTTTCCAGCCATAATAGGTATAGTACTTTGTTTCTCTCAATACTGATTTTTTTCTTATTAACCCTATTTTTAATGGGTTTTTAAGCCCCCCCAAAAATAAAAAAAATAAAATTCAATATTACAGTTATCTTATGATATTAATGTCTGTCTAGCTGCCGTTTTACTAAATAAACTTTTAATGCTACTGTATATGAAGTGGCTGCTAATGTTGTATGTTGTTGAAAATTTCTTAAACATGTTGTTGTTGTTGATGTTATTGTTGTTGTTGATGTTATTGTTGTTGCTGTTAGTATTGTTATTATTATTATTATTATTACTATTATTGCAATTGCAATTATGTGCCTATTAATGGACTAAATAAGGCGAGCACGCTTATAAATGCTAAAATACTGACAACATCAATCGTTTTCATGAACATGATTGTTGAATTCTCTGTATATAAAATAGAATTTCCACACTAACGAGCTAAATATATTTTGTTTGTTATTTTGTATTTCTTCAATATTTTTTCTTGCATTTTTTTTTTTTTGCCATATTTTTCATATGCTGCCACTGCCACTTATGAATGCTCCACTTGCAATTTATTGTAGGAACAACAAAAAAAAAGTTTGAAAAAAATTATCTTTAATATTAAAACGCCTGTTTATTTTAGCTGTTGAATTGTCTGCTGGTTTGTTTTTCTGTGCTTCATTGAATGCTTGCTCCTATATGCCTTAATATATAGAAAAAGTCTGTCACATATTATAAGGTTCATTTTGTGGCAAGAGTCTTAATAGTTTTATAGTTCCACCATATACGAGTACTACTACGATATGAGCAAATAAAGTGCATAAGAGTGTAGGCGGCATATTAGCTTCAATCAAAAAATCTGTTGCCAAATTTTAGAGCCAGTTTTTTCTTTGTCGAGTTTTCTATTTGCTAAGCTGCTGCTTTACAACTTCTTGTTTGGGGATTTAATCAATGCATTACATTGTCTTGTTAAAAGCAATTATGGTGCATATTTTTTTTCTCAAAATGTGGCAAAAATTTTCTAAGAGACGTCATTTAAACCTTTTTGGGTTTTGGGGTTTAAGGTTTTTTTTCGTAATAAAAAAATAAATATCTTATAAGAAAAACTTAAAACTTTAATAGAGTTGAGTTCTTGTCTGATATGGCTCATTGATTTGATGGTAGTAGGTTGTTTCAGATTTCATTTCTGTTAGTGTTTTATTTTTTGTTTTTCAATTTTGTTGATGATTGGCTGGTTATTGTATTAAGTTGGCGGCTAAATACTAGATTTTTGACATTTTCCTGGCAGTTGTGATGATTGCTTTGATTTGTTTTGATTTGCATCGTTAACTATTATGACAATAGTAATCAAATCCAATTGCTGAGAGACCGAAATACACAACCACAGTCATAAATATTTGCTTTGAGATTTTATTTTGATTATTTTTTTTTTTACAAACAAAGGAAGTTAATGTGATGTCTGAAGTTTGATAACATTTTTTCTATCTAAGTATTATGCAATAGTTAACCTCACACTAATAGAAAGAAATCTGTAAAAAATGTTAGTTTAAACTACTAAAGATTTGTTAGAAATTGTCTTGCAGAAAAACTGTTGAAATTATCAGATTATTTTTGCTAAATATTAGTAAGATAGAAACAGCAATAATAAAACTGTTTAGTTATATTTGAGTTAAATTTTAGTTAATAGAAAATAACAACTTAACCTGCTGAAATCAGCAACAAATTTTGCTAAATAATTAGTAGACTAAAAAAATCACGAAAATTATAAAATCTCCAAAGTTCGTCTTCCATTTTTTTAAGGCAAATAAAAATCTAGTCTTTTAAAATCAGCAGTTATTCAGCATTTAATTTCAGTTCAATTTAGCAGGATAGACTTCAATTTTTGCATTCAAAATAACAAAAAATTTGAAGATATAACAGTTTTTTTACTATTTTTAGTCTACTAGTATTTACCAAAATTTTCTATAGATTTTGCAGTACAGTGTGTCATTTTCAATTAAATAAAAGTTAACTCAAATATAACTAAAATTCTGTAAATTAACAGTTTTATTTTGCTGTTCTTATCGTACTAGTATTTTTCAATAAAATGAACTAATTTCAGCAGATTTTTCTGCAAGGTACTCGTAATTTTTAATTAATTTTTAGTGGATTTTCTGCTATATTTACAGTTTTATTTCTATTGGTGCAGTATTTAGATATCCTTAAAAACAAAAGACTTAAGACACGAACTTACATCATGCGCCTTTAACTTTGATGTATTTTTATTTAAAAAAAAATGTAGGGGAAGTGCGACACATGAGCCTGAAAATTTTGAAAATTCTTCTAAAATGTTCAATATTTTTTAAAAAAATTTTTTTTAAAGAGCTATTCTGAAAAAAAAACTTATTCTGGGTTTAAAAATTTTTGAGTAATAATAAAAATATAAATCGCCATAAAAGGATCAAATGTGTTATATCATGAATACACTTGATCCCTATATGTAACACACTTGATCCCTACCGGTGCTCAAGTGTGTTTACAATACAAGAAAAAATTATTTACAAAAATTAACATATCAGATTTAAATAACTCAGTCAAATGATTTTACTTCTTTTAAAGGATCAAGTGGGTAGCACTTTCGCAACTCTTTTGTTCACGGGCTGCATAAAAAAATTTAATTTGTTTTAATAAAAATGTATCAACTTTATAGTCCTACAGATTTCCATTACACAATAATTATCTTTTATTAAATAATATATGGCACTAATTGCATATTCAAAAATCCAGCAGCAAATGAAATTAAGTCAAGAAAAATTTAAATTCAGAAAATGCTTGTGTCATCCAGAAATTAGTAAAAGGTTTTCTTGAAACTTTGAAGCTAAAACAAAGAGAAATAGTTCTTCAGATATTTAAAACTAAGGTATTTCGTATTATTGCATAATATACCAGTCATTTTTGTAAAGATAAGAGCTGAAGGTTTCCCATAGAAAAACGTTTGGATGTTTTTCAACAGGATATAGATTTTTGAAAATAAGGTTGCTTTTTTCAAATGATAGAATTCCTCAGAATTGGAATTTTTAAATAGAAAAAATTCCTTCTATTTAGTGTATTTTTCAAGAGAAAAAGTTTTCGGATTCTGAGGGAGTTTTCAAATGATAAAATTTCTAAAGATTGGAGTTTTTAATAGAAAAAAGTTCTTCTATTTAAGGTAGTTAGGGACCTACTATACAGGGTGCAGCTTTCGGCTAGTATTGGATTTATAGGGACTATAAGGACTTGCCCCTCAGAACTCTCAAGGCGCTGCTTCATGTTAATCCTATGGATTTATATGTATTGGCAGCTACTGCTAGCAGTGCAGAGGGACTTGTTGCTACGGGTTCCGGGAAGGGAACATGCTAGACTCCTTGATCAGCTGTCCCCACAGCTTAGACTAGGGTCGCAATACTTTACTAATAGGATCGGCTTCTGTGGGCCATCAGTGAAGACTGTAGGCTCTTTTGTGTGGCCGGGGTTCAGAAAAGCATGGGTATCTTCTTTGATAGACGGGCGGCGCTTATGTCCTTGAGTTCCTACACTACATCTTCTATCCTCGTCAGGCAGTTTAGGGAAGAACTGTGTATGCTAAGTCGTCAGCGCCTGATTACATTGGGTCCTTGGCCACAGGAACTTTTACGGTAATGAGCAGGCAGACAAGTTCACAAGGGCAGGTTCTGCCTTAAATGTCTCTACAGCGATGTCAGTCGCTACACCGCTGGGAACCATTAAGGGTAGTGTAGAATCTTCTACGATGGGAGGAGGAAAAATAAAACACAACCTTGTGTGTTGATGGTTTGTTCGTAACAACAACTTTATTTACAAATTTACAATAATTATATACTAACATTAAACTAAATATCTTACAACTATATGCCTGTTTAGAATTGGTCTTTTATCTACAGGCTTAATTTCTTAGAATACAAAAGAATACACATTACCTCATGTAGTTTCTGTGTACAAAATGAAATGATCCCACAAGCGAACAACAACAACAAACATGTCTATTCATATTCAATATATAAACAGATGTTCGTCGTCGCTGCTACCTGTTCTACTTTTGTAGATACATAATTAAACAGGTAGCATCTACGGGCATTACCTCGAAACGGCGAAACGGCGAGAAGTAGATAGACTGGACTGGACACTTGTAGGACTGCAAGACTTAGGTGGCTCGACTATGATCTGGGGCGCATTGACTTTCTTTTTAGCAGGAGCAGGTGAGACGTCTCGAAGCTGAAGGCCATGCTGACCTGACACTGGCTGTTGGGTAGACACGACAACAGACTCGGACGGGTGCGTGATATACGATGCCTTATCTATGGAATTTCAGGTAAAGAGGAGATGGTAAGTCATCTTCTGTATGATTACCCGGCGATAGAGGGCATCCGACATAGAATTTTGGGCGATCATATACTAGACGACCTATCGGTGATATCGGTGCTAAGATTAGATGATCTTATCCGTTATCTTAATCTTACGGGTTGGGTATAATTCTCCGGATATTAGCTTTTTCCGGGAGGTATGGTATGGTCTTTTCAAAACGGAGTCGTTCTTGACTCTACTTGATGCCACTTAAATCAACCAATAACGCAGCCTTCTGTTCACTGAATATTTTCACAAAAAAAATTTCTCAGATTCTGAGAGAGTCTTCAGAGAAAAAAGCTAATAAAAGCTGAGGGTTTCTGTGTAGTTGATTTTCCAAAGTTAAAAGTCCTTAAAATCTGAGTTTTTTTTTTTGAAACCCCCAAGTGTTCTTAGAACTTTTTTCTTTAAATAAACGCTCAGGATTTGAGGAATTTTCCATGTACGAATACCCTCAGGTTTGAAGGACTTTTTTCTACAGAAAAACTCTGCATGCTTTGAAGTTTTTTCTACAGAAATTTTTTCGCCCTTTTTTTACTTTTTCCTACAGCAAACACCTTAGGATCTGAGAGTTTCTTGCTAAAGTAAAAACCTTCTATTCTGAGAACTTCTCCCTACAAAAAGTTCTTAAATTATCTAGAGAAAACATATTTTTTGTCAAATTTTTTTATATAAAACCCTCTGATTCCAATGAATTTTTCTATAGAAGAAACCTGAGATGCAATAAACTTTTTCATGGGTGCCTTTTCCTTTTCTGGGGACTACTTCCAAAATAAAGACCCTCTGATTCTAAGAACTTTCTCAAAAAACAAAAACAAAACAAAAATTGATATTGTAGGTATTTGCTCCTGTAAAAAAGTTCTCAGGTCCTGATTTCTTTTCTTCATAAAAAAAACCTCTAATATTCTGAGGACCCTTAGATTCCAAGGACTCTGATCACTTTTCCCCATGGAAAAACTCTCAGATTCAACGCACCTTGCTCTTTAGGAAAACCATCAGTTTCTTACACTCACAACATTTTATCCTTAAAAACAACCTAAAATACATATTAAATTAATTGAAAACCCAATTAAAAAAGCACTACTGATTATTCATTATATTCAAACTATTTTGCTATTTATTTTCAAACATTGTTTAAGCAATCCATAAAAGAAATAAAAATAATTGAAAAGTTTATTAAAATAATCATCAATTGTTTTGTCAGTAAAAAAAAATCGATTTTGTGGTTTTTTTCATATTTAAAATTTTTTCTTTTGTTTGTATTTTCAAAACACTACACCATACACAACACACACGTTCATATTTTTATTGGCTATGTTTGTGTGTATGAGTGAAGAATTTTTTGTAATTTGATTTGAAATAATTTTGTTTATAAACAAACTATTTTAACAAAAAAGAAAACCGAAAATATTTGATTTTTTTGTTTTAAAACAGAAAACAACGAATTTATTTAAATTATGTTTTCTAAAAGTAGAAATCTAAAAATTGAATATTTGACTAAAAATAACAACTCCTACAGATGATTCATATTTTTTTATAGTTTCTTTTTTATTGATTGATAAAAAAAGTTAAACAATATGTTTCAATGTATTTAAATTGATTCTTCAATTGAAAACAAACCTTACCTATTACTTTTTAAATAAACCTCAATCGGTAATGGAAAATATATTGTGAGTGTAACACTGTTTCCTATAGAAAAATCTCAGATCCTGAGCAATTTATTCTACAGAAAAAAACTCATATTCTGAGCAATTTTTCTTATAAAGAAACGAAGGAACATTTTTACGACGGAGAATCAGTTCTAGAACTAGAACTTTACCGATTCTAGAGCAAATGGTCCCAATTTGGAGTTATAGAAGCGGCTGCTTTTGGGACAATTTCAAAGAAAAATCATCGGTACTGGAACCGGCAGTTGAATGGCTTTCGAAGGAAAAGCAGTTTATCTAAAACCGATTCTTCTTATAAAAATTTTTTACAATCGGTTACCAATAACAACAATTCTACAACTGGTCCCTCTAGAATCGATTCCATGGAACTGTTTCCGGAACCCGTTCCACGGATTTTACATGTAAGGTGTGACTGACTGATAATCAGTTCTACAACTGCTTGCATAAATCTCCAATTTTGGGGACTATAGAAGTGGTTGATTTTGGGACAATTTAAAACAAAAATCATCGATAATAGAATTGACAGTAGAAGGGGTTACAAAGGGAAAGTAACTATTCTACAAGCGACTCTTTGGAACAGGAAATATTTCTGGCTTTGAAATAGAAAATTTTGCTTTGCTGACTGAATACGAGTATTCTAATAAAATATTTCAAAAACTAAATTTTCCCACGTTACTCTGTGAATAATATCTCTTCTATTCTAACTTTTATTAACTTATTTTTAATTAAAATATACAATACATCAGAAACAATTTGTCAACTGTCATTTATGTAAACAAACTATATTTTGTTGCAAATATGCTAAAATCTAAAAGAAAAAACTTTTTTTATACACTTTTAATAACTTACAAATATACATTTCAAAGAAAAAAAAAATCACTATAAATTCTAATTCATGGATGAATGCAAAAAAATACATTAATAAAAAAAAAAAAAAAAAAACAAAGAAAAACTAAAACAGAAAACAAGCGTTGAAACAAGACAAGAGACTTTAAAAGATTTTTAACAAACATTGAAACAATTGACAAGAACATAACTGCAACATGTACGTACACTTTACTACACTGAAATAGCGTGGAGTTGTTAGATGGAATTGTGGCTAAACAATAATAAATGCTAATACGTGTTTTGGCTAAGACTATGAAACTATTTATTTACAATAAAAAATGAATTCAATGAAAAACTAAAAAGAAAAAAAAAACGACTTTAGAAAAAACTCTAAACATTTGGCAGTAAATAAAGAAGAAAAAAAATTGAAGCATGTTACAAATATAATCAACTGTTTCGATGGAAAAAGAAATACCCTACACAAACTACAGCTAACCGTAATCTGTCTAAATCCGATGCAAGAGTTGAATCTACCATCAAAATTTTGTATTCACTATTGGATTTCTATTCACACATAAATGGTGTTTTTTTTAACCGTACAACGAAATTAGTTCCAGAATGTGTTAATACATCAGCTAAACCTTGCATTTTAGTATCAAGGAATCAGTTTCAGAAATAGTTATATGAACGTTTTTATCAAAAACCCTATTCTAGAATAGAATAGACATGCAGAAAAAAAATTTTATTTTATTGTGAACATTAATACGAGATATAATATTTTTAATAATTGGTTTTTACATTTTAAAAATATTAATACAACTTCCCCACCAGCTGTAGCGTATAAAAGTATGAGTATGTTGTACATATATCATATAAATTGAATTTCATTCGATAAAACGTGGCTTGATTTAATTGAAATATTCAGAAATATTGAAGTCTACATATTTATGATATTATTTGAAGTTTTTTAAATTGAATTTTTATTCGAAAACAAATTCTTAGCAGCAAGAAGGAAGTTAAGAACAACATTAATGTTAAGCAATATGTTGTTTAGAAATTAATATAATATAAAAAAACATTATAAATCTTTAGGCAAACTTGATTTTTTAGAACAAATATGAATAAGGACTGTAAAAATTGAAAACAGACACAAAGGCTGTATAAAGTCTAACAAAGTGTAAGGGGTCAGCTACACTAATAGAAAAAAGTCTGTAAAAATAGTTAAAACTACTAAAAATTAGTTAAAAATTATGTTGAATAAAAAAACTGCTAAATTAGCAGATTATTTTTGCTATATAGTAGAAAGGTAGGAATAACAAAAATAAAACTGCCAAATATAGAGGATTTTATTTAAGGAATTAAATGTGCTAAAATCCTAAACGTATTTAACAAATTGTGAAAAATATTCTGTTGAAGGCATATCCCTATCCGGATTTCATTCCTGCATATGGAAATCGTCAGGGGACGACGCACAGTGCTTTGTCCCCATATAGCAAATCGGCAAAATTAGACGAGTTTTCGTAGAAAAATGAAATTCGGTGTGCTGGTTCAGAACATGTAAATTAAGAAAAATTCGAAGTTTCAGCAAAATCAGTGCAAGGACATGACTACCTCCCATACATCCTTAATCTATAATTTTTAATTTTAGCTACAATTATAAACAGAATAAAAGCGAAAATTGGCTACTGCCAGTCAAATTGTGTAAATTAACTCAGTGGTTAATTTTGTTTCATTCGGGGCAAGGACATGACTACCTCGCATATATCCTTTTTCTAAGAAACAATATTTTGGCTACATTTATGATCAGAATGCACTAAAAGCTTAAAATAGTTTTTAAAATAATACTTTTTAGCTCTTTGGAAAATTTTGTTTCATTCGGGGCAAGGACAGACTACCTCCCATATATCCTTTTTCTCAAAAACTGTATTTTGGCCAGATTTAAGATCAGAATGCACTAGAAACTTACAATAGTTTATAAAATTATACTTTTTATCTCTGTGGAAAATTTTGTTTCATTCGGTGCAAGGATATGACTATCTCCCATACATCCTTTTTCTCATTCATTATCAATTTTAAGGGCGCCACAGGCGAGCAGTATTATTGCTCAATTTTTACAAGATTTTTATGGTGCAATATTATTTTATTTTAGCAAAACCTTCGGTTGCTAAAATTTATTGAAAACAATTTTTGACAAAATAATCAATTTTCATAAAATGTCCTGGAGAGGAGTCGCACAAAACCCGAATTATCATTTTTTCAATTTATTATTTTTCTTTAATAATAACTATTATAATACAAAAATAGCTTTTGACATTTCCAAATTGTGTATTTTAAAAAAAAATTTGACAAATAAATAAAAAAAATACGTTTTTGCATTTCTATTAAATTTATGGGCATTTCGGTTATAAATTAAAGTGGGTTAATGATATCCAGCGAAATCAAAAATCCGTATCTGAATAATTTTAAGTATATTTAATCAACAAGTTAAATAAAAAACTAGTGTTTGCAAAAAATTCGAATTTTGTGAGTTTTTAACTGATATGCTATTTTCTTTTTCAAAAATGGGCCATTTTCGGCCGCAATTCAGCACGGGTTAAAGTTTTCTAAAAAAAAATTAAATTCTTCAATTTTGAACCTACTAGATGAAAACTTGGCTGTGTAATGAATGAAAATCGAGAAATCATATGTTAAGGGACAGCATATACATCTACATACATATATATCTACATAAAATTAAAAATTGGGATATGTAGAAAAAGTTAAAAATTTAAAATTTGCGGTTCGAAGTTTTAATTTTTTTTTTTTTACTGAAAATTATACATCCTAATGGACTATCTAGATCGTAAAAAAAATAGACTTTATTTTTTATATTTTTTTTAAATTGCACTAAACTTTATAAAATTTTAGGTTTTCCGCAAAAAAAAGTGTTATTACTTAAATTTTTTTTTAAGTTTCTTGAATTTTTTTTTTGCTTTTATTTTTACACCACATTAAAACGAAGCTTGTGTTTCAATTTTTAAGTTCTTTTTTTTTTAAATCGTTATTATTTTAATTTTTGGTGGTACCTTAAATTTTAGCTCTTTCTAGCTTTGTTAAAACTCAGTTAAAAGGGTTTGGAAAATGTATAAAATTTTTTAAAATTGCGGTTAAAAAAAAACTATTTTTTTTTTCAAATTCTATTAAAGAGCTTCAAGATGTCCTAAAATCATAAATAAAAGAAAAGACGTTATTCCATATTTTTTTTTACTCCACCAAACTTAGCATAATTGAGATTTCCAGTCAAAAAATGTCTTAAGTTTTCGATACCACCAAATATTATTCTATAAAAAATTTTCACTTAAAATAATTTTTGCTTATTGCGAATATAGTGAGTAATAAAACCACCGTGTTTCAAAGAATTATCTTTAAAAATGAATTTTTGCCAATTTTTTTGGTAAAGCAGTTAAAATTAGATTTTTGTTTAACTATTTTAGGTCAAAATTTTTTTGACTTTAGCGCCCTCTGTTGTTAACAATAAGAGGAGATACTGAATTCCTCTTTCATATTTATTTATGGTATTATGTCACCTCTTCAAAAATGTATAAGTCACTAACGTTCCGCATACATTTTTTTTTTTTTTTAAATTTTGCCTATGGGACAAAGCACTGTGGACGTTTTCATATTTTCTAGAAATATTTGTTAAGTTAAATTACAAACCCAATGAAAATTTCTTATTCTCGTCGAGGAGCGTTATTAAACAATAAAATATCAAAGAAAAAACAAAAACAACAACAAAAAATTTTAGCACAATTTGCTTTGTCATCTTCCGATATACTACCCTGTTGTTTTGTTAGATCTAGCAATTTTAGTTATACGAGGGTAGTTCGAAATGTTCTTAGCCTAACAATGAAAAACAAGAGCTAGATTTTTAAAATTATTTTATTTTTCAATATAATCTCCTGAAACTTTAATACACTTAGTCCAACGTTTTTCTAGAAATTCTATCCCTTGATTAAAATAATTTTTCTGAAGCTCCTCAAAATAATCGTTTACAGCTGCCATTGCATCTTCATTCGAGGTAAAACGTTTGTCAGCAAGAAGGTAGAAGTCAGAGAGAGCTAAATCAGAGAAATTATGATAAAAGAGAAATTTTCATTCGAATGCGTTTTTGTTCAACTGTTAATAAATACGGCAGCCATCTTGCAGAAACCTTTTTATCTGTAATTCTTAATGCAAAATAAAATGTACTCGATCATTTTAGATGCCTATGGCAATACATATTTCACGCACTTTCACTCGTCGATCGTGTAATACCATATCATGGACTTTAGCTTTGATTTCTGGCGTTGTTGCAGTTTTTGGACGTCCACTTCGTGGTACGACCCCGTTTAAATTCAGCAACCCAATTTTTTACTGTTGCATATGAAGGAGCACTTTCACTTAATACATTCACCATATCATTATGAATTTCTTGTCCCGATAAACCTTTCTTATGTAGATATTTAATTACACCACGAATTTCAAATTTTTCCATTACAAAAAAATCACTGAAGCGCCTTTTTTGAGTACCTGTTACTATTCGAATGAGTTGACAGATCGAAATGAAATTTAAAATGTGTTCATATGACGGATGGAAGTTTCCATTAAACAAAGATTTTTGCTGTTTATACGGCCATCTCTATGTCAGGCAAAGAACATTTCGTACTGCCCTCGTTTTTGAGTTAAATTTTTTGTTAATAAAAAATAACAAACTAACCTAAAAAATGACAAAAATAAATTTTCGAACTATTTTTTATTTTTTTTTTAAATGCAAACAAAACTGGAACATTTTGAAGAAAGCAGTTTACAATTTTTTTCAGCAAATATTTCTGCAGATTTAGCAGGTTAGACTGTTATTTTCATTCAACTAAATTTATCTTAAAAATTGCAAAAATTTTATAGATATAACAGCTTGTTTTTTTGCTATTTTTAGTCTACTAATATTTAGCCAAATCTCCTAAAGATTTTTCAGTACAATTTGTCATTTTCAATTAACAAAAAGTTAACTTAATATGAATAAAATTCTATATATTTAACAGTTTTATTTTTGCTGTTCTTATTTTACTAGTATTAAACAAAACAATCTGCTAATTTCAGCAGTTTTTCCTGCAACATCATATTTAGCTAGTTTTTAGTTGATTTTTCTGCTATTTTTACAGTTTTATTTTAATGACTGTATATTTCTAAGGATAAACTTAAAAATAGAAAAATTTCAACATCCTTTTCAGTGTCAGTCAAGTATCCTTTAACATCCACTGACATGATTATACTCAAATTTCAATTCTAAAAGTAAATTTATGTATATTAACAATTTTCAAAGAAACATTTTGATTTTCTGGTCTCAATTGGAAAACTTTGCTAAAAACTGCAAAAAAAATGGGGTATCGAACTCAAGTTCCAAAATAGCGATTTCTTAAAAACGGTCCATTAAAAATGTTTCCTTGCCAGATCCGGAAGCAGCGTGCAATAGTGTATAAGAAAACATGCTCGGTATGAGAAGGTTCTTTAAAAAATTAAAATTGGTTGAATAGTATGAACGTTGGTATTACGATCTGTATTTTGAATACAAACTCAATCATTTCTATACCATAGAGTGGCGCAGCATAAAAAATATAGATTTGTTACATTTCGCGAAAATAGTACGTATTAGAAAAATTCGAAGACCACACTCACAATATATTTTAGGTTTATTTGAAAAGTAATATGTAAAGTTTGTTTTCAATTGAAAAATCAATTAAAATACATGAAAATATATTGTTTAATTTTTTGTATCAGTCAATAAAAAACAAACTACAAAAAAAGACGTCTCATCTGTAGGTGTTGATTTTTTCAGTCAAATTTTTTAGTTTTAGTTTTCTATTTTTAGAGAATAATAATTAAAATAATTTCGTTGTTTTCTGTTTTAAAACAATAATTTCAAATATTTTCGGTTTTCTTTTTTGTTAAAATAGTTTGTTTATATACAAAATTATTTCAATTCAAAGAAAGAAAAAGAAATTCTTTACTCATACACACAAACATAGCCAATAAAAATATGAACGTGTGTGTTGTGTGTGTAGTGTTTTGAAAATTCAAACAAAAAAAAAAACTTTCAAATATGAAAAAACAAACCACAAAATCGTTTTTTTCTAACCTTTTGTCAGTTAAAAATTGAAGATTGTTTTATAGACTTTTCAGTTATTTTTATTTCTTTTATTTAAATTTTTTTAATGGACTCACACCACTTTTGAAATGAATGGATCATGTTCTTATTTTAATATTTTTTTTCTGCCTACTATTTTATTTGCCCAATAACCTGATTAAATTTGTTTAGTATCTTAAATTAAAACATTTCTTTGAATTTTCCTATAACTTACAATTTATGTGTATTACACTTATAATTAAATAATATTAATAGTTATACAATAAAATAGATACATGTTGGTTAAAACATATTTTTCGCTATGGAATTATGCATTATTAATTTAACTATTAAGTCATAGCATAAATACGTTTTATATTAAACCTGATACTCGTATTGAGTGAATAACAACAAGAGAAATAAGAAATAATTTATGCTCTGATCAATTTAAACTGATAAACTATAATTTGAGACTGGGGTAATTTTCCAATTATTAACTCAATAAGTTTGTAATCTAACATATTTAACATACTTAGAAAACAATGAAATTTATGTGCAATCATTATTAAACTTTAAGGCAATTATAAATGAAAAAAAAAAACGCATATTAGTTAATTTGTATGTGTAGTGAACAAAAAATAATTTTAAATATTTAACAAGATTTCTCCAAAAAGATTTGTCATTTTTGTTTTTTATCAAACAAATAAAACAAAAATAATAAACCACAAAATCCTTCAAATTGGTGTCATTGTGTTTTTTTTTTTACTTTTTATTTTCTACTCCAACAAAAAAAATCCATACAAAATCTGTCTTAATCACACATGTAGCCACAATTTAAACATAACAATTGTTAATAAAAATTTCTACGAATTAAAATTGTTTTTTGTTAATATAAACATAATGTTAATAAGTGCAGTATGTAAGTATTGCATTATTTTAAGTTTCAATTTTCAACACAACAAAAATATTATTGTCTTAACATGTTCGAATATAACAAAAACAAAAAGATCATAACGTAGATCTTGTATAAAAGCTATAAAAAAATATCATAAAAAGTTATATTCATATAATTGTAAATTTTATTTATAACTTGATATCTCCCCAAAAATAAAGAAACAATATAACCTTTTTTATATCATTCTTTAAAAAAAAAACCCCTGCCCTGTGCTTATTTCGTGCTGGAATTTTGATATAGTATTTTAAACAATAAGCTTTTTCTTTATTATTTGTTGAAAAAAATCATTGAAATTTGGTTATATATTCATTCCAAAAATTATAGCCATTTTTTATTTGAATTCTTATTTTTATAAGTTTATTTAACAATTAAAGTTTGTATTAAAAAAAATTGTTTTTAGGGTAAATGAATTAATAATAAAAAAAATTTAAATGATATAAAAACGTAGTTAAATACAGTAGAATATGTCTATAATGTTTTGAGGTTTTTAAAATCAAAGTATAGATATACCTCGATTTACAATATACAGTGGTGGAAAATATAATAGAAACGATTCAAGTTTTTTTATAATTTTATTCTCGTTGCCTGGCTATAGTGGCTAAATTAATCCCGAAAGGCGAGGAGGTGGTTCAAAAACGCAGCAAAAAAAAATGGAAGTAATACTTCACAAACTACTTCTTACAAACTACTTCTTTCACTGTACAAATATCCATTAGTGTAATTTTACTGCTTTTTGAGAAGTTATTCTGAATAACTTTAAAAAATCACTTCTTTTATTGCTTCCAAAGTATCCGTTAGTATATTTTTACAGCTTTTTTAGAACTACTTCTGAACGTCATCCAAAGAATCACTTAAGTATTGCTTCTAAAGAGTAATTGCTCTAAAAGTGATCGTAAAAAGTGATTTTGTTATCATTTGGGTTCGATTCCCGGCGAGACCAAGATTAGTTTTTTTTCTATTTGTTTTTATTCTATTAAGTTTTTTTATATTTATAATTAATTTATTTAAATTCAATATTTTTTTAATTTTGAAATTTAAAAAAAATGTATATATAAAAAATGCTGAGAAATTGCTTTTTATGCACCTGTAAAAATGGTACTGAACAAAATATTGAATTGGAGTGCACCTTTTACACTTGTTTAATAACTACTCGCAGTAACAAAGTGGTATTTTTATGCCAGTCAACTTTCATATCAGTGGTAGAGCGCTAGACTAGCAATCGTGAGGTCGCAAATTCGATACACGCTGGCAATAACAAAACTTTTGTAAAATAAAAAAATATAATTTTTTTTGTGAAGAATTTTTTTTCAAACTTTTAATTGGTGACAAAGAACTTCCTTTGAACTCGTTCAAAAAGTATTGAAAAAATGTTGAAGTGGGAGTACCCTATGTTAACTCAATGTTAAAATCATTAGTGTTTATGTTAAAAAAGAAGTATATCTAGGTCATCAATTGTAGTGCTTTTTCTACTGCTTCGGCATTTCTTGTTTTGCTGGAAAATTGTACAGAATTTTAACGTAATGTTTGTCATTGTCATTGTTTATTTTGTCATTTTGGCTTTTAACGAAAAATTAGCGATATCAACCTTTTTTCAAATTACATAGTACAATTTAGAGAGTACTGATCGGTTCTGTACAAACTGTATATTTTCGGAAATCCTATAAAATTTCTCTAAGTCCTGCATTATACGGATAAATATAAACTAAACAAGAATTCTAAAAAATAAACGAATTCCGGTAAATAAAATTTGCATTTGCTGTTAAATTAAGGTATATTTTTTTCTAAGTTTAGCACTCGGTTTTGAAATATTAGTAAAATATTTTGTGAAATCAGTAACGAAAATTAGTAAAAAAAAATCCGTAGTTTGTAACAAGAGAATAGCAAAAATTATTACAAAAAAAAATTGAGCTAAAAGTCGATACAAAAATAGTAAAATGCGATAGAAAACTGTTTACAACTTTTTTTTACTAACTTTTTTATCTGAGTGTATTTATTTTTGTTAAGTTTAAGCGGACCCGTATTTTTTGGTTTTTCGATATTCCTGCTACTTTGTGTTTTATCGGGTTTTTCCCGTAACCCTATATTTTACAATACGCTGGCAACCATGTGACTCCAATGTAGCCCAGTAAAAAAACAGATGCCGAAGCAGTAGAAAAAGCACTACAAGTGATGATCTAGATGTACTTCTTTTTTAATATAAACGCTAATGATTTTAACATAGAGTTGTCATAGAAGAGGAGTACTCCCACTTCAACATTTTTCAGTACTTTTTTTTTTAAAGTTTGAAAAAATTTTTCGTTTTTATTGCCGCCACCGGGTATCGAACTTGCGATCTCGCGATTGCTAGTCTAGTGCTCTACCGCTGAGCTATTCTTTGATATGAAAGTTGATTGGCATAAAAACATCACTTTGTTACAGCGAGATATTTTTCCTTATTCTCTTTAATAAAAGTACTTATTGAACAAGTATAAAAGGTGCACTCCAATTCAGTATTGTTTTAATAATTTTTTTTCATATAAATATACATATTTTTAAAAATTTTAAAATTAAAAATATCGAATTTAAACAAATTAATTAAAAATAATAAAAAAAATAAAAAAAAAAAATATTGGTCCTGCCGGGAATCCAACCCGCGACCCTCTGTTTGGAAATGCCAAATGATACCAAAATTACTTTTTAGGATCACTTTTAGAGCAATTACTTTTTAGAAGCTATACTTAAGTAATTTTTTGTATGTTTTTCGGAAGTAATTCTAAAAATGCGGTCAAAGCATACTAACTGATACTTTGGAAGCAATAAAAGAAGTGATTTTTTGAAGTTTTTCATAATAACTTCTAAAAAAGCAGTAAAATTACACTAACGGATGCTTGTGAAACAGTAAAAGAAGTATTTTGTAAAGCATTCCCAGTGTAGAAACGCTAATGACATATCATTATTTTTTGGAGTACCAGTAAAGGCACCCACTTACCTTCGGCATTATTTTAAAACATATAATAATGAGTTACTGATAATGACTTATTTTTATCATTATTTCAAATAGAAAATAATTTTTTAGATTTTTTTGAAATCTATTTTTAGACTCAATATTTTTTAAACACTGGTAAGGATATATGTAACCACATATTTTTTGATTTTTTGTATGTTGGCGAGTAAGCTTACTTGTGTGCAGCAGGTCAATTATGTTTTTATCTATTAAATATTACATCTCGATATAGCTCAGATGGTAGAGCTGTTGACTGGCAATCTGTAGACCCAGGTTCGATTCCCGCACGAGCAAATTTAAAAAAAAAAAAAAAATACAATAAAAAATATTTTTTTGTATATAATTTATTTTCTAGAAAATCTATTTTTAGACTCATTATTTTTGTCAGTACTGGTAAGCACATAGGTAACGATATATTTTTTTGATTTTTCGTATGCTGGTGTGTTTTTCGCGACATCGCCATATAAAGGTAATAAGAAATGTAATAACAAAAGTAACTAGTTACCATTACCAAGTATGTAGTTACATAACCACATATCTTGTAATGATTTTCTACACTGGGTTACTTCCCATTTTTTTTTTTTTGCTGGAAGGCAATATGTGTGTGTAACAGTGTTGCCATTTCAGTGCTTTTCGGGTATTTTTTGGTGTTTTTTCCCTTCCCGTACCCGGTGATTTTTTACAAATACCCGTTTAAAAAAAGCGGGTATTTTCAGTGCTTTTTCAGATTTCTGCCACTGCTTTTTGTACAGTTTATAATTTTGGTATTTGTTGTCGCTTTTTAAAATTTTTATTGAATTTTCTGTCAAAGTTGAAAAAATAATACGAACTATAGAAAAACTACGTTTTTTCACAGTGTTTGTAGCAGAGATGAGCGATCCGGTGATTTTTGAATAACGCTGCTACCAGTGATCGTGATTTTCAAATCACCGTTCTTTTAAACAGTGACCTTGATCACGGATTTGTAATAGAGATGGGCGATTGGGCGATTTTTCAGTAACATTGTTCTTAGTGAATGTGATTTGCAAATCGTTGTTCTTTTAAACTGTGATCGTGATCACGGGTTTGCTATGGAAAAGACTTCGATTTTCTGATAAATAAACGAAATAATATTTATGGTGAGTTTTTAAGATGTCAGTTAAACTTGGTTTAGTTAAACCGAAAACGAATTTTGTCAGCCATTTCAAAGTTTATTAACAAAAATTTGCCGAAAAAACTTTTTCTCGAGTATAATTTATTTCTTTATTGAAATAAAACAAAATAAATCACATTTTAAAAGCAGTATTCCAGCTACAAACTGCGTTAAACTAAGTTTAAAGATAATCCACTTCCTAAAAACTGGGCCTTAAAAGAAGAATAGTTGCGACTGGTAACAAAGACATGATAGAAGGAGACATTTTATTCAGAAGAGTGTGAATGCAAGTCACTGTTATTGAAAAAAAACATGTATTACTGGGCACAATGAAGTTTGCAAGAAAGAATAGTACAAAAATAATAAAAGAACGACATTCCGAGTAACTGCGACTTGAAATATTTGATCACTGCCGTTACCAGTGATTTATCAATAACAGTGATTAAATCACCGGTATGAAAATATCGCTCATCTCTAGTTTGTAGTACAATTTTAAATAGCTACTTCGTCATATTAAAACTTCAAAATTTTTTAATTTTAGTTTGGTGCTTTTTTACCCCTTTTTTGGTTATTTTTTTTAACCTTTTTTACACGATTTTTCAAAGCTAAAATGTGTTTTCAGATTACTGACTGAAAAATTAATATCGTGCTTTTTTAACCCATTTTTGGTAAATTTTTACCCTTTTTACCCGTTTTCATAATGCTCACGGTGCTTTCCTGCCTTCAAGAGTTGGCAACACTGGTTTGTAACTTTTTCTTTTTGAGAACACATTCGCGCTATATGAAAATAATTTCAAATTTATTTAATTTCAGACATGTCGTCGTACAAAAAACTATGAAAAAAATAACTTTTTTATGGTTGTTATACAATACGCCATGTCTCTGTACATCAGCTAATATAGTTTTCAATAAGATTTTCAGCGATATATAATACTATATACTAGATCGTACCACCTTACAGGCAAATGTTTATATTTTTTTTCCGAACTTAGGGGTCGCCTTTTTTAATTTTTCTTTATAGCTTCGGCATTTACAGTCGGATTTTAAAGTATGATTTATCGATTTTTTTACCTCGAGGAGACCAGTGTTTTGCTATAAAGGATAAATCGAGTGAAAAATAAATTTAAAAAGGCGACTCCTACGTTCGGCAACAAAAAAAATTAAAACAATTTCCTCTGGAAATATATACAAACTTCCTTAGCAAAAGTTTAATGATTTTTTGCCAGCTTTGATTTTCTGACATTAGGGTAGTACATTTGGGTTGTAGGAACTGAGATCTGGTGGGTAAATACTGGAAAGCGACACTTAAGGTCAATGGTCGAGGCAAAAACTTCGATGTATCATACTTTAATATCCCATTGTAAATGCCAAAGATATTACGAAAAATTCTACTACAGAAACATTTTTTTATTGTATAAGTTCCAAGAATTTCAGATAAGTGTGTATTTTTATATTGTGTTTTGCTAACTCGTTTAGGTCAAAAATTTTAAACACTGTTTGAAAATATTCATCTTCAAATGTGAAAATCGGAATATACATATATGAACGTGCATGATCACACATTGTCTTGTATATAGTTATACATGAGTATACATAGTCATATATGTACATACATGCATTGTTTAATGTATGAACATATATGATCTCATATATTTCCATATATCTTCGGATCCAAAAATTGAGGGTATATGACGGCATATGAGCACATATGACCATATATGCTCATGTATGATTAACATATGCTCATATATGACCATATATGTTCATATATCTACATATACACTAAAATTTCGGATCCAGAGTTATATGGAAATATGTGAGATCATATATGGTCATATATTAAACTATGCATGGACGTATATGATCACGTATTTCCATGCATAATCATACACAAGTTAATGTATGATCATCTATAATTCGATTTCCACATACGATTTTAAATTTTTTTTAAAGAAATTTTAAAAAAACCACGATTGGACTTTCAAGTTTTTTTAAGAATATATTAGAGATTAAAAACTAAAAAAAAAAATGTAGGAATTCCTTTTTCATTTGGCCAGGGCAGATATTTCATTTTAGCGTATTTCGAGAAAACAGCGATTTTTTTCTTGATTACAGTATTATTTATTACGATTACGGTAATTTATTACGGTATCATTAATTTTGATATTGTTTCAATATTTCTCCGCAATGAACATTTCATTCTGCAGATTTTAATATGATTTTCACAAAAATGATTGACTGCTATTCCTTTCAGAATCCGGGAAACATATTTTACGGCACATTTAATATGTCAACCCTTATATGCATATTGCAGCCATTTGGCAGCATACCAGTTTTGTAATAAAAAAAAACCCACTTGAAGCACTCAACTACATTTTTGGCCATTGAGGCCCTTTATGTACACAATGCTCTTATAGTTTAGCGCAGATCTCTTAAACAGTTATAGAAAAAATCTTGGTTTTGCTTCGTATATTTGTGGAAAATCTAAAATACGCATTTTTTTTACAAAAAGTGTTATTCTGAAAAATGTTTGTTTAAATATCTAAAGTGGTATTCTCCCAATAAAATTCATTTTGGCGACAATAACTCTATTGCTTATAGTTTATTTTTTGTTTGTTTCATACACGTTAAAATAATCACAATAGCCGTTTTTTCTAATCACTTGGATTTAATAAATCCAAAAAGTATTTCTAAAAGTGCTCAACAGATGGGGTTTGATTCTTCCTATTTTAAAAAAATTTTCTGCCCGACACTTCGTTCACCCTAATTTTTAATACCGAATTCGATGATGAAGGATTTTACTTAACTTTTAATTTATAATTATATTTTACATAAAACAGCAATAAACAGTCTGCCTTTTCAGTTTTATCACTTCAATTTATATTTTTACACAATTGAAAAATTCCATTGCAATATTTAATATTCACTAATTGGATTTAATTAAATTACTTACTGTAGAGTGAAAAATTGCCATTTCTATTTGAGCTATTTCTCTATGTCCAAGATGAAAAATATGTATTTGGTGAGGTGTGATTTTTTTTTCTAAACATATTTCATAAAAAAAATTTAATAAAAACCTTTTTTTTTTGTTAGTTTTTCAGTTTTTTTGTTTCTCTTTTAATTTGCATTCGTATTTTTTTGACATTAAATTAATAGGCTGTTTCATATATTTGTGCTTTTATTGTGGATTTATTAAATCTAGCTTTTTTTGGATTTAATAAATCCATTTTTTGTATGAAAAATTCTAAATCCAGGTGATTAAAAAACACGCTAAATATAGCTATTTGGCAAAAAACATATTTTTCGATGAAAAACACCTTTTTTTAAAGTAATTTTTTTTTGTATTTTTCTTGAAATATACACGCCTTTAGAAATCACATTAAAAAAAATTAAAAAAGTAAAAAATTAAGAGATATGTACATTAGGGTGGCCTTTAAAATTAGTTTTGTCATTACACCCACCAGTTTTATTGGAAATGGTCCTGCATAAAGTGGGTTAATGATATCCTATGAAGTCAAAATTCCATATCTGAATCATTTTGGCTATATTAAATAAATAAATGAAATTAAAAAATAACTTTTTTTCAAAATTTAGAATTTTGGGAATTTTTAATATTAATTCACTTTTTTCCAAAATGGGCCAATTTCATCCAAATTTCGGCACGGGTTAACGTTTTCCAAAAAAAAATCGATTTCTTCCTTTTGGGACCATTTCTAATAAAACTGGGGGGTGTAATGAACTAAAATCGACAAATCGTTATTTTAAGGGACATTCTAATATACATATAATAATAACAAATTTTTAAAAAGTCTATAGATAAACTTTAGTGTGGTTTTTAGCGGTTAATAGATAAATAACAAATATAAGAAAAGTCATAAAATTTATTTTTTTCTTTCTGAAATTTTTGTCAGAGTTGTAGCTGTCGCCAATGAATGATTTTCCATCAAAAAATGATTTTCAAGAAATATGTCGTTAAAGAATATTGAATAAAAGTTTTCGATATATTCTGTTAAATTTAATAAATTTTTCTGTAGCGGTACTAGACATGCTACTTTAGGTATACCTATATAAAATTTTGTCATATTTAGTTATTAAATTTTTTTTTTAGTTTTTAAATTTTCACCTTTTGACTTAAGATGATTAAGAAAAATATTCTGACATTTTCACTTATTTGCATAATTTAAAAAAATTTATATTTTTTTTACATTTTTCTGTTTACACCCCAAAAATATTTTCAAAACATTATTTAGCAACAGTAGTCTAGAAGAGCTAACAGATATAACGATATAACCAAAAGTAGTCAACACATTATTTATAATCTGCTAAAATATCACATCAACCATATAAAAAAATAACTTATAACTTATGATATTATTAACAAGCCAAAAATATACAAAATACCATAAGACACCAAACAAAACAAAAAAATCTACATATCATTGATAGAAATAATTGTGATTGCATTTATGCATAAACTATTTAAATGTCAATTGATATTAAAACAAATGGAAACAAACAAAAAAATAGTAAAAGGAGTTGTAAAATATTATAAGCAAACATTGTATAAATGAGCTATGACCAGTAGGGAGAGAAAAAAAAATCATAAAATTATTTAAAATGTTAAATAAGATTAAAGAGCTGTTTAGGTATATAAAGAAACTTATAAAATAAAAAAAAAAAGATGACAAACTGACATTATGTGGACAGCTGTATAAAAAGTGATGTCATATAATATGAAATTTATAAATGTTATTTTAAAAGATTTTTTTTGTGATTTTTTTTTTTTAATATTTACCTACTATGAAAATAAATAACGTTTGTTGCTTAAAACTTTCATTTTTAATATTAAAATTTTTGTAAGTTTTATTCCTAAGTACTTTGTTTTAAGCTAGGCTTTTTTAAACTCATTTATGCTTGCTAACTTATCTCAAAATAACCAGAATTTAGTGCCTTACAATCTCTGGTTATTTTTTTGAAATCGATTAACTCCACTCTCTGAATTTTATAAAACTTTAATTTCAAAACACTTTATTGACCCCTAACTGTAAAATATCCAAAACAAATTTCTCTGATGATATATACTAATACTACTAAATGACAGAATTTATAATTTAACAAGAATTAAAAAAAAAAACACGTTTACATTGAGACTCATTCATTTTTCATTATGGAGTTAATCGATTTGGCAAGTGAAGCATTCAATTGTTACTTCAGGTTTGTTTCTTAAATCTTTTATTTTATAAGATTTACAATATTTTTAATGTTTCGTTTTCAAGTCTTTAGTTTTATGTATTTTTTTTTTTTTGAACATTTATTAATGAATTTATAAACCATTTTCTTGTGTAAATATTTGAAATATTTTATAAAGTTTGTTTCTTAAATCTTTTGTTTATTTTAAAAGAAAAATTAATTTTGATTTTTTTTTCTTTTTAATTTTTTTAAATTTTTTTTTAGTTAATAAAAGCTTCAATAAATCACAACATACCTTATAATTAATTATAATCATTAAAGCATAAAATTACTTGAAACTTGTGAGTGAACCACACCAAGAATACACCACCAGACACAAATTACAATTTCGTTTTAAACGAAAAAATAAAAAGAAAACAAATGCTGCAATTTAATTTTATTAATTCGTGTGCTTGTTTCTGCAATCAAGCGTATATAAATGTAATGAAATGATTTTAAATGAAAAAAAAAAATAAGAAATAAACGAATTACTAGATGCCACAAAAAAAAATGGTAAACAAAATTTTCTGCGCATGTAATCTGAGTCACAGTCATACAAGAAACATGGTAAACACCACCAATAACAACTACTACTACCCCACTATTTTACTTATTGTAAGGCATGAACACTGTTTTGAATGAAGCGAGCAAAAAAGAATTTTGTTGTACTTCCCAACTAACACTAACACTACAACAACCACATTATATAAAGGAAACATATTTGTTTGTATGCTGGGGATATCATGTTATGTGCTTAAGCATATACATTGTATATATTTCTTCTGATGCTGTCTCAGAAGACAACGATGATGCAATAACGCATGGATTAAAGCACGAAAGGCGTTCAAAAAATCTAAACAATCAACGTTTATTTTCTGAATTTTACAGTGTTTGCATATACATACAGAGTATATTTAAAGTGCATTAAAACTGACCACAAAATCTTTAATCACGTTTTACGAAATAAAGCAAAAAAAAAACAGAGAATTGAAATTGAAAAATTATTTAGTCAAACGGCAGCAAAATATAACAGATTACTATTTCATCAGCCATCAACTATTACAAAATAGAACAGATAGCATAGAAATTAGAAAATATTTTAGTCGTATTAGGTCGATGTTCATTTAGGCTACACAAATTTTATGGAGCAATAGACATTATACGATCTAAAATGTTTGGAATACAAACCTTACAATAATTTTAAGTAACACCAGCTAAAAAATATCGACCCAGCAAAAAAAGTGACGCCGAAACAGTAGAAAAAGCAAAAGTAATTCTTTTTTAATATAAACAAAAATGATTTTAACATTATAGGTTTTCACAAGGGGTGTACTATTTGCTGTATCGTCCTAACAAAAAACAGAGTTGTTAAAAATTTGAGAATAGCACGATACAACATTTCTACGTATGTTTAGTATACTATGTTTGAGTGTGCTAACAGATAGAAAACTGAATAGAAAATCGTTGTTAAACACAAATAAAAATTTTAACAACTCTGTTTTTTGTTAGGACGATACAACGATACAACAGATAGCACACCCCTTGTGAACAACCTAATTGAGTTGTTGTTGGAAGCTCTTTTTTACCAATTAAAAGTTTAAAAAAAAATTTTCCCAAAAAGAAATTATATTCTTTTTATTGTACAAAAGTTTATTTATTGCCGCCGCCGGGTATCGAACTTGCGAACTCGCGATTGCTAGTTTAGCGCTCTTTGATAAGAAAATTGAGTGGCATAAAACACTACTTTGGTACTGCGAGGTATTATTCTCCTATTCTCTTCAATAAAAGTACTTATTAAACAAGTGCACTCCAATTCAATATTGTTTTCAGTACTATTTTTACAGGTGCATAAAAAGCAATTTCTCACTATTTTTTTTTTTTATATACATATTTTTAAAAATTTCAAAATTAAAAAAATATTGAATTTAAACAAATTAGTTATAAACATTAAAAAGAAAAATTAGTAGAATAAAAAAAATAAAAAAAGATTGGTCCCACCGAGAATCAAACCCGCGACCCTCTATTTGGAAATGCCAAATGATACCAAAATTACTTTTCACGATCAGTTTTAGAGCAATTACTCTTTAGAAGCAATACTTAAGTGATTTTGAGGATGTTGTTCAGAAGTAATTCTAAAAAGCTCTAAAAATATACTAGCGGATACTTTGGAAGCAATGAAAGAAGTGATTTTTAAAGCTGTTCAGAATAACTTCCAAAAAACCAGTAAAAATACACTAACGGATACTTGTGAAGCAGTGAAAGAAGTAGTGTGTAAAGGATTAATTCCAACTTTTTTTGCTGGGTTGTTAGGTATTCGAAATTTAATTTAAACAATAAATTCCTCTTTTAATAAATTTGTTTAATTTTCCAGTAGCGAATGTTTTTATTTAAAGTTTCAAAATTCTAATTTGACAAGTCTGCACAGATCATTCTATGGGCATTTTTACCTTTTAAACCTCATTTATACTAAACCACTAGAATTTGCTGTTTCAAAATATTGGTTGTAGAAAAACTTCTTTGCTGTATTACACATTCTACTGCCGGTTCTAGCACCCCTGATTATACCCTACATTAATACGTGAACGGGGTATAATAAGTTTGTTCCGACATTTCTAAAACCAAAAAATATTGGACGTAGATCAAGCTTTTAGTATGCCACTCGACTCAGAATGACTTTATGGTTCCAATTAACAATGTCCATCTCTTCGCCTGCACTGAGAGAATGATCATCACTTCAGCAATGAATTTCTTCATAGTTTAAATGAAAATTGTCACTGGAACTAGTCCTTTGAAACATTTCATAGAATCTATGAAAGACGCTTCATTAAAGTCAAAGTTTATGAAAAGTTCCTAAAATTATTGACACTCTTCATAAAATGAAGAGACCACTCCTCCAATGAATAAATCATTCAGCCAATGAAGAGATTCATAAAATCTATGAAGCAATTTCATTTATTATTATTTATTATAGTTGGTTGTTGTCGTTGCTAAGCTGGAGTGGATAAATAAAAATTATTTAGCAAATCCAGAAACCGTAATAAAATTGTAGCATATTTTACGGATGTACAAAATAAATCTATTAAGAGAATTTATGAAACTAAAAAGTATCATAACATTTTATAATAAGATAAATTCTATTAATGAAATTCCTTATTAATGTTTCGAAAAAATTTATATGATTTCTAAAAAAAATTCATAGTCCAAAATTAATAAAAAAAAACTTAATTAAACAAATAAATAAAAATATAAAAGATAATTCTCTCAGTATGGAAATTACATAAAACTATTGTATTTGAGAATTAACTGTTTAATATAAAATTTTAATTATGGGAAAATTTTTAAAAATTAATAAAAAGACGATATTTTATGAAAAAATTAAAAAAATATAAATACTATTGAACAATTTCAAATATATAAAGAACATTTTCATTAAAGTTATGAAGATCTGACTTATGAACATCAATGAATGAATTTTAATGAAGTTATGAAATTTTAAGGAAGAAAAGTTATGAATTTAAATATTATATACATAATGAAATTCTCAATTGATTCTACGAAAAAATTCTATGAAATTATATCATTAATATCATGAAGGATATTTCTTTTAGTGTATCGTAGCTGTTGATGTATTTTAGGCCGAAAATATCAAGATATTTTGATGGAATTTGGTACACAAACTTTTATCGGCCTAAGGACGAAGTCTATTGATTTTGGTTGAAATCTGTCTATGTTTAGACCTAGTGCCCATATAAAGTTCCACAAAAATTGGCTTGTTCGCACGCTACAGATCGCAAATACGAAAATAATTTAATGAAATTTGGTACGCTGACCCACATCAGCCCAAAGTCAAAGCCTATTGATTCTAGATGGGATCGGTCCGTTTTTGGACATATCACAGAGATGCACTATATTAGGTAAAATCAAAAATTTCTCATGGTAGTTCTATATTTTTTATCATTTGATGGACAAATTTTGGGAATTTGTAGAAGTAATCACATTTTCTTTTAATTTGAAATTTTATTTCCAACAATTTTTTTGTTTGAAATATTTGTAACGCTTTTGTAAATTGTTATCTTTCATATAAAAATTGTTTAGAAATAAAAATTAAAATATTTACAAATATTTAGTATTTACAAATTTGCTACACTGCGGGAATTATACTTGATATTAATGATATAATTTCATAGAAATTTTTTCGTAGAACCAATGAAGAATTTCATTAAGTATCTAATATTTAATTAATATTATGAAATTTTTCATGACTTTTCTTTCATAAAATTTCATAATTTCATAAAAAAAAATTCATTGAATTTCATAAATTGGATCTCGATAAATTTAATGAAAATGTTTTTTTATATATGAAATTGTTCAATAGTGTTTATTTTTTTTTTAATTTTTTTATAAAATATCGTCATTTCCTAAGAGAATAAACTTTTCTAATTTTTATTTTTTTTAATTAATTTTTTATTATTAATTCTGGACTATGAAATTTTTTTATAAATCATATTAATTTTTTATAAACTTTTTTTTTATGAAACTTTTTAATTAATGAATTCTTTCTTTGGGTATATTTTTTAAATCCGTAAAATATGCTACAATTTTATTACACCTTTTGAATTTGCTAAGTACTTTTTATTTATCCACTCCAGCTTAGCAAGGACAACAATCAACTATAATAAATAATAGTAAATGAAATTGCTTCATAGATTTTATGAAGCTCGTCATTGGCTGAATGATTTATTCATTGGACGAGTAGCCTATTATTTTTATGAAGAGTTTCATTAATTTTATGAACTTTTCATAAACATTAACTTTAATCAAACCTGTTTCATAGATTCTATGAAAAGTTTCAATGGACGAGTTCCAGTGACAATTTTCATTGAAAATATGAAGAAATTCATTATTGAAGTGATAATAATTCTCTCAGTGTATGAGAAAGGTGTTTAAAATTTAATTAGAATTTTGTAAATTCTCTCTGTGTATATGGCATTTCATAGGGTGAACATCTGTCATTTACTTTCACTTACAAGAAATTACAGTGTTGCCATATTTGAAGCCCTTCATCTATCACCACCTTTCACTTCTTCTCACCCCTTCCCAAAGAAAGCAACTCATCCGATTTTGATAAAATTTGGATATCTAATAGAGAAAATAAATCCAAGACCGACCTGCCTAAACTTAGCGGCCACCAATTCCGAGGTGTTTAAAAAAATTTATTTAAAAAAAAAAAAAACACGCTCCGCTTAAATTTAACTAGGAATAACGTATGTGAGATTAATAGCACTAACAGTATAATTCTCCATATAAAGTACTCAAAATTTTGGAAAATTTTAAAACAATAAATTCGATAGATCAACAAAGTACCAAAATAAGCTACCATTGAAAACCCTTAAAATTCCGTGGTGGCCGATAAGATCAGACAGGTCGATCTTAGATTTTTTTTTCTCTATCACATATCCAAATTTCGTCAAAATTGGAGTGTTTAGTACCCAACAGAAATTCGGAAGCGGTAAAAATCATTAGTGCTTTTTTTATGCTTCACCTACTGCTTCTGAGGATTTATAGCTTGCAGTAGTATGTTAAAAAAAGGCAATAGAGTTTTGTTTACCACACTTTATCGCTCTAACAAAGCACGAAAGAATGACAATGATAACCAAATTTACTAGCTAAAAGCTGTGATTTCATGGAGCTATGATAAAGCGCATATCGGATATCGAAACAAGTGCTTTCACACGAGCTATCTCGAACAAAAATCATGCCTTATATCACCAATAATGCAAGCGCTACACTATTTTCTTTCCCTGACGAACCTGCTTCCAAGCAAGCAGTATTTTTTGCTGGGTATGGGATACTTTTCTTGTTAGTCATTGAACAAAATAGTGTAAACAACAAAGTTATTTTTTTTTGTCGAAATTTGTTGCAACAAAGCATCATTTGCGAGAAGTTTTGCTTTACTTCTTCATTTTGAAAAAAAGTGCAGCTGAAGCACATCGGTTGCTTACCAAAGGTTACCCTGAATATGTTCCATCGATTTCAACGTGCGAGAGATGGTTCAGAAGTGGTGATTTTGACACAGAATACAAAGACCGCTCAGGTCAGCCAAAAAAGTTCGAAGATGATGAATTGGAAGCATTACTCGATGAAGATTGTTGTCAAACTTAAGAAGAATTTGCACAATTATTGGGAGTCACTCAAGCAGCAATTTCAATAAGTTTGCAAACAGAATTCATCTTATACATGAGCAGTTTCAAGAGGGGGGGGGGGGGGTGAATTGTAGTTTTTCAGTTCAGTTATCATTTTTACAATTTTAAATTTTACAAAACTAGATATTATAATGAACAATATTTTGTATGAAAATTGCAAAAACACTAGACATGCTTTAAAATATAAATTTCAACCAAACTTTACATGGAAGTTAAAGTTTTTCTTCGATAAAAAAAACAGTGTTTTTTTTAACAGTTAGCAATAGGTTTTCACATAAAACAATCATTAAAATTTATGTTAAGATTTCAATTTGTTTTTCAAATATTTTAAAGTAGGGCATACACGTTCAATATTATTGATCAATTTTTCAAAAATCAACCAATCAGAACATTTTATTTCTAAATGCCTTGTTCTGATTGGTTGATTTTAAAAAACATTGATCAATAATATTGAACGTGTATGTTTGCTTTTAAAGCATGTCCAATATTTACACAATTTTTAATACAAAATATTGTTCACTAACGACAAAATGTAAACCCATTGATTATTATGAAGAATAATTTTCCTTTTATGGAGCGTAACAGTTGTTTCACGTGAAACACTAACCATTTTACAAAAAAAAATCGATAATCTGAATAACGTTAATCTGAACGTTATGTGCTTCAGATCTTACATATCAAAGCTCTCAGTAATTAATTTTAATTCGGACAAGTTCTGACAAGCCTTGTAGATGCTATAACAAAAAATCATTAGATAATGCATTAATTCCACACGGATAGAAATTTAAGTTTTAATGAAAATTTTTACTAAACTAAGAACTTTTTCTCACGAAGTGAAGGAAAAATTTCTTAAATTTAATTAAAAGGTTCGTAACTGTTATGAAACTCTTTTTAATGAAACTTTTTCATTGGGTGTATGATATTTTTAATAAACAATATGAAATTGCTCTTAAAACCTTATGAAAAACTGCATTAAGACCTGCTAACTTATCTTAAAATAAACTGACTTTAGTTTTTAACGAAATATCTGTCATTATGTTGGAAATAAGTTACTTGCCCTAAATCAATTAAAAGTCTCAATAGACGAATTCCAGTGAAACTCCATTAAATTAATTTAGAAATTCATACAGGATTTTTATGCAGGAATATCTATTTTACACTCAAAGAAATAAATCTGTAAAAATAGCAGAAAAAGTTACTAAAAATTAGTTAAAAATTATGCTGCAGAAAAAACTGCTAAAATTAGCAGATTTTTTTTTACTAAATACTAGTAAAATAACAACAGCAAAATTAAAACTGCTAAATTTACAGAATTTTAGTTATTTATATTAAGTCAACTTTTAGTTAACTGAAAATAGCAAATTGTACTATAAAATCTGTTATATCTACAAAATTTTTGCTATTTATACCCTACACCACTAGGTGGTCAGGGTATTATAAGTTTGTGCTGATGTTTGTAACACCAAAAAAATATTGGTCCTAGACCCACCTTATAGTATACCGATCGGCTCAGAGTTTTTTTTTTATTTCGATTTAACGATGTCCGTCTGTCCGTCCGTCTGTCTGTCCATGCATTCTTGTGCGCACTCTACAGGTCGCAAATATGAAGATATTTTGATCAAACATGGTACACCGCCTTATGTCTGCCCAAGGACGAAGCCTATTGATTTTGGTCAACAGCGGTCCATGTTTAGACCTAGTGCCCATATAAGGGTCCCCCCAAAAACTGTCTTGGTTACAAACTGCAGATCGCAAATATTAAGATATTTTAATGAAATTTGGTTCGCTGACTCACATTATAGAAAATTTTGACACAAGTCCCATTTTAATCCATTCGAATTTCGGATCCAAACGTTAGTTGGCTTTTAACCAGACTGGTGTAGGGTATTGTATAGTCGGCATCCCCGACTTTAACCTTTTTACTCGTTTTAAGCTAAATTTAGTTGAATGCAAATAGCAGTCTATCCTGCTAAAATCAGCAGAAATATTTGCTAAAAAATTGTAAACTGCTGTTTCCAAAAGGCTCGATTTTTATTTGCATTGAAAAAAAAATTAGAAAAAAAACTTCGAAAATTTTAAATTTTTTAGTGATTTTTTGGGCTACTAATTATTTAGCAAAATTTTTTGTTGATTTTAGCAGGTTAATTTGCTATTCTCCATTAACCGAAATTGAGCTCAAATATGACTAAAATTTTGAATATTTAATAGTTTTATTTTTGCTGTTCGTATACTACTAATATATAGCAAAAATAATCTGCTAATTTAGCAGTTTTTTTCGGTAGCAGCGTTTTTAACTAGTTTTTAGTAGTTTTAACAAAATTTTTTACCGACTTTTTTCTATTAGTGTATAAATTGTCATTTTTAATTAACTAAAAGTTAATGCAAATAATTATATAAATTTAACAGTTTTATTTTTGCTGTTCTTTTTTTGCTAGTATTTATCAAAAAATCTAATAGTTTTAAGCAGTATTTTTTGCAAAGTCATTTTTGACTAATTTTTATTAACATTTTCTGCTATTTTCTCAGGTTTATTTTTGTGAGTGTAAACATTTACAATAAACTTATTGAAAGCAAATGGTAATGTAGGGTATAAATATTTTACTTATACAGCAGTAGCAAACAATTTCAAATTTGAGTGTTTGTAATGAAAACAAGCCACAACTTCTTCATCATCTCTATACAAATACATTTGGTTTAAAGTTTTTCTTTTTTTTTATGTGTAATGAGTCTCTCTGTCCACGTTCTACTAACTAAATATATATATTGCACGCCTTGTATACAAAGAAACTGACTAAACTAAAATAAACTTTAAAAAGCATCCTTATTCTTTTGGTTTTTACTTGAAAAAATTTCTTTCGACTTGATTTGATTTTCATATTACATGTTGTTGTTGTTTGTTGTTGGATTTTTTGTAAGCAATGTACTTTGCGACTGTTGTTAGTGTGTGTGTTTTTTGTGGGTCACTGTGTTAAGTTGTACCTATTACGTTATATTCTTGTGATCAACAACTTTAACAACAGCAGCACCAACAGCAACAACAACAACATCAAGTCAGTAAGTAAGTTTAGTATGATATCAGGTAAACATACAAGTGGCAGTGGCAAAACTTTTACAATAAAAAACTGCCTCTTATAAATTAGGTTAAGTGATGAATGAACGAATGAACGAACAAACGAATTTGCATTCAAAAGTGTATGAATGGTCAGCAAATGAAAGAATAATAAACCTTTTTATATACATTTTTTGGAGAACAATATATTGCAATTTATTCTTTTGTTGTTGCACTTTTTTTTATTATTGCTTTGTAAAAGCGAAAAATATATTAATTTTAATCACCTGATAACGTGGGTTGTTGAAATGTTTATTTTTTCTTTTTTTAATATGATGGTTTTATTAAAAGCTTATGATCAGTATTGGTTGGTTTTCCATTAAAAAAAGAAAAATAAAGAAATGGGATTTGGTGAAATTCAAGTAGATTCTACTAAGTGATTTGTTAAATGAAACTACAAATATTTTGGTGAACTTAAATCGACGTAAAGCTTTATAAGTTTTAAGAAACCAAAAACAATTTCTTGCAAAAATTTGGTCAAAAAAAGTTTAGACAATTCGAAAATCTTCCAAATAATACTACTTACACTCACAATATTTTACCGTTAAAAACAACCTAAAATACATATTAAATTATTTGAAAACACAATTAAAAAAAGGACTACTGATTTTTCATAATATTCAAACCACTTTGCTATTTATTTTCAAACATTGTTTAAACAATCCATAAAAGAAATAAAAATAATTGAAGAGTCTGTTAAAACAATCATCAATTTTTAACTGACAAAACGTAAAAAGAAACGATTTGGTGGTTTCTTTTTTCATATTTGAAAGTTTTTTTATGTTTGAATTTTCAAAACACTACACACACAACTCTATAGTTTTATTAGCTATGTTTGTGTGTATGAGTAAAGAATTTCTTGTAATTAGAAAGGAAATAATTTTGTATATAAAGAAACTATTTTAACAAAAAAGAAAACCGAAAGTATTTGAATTTTTTGTTCTAATACAGAAAATAACGAAATTATTTAAATTATGTGTTTCTAAAAATATAAAACTAAAAATATAACATTTGACTGAAAATATCAACTCCTACAGTCGATACCTATTTTTTTGTGGTTTGGTTTTTATTGACTGATAAAAAAAGTTAAACAATATGTTTCAATGTATTTTAATTGATTCTTCAATTGAAAACAAACGCTACCTATTACTTTTCAAATAAACCTCAATCGGTTATGGAAAATATATTGTGAGTGTAGTTTGAGCAGTTTTAAAAAACTTAGTTTTTTAAATTAAATAAATTTTCACATAATGATGAAGAATATATTACACTGTGAGACAAATGGTAGGGGTCAGTGATCGGGAAGGGTTCAAACTACCTGGGAAAGTTATATCAGTACAAAAGAAGTTATACGTGTCCCGGAATTTCGCTGGGTCACCCCTAGGAATCGTGATATATCGATTTGACCTTTGGTGGTCTTTTTTTTGACATAACTCGAGAACCACTAGTCCGATTTTGCTCAAGCAATTTTAAAAAAATTAAAAATTACAATTCCTTTAATCTGTTCATATAACGTTTTTCTATATACTCAACAGTTTTGCCGGTAAAAATAAATGTATGAAGAAAAAAATATTTTTTGCCTAAAATATTAAAAAAAAAGTAATAAACAAAAGGTTATTGATTTTTATGGTAGCGGTAACAAACATTTATTTTTACCGGCAAAACTGTTGAGTATATAGAAAAACGTTATATGAACAGATTAAAGGAATTGTAATTTTTAATTTTTTTAAAATTGTTTGAGCAAAATCGGACTAGTGGTTCTCGAGTTATGTCAAAAAAAGATATATCTCGATTCCTAGGGGTGACCCTGCGAAACGCCGGGACACGTATAACTTGTTTTTGACCGATATAACATTTCCCGTTGGTTTCATCCCATCCCGATTTTGACTGTCGCATAGTGTTATTAAAATTTTTCCCTGATATTGTTAATTTTTACTTTTATACACAGATAAAAATATCATAAAATTTTCAGTAAAAATTTCCATTTCAACAACATGTTTAAATTCAATCGAATAAATATTTTGTTGATTTGAAAAAAAAAAAAAATTTCCTTTGCACTAGTACCAAAAGTATTGAACAAATTTTTAAAATAGTTTGTAGTTCAAATTAACTGAAAATGTAATTTTAAATAAAAGAAAAATCACTTGAAAACCGGTCTATTAACTTTTCATTTAAATCAAAAGAACTTTTCATTTATTTATAAATGTTAATAAATTAACTACAAACTCCTTAAAAAAGTAGTGCTTTTGCATTTATTTTGTTATTTTTAACTATATAAAAATTAACTACAAAATCCGTAAGAAAAAATAATATTTAGTTTATTTCGTTTTTTTAACTGACCTAGAAAAGTAAAAGGGTTTCTTTTTTCAACAAAAAATTTTAAATGAAAATATTAAGTGTAACCGAAAATCCGTATTTATAGGTAATTTATTTTTTAAATAAAATACAAAAACAGTCGAAAATTTTATTTCTATTCATTTTAACTGTATAATCATTTAAAAATAATTGTACGGATAACTTTTTAAATAAACTACAGTCAGTTACTGTAATAATATTTTCAGTGTAGGTACTGCTCTCCCATGACAACTCAATGTTAAATCATTAGTATTTCTGTTAGAAAAGAAGTACATCTAGATCATTAATTTTTACACATGCTTTGGAATCTCTTTTTTTTTTTTTTGTTCAGAATTTGTTTTTGCTATTTTTAGTCCACTAATAATTTAGCAAAAATTTCTGCCGATTTTATAATACAATTTGCCATTTTCCATTAACTAAAAGTAAAGTTAAATGTAACTAAAATTCTGTAAATTCAACTCTTTTGTTTTGCTGTTCTTATTTTAAAAGTACAAACAAAAAAGTTAATAAAGTCAGCAAAAAAGTTTCAGTAAGGACGGTGCTAGCAGTAAAATTAATAATGTCAGCAAAATCCATGCTGAAAATCAGTTGCACATTTTCAACAAAAAAATGTAAATCCATCAAAAGTTGTGCTAACACTTAGACGATTGCAAATGAAAGACTTCCTTGCTAAAATTAATACAACTTTTAGTGGGCTGAAATTAACTAAAGTAATTTATTTGATGAAATTTTATATCTGGAAATTGTGTGGAGTTGTGTTTTGTAATTATCATTTCCTTTGTCTGTATTACATCTAGACAAGCAACGTATCAACACAATTTTGGTAGAAAAATAAATTAGCAAAATATTTGTTCGAAATTAGTTTAAAAATGAAAAAATTTAGCCAGAAGTTTTGCTTAAAATAGAATTTCAGAAAAAAAATAAATTTTTAAGACCAGTATCACTTGATATACAAGACGTTTTACTACTAAGTTTTTCTAATATATTTAGAAAACGAAAAAAGTAACCAAATGTAAACTCCGTAACTGTAAACTCCGTAACCACAATTGTTTGCATCAGGTTTCATTCAAATAAATGTAGATAAATGTTTAAAATATTTTAAAATAACCATAAACAGAGGTAATTCAACTAATATTAATGCGTCAAAAGACGATTCAACTAATAATTTTGCGTCAAATCAAAAAAAGTTACCAGTTTTTTACCCTAAGCTGCTGGAGCGAAAAACGATTGATTTTGCATTTCATTGGTTTTGAATCGATATTTTGAGTCATTACTGACATTAGTTTGACAACTTAAATTTGTTTCACACAATTTAAGAATTTTTTGATCGTGAAATGTTATGTTTTTAATATATTATTTTGTAACTGACAAACCGCTGTTTGGATTTTAAAAAATTTTATATTTTTGAAAAGCATTTAAAAGGACCAAAAATACAAAATTAAAAAAAAAAATTTTTTTTCGCGGAATGAATTGTATTTTTATTCGCGAAACCGCCAATTTGATAAACACAAATTATATATCATTGGAGAGCAAGTTGAAAACCCAAATACGAAAAACTAATAAATTGAAGAAAATTCGTACGCAACTTTTTTGTTATATCTTTTGTTTGCAGAAATGTAAACCTCGTTACCATAAAAAAAATTAAAATTGTGCAAAAAAAGTTATTGCGACAACTTGTAGAAGAAATTTTTTGCAATTAGGTTTATAATGACGAAACTTACTGATTCCATTAAGAAAAAACCGAAATATTAACACTTTTTGCTTCTCACAAATTTGGCCCAAAAATGTATCACATTTTTTGATTTCACCCATAACTAATTTTTAGTAGCTTTTTATACTGCTTTTAAAGATTAATTTCTATTAATGCATTTGTGCATTTTATTTTATTTATTATACAAAAGACGTAAGACACAAACTTGGTCAGTAAACATTTCACAAATAATTTAAATTTTTGCCCAAAACTTTAATTGTATAACAAACTTTAATAGTTTTTCCTACTAATTGTTAAATATTATAAAATCTTACCTGTATGTATCCTTTGGTGTGCTTTTAAATGTGAACTTTTGGTATAAACTTTTGTACAACCTGTCAATAGAGAAAAAATAAAAGAAATACCAGAAATTATAATTATCATTATTATTATTATTATTAGAAAGGTTAACAAGCAATCACATAACTTAGCAGTAAATAACTAACAACAAAAACATAACGAATTATAAATTAAAATCACATATTTTTAAATCATTTCAATTGTAATAATTTTACCACAATAACACGATTAACACGATTTTTTGTGGTGGTGGTGATGGTGGTGGCGGTGGTGGCAACACCACAGAATAACAATAGTACTCATAATAATAATAATAACAACAAAAATAGTAACAAAATCTTCCCTTTTGCCACTTGTTTAAACAAAATAGAAAACAAAATAACCAAAAAAAATTTTTTTTTATTTGAAAGTCAAACTGTAAATTGTAATTTGAAACTGCATTTTAAATCTTAAATGCATACAAAAAAATGTACAAAAGCAGGAGCTTTTTCTATATATATTTAGTTGATTTGTATATTTATTCCCCTAAAAAAAAAAAAAAGATTTAAGTATTGAACACAAATAAACAACAGAAACAAATCTACCTTATTTGTGGCGAAATGCAATTTAATGTTATAAAATAAAAAAAACACAAAAATCCACAATAAAAAGAAAACCACCTTATAGTAGTACTCTATAATATAGTACATAGGATTGTTGTATATGTTGCATGTTATTTGATGTTGGCAACCTGTTGCTTGTCGTGTTTTATGTTCACTCTTATAGTGTATAACGAAAAAACGACATAGCTATTTAAACACACAGTAACTGGTCAAAATATTATGAAATTTAGGAACATTTGTTTTGCCTTTCCAAGGCTTTTCCTTGCTTAGTAAATTTGTAAACTTTTTTTATAGAGTACACTTGTACTTGTTAGTTGTTTGCGTACTACTCAGTAGTTATTATTTTTAACCGCAATTACAGTTTTCTTATGGAAAAACACAAAAAAACTACAACGGCAGTTACATAAAGCTTTTTTTTATATCATATAAACAACTACCAAAACAGTATTTATACAGTAAATATTTATTTTTATTAGTTACATAAAAAAAAGTTCGTTGATTTTTAAAATTCTTGTTAAGTTTATAAAGGGTTCTTCAATAAGAGCGCTACAAAAGTTTATTTAAATAAAACAAAAACGGTTTTGGATATCAATGAAATTCTTTATTCCTGTGAAAGTATGTTCGATGCCATTATGTATGGAAATCGATCTCTTTTGCATGGCCACCACGGGCACTCTTGCAGAAGTCCAGACGCTGAACCCAATTTTCGACGGTTTTCAAGCATAAATCGGCCGATATTCGTACGAAGTTCATCAATCGTCGCTGGCTTGTTGGCATAGACCATAGATTTGACCTAGCCCCACAGGAAATAGTCCAACGGCGTCAAATCGCACGACCGAGACGGCCAATCGACTGGACCATTTCGTGAGATAACACGTTCTCCAAACTTGGTTTGCAATAAATTGATTGTGACATTCGCTGTGTGGCTTGTGGCGCCGTCCTGTTGGAACCACATGTCCTCCAAGTCCATATCATCCAATTGGGGCCAAAAATATTCGGTTATCATTGAACGGCAGCGATTCCCATTCACAGTAACGTGCCGGGCTTGATCATCACGGAATAAGTACGGCCCAATGACGCCACAGGCCCATAAACCGAGACAAACCGTAATTTTTTCGGGATGCAATGATGATTCATGGAGTACGTGTGGATTGTTGTCTGACCAATAACGCATATTTATTTTATTGACGAAGCCATTCATTATGACGACCATAAATTGGACGTAGCGCTCTTAACGTTGAGGCCACTGACTCCGAATGTCGGTAGTAAATTTTAATAATTTCGACTCGTTGTTGGCTCGTATGTCTTTCCATCATGAAATGGCAAACCTTACTGAAGAGAAATGTCAAAAGAGCGGCAAGAAATATGGCGTCGTTTGCTGTCCCTATCTTTCTACTTTTGTAGCGTCCCTGTTGAAGAACCCTTTATTTATTATTATTGATATTTTCTTAGTTTGCAAATAAAACTAAGAAAATTGTATTTTATCTCTAATGTATTAAAAGGCAGAACCGTTTGGAATTTTTACCTCATATTTCAAGGTGAATTAATTACACATCTTTTTTTTTGTAATCGGAAAAAAATTATGTTTTTTTTAATATATTTAGACACTATCAAAAAAATTAACTGTAAAAGACAGTAGTTTTTTTTTTACCAATTTTGTCAGTTGTTTTAAAATTTCTGTAGTAAAAATTTGTCAGTCTATTTTAGTTATTATGTTAGTTATTTTTAATGCATTTGTCAGTTTTTTTTTTCAACAATTAAAAATAACTATGTTTGCAGTTACTTTAAAGGTAAATACATTTGTTGCCTTTTTAACTGATTATAACTTTGTTTTAAGTGACATTTTCAGTAGATTCTTTAGTATATCTCTATATATAAAAGAATAACGTGACTGACTGACTGACTGACTGACTGACTGACTGACTCAACATCGCCCAGCCAAAACCGCTGAAGCTAGGAAGTTGAAATTTGGTATGTAGGTTCCCCTTTCGGGGTAGACGTCCACTAAGACGGGATTTTTGGAAATTCCTACCGGAACGGGCAAAAAGGGGGAAAGTGTCCCCCTTGACGGCCTGCCAAAACCCCTTTGGCTAGAAAGCTGAAATTTAAGATATGTGTTCCTTGGAGTAGGGGCTAACTTTTCTGGAAAGTACTTTCTAGAATTTTGGACAGGGACGTTGTAAAAATGGGGGTTAAAAAGGGGAAAAAGGCCCCCCTTGACGGCCTGCCCAAACCGCTGGAGGTATGAAGTTGAAATTTGGTATAAAGGTTCCTCCACTATCGTAGACATCCACCAAGACGGGAGTTTTGGAAATTTTTACAGGGACGGGCAAAACGGGGAAAAAGTCTCCCCCTTGACGACCTGCTCAAACTGCTGGAGCTATGAAGTTGAAATTTGGTATGTAGGTTCCTCGACCGGTGTAGACGTCCGTTGAGACGGCATTTTTGGAAATTCTTATCGGGAGGGGCAAAAAGGGGACAAAAAAAGTACCTTTTTCCAAAAAAGTACCTTTTCCCAAAAAAAGTACCTTTTCCCAAAAAAAGTACCTTTTTCCAAAAAAAGTACCTTTTTCCAAAAAAAGTACCTTTTTCCAAAAAAAAAGTACCTTTTTCCAAAAAAAGTACCTTTTTCCAAAAAAAAGTACCTTTTTCCAAAAAAAGTACCTTTATCCGAAAAAAAGTAACTTTTTCCAAAAAAAGTACCTTTTTCCAAAAAAAGTACCTTTTTCCAAAAAAAGTACCTTATTCCAAAAAAAGTACCTTTTTCCAAAAAAAGTACCTTTTTCCAAAAAAAGTACCTTTTTCCAAAAAAAGTACCTTTTTCCAAAAAAAGTACCTTTTTCCAAAAAAAGTACCTTTTTCCAAAAAAAGTACCCTTTTCCAAAAAAAAGTACCTTTTTCCAAAAAAAGTACCTTTTTCCAAAAAAAGTACCTTTTTCCAAAAAAAGTACCTTTTTCCAAAAAAAGTACCTTTTTCCAAAAAAAGTACCTTTTTCCAAAAAAAGTACCTTTTTCCAAAAAAAGTACCTTTTTCCAAAAAACCTACCTTTTTCCAAAAAAAGTACCTTTTTCCAAAAAAAGTACCTTTTTCCAAAAAAAGTACCATTTTTCAAAAGAAGTACCTTTTTCCAAAAAAAGTACCTTTTTCCAAAAAAAGTACCTTTTTCCAAAAAAGTACCTTTTTCCAAAAAAAATTCCTTTTTCCAAAAAAAGTACCTTTTTCCAAAAAAAGTACCTTTTTCCAAAAAAAGTACCTTTTTTAAAAAAAGTACCTTTTTCCAAAAAATGTACCTTTTTCTAAAAAAATGTAACTTTTCCAAAAAAAAAAAGTACCTTTTTCCAAAAAAAATTCATTTTTCCAAAAAAAATTCATTTTTCCAAAAAAAGTACCTTTTTCCAAAAAAAGTACCTTTTTCCAAAAAAAGTACCTTTTTCCAAAAAAAATTCATTTTTCCAAAAAAAGTACCTTTTTCCAAAAAAAGTACTTTTTCCAAAAAAAGTACCTTTTTCCAAAAAAAATTCCTTCTTCCAAAAAAAGTACCTTTTTCCAAAAAAAGTACCTTTTTCCAAAAAAAGTACCTTTTTTCAAAAAAAGTACCTTTTTCCAAAAAAAAATTCATTTTTCCAAAAAAAAGTACCTTTTTCCAAAAAAAAGTACCTTTTTCCAAAAAAAAGTACCTTTTTCCAAAAAAAAGTACCTTTTTCCAAAAAAAATTCCTTTTTCCAAAAAAAATTCCTTTTTCCAAAAAAGTACCTTTTTCCAAAAAAAAGTACATTTTTCCAAAAAAAAGTACCTTTTTTAAAAAAAGTACCTTTTTCCAAAAAATTTACTTTTTTTCTAAAAAAATTAACCTTTTCCAAAAAAAAAGTACCTTTTCCAAAAAAGTACCTTTTCCAAAAAAAAGTACCTTTTTTAAAAAAAGTACCTTTTTCCAAAAAAAGTACCTTTTTCCAAAAAATATTCCTCTTTCCAAAAAAGTACCTTTTTTCAAAAAAAAGTACATTTTTCCAAAAAAAAGTAACTTTTCCAAAAAAAAGTACCTTTTCCCAAAAAAAAGTACCTTTTTCTAAAAAAATGTTCCTTTTCCAAAAGAAGTACCTTTTCCAAAAAAAGTAACTTTTTCCAAAAAACATACATTTTTCCAAAAAAAAACACCTTATTAAAAAAAATACCTTTTCCAAAAAAAGTACAAATAAAATACTTTGTAAAAACAAAGTATCTTTTTAAAAAAAATTTCGGTTTTCCAAAAAGTACCATTTAAAATAATATATAATTTCAAAAAAACTACTTTTTTCCCTCCCCCACGGATATCTCCACTAAAACAAGGTTTCTTGATATTCGGCATAGACGTGCGCTAAGACGGGATTTTTGGAAATTCCTACCGGAACGGGCAAAAAGGGGAAAAGTCTCCACATAAACAGTCTCACAAATTGGAAAAGTGCCTGCCCAAACCACTGGAGGTAAGAAGTTGAAATTTGGTATAAAGGTTCCTCCACTGTAGTAGACATCGACTAAGTTTGTATTTTTGGAATTCCCTACAGGATATCCCAAAAGGAAACTCTGTATGTGAGTTCCTCCTTCTGTGTAGGCGTCCGCTTAGACGGAATTTTTGAAATTCCTATCGGGAGGGGAAATAAGGTAAAAGTCTCCTCCTGACGGCTTGCCCAATCCCTTTTGGCCAACCTAAAATTTTAAATATGTATTCCTTGGAGTAGGACTAACTCACCGGCAACGTAATTTTTCTATTTTGGAACAGCAACATAGTAAAAATGGTGGTTGAAAGGGAAAAATGTCCCCAATAACGGCCTGCCCAAACCGCTTAGGCAATGCAGTTGAAATTTGGTATGAATGTTCCTCATCCATCGCAGATAGCCGCGAAGATGGAATTTTTGTAAATTCCTAAAGGGAGGGGCAAAAAGAAGAAAAGCCTCACCTTGGGGGCCGGTAAAAACCCCTTCGGCTAGAAACCTGAAGAATAAAATGTGGGTCCCTGGAGTAAGGGCTAACTTATTAGAAAGATACTTTTTTGAATTTTGGACAGGGTCGTTATAAAATGGGGGCTCAAAAAGGGAAAGTTGCCCCTTAACGACCTGTCCAAACTGCTGGAACTAGGAAGCTGAAATTCGGTATTTAGGTTCCTCTTCCAGCCTAATTCCAACCGGGAGGGATAAAAAAAGAAAAAGTGTCCCCCTTGACAGCCTGCTCAAACTGCTGGAACTAGGAAGCTGAAATTCCCTGTCGATGGATTTTCGGAAATTCCTACCGAGAAGGGCACAAATAGTAAAAGTTGGCTAGAAACCTGAAATGTAAAACATATGTTACTTGGAGTATGGGCTCACTTACCGGGAAGGTGCTTTTTGGACAGGGACATTGCAAAAATGGGGATTAATGAAGCGAAAAGTGCCGCTTAAAGGCCTGCCCAAACCGCTGGAGGTAGGAAGTTGAAATTTGGTATTAAAGTTCCTCCTCTATTGTACACATCCGCTAAGATGAGATTTTTGGACATTTCTACAGGTAGGGTCAAAAACAGGAAAAGTCTCCCCCTTAACGGCCTGGCCAAACTGCTGGAACAAGGAAGCTTAAATTCGGTATTTGGGTTCCTTCTCCAACGTTGACGTCCCCTAAGATGGTATTTTTGGCAATTCATACCGGGAGGGGTAAAAAGGGAAAAAACTTCCCCCTTGACGGCCTGGCCAAACTGCTGGATATAGAGACCTAAAATTATGTATGTAGTAGGTTCCTCCTCCAACGCAGACGTCCTCTAAGACGGAATTTTTGGAAATTCCTACCGGGAGGGGTAAAAACGGAATAATTCTCCCCCTTGATGGCCTAACCGAACCCTTCGGCTAGAAACCTGTAATATATAATATGTTTTCCTTGGAGTATGGGCTAATTTATCGACAAGGCATTTCTAGGACTTTGGACAGGAACGTGGTAAAAATGGTGGTTCAAAAGGGGAAAATTGCCCCCCCCCCCTTAACGTCAGCGTCTTTAGCTAGAAACCTAAAACTTAAAGAACAAGTGTATATGAAACACTAAAATTAAGAAACTAAATAGGAAACGAGTGGAATGAAACACTACACAAGTGGAATGAAATGGATATAGACGTTGAACGAGTAGAATTGAAATTATAGAGAATGCAAATGGATTGGAAGAGGGAATTACCTGTTCAAACACTATCCACGGAATATGAAACTTATGTAGCATTGAAACTTACTTTCCAAAAAGTTAAACAAATTTTCTAAAAGAGAAAAAACCTTAGAAAAGGAATGGAACTTATATATTCCGATATTTAAACTTCATGTAACGAAGCACCGGTGGAAGAAATCGACGCAGTAAATTTTCCAACTGAATTTGTGAATTTACTTGAATTGCCAGGTCTACCTTTACATAAACTGGAATTAAAAAAAAAAACTTTAAGACACGCTAACAACGTAGCGGGCTTTGCCCGCTATTTTTAATATTATAAAATGCTTTCCAACCCTGCTTTACGTTATTTATTTTCAATCAAAACACAAATGAACAAAACTATTTACGGGTCTATCTACCTAAGTTCGCACTTTACCAAATTATCTTAACATACACACGTATATTGCAATTTATTATGGATTCATTACTAACAATCCACTTTCATGAGAAAAAGTGATCAAATATTTATTTATTTTAAACCCATTGTTGTGCAGAATTATTTATTTGTGGTGGCTGGGTGAAGGCTTTAAATAAAAAAACGAATTTAATAAAAATTGTGGGGGGCGCAGCCCCCCGGGGGGTGGGCGCAGCCCCCCCCCCCCCCTTAACCTTTAAGGCACGCTAACAACGTAGCGGGCTGCGCCCGCTAGTACATATATATTTAGGCTCGTAAATATGGACTTAATATTTCGTTCAATTGCTGTATAAAACATTTTATATTAGATTGCTTTATGGATTTATTTGTTGCTGTTAGGAGTATGTCTTATTATAATGTTTTTTATGTGGTCGTTTTTTTTTTGCAAACATTTTTGCTTATTTTTTTGCATCTTGATATGGTTAATATTAGAAATATTAGTAGTAAACGAAAAAATAATACAACAAAAATTTGAATGTATGAATTTACTTATACTTTAAATAACACAAATTAAGGTTGTTTATTGGGTCAATTGTATGAAGATAGATACCACAAAAAACTACTACTATGTTATAAGTATTGTGGTTAACAAGTGGCTAAAAAAATAAAACAAGTGATTGGTTTGGTAAAATGTTATTTAAACTAATTATATTTATAAATTAACATTTGCACAAAAATATTTTCTAATTTACATGAACTTTTGTAAATGGTTTTTTTTTTTTAAGAAAAACAAAAAAAAATAGCATTACTCTTTGGCACCTTTAGTTTATTATTGTTTCTAATCTTGACAATTATACTTAAATATAGGAAAAAAAATATTTTAGACGTGTTTAAAATAAACTGAACGTGCTACGCATATTTGATAACCCTCCTTTGTAATGTTGTTGCTGTTTTTTTTTTTTTGTCTTCTGTAAAACTTTAACGTTAATACACTTGTTTGGTTTATAATTTATAAGCACGTTACATTATGGAGTTGACATTAAGAATAGGAGAGGAGTATATATTTTTTCTAGAAGATACCCTATAGTTGGTGGAGCAGACAAAAGTTTGCGATAGTGTAAGAACAAACTTTTGGTAACTCTTAGAAGGAAACTATTTCAAAGTATCTTTTAAGATCTTAAAAAAGTTTGGATATGTATAACGAACTAAGCAAAACTAAAAAAGCTATAATATTTCGTATTGGCTTAAATTAATATATGGATTATTAAACGGGGTTAAAAAGAGGTTTCAGAATTTAAAATTTTAAGTTTTTAGACGTTATATCGGGATTTCAGTTTGCTTTAATTTGATGGCCAAATTTTATGAGAAATTAATGAAAACCAGTCGTTTTTATTATTTGTTACCAGAGGGGTAATTCTGTAACTTTTTAACGACTAAATTGACAAGTTTTTATAGTAAATTGACAACGTAACTACCGAATTTTGTCGTTAAAAAGTTACAGAATCTCAATACAGAAATTATAAAAATAGACCCGCAAAAAATTGGTAGTTTCTTCAAAAATATTAACTCTTTTTAATTTTTTGCTAATTTTACTACATAATTACAATAATATTTTCACTCTGTGTAATTTTTTTGTTTTTACTATTTTTACTATAATTACTATTTTAACTAATTTTATTAGTTTTCAACAATTTTTATATTTTTACTATTCACAATTTTTAGCGTATAGGTATACTAGTTTTACTTACCAATTTCTTTTTTCTCTATTTACTATTTTTAATATATTTTATAATTTTAATATACTTACTAAATTAACTAATTTAAACCTAGTTCTCTTAATGCTGTTTTTAATTTATTTTCTCAAATTACTATTTTTTTTATTTTGACTACTTTATTTTTTTCTAATTTTACTTTATTTACTCTTTTATTTTAATTGCTAATTTTTGCTAATTTTGCTATTTTAATTATCTTTACTATTTCTACCGCTTTAAATGTATTTACAATTTTTGCTACATTTACCACTTTTACTATTTTAACATTTTCAAATTTTTAAAAACTCTTAAAATGGTATAAGAATTGTTAATATGTAAAAATTTGCAAAAATTCTAAATTAGGCAATGGTCTCTAAAATGGGCTAGCCAACACTGAGAATTTTTGAAACTGATTAAATCAAAGCTCTGAAATTATCAAAATATCGAGGAAAGTAAAAGCAAAAGTATCAAAAAAATGCAATTATGGAAAAAAATATTAAAATCTGCCGATACTGCTAATTCTATAAAAAAAAAAAAAAATAAGCGGCTAAAAAAACTATCGCTGGAAAACGACTAAAAACAGTAAAATGTAACAAAATGCTTAAGAAAAAATGCATAAAATTTTAAAAATATACAATACACTCATATAAATAAATCTATAAAAACAGCAGAAAAATCAACTAAAAATTTGTTTAAAATGGCGTTGCTGAAAAAACTTCAGAAATTAGAAGATTATTTTTTACTAAATACTAGTAAAAGAAGAACAGCAAAAATAAAACTGTTAAATTTGCATATTTTAGTTATATCTAAGTTAACTTTTAGTTAATTGACAATGACAAATTTCACTGTAAAATCTGTAAAAAATTTTCCTAAGTATTAGTAGATGAAAATAGCAAAAATTCACTGTTATAACTAAAAAAAAAAAAAATTATTTATTTTTAAGCTAAATTTACTTGAATGCAAATAGCAGTCTATACTGGTAAACTGAGCAGAAATATTTGCTAAAAAAAATTCCAAAAGCCTACATTTTTATTTGCATTAAAAAAAAAATACAGAAAAAAACTTCAAAATTTTTAAATTTTTTTCTGAATTTTTTAGGCTACTAAATATTTAGCAATACTTTTTGCTGGTTTTAGCAGGTTAAGTCGTTATTTTCTATTAACAAAAATTTAACTCAAATATACCCAGCAAAAAAATGTTTAAGTCATTCAAAACAAACAACTTTTAAATTGGTTACAATGGAGCGATAAGTGCTCTTTTTCTGTTTCGAATGTATGTGCTTTAAAACAACTTTCAAAAATGTATATATAATGTTGTTTTTTTCTTTGTAAATGCATTTGTTTGTAAATTACGAATTTGTTAGAGATTCCATTTTTTATCTCTAAAAAAACAAAATAGTTAATTTTATTAACGTACTTTATTAATTTACGATTATTTACATATTTTTAAATTATTCGTACATATTTTAAAAAATACTTCAATTACAGTTCCCATTGAAAAAGGGAAGGAAATAAAGAATTGGGTACGATTGAACCTCCTGGACTATGACCCAAATATGAATTCTTCTTTTCACTAAATGCAAATATATAAAACTTAATAATTAAAATGTATTGTTAAGGCTCTATGAAGTCGCTCGCGTGCTTTTGCACCATGCACCAAAGAAATATGTTAATAAAATTTGTTGCAATGTTAACATATTTGATCATTTAAAACATACCAATCAAGAGGTTCGTTAACAGAGGTTGGTCCCTTACCTTTGCTTATACATAAAAAGTTTTATAAATGTCGCCTTCGAAATATGTCTGGAAAAAAACTGTCCTCCAACGGTTCTCGGATTCTTTAATAAATTTAAGGCTAAATTTTCAATCGTAGATATGCGGCTTCACAAATTTATAATGATGCCCTTATTACTGTAGAGTTGTAAAATGTCGATGCTTTTCTTTCCTTTATTTGTTAAAATAAAAAAAAAAAATATATATGACAAAATAGTTTCCTAGTACGCTTCAATATTCTGAAAATTTCTTGAGTAATGTTTTTAAAAAAATTAATCAGAGGGTTACACATAAATTAAATATGCCCAGTTTTTAGTATGTAGATTATCTTTAAACTTAGTTTAACGCAGTTTATAACTGGAACACTGCTACTAAAATCTATTTTATTTTCTTTCAATGAAGATATTAATTCTAAACGAGAAAAAGTTGTTCAGGCAAATTTTTGTTAATAAACTTGAAATGGCTGATATAATTCGTTTTCGGTTTAACTAAGCCAAGTTTAACTGACATCCCAAAAACTCGTTCTTAGTGTATTAATCTTATTTAATTCAATATCGTATCTTTTTTGAATTTAAAGACTAAAGTAAACATGTTACAAACTTCTTTAAAAAAAAAACTTTTGAACAAAAATTTAAAAAATTTTGGTTTTGTCTGATTTTGACATAATCGAATAGAATCAGATGCAAAAGAAGTGTTTCCTTAATATTGCCCTACAAATAATAATAAATTGAAGCTTTTGTTACACAATAGGTTCAGAAATGGGTACTGTAAGGGCTAAACATTAAAATTACCTCTAAAATATGCTATTTCATACATTATAAAAAGCAAATTTAAATCACTTTTAGAAATGTATTATATTATATATTATAAAGAGTACTTCTAAATCACTCTAAAAATGCAAACCAATTGTACCTACTCGTATTGATGTGATGAGAATGTATACCTAAAAAACCATACTTTATTAACATTATGTATGTACTTTTAAATTACTAACAAAATGCTCAAGTTAAACTACTGACAACATGGGACACCACGTGTAAAATAAATCAGTGTTAGCGCTAAATTTTAACTACTCCACAATCAGTTGATGCTATTCGGATTGCTTTTAAAATAACTTTTTTGTAATGAATTTTTTTGCTGGGTAACTAAAATTCTGTATATTTAGCAGTTTTATTTTTATTCTTACTATCTTAGTAATATATAGCAAATTTAATCTGCTAATTTGAGCAGTTTTTTCTGCAATCTTATTTTTTAACTAACTTTTTTTTACAGACTTTTTTCTATTAGTGTAAAACTATTGAGAATTTGGATATTGAATACACAATACCGATTGTTTTTTCAATACTAAGGACACATCGAACTTTCGGATTATTAGCCGGGCTAGACACTATAATGCTAATTTATCACTTTTTTGTTTTTTTTTTGTCTGGAATGAGAACTATTCGATTGATTAATAAAATTAAGTACATCACGTCAAGAACTCGCTTGAAATCGCATTGGCTTAGTAATATGATTAAAGCTCAACACATTTAAACTCCATAGCGACCAGCTCAATAAATTGACTGATTTTAAAAACTCTTAATAGGTTTTGTCCACTCGCTGTTATTTTCAGTATTGAACCCTGTAGTTTGATTACAATAGTCGTTAATTTTGTATAGACATACGGATGGACAGACAGCGCTAACTCAATGCAGGAAGTCAACATTATTTTTACTAGTTACAAACATCAGCACAAGCCTAATATACCCTGTTCCACAGAGTGTTGTGGGTTATAATTATCACCTTAACTGGGGTATAATTATCATTATCACCAAAACGTCTAATACTGAGGAAAAAACAAAAACCTCCAGATCAAAATACAGTAAAACTCGCTTAACACGAACTCCGGGGGACTAGATCAATTAGTTCGTTGTAAGCGAGATTAGTATTAATCGGGGAAAATTTATTTAACATGTTCTAATTATCCACAAAATATTTAAATTTCGTTGAAACAACTTTAAAAATTTTACAATTTTTTCATTTGGTTTCCTAAATATATTGTTTGCAATATATTTAATAAAAGATGTCTGTGAAAAACTTGTTGAATTTTGTAAAGTTCGTATTATATATGGATATACATAACCACATGTCTAATTATATATTGTAATATATGCCACATATGATTATATATAATTTTTTTTACTCGGGTAGCTACACTCATCGCTGCGCCTATCGTAGTGTATCTCGTTAAGAGGTGATGCTACTAGTCGTAGCCTATGTTGGTTTAACTCCCGACTATCCCTATTAAAAAAAATTAATATGGAGCTTTATATGGTAATATATAATTTAATGTGATCCGTATACCATTTCATCCGAAAAATGGCCCGATATAATTGTGTCAGTTGGTTATCACTTTTTATCTCATTGCATCAGTTTAGATCTTAACTGATTAGATTATATATTAAACAGATGAAATTATATCCGATTTTTGACCTGATACAATTTTAACGTTTTATATCTATTGGTATATGTTTAGATCGTAGTTGGTACAATTTTATATAAATAAAATATATTTGTATCCGACATTTGCCTTATATAATTGTATCAAAGTTTTAAAGCAGATATAATTGCATCAGGTCAAAATTCAGATATAACTATATAAGCTTGTATAGAAATGTATATATTTGGATCTAAACTAATACCATGCGACATAAACCCATAAACTTGTATCAGGTCAAAAATCAGATAAAATTTCATCTGTTTAATATATAATCTAATCAGTTAAGATCTAAACTGATGCAATGAGATAAAAAGTGATAACCAACTGACACAATTATATCGGGCCATTTTTCGGATGAAATGGTATACGGATCACATTAAATTATATATTACCATATAAAGCTCCATATTAATTTTTTTTAATAGGGATAGTCGGGAGTTAAACCAACATAGGCTACGACTAGTAGCATCACCTCTTAACGAGATACACTACGATAGGCGCAGCGATGAGTGTAGCTACCCGAGTAAAAAAAATTATATATAATCATATGTGGCATATATTACAATATATAATTAGACATGTGGTTATGTATATCCATATATAATTATATATTACATAACATGGTTGATCTTATTGTTATATATAGAACTATATCTTAATATATATGGTGGCATTTTAGCAATATATAATTATATATGGTATCATTTAAACAATATATAATTATATATGGTGACAGTTAAACTAGATATTATCATATATGGTGCCATTTAAACAATATATGGTCATATATGGTACCTCATAAACAAAATCTTTAATTCAGTTCCAGATATGATAATATATGGTACTATATATAGTGCGATATATATTTATATATTGTGTTATTTAAGCTATATATTATCATATATGGTGCCATTCAAACCATATATTATCATATATGGTACCATTTAAACCATATATTATCATATATGGTGCAATTTCAACAATATATGCCCATATATGGTACCTCATGAACAATATTTTTAATACAGTTCCACATATGATAATATATGCTACCATATATAGTGCCATATATATTTATATATGGTGTTATTTAAGCAATATATTACCATATATGGTGCCATTTAAACCATAGATCTGACCTGATTCAATTATGTGTTAATCAGATGAAATTGTATCAGATTTTTGATCTGATGCAATTTTATCGGTTTGATCGTAATTGGTTCAATTTTATATAAATAAAATATAATTGTATCCGACATTTACCTTATACAATTGTATCAAAGTTTTAAACTGATATCAGGTCAAAATTGGGATATAACTATATAATTTTGTATACAAATATATCTATTTGGACCTAAACTGATACCATGTAATATAAACCAATAAAATAGTATCAGGTCAAAAATCTGATACAATTTCATCTGATTAACACATAATTTAATCAGGTCAGATCTAAACTGATGCAATTAGATAACAACTGATACAAATAAGAACTGATACAATTTTATCGGGCCATTTTTCGGATCAAATGGTATATGGATGAATCTAAGTTATATATTACCATATAAAGCTCCATATTGGTGCCATTTAAACAATATATTGTCATATATGGTGCCATCATATATGGTAACTCATCAGCAACTACAATATTAACTGTATTTCAGAAGCTATTAATTGTATTTCAGAAATTTTAAATGTATTTTAGAAATTATGGAATGTATTTCAGAAATTTATTAATTGTATTTCAGAAATAATCAAATCTATTTCAGAACTTGTTGATGGTTTATCATAGTTAATAGAGAAAAATTTCTAAATTACATTTCATAATTTCTGAAATACAATTGATAATTTCTGAAATACAGTTTGATAATTTCTGAAATACAGTTGTGAATTTCGGAAATACAATTAATAATTTCTGAAATACAATTGATAAAACTGAAATTCAATTGACTAGTTCTGAAATACAATTCATAAATCTGAAAAATAATTGATAAGTTCTGAAATACAATTGATAAAACTGAAATTCAATTGATTATTTCTGAAATACAATTGATAAATCTTAAAAACAATTGATACAATTGGAAATGGTGTAGAGCGTTAAAAATATGTAAATAAAATTATTTTTTAAAAAAAATTCAATTTAATAAAAAAAATATAATTTTATAAAAACATTTATAGAAAATAAAATTATAATTTTATAAAAAGAAATTCTTTTGAATGGGGGAAATGTTTTTAGTTGATCTGTTATTTTTAAGTAAATAAATGTTATTTTAGTTTGACTCAAGATCATAAATTAATATCACTTTCTGTTTAAATTATTTTCAAATCAAAGAAAGATGATACAATTTTTACAAGTAAATTACAAAGAATAAAAATTATTGAAAAAATTTCGATAAGACCAGCAAGGAGAATGCGCATTTTTATAAAAAAAAATGCATAGCCGTGAAAGGTATCGAACTCGAGACCTTCTGAGTTTAAACCTTATTTTAACAAAATATTGTAATTTTTATAAAATCAGTGCTCTTCCAGTGTATTATTTTTTGAACTATTGTCAATATCTGTCTGGGATCTTATTTAATCCCAAATAAATGGAGATCTTACATAGTACCCAAATATAATGCGGGATCTAATTTTAGCTGTCATTTTTCTGGATAGTTTTAGATGTCAATCTCCAAATATATTGCTGTTTCTAATTCGATCTGCAAATCCCCAAATATATCACTGGATTTAATTCGATCTGCAATTTATCGGAAAAGTTAAGATCTTACGCAATCCCGAAGTATATTACTGGATCTAATTTTATCTGTAATTTTTTGGATAAATTTAGATCTTACTTAATCCCCAAATATATTGCTGGATCTAATTCGATCTGCCATTTTTCAGATAAATTTAGATCTAAGTTAATCCACAAATATATTGCTGGATCTAATTCGATGTGCCATTTTTTGGATCAAATTAGATCTAAGTTTATCCCCAAATATATAGCTACATCTAATTCGATCTGCCACTTTTTCGGATCAAATTAGATATACGTTTATCCACAAATATATTGCGGGATCTAATTTGATCTGCCAAAATTGAGATCAAATTAGATCTAAGTTTATCCCCAAATATATAGATGGATCTAATTGGATCCGCCATTTTTCGGATCAAATTAGATCTAAAAATATCTGCAAATATATAGCTGGATCCGCCAATTTTCGGATCAAAATAGATCTAGGTTTATCCCCAAAGATATCACTGGACCTCCCAATTTTGAGATATAACTTGATCTTAGTTTATCCCCATATATACAATGGGATCTAATACGATATGATTGGATACACCCAATATTGAGATCTAATTGGATCAGCTAGATATTACAGCAGATCTTAAACAATATCAAATTGGATATAATTAGATATTGCGCGAGATCAATTTTTTTAACTCGGGTAGTTGAAGTTTCGCCAATCACAAGCTAAGCAGAAGAGCTAGAACTAGCTAAAATGAATACTATGAATTCTCAGTATTTTATGTTTGTTTCTTCCTTTTTCAGTAACTTACGAAGGTAGTTAAAATTTACATTCTTTGTAAAAATTAATTTTATTTTCATTTGAAACAACAAAATTGCAAAATTTCCCGGGGTATATTGTTTCCTCCTTTTCACAAGTATAAATTTCTAAAATCTTAGAAATTTTTAATAAGTACGAACAAAGAAAAAATATGCCATTTTGCAACCGAAATTCGGTTACATCTACAAAAATAGTTCGGTACAAGTGAATATAGGTTATCATAATAAAATTCGGTTTATACAACTGAATTTTAGTTGCAATACCCAAAATAGCTAGGAATCACAATCCAATATGGTTTCACCAACCGAATTTATTGTTTTTTTTTTTATTCCCTTAATAATTATTTAACATTTGAAATTATATGTAAAAAGAATATTAAATATAATACTAATGCTAGACATTTATAGCTCCTAGTCGGAGCATAGGGCGGAAACAAAATCAGTCTATCGTTGCCTATCTTGCGCCAATAGTTTGACCTGTTGCCATGTTCCCCTAAATCGATGTTCAGCATGAATACATCTTATCCACGTTGTAAAGGGTCTTTATTGGTCGCGACAACCAAAATAGGCTTAGCAATTCGGTTGGCAATTTTTTTTCTGTGTGTAAGTTTTAAAACCTAATTTCAAGTTTTTCTTTTTCTTATTTTTTTATGAACATTCTAATACTTCTGCCTTGAAATTAGTTTGTCAGCTCAAATGTAGTGTTTCTAAAATTCGTTGTTATCCACCTAAAGTATAACTACTCGTTTTTGATTAACATTTACCAGTAGTCTTTTCACTATTGCCATTGTTTTTGTAGTTGTTGCTAATGTCTTTAGTGATGTTTTGAAGAAAAACTAAAGAAAAAAGCAATCTAAACAAAACGCATTTTTTTTCTCTACCTTCATTGTCCAACATATGCCAAAGCAGCAGCACGTACAAAATATTTGAAATGTCTACTTCAGTAAACTTTAGCTATTCTTTACTATATTTAACATTACAATGGTCTTTGGTAATAATACCGTAAGAATCTATACATAACTTAAACTTATACGCGCTTTCGTTCACTTACATACAAATAGACACTTTGGTACGCATGAAAGTTAAGTTTTTTTTTTTAGTTTTGTATCTACTCTTCAACATAGTTTTTAATTTTTTTTTTCAAACAATACATATTTGTATTAAATATAAGTTTTATTTTTTTCTTCTTATGCATTACAGATGTCAATCTACAATCTTAACAATCTGATGCGTGCATTTATGTCATAATAACTTCATTTGGTAGCAGTAAAGTGAATGAATAGTTGTGCTAGTAGTGCAAAGACTACTCGGCATTTAACCATGCCAACCAATGAGATAGATCGGCAGACAGAAAGACAGACAGACAAACAAAACAAACCATCGATCGAGCAAACACATAGCCCAGACAAACATTATATTATATTTACCGGCTTTTTGTGCCAAAATTGGTATATAAACGTCTCACATATACTTTTAGACATTTATTTAACAATTTTCTGTATTAAGTATGTCTAGTTTTTTTATATCAATTTCTATACTATTTACTTGTTTAAAGTCTCTGTATTTTTTTTTTGTCATAAACTTAAGGTAATCTTTTTAAGAAAACACGAGTAGTTTATGGAATATAAGTTTATTTTAAATATATTATAAGACATGGGTGTTGTTTGTAAGAAAATTAACCTAAATTGTTGTGGTATAGGTAAAAAAGAGAAAATATTTATCTTTTTGTTAAGTATTTCCTTAAAGAAAAGTGAATAAGCAGAACGTGCTGGCATTGCTGGGTATATGAAAATTAGCTACCCAGGTAGAAAAATACAAACGGCACAATGTCGGCCCGGTATTGGAGATGGTAGTACATGTACTGGCAATGCGTCGGATTTTCACTTTCACTGTACTGGCATGTTGTCGAAATGATAACACCAATAAACGCTTGGCCGTAGTTATTTCCCAACGTTGGTGCAGGCTCGCGATTTTATTTTTTTGGTATTATCCCAGTACATTTAATAACAAATTTAGTAGTTTGCTAGTACTTTACTGTCCTTTTATTGTACATCACAGATTTTTAATGTATTCTTTCGAAACTTCACAAGAAACTTCTCTTACATTAATAATTGTGTAATAGATGCAAAAATACATAAAATTGTTAATTTAAATAAATTAAAAAAAGGTCGTTAATTTTCAGAAAACAGTACTGGCAAAGCACGTTTTAGGTAGTACCGGCATTTCGTAAAAAACAGTGCTCTCCCAGTACAATTTTTGTTGCAACGTCGGAAATTTCTACCTGGGTAATTAAGTAAATGAGGTGTTTTATACAAAAGACTTAAGACACAAACTTGGAGGGTAAGTGTAAAATATGGAAAAATCTAATTTAAGAATATTTCAAATCGTTTTATCATATTAATTAGAGCATATCGTAAAGTTACAATTCTTATTATAAAAATTAATTAAAATTCAAAATTAAAACCGACCCTTGGAAATTTTATAAAGAATAACTGAGATTTTTTATTCTTTGAAACTGGGGTGTACCATTTGGACCACTTAAGTGTATTTTTTTAAACATTTTTTTAAGCTGGATGGTATAAGCATCTCAATTGATATTAATGCTCAAAATATCTTAAAATCCCGGAAACAGTTTTCTTGAGTGTTAGATTTTACACTATAATAGAGGGCGCAAAATTAAATTTTTTTTAAACAACATTTTTGTGAGTAAAGTGTTCGTAACCGTTGCATAGGATTACCCTAATTATTGTAGTATAAGAATTAATTCCTAAAGAACTTTTCTAAAGTTTTTACAGAAAGAAGAAAACATTTTGATTGGAAAATTTAACAGACACAAGGGAGTAACCAGACTGCCGCAGTTTCGTCTCACCCAAAGGCTCATTATTGGTTAGTTTTATGTGTCAAAGTATTTTTAATTGTTAAATTACCTCTTTATGAACAATTATTTGTGTATACCATGACCCGGAATTGAACCGGTAACCGAAAAACGTTGGTAAAATATTTGTATACAAATTTCAATCAGACTTTACTATTTTGGTACTGATTTTTTAACAATTTTGTTTCTAGTAATAATTTTTGCTATTCTCTTACTACAAATAACTGATTTTTTTCTACTATTTTTCTAATTTTCCAAAACCGAGTACTAGACTTAGCAAAACAAAGTGTATACTTAAGGAAATTTTATTTAACAGAATTCGTTGATTTTTAGAATTCTTGTTTAGTTTATATTTGTTATTATTGATACATTCTTAGTTTGGCAAAAAAACTCGTAAAACTTTATTGTATCTCCAATGCATAAAAAGTAAATAACTGGAGAACCGTTTGCATTTTTAATCCAAATTTCAAGTACGGTGAAGTAATTATACATATTTTGCAATCGATGGAAAAGAAGTTTTTGTTTTATTAAATTGGATTTTGTTTTTACTTTTATAATTTTTTTTTTTTTTTTTTTTGTTTTATTTTATAAATTTTTATTTTGTACTACACTTTGTTGCTTTCAGTAGATTGATTTTAAATTTCAGCTTACAACAATTTACTGAAATTAAATAGCATCTACTAATTACACTGTGAGACAAATGGTAGGGGTCAGTGATCGGGAAGAGTTCAAACTACCGTGGAAAGTTATATCGATAAAAAAGAAGTTATACGTGTCCCGGCGTTTCGCTGGTTCACCCCTAGGAATCGAGATATATCTTTTTTTTGACATAACTCGAGAACCACTAGTCCGATTTTGCTCAAACAATTTTAAAAAAATTAAAATTACAATTCCTTTAATCTGTTCATATAACGTTTTTCTATATACTCAACAGTTTTGCCGGTAAAAATAAATGTATGAAGAAAAAAATATTTTTTGCCTAAAATATTAAAAACGAGTAAAAAGGTTAAAGTCGGGCATGCCGACTATACAATACCCTGCACCAGTCTGGTTAAAAGCCAACTAATGTTTGGATCCGAAATTCGAATGGGTTAAAATGGGGCTTGTGTCAAAATTTTCTATAATGTGAGTCAGCGCACCAAATTTCATTAAAATATCTTAATATTTGCGACCTGCAGTTTGTAACCAAGCAAATTTTGGGGGAACCCTTATACGGGCACTAGGTCTAAACATGGACCGGTGTTAAGCAAAATCAATAGGCTTCATCCTTTGGCTGACATAGGTCGGCGTGCCAAATTTCATCAAAATATCTTAATATTTGCGACCTGCAGCGTATAAACAGTATAACTTTGGTAGGACCCTTATATGGGCACTAGGTCTAAACATGGACCGATGTTCACTAAAATCAATAGGCTGCGTTGTTGGGCCAACATAGGACTGTGTATCAAATTTCATCAAAATATCTTAATATTTGCGACCTGTAGAGTGCGCACAAGAATGCATGGACAGACAGACGGACGGACATCGTTAAAACGAAATAAAAAAAGTTCTAAGCCGATCGGTATACTATAAGGTGGGTCTAGGACCAATATTTTTTGGTGTTACAAACATCAGCACAAACTTATAATACCCTGACCACATAGTGGTGTAGGGTATAAAAAGTAATAAACAAAAGGTTATTGATTTTTATGGTAGCGGTAACAAACATTTATTTTTACCGGCAAAATTGTTGAGTATATAGAAAAACGTTATATGAACAGATTAAAGGAATTGTAATTTTTAATTTTTTTTAAATTGTTTTAGCAAAATCGGACTAGTGGTTCTCGAGTTATGTCAAAAAAAGATATATCTCGATTCCTAGAGGTGACCCAGCGAAACGCCGGGACACGTATAACTTGTTTTTGACCGATATAACATTTCCCGTTGGTTTCATCCCATCCCGATTTTGACTGTCGCATAGTGTTATTTATACTAATTTCATTGCACTAAAATTATTAATATTTAATGAATTTTGTAACTGATTTTGTAAAGTTGATTTTGAGTTGCAGTTTACAAAAATTTCACTGAAATTTAGTAGCGGCTACTAATTTTATATTGCAAATCAGTAGATATTTATTGGTAAAATTTGCACAAAAAAAAAAACCGTAGGGCTCAAAACAGTTAACCCTTTTTTGACCCCAACTTTAAATGCCTGGGAATTTTCCCACCAAACTTCTTGTAAATGCTTATGGTTTCGCAGCATGCCCTAGCGGAGATGTTTGGAATTAAAGTTCAAAAATTAATATGCTGCCGGTCCCGAACGGGTTAAGATTTTTTAAAAATTTTAATTTTATATTTTTTCTACTACTAAACTCTACATAAAATTTTTTGATTTTTTGAATTTTATTCATCACACAATTTTTGAGACTAATTGAAACAAAAAATTAATTTTTCCTTAAATTTTGCTGTAAGAAAAAATGTGTGTTGACACTATGAAAAATAGCTCGCAAATGAACACTATTAAAGACTGCTATATGAAATTATACATAGATATTCTAGAACTTCAATGCTACTGAGTAAAAAAATTTGTTAGAAAAAAAAAATAAATATAACGGGAGTTATAGGCACAAAACAACGAAGTTGCTTGTAGGCAACTGGCAAAAACTGAATTATTAAATATAAATTTTAAAACAGCGATTACTCGAAAAAGATCCATTAAAACATTTTTCCTTGCCAGATTCTGAATCAATGTATTTAGGTACAATAGTTTATACGAAAATATGAATTGCCAGAAAAGGATCTCCAAACACATAAAATTTGGCTTATAATGTTATTTGTACACTGATAGGAATAAATCTGTAGAAGTAGCAGAAAAAGCTACTAAAAATAACTTAAAACTGTTCTTGCAAAAGAACTATTCAAATTAGCAGATTTTTTGTTAAGTACTAGTTAATTAAAAATCGCGCAAATAAAACTTTTAACTTTATAGAATTTTAGTTCTATTTGAAATAGCTTTTAGTTATTTAAAAATGACAAACAATACTTTAACCCTGCTAAAATATTTTCTGAATATTAATAGGGTAATAATAGCAAAACAAACTGTCTACAAAATTTTCGTTATTTTTGAGTTCAATTTAGTTCAATCAAAACAGCAGTCTATCCTGCTATAGTATGCAAAAAAAAAAATACCAAACTCTTGATTTCAATTACAACAAAACAAAGAAGATTTGAAAATTTTAAATTTTGAATGAGGGGAATGTTTAGCTGATCTCTTATTTTGGTAAATGAATGAATGAATGTTTTTTATTTTGACTCTAGATCATAAATTAATATCACCTTCTGTTTAAATTATTTTTCAAATTAAAGAAAGATGATATAATTTTCACAAGTAAATTATAAAGAATAAAAATTTTTTGAAATAATTCGATAAGGCCAGCAAGACAGAATACGTATTTTCGGCTTTCGCTACAAAGACATCATCAGTGTCATTTGCCTTGAGTGGGGTAATAATTGATAATTGTCTACTTATGTGACAGTTAAAAGCAAATGGAATATGTTAACAACAACAATGCAGGTTAAGCTTTTACTTTCTATTAACTAGAAAATCTCAATCTAAATATAACTAAAATTTTGTAACAGTTTTATTTCTGCTCTTACTGTCATAACAAAATTTAACTACAATAATAATCTGCTTATTTAAGCAGTTTTTTTGCAAGGTAATTTTTTACTACACTAATAGAAAAAAAATCTGTAAAAATTTAGTTAAAACTACTAAAAATCGGTTACAAATTTTGTTACAGAAAATTACTAAATTAGCAGCTTATTTTTGTTATATATTTGTAAGATAAAAACAGCAAAAATAAAACTGTTAAATATACGGAACTTTAGTTATATTTGAGTTAAATTTTTGTTAATACAAATTAATTTGCAAAAAAATTCTTAATAATCACAAAAAATTAAAATTTTCAAAGATTTTTCCCAATTTTTTTTTTAATGCAAACAAAAATTGAAACTTTTTAAAAAAAATTAGTTTACAGTTTTTTTTTGCAAATATTTCTGTTGATTTTAGCAGGATAGACTGCTATTTGTATTCTACTAAAATTTGCTTAAAAACAAAAAAAAAATTTTTAATAGATTTGTATAAAAATTTTTATGTTTTTGCGATTTTTGATCTAATATTTAGCAAAATTTTCTGCAGATTTTATAGTTCAATTTTTCATTTTGAATTAACTTACGAGTTAACTTAAATATAACTAAAATTCTGTTGCATTAAAGGAATTCAATATGCTAAAATCCCAAACGTATTTAACAAATTGTGAAAAATAATCTGTTGAGGCATGTCCCTATCCGGACATCGCACTGTAGGCCAGCATCATCGAATTTTGGCAAAAACGAGAATATTAAGTATATGAGACTAAAAGATATCGCAAAGGGGGGTTTGGTTGTTGCTGATCACGAATATGAAATAAAAAATATAAAATTAAAAATGGCGGATCCAAGATGGCGGCCATTAATTTTTAGTTTTTAATATATTGGACTTAAAATAATCAATTATATAGATCTAGTATCCGCTGATTAAAAATCTGAAATTAAAATTTAGAAATTCAAAATGGCGGATCCAATATGGCGACAAACTATTTTTTCATTAAATTTCTTATGTCGCCTGATTTACTTCAAATTTCCACCAGGGGAAGTTTTTGGGTAGCAGATTACGAATCTGAAATCAAATTTTAAAAATTCAACATGGCGGATCCATAATGGCGGCCATAAATTTAAAATTGTTATGTATTGGAAAATAAATTACACTGTACAAAAAAAAAACGGTTCTGATGACAACTAATTCTGGCAGAGGGACCAAAGAAAAATATAAGTATGTATCGGCGTTTTAAAAGTTTTCGTCTGGCCCTATGTTTTTAGGGGGCTAAAATTTCCCGTCTTTTGAAAATGTTTATTGTGAATCGGCATAGGAAACCATGTGAATCTTCCATTTTAGGTAAAGGATATGTTCAGCGAACTTATGTAAAACACTACGACGGACATTTTTGTGGAACATTTTAACCCTCTAACTCTGCAATTAAAGGGTATCTTTTGGCCCTTTTTGAAAAATGTCGAAAAAGAACCATAACTTGAACAGTTAGAGGGTTAAAATGTTCCGCAAAAATATTTGTCATAAAATTCTACTATAAGTCTCTGAAGACATCAAAGTTGAAAATTTAATTTCAATGCCAGAAATAAGTCAAAACTTAAAATGTGTTTAAGGGTTAATTTTGTACATATTCAGAATTGGCACTCAAATGTCCCACAACTCTGGACTTTAGGGGGCTAGTCTGTGTGAGAAAACCAGAACCTTCATTTAAGGTAATTTTTAGTGCTATTTTTTATAGTTTTTACTAAGACTCTGGAATGTTGGAAATCAGGGAGATCTGCAGGTACTTTTTCAGTTAAAGGGCAAAATCTCGAAAGTTTATGAACGGTCGCAAACGGTCGCAAAAACCTAGATAGAAGACATCTTATAGAACACATTAGCATTCAAGTTTTTAAAATATCTATTGGAACATTTTGTAGCTTTTTTTTTGAAAATTTAGGATTCTCAAAAAATCCCACATTTTTGAGGTAAAATTAAAAATTTTTTTACTTTTTTTATAAATACTTAACAGCTTTCTATTTTTTTTAAGAACTAGTTTTATTTTTATAAGTTGAGATTGTTTTTGTAACAAATTATTGTTTATTTATAATTTTTTTATTGTATCATTAGTAAATAAAAAAATGTCACAAAATTAAAAACTTTGACTTTGGACTCTCGCCAACTAACAACGAGTAACCACATTTATACAATATTTCACTCACAAAATATTCAACAATCCTAGATTTTGAATATATAAACATATTTTCTATTTACCTGAATTGTACTTTTGGCCAAAAAACAGAGATGCTGGCCCACAGTGCATCGTCAGTGCACGATGTTTTTAGAATTTATGGAAATATTTGTTAAGTTAAATTACAAACTCAATGAGAATTTCTTGTTCTCGTCTAGGAGCGTTTTAAAACATTCAAAATATCAAAGAAAAAACAAAAACAACTACAAATAAATTACCACAATTTGCTCTGTCATCTTCCAATATATTACTCTGTTTTTTTGATAGATCTAGCAATGTAGTGACATCCATTCATGTATAAACACCAATAGAAAACAGTGTTTTCTAAAGTGTCAGTAACATTTAAATTTGCACAAGCACTTGCATATTAATTTTTTTTTTAATTTATTTTTATCGTAATATACATTAATTGCATTAAAGGAATTAAATGTGCTAATTCTGTTTATTTAACAGTTTTATTTTTGCTGTTCTTATTTTATTACTCTGCCTCCCAGCATGCCTATAATTGGGCAGTGGAGATGGCAATTTGCCTGCTCGTGGGATGTATTGAGAGATCTCTCGAGTAAAAGTAGTACATTTTGAAGGCTTTTCTGGATATATAAGGCGCTTTTAATAACATCGAACCCAATGCGGTCGGGCGTGCCATACGGGATGATACCATGACGGAGTTCATCATGAGCTTGCTGGGCATATGGTGATTGTATCCACGCTCGACGCATCGACGGTATCTAGAGTGGCGGTGAGAGACACCCCACAGGGGTACGTACTGTAGCAGCTATTCTAGAATGTGACCATGAATCGTCTACTGCTGCAACTTGACGATGTGGTTTTTAGGGTGGTTGCTTATGCGGATGATGTGGCAATTACGGTATCGGGTAAATATCCAGATATTTTTTTGAAGCTCTTGTAGTCCTCACTAAAACTTCTTTTTTCTGCCGTTTGTACAGATTTATTTCTATGAGTGTAATTTTTAGACTTTCTCTAGTAGGGTAACAAAACTACTGAGGAGGGTTATAGAAAATCGTTAGAACCAAAATAAATGCTTTTCTACTTGTCCAATAGCAACTTTAGATTTTTAGGGTCATATGAATAATCACTTTCAAAATTTATAAGCCCACTTATAAAACAACTTTTCCATACAAAATTCAGTTTGTAAACATGATTAAGGTTTTCAAATTACTATGTATTTAAGGTGTATTTAAATTTCTAAAAAATTTACTCTCTCAGCGAGAAAACTAGACTCAAAAAAAGAATAAATAAATAACACTATGCGACAGTCAAAATCGCGATGGGATGAAACCAACGGGAAATTTTATATCGGTCAAAAACAAGTTATACGTGTCCCGGCGTTTCGCTGGGTCACCCCTAGGAATCGAGATATATCTTTTTTTTGACATAACTCGAGAACCACTAGTCCGATTTTGCTCAAACAATTTTAAAAAAATTAAAAATTACAATTCCTTTAATCTGTTCATATAACGTTTTTCTATATACTCAACAGTTTTGCCGGTAAAAATAAATGTTGTTACCGCTACCATAAAAATCAATAACCTTTTGTTTATTACTTTTTTTTAATATTTTAGGCAAAAAATATTTTTTTCTTCATACATTTATTTTTACCGGCAAAATTGTTGAGTATATAGAAAAACGTTATATGAAAAGATTAAAGGAATTGTAATTTTTAATTTTTTTAAAATTGTTTGAGCAAAATCGGACTAGTGGTTATGTCAAAAAAAAGACCACCAAAGGTCAAATCGATATATCTCGATTCCTGGGGTGACCCAGCGAAACGCCGGGATACGTATAACTTCTTTTTTACCGATATAACTTTCCCCAGTAGTTTGAACCCTTCCCGATCACTGACCCCTACCATTTGTCTCACAGTGTAATTAAATAAATAATTCCAAAGCCCTCTTATTTTTGAAATAAAACTGATTGGCATATTTAACTTGTTTGAGTTTTTTTTTATAAAAAAATCACGCTATTTACGAATGTCAAAAGAACCAGAAATTCTTCAAAATATGAGGAAAATAATTTTATCCAAAAAATTATTCAAATTTCAGTTACAAAATAAGGGAAAATAAGCTGTTCTTGAGCCAAGCAAAAAACTCAAAAAAAAACATTATTTTAGGATAAATAAAAATTTTGAAAACCCAGTCGGCAAACACTCTCAAAACAAAATCAAAAATGAGCTCTACGAATATAACTAAAAATTAAAATTTTCGTATGAAAGTGGTTCATTCAAAAGATCCTTCATTTTGGACTCAAAAATTACTAAGAAAAATTAATGTGTCAAGGAAAAATTCCCTCATAAATTGGAGTCTTTTCTCACTCGTTTTTGAGTCTTCAAAATAATCGAAGATTTCCCTGGTATATTGGAACCTTTCATGAGTCTCTTTTGAGTCTAAAAACTTAAAACGTGTGATTCTTTGAAAATAAGCTCTGATTTATGCTTTTTAATTATTTTTCTGAATTAAAAAAACCATGTGGTAAACGATACGTTTAGATTCGTATTTTTTTATTAAAAAAATTTCTTCAATTTAATAATACAATTCACATCAAAAAAAATATAATTTACCACAAAACTCAAATGAATTCAGCTGTGCTTTAGTATTATTTTATTCTAAATTTAGGCGATCTAATTTTATTTAATAGCTTTTATACAGAAAAATATAAAATTGTTGACAAGATACAAAACATTCAAAAACAATTCCTCGTCTCCAAAAATACTAATTTTTTGAGCAGTTCTGGATTGTTCATAAAACATTTCTATTTTCATAATTTTCTGAGTCATTTCTGACTTATTTTTTGGAAACAATAATTTCCCACTTAAGCACAGTAAATTGTTCCGATTTCACGTGAAAAAACTGTTATACTCCATATACAAAAATTTAATTCCAAAATAAGAGGGCTCAAAAATTAATCAGCTTTTACAGTCAATTCGGCGTCATTTATTTTGATGGCTCCGAAATTTGTTGGCTTGGAATATATTTCGTCAATTTTCTTTTAAACCAAAATAAATGAACATTTTATTTGTGCGCGGATTTATATTTATGTCATCCATGAATGATAACAACATTTACGGAAAAAAGTATGTCAAAAACAGGACCATCTATAATTTAAATTTTAATTATTTATTACCAATAGTAATTAATAAAAAAAAACCTTAAATACAAATTTGCACCCTTATCTCATGGTTTTATTGTTACAGAGATATATTTAAAAAAATTAAAAATTAATTAATTTAAATCGAAAATCCCTCAGAATAGACTCAAAAATTATAATTATTCTGACTCAAAATTGAATCAGAAAATGCTCAAATCTATGAGAGAAAGGTTTATTAATTTTTTGGACTCAAAAAAGACTCCAATCTTGAAGGAAATTTTTCTGAGTCATTTTTTAGTCCAAAAGGAAGTCTCATATGAAAAGTTTCTAAAATTTTTTTTGTACTACATTATTCATAAATAGTGATTGTTAAAAAGTCTTTCATGTTCCGTACTAATTCCATAATTCGATGGCGTTTATAGGTGGCAGTATATTAAATCAAAAGACTTAGGAAACAAACTAATATATTAGCTAGATCTCAATACTTCATAATTAGTTCCATAAATTTTCTTTAAACGCAGCTCATTATATATTTTTCTCAACGAATTTGTTCCAGTTTATGTAGCTTCTTAAGTTACTACCGTTCATAAAGTCGTGGGAAATTTTCCTTATTTTTCTAATGGAATGTCAAGGCATTTTTTCTACGAAATTCTTTTTTTTCTGTTTTCTTTTTTGTTTATCAATATTTTTTTTTTTTGTTTAAAACATACATAACTTTGACCATAATTTGATACTAATTAATACATTTTTGCCATATTTGTTCAGCATTAAATAATTAATTATTATGTTGTGCAAAGCACGCACTCGGTGGTGTTGACTATAAAAGGTTGTACAAAACACTAAAGCCGCTGTGTTAAGTAATTACCACTTAAATGATAATTGGCTAAATGTTTTTTTAAAATGTCACATGCTTAAAAATAAATGACAAAAAAACAACAAAACGCTAAAGTCAAAACAAACAAGTTAATATAATTCATATTTAAGCCTTTTTGTTGGCTTTTCTTAGGAAAAATATGATTTTTTCTTTTTGTGTGTTGTGTTTCGTTTTAACAACCACCCACTAAAGTGATTTCCTTAAAGTGTTAGTTTTTCACTTTTTTTTTTTCTTTTTCATTATAAGACAAACACTTTAGCTGTAAGTTGTTTTTTTTTTCTGAACAATTTCTTAACTTTGTTTCATTTGTCATATGTTATGTTTATGTTGTTTGTCTATTATGTTTGTTTTGTTGTTGCTGTTGTGGTGTTGTCATTTTGCTTATGTTGCATGTTGCTAGTCTAATCAGTGCTTTAGATCACCTAGTTTTTTTTTTTACATGTTGCAGCAAAAACAAAAAAAAATAGGAAAAACAGAACGACAAACAAACATCTATGCTCATACACTTACACCTTTTTTGTGTTACATTCAACTTATAGACGACTCTTCAAGTGTAGAAGACAAACAAATACAAAAAAGTGGATTTTCTGCATTAATGTCATGTTATACAACCAGGCTTACGTTTCTGCCGGAGACATCGTTTATTCGCTTGATGATGCCAAACCAGACAAACATTATTGTGCACACAAACATGTAACACATGACAGTAACAAAGCATACAATGTCAAAACAGATTTTTAATTCTACAATTTTTTTTCTCTTGCAATTTGCACTAGTTTTTTTTTTTTGCAAAATATGTTTGAAGAGTTAACATAATTTGGTTTAAAATTAAAAATTCATTCTCACGGATAAATTTTTTCTAGAGTTTGAAGTCAACTAAAAATGGTTCTAAAAATATTGCTCAATATTACATAATACCGAAGAACTTCTTATCAAATACTAAACAACTTCTTGTTCCAGTATTTGCAGTAAATTAGAACACTAAACTAAAAAACGATGAAAATGCTAAAATAGCTAAGAAAAATATAGCTAAAATGGAATCGCTAGAAATAGAAAACCATTAGATTTTTAGTTCTGACCAAAATTTAAAGAATTTACCAAAAATTTAACAAAAAATTTCTGAAATTATAAAAAAAAAAAAAATTTAAATATAAAAATCTCTAGAACTAAAAAAGTAGCAAAACCACTTCTTTCATTACTTCAGAAGTATCCGTTAGTGTATTTTTACTGTTTTTTAGAAGTAATGCCGAAAAACTTTAAAAAAATCCCTTCTTTCATTGCATCTAAAGAATATTTTTACAGCTTTTTTAAAATTAATTCTGAATAACATCTAAAAAATCACTTATGTATTTCCTTGTAAAGCAATATTGTTCTAAAAGGGATCCTACAGTTTATTTCCAAAGCCATTATCGTGGGTTCGATTTCTAGTGGGACCAACATTTTATAATAATATTTTTTTTTATTTTTTTTAATATTTATAATTACATAGTTCATTTAAATTCAATATTTTTTTAATTTATAAAAATATATGAAATAAAAATTATGAAAATTTTTAACTTGTGCAAATAGCACTGCAAAAATATTGAATTGCAGTGCACCTTTTGCATTTGTTTAATAAGAATTTTTATTAAAGAGAAGAAGACATAATATCTCGCAATGACAAAGTGGTGTTTTTATGCCAGTCAATTTTCATAGCAAAGAATAGCTCAACGGCCGAGGGCTAAACTACAATCTTGAGGTCGCAAGCTCCTTGGCGGCAATAAGAAAATATTTATAAGGAAAAAAATTTTTTCAAACTTTCAATTGATGAAAGAAAATATAAAATAAAAAATTTAAAAGAATATGAAAACTTTTAAAAATTGATGAAACTTTAAAATTTCTTAAACTTGTGAAAAAGAATCGCTTTACAAGGAAGGCATCCCCATAGGTTTTGTCTGTACATTATTTTTTTCGCTACTATCACATACTCGACTGGGTGACAGTCACTGCCTGTTTTTATAAAAACAATCAGACGAACTCGTTAAAACATTAGTGTGAAAAACACAAACTTGAAAAGATTTATCATTAAAATTTTTTAGCCGGATTTGTTTTACATGGAAGTCCTAACAAATTTGTGCAAACATTTTGAAACAAAAACGTTTTTAGATTAGTGTTTTTCACAAAAATTTTTTAACGAATTCATTTCATTCTTTTTATAAAAACACCCAGTCTTTGTCCCGCAGTCGGGTATGTGATAGTAGCGAAAAAAATAATGTACACGTATTTTTTAGCGACCCAATCTAATGTTTAGGTGTTAAAGAGTGAAATCAAAAATTACCTAATTTTAGATTTTTTTTTAATTTATAATTTCAAAGGAAAATAGACAACTTGGTTTAAAAATGCCACGCATCTACTGGTATAAAAAACATGTCCGTACATGGTAAAATGTTTTTGTTATTTAATTACGGTGGGTCTCATACTGCAGGTTTAAACTTAGGTTAAAAGTTAACCCAAAAATTTGTTGTTGTTTTGTGTATATTTTTTTGATATTTTATTTTGTTTTTAGTTAAGTTAAAGTTAAACCTACAGTATGAGACCCACTGTTACTATTTAGTTTTTTTTTAATAGCGCATTTGAGTGCTTCAATTGCCAAATCGATTAACTCCACTTTCACAAGTTTTTAAAACTTTAATTTCAAAACACTATAGCTGTATTTTGTCTCATGCCTATCAACGTTAAATATTTAACCTCCTCACTCCTAAAGCTTTTTACATACTTAGTATACTGAAACCCACCCGGGTGGGTTCTTCATATTTTACACACATTTTAAATAAAAAAATGCATTTACTCCAACATATAATGGGTTACATAATGGGTATATGAAGAAGAGATGAAAAAAAGAATAATAACAAAAAACTATAGAAAGTATGGCTAACAATATATACCGTGAAGCATAAGCATAAATATGCATAATTTCTTGTTCAAACTTCTTGTAATTTGTATCAACAAAGTATTTAAAAAAAGGACTAAAAAAAGGACTAACAATGAATAATAAATTTTAGATAAATTTGTCAAAATATTATTAAATTTTGAATAATAAATGAATAAAAACAATATTTTTAAAAAGTAATTATGCTTTCTGTACTATTTTTATACCAAATAGTGAAAAAAAAACCAATATTCTGAAACAAGTCCCCTGGGTGGGTTTCAGGCGACGACGTAGAAAAATTGAAAAACTGAAGAAAAAAATTATAAAGAATATTCGGATCTTGAATAATTTAACAGTTTCTGATAAAAGTAAAAAAATTAGTCACTGAGTCGAAAGCATTTTTTGTTTTGACCAAAAATCGTAAAGTTATCGATTGTTGAAAATCTAAAAAACCTACCCGGGTGGCTTTCAGGAGTGCGAAGGTTAAAGCAAATCTTAGTTAAACCGATTGTAGTTTAAAAAATTTTTAAACAGGTTATGTTTATACTTGTTCCTTGTAAGTAAGGTGTTAGTTTAGTTTTCATCTTAAGGGGGGTATCGACTCTAGGAAAAATTTTGTTTTCGAATTTTTTTTATATTTTATTTGGATAGAGCATATTCTTCAGTATATGCCCAGAAAATATCAATAAAAAATCCGAAGAAATAAAATTTCCACATGTTTTTTGGTAAAATATATTTAAGTCACAAAGTAATATTCTATGCACTAACTTTGTACACAATATTTTTTGGGAGCGTTTTTTATAATTGCGTTTATTAAAAATCTTACTTCGCATAAAACAGCAGAACAAAAAAAAACTACATCCAAAGATGCAAGAATTGCACGCAGTCTTTAAAGAAAAGCCAATAAAGATTCCTCGATGGTGGGCGAATGCACGTTATATGGGGCAGGTACTGATGGCTTTTTAAAGTAAAAGATTTTGACCGAAATGAAATGTCTAATAAATTCTCTACCATCGTTTTTAAGAATATTTGGGATAATATATAAAATACTCTTTATCCGATTCTTCCGAAATTTGGGAAGAGACTGCTAGATATAAATTTTGTTCATACACGCTTTTTTGAAATTTTGCTGCTCTCTTAGCGTAAAATTAATTTTGAACTTTAAACGCGTTTTCCCACAACCCTGAGTTTAAAATCGGCTACCACTGTACAGCCAAGGCGGGTTAACCGATTTCGATCCGGGGTTTTTTCTTTCGTAGACAACAAAAAACTCTAGTCCTGATCGTGGCTCTTTTTTTGAATTTTGGTCAAATAAATTTAATATCCCCGAGAAAATATGTTTTTTCTCGCTTTTTTGGAATTTTTAAGTTTGTGTTGCAACTTTGTTAAAAAAAAATTTTTTAAATAAAAATCGGGCTACGATAATGACTAGAGAATTTATCTGGGATTAAGAATCACTTTACATTTTTATTTTCCGATAATTAATGAAGGCTGCACAGTGGCCGCCGATTTTGCCTTTCTTAAAAAAGGCCAGTAATGAAGTGGCAACTCTGGCGATTTTGGCTGAGGAAATAAAAAACTGATATTTTTTAAAAATACTAAAATAACATGGTTTTGATATAAAAAAATAAAATATTAAACATATTATTAATTGAATTTTTGACAACCGTTCAAATATGCCCTTTAAAATGCTGTTGTTACAGTATTTACCCCCCTTAAATGCGTTTTTATATACTTTGGGTTTTTCTAGGAGTTAAGGGATATAGTTAAGTCGAAAACACAGCTTATATTAAGTCCTAACTGCATAATATTCAAAACAAATTTCTCTGATAATAAATATGAACATATCGTTTTTTTAGTTTCCAATTTAACAAGAATTTAAAAAACTATATATACTTACAATTAAAGGAATTAAATGTACTAAAATCCCAATCGAATTTAACAAATTGTGAAAATAATCCGTTGTAGGCATGTCCATATCCGGATTTCATTCTTACCTAAAGAAATCGTCAGGGGACAATGCACAGTGCTTTGTCCCATAGACAAAAATCAAAAAAAAGTTGTGTCTCCGATTTCCGATTTCGACGAATATATTTCTTTTATATATATACTAAAATTACTTAATATTGTAAATATTATCCTTCCTGGTATAACTCATTATGTCTACACTAGAGGTCGCTAAATTCGCAAAATTTTTAACATAGAATGTAAGGAAAAAAGATGAATTTTTTTGATCTTACAAAAAAAATAGATAAAAATTCAATTTTAGAGGTACTTAAAAAAAATTTTTTTTTAATATTTGAATATATTCGAAAATAAGAAAATTGTAAAAAAATCTACAATTAACATATCAAATTAATTTTTATATTTTTACAATATTTTTGCTGGGAGCCTAAAAATATCAAAAGTTAAATGGAACTTTAAAAAAAATTAAAGTAATTGATTTTAAAACATTTAAATTTTTTGTTATGCTCTTATAATTCTATATAAGAAAAAGTAAAGAAAAGAACCAATTTCTTAACTTAACTATAAAAAAAAATTTCCCAAATGTCAAAATATGTATTGTTGTAATTTCATCTTTTATGGGTTACGAAAAAGTTTCCATCTTTCTTAGATTTTAATAAAATGTTACAATTTTTTTTCGAAAAATTGAGGTAGTATTATTTTTTAAAAAAAAAAAGTGTAAAATTTGGCAAACCCACATCATCTGTTTCATTAATAAATGCTTAAAAATACCTAATTTTTGGTTAAAATCCTAAAAATTACCAAAGTTTGATAATACATATCTTAAGAAAAATTATGTTAATTGCTTTTCACATTATTTTTTTTTTTGTAAGGACTGCATATTTAGTTATTATATTTAAAAAATATCTACCAATTTTTTTTACAGAAATCAAAATAAATGAATTTTTAAAAGACCCTTTTTTATATATCATTCACGTAATAAAAGCTACATTTTTTAATTAAATTACCAGCTGATAAAACAAAAGTCTATCTTTGAACTTTGGGAGCAAATTTACTAAAGCATTACTGCTAAAAACACTACGAGGAACATTTTTGTGGAACATTCTTACCCTCTAACTATTCAACGAAAGAAAATTTTTTGGCTCCTTTTTAAAAAGGGACAAAAAAGACCCGTAAGTTGAAGAGTTAGAGGGTTAAAATGTACCACAAAAATTTTCCTCGTATTGTTTTACATAAGTTCGCTGAACACATTCTGTACCTAAAATGGAAAATTCCCATGGTTTCTCCCTAAAATTCAGGTTTGTGGGACATTTGAGCGAAATTAGCCCTTAAAAACGTTTTAAGTTTTTACTTATTTCTGGCACTGAAGTTAAATTTTAAATGCTGATGTCTTAAAAGACTTATATTAGATATTCATGACAAATATTTTTGCGGAACATTTTAACCATCTAACTCTTCAACTTACGGGTCGTTATTGTCCCTTTTTAAAAAGGGGCCAAAAAAGTCCTTTTAATTGAAGAGCTAGAAGGTTAAAATGTTCCACAAAAATATTTCTCGAAGTGTTTTACATAAGTTCGCTGAACATACCCTATACCTAAAATGCAGGATCCACATGGTTTCCTATTTTAATTCCACTTAATTTATTTTGTTTAAGAAAAATTATTTTAAGCGTTTAAAAAGTATTTTTTATGAGAGGTATTTTTTTTTTTATTAATGAATCGATTTTATCCAAATTTGGCACAAATATGGCTTCCCAGCCAGCAATTTCGGAGCGCTCATAAATGAGATTCTTAAATGGGTCATAGAAATGATTTTTTGTTTTTTTGAAAACACTCTTTTTTTGGAAGAAAATATGAACCCTCAGAAAATAATCCAAAAAGTTGTCTCTACAATCTAAAAAGCTGTCTCAAAATGAGGGTTCATTTTTCGGACTCAAAGAAGATTCCAAAATTATTTAAATTTATGAGGAAAATTTCAATTTTATACGTTCTTTTTTCTGAGTCATTTCTGAGTACACAGGGGGCTCTTTTAAACGGACCACTTTCATAGGAAAAAGTGGAAAAATGTTTATGTTTTTGGAGCTTATTTCTGAGTCATAATTGATCATCTTTGTTTGCTGGGTTGATCTTTTATAAATTCACGTGCTAAATTCCCTGGCAATCGAATAATTTTTGCAGGTTTTATGAAGATCTTAATATAAAGGCAGGACAAAAAGTCTTTGTTTCGATTTTAATAAAAATTGGCACAAGCGTTTCCAGTTTTATGTGTATCTCAATGGATACTTTTGGTAATTTTTCGTCCATTTATGTAGCTAATATAATATTTTTATATTTCAGGACCTATGGTAGGTGGTCGTGTCCTTGGCCCGATATTAAAAAGATTAAAAATTTTCTTAACTAAGGGCCTCTATGCCAGTGTATCAAATTTCAAAACTCTGTTTCCACTCCTTCTATTTTTGTCCAGTCGTTATATGGGATTAAAGCACTGTGGAGCGTCTGCTTTAAATGACAACAAATCTGGGTTCAAACCCCACACGATGCATGATGATTTTTTTTTTTATTAAATTGAAATAAAAAGAAGTGAAAAAGAACTTCCTTTTCATTGGTTCAAATACACATAATTTGTTTTAAAAAGAACATCTTCCTTCCTATGACAAGCCAATGTTAAATTCATCGGTGAAAAACCCGAAAAAGAACAGCTCCCTATTTAACAGTTGCGGTATTTTAACTACTTCTTATTCCTCACTTTTTTTGGTAAAAGGTGCACTCCAATTCAATATTGTTTTCAGTACTATTTTCATAGGTTCTTAAAACTCAATTTCTCATTATTTTTGTCATAAATTAAATTTTAAAAATATTGAATTTAAATAAATTAATTATAAATATTAAAAACAAAATTAATAATAAAAAAAAAAAGATTGGTCCCGATGGGTATCGAACCCGCAACCCTCTGTTTGGAAATGCCAAATGATACCCAAATCATTTTTTAGGATCACTTTTAGAGAATTTACTCTTTAGAAGCAATACTTAAGTGATTTTTTGGATGTTGTTCAGAATAACTTCTAAAAAAAGCAATCAAAATACACTAACGGATACTTGTGAAGCAGTGGAAGAAATAGTTTGTAAAGCACTACTTCCAATTTTTTTGATGGTACCTTTATTATTTTCCCCACTAACATCATTATAAATAAAAATGAAATTTTGTGTTTAAACTGATGCTTCATTTTTAAGAACTTCGGTAGTCAAACAAGGGTGTGACATATTTGAATTATTATAAATCAGAGGGGCGCTTCTGTAACTTTTTAACGACAAAATTCAATAGTTAAATAGACAAGTTTTCATAGTAAACTGACAGCTTAACTACCAAAATTTTGTAGTTAGAAATTTAGAGAATCCCACTATGGGGTGAAAAAATTAAAAAAATTATTATAAAGCAAACAAACACGTTCAATATTATTGGCCAAAGTTTTTAAAATCAACCAATCGCAACAAAGTATATAAAAATAAAAAAAAATTTTTGAAAAATTTATCAATAATATTGAACGTGTATGCCCTACTTAATAAGAGTCATTTTTTAATTAAAAAATTAAACTATACAAATTAATTAAATATGTGTTTGTTGCTTGAATTGATTTAAATAATTTATAGTATTTTTTTTTCATTTTTAAATACTCACCCACATAATCACAGTGGTGTATACGTCTTTTTTCCAACTCTGGATTATTACGACGATTATAGCGTACCGTACGCACCGTTGGCACTATCAAATTGGCCAAATGAGCAGGTGTAGCGGTCGATGACGATGTTGAATTACTACCGCCCCTTGAGCTAAGATTTGCTGTTGCATTTGAATGATTAGCTGTGTTGCTATTGGTTGATGAATTAACTAAGATTTGAGCACCGGATTGGCCCAATGCGGCTAATGAACGACCCGGACTCATAAGGTGGCCTACAGATGACGAAGAACTAGAATGTAATGTTATAATGTTGGGGCATATGGCAGAAAGTGGATGACCCTGCTGTTGTTGTTGTTGCTGCTGCTGCTGTTGTTGATATGGAGGTGGTGGTGTAGAACGTCGATTGTTGTTATTATTATGTTGTTGTTGTTGCTGCTGGTGCTGCTGATGTTGATTGGCATGAGCTACAGCATGTGCTTGTGCGGCTGCCATTGAACTACCCGGACTTCCGGGATCAGAACTGGGAGGTGTTAATGGTGGTACAAACATATGTCTCGTTGTATTACTACAACTATTACTATTGCTACCACCAGCACCACTACTACTACTGGTTTGTTGTGATTGTGTGGCAGGCATTATAGCAGGTGGACATAATTGTGAATTTTGCAATTGATGCGGTGGTGGTGGGGGAGCTGGTATTTGGTATTTACTATGAAAAGGCTATAAAATATAATAATGATAACATAAATATTAAAATATGGAATAAAATATATTTAAACATGTTTTGTTTTTAATATAGTTAGTTATAGTAAAGAGCAACAAAAATGCAATTAAATGTATTTAGATAAAAACTAAAACTCACCTGACTGCTATGCCATGGATATGTTGTATAATTATTATTATTATGATTGTTGTTGTTGTTATTATTATTATTGAGATTTTTGATATTTTGCAAGGCTGCAGTTGCTGAATTATGAGACCCAATTGGTGTTGCTGTTGTTGGTGTTGTTGTTGCTGCTAGAGGTGTTAGATGGTGTTGATGTTGCTGATTATGTATATGAGGATTATGATGATGGTGTATGGTATTTTGAGCTTGCGTTGTTGCTGTTGTTGTTATGCTTAAACTATCATTTAAATAATTATTTTGCTGATATTGATGTTGATATGTTGAATGTTGGTCCGCTGTCGTTGACGTCGTAGAACCGTTTAAATTTAATAAATTTGTTGTTTCTAAATTAATTGTGGTTTCAGCATTATGACTACTTGCTGTACTGCTACAACGATTTGATTGATTTGGACTATTGCTATTGCTGTGTAATAGTAAATTTTGTTGTGAATGATGAGGGTGATGATGCTGTAATTGATGTTGCTGCTGCTGCTGCTGTTGTTGGGAATGATGTGGAGGTGGTTGTGCATTGAGATTTGTAAACATTGTTGCTAAATGATGTTCTTCGGTTAAACTAGGATGATGTTGATATAAATGTTGTGATTGCTGTAAATGTTGAGGCTGGTGTTGTTGTTGTTGATGATGAGGATGATGGTGTTGATGGTGGTGTTGTTGGCGTGGCAGCTGCTGCTGATGTTGCTGTTGATATCCCTGTTGATTATAATAATGATGCGTGGGTGTTTGTTGTGGTGTCAGCGTTTGCATTGTCATTGTATTAGAAATATTTTCTTTCTTTATCTCCAAAGGACTGAGCAATGGCGTTGAGAGTGTCTCTAGTAATGTCTCATCTATGGCTTCCATTTTTACTTGTGGCAATAATATATTACCTGTTGTTGTTACATGATGTGGGTGGTGATGTTGATGCGAGTTGTTGTTGTTGTTGTTACTATGTTGCGTTGGAGTTGAGCCTAATATCAGAGCATTTTCAGGATCTATATTTTGTATTGAGCTAGCTATTTCTTCCCATAATGCTGGGCGTCCATAAGGATCATCAATATTATTGTAAGGATTACAAAGAGCCTCTTTATTTTTGGTGTCTGCGAAAAAAATAGTGAGAAAAACAAACAATTAGGAAAAAAAGTTGTATTTTTATATTAAAACAAGTAATAGGATTAAAGTTGGTCATGATGACTAAATGATAACCTAAACTATAGTAGGATTTAGGTAATATTCCGGGAAGAGCAACAAATTCAGGGAAGAAAATTTCACAAAGTTATTATATCCTATAGCAAATAGTGTTCAAATACCGATTTCTTCAACATTGCAACACATCAGCTGAAAAGATCCCAGGATGACACATAGATGGCGCCACTAATGAAAAATGCATAAGAGTTTATAGAACTACCAACCTTCAGATGATACCTGTCAAAATTTGATGACAATTCGTTGATCAGTGAACAAGTTGTAGCTATTTTAGTGACGCTGCTTTTGTGATTTTGGAAACAATGGCTTAAAAGCAATTTCGTGTGTTGATTTATCAATGTTTTTTAATGGGAAAAAAACACCGTTCAAGCCAAAGCTTGGCTTGATAAAAGTTACTCGGACTCTGCTCCATCGAAACAAATATTATAAAATTGGGTTGCTGATTTTAAACATGGTCGTACAAACACCGATGACGATGACCGATCAAAAAAGTTCACAAAATCATTTTGGCAGACCGCAAAGTGAAGTTTTAAGAGATATCTGATACCTTAAAAATATTGAAAGAATGTGTCGGCTTTTCTTTTGCATGAACATTTGTCAGTGAGAAAGCTGGGTCGAATCGGCAGTCAGCTGAGTGCAAAGCAACTGACAAACCTAGGAAGCCAATGAAGCAAAAGTCAGCTGATAAAGTTATAGCATCAATATTTTGGGATGCTGCTGATTGCATTGATTGCTTTGAAAAAGACCAGACCATAAATAGCGATCACTACATGGCCCAACTGGTGGGTTTGAAAGAGGAAATCGCCAAAAAAAAACAGCCCCATATGAAGAAGAAAAAATGCTCTTTCCCCAAGACAATGCGCCGTGTCACAAGTCGTTGGCTAACGTGGCCAAATTGCACGAATTACACTTTTCATTGCTTCCGTACCCACCATATTCGCCAGATTTGGCTCTTATCGATCTTTGCCTATTTTCAGACTTCAAAAACGTGCTTGCTGGAAAGAGATTTGGTTCGAATGAAGAGGTGATTGCCGAAACAGAGGTCTATTTTGAGACCAAAGACAAATCATTCTATAAAAAAGGGTATCGAAATGTTTTAAAGGCGTTGGAGTGATTATATCGCTCTTGATGGATACTATCATGCGATGAATAAAGTCGAATTTTGCCAAAAGAAATTGTTGTTTTATTGATTATCAGCCGATGTGTTAAAATTTAACAAAAAATGTCTTTGTGGTAATATTTAGATTTTACCTGCTACAATACAAATATTTCTCATATTTTTAAATATCCAAAATAACAGGTTCGTGTCTTAAGTCTTTCGTTTTTTATATTAATAAATATTTATTTATATTCATAATTTTTAAGTTAAGATATCATATTACTGAATTTCTCTAATCTAAGCAGAAAAAAAAATAATATATCGAAGGCCATAAATTGATATCTTTTAACTGTCAATTTTTATAACTTGCGGTAAGTATGCCAACTGACATCTCTATGATAAAGAACTCAGTTGGCGTATTTAAAGGAAATTAAATAAATAAAGAGGTGTCACCTTCATGGAAAAAAACAAATAAAATATTTTTGATTTTTGGTAAACACTATTAGTTAAGCATTACAACACATCATACAAACTTGACAAGCGAAAAAGCATTATTGAAATTTATGAAAATAAATTGACAGCCACTTTTTTTTTCCAAAAGTCCATATAATATAAATATTAATCTGGTATTGAATTTACGCTGAATATTTTATAAGTGTAAAATAAAAGTGAAAAAAGCGTTTTATATTACAGACACATGAATGAACGCAAAGAGGTTGAACAGATGATATATTTACAATAGAAGAAAAATAACCACAAAATTAATTGAAATTAATGATAATTTAGATAATTTCTGGAAAGTATTTTATAATCTAGACATCATAACCACATCACTTATATGAATTTTAAATTATACTGAACAAAATAGTTGCATTTGAAATGGATATTTTTACAAAATGTGTAATAGGGGAACATGGAAAAATTTCAAGAATCAAACAAAATTTCAAGAACCAAACTCCAGCAGTTTGAGTCACTCAAATTCCATTTTATTTCCTTTTAGTTGCCAAGGGTTTCGATTCCGCTGAAATTTTCAGCAAAAACATTGGAAAGAAAATTGAGTGCAGTTACATAATACTATGGAACCCCATTATCAATCCAATTTTTTTAATATGGACTCATACCATTTTTAAAGCAAATAGTTTATTTGTAGCCTATGGATTAAATTTTATAATTTTTTTAACTCGCTTATAAAATCTATACCAAAACAAAACTAAACAGTTTTAATTTTCAATTAAAAAAACAAAATCTTAGTTTAACTTACCAAATAAATATTCTTTATCATTGGTGGTAGCCGCATAATAAGAATTTGTTGTATCATAATTATATGATGTATTGGCGGGTGTTGTTGATGGCGAACTATTAGGAGGATTTTCCATGGCGGTGGGTGTAAGTTGTGAGATAGTAGTTGTAGCCGTAGAGCCCACCACTGTTGATGATTGTGGTGTGTTTGTGGTTGGATTATAGGAATTTGTATGATCATGATTAGTTGGATGTTGCCATTGATCATTTAAATGATTGGTATTATTCGTATTGTTTGTTGTACTCGATGTACTGTTTGTACTATTACTACTGCTATTGTTGTTGTTGTTGTTGTTGTTGGTGGTGTTGTTGCTAGTATTATTGTTGTTATTGTTGCTATTGCTATTACTACTATTGCTGGTATTACTACTATTGCTAAGTTGTGTGGTTAATTGTTGGTGTTGAAATGTATGTGGATTTGTTGTTGTTGCTGTTGCTACTGTCTGCTGTTGATACGTAGTAACTTGTTGCTGCTCATGATACTGTTGTTGTGGCAGGTGATGTGGCAAATGATGATGATGGTGATGCAGATGATGATGATGGTGTGTTGCGGCTGCCGTTGTTGTTAAAACTTCTAATTCAACATCAGGTTCAATTTTATGTAAACGACCCATCAGCTCATGCCGATAGTCTAATTCGGGAGACTGAAAGTAAAGAAAGAAATTACATTTTAGATAAAATCTTTCTGTCATTAAAATATAAAACAATTTTGAATCTTATTTCTTTATATAAAGGTATTCTTCTAGTTTTTCTCGTTTGCCTATCGCTTTTAATTGATTTTCAAATCATCTCTTCATCATCATAAATTTGTTGTGATAATACACGCAATCATACTTCTCATATCATACTATTTTGCGTTATAAAAAAGTAACAATCTTAGTAAAGTCTGAAAAATTAAGTGTTACTTTTAACACTTATTGTATAGATATTTTTTCCTCAGCATTTCAAACAACTTTCCGATGATTATATACAAACACAGTTACTTACACAAGTGATCATTAAGTTTACTTTTAAATATAAGACCATGTGTTAGGGAAAGGCCCATACTAATGGAGAGTATTGCTTTGATATTAGGAAACTAGGTTATGTTAAGAAACAAAGGAGGAGTAGTGTTTGTGGAAATTTTAGTACTTGAATTTCTCTATATTTTAAGTTATAGCGGACACCCCAGTTTGTTCCACATACGGCTAGTTCGATTGGTTAATGAATTTTCTTTGTATTACGTTGTGCGAATCACTGGACAACCGATTACAAACGGATGTGCTCTATGAGATATTAGAGTATTTCTAAAAAAACCCTAGGCCCTAGAGATAAGTTTACCTATGTTAGCAGAACACTTCCCAAGTTAATAACCATAGAGCGTTGTTAAACAGCCTTCATTCCTACAATGCTCTAAAGGCACAATACACTAATAGAAAAAATCTGTAAAAAATTTAGTTAGAACTACTAAAAATTAGTTAAAAATTATGCTGCAGAAAAAGACTGCTAAATCAGCAGATTATTTTTATTATACATTAGTTAGATAGGCACAGTAAAAAATAAAACTGTTAAATATACAGAATTTTAGTTATATTTGAGTTAAATTTTTGTTAATAGAAAATAACAAATTAACCTGCCAAAATCAGCAAAAATGTTTGCTAAATAATAAGTAGCCTAAAAAATCACGAAAAGATTTAAAATTTTCGAAGTTTTGTTCCGTTTTTTTTTTTTAATGAAAATAAAAATCGAGCCTTTTAACAACAGCAGTTTACAATTTTTTTAGCAAATATTTCTGCTGATTTTAGCAGTATAGACTGCTATTTGCATTCAACTAAATTTAGCTTAAAAATAACAAAAATTTTGTAGATATAACAGTTTGTTTTTGCTATTTTTAGTCTACTAATATTAAGCAAAATTTTCTGCAGATGAGGAGAACTTCGGGCGATCAGTTCTAGCACTCTTGTCGGATATTCACTTTGAGAGCTTCCAGTGTCTGTGGCTTGTACACATACATAGGTCCGTGACTTCAGAAACCCCAAAGAAAAAAATCTTCAGCGGTTAAATCGGGCGGTCTTGCTTTCCACTGCAAATCACCAAAAGGAGACAACCACCAAAACGGCGGCCCGGAAACTCATTCTTCAAAATGTCCATTGTCATACAAGACATGCCCTGCAGTTCCAATTTATCAGTTTGGGGCAATAAAAACTTGTTGATCATGGTTCTGTATCGGTCACCAGTTACAGTAACCGTGTTGAGTGCATGTAGCGCACACAGAAAACAGATTCATAGTTCCAACCGAAATTTTGTAGTACAATCACTTTTATTTATTTTTAATACAGTTGTCAGTAATTACCAAAATTTATTTACAATTTTTGAATTTTTGTTGTGTTAATAGATTACTTTTACACCCAGGAAAAAGATTGGTTGGAATTCGATCAAAACCATTAAAATGAATTTGCCAAGACGTTATTTTATTTGCACTTGCCTATAATTGAATACTACACCAAAAATATTTTACTAGGTATTAACAATAGGGAAAATGTACCAAAAAACAATCCTTTTAACAAATTATTGGTATCTCCAATCAATTTTAAAATTAGTATCAGTTTAGTAATTCTATGCAGTAGAAGCAGCCATTTATTTAGTGAATATACAAGAAAATTGGTGTTATCTATAATCTTTTTTAAAAAAATTTCAATATTCGAAAGTGGTAACTACAAATACGGGTATCCTAATCAAATATGACCTTAAAGTTGAGTTTCTGTAGAACCAACCGAATTGTGGATTGTATTGATAACACACACAACTATTGATTGGTATTGGTAAACGAATTTTTTACTATATTTGTTTTCCAAGGAAAACATATAAATTCAAAATTAGACTTCAAAATTAATAAGTATTTGTGGTGTAGTCGGTAGAGAGTTGGCCTAGTACGCCGAATTTCCGAGTTCAAATCCCGGAAAAGACAAAAATTTATATATTTTTTTTTAACTAAAATAAAATATTCATATGTATAAACAGTAAATATGGGTGTGGACTATTAACCTGAATAGCCGGGTTCAATACCAGAAAATTCAAAAAAAAAGTTTTTTAATTTCCATAAATTTTGTGGAACATAACAATATTTATGTGGAACATAATATTGAATTAGACAACCGAATATTGGCTTTCAGAACGAAAGATATAATTTTATATAAAGATAGTTGTCGTAACCGCATAAATTCAATTGGCAACAAATTCGGTGGCCACAACTGAGACTGTTTTCTGGGTGTATGTTTGTGGATTATAAATTATATAAATAGAATAACACGTTCCACAAAATTTATTTAAAAATAAAAAAATTTTTTATGTCGCGAACAGAGATAGAACCGCAGACCTTCCGCTTGTCAGCCCATTGCTTTTCCTCTAGGCTAAATTCGATATAATTTTTTTTTGTCAAATTTCAAATTTGAATTTAATATTTTGTTTTTGAATAAAATTATATTAACAACAGAAAATCAATTGTGTCTTTTAATTTGAATCAACAAAAAATTATTTAAAAAAAAATAATAAGCTTTGGCTTGAACGGTGTTTTTCCAATGATAAATCAACACACGAAATTGCCGCATTTAATCTTCCTTATTCACGCAGAGAAAAGATATGGTTGCAATATGATCACAGCTACCAACCTATAGTCACTACTGCCATACATGGTTGTTGCAATAAAATTATTAATGTATTAATCATACTTTATAAATGATATGATCGCCTATAATCATTTTATAGTTAAAATCTCTCTTTTTTTTGGTTATCATATTATTTCTCTCGTCTACAATCATATATTATCTGGCCAATCATATTCCTCTCTTCGAATTGCAATCATATTATTATCTGAGTTGAGAGAGATCATATGAGATAATATGATCCCTAATTATTACAAAATTTTTTAATTATCATAATATTATGATCACTAAGAACATGTTATGGTGATTTCGGATGCATTGTAAAATTGTATATTTAACAATATTTTTCTACGCGCTGTTATCAGATGTTTCCATAATTTATTTTTAGTTAAATATAAGTGATAACTAAAATTAATTTAAATTGTTTAAGTTTGTAAATTAGTCATTGAATAAATAAATGTACTATTTTGAACAAAACAAATCGTGGACAGCTTTTTCACTCACCTTCAAGAGAATGCTGGGAAAAAATATAGGGCTTATAATATGATCATATTGACTATAATATGATAATATTGGGATCAGTTTGGAATCATAATGTATTTATTAAGGGATCATATTATGATAGAAAAAGGTATTTCATAATATGATTTTCGCAATCATAAACCCAAAAATATATGATGCTCTTCGAATATGGTCAACCCAACCATATTTTTTCTTTGCGTGTTTAAAGGGGAGAACAGAAATTGGATAAATTTACTCTATGTGTATAATTGAAACCAAAATACGCATATTATGTGTAAGTTAGTGCACAAATAATGTCTAATTTTATATTGAAAGTGCGTAAAAATTAAATGAAATTTTGAAATTAGTGTGCTAATTTATTAAATTTGTGTGTAAAAAATTATGTTTCAGGTGTAAATGTACGCATGAAATGAGTAAAAATCACCCAAAAAATGCCTATATTTACCAAAGCATTGTTTAAACTTAAACCACCGAAAATTTTTTTTTAATAAAACAGTAAATTAATTTTTAATATTTATTTTATTAATAACAATTCATGTACTAAAATAAATAACTTAAACGAAAATGTTTTCAAATGAAAATAATGCAATTAATTTAAAAATCTAAGAAAAATTAAATAAATGAACGCTAAATAAAATAAATTAATAAATCTGCGTAATATACGCACAACCGCTTATGTCGAAATTAGTCGTTTTGAGATTTTAAGGTATTTTTTTAAAATTGTTGTAATAAAAATTTGTTATAACTATTAAACTAAAAGCAATTTTGAAAAGAGGTTTAGACTACCACTACAGTCCACAATAATTACCAGAACCAATTTCATTCTTATGTTCCTACGAGTATTTCCAGATAAAAATGTGTTTGTAGAAATGTAATAATTCACAAAAAATAACCGGTTTTAGCTTTTATCCAATTTAAAAATCATAGAGTACTTATTGCTATTATAAGATAGTAAATTTACACACTTTGTGCGTAAAAATGTTATTTAACCAAATAATACTAATTTTAGGCAAACTTCAAAAATCGTGCTATTTTACATCAATAGCACATTGGCACTTAAACTGTCAATTCCTTCATACTTTCTGTATACATTATTTTATATTGAAGTGTGTAAAAAAATTTTTACACATTTTTTGTTTATATTTACCGAATTTTTGTAAAATTAAGCAAAACTTTACCCATTTTATGGCAGTAAATTTATGAATATTTTTTAGAGTGTACGCTTAATTGTGTTTATCATTGTATATTCCAAATCTTTAGGTGTGAATTCATATGTTTTGTGTATTGTATGAATGTTTCTGTTTTTTTTTTCTACACATCAAATCTTATGTTTATGTGATTTTTATTATAATTACTTTGTGTTCACGTAGACATGCATATGCATGCATTTATGTATGCTCAAAAAATATATTTTGCTTAGTTTTGTCTGTATGTTTTTTTTTCTTCTTTTCCGACATTAAAGCTTTTTAGTGGTTTCAGATATTTAAATGATAAAGAAAATAGACATTTATGTTTGGAAAATTTATGGTGTATTTTTTAATAGATTTAACATGTGCTTGGAATTTTCTCTTAAAGAGTTTTTCCTAAATCTTTAACTGATATAAAAATATTTTTATTTTAAATATTTGTATAATTTAATAATACAATAAAATATTAAATTTAAAGATTGTGGCAAATGTTTTACAAGATTTTAATTAAATTAATATTGTAATAGTGGAAATTGGGTTTATGCGATTTAGCAGAGTAAATCAGGTTGGGGGAAATATTAAGAAGTAAATTATCTAAATAATAAAAAGTAAATATAACTAATTTAATAACAAAACATACTGAAATTAAATTTTGCTTAATTTTATAATTTAGAGAAATATTTATTAGTCAAAAAACCTAAATCACAATATATTTATAAATACATTATCAAAATGAATCTCCTATAAAAGAAAACATCATAAAATCACTCAAAAGAGTGTAATAACAATAAAAAAGAAAACAATTTTTTTAATAAATTTTATTAATAACATGTACAATAAATGCTTTGCATATCAATCATTCTTAAAAGAATACTAAACGTTAAAATAATCATAAAAAAATATTAAAACAAAATTGTCAAACAAATTTGTTTAACACTACAACAAAGCAGTTACAAACAAAAAATTATTTTTAAAAAAAACCTAATAATTGCAAAACGATTTTATTCTTTCCACTTGAAACTCTACAGGCGAAAGATACTCAAATGTAAATGACAAAAATTAAAAAACAAAAAAGTTTTGAAAAATACCCAGGCGTACGTAATAAGAAGAAAATATATTAAAATTCATACATTGTATATACAAATATTCAACGTCATTTATTTTAACGCGAAATACCGTTCTTTTATGGTAAAATATATGAAAGAAAAACACAATCACACAAAAGTTAAACAGAACTTAGAAAACTTTTTTTCAATTAACCCTAAAAGCCTTAGTTAAGACTCATAAGCCCACTATGATTTCAAATTTTCTAATTGGAATAAAATGAAAATATACTATACATTAAAAAGAAGCGTATAATTAATATTTTTATTCTATAATTTCACATTACTCATACGCAAAAAGTTATTGTTTTTTTAATGATATGGCTATTCTATAGCGGTTTTTAACAATAAACAAATAACTTAAAGTTAACACAAACTTAAAGTTAAAAAATTCAAATTTATATGGAACTTTAGCGGCGTGCCTTAGGCTTAGTTTTTGGGATGTCAGTTAAACCGAAAACGAATTTTGTCGTATCGGGCAAGCCCGCTACGTTGTTAGCGTACCATAAAGTTTAAAATGTAATTTGTTTTGTATAGGAATTAAATATTTTTATGAAAATAAAATACAATGTTTTTTATTAATGTAAAAATCTTCAAAATAAAAGCCCCCTTCGATGAGAATGCTTATTAGGACTTTATATAAAAAATAAATAATTTCAAAAATTATTATTCAGAGGAAGCTTAGATTAAAACAAATTTTCTACTTTTTAAGTAAAAATAAAATCAAATAGACACACTTAATAATTAACAATAAATAACGTTGACGATGTGAGAGCTGTGATGTAATGGTTAGCGCCTTGAACTGTTACACATATGGTTGCGGGTTCGATCCCCGGCGACCGCAACATCAATTTGGAAAAATAATGTGTATGATTTTTTATCCCTAATACAGTGTCCTCCTTCACTATTCCCGTAGAACTTAACCCCACCGAAGTAAAATAATATAACAGGGCTATGAAATAAACAGCTTCAACAAAAGTTCGCCAACTCACCATCAAATGGCGCACAACAACTGTTCTAAAATTCAACAACACGCGCATTACCCCACATCGCAAAGTACATACATTTGGATTTCTAGTCGATGGGTTTTTGTGCAGGTCGTAAAAGCCAGGTCTAAGACTCTACGTTAAAAAGTAAAAAAATTCCGTCTTATAGATGTCTATGTCGGAGCACATACAAGATTCTATCAGGATACCTTTCTGGGATATCGTCTTAACTTGAAAACGAATTATTATGAAATTTGACAAAAAGAATAAATTTAGTATTAGTACCAATATTTATTAAAATTAAGACCCGTTTTCGATCAATTTCGTAGTTTCCAAAAAACGAAAATCGTTACATCTTCTTAATCAAAGTCACAAAAAATTTCATTTTTGGATTTTATTTATACTTTGGTGAAAATGCATAGGCCGGTTAGAGGGTAAAATAAGTCAGTCAGTCACTCTTATATGTAAACACTATGATTCTCTTTGCGATTTGTTTATTATCATTGCGAATCCATTCGTTCCCCGTTCTGTTTCATTTCGTTCCGCATTCCATTCCATTTCGTTCTCTGTTCCATTGGCATTTTCTCGAGTTTCAATTCCACTTGTTCCCCGTTTAATTTCCCCGTTCTTTCCCGGAAGAGTTTTAAAAAAAGTGTTTAAAAAAACAAAAAAAAAATGGTCGTAAACAAACTCTCCTTAATAAAAATGTATGTTTAAAACAAAAACAAAAAATGTGTTTTAAGTGCGCGTACACAAATTTTATTTCCTGAAAGAGTGTTAAAAAAAGTGGCCGTGGGCAAATTTTCTTTCCCAAAAGTGTGTTTTAAAAATGTTTCCACAAAAAAGTGTTTCCACAAAAAAAACGTATTTCCACAAAAACAAAACTGTGTTGCCACAAAAAAAAAGAGTTTCCACAAAGAAAAGTTTTTCCACAAAAAAAAAAGTGTTTCCACAAAAAAAAAAATTCACAAAAATAGTGTTTCCACAAAAATAAAAGTGTTTCCACAAAAAAAAAAATGTTCACAAAAAAAATGTTTCCACAAAAAAAATAAAATGTGTTTCCACAAAAAAAGTGTTTGGATAAAAAAATGTTTGAACAAAAAAGAGTTTCCACAAAAAAATAAAAAGTTTCCGCAACAAAAAAAAAATTGTATACAAAAAAAAATTTTAACAAAAAAAAAAAAAAAAAAGTTTCCACAAAAAAAAATATTTGCACAAAAAAAGTGCAGTTGCACAAAAAAAAGTTTCCACAAAAAAAAAGTTTCCCCAAAAAAAAAGTTTCTTAAAAAAAAAAATTTACAAAAAAAAAAAAGTTTACACAAAAAAAAATGTTTCCAAAAAAAAACTTTTTCCACAAAAAAAAAAAAAAAAAGTTTCAAAAAAAAAAATGTTTCTATAAAAAAAGTGTTTCCACAAAAAAAAAGAAGTTTCCACAAAAAAAAATTCAATAAAAAAAAAAGTGTTTCCAAAAAAAAAACTTTTTCCACAAAAAAAAAAAGTTTCCACAAAAAGAAGTGTTTCCAAAAAAAAAAAAAAACTTTTTGCACAAAAAAAAATAATTCACAAAAAAAAATTTTTTTATAAAAAAAAATGTTTCTACAAAAAAAAATTGAAATGAGATTAATGAGATGCTAAAGTGCTGCCTGGTTGTCATAGCAACACGAAAATTTTATATGTAGGGACGCCATATCTCCGGAACCACTGGGCCAATTTCGTGCAAACTTCACATAAACCATCTACAGACCATCCCCAACGTACCCTTTTGGTTGACAGAAATCCGTTGAAAAATAAAAATTTGTATATCGATCACACATTTTATATGGGAAAAATACACCATTACAAAAGTGTGCGTATAATGCTTACGCGTAGACATTTTTCGTCATTTTTTTTAAGAACCATCATTAAAAGTAGACCTTTCCAACGCATGTATTGGTTTATAAATCGGTTGAGTGGTTCTCGAGTTATAAAAGGACGAACATATACCAACTTATTTATATATATATAGATTTGACATCAACTTTAGGTTAATTTGTTTATTGTTAATGACCCTAAATCTCTAAAATCGTTTTCCCACTTATATTCCCATATGGCCATAAAAATCAACCAATTTTTTCAAGTTCCCTTTCGATATGAATAGGTCTGCCTGTAGATCTGATCAAATCTGGCCGTAATGTGTACGCATATGCCATATTTTATCATATATTATCAGATCCGGCACCAAATCCAATTAAATTCAGTACTATCTAATTATATCTAAACAGAACTGATCAAATATAAAAATTTTGTACACGGACTATTAAATTAAATATGAAAAAAACATAAAATAAACTTCACTCGAAATAAATTTTCGAGTTTAGCAAATCAGGCAAATTTAATTATAAATTTGGTTGAGTCGATAAAATATTTATTATACAGCAATCCTTATTTTATGACTAGAAATCCAAGTAAAAACTAAAGACTTAAGGAGCAAACTTGTTTGTCAAATCTCTAAAAAGTGGATTTTGTATAAGAAAAATAAATTGATTATACTGAGAATACTGTAGTTCTTATCACACATAATTTTTCTTCTCTATACAATTATCAATAATTTTCAAGGGTTAAAAGAAAATATTTCAACTTTACTCCAAAACCAACCAACCAACCAACATAGTCAGTGTGAGTGAATAAAGTTTGTGTGTGTCCGTATTGTATGCGTTAATAAAACATAGTCAAAGTCATATATTTACTACATACTATATTTATTTATTTAACATATTCGTCGTAATCATCAACAAAACGTTTAGTTTTAATTTTTATGGAAGTATTTAAAATTCTTGTTAGGTTCTATGAAAGACTCACGTGTTACGCATGCTTATGAGGTCATTTGCGTGATTTTGCAAAACAAGTGCAAGTTGTATAAGTACGAGTATATTTTTAGTTTTTAGTTTTTTTTTTTCGAAAATTTCAATTATTTGAATTTGTAATATTACCCTTTTTCTCGCTCCTAAGTTTATTAACTTTTTTGTATACAAGTTTTAAGTTTAAATTATTTTGTATTTATGTTTTGACGACTTGAGGTGATTTTTTAATATTCAATTATAATCCAACCGAAAAAATATGCATAATTGGGGTTTTTAAAATTTATGTTTATTAGAAAATTATGTATATTCAAATTTGTTTTGAAATTTATTTTGAGACCAATACAAAAGAGTTGTTATAAGACGACCTATTGTTTAATAGATTTGCTTTAAGTGAGCTGGTAAAATTGACTGACATAAATTAAGTTTTAATTCTTAAAATAAATTTTGTATTTGTAATAAAAATTTCTTCTCTGTAAAATACTAAATTAACTTTTTTTATTATTACGTCAAAGTGACGAACGAAAAACAAATTTGTGGGAAAAAATTCATCGGAATAACACAAAAATTTTATGCATAGCAAATTTCAGATAAAAAAGAGTTTTGTAAAAAATTTCTAGAAAATTTTTGTAATAGATTATAAAAAAGTTCAATTTAGTAGGTTTGAGGTTAAAAAAAAATAAACCTTTTTCTCTAAAAAAAAAGTTATAAACACATTTAACTTTCAAATCAGACTAGATCTAGTTTTGGCCTCTTTGTATGGACATAAGTGATTTACCACTACATTGTATTAATTGTTTTCATGTATATTGTCAGATTGTCTCCATTTGATAATTTTACGAACTACCCGTCATTTGTAGGATTCAAACACATTCGCCTATTCCTACATTTCAAAAATAACTACACCAAAGTGCGACCACTTAACGATCTCACCCAAGTAAGGCCTTGAATGTATTGTAACTAATTCGTAGTATTATTTCCTATTCAGAGTTCTATATTTAGATTTTTGTTTATCTTCATATTTCATTAACTAAATTCCAGTGAAATTTCAGCGATTTTAGCAAACAATTTAATAATTCATTCATGTGTTAAAAAAAAAGTTTGAAGTTTTGTTTCAAAAATGTATATGGATGAAATCAAAAAATGTGATAAATTTTTGGGCCAAATTTGTGAGAAGCAAAAAGTGTTAATATTTCGGTTTTTTCTTAATGGAATCAGTAAGTTTAGTCATTATAAACCTAATTGCAAAAAAATCTCTTCTACAAGTTGTCGCAATAACTTTTTTTGCACAATTTTAATTTTTTTTGTGGTAACGGAGTTTACATTTCTGAAAGCAAAAGATATAACAAAAAAAATTGCGTACGAATTTTCTTCAATTTATTAGTTTTTCGTATTTGGGTTTTCAACTGGCTTTGCAATGATATATAATTTGTGTTTATCAAATTGGCGGTTTCGCGAATAAAAATACAATTCATTCCGCGAAAAAATTTTTTATTTTTTTCTTAATTTTGTATTTTTGGTCCTTTTAAATGCTTTTCAAAAATATAAAATTTTTTAAAATAAAGTTACAAAATAATATATTAAAAACATAACATTTCACGATCAAAAAATTCTTAAATTGTGTGAAACAAATTTAAGTTGTCAAACTAATGTCAGTAATGACTCGAAATATCAATTCAAAACCAATGAAATGCAAAATCAATCGTTTTTCGCTCCAGCAGCTTAGGGTAAAAAACTGATGACTTTTTTTGATTTGACGCAAAATTATTAGTTGAATCGTCTTTTGACGCATAAATATTAATTGAATCACCTCTGTTTATGGTTATTTTAAAATATTTTAAACATTTATCTACATTTATTTGAATGAAAACTGATGCAAACAATTGTGGTTACGGAGTTTACATTAGGTTACTTTTTTTGTTTTCTTTCAGAAACGCTTTGACAGAATTTTTTTTCCGAAACAAAATCACATGATGCCTACAAGGTGAATCCAAATATGACACTGTTTTTCTTACTCGTTAAATAGTTTGGTGTAAAAATTAGGAACGGAGTTTACAACATTTTTTCAAATCTTATTAAAGACATCCTTTTTCATCTCGAGAATGTTACATGCTGCAGAAAAGCTTCAAGTCTGTTATACTGGATGATTACTTACAGTCCAACGATCATTTGGGTATAAATAACATTATACTTTTCGCAATATAAATAATAGATAACTCCAAAATTCTGGTATATGCATTTTTATCAAAAATTATGACGAAAAATCGTTACAGAGTTGAAGTCGTGATAGCTAAGATATACGAAAAAGTTTGTAAAATGTATTAATTTTTATTAAAAACGGCACTTTTCCTCTTCATAAAAATTCTTACAGTTAGTGTTTAGCTTTAGTGGTTATAAAAATATAAGCTATTAAAGTTAAAAAACCTTATGAGTTACTTGTTACGGAGTTTACATTTGGTCTATAAAATTGGTCACAAATTTTATGTATTAACCAAATATTAGTCAGATTGTTATAAATTTTGTAAAACAGGTGACAATGCGCTGATATATATCGAAATATCTAACTCAAATGTAATCCATGCATTAGAAATTTGGTGGTTACACGGTTTTTATCACATTTTTTGATATCACCCATATATCGTATGCATATCTACATGTCCTTTATGTCTCTTTATTCAAAGCGTTTGAACCTATTTTATTCTTTTTCAATACTACAATAACACAGCTCTACAAAATAAGACAAAATTTCAAAGTGGAACAACTTTGCAGTGGATTTAGGATAATTAAGAGGTGCCGATTTCGAATCTGCAATCAGTTTTCTCAATTTCGCTCTAGATTTTGCAGATTGCGATTTTACTTTTTTCCATTTTTCAACCGCTTATTTCATAAAAAAAACTTTATAATTAAGTAAAATGCTTTACACAGTTTAAGCTTAATTGCGTGCTCTATTTCTCAAACTTAAGTGTGTATCAATATCTCAATAGCTTTTATAAATATAGTTGCTCAAAGTCAAAATTTAAAAATTTTTAAGGTTTTTATAAAAAAACAATTTGAAAAATCGAAGCCAATTTGGAAAGAAAACAGTCCAAAATTTGTATATATGTATGTCATATTGTATAAACGAATTAAATCCATTTTTAGGGCCTTTTGTAAGTAAATGCAGACTTAAAAAAAAATATTTTACTGTACTAAAAATCTACTGTACTATTACAGAATTTTTTTTCTAAAATCATTAGATTTCCTTCACTATTGATACTGTTAGAGGGTTAAAATATTCCACCAAAATGTTCCTCGTAGTGTTTTACATAAGTTCGCTGAACACATTCTATACCTAAAATGGAAGATTCCCATGGCTTCACCCTAAAATCTAGGTTTGTGGGGGACATTTGAGCGCCAATTCCGAATAAGTACGAAATTAACCCTTAAACACATTTTAAGTTTTTACTTATTACTGGCACTTAAGTTAAATTTTTAATGCTGATGTATTCAAAGACTTTCAGTAGAATTTTATGACAAATATTTTTGCGGAACATTTTAACCCTCTAACTCTTCAACTTACGGGTCGTTTTTGTACCTTTTTAAAAAGGGGCCAAAAAATTCCCTTTAATTAAAGAGTTAGAAGGTTAAAATGTTCTACAAAAATATTCTGCGTAGTGTTTTACATAAGTTCGCTGAACATAGCCTATGCCTAAAGTGGAGAATTCACATGGTTTCCTACTTTAATCATATTTAATTTTTTTTTTTGTTTTATAAAAATCATTTTAAGCGTTTAAACCCCATTTTTTGTAAGAGGATTTTTTTTTTTTATTAATGAATCGAATTTGGCACAAATATGGCTTGACCTTATATCAATTCACGTGCTAAATTTCATCGCAATCGGATAAGTTTTGCAGGTTTTATAAAGATTTCAAAATAAAGGATATATGACAGGACTAGGGTCCTTGGTTCGATGTTCATAAAAATTGACACAAACGTTTCCAGTCTTATGTGTATCTCAATGGATACTTTTTGTAAGTTTACGTCCATTTATGTAGCTAATAAAATATTTTTAAATTTCATGACCTATGGGAGGTGGGCGTGTCCGTGGCCCGATATTTCCCAAAAATTTTAAATTTTCTTAACTAAGGGGTTCTATGTTAGTGTACCAAATTTCAAAACTCTCTCTCCACTCCTTCTATTTTTGTCCAATCGTTATATGGGAAAAGCACTGTGTGCGACGTTTTTAGAATTTTTAGAAATATTTGTTAAGTTAAATTACAAACTCAATGCGAATTTCTTGTTCTCGTCTAGGAGCGTTATTTAACATTTAATATATCAAAGAAAAAACAAAAACAACAAAAAAAAATTACCACAATTTGCTTTGTCAGCTTCCAAAAAATAAAAAAAAAATAACTATTGAACTACACTTAAAATAATACGTCCGTAGAAAAATCTGTCAAACCGGTTTCAAATCGACTTGACTAATTTTTTAAAAATTTTTAGTTGAAACACTTATTTAAACAAAGTTTTTAATTATCTTCATTTAACACTATACTAAAAATCCTCAGTACTTTAACTAGTTTTGAGTGTTAATTTTCAAAACTATTTATAACTAATTTTTGAGAACCCATTCGTTAAATTTTACAAAATTTATTGTTAAAGAAATTATTATAAGAACTACGATTCTGAGGATGGTTTCTTCCTTACATTACTATGGAAAGTTCTTTTTAATCCGAGGACTTGCTCCTGTAGAAAAGCCCTCTGACCCTGAAAACTCTTTCCCGGGAGAAAAACCTCCAACCTAAATACTTTTCCCAATAAAAAAAAACCCTTAGATTCTGATTCTAGAAAACTCTCAGATGCCAGAAAAAAAAGTTTGCTTAATCCGAGACATTTCTGTAGTAAAAAGTCCTCAAAATCTTCTTTATTTTCTATAGGAAAAAATTTCTGAATCTGATATTTTTTCTATATGAAAAATTATCTAAGGTATTATCTATAAAAAGGAAGTTTTCCTATAGGAAAGGATCCCTATAAGTTAAAGTTTTCTTAAGAAAGGATGCCTATAATTTAAGCATTTACTTTAGGAAAAATTGCTGATACCTTTGCTATAAGAAAAAGTGCTCAGAATCAGAGGTTTTCCAGTAGAAAGTCTCCTCAGAATCTGAAACATTTATTAGGATTAAATATAATTGTAAAATTTTTTTTTTAATTAAATATTTGAACAGGATTCAAGTATATAATTTTCGGGCAGTATTGTCAAATTAAATATAGTTTCTAACGTCTTCTTTATGCATTTTCAATGTAAATTTACATATTTTGTGTGTAATTTTTTTATTTTTTTTTTTCATTTATGCACTCAGAGTAAGTTTACCATATTTATAGTAGGACTTCAGTTTCCTACTATTGTATATATTGGGTAAATTTAAACAAAAATTAATTAGAGGGTATATAGAGGCTCAAGCCCATAAAAAATATAGAATATTTTGAAACACTTTTGCACAATATTGATACAAAAACTATTTTTCGCTGGGTCAGTGCTTAAGAAAGGAAAGTGCCAAAATTCGGAAAAGTGATTTGATGAAATTTTTGGGGCTTCAGCTTCGGGTTAAGTATAATATGTTTTGGTTGAAGTGTATTCGAAAAACTTTCTCGGGTTGTGTATCATAATTACGACTTCGTAAGAGTGTTACCGAGGAAATTTTTTATATAAAAAATTTCGTTTTCAAGCAAAAACCATGTTTTTTTTAAGTATTTTATTTGCATTATGTATTCCGTAGGTTTACCAAGTCGCAGATCCAGAGAAAGGGAATTTGGGATGTTTCCTCCCCAACAAAAAATTTTTCAATACAAAAATATATAATTCAATAGAAAAGTTAATTAAAAAACACACCAACTATCCTCTGCAATACCTTTCCTAGATCCGGGCCTGGCTAAACCTACTGAATATATAAAGCAAACAAAAGACTTGAGAAACAAACTTCTCTTAAACGAGTAAAAAGGTTAAAGTCGGGCATGCCGACTATAGAATACCCTACACCAGTCTGGGTAAAAGCCAACTAATGTCACCAAAATCAATAGGCTGCGTTATTGGGCCAATATAGGTCTGTGTACCAAATTTCATCAAAATATCTTAATATTTGCGACCTGCAGCGTATAAACAGTATAATTTTGGTAGGACCCTTATATGGGCACTAGGTCTAAACATGGACCGATGTTCATCAAAATCAATAGGCTTCGTCCGTGGGCCAAAATAGGTCTGTGTACCAAATTTCGTCAAAATATCTTAATATTTACGACGTGCATCGTATAAACAATATAATTTTGGGGGGACCCTTATATGGGCACTAGGTCTAAACATAGACCGATGTTCACCAAAATCAATAGGCTTCGTCCTTCGGCTGCCATAAGTCGGTGTACCAAATTTCATCAAAATATCTTAATATTTGCGACCTGCAGCGTATAAACCATATAATTTTAGTAGGACCCTTATATGGGCACTAGGTCTAAACATGGACCGATGTTCACCAAAATCAATAGGCTGCGTTACTGGGCCAATGTAGGTCTGTATACAAAATTTTATCAAAATATCTTAATATTTACGACGTGCATCGTATAAACAATATAATTTTGGTAGGACCCTTATATGGGCACTAGGTCTAAACATGGACCGATGTTCAAAAAAATCAAACTTGTTCGTCCTTGGGCCAACATAGGTCTATGTACCAAATTTCATCGAAATATCTTAATAGGTGCGACCTGTAGAGTGCGTACAAGATTGCATGGACAGACAGACAGACGGACGGACGGACGGACGGACAGACGGACATCGTTAAATCGAAATAAAAAAAAATTCTGAACCGATCGGTATACTATAAGGTGGGTCTACGACCAATATTTTTTGGTGTTACAAACATCAGCACAAACTTATAATACCCTGACCACATAGTGGTGTAGGGTATAAAAATATTAAAAAAATTATAAATAGGAAATTTTCAACAACAGAAACGACCGTTAAAGGGGACAACGTGGCCAATATTTGATATCAACTATGCCATGTGAATTGTATTACACCTATAATTTAATAATTTTAATTTCGGCAAAAAAACTTTAGAAAGTGCCTTTAAAAAGTACTTTATATTCAAAGGTGCACCGCGCACTTTTTGTTTTGCCTGTAAGGTGGTACGGTGTACACTAATACACTGGTACACTGATGCATAAAATTACGAAAAAATGTCAAAATAACAAAAAATTTCGTAAAATATACGAAAAATGGTTTATTTTACGAAAGTTTTTGTTGTTTTGACATTAATTTCGTGTTTTTATGCATGGATTATTATGTGTGTAGTGATCATCAACTATGTAATTTTTATGATTTAATTTTTAATTTTTTCTACTGTTTTAAATTGTTAATAATTTAATGCATTATTTCATAATTTCCATTATTGTCTTATACTTTAACAAACTCCTACGATTTATAAAAACCTAAACTAATCAATAAATCTCTATTTTAAATTCGATCAAATCATGTCATTTGCAAAAAAAAAAAAAAGAAAAAAAATATAGAAACTTATGGTAAATTATTTTGCATAATCATCGTAACAATAAATCTGCAATAAAAAACAAATTATTGTTGAACATCTGTTCAATTGTAAATAAAAATTACAAACTTCCTTAAAGATTAAAAAAAAAAACAAAATCATGCAGATTTTGTTTAAAAAGATTTTTCTATCTGCTGTTTTAGTTTGTTGCTTAACCGTCATACAGTGCGTATCCCAATTGGGAACCTACGTACAATAAACTTTAATGATACTAATGACAACAGTTTAGTATGGGCGATAAAAATGCAAAAATACGAATAGAAGGAAATAATATAAAAGCAGAGCAAAATTGGTAATAGAATGATGTAAAGAAAATCAACAGATGAGAGTGAGTCATGTATGGTAATGTTGTAGAATCACATATAACAAAAAATTTAGTATAAATTGAACGTCAGATTTCTTTGTTTCAAAGCAGTTTAACTTTGAAACAAATAAATCCGACTAAAAATCTGTGATTATTATTGTTTTGAAAATTTATTTCATTTCGATCGCAATTTTTACAAAAAAAAAAAAAAAAAAACTATAATTTAATGTAGTTGCCTTTAAAATATGTATGATCAATCTCATTTATACATTTGCAAATAAAATAGTTTCTCTTCCTCATCTGATTGAAGTTTTTACGCTAAATTCTTTTGTTCAATATTTGAAATCCCAAAGCACCAATTTATTATAAACTACATTCCTTTAGTAAAACGGGTGTTCAATAACTAACAGCTTTTATAACCATATACAGAAAATAAGAATTTATTCGCTTAAGATTTAATATGTTTTAACTAATGTGAACAGGTGAAGAGAAAAATCCAATAAAAACTTTGTCAGACTAAAATAGAAAAATCAAGAAAATAGAAATACCTGTCTAACGAATATGGCCAGAAAATAAAACAAACCATAGAAATCTTGTTAAATGTGGTTAATGTCAATAATTTAATTAATAAGATTCTTTCTTTAAGTTTTAAATTTCCTTACAAAAATGCTTTCATTTTAACGCATTTGTATCATTATAATTTTATTCACTTTAGTAGGTAATTTATTTTTTCAACAGGAAAATAAAGGTCTATTAGGTCACTATTGTCACGTTTTTATATTACATACTTACTAACCATCATCATCATCATCATCATCAGTAACTACAGTAAAAAGTTATTTCATTGAATTTTTTTAAAACTTTTTTTTAAACCTTTTTGTTTTGTATGGATAAATTGCATGTCTAAACTTTTTTTGTGTTTTTTTTTTTTTGTTTTCTTTTTAAACGAAATTGAATTTGTAACTATTTTTTATTTTTTTGGTTAGTTTTCTGTTAAAAGTTTACCCCATCATTGTTCAGACTAACTATGGTATTAGTTTAGGGTCATTTAAGTTTACCATTTAAGGCTGTTGGATATTTACAATGTGTTGTTTTTGCCACAGTAACCAATAGACAGTTTGTTAGACATTCTTGAGACTTTTACAATTGTGCTTTAGCTGCTGCATTGCTGCTGGATGTTGTTGGTTGTCGAATGATGAGGCTGGTGGTATTTGATGTGAGACTGATGATAATGTCATTAAAAAAGAGTTGAGTGCAAAAAAATAAAAGTTACATAAATTGCTTTAGGCACGATTATTTCTTCTTAAATTACAAAAAAAAAAACACATTGTATTAGAAATAAAAATATACAGAAAATAAAAGTGACTTTTTTTTAGCAGGAAATTGACTTAAACAGGAAGTTATGCCCTTTTTATTAATTCATCTTCCACAATTCCTAGAAGAAGAATAATAGGGCCTTACTTTAACATTTTAATATTTTACTCGAATAAGGGCCCTTAATCCATTTTGAGTACTTTGCAGAAGACGAGAAAAATATGGGAAATTAAGTTAATATTTTTTAGAAAATTTTCTAATTTCTTAGCAGTGATAAATAAAGCAAATACAAAAGCAGGCTTTATCGACAAAACGTCGAACTGTGGTAAAACCCTGCCAACACTGTGAGTATCTGTTTTGGGATTAAAGCCTAAACCAGATAAATGCAGTGGGGACAGTTTTCTACCGCAGTGCGAAGTTTTTCCGATAAAGTAGGAGTTTGTATTTTCTTTATTTGTCACTGCCGAGAAATTAGAGAAGTAGGCCGAATATCGAAAAAGGCGAAACACCCCCTCACTTAAATATTATAAGAATTAATATATGTGACTTTGGACCTTAATCCTGTAAACATCCCCATACAAAACCACTTAATATTTTGATGTTTTGTATTAAGCCATAAACTAATAAGCATGCTTAAGCATGTTTTAGATACCACTAAGTAGGCCTCTCAAATATCTTTCGTTTGACACCAAATTTTCATATAGTTGCTTTGGAACAAATATGAAATAAACCAAAAAAACGAAAAATTGGGCCATTTTTGACCCCATTTTTTAAACCTTAAATATGAGATGGGGCAGCTAAAAAAAATAAGTGTCCTTAAAATTTTTCTCCTCTGAGACATAGCTGGCTCTCATTAAGATCTCCAGGTACGCATTGAGAGACTTTCTTTCTGTAATAATTGATCTAACCTGAGTATCCGTGTTCATAATACTTGTTTATCAAACAGATCTCATGCGTTCGTATTCTATTTACTCCCACTAGCCGGTCTGGGCAATAATTTAGCCCTGGCCCCAGAGTTTTTTATGTAAAATAAAATTATTTACCCAACTTATAGTAGGAGACTGAACTCCGACTATATATAGGTATAGTAAATTTATTCCGAGTGTGTAAAGGAAAAAAATTACCACATAATGCGTAAGTTAATAACAACCAAAAAGTTTACCCCGTGTAAAAAAGTTTAGATCTGATCAGATCTTTTTGGATCTAAATAGATATGATTGAATCTAATTAGATCCTGTACCAGATCTCATCAAATATGATCAGATATGGCATATGTGATAATACCTTATGGCAAGATCTGATCAGATCTAGTGCCAAATCTGTTCAAATCTAAAGTGATCTGGACAATTGCGCCAGATATGCCTAGATCTCATCAGATCTAATTAGATCTCAAATTTGTCCCCAATTTTGAGATTTAATTAGATCTGGTACAATTTCTGAGATCTGGTCAGATCTGATCTTTTTTACACGGGACGTTATACCTCCTAAAAATGTAAGAGTAAAATCATTTTTAAAATATTTTATTAATAAAAAATTCTGTGGTAATTTCCCTGTGAAAAAAAGCCTCAGATTCCAAGTACTTTTGCTTATAGAAAAAGCCTCAGCATTTTTTTTTTCTTTTAGAAAAAACCTTAGATTCTGGGAAGCTTTTCATGAGAAAACATTAGAAACATCCCGACTTTCTATAGGAAATACCTTGGATTATCTCCAAGGAATCCCAGGGATTACTATTGGAAAGCGATAACTTTTAGAGGAGATAGTTATCTCTTAGACAAAATCTCTGAGGAATGTGTTCGAATCCAAGAATTTTTCTCTAGAAAGAAGTCCTCAGTATATTAATGACAAAGTTCATTAAGATCTAGCAAATTTTTTTTTCTTGTTTTTCTCTAAATTTCAGTGCACAGAAATGCACGCTTCAAAAAATTTGCTTTTCAGATAAAACTGTCAAAACAAGCATAATCTATTTAATAAGTATCAGCAAGGAAAATCTCTAAAATTTACAAATTTTAACCTATATTTTAGTTAGTTGTGAAAAACTATTTACCCTGGAAAATTTTATATTTTTATTTTAAATGTAAGTAAAATTTTTCTTTCTGAAATTTTTTAGCAAAACTTTTAAATAATTTTTTTTGCCAAACTTAGAATTATGGCTAAATTCCCCACGAAAGTCAAGAAGACGGTTCAGAAAATTATACAGAATTTTAGCGTAATGTTTGTTTTTTCATTTTGTCACTTGTTTTAAGTGGGCGTGGCTTTTAACGAAAAATTAGCGATATCAACCTTTTATCAAATTACATAGTAAAATTTAGGCAGTACTGATCCGTTCTATACAAACTGTATATTTTTGGAAATCCTATAAAATTTCCTTAAGCCTTGCATTATTTTTATTTACAAATAGTCATCAGGCTTAAAAGTGCAGCACTTTAAACATGACCAAATTTTTCTTTGTTTTTAGCGATTTTTAATAAAGTTAACAGCACTGAAATTTAAAGGGAATAGTTTTATGCTTTTCTTACCACAATATAACAAATCAGCCAAGATTCTTTCTACGTTATAGTAAAAGGTATTTCATGTTAACCTTTAGTGTTGTTAACTTTCTTTTAAAATCTCTAAAAACAAAGAAAAATGTGGTCATGTTTAAAGTGCTGCAATTTTAAATCTGGTGTCTATTTGTAGATAAAAATAATGCAAGACTTAAGGAAATTTTATAGGATTTCCAAAAATATACAGTTTGTACAGAACCGATCAGTATTGCCTAAATTTTACTATGTAATTTGATAAAAGCTTAATACCGCTAATTTTTCGTTAAAAGCCACGCCCACTTAAAACCAGTGACAAAATGGAAAAACAAACATTACGTTAAAATTCTGTACAATTTTGTGAACCATCTCCTTGCCTTTCGTGGCGAATTTAGCCTCTATTTTGATCTTTAAAAATAAAGGCAACAACAATAAAAATTAGAAAAAACTTGAATTGACTTAAATTCGTGTCCACAACTGCAAAATTACCAAAAGTATCCATTGAGATACACATAAAACTGGAATCGTTTGTGTCAATTTTTATCAAAATCGAACCAAGGACTCTTAGTCCTGCCATTATCCTTATTTTAAAATCTTTACAGAACCTGCAAAAATTATCCGATTACCATGAAATTTAGCGCGTGAGTTGATATAAGGTCAAGCCAAATTTGGGTAAAATCGCTTCATTAATAAAAAAACTAATGACTGTAATAAAAAATGTGTTTTAAATGATATTTCTAAAACAAAAAAAAATTAAATATAATTAAAATAGGAAACCATGTGAATCCTCCATTTTAGGTATAGGATATGTTCAGTGAAATTATGCAGAACACTACGAGGAATATTTTTGTGAAACATTTTAACCTTCTAACTCTTCAATTAAAGTGACTTTTTTTGGCCCATTTTAAAAACGGACAAAAACGACCCGTCAGTTGCGGAGTTAGAGGGTTAAAATGTTCCGCAAAAATATTTGTCATGAAATTCTACTATAAGTCTTTTAACACATCAGCATTGAAAATTTAACTTCTGTGCCAGTAATAAGTAAAAACTTAAAACGTGTTTAAGGGTTAATTTCGTACTTATTCACAATTGGCGCTCAAAAGTCCCACAAACCTGGATTTTAGGGAGAAACCATGGGAATCTTCCATTTTAGGTATAGGATGTTTTCAGCGAAATTATGTAAAACACAACGAGAAACAGTTTTTTGGAACATTTTAACACTCTAAATCTTCAACTTACGGGGCTTTTTTGTCCCTTTTTAAAAAGGGGCCAAAAAGTTCCCTTACATCGAAGAGTTAGAGGATTAGAATGTTCCACAAAAATGTTTCTCGTAGTGTTTTACAAAAGTCCGCTCAACACATCCTATACCTAAAATGTAAGGTTCACATGGTTTGAATACTAAACACTCTTAAATGCCTGAAATTTGTGTAAAAATCATGAATTTAGGCATTTCAAAAAATCCATTTTTTTTAATTTATGGTAAAAAATAGTAATTAATTTTTTAACGATCTATTATATAACAGTATAAGCTTACAAAAAATAAAAAAAATCTAATTTTATATAATTTTTTTTTATACTCCATCAAACTTAAGTAATTTTTGGATTTTCAACAAAAAAAATGTGTTTTTCGGAGCAATAAAAAATAATTGTTTTGTAAACATATAATAAAATCCATATTTTAATTTAACTACATATATATTGTAGTTAAATTAAAATATGGATAAAATATTTTTATATATTGCATAAAATTCTCTGAGTTTAGCGCCCTCTCTTGGCGGCAAAAGCAATCACACCAAATATTTTTTTTTCAAATTTGTTTGAGTTACTTTCTTATGTTTAAAAAACTCCTTCTTTGATCACAAACTGAGATACAATTTTTTTTTATTTTTGTCCATGGGACGAAGCATAGTGCGGCGTAATTACTGTTTTTTAATTCCGGTTAATAAGTAGGAGAATATAGTCTAATTTGAGGAGTTATTCTGTTACCACAGAGTGAAAAGACTCTCAAAATAAACTAAACAAATATTATTGGTACTTTTGAATTTACATCAAATTACCCTATTGATAATTAATAATAAAGAAACAACTATTGAGATTCATTTTTACATACAAATGTGAAATTGCCACAAAGTAATATTACCTTTTTCATCTTTCATTCAAATATAAAGAGTTTTTTAACTGACGATGTCTGATTTAGAAAATGCCGATTTTTTTCAACAGATATGACGATTTTTCACCACAATGGGTTATCAGCACTGGTTGTGATAGCAAACCAGTTTAACAGTGAGGTTGTAGTCGTTTTTTCCGGTACAGTGAAGCATGTCCTATGGTGAAGACAAAAAAAAACGACTGTGCCTGCGCAGTAGACCGTACCAACTTACAGGCAAAAAAAAGTGCGTGGTACACCCTCAAATATAAAGTATTTTTGCAAGGCAATTCCTTTTTTCCCCGAAATTAGGGATCGCCTTTTTCAATTTTTAGTTATAGCTTCGGCATTTAAAGTCGGATTTTAAAGTGTGATATATCGATTTTTTGCCTCGAGGAGACCAGTTTTTTGCTATAAAGGAAAAATCCATTGAAAAAAAAATTTTAAAAGGCGACCCCTACGTTCGGCAAACAAAAAAATAAAAAAAAATGTCTGCTGGGTTTATCGAAAAACTTTCTTAGCAAAAGTTTAATGATTTTTTGCGAGCTTTAATTTTCTGACGTTAAGGTGGTATATTAGGGTTGTAGCAACTGAGATCTGGTGAGTAAATACTAGAACGGGATAATTTAGGTTAATGGTCTTCAGAGCAAAACATTGGTCCCCTCGATAGAAAATCATCGATGTATCATACTTTAAGATCCAACTGTAAATGCCAAAGATATAACGAAAAATGTAAAATGGCGAGCCCTACGTTCGGCAAAAAAAAAATTTAAAAAAAAATTTTTTTAACTTCCTTGCATTTTTCTTGAGGTACGGTCTACTATGCAGCCCTTTCACAGGCATACTCAAAAATCTATAAGTAAACGAAACTGCACGTTGTAATAGATGATAGAACTAAATGCCAAGTAGTCTAGGTTTTCTATCTCAAACATTTGGCCAAAATATCTTAAAACAAATTCTATCGAAAACAAACTAATTAATTTTTTATATCTAATGAAAATATCTCTCGGACACAGAAGCAAAATTCATAAAATAATATTAAATTTCATAGTAATAATATGACATTAACCTTATGTCACACGCATGTCAACTAAAAGCAAAAACTACCCCCTCTAAACATTTCGAAGACCTAAACAAAAAACCTTATCTACGACATGTTAACTCAATAATGATTTTAACCTAATTGACCTTAGTCGTAGAGACTAACGGGTAAATAACACTGTTTAAACAAACAGAATGACTATATAAATTATGTAGGTGTTAGTTTTGTTTTTTTAGAAGTCGCGTGCTCATCAACAATTTATGAGAATTATGGTCTTTTTTTTTTTTTTTTGGCTGAACAACAAATATTTAGCGAATAACTATTTTTTAGGGGTTTCAAAGTATTCGAGACAGAGTATTATTTTTGGCCACGCATACGGTTATTAACAGTGTTTAAACAGCATATAAAAACTCATTAAATTTAAGGTGTAGTAAGGAGTCAAAGATAGAAGTATTCTGACTGTCTATCATAAGGGTCATTTGTTAAGGATATTTTTGTTTTTGTTCTGTTTATGTTGGGTAAAATTATGGGGTTCCCTTTTTATTATAAGAAGAAAACTAACAACAAAAAAAAAGGTGCTAAATGTAAAACATTATGGTAAAATTAATAGTAGAAAATAACAAAACATATATTTTATGTGATGTCAGTCAGAATTTGAAGTTAAAAGAGGTGGTAGTGTTGTTACCATTTATTCAAAAGTAGGCTTTTAAAAGAAGAATGATGAGTGTGTGTTCTTGTTTAACTTAATATTATGATTATTCCCTTCTTTTAGTATTTCCAAATCATAAGTTTAGAGTAGAGCGTGTATATGTTTGTGTAGGTGATGAGTTTTTATTTCTTTTAAGTGACGTCTGTATAATTTTTTTTTTTTGTATTTTAATAAATGAGTGGCGCGTGCGGTTAACATTTGCTTTGTAATCTTTTTTTTTTTTTGTTTTTTTTTTTGAATTTTCAGTTTTTTATGTTAACTTTATACTGACATGCAATTTTATATATTTTGTTAAATTTTTCTTTAAATAGTTAACGATGGCATATGGTCGGTCATTTGTAGTGTAGCAAAAATTGACTGTAGCGGTTTTAAAAAGGGATGAGTTTATGATTTTTTTTAATAAATGTTTTTTGTAGGCCGTTATTTTTAAGAGGTGATAAAGTAGACTGATTTAAATGAAAACGGTGAAATCCAGCTGTTTCCCTTTTTTTGATGAAATGAAACAGCTGTATAATAAATCAATTAGTATATGATTGAATATTTAATTATACAATGTTGGGATATTAATCATTGAATCACTTAATTGACATAAAAAATGTGAAAACATTTACTGTATATTTCTTAATTGGAAATTTAGATCTTCCAAGTAACGATCGCTGATTTTGATGGAATATGTATTAGAGTGGGGCGATTTGTATGGAGAAAACTTTTTTTAAATTGTGCCATCGATTTTTCGATAGCTTTTGGTATGAGGAAAAAAAATTATCCGATTTTCATAAGTAATACCTTTCTGGAAAGGTTGTAATGTTATATTGTTTACAACTTCATTAGTTGTTTCAAAAAGCCACCGCAAGATGGCGATTATCTAGCATTTATTATAAAATTGCAAAAATTGAAATTCGGGAACCTCGAAAATGATTTTTTTTATATGTCGTAGTGGAATTTTTTGCTCAGTACAATCCCAAGAATCAGAAACGCGAGGCGCCCATTACGATGTTCAAATCGCCCCACCCTAATATGTATATTAGAGCGTACCACCTTATAGGCAAAAAAAAAACAGTGCGCCGTACACCCTCCAATATGAAGTATTTTTGCAAGGAGGTTTCAAAAAAATTTTTTTATTTTTTTTTGCCGAACGTAGGGGTCGCCATTTTACATTTTTCGTTATATCTTTGGTATTTACAATCGGATCTTAAAGTATGATACATCGATGTTTTTCACTCGAGGAGACCAGTGTTGTGCTCTAATAACATTTTGACTTCAAGTATCCCGTTCTAGTAGTTACCCACTAGATCTGAGTTGCTACAACCCTAATGTACCACCCTAATGTCAGAAAATTAAAGCTCGCAAAAAATCATTAAACTTTTGCTAAGGAAGTTTTTCGCTAAACCCAGTAGAAATTTTTTTTATATATTGGTTGCCGAACGTAGGGGTCGCCTTTTTAAATTTTTTTTAATTGAATTTTTACTATATAGCAAAACACTGGTCTCCTCGAGGCAAAAAAATCGATGTATCACACTTTAAAATCCGATTTTAAATGCCAAAGCTATAACACAAAATTAAAAAAGGCGACCCCTACGGTCGGCAAAAAAATTTTTTTTTTTTTGAAATCGCCTTCCAAAAATACATCATATTGGAGGGTGTACGGCGAACTTTTTTTTTGAGGTACGGTCTAATGTATATCTTGTAGTGAATTTTTCTAGGGAATTAAAAAGCCTTAAAATACTGTAGCAAATTTTTATTTTTTGCAAAAATTTCTTTTAAAAATATCTCGAGAATTTACAAGGTTTTAATAAGTATATAAAAGATGAAATGAAACACAGTTGTGTGTAATTATTTTTCTGTTGGATCCAATATGCCCACTTAGTATTTTTCTGTAAAACCTTTACTTTAATTTTCGTCCATTTATAGGGCTAAAAGCCGCGGGTGACTGGCCTGTTTTAATCCGAAAGGATCAATTTTCGCGGGGATATTATGTTTTACGCCCAATCTACCGGAAAGTATGTGGGGAGGTGAAAAAATAACACTTTTGCACATGTGGGTGCTCTATTGAGCGTCAGTTCTGAATAAACACAAAAATAACTCTTAGACCCATTTTAAGTTTTGCCTTATTTCTGGCACTGAACCTAAATTTTAAACATTGATGTCTTCAGAGACTTATAGTAGAATTTCATGCCAAATATTTTTGCGGAACATTTTAATCGTCTAACTCGTCAACTTACGGGTCGTTTATGTTCCCATTTAAAGCCAAAGGACAAATAGTCCCTTTAGTTGAAGAGTTAGAGGGTTAAAATTTTCCACAAAAATATTTGCCGTGAAATTCTACTATAAGTCTCTGAAGACATCAAGGTTGCAAATTTAAGTTCAATGCCAGAAATAAGTGATAATTTAAAATATGTTTCAGGGTTAATTTCGTAGTAATTCAGAATTGGCGACTAAATCTTCCATAAAACTGGATTTTACTAGGAAACCATATGAATCTTCCATTTTAGGTATAGGATGGGTTCAGCAATCTTATGCAAAACACTACGAGGAACATTTGTGTGGAACTTTTTAACCCACTAACTCTTCAACTTATGGGTCTTTTTTGTCCCTTTCTAAAATGGGACCAAAAAGTTTATGGCTTCTCTGTCATGGAATGAACGAAAATTTTAAAAAAGAAAATATTTACAGATCTCCAAAATTAAATGAGAGACATTCAAAGTTAATTTTTGACAAAATTTTTGATGTTTACGACTTAAAACACCATTAACGGTCATGAGAGGGTAAAAACTTTGTATAAAGAAAATGTTTGGCTTTTCATTGTATAAACAACAGCTATGTAACTTAATCACTAGAAGGTTCTAGTTTAAGAGTTATAGATGGATAAATCCATGAAACTTTTTTAGCGTAATTTTGAGGACATAAATGTAAATGGACTGGCCGGTTTACACTGCAGAAAACTAATTTTTACACAGATCTTATTTTTAATATCAACCTATCCGAAAATGTGCTGGGATCTGGAAAGATAACACTTTTACACATATGGGTGCTTTATCTAATATGCTTAACTCATTTAAACAAATCAGGAAATCTTTTTCAACATATAATATATAAATAAAAAACCACTAACAACTTAAAAAATTTGTATAAACAAAAAAATTATATCGAACCTGCTTATTTACAACAGGTGGTATGTATTGATTGTATGTAAATTTACAGAGCGTACGTTATATATTTGTGGCAACATTGTATAACAGCTTATGTTAAATACTTAAACTCTCAGATATTAAGATTTTTGAAATAGAATTTTAAAAAAGAAAACTTTTAATACCATTCGAATTATGTTAAACCAGTTTTTCTTAAATTTGGTTTGAGTTGCCATTTACACCCATGGGAAAATAAAAATTACTACACTGAGAGAATTATCATCATACTGAATTTATTTATAAATAGTTTCAATGAAAATTGTCACTGGAACTCGTCCATTGAATCTTTTCTAAGAATCTATGAAACAGGTTTCACTAAAGTTAATGTTTATGAAAAGTTAATAAAATTAATGAAACTCTTCATAAAATTAATAGGCCACTCGTCCAATGAATAAATCATTCTGCCAATGAAGAGATTCATTAAATCTATGAAGCAATTTCATTTATTATTATTTATTATAGTTGGTTGTTGTCGTTGCTAAGCTGGAGTGGATAAATAAAAAGTATTTAACAAATGCAAAAAGCGTATCATATTTTATGGATGTACAAAATATATCCAATGAAAGAATACATAAAATTAAAAATGTTCATAGAATTTTTTAATAAGCTTAATTCAATTAATGAAATTCCTTATAAATTTTTCGAAAAAATTAATATGATTTATAAACAAATTTCATAGTCCAAAATTAATAATAAAAATTTAATAAAAAATATTATAAAAAATAAATAAATATTATAAAATAATTCTCTCAGTATGAAAATGAATGCACATCACATAAGTGTTTAATATTAAATTCTAATTGTATGAAAATTTTTAAAAATTAATGGAATGACGATATTTTATAAAAAAAATTAAAAGAAAAGTATATACTATTGAACAATTTCATATATATAATGAACATTTTCATTAAATTTATGAAGATCTAATTTATGAAATTCAATGAATTTTTTTAATGAAATTATGAAATTTTATGAAAGAAAAGTTATGAAAAATTTCATAATATTAATTAAATACTATATACATAAAGAAATTCTTCAGTGATTCTACCAAAAAAATTCTATGAAATTACATCATTAATATCATGAAGGATAATTCTTTCAGTGTATATAGAAAAAATTTGCACTGATAATATGTCACATTTTCATACATAGAAAAAACTAAAAACGAATTTTAACAACAAAATTGATTATATCAATTAAAATTTTAACTGATTTTGCACCTACCACTCAAATGATACTATTAATTACTAAAAATTGTTTACGATTAATTGAAACAAATTTCGATTAAAGTAGTAAGAATATCAATTAAAACATTAATTGAAAATTAAAAAAAAAAATAAAAAATAATATGAAATTGTAAAAAAGTGTATGTATGTCATGTTTATATATTTGGAGTACTGCATAAGTGTTTGTTTCGTTTGTGAACTGCAAAGGTTTTGATTCTTATACTAAAAATGTTCTATATGTGACGCGCAAAATAGAAAGCGGCCTAAGGGGACATGGGATCGGTGTCATTCGATGCTCAGATATTGTCCACATCAAAAAAAAAATTGATTTTTTTACCCTTAGGTCCCTTTCTCTATGCGCTGTCACTTATATGCATACAGTTTAAGAAAAACAATTATGAGAATTATATAACACATAATCATGTAACAAATATTTGCAAAAATATTAAAAAGTCAATTAAAATATTAACTAATTCAATTAAATACTTGTTTAAAAACAATTTTTATTTTTAATATATATTTCATTAGATATTTAAGGTTAATAATTTTTTCTGTGTACATTAAAGGTTTTGACAAAAATCTCTCTTATGTAGAAATTACTAAAGTTTTTGTTTTTTACTTTAATCAACTTAAGCTGTTATAAATTGATGTCTCAGATTTAATTTCAATATAAAAAGCTACAAAATCATTTGGAGAATTTTTTTAAATCAAACAAGTTTAGTTTGTTAACATTTTCATTAAAAATTAAATTCATATTAAATTGCAGAAATATTTTTAGCACAAAACGGTTAAAATATAAAAACAAAATTAAATTTAATTAGGTATTTCAAATGTTGTATATTAAGTTTGAAAGTTGACTTAAAAATTAAGCTAGTTTAGGTATTTAACTAAAATATATCAAGTTTACTTAAAAACAAAAATCCATTTTTATGAAAAAAGAGCAGCCAAGATGAAATCAATTTTGTTTTTTTTTTATATAAAAATTTAAATGAAAACAAAATAATTGTGAAATAAAATTTCATAATTTGTATTGAAATTATACTATTTATACACGCAGAAAAAAAAGATCACTGCAATATGATCACAGCTACAAAACAATGTTCCCATTCTGCCACAATGTATTTATTGTGTAAATCATACTTAAATAATAAATTTCCCAAGGACTAATTTTGAAAAAATTGTCTATCCAATAATTTAAAAAAATGTGATCTGATTTATTCATTCAATTTTAAAAATAAAAACTATAACCATGTTTTTATTAAATTATTTTTACTAAATAATAACTAAATTAACCCTTAATGAGCAATCCTGAATTTAACTGGTTGTAGCTGTTTGTGATAAGTTTTGGGCTTTGGTACGTTCTGACATATGTAGTAAAATTTTATGGCCAATGTTTCATCCCATAATATATTCCTTATGATCACAATATGATTCGAAATGGGAAAATATTATGATAGTTAGGAACATACATCTTACAAGCATTTTGAATGTATTCGAAAATTGTGTTCTTAACAATATTTTTGTAAGTGCTGCTAACATTTCTTTCCATAATTTATTTTTATTTATATAGCCAAGAATGGGGTAATTTGGGAATTTCATCAGACCCATAAAATGCCCATGAATATTTTCTTTAGTTCGTTTTAAGAATATATTCCATAGAGTAGTTCGTGGTGTATCTTTCTGCCTTATAAGCCAAACATTAATTTTTATCTAGTAATTCATTGAGTTTTTTGGTGACTCTTCGAAAAAGGTAATTTTGGGCTAAATTCGGAAAATTACGGAATAGTGGTAAGAGTTCAAAATTGTACCTTTTATTAAACAAATTGGCCATTGGTTTACATTTAATGTTAATTACGTTACAGAATATTAATTACGTTGTATATAAAAATATCAAAATAATTAAAAAAACCAACACTGAAAAATTTTTAAAAAATAAAAAAAAATTAAATTGAATAACAATTATATTTTTTATAACCAAATATTTTTATATATTTAGGGGTAGATATATAAAAAAAAACTATTTGTAAAATTATAGGAGGTTTATTGAACAAATTTTGTATGAAAATGACGTTTTGTAAACCGCCCTACGGGAAATTTTAACAAACTGTCACCGAACTGGCCCCTTTTATATGAAATAGACTGCCCGTGTAAAAAAGTTTAGATCTGATCAGATCTTTTTGCATCTAAATAGATATGATTGAATCTTGTACCAGATTTCATCAAATATTATCAGATATGGCATATGTGATAATCCCTTATCGCAAGATCTGATCAGATCTTGTGCCAAATCTGTTCAAATCTAAAGTGATCTGGACAATTGCGCCAGATATGCCTAGATCTGACCAGATCTAATTAGATCTCACACTTGTCCCCAATTTTGAGATCTAATTAGATCTGGTAAGATCTACTAAGATCTGGCCAGATATGCCTAGATCTGATCAGATCTAATTAGATCTCAAATTTGTCCCCAATTTTGAGATCTAATTAGATCTGTTAAATCTACTGAGATCTGGCCAGATCTGATCTTTTTTACACGGGTGGTCACTTTTACATGGCGTTGTTATAGGAGGTGGAAATTGACCCCTTGTGACATGTCACAAGACAAATCCTAGGACAGGTTACTGAACTCTCATAAAAAACAAAGTTCAGGGACCTGTCCTGGGATTTGTCTTGTGACATGTCACAAGGGGTTAATTTCCACCTCCTATGACAACGCCATGTAAAAGTGACTAGTCTATTTCATATAAAGGGGCCAGTTCGGTGACAGTTTGTTAAAATTTCCCGTAGGGCGGCTATAACATTACAAAGCATTTATGAATTGGGTTAGTTTAATTAAAGTTTTCAGTAATCATGCAAAATTACTGGGGTAGAATATAGTTTGAATTATTGCTTAAATGCGCCCATGGTTAGACCTAGTACCCATATAAAGGTCCCCCCCCCAAATTGATTCCTTGCACGCTACAGTTCGCAAATATTAAGATATTGTAATGATTTCTGGTCACCGACTTATGTATATCGGCCAAAGGACGAAACATATTGATTTTATTTTAAATCGGTCCATATTTCGATTTAGTCGAATTTCGGATCAAAACAATAGTTGGCTTCCAACCAGATTGATGTAGGGTATCGTACAGTCGGCATGCCCAACTTTAACATTTTACTCATTTTTAATATTTGCATGTGAAAACCAAAATTTATATGATTATATGTAGTTTACATATGATAGTACATGGGCATTAGGGTGGACCTTATTTTTCAACTTGCGATTTAAGGCCGCTAGAAATAAAATATTTTTTTCAAAGACTTACAATGTTATAATATAGTTTCATTTCTCAGACCCACAAATATTCAGATATAAATTTTTGTCTCTCTTGCGTTATGACAACCTAGTCCCAGGTATGACCAAAGATGGGATTTTTTTTTTATAAATTTGCAAAACTCTAGTTTTTAGTTTTTAAAAATTTTGTTGAACAATATATAAAAAAAGTGGTCAACGCAACCTTTATTAAACACACCTTAGACAATAATTTTGCTGAAAATTACACATATCCCTCTTTTAAGTTAACACTAACGGCGTTTTGAAATTTAAAAATTTTAGAGAAAAGTATGATTTTTGCCAATAATTTAGATAATAGTATTAATTTTTGAGTTTTTAGCTAGCTGTAACAAAATCACTTTCGATTTCTTTTAATTCTGATACAAGAGATTATTTTCCGAAAATTTTGTTAACCCTTTCTTTACCAAGGTCAAAAGTGAAATTTCTGAAATTTTTCGATTTTTCCTGGAAGTATATCAAAACAATGTGTTGTTTCTTGCGGATTTTGGTGAAAGTTGTCCAAATAACTCTGTTAACACCAAATTTTATACATAGTTATAAAAAGTTTGAAATTAACCCTTATAGGCATATGGGGCCGAAATGACCCTAAATTTTTGAAATGTAAAAACCTGCCATTTGACATGAAAATCGATATAAAAACCTTTAAATAAGCATTTTCTAGAAAAAAAAAAAAAATCAAAATTAACCTACTTGAGAGCATGGTGTCAGAATGACCCATTTTTTTATGTTAAATAAAATAACGCTTGTTGGCTGAAAAACTAATTTAGAAACCATAATTTTTTTAGCAAAAAAAAAATATTTTAATATATAAATTTAATTGTCTTTCTTAAAGCTTAAAATTAATTAGATCACCATTGAAGTAAGGATAACGTTATCCTGGAAATTTATAATAAAAAAATTGATAAAATATGACTTTTTTGCCTTTTGTTTAGTAACTTCTAAAATAATGGACAAATTTTTTAATTAAAAATGTTATTAAAAATTAGAGTTAATTTTTGTTTGGGAGAATAAAATTGCCCCAGTGAAGTCCATGATACTGGAAGCTAAACTGAAAAAATTTTAGAAAAATAAAATATTTCCATTGGAAAATATTTAATCAGCGATATCGCGAACCGTTCCTCTATTTAAAATTTAGACTTCATATTCGTAATTATCAGCAAAATATTTAGATTCATATATCTATTATTTTAATCTATTATCAAAATAATAGATTTCATATATCGCGTTCTGTTGTAACACTGAGAGAATTATCCTTCATGATATTAATGATATAATTTCATAGAATTTTTTTCGTAGAACCAATGAATAATTTCATTATGTACATATATAATATTTAATTAATATTATAAAATTTCATAATTTCATTAAAAAAATTCATTGAATTTCATAAATTAGATCTCCATAATTTAATGAAAATGTGCTTTATATATATGAAATTGTTCAATAGTATTTACTTTTTTTTTTTATAAAATATCGTCATTTCCTGAGAGAATAATCTTTTATAATTTTTATTTTTTTTTTTTTTTAATTATTTTTTTATTATTAATTTTGGACTATGAAATTTTTTTAGAAATCATATTAATTTTTTCGAAATATTAATAAGGAATTTCATTAATAGAATTTATCTTATTATAAAATGTTATGAAACTTTTTAATTTAATAAATTCTTTCATTAGATTTATTTTGTACATCCGTAAAATATGCTACGATTTTATTACGCCTTTTGCATTTGCTAAGTATTTTTTATTTATCCACTCCAGCTTAGCAACGACAACAACCAACTATAATAAATAATAGTAAATGAAATTGTTTCATAGATTTTATGAAGCTCTTCATTGGCTGAATGATTTATTCATTGGACGAGTGGCCTACTAATGTTATGAAGAGTTTCATTAATTTTATGAACTTTTCAAAATAACATTGACTTTAATGAAACCTGTTTAATAGATTCTACGAAAAGTTTCAATGGACAAGTTCCAGTCACAATTTTCATTGAAACTATGAAGAAATTCATTACTGAAGTGATGACAATTCTCTTAGTGTCATAAATGAGTTTTTTTATATTTGGAAATTTTATATTTGTGTTCACCTATAGCCGTTTGTAATTGACATTTCTTCAATTACAATTACATGTAATGTATAATTAAAAATTTTCAATTATAAACTGCATGCAGTTATTTTTTTTCAATTACAATTACATGTGTGATTAACTACAAAAAGTAATGATTAACCCCCCAGGTCTATTAAAATTTTAAGTCGGATGCAGTAATTACACATATTTTATTATCAAAACAGAAAATCGTTTTGCCATAATAATTGTATAACTTAAAAATGCTGGATTCACAACAGATGGCATATCTTTTACACATGGTTTGTGTCTTTATTAACTTATATGGCATTTTGGAGGGTAAACATCCGTCATTTATTCTCACTTAGTCATTGAAGTCACTATGTAAACAACAAAGTTTTTTTTTGTTTCGAAAATGTCGAATTTTGTGCCAACTGAGCATTAGTTGCGGGAAGTTTTGCTTTACTTCTTCAGTTTGAAAAAAGTGCAGCTGAAGCACATTGATAAACCTTATCCTGAATACTATTCCGCATAATTTAAAATTTATGTTACGAATATTCATAAAATTAAAATTTGTTTAAATAAATTACACTCTCTTCGTAAATTTATATAGAAACAAATCTCTTATACTTAATTTCACTCATAAAGCTAAAAAATTTTTTATAAAGAAATGGCAACTTCAATAAGTTCCCTTATACTAAATTTTTTATAATTTAAAAACAAAAGTACAATATGTAGTAAAATGAAAAACATAACACTATTTCATCTAAATGTCACATACATACAAATAGTTCTTCTGTCTATCTACTCCTCTTAAAAAAAAAGCTGATTTATTTTTTTATAAAGAAATTGTATAATTTTACTATTATAGTTTTACATGTGTATGAGTCTCTGAGTATTGAGTTTAATGTGTATAAGATTTATTCACAAAAGTTACTAAGCATTTAAGATTTATGATCACAAAGGCCAATAAAATGATTGCGAATGATTTTTAATGCAAATTGTTATGTTTTTATTTATGACTCACAGATCTACAGAGTAGTAGACTTGTATGATCATATTTTTTGGGAAGTTATTTAAAAAACAACACAAAAATATTTATGAATGACAAAAAAATGTTTAAAATCCTAGAAGGGGGTCTCTAGCATTAAAACAAAATAAAAATAAAATTTTATTTATATTTAAGTTTTTGCTAACGAAATCTTATTTGATGAGGGTCAAAATAATCACAGAATAATAAAAAAAAAAAAAATTGATAAAAATCTTAAAAAAAAATTTATTTTTTAAATTAAATTGAGTCATGTATATATTTTTAGGCAAACTTTCTCTTAAAATTTTTAAATGTTTTATTTAAATTTTTTTGTTAAAAATTTATTAAAAAGTAATAGCTTAGTAACAACCAAGTTATTACCACAAAAAATTATACATTATAGCTTTTGGCTACTTTAACATCTTTATACCATATTCTTATATCTTTTATGTTAAAAAAAAACACAAATAATATTCCATTGTAATTTTATATTAAATGGCAGACCGACAATTATTCATAGTTTTTGTTTCAACAAAGCATTTTCAAACAAATTTTAAATTTGTTATGGTTAGAAAAAAATTTCTAAAGACTATTGTTTAACAATAATAAAAGCACGTGCCTTAAAGCACCACAATCAAGGAAGTTTTTAACTCGAAACAGAAGCATTGTTTTAGTTTTATTAAACAATTAAATCTTAAGGAAATAATCTTAAGAAAATTGTATTAGAAAAATTTAACAAATTTTTATTATCAATTTGTTAATAAAATTTAAGTAAATCTGCTATCAATAATTACACACCTCTGTAAATAATATTTATAATTATTTCCATGATTCATAAATTATCATAAAGTGTCATAAAGTTTTGTAGTGTGAACCAGTAATAATTTTTAATAGTTTTTTTATGTTCATATCCATAAGTACGAATAAGCTTGTTGCTTCTCTCTATACAAAGTCAACAAAAATATTGCGGTCATTGCACAAAAAAGCTGATATAAATCGAAGTTGTTTGATTTGTTATATGTTGTTGTTGGTTTCTTGTTGTAGTGTGAATATTTATTTAAATGGAAAAAAAAATACAAATATTTTACTACGCGAGCATCACTAATATTTTACGGTCATTTGGTATTAGTGATGTGGGAAATAATTTAAAAAGAAATTTTTTACAAAGTTAAAAACAAAATGAAAAGAAAATTTAAAACAAATGTAGGTATAATGGCGTATAAAAAATGGCCCAGTTAAAATCGACACGAAATAAAATAGGTATAACAGAGCCCTTATTGCAACCATGAAATTGATTTTCATATATTTATGTATGTTTTTGAAAATATTCCAGACATTACTGACTCCAATTTTTATGACATTCGGAAGAGTAGAAAATGTAAGAAATAAACGAAAGATTAAAATAAAAGTGGTGAATGCCACATGGAAAGCAAAGTAGTTATATAAACACAACTCAATTAGACAATTGCTATTTTTATCCTCTGTTATTACTGTTTTTGCTTTGAACTTTAATTCTTAAAGTACCGCTGCTGGTTCTATTTAACCCTGGTCATCAGGTTATGAATCACAGACCTATTGAATGACAACGAACCGTTAATTTAAAATTTGAAATGCATATTCTAATTATTTTTTATCTAAAACATAAATCCACGTTGATAGAAAACTATTATGCATATTAAATTTTATTTTTCACTGTATCTAGTGTGTTGAGATGTATGAAGGTATGTATAATTGATCTTTTAATTCGTACATGAATAGTTACCTGAAAAATTTCATTAAAACTCGTCCAGCTTAATTCTCTCTGTGTGTGCGAACATTTTACGGTGACCTTCTAGAAATATTCCAATCATTTTTATCTTTGCGAAAAATGGTCTGCATATTTCTTAAAGGCGAAGAAATTTCGTTAAATTTTATGTACTAAATTATTATGACTGACTTTTTCTTAAAATTTAATTGAAACATTTATGTGTGTCGATTTTAACTGGGGCATTCTTTATTTGAACATTAAAATATTATGGTCAATCTATTGAAGGAATTGAATAAATTGAATGAATGAAATTTAATGAAATGAATGAATGAAATTAACTGAATGAATTGATTTGAATGTATTGAATTAACGGAATGAATTGAATTAATGGAATGAATTGAATTAATTTTAAGAATCGAATGAATTTAATAATTGAGTGAATTTAATGAACTGAATGAATTGAATTAATTGAATAAATTGAATTGTTTAAGTCAAATTAATTAAATTAATTGAATTAATTGTATGAATTAAATGAATTTGGTGAATTTAATGAATTGATTGAATTTAATAAATTGGATGAATTGCAAGAATTGTATGAATGGGATGAATTCAATGAATGGAACTAAACTGAATAAGTTGAGTGAATGGAATTAATTGAATAAATCGAATGAATTAATTGAATAGATTGAGTCAATTGAATTAATCGAATGAATGTAATGATTAAAATGAATTGAGTTAAGTGAATGAATTGTGTGAATTTAATGAATTGGATGAACTATTTGAACTAAATGAATTCAATGAATTGAATTGAGTAAATTGAATTGAATTGAAAAAGTTGAATAAATGAAATGAATTAAATTAATTTAACGAATTGAAGTATTAAATGAATTGTATGAATTGAATAATTGGAGTGAATGGAATGATTGGGATGAATTGAGTGAAGTGAATGAATTACATAAATTGAATGAATTGAGTGAATTAAATTAATTGAATTAATCGAGTGAATTCAATAAATTGAGTGAGTTAAATGAATGAATGAATGAATTGAATTAATGGAATGAATTGAATTAATAAAATGAGTTGAATGAATTGAATGAATTTAATAAATTGAGTGAATTGAATGAATTGAATTAATTCAGTGAATTGAATTAATTCAGTGAATTGAATGAATTGAATTAAGTCAGTGAATTGAATAAATTGGTGAAACTGAATGAACTAAATGAATAGAATGAATCGAATGGATAGAAGGAATTGAATAAATTAAATGAATTAAATAAATATAATGAATTGAATTGAATGAATTGGTGGAAATTAATTCAATGAATTGAATAAATTGCATGAATTGAATGAATTAAGTGAATTTAATGAATTGAAGGAATTAAATGAATTGAGTGAATTGAATGAATTGAATAAATTGAGTGAATTGAATGAATTGAAGAATTGAATGAAATTAATGTATTAAAAACTAGTAAAAAAATTAAAGTCGGGCATGCCGACTATACAATACCCTACACCAGTCTGGTTAAAAGCCAACTAATGTTTGGATCCGAAATTCGAATGGGTTAAAATGGGACTCATGTCAAAATTTTCTATAAAATGATAAAAGAAGAAAAAATCGTAAATATTGGCACTTATATGGGCACTAGGTCCAAACATGGACCGATTTTAACCAAACACCATAGGCTTCGTCTTTGGGCCGACATAGGTCGGTGTACCAAATTTCATAAAAATATCGTAATATTTGCGACCTGTAGATTGCGCACAAGAATACATGGACAGACAGACGGACGGACAGACGGACATCATTAAATCAAAATAAAACGTGATTCTGAGTCGATCAATATACTATAAGGTGGGTCTAGATCCAATATTTTTTGGTGTTACAAACATCAGTACAAACTTATTATACCCTGACCACTAGACCGTCCCTAAAAAAAAAATCGCCGTACACCCTCCAATATGAAGTTTTTTTGCAAGGCAATTTCAAAAAAAAAAATTTTTAATTTTTTTGGCCGAACGTATGGGTCGCCTTTTTCAATTTTTCGTTATAGCTTCGTCATTTAAAATCGGATTTTAAAGTGTGATATATCGATTTTTTTGCCTCGAGGAGACCAGTGTTTTGTTATAAAGGAAAAATCCAATGAAAAAAAATTTAAAAAGGCGACCCCTACCTTCGGCAAAAAAAAATTCTACTGGGTTTATCGAAATACTTCATTAGCAAAAGTTTAATGATTTTTTGCGAGCTTTAATTTTCTGATATTAGGGTGGTACATTAGGGTCGTAGCAACTGATATCTGGTGGCTAACTACTAGAACAGGATACTTGAGGTCAATGGCCCTCGAGAGAAAAACACTGGTCTCCGCGAGAGAAAAACATCGATGTATCATACTTTAAGATCCGACTGTAAATGCCAAAGATATAACGAAAAATGTAAAATGGCGACCCCTACGTTCGGCAAAAAAAAATAAAAATTTTGTTTTTTGAAATCTCCTTGCAAAAATACTTCATATTGGAGGATTTACGGCGAACTTTTTTTTATGCCTGTAAGGTGGTACGCTCTACTGACCACGTAGTGGTGTAGGGTATAAAAATTGAATGAACTGAATGTATTGGATGAATTGAATGCACTGCATGGATTAGTTGCACGAATATTTACCTCTTATCAGTAAAGAAGACAAAAATGCCATTTTTGCTTTCTCACTCATATTTGCTTCTGTTTGCTTTGTTTTGGATTTCTCGTTTATTATTTTGAGCTTTAAATTGCTTTTTATTCACAAATATTTTCTTTGCTGAAAAAAATTTTTTTTCTTAACCTTAAACTTTTGAAAAAAAACTGTTTTCCATGTTTTTTTTCTTTTGTTTTTTTTATTTTTTGTTTTTTTACAATATTTTTTAAACACATCGGATTTCGCTTCTTTTTTTTCTCCTCTGCTTATCACATATCCGAATATCTTTACAATTATAGAGAACCCATTGGGATATCTTCCTTGTAAGGTAAGCTACAAAAACAAAAATTATAAATTTGCAACTATTAATTTATTAACTTACATAAAATACTTTTAAAGTTGCTTTTTAAATAAGTACTTCGTTAATTGAGACGACTTTTCCTGAAGAAATTTTGTATCCTGTATTTTAAATAAATGGCAACCCTGAGGGCACACATGATTAATTCGGCATACAAATAATTCTAAATTTTGTGTATTTCAGATATATTTTGATTCAAAAGTTGTGCTATTTTTGACACCATTTTAGACCCTGTCCATTAAAATGTTAACCAAAACGAAATGCATGACTATTAATTTTTCCCCCTGCCAGATATTCAAGTTTCGTTTGGATCTGAGAGGTACATCACTGTGCATTTCCTTGCAAGTAAAAATATTAACGGTGGATCTCACACTGTAGGTTTAACTTTAACTTAACTATAAATAAAAGATAATATCAAAAAAATGTACACAAAACAACAACAAATTTTTGGGTTAACTATTAACTAAAGTTTAAACCTGCAGTATGAGACCAACCGGAAAAGTTGGCAAACAAAAAAGTTGCGAACAACTTTGAAACCTTCTCTTGGTAAATTTTTGTTACTTTTGATCCTTCTATCATGTGTATATTCAAGTTTCATCAAAGGAATCTTAGAAATGTATTGGAATAAACCATCTAAGACAGTTTCCTAAAAAAAAAGTTCACCACGGATTTGGTTAGTAATCGAATTTTTCGGTGGCGAATTTCCAGTTTGGCAGCATAACGATTTGATTAATAACAAATTCATTTGTTATTTTCTCTATGTATTATTTTCTTTCCAACTTTGCTAAAAATTTAAATCTTGAAAATATCTTCTTCATATTGGCAATGATGTATAAAACCGGACGTTTAAAAAAATGTATATTTTTAATTTGTTATGAATTCTCTTGATTGTTTCAGGTTTTATTAAATTCTTTGCTTACATCTTTTATTGTTTTTTTTTTTTTTTAATTTAAAAGTTAAATGTATTTCTTTACATACAAAATTGCTCACGATTTCCCATACATAACTTTAACAATAATCATAGATATTTGTATATTTGTTGTAGACATGTTGTAGTTGATTTGTATATTCATGACAACCTGAGGCTTAAATTTAGCAACAAAAAAACAACTAATCATTGAAAAAATTCCAATCTTACAACAATTTTTGCATATGTTAGAATATATATTAAAGTGATACTAGATAGTGGGTGACATTGTGGCAAATTTATAGTTGTAAAAATATGTTTGAACTCTGAACTCTAACTAATCACCACATGCTAAATTAGAAAAACTATTTATACCAGAAAATTCAACTTTTCCATATATGAGGATTTTCATACCAAATGCTCCGTTATATAAAAAGGTAGGTGGATGTGGTTAAATATTGATAAATTTTGGATTCTAATAATTTCATATACCTGCTGACATTTTTATACAAATGTAAAAATATCATCAGGGCAAGTAACCAGGAGGTCATTGTGATGAATAAATGATGGCGCTTTTGATTAATTAATTTGATTTTAGAACATTTTAACAAAAAGTACATATACCCATCTTTTATCATAATGACGTGAGCAAAATTATTCGGGTTCAATATCGATAGTTTTTTGTTAGCAATTATATTAACAAAATTACAGTGCAATATTTATTATTTTAAACAAAATGTAGTTTTACGAACTTGATAATATCAATTATATTTTAATTGACTTTGCACCTATCACGAAAATGATATTATTAATTACTAAAAATTGTGTATGTTTAAATAAAGGAATTAAATCATTCAAATATTTAGCTAATTCAACTAAAAACAAATTTCATTTTAAGCAAATCTTTAATTAAAGCCTCAGTGCTTTGTGCGATAGAAAAATAATTTCCCAAGATAACATCAGGTTATGGGGACTTTTACTGTAGAAAACCCTGTCCTTCTATAGAAAATACCTTAGATTCTGTTCCAGGTATCGATGGGTTTCTATTGAGAAACGTCTTCAGAATCGGATGGTGTTTAGAGGAAAAAGTTATCTCTGGGACAAAATTCTCAGATTCTGACAATTTTCTATATGAATCTATTCAAAATCTTAGGGTTTTTAGTTAGGAAAATGTCCTTGGAATCTAAGAATTTTTCTATAGGATTAAATTCTCAGGATCTTAAGGATTTTTTACAGAAAAAAATCAGCATTTTTCTTTAAAAAATTCTCAGGATCACTTTTCATGCGACAAACTCTTCACAATGCGCGGGATTTTGATTTTTTTTTTTCTTTAAGAGAACCAATACTCAGGAAATTCTTCCTATTAATTAATGTTTGCTTCCTTCGGAAAGGGGATAGAGAAGAAGTGAAAAGTGGTGAAAAATGAAGGGCTTCAAATACGACAACACTGTAATTGCGCGAGATGTTGAATCTTAGAACAGTTGTTGTGCACCATGTGATGGTGAGTTGGCGAACTTTATAGTTCGTAGCCCTGTTATATTATTTTAATTCGGTGGGGTTAAATGCTATGGGAACACCGAATGATATGTAAAGGGTTCTTTAACAGGGACGCTACAAAAGTAGAAAGACAGGGACAGCAAACGACGCCATATTTCTTGCCGCGCTTTTGACATTTCTCTTCAGTAAGGTTTGCCATTTCATGATGGAAAGATATACGAGCCAACAACGAGTCGAAATTATTAAAATTTACTACCGAAATTCGGAGTCAGTGGCCTCAACGTTAAGAGCGCTACGTCCAATTTATGGTCGTCATAATGAATGGCTTCGTCAATAAACAAAATATGCGTTATTGGTCAGACAGCAATCCACACGTACTCCATGAGTCATCATTGCATCCCGAAAAAATTACGGTTTGGTGCGGTTTATGGGCCGGCGGCGTCATTGGGCCGTACTTCTTCCGTGATGATCAAGACCGGCACGTTAATGTGAATGGGAATCGCTACCGTTCAATGATAACCGAATATTTTTGGCCCCAATTGGATGATATGGACTTGGAGGACATGTGGTTCTAACAGGACGGCGCCACAAGCCACATAGCGAATGTCACAATCAATTTATTGCAAACCAAGTTTGGAGAACGTGTTATCTCACGAAATGGTCCAGTCGATTGGCCGCCTCGGTCGTGCGATTGACGCCGTTGGACTATTTCCTGTGGGGCTACGTCAAATCTATGGTCTATGCCAACAAGCCAGCGACGATTGATGAACTTCGTACGAATATCGGCCGATTTATGCTTGAAAACCGTCGAAAATTGGGTTCAGCGTCTGGACTTCTGCAAGCGTGCCCGTGGTGGCCATGCAAAAGAGATCGATTTCCATACATAATGGCATCGAACGTACTTTCACAGGAATAAAGAACTTCATTGATATCCAAAACCGTTTTTGTTTTATTTAAAAAAACTTCTGTGGCGCTCTTATTGAAGAACCCTTTATGAGGGATAGAAAAACTCATACATATTATTATTTTTCATAAATTGATGTTGTCTTGGTTTGGGATCGAACCCGCAACCTCATGTGTAACAGTCCAACGCTCTAACCACTACACCACAGCGCCCACAATAATTTTTTATAAGGTTCATACAGAATTCATAGTTTCTAACCACTTTTTCCTATTCAAAAAGTGTTAGATTTTGTGCATTTTTTCCTATAGAAATAGCCCCAGAATCTGAGCACATGTTTCTTTAGACAAAGTTTTAGATTCTATTCCTTTTAGTAGAAGATTTTCAGAAGTAGACGAATTTTTCGGTAGGAAAACTACAATAGGGTAAGCGACAGATATAAAATATTTATGATATTAAAAAAATATCGGACTGTGGACACGTTTCCCTCAACTTTTGGGAAAAATTATAAAATGTGGCTTCATGGTTTATTCTAATCATATAAGGTAATAAATACTGTAAGTTTGACATTGATATGATGGAAGATTTTTTAGCTGGTCAGTTGATATGGAAGGCCTCATATATAGGTACACAAAGAAAGCAGATTTGTGCCCACAACCGAATTTTTCGATTGTAATCATAGAAAATCAGTTGAGACAACAGAGATTTTATGGTTATAATAATATTTAGTTCATCTTAGAAAAAGTTTGGTGTCATTAAAATGAAATTCGGTTGTTGCAACCAAACCAATAAATTGGTGACAAATTCCGTTTTCTGGGTGTATAAAATTTTTACAAACTTGTTTTCTTGCCAACATTTAAAATATTTTCCACTATAAGACCAACTAACTATTAACTGATTGAAGTATGTCGTTTGATTGTTGATTATACCAAAATATACATGTGTTTTAGAAATAGTTTAGCATTTTCTAATTTTGTAAAACAATTTGTTGGCACTTAGTGGTTAGAAACACCAGAAATAAATATATGTCACAGACAACACCAACGTTATTTTAGATTTTTCTTTTTTTTTTGGTATTGAAATTTGTTTTGTTGTTGACACTTTCTTTACATAATTTATGTGATTAAATTTAAATTTTAGTCAGAACACAATGTATCAACACAAATCAGCATCTCTTAAGACACGCGTATAAATTACAGTGAGTTCTCACTATCTTTCTTTTCGTTATGTTTATGATTGTTTATGATTGTTTTTTCGTATTTTATCTAAAATTAATAAAATTATGCAAATTAAATGATATTCATTCAAGAATTCAACACAAAAACATACAAACAACAAGCGGATTATACTAAAAATAAACTTCAATGATCATCATATTCATTCACAAAAATGTTTCCACTGAAAAGTAGAAGAAGAAACTATAATAAAAAAAAAACAAACAACTCAAACAACACGAATTATAATCATACTTAAGACTTACGTGTGGCTCTTATTTTCTAAAATATTTAAATGACCAACTAAATACAAAAAACAAAGAAGCAAATTTAAAGAAAAATAAATGGACGGACGAAAAGCTACACTTATAGAAAAAAGTCTGTAAAAACTAGTAAAAATTAGTTTTAACTTCTAAAAAACTGCTGAAATTAGCAGATAATTTTTGCTAAATACACTGTGAGACAAATGGTAGGGGTCAGTGATCGGGGAGGGTTCAAACTACCGGGGAAAGTTATATCGGTAAAAAAGAAGTTATACGTGTCCCGGCGTTTCGCTGGGTCACCCCTAGGAGTCGAGATATATCGATTTGACCTTTGGTGGTCTTTTTTTTGACATAACTCGAGAACCACTAGTCCGATTTTGCTCAATTTTAAAATAATTAAAAATTACAATTCCTTTAATCTGTTCATATAACGTTTTTCTATATACTCAACAGTTTTGCCGGTAAAAATAAATGTATGAAGAAAAAAATATTTTTTGCCTAAAATATTAAAAAAAAGTAATAAACAAAAGGTTATTGATTTTTATGGTAGCGGTAACAAACATTTATTTTTACCGGCAAAACTGTTGAGTATATAGAAAAACGTTATATGAACAGATTAAAGGAAATGTAAGTTTGAGCAAAATCGGACTAGTGGTTCTCGAGTTATGTCAAAAAAAGAAATATCTCGATTCCTAGGGGTGACCCAGCGAAACGCCGGGACACGTATAACTTGTTTTTGACCGATATAACATTTCCCGTTGGTTTCATCCCATCCCGATTTTGACTGTCGCATAGTGATATTAGTAAGATAAGAACAGCAAAAATTAAATTATTAAGTATACAGAATTTTAGTTATATTTGAGTTAAATTTTAGCTAATAGAAAATAACAAATGAACCTATTAAAACCAGCTAAAACTTTTAGCTTAATTAAAAAAATATTTTTTAATGAAAACAAAAATCTGGCCTTCTGAAATAGGTATTTTACTATTTTATTAGCAAATATTTCTGTTGATTTTAGCAGGATAGACTGATATTTGCATTCAAATAAATTTAATTTACATTCTAAAAAATGCATGTAAATTTACAACTATAATATGAGTAAATATCTGTTTAATGAGTAAATAACACATGAGTAAATAAAAACACAAAATGAGTAAAATTATTTTCTGCACACTATCATATAGAATAATACATAAATAATGTAGTTATAGGCATTATATGTTTATAATTAAAAATGTTGTGCGTACATTTTTTATTTTGTTGCTAAATTTATATTTTACGCACAAATTTTATAAATTTACATACTAACTTATAATAAACATTTGAAAAAATTAAAGAAATTTTAAAATATAAAATAAACTCTTCTAAAAATAAAATTGTTATACCCTACACCACTACGTGGAGAAGGTATTATAAGTTTGTGCTGATGTTTGTAACACCAAAAAATATTGGTCCTATACCCACCTTATAGTATACCGATCGGCTCAGAATTTTTTTTATTTCGATTTAACGATGTCCGTCTGTCCGTCCGTCTGTCTGTCCATGCATTCCTGTGCTCACTCTACAGGACGCAAATCTCTATATATAAAAGAATAACGTGACTGACTGACTGACTGACTGACTGACTCAACATCGCCCAGCCCAAACCGCTGAAGCTAGGAAGTTGAAATTTGGTATGTAGGTTCCTCTTTCGGGGTAGACGTCCACTAAGACGGGATTTTTGGAAATTCCTACCGGAACGGGCAAAAAGGGGGAAAGTGTCCCCCTTGACGGCCTGCCAAAACCCCTTTGGCTAGAAAGCTGAAATTTAAGATATGTGTTCCTTGGAGTAGGGGCTAACTTTTGTGGAAAGTACTTTCTAGAATTTTGGACAGGGACGTTGTAAAAATGGGGGGAAAAAGGCCCCCCTTGACGGCCTGCCCAAACCGCTGGAGGTAGGAAGTTGAAATTTGGTATAAAGGTTCCTCCACTATCGTAGACATCCGCCAAGACGGGAGTTTTGGAAATTTTTACAGGGACGGGCAAAAAGGGGAAAAAGTCTCCCCCTTGAGGGCCTGCTCAAACTGCTAGAGCTATGAAGTTGAAATTTGGTATGTAGATTCCTCGACCGGTGTAGACGTCCGTTGAGACGGCATTTTTGGAAATTCTTATCGGGAGGGGCAAAAAGGGGACAAAAAAAGTACCTTTTTCCAAAAAAGTACCTTTTCCCAAAAAAAGTACCTTTTCCCAAAAAAAGTACCATTTTCCCAAAAAAGTACCTTTTTCCAAAAAAAGTACCTTTTTCAAAAAAAAGTACCTTTTTCCAAAAAAAGTACCTTTTTCCAAAGAAAGTACCTTTTTCCAAAAAAAGTACCTTTTTCCAAAAAATGTACCTTTTTCCGAAAAAAGTACCTTTTTCCAAAAAAAAAGTACCTTTTTCCAAAAAAAGTACCTTATTCCAAAAAAAGTACCTCTTTCCAAAAAAAGTACCTTTTTCCAAAAAAAGTTCCTTTTTCCAAAAAAAATTCCTTTTTCCAAAAAAAGTACCTTTTTCCAAAAAAAGTACCTTTTTCCAAAAAAAGTACCTTTTTCCAAAAAAAGTACCTTTTTCCAAAAAAAGTACCTTTTTCCAAAAAAAGTACCTTTTTCCAAAAAAAGTACCTTTTTCCAAAAAAAGTACCTTTTTCCAAAAAAAGTACCTTTTTCCAAAAAAAGTACCTTTTTCCAAAAAAAGTACCTTTTTCCAAAAAAAGTACCTTTTTCCAAAAAAAGTACCTTTTTCCAAAAAAAGTACCTTTTCCAAAAAAAGTACCTTTTTCCAAAAAAAGTACCTTTTTCCGAAAAAAGTACCTTTTTCCAAAAAAAAGTACCTTTTTCCAAAAAAAGTACCTTATTCCAAAAAAAGTACCTTTTTCCAAAAAAAGTACCTTTTTCCAAAAAAAGTACCTTTTTCCAAAAACAGTACCTTTTTCCAAAAAAAGTACCTTTTTCTAAAAAAATGTACCTTTTTAAAAAAAAGTACCGTTTCCCAAAAAACATACATTTTTTCAAAAAAATACCTTTTTCAAAAAAAAGTACCTTTTCTAAAAAAAAGTACCTTTTCCCCAAAAAAAAAGTACCAAAAGAAGTACCTTTTCCAAAAAAGCACCTTTTTCCAAAAAACATACATTTTTCCAACAAAAAACACCTTTTTAAAAAAAATACTTTTTCCAAAAAAAGTACAAATAAAGTACTTTGTAAAAACAAAGTATCTTTTTCCAAAAAATTTCGTTTTTCCAAAAAGTACCATTTAAAATAATATATAATTTCAAAAAAACTACTTTTTTTCCTCCCCCCACGGATATCTCCACTAAAACAAGGTTTCTTAATATTCGGCATAGACGTGCGCTAAGACGGGATTTTTGGAAATTCCTACCGGAACGGGCAAAAAGGGGAAAAGTCTCCCCATAAACAGTCTCACAAATTGGAAAAGTGCCTGCCAAAACCACTGGAGGTAAGAAGTTGAAATTTGGTATAAAGGTTCCACCACTATAGTAGACATCGACTAAGTTTGTATTTTTGGAATTCCCTACAGGATATCCCAAAAGGAAACTCGGTATGTGAGTTCCTCCTTCTGTGTAGGCGTCCGCTTAGACGGAATTTTTGAATTGGAGTAGGACTAACTCACCGGCAACGTAATTTTTCTATTTTGGAACAGGAACATAGTAAAAATGGTGGTTAAAAGGGAAAAATGTCCCCACTAACGGCCTGCCCAAACCGCTTAGGCAATGCAGTTGAAATTTGGTATGAATGTTCCTCATCCATCGCAGATAGCCGCGAAGATTGAATTTTTGCAAATTCCTAAAGTGAGGGGCAAAAAGAAGAAAAGCCTCACCTTGGGGGCCGGTAAAAACCCCTTCGGCTAGAAACCTGAAGCTTAAAATGTGGGTCCCTGGAGTAAGGGCTAACTTATTAGAAAGATACTTTTTTGAATTTTGAACAGGGTCGTTATAAAATGGGGGCTCAAAAAGGGAAAGTTGCCCCTTAACGACCTGTCCAAACTGCTGGAACTAGGAAGCTGAAATTCGGTACTTAGGTTTCTCTTCCAGCCTAATTCCAACCGGGAGGGACAAAAAAAGAAAAAGTGTCCCCCTTGACAGCCTGCTCAAACTGCTGGAACTAGGAAGCTGAAATTCCCTGTCGATGGATTTTCGGAAACTCCTACCGAGAGGGGCACAAATAGTAAAAGTTGGCTGGAAACCTGAAATGTAAAACATATGTTACTTGGAGTATGGGCTCACTTACCGGGAAGGTGCTTTTAATGGGATTAATGAAGCGAAAAGTGCCGCTTAAAGGCCTGCCCAAACCGCTGGAGGTAGGAAGTTGAAATTTGGTATTAAAGTTCCTCCTCTATTGTAGACATCCGCTAATATGAGATTTTTGGAAATTTCTACAGGTAGGGTCAAAAACAGGAAAAGTCTCCCCCTTAACGGCCTGGCCAAACTGCTGGAACAAGGGATCTTAAATTGGGTTCCTGCTCCAACGTTGACGTCCCCTAAGATGGTATTTTTGGAAATTCATACCGGGAGGGGTAAAAAGGGAAAAAACTTCCCCCTTGACGGCCTGGCCAAACTGCTGGATATAGAGACCTAAAATTATGTATGTAGTAGGTTCCTCCTCCAACGCAGACGTCCTCTAAGACGGCATTTTTGGAAATTCCTACCGGGAGGGGTAAAAACGGAATAATTCTCCCCCTTGATGGCCTAACCGAACCCTTCGGCTAGAAACCTGTAATATATAATATGTTTTCCTTGGAGTATGGGCTAACTTATCGGCAAGGCATTTCTAGGACTTTGGACAGGAACGTGGTAAAAATGGTGGTTCAAAAGCGGAAAATTGCCCCCCCCCCCCCTTAACGTCTGCGTCTTTAGCTAGAAACCTAAAACTTAAAGAACAAGTGTATATGAAACACTAAAATTAAGAAACTAAATAGGAAACGAGTGGGATTGAAACACTACACAAGTGGAATGAAATGAAATTTGCCCGCTATTTTTAATATTATAAAATGCTTTCCAACCCTGCTTTACGTTATTTATTTTCATTCAAATGAACAAAACTACTTACGGGTCTATCTACCTAAGTTCGCACTTTACCAAATTATCTTAACATACACACGTATATTGCAATTTATTATGGATTCATTACTAACAATCCACTTTCATGAGAAAAAGTGATCAAATATTTATTTATTTTAAACCCATTATTGTACAGAATTATTTATTTGTGGTGGCTGGGTGAAGGCTTTTATTATAAAAACTGTACTTTAAATAAAAAGCGAATTTAAAAAAAATTGTCGGGGGGAGGGGCGCCCCCCCCCCTAAACCTTAAGGCACGCCAACAACGTAGCGGGCTGCGACCGCTATCTTTAATATTATAAATCGCTTGCCAACCCTGCTTTACGTTTTTTATTTTCATTTAAAACACAAATGAATAAAACTACTTACGGGTCTATCTACCTAAGTTCGCACTTTACCAAATTATCTTGACATACACACGTATATTGCAAATTATTATGGATTCATTACTAACAAACCACTTTCATGAGAAAAAGTGATCAAATGTTTATTTATTTTAAACCCATTGTTATGATTAATTATTTATTTGTGGTGGCTGGGTGAAGGCTTTAAATAAAAAAACTTTAAATAAAAAACGAATTTAATAAAAATTGTGGAGGGCGAAGCCCCCCCCCCCTTAACCTTTAAGGCACGCTAACAACGTAGCGGGCTGCGCCCGCTAGTATTAACATATTTGGATGAAATTTGGTACACCGACTTATGTCGGCCCAAGAACGATGCCTATTGATTTTGGTTGCAATCGGTCCATGTTTAGACCTAGTGCCCATATTAGGGTCCCCCCCAAAATTATATTGTTTATACGCTGCAGATCGCAAATATTAAGATATTTTGATGAAATTTGGTACACCCACCTTTGTCGGCCCAAGGACGAAGCCTATTGATTTTGGTGAACATCGGTCCATATTTAGACCTAGTGCCCATATAAATGTCCCCCCAAAATTGGCTTGGTTACACGCTGCAGGTCGCAAATATTAAGATATTTTAATGAAATTTGGTTTGCTGACTCACATGGTCCCGAGAACAAAGCCAATAGATTCTAGATAAAATCGGTCCATATTTGGACTTATCGCCCATATGGGCTATATTTACGATTTTCTCTTCTTTTATAATTTTATAGAAAATTTTGACACAAGTCCCATTTTAACCCATTCGAATTTCGGATCCACACATTAGTTGGCTCTTAACCGGACTGGTGTAGGGTATTGTATAGTCGGCATGCCCGACTTTAACCTTTTTACTCGTTTTATTATAAATTTATATCGAAACGTGTGTTAATGCTATCTGCGGTGGCTTCAGACGGACCAATAACTGCTGTACGCCTGTGCAACATGTACACTAGAGCGTACTACCTTACAGGGAAAAAAAAAATTCACCGTACACTCTCCAATATGAAGTATTTTTGCAAGGAGGTTTCAAAAAAAAAAATTTTTTTTCCGAACGTAGGGGTCGCCATTTTACATATTTCGTTATATCTTTGGCATTTCCAGTCGGATCGTAAAGTATGATACATTTTTTTTTTGAAATTGCCTTGCAAAAATACTAATGTACACTTAAAAGGTGATGATAAATTTTGTTAGTCTTTCAAAGATTTCTTTAATATTATTCTTTCTAGGCTTGTGGAATCGGAGTCCGGTGAATTAAACAGTCACATCTGTAGTGCATTGGCTAATCGAATCCTATTAAGTGAAACGACCAGTTTCGAATTAATTTGAGATAAAAGTAAGAAAATATTGTTACCTTTCTACCTTTTCAATTGAAATGATAATAACCACACGCTCTTTTGTTTTTTATATACTTATTTTTTGAAACTTTATTACTTTATATACAACAGTATAGCATATACAAGTTTACCTATATATTACTATTGCTCAACTGAACTATACAAACGCTAATGAGTATTTCACTCCATTCGTCAAGTGGCAGCACTTTTATAGTTTACTACCGTGGTTGAAGAACAAGCTAGAAAGTTCCACCAACATCCAGAGTAGTACAATTATAAGAGAATCCCCAGTGTTACCAGATTGACGGGATTAGTAAATCGCGTTTTTCTGAATGTCTTTTCTAAAAAACCAGAATTTTCTATATGAGACTAATCCAATTTGGTAACAATATATTCATACTTTATGCTACAAAAATCCTTTTTTCTATTGTAAAAAGACTTTCTGAGAAAAACGTGTCCATAATCTGATGATTTTTTAGATGCTTACAATCCAGGAGTTTCAATAACATAAAGTGCTTACTATCTGTCCCTTTTCCTCTTGGATTTTTCCTATCGAAAAAAGAGTCTTGTTATGAAATCCTTCTTCTATTAAAAGTTACAAAATCAGAAGTTTGTTTGTAAAGGACACGGATTTTCTTTTTAGTTGCCCAATCACAGATTTGGGGGTCAAAAATGGCAACTTTTTCGTTTTTCCAGGTTATTTCACATTTGTTGCAAAGTAATAATAGTTTTCATCAACATCATCATCATCATTTCATTATCACGATTTAATCATCAAGCAGAAAATAATGTTAATTATATACTTTTACCTCCAGTTGCCACATTTTTTTCCGATTTTAATAAGTAATACCTTTCTGGAAAGGCTGTAATGTTATATTGTTTACAACTTCATTCGTTGTTTCAAAGAGCCACCGCGAGATGGCGCTAATCTGGCATTTATTAGAAAATTGTAAAAAATTGAAATTTGGGCGCCGCGAAAATGATTTTTTTGATATATCGTAGTGGAACTTTTTTTTCCTCATGCCAAAAGCTATGAAAAAATCGATGGCGCAATATCGATTGCTGATCAGACCCGCCCTAATGTGTATCAAACTTTTTCTTTTTGAAAGTGCATTCCTTTTATTTCAATTAAAAGTTTAATTGTAATTACAAAAAGTTTAATTATATTTACAAACTATTTTTACCTGTGATCAGAAAAACTATTGGATTCTGAACAGTTTTGTTAGGAAAGATGCCAAGATTACGACTACTTTTCTCTGTAACTCCCCCGCCCCCACCAGATTCTAAATAATTCTTGCAATAGAAAAATTCTGAGATGTAGAAAAATCTCAGATTCTGAACAGGTTACGACAGGAAAACTGTCTACTTCTGAAAACTTTTATTCCAGAGATTTTGAAGACAGAAATACCGTTAGCTTTTGATGACAATTTTCTCAAATAAAAGCACTTAGATTCCGACAATATTTTCGTAAAGAAAAATCCTCAGATTTATATAAGTTTTCCTGTAAAAACCATATGGTTTTGAGAATGTTTCCCAATAGAAACCTCTCAGATTTCTGGGTTAGAATCTAAGGTAATTCATATAGAAGGACGATTACTTCTTTAGGCAAAGGTCCCAATAATTTTATTTTTTTTAAGAAATAGTGCCCAGAATATAAGGTTTTTCCTAAAGGAAAAAGTACTGAGGTTTTTCTATAAGAAATCATGCTCAGATTTGGAAGTTTTTCAATGGGGAAATCCCCACAGAATCTGAGGGTTTTATTAGGCTTCAATATAATTATAATATTTCTTAGTAATAAAATATAAGGGGTTTTCATATAAACTCATAAAATTGTATAAATACAAGTTTATATAAAAACCCCAATTATAAAAACGATTTTAGTATTTCATTTTTATGCGGTATACTACATTTTATTTGGTAAACTTAAGCACAAAAATGATAAAATTACAAATAATTTTTTTTACACATTTTCAATATAAATGTACAAATTTTATGCGTAATTAATTTACAGTGTAATTTTTTTCATTTACGCACTTGAAGCAAATTTACCATATTTATGGTAGGAGTTCAGTTTCTTACTATAAGTTGGGTAAATTTAAACAAAAATTAATTGGAAAGTGGAAATAACAAAAATTTTGTAGATATAGCAGTTTTCTTTTGCTATTTTTAATCTACTAATATTTAGCAAAATTTTCTGCAGATTTTACAGTACAATTAGTCATTTTCAATTTACTGAAAGTTTACTGAAACATAAGTAACTAAAATTCTGTACATCTAACAGTTTTATTTTTGCTGTTATTATTTTACTAGTAGTTGGCAAAACAAATTTGCTAATTTTAGTGTTTTTTTCTGCAAGGTAATTTTTAACAAATTTTTAGCAACTTTTTCTGCTATTTTTACAGGTTTATTTCTATGAGTGTAGCCATTTAAATGGACAGACAAACGGTCAGTTTGGTTTACAAATAAAAAATAGATATTCAAAAGGTACAAGATATTTCAAAAGATAGCACAATATAACAATACACTATGCTCAAAAAATTTTACAACTTTCACATACAAATTTCCATTAACAATTTTAAAAGTCATGCTTTTTTAAAAAACACAAGTTTCTGAAATCTTTAAAACTTTTGTAACACTGTGTCGTAAACGTGAAGTGTACAAGTAGAAGAACTTAAAGTGGCTTCGACAGGCTGCACGCTGTGCGTTTAACCATGGCTCATGTGGTGATTTGTGTTGTAGTGCGTAGCAAATGCTTAATACCACACTCGGATAAGCTTTTATAATCAATTGATGGTGCTGTTGTTTCTTTCTTTTTTTTATACTTTTTTGCAGTAGAAAAACTCTATGAATTAGTGGGATATTGTGAAGTTGGTCAGTAGATACAATGATTTCTTCATATAAATTAATCTTGAATAGTAGAAGCTCGTAAATTATTAGTTCTATTGGATATTGGTTGAAATGATATTACCAACTATGTATTTATAAGTGGCAGAGGCTGCCTTTTCTTTTTGTTAAAAGTGTAATAAAAATTTAAATTCCATTTCATTTGAAGAAAGATTTATAGTTTAAGATAAACTAAATAACCTTATATTGGAATGAAATTAAAACAAAAAAAATCAAAAACAGTAATATTAAAGAAAATTTACAAATAAAATGGTTGATAATGTTAAAAATATAATATCCGGTAAATTATAATTTTAATTTTGTTTTTCTAAATGTCGAAAATCAACACCTAATATCTCCTTGACTTTTTTTTACATTTTCATAAATTTTCGTTAGCTTATAAATAAATAGAAAAAACTCTATTTAATAACGCCAACCATCATCAATTGCCATTGACTTCCGCATGCTAATGTCATGCCAGTTCATTAATTAACAATTTTTGCTATAACATCCGTTGGAATTGAAAATTCGAATAAAAATATAGAAAAAAAAAACTTAAATATTAAATCACTTAGATTTGCAAACAGACATTTGTGCAATGTCACTGTCTCTGGGCTGCAAACAGAAATTAAAATAAAATTAGATTCAGGCGCGATTGCGTACAGTACGCATTGGCAATTAATCAATGTTTTTTTATTTAAATAAAAAATGTACTTTTTTTTTGTTTGTTTTGCACATTTCGTAAGAAACTACAAAATGTAACTTAAATTTTATTAAACGTTGTAATTAATTTTTTGTAGTTGCTAAATTAAACATTTGTACGAAAGTAATTACAGACAAGACTGACATTTGAAAGTCATTTGGTTATATTAAAATGAGACACAAATGGTATTGACGCTCTTTTTCAATGAAAACAGATATAAAAAAACGGTTTATCGAAATATTTTTCCCCCAGACTCTGATTGAGCGTTTACAAAGTTTTAGGAAAAATGCATCGCAAGAGCCAAACTCCAAAAATACATGTAAATTTACTACTATAAAATTAGTAAATTTTTGTTTAATACTGTATAACTTATAGTGAGTAAATGTAAACACAAAATGCACAAAAATATTTTGTACATACTTTCATATTCAATAATACACACACTAATAGAAAAAAGTCTGTCAAAAATTTAGTTAAAACTGCTAATGATGCTGCAGAAAAAACTGCTAAAATAGCAGATTATTTTTAATATATATTAGTAATATAGGAACAGCTAAAATAAAACTACTAAATTGACAGAATTTTAGTAATATTCGAATTAAATTTTTGTTAATAGCAAATAGCAACTTAACCTGCTAAAATCAGCAAAGACTTTGTTAAAAATTAGTAGCCTAAAAAATCAGAAAAAAAAATTTTTTTGGGATTTTTTTTTAAATGCTAATAAAATTCGAGCCTTTTGAAAACAGCAGTTTACAATTTCTTTAGCAAATATTTTTGCTGGTTTTAGCAGAATAGACTGCTATTTGCATTCAACTAAATTTAGCTTAAAAATAGCAGAAATTTTGTAGTTACGAGTATAACAGTCTATTTTTGTTATTTTTGGTCTACAAATATTTAGCAAAATTTTCTGCAGATTTGACAGTACAGTTTGTTATTTTCAATTAACTAAAAGTTAACTTAATTACAACTAAAATTCTGTAAATTTAACAGTTTTAATTTTGCTGTTCTCATTTTATTAGTATTTAGCAAAAAATCTGCTAATTTCAGCACTTTTTTCTGTAGCATCATTTTTGCTAATTTCTAGCAACTTTTTCTGATATTTTTACATATTTATTTCTATCAGTGTAAGATTAAAATGTTATACAAAAACACAGCGCCAAACCATTTGAGCATTTTTCTATTTTAACCCAATATATTCGTTTGGTACCCAGCAAAAAAAATTCGGAGTAATGGTTTACAAACTACTTCTTTCACTGCTTCACAAGTAGAAGTTATTCTGAACAACTTCAAAAAATCACTTCTTTCATTGCTTCCAAAATATCCGTTAGTATATTTTCACAGCTTTTTTAGAATTACTTCCGAACAACATCCAAAAAATTACTTAATTGCTCTAAAAGTGATCCTAAAAAGTGATTCTGGTAACATTTTGCATTTCTAAACAGACACGGGTTCGATTCCCAGCGGGACCAATATTTTTTATTGTCTTTTTTTTTTTTTTATTTTATTATTTTTTTTTTAATATTTATAATTAATTTGTTTAAATAAATTTTTTTTTAATTTTGCAAATTTTAAAAATATGTGAATATATAAAAAAATAATGAGAAATTGCTTCTCATGCACCTGTAAAAATAGAACTGAAAACAACATTGAATTGGAGTGCACCTTTTACACTTGTTTAATAAGTACTTTTATTGAAGAGAAGAAGCATCAATATCTCGCAGTAACAAAGTGATGTTTTTATGCCAGTCAACTTTCATATCAAAGAATAGCTCAGCGGTAGAGCATTAGACTAGCAATCGGTGGCAGCAAAAAAAATACTTTTGTAAAATAAAAACAATATAATTTTTTTCCCGTAAAATTTTTTTTTTTAATTTTTATTTGGTGAAAAAGAGCTTGCTTGGCACTCGTTCAAAAAGTACTGAAAAAATGTTGAAGTGGGAGTCCCCTCTCCTATGACAACTCAATGTTAAAATCATTAGAGTTTATGTTAAAAAAAGAAGTACATACATATATGTAGATCATCAATTGTAGTGATTTTTTTACTGCTTCGCCATCTCTTTGATTGATAAAATGCTTGATAATGATGAAGAAATGATGATGATGATGTTGATGAAAACAAGCAGAAAATAATTTTACTTATATACTTTTACCTCTAGTTGCCACATTTTTTCTCCGATTTTCATAAGTAATACCTTTTTGGAGAGGTTGTTTCAAAAAGCCACCGCAAGATGGCGCTAATCTAGCATTTATTATAAAATTGCAAAAAAATTAGGTTTGGACGCCTCGAAAATGATTTTTTTGATATGTCGTAGTTGATATTTTTTTCCTCATACCAAAAGCTATCGAAAAATCGATGGCACAATATCGATTGATAAATCGACCCACCGCATTGGACAGTATTATACGCACTCATAGCTTTTCATGGGATCTTTATTATTTCTTATAACTGTTTTCTTTTCTTTATAGTATTAGTCCACCATATAATAAAAAAAACTTTAACTTTTAAACAAAAGCTAATATATAATGGTTTTAGGTAATTACTAAACATTCTTCTTCTGGCGAATAGTTTCTTACTGTATTGTAGTTAAATTTAACATCACTTAGCAAAAAGTGCTAAAAACTATAAAAAAAAACACAAAAATAATACATGAGTGCGTTTTTATGCCAATTTTTCAAGATGTTTCTTTTCAACTTTTTACATAAGTTTTTGAAAGCCATTAAGAAAAACGCCCACACAGTGTAAATAAATAAATAAAAACAACAACAAGAGGCAGACGACAAAGTGAGACTTACAAGAGACAATTTCACACAACAAATAAATTTAAAAAAATTTACAAAATATAAAAAAAAACACTGAAAGAAAACTTGAAGGCCACATGGTGAGACCAAAACAGCTACTGATGCATTTTAAATTTGTTAAGGAAACAGCAACTGTTGACAGTTATAAATATTTTTACACAAGCACAAAACAAACACACACACAGATATAAATTGAAATATGAAGAAAAACTCATAAAATGTTTGTAACAAAAAAATGTATAAAACATATAATTAAAATTAACCATTTAAAGAATTTTTTAAATTGTTTTTAATTTTCCGAACTTGTTTAAAACAAATTGATTGACTTCTTGATGAAATTAGCAAAACAACGTTTATTTTCAATTAAAACAATATTCTTTGATTATTTGTTCATGTTTACTGAATATTTAAATTGACGTTACCCAGTAAAAAAAAAGTCAGCTCAAAAAAACTGGTTGTAAAATACCTTCACTTTCTGAATCTGTTCGTTCCACTGAACCGGTGGTAAAATAACCTGTTCTAGAAGAAATTCAGAGGTAAGCGGTTGCCCAAAATTTTGATGGATATTTTCGAAAACAACCCAGAAAAATGTTTACAACCTGTTGCCCACCATACCAATTCTGTAACTGGTAACTAGCACTAGAGCCAGAAGTGATTCTAGGGCAACTGGTTTCATTTTGGGGCTATAACAGTGGTTGCTTTTGTGACACTTTCAAAGAAAAATCATAGGTGTTAGAATTGACAATAATAGAGGTTACAAAGTAAAAGTAGCTATTCTACAACCGATTCTTTGGAACAGAATATTTATTATAATTTATCTATCAGAAACACAAATATATAGTAATTACCCTTTACTCTTTATTACCAGTACTATATCATAAGTACCCAGCAAAAAAAATTGGAAGTAATGCTTTACAAACTACTTCCTCCACTGCTTCAAAAGTATCCATTATTGTATTTTTACTGCTTTTTTAGAAGTACCTAATTCTGAACAATTTCAAAAATCACTTCTTTCAATGCTTCCAAAGTATCCGTTAGTATATTTTTATAGCTTTTTCAAAACTACTTCTGAACAACATCCATAAACTCATTGAAGTATTGCCTCTAGAGCATAATTGCGCTAAAAGTGATCCCAAAAAATGATTTTAGGATTTCTAAATAGGGGGTTCGATTCCCGGAGGGATTAATATTTTTTTAGTTTTTTATGTTTTTTTTATTTTTTTAATATCTATAATTAATTTGTTTAAATTCGATATTTTCTTAATTTTTCAGTTTTTAAAAATATATAAAATAAAAATGATGAAAAATTGCTTTTTATGCACTTATGAAAATAGTACTGAAAACAATACTAAATTGCATTGCACCTTTTGCACTTGTTTAAAAAGTACTTTTATTGAAGAGAATAAAGCACAATATTTTGTAATGATAAAGTGGTGTTTTTATGCCAGTTAACTTTCATGTCAAAGAATAGCTCAGCAATAGAGAGCTAGACTAGCAATCATAAGGTTGAAAGTTCGATACCTGTAGTGGGATTCTCTAACTTTTTAACAACAAAATTCGGTAGTTAAGTTGTCAGTTTACTATGAAAACTTGCCAATTTAACTACCAAATTTCGTCGTTAAAAAGTTACAGAATTGCCCCTCTGGTGGCGGCAATAAAAAAAACTTTTGTAAATTAAGAGAAAATATAATTTGTTTTTGCGAAGAATTTCTTTTAACTTTTAATTGCTGAAAAAGAACTTCCTTTGCTTTCGTTCAAAAAGTATTGCAAAAATGTTGAAGTGGGAGGATTAATGGTTATGTTAAAAAAGAAGTACATCTATATCATCAATTGTAGTGCTTTTTCTACTGCTTTGGCATCTCTTTTTTTGCTTTGGTAACGAAGTTTATTTTTACGAACTTGCCATAATCTCCGTATCTTTATAATCTTAGGCTGCTTTCACACCTAATGTGTTTAGCTAAAACACGTATTTTAGATCTTTATTCTATTACAACAGTTCTTTATTCTTTTACACTCGTTTTAGCTAAACACGTGTTTAAGATTTAGGTGTGAATGCCGTTTTAGGCAATAAGTTATGTCCTTCTTTGTATTGAGGTGGGTATCGACTTTAGGAAAAATATTTTGTTTTCCGATTTATTTTATTTGGATAGAGCATACTCTTTAGTATATTCTCAGATAATATCAATGAAAAATTCGAAGAAATAAAATTTCCACATGTTTTTTTGTAAAATATATTTTAGTCACAAAGTAATATTCTATGCATTAAATTTGTACACAAAAATTTTTGGGAGCGTTTTTTTATCATTTTCTTTATTAAAAATCTTACGTGCATAAAACAGCAGAACAAAAAAAAAACTACATCCAAAGATGCAAAAATTGCACACAGTCTTTAAAGAAAAACCAATGACGATTCCTCGATGGTGGGCTAAGGCACGTTATATGAAGCAGGTACTGATGGGTCTTTATAATCAATGTATATAAAAAAACAAAAAACAAATACAAAACTAATTAAAAAATTTACAAAATAAGAGATTTTGACCAAAATGAAATGTCTAATAAATTCTCTACCATCGTTTTTAAGAATATTTAGGTTAATATATAAAATACTCTTTATCAGATTCTTTCCAAATTTGGTACACGTATAGAAAGCTGTGAGATGTTAATTTTGTTCATACACGGTTTTTTGAAATTTTGCTGTTTTCTTTGCGTAAAATTAATTTTAATCTTTAAACGCGTTTTCCCACAAACCTGAGTTCAAAATCGGCTGCCACTGTACAGCCAAGGCGGGTTAACCGATTTCGATCCGCGGTTTTTTCTTTTGTAGGCAACGAAAAGCTCTAGTTCTTATTGTGGCCCTTTTTTGAATTTTGATCAAATAAATTTTATATCCCCGCGCAAATAGGTTTTTCTTGTCTTTTTTGGAATTTTTGAAGTTTGTGTGTCAACATTGTTTAAAAAAAAATGTTTTAATAAAAATCGGACTGCGGTAGGGACTAGAGAATTTATCTGGGATTAAGAATAACTTTACATTTTTGTTTTCAGATAATTAATGAAGGCTGCACAGTGGCAGCCGATTTTGCCTTTTTAAAAAAAAAGGCCAGTAATGAAGTGGCAACTCTGGAGTTTTTGGCTGGGGAAATATAAAACTGATATTTTTTAAAAATACTAAAAAAACACGAAATTTAAATAAAGAAATAAAATATTAAATATATTGTTAATTGAATTTTTTACAGTATTTACCCCCCTTAAGTGAAAAACTTGCATTCAGGAATTTAAAAGAAAAAGTTATTTCATTTCCTTCAGGGAATTAAACGAAAAATTAATTCCTTTAGGGAGTTAAATGAAAATTTTAATTCCTTAGGGAATTAAACGAAAAAGTTAATTCTTAAGGGAATTAAATGAAAAAATTAATTCCTTCAGGGAATTAAGTGCGCACTTGAATAAATTCCCAATTCTTGTTAACTTACAAAAGTTGAATTAACTATAATTGAATAAATTCCTTAATACATAAAAAATGCATTAAATTTTAAGAAGGCATTCGAAAAAAATGAATGAATTAATTCCTTCAAGATAAATCGAATAAAAAAGGGACTTTTTTCAATCCCTTAAGTTGGATAAGAGGGAAAAAGGGAATTAGGTAATTAATTCTTTCGAAGTTCTGATCTCAACCAAGTTTTTTCCTTGCGTGTATAGACTTTTTACTTTTGGATTGTTTTCTTGTAGCAGAGTGGTTTTAATATACACTTATAGAAATAAATCTGTAAAAATAGCAGAATAAGCACTTAAAAATTAGCTAAAAATAATTCTGCAGAAAAAACTATTAAAATAGCAGGCTTTTTTTTGCTAAATACTAGTAAAATAAAAAAAAAAACTATTAAAAAAGTGTAGAGGTTTTTGAAAGCAAAAACTCTGTTAAGTATTTGTCAGGAGAGTATCCTGATGAAGAAAAATAGCAGTTTTTGGAAAAAAGTACATATTATATTAATTCATAATAAGGAAATTGGCCTCGAACTAGAATTAATAAATTTCTAATTAAAACTGTTAAAACAATTATTTTAATTTTTGCATTAAAAATACAAAAATTGTTTTGTCGGACTTTCTATATTTTCATATACATATTTAGTTAGAATATTCTTCTAACTCAAGATGGCTACGAAACAATTGTATTGTCTATCAGGAAAATGATCAACCTTTTTTGAGACAACAAATAAAATCTAATATGACAATATCATATTAGAATTTGGACTTGAGGTAGAAGAAAATTCTAACTAAATATTTAAAACTGTTAAATTTACAGAATTTTAGTTATATTTAAGTTAACTTTTAGTTAATTGAAAATGACAAATTGTACTGTAAAATCTGCAGAAATTTTTTATAAATTTTAGTAGACTAAAAATAACAAAAACAAACTGTTTTATCTGCAAAATTTTTCTTATTTTTAAACTAAATTTAGTTGAATCTAGTCTATCATATTAAATTAATAGAAATATTTGCAAAAAAAAAATTGTAGACTTTTGTTTTCAAAAGGCTCGATTTTTATTTGCATTTAAAAAAAAAGATTAAAAAAAACCTTCGAAAATTAAAATTTTTTCGTGATTTTTGTGCTACTGATTATTTAGCAAGATTTTTTGCTGATTTTAGCAGGTTAATTTGTTATTTTCTATTAACAAAAATATATCTCACTAATATATAGCAAAACTAATTTGCTAATTTAGCATTTTTTCTGCAGAATCATTTTTGACTAATTTTTGGTAGTTTTGCCTAAATTTTTTACAGACTTTTTTCTATATGTACAGAACCTTTTAGACTAGTTATATTTTATTTATAATTTATCTGTAAGAAATAGATCTCTGAAAATATAAAGTAATTACTTTTTCGTACCGAGTACCTAAAAAATAGTATACACTCAGACACTCGAAATCCACTATTCTCTTTTACGAGCACTATTATCAAAAGTAGATTCTGGAGCCAGTTAAGAATTGATTCTGAGACAGTGACACTCTATACTTTGACTGCCATTAATTAGTTATAGAATCCGTGCCATGTAACCGTTGTTAACAGAACCTGTTCTAGAATTAATTTAAAAGTAACTGGTTCTAGAAACCTCTGCTGGGTATTTAAACATTTCTAGGCATCTTAAAGTTATAAATCAATTTACTTTTAACATTATCATTTAAATAAATAAAAAAAAAAACAAGACCCTTCTTCATCTCTAACAACATCGAGTACTAATCGTTTGAGTATGTAACAACTATTCATTGACACCTTAATTATATTTATATTGTTATTGTTATTAAATAGCTATAAAACAATATTGTACTCGTACCTAAGTTTATAGTCGTATGTATCAAAATGTACGAGTATCTTGAATTAAACTATGGTTATAGTACGTACAAGTATAAAGTATATTTACATTTATTTAACATTTAATTTGTCAATCACATACAATTGCTAATAAATCATTGAAAAATCTATAGGTTTCGAATTGATTTTTTGTTGTTGTTGTTTTATTGAGTCGCGGCTAGTAGTTAGTGTAGATAAACAATACGATATTGTTTAGTGAACGTATTAATAAATGTTTTTGTTATTGTGTTTTTTTTTTATCAATACAATCAATAAATATTTAAATAATATACTCTACTCGTAGCTAACCTTGATTTTATGTACTAGATATCTACATTTTTTTGTAATTAAATAAAATCTTATTAACAATTTAGCTTAATTATAAATTAGCCCGATTACATAATATAAATTTAGAAACAAAATAGAGAAAATACAAAACTTACTTATATAAAATTTCAATTTTGAATATAATTGAATTTTGGTGACATCTTTTAAAAGTTCATAAATTCTTTATAATCTTTAACTTATTCAACTCTGTTATCACAAGTTTTGCATTAAAACTAAAAATTGTCATAAATTTTTTTCCCCATGTGACTTTCGTTAATTTAAAATTTGCCACTACTTTAGTCTCTTCATAGTTTACTCTTAACATTCTTAAAAACCAGTTATATAATCATTAATGTTATCGAAAGTCGTAATACTTAGTTTCCACACTTCCAAAATCCATAACAATAAAAAATTTACCAATGTTTTCAAACACATACTAACGAATTTTTATAAAGGAGTCTGCACTAATAGAATTTTTTGCATGCACTCATAGAGATAAACTGCAAGGTAATTAGTTAAAAATTACCTTGCAGAAAATTAGAAAATTTTATGCTAAATACTAATAAGATAAGAATAGCATAAATAAAACTGTTAAATTTACAGAATTTTAGTTATATTTAAGTTAACTTTTCGTTAATTGAAAATGAAAAATTCTACTGTAAAATCTACAGAAAATTTAACTAAATATTATTGTAGTAGAGTAACAAAAAAAAATTTTTGTAATTAATACATAGCCTTTTGTGAATTAATTCGTTGAATTTTTAATTAAGAATTCAAAACCTGAATTAAAGAATACTTCAAAGCTCTGAATCAATTAGAACACCAGTGCGTATGATTAACAATGTATTAATCATATTTATCATACGCACTGTGTTTCTGATTATACATATAACATACAGGACAAAAGTGAATTTTCATTAAATATTTGAGATAGAAATATTCAAGGAATATTAACTCTAAAACGAAGGCGAGTAACTAGCTGAAACTTTCTGAATCGAAAGATAACTTAATTTTTTCTATAAATAAAAACATAACCAATAAGTTTGGCCAATTGAATTAATTTCAATGCAATATTTTTTTGTGTGAAAGGAATTAGAGTGACCAAAAAACCGATTGTTTCAGAAAACCGGGTTTCAGTTTGTTCGAAAATTACTATATTAAACAAACCGGTTTCGGTTACGGGGTTCTTAAAAAGCCGGTTTCAGTTTTTTTTTCTTTTTTTGTTATGAAAATATATCTATAAAAATATCAGAAATACCGAAATTAGCTGAATATGTTTGCTAAAGCGGGATTTACATTATCTGATTTTACGTCTGATAAATCAAACAAAGAATCCTATGAGATGATGTGATTGTAAAAAAGAACTTTTCACAAATCTATTTGTATTTACATCATCAGATGGAACTTTTTAGTTGTCCAAAAATGCGCTAACAAGCGCTAAATTATAAATGTAATAAAAACGGGTACTTTTCGACTAATTTATGTGATCAAACATTTAAAAAATGCTAAAAATCATTATTGTGGTAAAATATAGTTTAATATTACATTTTTATAAACTAAACTTCTACATAAATATATGATAATACCACAAAACATTTAAATTCGATATTGTATTAAATTAAAATTAAATTAAATTAGAATTGTATCAAAATAAACTTTTTACATAAAGGCGCTAAAATTGTTGAATAAAAAATAGAAAAGTGTCAAACTAGCACATTTTTGTATTCGAAAATTATGCGAGTTTTGGGCAGGGATCAAAAAAAACAGTTATTTTTAAATTTTTAAACAAAAAAAAAAACACATAGAACCATATGTCGGAGAACTGACTCAAGTATATCGTAATGATTCTGTGGACTAGTCTTCCTAAAAATGCTTTGCTTTTTAAATTTTCGACTTTAAATTTTTTGGACAATAATAAAAGTTATTTTTCGACTTTTATTTTTTTGAGCAAAAATAAAAAATATTTTTTTTTACCCTTATTTTTTTTGAGCAAGATTACAATTTATTTTTTGAAATCAATACCTATTACACTGTGAGACAAATGGTAGGGGTCAGTGATCGGGAAGGGGAAAGTTATATCGGTAAAAAAGAAGTTATACGTGTCCCGGCGTTTCGCTGGGTCACCCCTAGGAATCGAGATATATCGATTTGGTGGTCTTTTTTTTGACATAACTCGAGAACCACTAGTCCGATTTTGCTCAAAAATTAAAAATTACAATTCCTTTAATCTGTTCATATAATGTTTTTCTATATACTCAACAGTTTTGCCGGTAAAAATGTATGAAGAAAAAAATATTTTTTGCCTAAAATATTAAAGAAAAAGTAATAAACAAAAGGTTATTGATTTTTATGGTAGCGGTAACAAACATTTATTTTTACCGGCAAAACTGTTGAGTATATAGAAAAACGTTATATGAACAGATTAAAGGAATTGTAATTTTTAATTTTTTTAAAATATATCTCGATTTCTAGGGGTGACCCAGCGAAACGCCGGGACACGTATAACTTGTTTTTGACCGATATAAGATTTCCCGTTGGTTTCATCCCATCCCGATTTTGACTGTCGCATAGTGTTATTAATTGCTATGGAACTCGCTTTTATTGGAATTTATCTTTTTTTTAAGTATTTGATATGAATTTGTCGAAATATCAATATTTTAATATATTTTTTGTCAAAAAAATAAAAGCCATAAAATAACATTTATTTTTGCTTAAAAAAATAAAAGTCAAAAAAGCACTTTTATTTTATTTTTAAATTTTATTTTATCGGGATATATATTAATTGCATTAAATGAACGTATTTTGGCTCGTATGTGATCATGCATGGGCATACATAGTCATATACGTCCATGTATAGTTCAATGTATGATCAAACATGATCTCATATATTTCCATATACCTTTGGATCCGAAATTTGGTATATGGAGGTATATGCCCATATATGAGAACATGTGAGTCATTTATGAGCATATATGGTCATATATGAACATGTACGGTCATATACCCTCGATTTTCGGATCATGCGTGATCACATACGAGCCAAAATACGTTGTATGCCCTTGTATGATCATATACAAGTCAATGTATGATCATGTGTGTTCATATATATTTCGATTTTCACATGGGAAGTTAAATTACAAACTCAATGAGAATTTCTTGTTCTCGTCTAGGAGCGTTATTAAACATTTAAAATATCAAAGAAAAAACAAAAACAACAACAAAAAATTTTCCACAATTTGCTTTGTCATCTTCCAATGTGCTACTCTGTTGTTATGACAGATCTAGCATGTAGTGATATCCATTCATGTAGAAACAATTTTTGTTAAAAAAAAATATCAAAAATAAACTTTTTTTATTTGAATTTTATAATAAAAGTCATAACCGTTACGGTCCCTGGTTTTGAGTGATACAAAAGTGTTAAAAATATCACGATCAGATGCAAATAAATGAAGATCTAAATTTTAGTTAATTGCAAAGAAAATTTTACATTGCTGAAATCAGCAAAAAAAAAAATTGCTGAGTATTAGTAAATTACATTTCCAAAATTTAATTTATATTTTTTTTTAATGGGAATAAGATGAAAACAGCAGAAAGACTATTAATTTTCGCTATTCTAAGTCTACTACTATTCAGCAAAAACTTCTACTGATTTTAGCAGGATAGAATGCTATTTGCATTCAATTAAAATTATTTAAATATAAATAAAAGTTTGTACTACATCAAGCTTACGGTTTTGTAATGAGTTGAGTTAAAAAATGATATCAATAACAAAATTTTTGCAAAATTTAAAAAAGTAATTTTTTTGTAAACCCTAACCAAATTTTCAAACGTTTTTCGTATCGATTTTCTTTATACAATCGCCATCAAATTTAACATCAGTAATTTTTATATGCAAACGAAAAAAAAAATTGCCCAATCAGAACTGTTAAAATTCACTTTCATTTATGTAATGTCCACTTAAATTTAATAAGAATTAATATATGTGAATTGTACGTAACATACAGTATACATCTCCGCAAAAAGTATCCAAATCTAATGCATTTTTTACAATAATAATTTGTATTTAACACAGAAATATAACTGCAAATGCAACTCGAAAATAGCTTTCCAGCGATATCATGTTTACCTATAGTTTATTTGAATGAATTTAAAAAAAAAGCATAAATGGGGTAATTTTCGGCCATATTTCCTAAATAAATTGTATCCAAATCGACGGGTACCCCTTGGGGTAGTTCCCTTGTCAGTTTTAGAGTAGTTAACGTTGTCCTTAAAAGTTTATAATACAGTAAGCTAGGAAAATATTAGGAAACCAGATCCATCATTTTTCGGATAGGATAATATATTTTTTATATAATTATATTAACCCATACATCATTTGATCCGGAAAATGGTTATATAATTTTATATAATTAAATATTTTTGATATAATCATATAAAAATATATGTTTCACAATACTCGACAAGTTATAATTGTATAAAATCATAAATGATTATATAAAAATCATATCTGATTATATAAAAATCATTTTTACTAGGGTTGTTTTAAATAATCCTAATTTTGAAATATGACTGGACTTCGGAGGCTAGGGAGAACCAAAAGGTTGCTTCCGTTTGAGCTAAAATTTAACACATATTGTTTATATGGCCACTTCTGTCGATCTCTCTTAGAGCTGTTGTCTAAATCGAAAGTTTGATTTTCACGCTCCAGCCTAATGTGCTAGAGCATACCACAAAAAAAAAGTTCGCCGAACACCGTCAAATCTAAATTATTTTTGCAAGGAGGTTTCGAATATTTTTTTCTTTCTTTTTTCGTCGAACGTAGGGGTCGCCTTTTTACATTTTTCGTTATATCTTCGGCGTTTATAGTCGGATCTTAAAGTGTAATACATCGATGTTTTTGTATCAAGGAGACCACTGTTTTGCTCTAAAGGCCATTGTCCTCAAGTGCCCCGTTCTAGTATTTACCCACCAGATCTCAGTTCTTACCACCCTAATACACCATGCTAATATCAGAAAATTAAAGCTCGCAAAAAATTATTAAACTTTTGCTTAGTTTTTCGATAATACCAAGAACATTTTTTTTGCCGAACGTAGGGGTCGCCTTTTTAAATTTTTATTTTTCATTGAATTTTTCCTCTCCTCGAGGCAAAAACATCGATATATCACACTTTAACATCTGACTGTGAATGCCGAAGCTATAACGAAAAATTAAAAAAGGCGACCTCTACACTGAGAGAATTATCTGCATGATATTAATGAATTTTTGCATACAACTAATGAAGTTTTACTGGAACTCGTCCATTGAAACTTTCATTGAATTAATGAAGTTTTTCATAAAATGTTGTAAAAAATGTAATTTTATTTATTAAAACTTTCATACACTCAATGAAAAAGTTTCACTAAAACTAGATTAATAAAATATATGAAGATTTTTCATCAAATTTAAGAAATTTTTCATTTGGTTTGTGGAGAAAACTTCATTAGTTTACTGAAAATTTTCATTAAAACTTGTCCAGCAAAATTCCCTCTGTAAACGTTCGGCAAAAAATAAACGAACTTGCCTTGCAAAAATACTTTATATTCGAAGGTGTAGCGCGCACTTTTTTTTTGTCTGTAAGGTGGTACGGTCTAATGTGCATATCTTTATGTGATATTTTAACAAATTTTATTATTTAAAGAATGTATGTTAAAAGTTAATTAAACAAATTAGTGAAACTATTATAAGACTCAATGAAACGTAAAATGTTATATCGAAATACAGTGGCTAATTTTTAACAAAAGGTAAATTTTTCAAAAAAGTTTTTTTCAAAAAATTTAAAAACAAACAAAAGGAAATTAACAAAATTTATGGTAACAAAATAAGTATATAAAAAATTAACATAACATAACAAAATAAAATAAAAATTTACAATTTACAATAGCGATAGAAAAAAACAAATTCAATAGAAAATTTGATTAATTTTTTATTTCAAAATAAAAAAATGACAGAAATGCTGGCCATTCGTCATGCGCATGTGAACAGCAAAAAAAAAAAATATGACAAATAATTCAGGAAATAATGGAGTCTTTAAACTATAATACAAAAAAGCTTAATAAACCATCTAATACTCTCTTCATTTTGTACAGGGTATTCCAATAGGGACCGATATATGTACAAATTGAAACAAAAAAGTTACGTGTGAGATATCAACGATTTTTTTGTTGGTCCAAATGGGAAAATTAACTAAAGCTAAAAAAACGTAACCGCCATGAACTGTAAAAATCTACCCGTCCCCATTGGAGAACCCTATACACGAGCTAGAAAAACAAAACACATTAACAATGTTTAAAAGTAGTTTTCTACATGGCATGGATTTCTATATGTTAAAATTGTATAAAAATAAATAAATTGTATGGTTTGCTATTTTGTTGTTGTTTTATTTATCTATTTTATATTCTAAAAGCTTTTTTTATTTTGCTTGTTTTATTTCTGTCTCTCATTATTGTTATGGTTGTTCATATAGTGTTTCAACCACCTTTACTAATACAACTCTAATATCTACTACCACATATTCCATATTTGTTGTATTTTGTTTTATGACGTTTTGTAAAATGAAATTTGATTTGCTAGTTTCTGTTTTTTTTTCAGTTATATACACAACAATGTTCATTCAGTCGCCAGTCATATATTGCATTGTATTCTATATGAACTACCTCATTTTGAGGAAGCTTTTTGTTTTTGTTTTGTTGCTTTTGTTTTCGGTATGCTATAATAGTTTTTTAGTTTACAATACATACAAATATGGTACTTATGTAGAGTAATATGGCGTATAAGTAGTAGGTATTGTATATCATCCAACTTTATTATAAAAATGTATGTGAATATTGTAGATTTCTGTATCTTATTTTTTTGTTTTAATAATGGCATATGTAAGTTGTGTGAAATAAGCTTATGCGCATGTCTGATTAAATATTCTCTCATACAATGGGGGGAAAAATACATACATATCTATTCAATTTTAAACTTCTCGTATGTAGACGCCATTTTTAATTAGTTAAAATGTTCGTTCTTCTATTGAGGTTAGAACCATTAAGTTATATAAGTATTGAAAATTGGATATTTAATAAAATAATTATATTTTTTAATACATTAAATTAATCAAATTAACATAAAAAAACAACAGCCAATTTGATTTATATAAATGTTATAAAAAACAACAAAATGTTTATACATTTGCGTATAAAATTTTTTATTTATACACTCAGCAAAGTTTGTCGGTAGAATCTACTGAAAATGACAGTTAAAACACAGGTATATGCACCCAGCGAAAAAAGAGATGCCGAAGCAGTAGAAAAAGCACTACAATTGATGATCTAGATGTACTTCTTTTTTAACATAAACACTAATGATTTTAACATTGAGTTGTCATAGGAGAGGAGTACTCCGACTTTAACACTTTTTCAGTACTTTCAGCGAGTGCAAAGGAAGCTCTTTTTCACCAATTAAAACTTAAAAAATAATCTTCACAAAAAAAAATTATATTTTTTTTATTTTACAAAAGTTTTTATTGCCGCTACCGGGTATTGAACTTGCGACCTCACGATTGCTAGTCGCATCTCTACCGCTGAGCTATACTTTGATATGAAAGTTGACTGGCATAAAAACACCACTTTCTAATCCGAGATATTGTTCCTTATTCTCTTCAATAAAAGTACTAATTAAACAAGTGTAAAAGGTGCACTCCAATTCAATATTGGTTTCAGTACTATTTTTACAGGTACATAAAGATCAATTTCTCAACATTTTTTTACATACATATATACATATTTTTAAAAATTATAAAAATATTGAATTTAAACAAATTAATTATAAATATTAAAAAAAAAAATTAATAGAATAAAAAAAAATAAAAAAAATATTGGTCCCGCCGGGAATCGAACCCGGGACCCTCTGTTTGAAAATGCCAAATGATACCAAAATCACTTTTTACGATCACTTTTGGAGCAATTACTCTTTAGAAGCAATACTTAAGTGATTTTTTGAATGTGGTTCAGAAGTAATTCTAAAAAAGCTGTAAAAATGTAATAACGGATACTTGGGAAGCAATGAAAGAAGTGATTTTTTGAAGGTGTTCAGAAGTAATTCTAAGAAAGTTGTAAAAATGCAATAACGGATACTTGGGAAGCAATGAAAGAACTGATTTTTTGAAGTTGTTCAGAATAACTTCTAAAACAGCAGTAAAAATACACTAACGGATACTTGCGAAGCATTAAAAGAAGTAGTTTGTAAAGCACGACTTGAATTTTTTTTTGCTGGGCAGTTAAAAAGGCGACAAAAGTATTTACCTTTAAAATAACCAAAAATTTTGTTATTTTTAACTGTTGAAAAATAACTAACAAATGCATTAAAAATAACTAACAATGTCGTAAAATTAACCGACAAATTTTTACTACAACCATTTTTTAAAAACTGACAAAATGGGTGAAAACTACTGTTTCTTTACAGTTATTTATTTTGATATTATATAAGTAAACGAATACCTATTTTTTTCTTTCGATTACAAAAATATGTGTAATGACTTCAGCCTATTTAAAATTTGAAGTAAAACTTTCAAACGGTTCTCCAGTTATTTAATACATTGGAGATACAATACAAGTTTCTGATTTTCATCTGCAAATTAGGAATATATCAATAATAACAAATATAAACTAAATAGGAATTTTTTAAAATTCAAAGCATTTCAATGAAACTTTTTATTTTTTAAATAACTAACAATAACTGTTTAATGTAAAAATACTATTTTGGTAGTCGTTTATTGTGAAATAAACTGATTTAAACAATTAACTGATTTAAACAACTGTTACGAAATTACAGTACTTTTCGTTTGTTGCTTTCTTAAATAACTATCATAACAGTTGTTTTGCATTTTTTCCATAGAAAAACGATAGTAATTACAGTTAAAAACAACAACTACTGACGACTACACAAACCTCTGTCATGTAGTAAGTGCCAAACTTTTTGAGTGTACTACAAATTAGTACACATGACCTTGCAGATAAAACTGCTGAAATTAACATATTTTTTGCTAAATATTAGTAAAAACGGAACAGTAAAAATAAAACTCTTAAATTTACAGGATTTTAGTTTCATTTAAGTTAACTTTTAGTTAATTGAAAATGACAAATTATATTGTAAACTCCAAAATATTAGTAGACGAAAAATAGCAAAAACAAACTGTTATATCTAAAAAAACTTTAGTTATTTTTAAGTTAAAATTTAGTTGAATGCAAATAGCGTTCTATCCTGCTAAAATCAACAGCAATAATGGCAAACAAAAAATAGTAAACTGCTGATTTTGAAAGGCTAGATTTTTATTTGCCTTCAAATAGATTTTTTTTTTATGACTATGAGTAAAGTGTATACAGTATAAAGAGATTGCGGAACTGTCTATCGGTGAGAAATAATTTGTTTTATAATGTGGCTTCAAACGGAAACATACTCAAACCATACTAATGTACTAATAAAAACCGAATATTTACATTAAACACTATCCAACAGTATTATAAACATAGATTATGAATTTTTAAAAACCTCACGCACAAAATTGCAAAATAATAATAATAAATCGAATCCGATTTTCAGGCACAAAATATAATTCATGCCGAATTTTTATTAACGCTTTTACTTGTTAAATTATAAAAAAATTAAAATTTTTGGTCGAAAAAGTATTGTTTTTAACCTGGTTGGCACTATTCTGAGTAACGAGCCCTTAATATTCAGAGATCTGCACCGAATATTTTAAACTGGCTGAGCCGAGCACCTGTCCATTTTTGATAACAACCGCCGTCGAAAATTTTTTTACACGAGAAATATTTGAAAATTATAATTTTTTTAAATTATTTTTTTTTAACCATTAAGCCAATTTTTTGTATTTGTCGACTAAATGAATGTTATTTTTACTTAAAATAACAAAACTGAAATACTACTAACTAACAAATTAAGTGAATAGCAAAATTTTTAACTAAAATCTGAATTGGAATTAAAAAGTAGAAACTTTCAAATTTGGATTACTAACTGTTTTAATAATTTTTCTACTTACTTTTTTCTATGAGTGTAATTTAACATAAAAACTATTTTTAGAACGTCGCACAGTGCTTCGTCCCCATATAACGATTGGACAAAAATAGAAGAAAGGAATAAAACCCCTTAGTTAAGAAAAATTTTAATTTTTGGAAATATTGGGCCAAGGACACGCCCACCTCCCATAGGTGCTGAAATTTAAAAATAATATATTAGCTACATAAATGGACGTAAAATTACAAAAAGTATCCATTGAGATGCACATAAAACTGGAAACGTTTGTGTCAATTTTTATCAAAATCGAAGCAAGGACTCTAGTCCTGCCATATATCCTTTATTTTAAAATCTTTATAAATCCTGCAAAAATTATCCGATTTGAATGAAATTTAACCCGTGAATTCATATAAGGTCAAGCCATAGTTATGTCAAATTTGGGTAAAATCGATTCAAAAAAAAATGCCTCTCATAAAAAATGCGTTTTTAAACGCTTAAAATGATTTTTATAAAACAAAAATAATTAAATAGGAAACCATGTGAATCCTCCATTTTAGGCAAAGGCTATGTTCAGCGAGCTTATGTAAAACACTACGAGGAATATTTCTGTGGAACTTTTTAACCTTCTAGCTCTTCAATTAAAGGGACTTTTTTGATCCCCTTTTAAAAACGGACAAAAACGACCCGTAAGTTGAAGATTTAGAGGGTTAAAATGTTCCGCAAAAATATTTGTCATGATATTCTACTATAAGTCTCTAAAGACATCAGCATTGAAAATTTAACATAAAGGCCAGTAATAAGAAAAACTTAAAATGTGTTTAAGGGTTAATTTCGTACTTATTCAGAATTGGTCCTCAAATGTCCCACAAACCTGGATTTTAGGGAGAAACCATAGGAAACAAAAATATCTAAGTATATATAAATTTTTTATACTCCATCAAACTTAAGTAATTTTTGGAATTTTTTTGAATAAAAAATAATGTTTTTGTAAACATACATATACTAAAATACATATTTAAATTTAACTACAAATATATTGAAGTAATTAAAAAAAATCTTCGAACAAGTTTTTAAAAAAATGTATTTTTGAGAATTATTTTCGTGAAACAATTAAAACCCATTTTTCTGTTAAGTCAATTTTGCATAAAATTCTCAGAAACAAAAAAGCAATCACACCTAATATTTTTTTTCACATTTGTTTCAGTTACTTTCTTATGTTTAAAAAAATCCTTATTTAATCACAATTTGAGATAAATTTTTTTTTTTTATTTTTGTCCATGGGACGAAGCATAGTGCGTTGTGCCCTGAGGATTTTGTTAGGCAAGAATGAAATCTGGAAAAGGACATGCTTCAACAGATTATTTTTCAGAACTTGTTAAATAAGTTTTGCGATTTTAGCACATTTAATTCCTTTAAAGCAACTAAAATCTAATTTTTTTTTAAATTTGTTGAGTTTTTTTCAGTCTACAAATATTCGGCAAAAAGTTTTATTGATTTAGCAAGAATTTTTTTTTTTTTTTGATTTGCAATTGATTAAGCCCAACTTTTGCTGAATTTACTAATTTTGATGGGAAAAATCATATGGCTGATTTTCAGTAAAACGATTTTTCTGGCATTAGCAGCTTTTCTAATGCCAGTAAAATCATTTTGCTGGAAATCAGTAACATTAGTTTTACCATCAAAATAAGTAAATGATTTTTAAAATTAAAATTAGTCATTTTTCTGATACCACCCTCCGGACTAAAATTTCTCTGAGTCTTAAAACTTTTTTGCTGACTTTACTGACTAAATTTAAATTTAAGATGTTTCGAATTTTTATCATTCACTGTACAAACAAAGTTTGTAAAAATATAAATGTAATCGAGTATGTTACTTTTATGAGATTATAAAAACTTTTAACTTTTTATCGATATAAAAGGTTTAGCAAAATTCCACTACAATTAAATAATAATTTTGTAAAATATAAACAAAATATTCTTCTACATTCAACAAGTATTAAATTTAAAACCCCTCTTTCTTCAAAACTCATTGAAGCAATCGATTTTTAAATTAACATAAAAATTTAAATTGTTGCTCTTGAGTTCTTTGGCATAGAAAACAAATTAATTGCCCGCAAATCCTGTCGTCCACTAAAAGCAAAATTACAACAACAAAAAAAAAGAAACATTAAAATATAGCAACAGTAGAAAGAAAATTATAATTGATTCGAATTTTATTAATGCCCATTTAAAACACAGAAAACGTAATACAAGTATTATTTTTTTCCACATTTTTCTAAACTGTTGAATTCAATACTTTTTTTTTATAAATACGAGTACAATATTAAATGCCTACAACTATTAACATGTGCGTATGAACAATTTCAAGGTTCACTGATCAGCATGACTTTAATTTCGGTTTGAAAATACAAAAACGACAATAAATATTATGACCAGTGAGTTTAGTTACAAATGAACACAGTCTAATCGGAAATCATTTGGCAAATAAGAAAAACTACAGTAAAAATATTTACCCTACTTCCGTTAAAAACTATTAAAGAGTCATAATACATATTCTAATAATGTGAAATATAATATTATGGAAATTATTTCGAAAACAAGAAATTACTGTAACTTACAAGCTTGAATAAACAAGGTCGATATTCATATTTCAATATTTAAATAAACAAAATAAAGGGGGTGATTGTTTTTTATAAGAATATTTTTGTAGAAAGGATGTGAAAAGAAGTTTGGAAATAACACGAAAAATAATTCAAATCATTGTTTGATTTTCCCATGATATTAAAATCCTTTTATGGAAAATTCATTATATTTATTTTTTTTATTGAATTAACGATTTTTTTATTTTTCAATTCGAACAAAAAATTATTAATTATATTAACCAGTTTTTTTCTTTATTACCAATAAATCATACGCATTGTACAACCTTTTGAACTCAACCTGGACATGGAAGCAAAAAATAACATATGAAAAATTGAGCAAAAATTTTTCGTTAGTGAACAAATAAATTAATCAATTTTTTTATGAAAGCCATAGGAAACTTGTTTGTTCCATATATAAATATTTTTTTTTCTGGCCAAAAAATAGTGTTGCATTAATGTTTATATGGATACAAAAATGCGGTCACTTTAGCTGTGTGTTGCCTGAACTAGTGAAAACAGACACTTCAATCATTGAATTTAACAAAAGATCAATTTTTAGCCACCGTTATTTGCTGATGACCCATACAAGTGAAACCTACTGCCGACATTATTATTAATGTTGTACAACTATCAATCAGTTTAGAGTCAATGGAATCTTGTAATTTTTAATTTGGCTTACAGATTTTTTAAATTCTTTAAAATTATGATGTCTAATGAAAGTTGAAAGTGTTTCAAGAAAATCTTTTATTTCCCAGCCAACATTTCTATGAGCGCTCAAAAGTCATGACTAGGGCAAGGAATTTCATGCACTTAAAAATGGAAAATATGCGCCTAAAATATGCGGTTAAAAAAGAAAAATATGCATTAAAAATATAAGAAATATGCACTAAACACTATTATTTTTGCAAAAACAATGCACTCTAAAACTTAAAAATATATTTAAGTTAGTCATTTTGTAAACAGACACAGAACTCGAAGATTTCCCATAGGTCAATAAGGTTTTAAGAATGTTTATTTTAACTGAAGCAAAATATGAAAACGTATCAATTTTTTATATTTTTTTACAAAATAAAAAATGGTCCTAAAAATGAAAAATATGCAGAAATATGCATTAAAAAGGCACCAAATATGCATTAAAAAGGCACCAAATATGCATTTAAAGTCAAAATATGCAAAAACATGCATTTATGACAAAATATGCAAAAATATGCAACTACAAATCTATGCCATTTTGTTCTAATTCGAATTATTATTTAGTCCAATTAGTTTTGGACTATCGAGAAAAAACATGCATTTGCATGAAATTCCTTGCCCTAGTCATGACACTTAAAAGACTCTAAAGAATAAAAATTTTTTGGAATGCTCAAATTTTAAAGTTATAATTCTGAAATTTTTTATCAAATACAGCGATGCCAACTTAGCGCTTTACACGCTAGATTTACCGCGTTTTCTATAACAAAAACTCGCATTATTTTCTGTTAGCGCTTTTTATATAAAAGACGCTAGGATTACATAAAATTATATCCCAGTGTAAAAACGGTAATAGCATATCATTATTTTTTAAACTGCCAGTAATGACACCGACTTACTTTCTGCATTATTTTAAAACATATAATAATGAGTTACTAATAATTACTTATTTTTATTATTATTTGAAATAGAAAGTAATTTTCTAGATTTTTTGTAAATTTTTTGAAATCTGCGTTTAGATTCAATATTTTTTTAAAACTGGTAAGGATATATGTATGTAACCACGTATTTTTTGATTTTTTTTTATAAAATATTTTTTTTTTGAAAATCTATTTTAGGCTCATTACTTTTGTCATTATCAGTAACTCATTATTATATTTTTTAAAATAATGCAGAAGGTAAGTGGATGTCATTACTGGTTGTCCAAAAAAATAATGATATGTCATTACCGTTGCTACACTGGGAGGTATATAGTTAGATAACGACATATCTGTTAATGATTTTCTACACTGGGATGTAAAGTTGATTTGTCGTTTTTAAGAGTTCTATTTCACGGTATCGCAGCTTTCTTTGTCACTTTGGGTTTAGTTGATCATCACAGATGTTATTCTAAGATTATGTTAAAAGCTTCATTTAAATCGGTTTAAAAGATAGCGGTTAATACTCGTATATGAATATATTAGTCTCGTGATTAAAGCAAACAACTTAATTTTTAGTAACTGTGTTTTTATTTTTATAGTTTAACAATTAGTTTTATGTATTTTTTTTCGTTTTTTTTTTTCATACTGTCGACGTGATTTTCTTTTTTATGATAATGATGATAATATTGAAATGATCAACAATTTTATTTTGTTTTTAGTTTTGCTAGCTTTAATTTTATTACCAATCAATGATTGTAAAATAAATATAAGTTTGTTTTTAAACAAATTTTTTAAATCAAACAAAAAGATCAGATATGTAAAAGAATTTACTCTTTCATGTAGTTTTACAATTTGCGATTTAAAAAAAAAAATTAATTTCCATAATAAAAATCTACGGTGTGATACATCATTTATACTCTACCCTACGGGGAACGAGGGATCAATTCCCCTTAAAGTACCTATCCCGTGACTCTATAAAGCAGGACTTGTCGCTGGACTGGTATAATTAACCATTGCTGTTGTTTAGGAAGTGTCAGTTATACTTTAAAGACTGTCCCCGTGTCTGGTGAAACGAGAACACACAATTTAACTGGATGAGTATTAGAGTGGGGCGATCTGTATGGACAAAAATTTTTTGATATTGTGCCATCGATTTTTCGATAGCTTTTGGCATGAGGAAAAAAAATTCCACTACGACATATCAAAAAAAATCATTTTCGAGGTTCCCGAATTTAAATTTTTTGCAATTTTCTAATAAATGCTAGATTAGCGCCATCTTGCGATGGCTTTTTGAAACAATTATTGAAGTTGTAAACAATATAACATTACAACCTTTTCAGAAAGGTATTACTTATGAAAATCGGATAAAAAATGTGGCAACTAGAGGTAAAAGTATATATGTAAGTAAAATTATTTTCTGCTTGTTTTCATCAACATCATCATCATTTCATCATCATTTCATCATCATCATCATCATTTCATCATCAAGCAGAAAATAATTTTACTTATATACTTTTACCTCTAGTTGCCACATTTTTTATCCGAAGCGCCCATTAAGATGTTCAAATCGCCCCACCCTAATGAGTATGTAACAGAAAAACCCAAAATTAAGAATTTACTCTTCGCTTACAGGTTGCGTGTAAATTTTTTACGAAATTCAATAGAAAGATTGATTGGATTCCCAGTAACCATTCTTTTTTCATTTTATTTTTAGAATTTAGTTACGCCCCCTGGTGGCATTAAAAGTAATAAAATTTCATAATTTAAAGGCTTCTACGTACACACATTAAGAGTTCAAATTAAAAAAAAAAAAATTTATTCTTTGATAAGAAAAAAAAATGCCAAAAAAAATCCATAAATATAAAAAGGGCAAAAAGTCGAAGATTTTTCTATTTTTTTACATTTTCAATTGCCTTATATCATCTTCCTATCTAAAGTTGTCTTCTTTTAAAAGTAGACATGTTAAAAGCAAGTTGGCAAAAAATGGGTTAAAATTGGTTTTAGTATATAATGGGACTGGTTCTGTCAGTTATTTTTAGGTTAGTTGGGTCACATGTCACAAAATGCCGCTCATTCAATGGTGGTTCCTTTTGGGTTAGTTCGGTGACATGTCCTTTTGGATTAGGCTTGTGATATTTCAGAGTGTGTCTAATACGTGGCAATTGGTCACCTCCAATTACAACGCCATGTTAAACTGATGTGTAACTTTGAAATAAAAATACCGATTAACGAACTGTCTTTGCCCGCTTGGGACCTATCCTGCGTGTCGTCTGGTACCGGTTGTAAGTCGCACAAACGAATTTCGGAATATTGCGGCTTGATTTTTGGTAAAAATGGTGTTTAATCCTTTATTCTAGAAATATTTTAAAAATAATTTTATAACTTTTATTTATGCGTCTAAAAAGACAACAATACGAGCTTTCATTTAAGTTTGGGGTATGGCATCACCAAAAAAATAAGTTATAACAACATCGTTATCACTAAAAATTGACAATTTCCTTTTTTTATTAAAATTTAAATAATAACAAGCAAAAAACCAAAAAAAAAACAAACGGATATCTCAAATTTTGTTATTCAGCTGATATTAAACTGATACAAAATAGTTGCTCAGGTAATACTAGATTTAAGCGCCCTCTACCGGTGAGTAGTGTAAGTTTTGATTTCCAATCTCTACAATTAATAGCCTCTGAATGAAGTATTTATGAAACGGTTAAAGGATATCTCAGAAATTCAATTTCAAATAACGCTAAAAATCAGTACTTTAAAAAAGTAAAATAAATGAAAGATTGTTTTGTGTTCTATTTAGGTGCAAAAATCCAAAATTCTAAGGTTATATTTAAAAATTTTCTAGAATATGGTAAAACAACTCCATTTTTAGTAAAAACTAAGTCTCAATATCTCTAAGCCGCTACTCTGATTTCAAAAATTTCCGAATATTCGTATTCAGCATGCCAAAATCAATTAGAAATGCTTAGTCACAAAATATATTTTTTGTAAAGCAATTTTTAAATTTTTTTTACCGAAATCGAAAATTTTGGTCACAATTTGCCAAGGGTTAAGTTATTAGATTTTTTTTTAATTCACACCACATAACATTTAGACCTAGTGCTGCAATAATCCGAATAATAATTGAAAATTTTAAGAAAAACTTCATCTTCATACAAAAAAGTAATAAAACACGATTATAAATACATAAAATCCCGAGCCCTAATAACACTATGCGACAGTCAAAATCGGGATGGGATGAAACCAACGGGAAATGTTATATCGGTCAAAAACAAGTTACACGTGTCCTGGCGTTTCGCTGGGTCAACCCTAGGAATCGAGATATATCTTTTTTTGACATAACTCGAGAACCACTAGTCCGATTTTGCTCAAACAATTTTAAAAAAATTAAAAATTACAATTCCTTTAATCTGTTCATATAACGTTTTTCTATATACTCAACATTTTTGCCGGTAAAAATAAATGTTTGTTACCGCTACCATAAAAATCAATAACCTTTTGTTTATTACTTTTTTTTAATATTTTAGGCAAAAAATATTTTTTTCTTCATACATTTATTTTTACCGGCAAAACTGTTGAGTATATAGAAAAACGTTATATGAACAGATTAAAGGAATTGTAATTTTTAATTTTTTTAAAATTGTTTGAGCAAAATCGGACTAGTGGTTCTCGAGTTATGTCAAAAAAAACCACCAAAGGTCAAATCGATATATCTCGATTCCTAGAGGTGACCCAGCGAAACGCCGGGACACGTATAACTTATTTTTTACCGATATAACTTTCCCCGGTAGTTTGAACCCTTCCCGATCACTGAACCCTACCATTTGTCTCACAGTGTAATAAACAACTACCGAAACAATTTTTTTTACAGTAAAATTTTTTTTGTTATTAAAAAAATTAAAAATGAGGGAAGATGAAGATATATTGGAAGATGACAAAGCAAATTGTGGTAAATTTTTTGTTGTTGTTTTTGTTTTTCTTTGATATTTTAAATGTTTAATAACGCTCCTAGGCGAGAACAAGAATTCTCATTGAGTTTGTAATTAACTTAACAAATATTTCCAGAAATTCTAAAAACGTAGTCCCCTGACGATTTCCTTAGACAAGATTAAAATCCGGATAGGGACATGCCTGCAACAGATTATTTTTTACAATTTGTTAAATACGTTTGGGATTTTAGCACATTTAATTTATTTAATGAAGGGTATATATAGTTGATCTTTTATTTGGTAAATGGATGTTTTCAGTTCGATTTTAGATCATAAATTAATATTACTTTCTTTTTAAATTATTTTTTCAAATTAAAGAAAGATGATACAATTTTAACAAGTAAATTACAAAGAATAAAAAATTGTTTGAAAGAATTCGATAAGGCCAGCAAGACAGAATACGTATTTTCGGCTTTCGCTTCTTAGTTATCATCAGTGTCGTTTGCCTTGATGGGTTAATCATTGATGATGATCTACTTATGCTAAAGTTGAAAACAAATGTAATATGTTAACAATTTAACTAGACTAACATCAACGAAATCTAACAATGCTATTTTTATCCTTTTGTTATTATTGTTTTTTTATTTTGAACTTTAATTCTTAAAGTTTCGCCGCTGGTTCTATTCAAAATTTTTTATTCTTTGTAATTTACTTGTGAAAATTGTACCATCTTTCTTTAATTCGAAAAATAATTTAAACAAAAAGTGATATTTATGATCTAAAATCGAACTAAAAACATTAATTTAAAAATTAAAAATTTCAACAATTATTTTAATTTTTGCACTAAAAAAATACAAAAATTATTTTCTCGGACTTTCTATATTTTCATGTATTTAGTTAGAATATTCCTCAACCTAAAGTTCAAATTCTAATATGATATTGACTGGATTTTATACAAAAGTACAAAATTCTCGTTCCGTTAAATTTTTGTAAATTATGTTGTGTTTCGGTTTGTGTGTTCCAATCATCATTTTCTTATTGCGGACAACTGATGAGTGGGGTGTGGCCTACGAAACAATTGCATTGGAATTATCTACCAACCCCCCCCCCCCCAAATTATTGCTACACAGTGTTAGTAACGGGCTTAAAAGACAAAAGTTTATTTTGAAAAATTCTCTCAATTAAATTTCCGAATTGTTAAAATTATTTCACAGCTCTGTTTTAAACAAAAAAAAAACAGAAATTTAACATTTAAATTTCTTGAATACATAAAACCCCAAAAATACATAAACTTTAAGATATACATGTTTATTAGGGCGCCCCGAAAATGGTAAAATTTTGATTTTGTCAAAGCTTACAACTCAAATATATTTCACTTTACGAAAATTTTTTTTCACAATTTTCTTAGATTTTGAAAAAATTATAAAGAGGTCGCGCCAACGCGTTTTAATTTTTTAAATTTTAGAATTTTATGTTCCTTTTGATGAAATAAAATTTTTTAGAAATTTCATAGATTTTTAAAATATATTTTGGAAATCGTGGAGTAGCGTTTCTTTTGAAAACAACTTAATTGAAAATCACTGATGAAGCCTGTCCATAGAAAAGGGCAGAAAGTAGATCTAGTCTGATTTGCAAAATTAATGTGTTTAAAATTTTTAGAGAAAAAGGTTTATTTTTCTTCTTAACCTCAAACATCAAATTGCAATATTAATTGCAGCTGGTCTATATGACGTTAAAACAACACTATACTAAAATACATTATAAAAATGCCCTGTTGGCAGTCCCTCTCCAATATACACAAATTGCCTGCTCTTGAACGTAAAAACCATACGTCAGTTTGGCAACATTTGCGAAAAAGGAGACACGGAGGAGATTGGAAGATAAACAAAAATCTAAAAGTAGAATGTTTTTATGTGTCTGTTTGATCACTTCTGAAAGTAAAAAAAAACAATAACAGAAAGCTGAATAGGAAAGAAAAACTATGAATTAGGTACATTACATTCTAGGCCTTACTTGGGTTAGATGGCTAAGTTGTAATGTGGGAATAGGCACAGGTTCGATTCCTACAGCCGACGGGTAGTTGAAAAATTATCATATAAAGACAATCTGATAATAAAATATAAACAATAATACAATTTTATGGGAAATCACTGATGAAGCCTGTCCATAGAAAAAGGCAGAAACTAGATCTAGTCTGATTTGCAAAATAATATGTTTATAATTTTTAGAGAAAAAGGTTTATTCTTCTTCTTAACCTCAAAGCTGCTAAACAAATTTTTATTTAATAATATTTTCGAATGTAATGAGACTTTTAAATATTTTTAATTTCCTTAGATTTAAAAAAAATTATTCAGAAGCCATGATTACGCGTTTATAGAAATTTTAATTAAAAAAAATGTTTGTAAACGGTTTTTAGAAAATTAAAAATATTTAAAAGCTTTATTATATTAATATTTCGTAAATATTATTAAATAAAAAAAAAATATTTTAAAAAAACACGACCCCTAAATAATTTTTTCGAAATGTAAGACAATTGTCATAAATATTTCTTGCCAAAAGGAACATAAATGAGGAGTAATATAAAACCAAATTTAAAATTAAAAAAACATGCGACAGCGCGACATTTTGTCCAACATTTTTTCCCCCGGAAAGTTAAATATTAAAGAAAAAATATTTCCTGGGCACCCTAATGTTTATATAGATTTTATATGCTTGTGTTTCACATCTATAATATGATCGATCACTTTTTTTGTTGGCAGCGTCTCCTAAGGTTCTGTTAACTCTATTGATAAAAAAAACTTTTGTTTGTTGATGGAAAGTATGTAATATTAAACTTGTTTTCTTTTCTTTCTTCTTATTGTTGGTTTTGGTTTATTGATGCTAATTAAAAAGATATTTTGGATTTCATAAAAAATAAACTCATGTTACCAATAGATTACCAGCTGTGTTGATGAAATAATCAATATTTTTCTATGAAATATAAATGATTAAAAATTTATATTTTTTTTACAAAAATAGTGCTAAATTAAGATAGTAATGTTAAATTTTATTCTCTAGAATTTACCATAAAATATTTTTAAGCAAAAGAATCACATTAAAAAAAATTTGAGCCAAAACAAATAAGTTCGTATAAAAAGTCTGTGAGGCAAACAAAAATATTGGTTTAAAAAAAAAAATTCGTGAATGTCGTTACCACTTTAACATACTCTTATAAGAATTAATTATAAACGAATCCATAATTCTTTTATACAACTTTTGAGGTAGTGGTAAAAACATTTATAAAAATCTTAAATAAACAAATTTTGAAACCGTAGCCCGATTTGGCTAATTTTCAATATGTAAATTATTATAAAGATTTGGTTTTTTTATTTTCTATAAAATCAAATTTATATTTTAATAATAATAATAATGGTTCCAGTGCAAAACTGGCGCCCAACGTGGGACCCGAGAATTAAACTAGATAATGACAAAATTACAAAAAAAATCTTTTTATAACAATTATGAAGTTAAATTCAATTAAATTAAATTTTAAAAAATTGCAAATTATATTTAAATAACAATTTTAGCTCAATTAGTTATATATATATATTTCTTTGTTTTTTTGTTTAAAAGACACCTTCTGAAGTTCAAAAATTACTCATACATATACCCTTGAACTACTTTAGTAAATTTTATGCTAAATCACTGACATCACAAAAATCACTTTTAATTTCATTATTGCGAAATATCTTTCTTCTTTTTGCAAAAAAAAGTCAAAAATCAGGTCATATTTTTCTAAACACAAAAGGGAAAAACAAAAAAAATTATATAACAAATATATTAAAATAAATTTAAAGTAACTTTAAAATATTAAAAAAAAAACATAACTGCAAATATACATAAAATGAAAACGAAATTAGTAAATACATTGATGCAAATACCAGAAACCGAAAAAAATGTATTATTGGTAGCACAGTGGGATATAAATCAATTAAATGCCAATTTTTCATATGATTTGCAAAAATTATAGAATTATAACAATAGTAATAATAGCGGAATAATGGTTGAAATAGAAAAAACAGAAATCATCAGTAAATACAAGACAATATCCTTCATATAAATGTTGTTTTGTTTTTTTAACTAATGAAGATTTTTTTTTTTTTTTTGTTAATTTTTATAAAATTGTTTGTATTGTTTAAGCTGTATGGCACGTACTCTATAAAATATTAGAGGTCAAAATATTAAAATATCAAATGTAGATGAAGAATATTGAAAAAAACAACAACAACTACTGCTTAACAGAAAATATGAAACTGAAAATAAGATTAATGAACAATGACTTTTTAAGCAACTGCCACAAATTATATAAAATTCAATCACTCACACTTTCGTTGCGGTTACTAAAGCTTAAGATATTGACAGGTAAGCGCAGCCAACATACAGCCAGCCAACAATCCAAACAGCTACAATGACAAACAACAATAGCCCAAACCATCTATATTAGGGTTAAGTTTAATTTATAATATTTTAGGAAAATTCAAACTAATTATGCCCTCTGCAAAATTTAGCTAAAAATTCAAATGCCTCTAGTGTACACCATCATAATATAATCAGTCCGGCATGGCAGCCAGCTGAGTACTTTACGAAAATAAGTTTAATTACCATTAGCTAATTAGATATAAAAATTATCATAATTTATCGAAGATTTTCAAAGTTATTACAGAAGACACCTCTAAAATGTTTCATTCAAAATTATAAATTTTAAATTTTATATTTTTTTTAGATCTAGAGGAGATTAAATAATATTTAATTATGTGTTATTTTAGACAAAAATCATAGTTCAAATCTTTTTTTATATCACTAATTGAGCTACGTTTAATTGCTGTTATCGATGCTAATATAATTTAAATTTTTTTTGGCGCCCAATGCAAGACCTCACGAAATTTTTTTTTTTTTCTTCAGAAACTGGGTTTCAACATAAAAAATTTTTTAATTTAAGCATTTTCTGCAGCTCCAAATTTTATATTCCCAGTTTAGGTTTCTTGTCGAATCACTTTTCCGTCCATTTATCTTTTCAGTCTGAAGTTAGGCTATAATTTTCCAGTAAACTTCTCAAAATTAAACAAATAAAAATAAAACGATTACAAAAGTAAAAGTCGGGAATGCCGACTGTATGATACCCTACACCAGCCTGGTTTAAAATAACTAATTATTTGGATCAGAAAACCAGTTTATTTGGGGGTCTTGAATATGTAACGACAAAACTTTGCAGCCGGGTTAGGCGCCCATAAGTTAATCTACTAGCTAAGTTTTAAATTCTACTTTTTGAATTGGTACACCCAAAGAAGTTTGACAGTTACTAGTTTGACACGATAGTTGATTGTGCAGTAATAAGTAGCTGTTGTTTTCAACTGTAATTACAGTTGCTTTCCTTACAAAAAATAAAATACAAAACACCTATTATCAGGAATATTTTAAAAAACAACTTACGAAAATACTGTATTTCTTAACAGTTGTTTAAAGCAATTATTTTTAATATTATAATAAACAACTACCAAAAAAGTATTTTTGAGGTAAAGAGTTATTTTTGTTAGATGTTTTAAAAAATAGAAACTTCGTTGTGTTTTTCAAAATAATTGTTCAGTTTATGTTTTCTTTTTTTATATACTCCTACTTAGTTATAACTCTATTTAATTTTTGTTTAAATTTACCCAACTTGTAGTAGGAAACTGGTAGGAAATTTCCTCCAAAAAATTACACACATGCTGAGTAAGATAATTACACAAAAATTCTTAAAAAATTTTCAAAAATATTGGGTAAGCTTATGTTATGCCGCCCAAAAATAAAAGAAAAAAATATTTTTAAAATATTTTATTTACAGTTAATGTCATAGTAATAATTTTGCCTAATACGAGCTTTATATTCTGAGGAGATTTTTGTATCGAAACAAATTAGATCCTTAGTACTTTTTCCCAGTACAAAAACGCCAGATTCTAAGATTTTTTTTCATATAGGAAAAAGCCTTAGGTTCTGGGCACTTTTTCTTAAAAAACATCATATTAAGATAGCTTTTCCCTTAAAAAAAAAAAACTATTTCCTTAGGAAAAGTCTTAGATTCTGTGTATTTTCTACAGAAAAAACATTGAATTCATAAGATTTTTCATATAGGAACAATAGATTTTGAAGATTTTCTTCTATGGAAATTTTTCAGATTCAGCGAATTTTTGCCATAGGAAAAAATTCGTAGAAAGTGAGAAATCTGGAGTTTTTTAGAAAGAGTTCTCAGAATCCGAAATACTTCTCAAAATTACAGTGGACTTTCACCCATAGTCATCTGAGGCTTTTTTTTTTGAAAAAGTTGTCAATGTTGTTTCCTTAGAATCCAAGAAGTCAAATAAATTTATGTGACAGTTAAAATAAAGGTATCTGCAGTTTAAAATGCAAAAAAGGTATTTACCTTTAAAACAACTAAAAATGTAGTTAATTTTAACTGTTGAAAAATAATTTCAAATATATTGAAATTAACTAACAATATCGTTAAATTAACTGACACATTTTTACTATAAAAATTTTAAAGCTATTGACAAAATAAGTAAAAACTACAAAATGTTACAGTTAATTTTGATATTATAAAAGAATATTTCAATAAAAAAACAATTTCTTTCGATTATAAAAAAATTTTACTTCATCGTAAATGAAATTTGAATAATTTTAAAGAATCAACGAAATATTTTTTTAAACAACTAATAAAAACATTGTAATTGCGTACTATGATATTAAAATTAACTCCTTTAAACAACTATTATGAAACTGCAGTACTTTTCGTTTGTTGTTTTCTTTAATAACAGTCGTTATAGTTGTTTTGCATTTTTGCATAGAAAAACAATTGTAAGTAACCACAGTTAAAAATAACAACTACTGATTAATACACAAACAACTGTCATGTAGTAATTATAAAACTTTTCTGATGCACATAATAACTGCAACCGTTGTGAATTTTGACTTCAAATTTTAAGTAAGGTGAAGTATTTGCGCATATTTTTTATAAAAATAAATAATGTTTTTTATTAAAATATATTTGTGTAATAAAAATAACTAATTTTTTTTTATGGAAAAAAAAGTGTTTTTTATACAAATATATTTGTGTATTAAAAATAATTAATTGTAAAAAACAGTACTTTTAACCAATTTTGCTAGTTGTTTTAAAAATGTTTGCAGTAAAATATGTAAGTTATTTTTACTTATTATTCAACAGTAAAAAATAACTAATTATTATTCAACAGTAAATAATAACTAACTCTAAAAATAAAAATAATTAACTGTAAAAAACAGTAGCTTTAACCAAATTTTACAGTTGTTTCTAAAATTTTTGTAGTAAAAACTTGTGAGCATTATTTCTTAATCATTTTTCAGTTATTTTTTAACAGTTAAAAATAACTATTTTAAATGTAAATATGAACCCTTGTCGACTTTATAACTGAGCCAGAGTTGGAACCAGATTGTTTTGCCCGACATGAGCACTATTTGATTATTTAAAATTATATAGTCCCCAGCAAGAAGTCGCTTAAAATGGCTTTTTCTTGATAATACCATTTGAATTAATTATAAGTTCAGATAGGAAATTTTCATCGCTACTGGATAACTAATGTACATTTCTTCCAATTATCTTGGGAATGTCAACCTGTTATTACATGGTACGTGCAATTCATTTAGATGTCCGAAGGAGGGAAGTACCCTACGGGGAAAAGGACCGGTCCCAGATGACACGCAGGATAGGTCCCAAGGGGGCGGAGACCAGTCGTTGATCGGTCTTTTTGTTTGAAAGAGACATATCACTTTAACATGGAGTTGTCATTGGAAATGACCAATTGCCACAGTTTAGACACATTGTGGCAGTAAGGTGGTGTGTCTAAAAATAGCTTTTCAAATAAACTAATAAAAAATTAAGAATTAAAAATAATCTACTTGGCGTGGAAGTAGGGCTCGATAACACAACCTTCTGCTTGTAAGGCAAACGCTCTACCGTCTGAGCTAATGTTGCTGATGCGTGATGGCTGGCTGATGGTTAAGTTATATGTTTTTCGTTTCTGTTCAAATGAAAAAGAGAAAGAAAAAACAAACACACACACAGCAAATAAAAAAAATATGGAAAAGAAAAAAATAGAAAAGAAAACAACATTAACACACACACAAATATGGTGAAGTGCCTTGAATATGCCTCCGATTGACCGGTCATGGGATAGGTCCCTTAATGGCAGTTGACTTGTTTTTTGTGTTGGCCATAATTAAATTAAAAACTCAATTAAAAATTAGAAAATTACCTCAAAACCTCTGATAATATAAATAGAAATTTCAAAAATTCCCCTGAAGTTAAAAAGAAAAGTTAAATGAAATACCAATTGTTAAAACTAAAACAGCTTTAACATTAAAAAAACGTTGAAAATACAAAACTTTAAATTTCTTAGCAAAACATTATAGAAATTTCAAATAAGAGCTTAAATAAGCAAATCGTGAAAAAATAAAGTTAAAAATAAATAAAAGAGTAAAATAAATAAAAAATATTTTTAAAAATATGCTGAGAATTTTGTTTTTTATTTCGGTATCGGTCAAGTTTTTTTAAAAGCAACAGTGAAAATAACGGATCAGAAAATACTTAGAAAATTAATTCATTTTCTTTTGTTCATATTTGTACTAATTTAGTAATATGCCTTCGGTTGACCGGTCATGGGATAGGTCCTTGGAGGGCAATTGACTCCTATTTCCCCGTAGGGTAGTTACAAACATCAGCACAAACTTAATATAAAATGAAACACAGATTGGTGTAGGTTATAAAAAGCGCCACCCTAGTGTACTTACTTTAAAGCTGCATACTCAGGAAACAAGTAATACCAATCAAATATTAACAACAACAAAATGTTAAAAGCTATTTTTAATTTTATAAAAAATATTAACAATATTTTTTTTTTCTTTCAAATTAAAAAACTTATAGCACGTGATCATTGTTTGATGTACCTTTAGCAACAATCCAATGGAAAAAAAATATATTTTAATATTTTTTACCCAAAAAATATTTATCTTTAATTTTCTATCATTATGATCAATATATGAATATGATTTCATAGAATTTGTCAAAAAATCAAAAGAAACGTGCTTAGGATGTTTAAAGGCATTCATAAGTATCTTGGTATTTTTAAACGTTATCTTTTTGTTTATATAAAAATCACTGAAATAGAAATATAAATTTTAGAGAATTTTACAGTTTGTTTTTTTTTTTTGTTTTTATTGTTTAGCCATGTTACTATTCTCATTTTAAACGAAATCTGTTAAAAGTTTCTATGAAAACATTATAAACACGTAACAATGTTGTTAATATTAATTAAGTATATTGTTGATTAACTATTTATTTTTAGGTTAAAAAAAAGAACCCAAATCAAAATGTTTCGATAAGAAGAGGCTTAAATTTTGAAATAATTTTAAGGCGCTAAAACTCATACCTTTTGACATGATTATGAAAATAAGATTAAATTGATATTTTTATTTTTGAATTATAAATATTTGAGCTACTTTTGAAATAAGCAAAAAACGTTTGAAAAAATTTTAAATGTGAGATTAAGTTTTCAGGTAGCCTATACTAATAAGGAAGTTATCGCCCCGAACTAAGAGAAATGAAAAATCTCTGCAATAATAATAAGCAGTATTTAATAAGCAGAATTAAGGTCCAATGCTCATACATACAAAAAATTAAAAACGAATTTCAATTACGAAATTGATAACGTTAATTATATTTTAATTGATTTTGCATCTATCACGCAAATGATGCTATCAATTACTAAAAATTTTCTACATCTAATTAAAAAAATTAAACAAATCAAATACTTTTTTTTTTTTTTTTTTTATTTATTTTTATTTTATGATTTCCTGCACAACAAGACTAAGTCTTATAATTATAGTACAGGATTTTAAAAGTGTACAAATATACTTTGCCAGATTTAATAAAATATTGACTAATATAAATATAAAAATATTATAAATAAATATTAAATTAATAGAATTGCTTTAACATAAAATTATAAAAAATTTAAATTTTTAAAATTTATTGCCCATGCTATTTATTTGTTGGTTATGTGGAAGAGCATTCCAAAGGCGTGTAGCATTTATAAAGAACTGCCATTCAAAAACGAGACATCGAAATTTGAGAAATATGATCTTTTTACCTCTTCACGATCTTGAAAAACGTATATTTTGAAATAGCCCTACGGTAAATTTTAACATATTGTCACCGAACTGGCCCCTTTATATGAAATAGACTGGTCTTTTTTACATGGCGTTGTCATAGGAGGTGGAAATTGACCCCTTGTAACATGTCACAAGACAAATCCCAGGACAGGTCTCTGAACTTCGGTTTTTATGAGAGTTCAGTAACCTGTCCTAGGATTTGTCTCGTGACATGTCACAAGGGGTCAATTTCCACCTCCTATGACAACGCCATGTAAAAGTGACCAGTCTATTTCATATAAAGGGGCCCATTCGGTGACAGTTTGTTAAAATTTCCCGTAGGGAGGTAATTCGGTTTTTTCATGAATATAATTTTCTGTAAAAATATTAATGTTTTTATCTTTAAGAGGTTTTCAAATGATACATTATAGACAGTTTTCGAATAAAACGATACTTGATCCCGTCTTTTAAGTCCGTAAATATACCGCATAATATTGTTATATAAAACTTGGAGTTTTTTCTTACTAATGGAATCGCAATGAGAAAACAATTGGCAACCGTAAGTAAGACTTGGCACCAAATTTAACTGATTAAACTAAATATTTGCTGAAAAAAAAATTTTATTTTAAACAAATCTTCGATTAGATGATTTAAGCTAATAATTTTTATTACACTCAAAAAACTGTTTACCAAATTTAAGGTCATTTGAACTAAATTTTAAGAAATTTAGAGATGATTTTTCTCCAAAAAAATTTTAACTTAAACGGAGTGTATTTTATTTTAAAACCAAGTTTAAACAATTAACTTAAAAAAGTAAATTTTTATTGGAATTTTGCCTTTAATTTTTTGGAATTGTACTACAATTTAGTAATTTTTGAGGCTTAATCCATAGAAAATTGCAAATTTTACGATAAATGCTAACTTACTATGTAAACTAATTTACTTCTTGGAAAATTTTAGATATTTTAGACCGAATGGAATATAAAAGTTGAAGTTGTCGTCTTGAAGCTTGTTTTAAAAATTTAAACATTTTTGGTTCGGTGACGGTTTGATTTTCGAATGATTAGGAGGACAGCATGGTGTAATATGGAAAGTCAAACAATTTTGAAAAATCACCGGAAAAGTTCCCAGCAAAAAACGAGATGCCGAAAGGTAGAAAAAGCACTACAATTAATGATTCTTGTTTTTTAACAGAAACACTAATGAGACAGTACAACACGAAAAAATATTACAAATGGTTCTGACAATGTATTCTGTACCGGTGTTCTGTAACTATGTGAGAAGTTTCTCACATAAAAATTGCAACTCTGCCATATTTAAAACAGAGTGAGTAGCATAATGTCAAATTTAGCCAGAGGTATGTAAAAAAAATTTACTTATATTCAGTTTGAAAATTTTGTGACTCACCCTGTTTTAAATATCGTAGACACATCGTAGAGTTGCAATTTTTATGTGAGTAACTTCTCACATAGTTACAGAACACCGGTACTGGTAGAGAAGACTAAAAAAAAAAATACGTGCGTCGGCGTTTTGAAAGATCATATCCAAAATTTATTTTAAAGGGTTAACATTTCCCCCCTTCTTCAAATATTTATTGTGAATCGGCATAGGAAACCATGTGAATCTTCCATTTATGGTAACCGAAACGATGCGGTTATTGGTAAGGGTAACGCTATTTTAGATTATTTTGGTAAGGGTATTTTAGGGGTAACGGTATTTTATTTATTTCGGTATTGGTAAATAAAATAAAATAAGGATAACGGTATTCCAGTTATTTCGGTAACGGTATTTTAAGGATAATGGTATTTCGGTTATTTCGGTAACGGTATTTTAGGGGTAACGGTAGTCAGTTGAAAGGGTTTTGAATCGATAATGGTATTTTAGCGGTACTGTCTGCCAACCCTGGAATCTTCCATTTTAGTTATAGGATATGTTCAGCGAACTTATGTTAAACACTACGAGGAACATTTTAACCCTCAAACTCCTCACCTTACGGGTATTTTTGTCCCTTTTTAAAAAGGGGCCAAAAAAGTCAATTTAATTGAAGAGATACAGGGTTAAAATGTTCCACAAAAATGTTCCTTGTAGTGTTTTACATAAGTCCGCTGAACATATCCTATACACTCAACCAAAAAAGTCTGTAATGGCTACTGAAAATTTTGCTGTTATTACGGGAAATTTAACTGTTTTGAGGCCAGCGGTATTTTTTGCTAATTTTAGCAACACATGTCTGCTGATCTGTATTAAAATTAGTAGAAAAAATTAGTAGCCGCTACTAAATTCTAGTAAAATTTATGTAAAATGCAATTCAAAATAGATTTGCTAAAATCAGTTAAAAAGCTTACTAAATATCATAATTTTAGTACAATGAAATTAGTATAAATAATTAGTTGAAGCTACTCAATTTCAGTAAATTGCTGTAAACTGTAATTTAAAATCAATCTGCTGAAATTAGCAAAAAATTGTACTAAAAAATAAAAAAAACTGTAAAATCTAAAAAAAAAAAATGTTTTTCTTTCGATTGTAACTAGCGTATAATTACTTCATCGTACTTGAAATTTGGAGTCAAAATTGCAAACGGTTCTCCAGTTATTGCCGTCTTATGCATTGGAGATGCAATGAAATTTTCTGGGTGTTATTTCTAAACTAAGAATATATCAATAGTAACAAATATAAACTAAACAAGAATTGTAAAAAATCAAAAAAAAAATATTTTTAAATTAGTATATTTTTCTGCTAAATTTAGCACTCGGTTTTGAAAAATTAGTAAAATGTTGGGTTTTAATTTTTATTCAAAAAAATAAAAATTGTTTTTTCGACCTTTTTATTAATTAATTAGAAATTTATTAATTCAGTTCGAGGCCAATTTCCTTATTATTAATTAACATAATAAGTCCTTTTTTCAAAAACTGCTATTTTTCTTTATCAGGATGTCTTTGCAGAGACAGGATGTCTTTGCAGAGACTTCGAAAACATATTTTATTGTTTACTCCATTCTCATTTCGTTGATGTAGTAGACTACGTTTAATATGAAATTTTGATGTTTCAATTTGCATTGCACTAATGCCACCACTTTCTAAAGAAAACTGAAGAAGGGGACTTGGAAAATCCCCGAAACGATCGTCTTTTCATTCCTGAAAGTGTTAGAGGTTTTTGAAAGCAAAAACTCTGTGAAGTATTTGTTAGGAGAATATCCTGATAAAGAAAAATTGCAGTTTTTGAAAAAAGTACTTATTATGTTAATTCATAATAAGGAAACTGGCCTCGAACTGAATTAATAAATTTCTAATTAATTAATAAAATATTTTTTAGCTGAAATCAGCAGCGAAAATTAGTATAAAAATCCGTAATTTGTAATAAGAGAATAGCAAAAATCATTACTAAAAATAAAAATTGTACTAATAATCAGTACAAAAATAGTATAGTGCGATTGGAAACTGTTTACAAATTTTTTTACAAACTTTTTTATCTGAGTGCACCTAAAATGAAAGATTCACATGGTTTCCTATGCCAATTCACAATAAACATTTGAAAAAGAGGGGAAATTTAATCCCCCCTAAAATAAAATTCCGATGTGATCTTTCAAAACGTCGACACACATATATTAATTTTTTTGGCCTCCTCTATCAGAATCTATAATCAGAACCCAGTGTGATTTTAACACTAAGTTGTCATAGGAGAGGGGTCTCCCACTTCAGCATTTTTTCAGTACTTTTTTAACGAGTGCAAAGGAAGCTTTTTTCATTAATTAAAAGTTAAGAAAAAATCATTGCAAAATAAAATTAGATTTTTTTTATTGCCGCCACCGGGTATCGAACTTGCGACCTCAAGATTGCTAGTCTAGCCTCCACCGCTGAGCTATTCTTTGATAGGAAAGTTGACTGGCCTAAAAACACCACTTTGTCAGTGCTTTATCAAAACAAACAAAATTTTAGTTGAATTGTATAAACTAAAATTATTCGAAAGCAATTTTATTTATTTGAAAGAAATTTTATTTATTTTTAGTAAAAACTCATATATTCAGTAAGGTTAAAACTTAAATTTGGTTCATTAATTTTCTTGAGTGTACACTGGGAATATATTACTCATTCTGTTACACATAAAATCATGTCATTTATATGTTAAACTAACAATAAATTTATTAAAAATAAACTTATAATAATAATTAAGTACCATTAATAAATAGGATTTGTTATATTAGCTCGCATTAAATAATTAAACTTATTTTAAAATAGATATATTAAATTTATTTTAACACTAATACCCCCGTCTAAAATGGGTGTGTGGTTAAAGTGATAAAATTAAAAACCATAAAATCAAAACCAGAACTAATTACTTAATTTTTCATATTTTTTTTTGTTAAGTAATTCTATTAACAATATACTACAATTTTAATTTCAATGTTTGTTATTTGAAAATTTGCATAAAAATATAAATTAATAATGTGAAAAAATACATTAAAAAAATGAAATAAAATAAATGAAGTAGATTTATACCATTTATAATCTTATCACTAAACATGAATGAGTTTAAAGAATTTAATCAACCAATCGGGTAGAGAGAAATAATTGTTAGAATTGGTAGAAAATTAAATATTAAACTTGTGGCAAAATTATTTCACAAAAAGGGGTGGCTTTCTATTATCTTTCAAAGAGGCAAAAATCTTAGCAGGATTTTCAATAGTAATTACTTTTCAATTTAACAGTTATTAATTAATAATTTTATTAATTCACTATAATCACTGGTTATTAATGATTTAAAATGTCTGTCTAAATATCTCAAAAATATAAGTAAGCTGTTTTTAACCCAATAAATCAATAAAGTAAAACAAAGAAATGGAAAATCACATGGTTAAACAAATCAATTTTTATTAAGATATTGCTGATAATTAAAAATTATTGATTAATAAAAAAACAAAAAACATTTTCATAATTGTTAAGTAGACAAAGAATTAAATTTTTAGCGCCATTTTATAGAACACTCATAATAATAATAATAAGGTAGTAACAAAAATCTGTTAAACTGCTTTTAATTTAGCCAATTTATTATTGTTTTATCAAACAAATGTCAATAGAAATCTGATTTTTATTTGGTTAGTGAATGTAATATAAACCCATTAATCATGCTTCAAATATAAAGAAATTTTGATTTCTTTTGAACCTAGTTATTTCGAAAGTAAATCACTAAAGTTGCATTCAATTAAATAAATAGTAAAATTACAAAGAAATATATTTGTTATTTTTTTCTATCAGTTATTTTATAAACAAGAGAAATATACGGACTTAGTATTAGGTCAAATATTCAATCAAATTATTCCTTTAAAATCAAATAGTTCTTAGCGCATATTGAGTCTTAAAATAAAAAAAAAATCTATTATTTTTACTTGTTTTCTTACTTAATTAATTAACAATTGAAAATAAGTGATAAAATCCAGTTGTTATAAAGGAAAAGTATCGTATGTAGTCACCTTTTTAAATTATTTTCAATTGTTTTCATGTGCATATTCAATAGATTTTAAAGAAAAAATTTGTAAGTGCGTAAACCCCTTTCCCGAGATTTGCTAAATACACTTTTTCAGCAATTTCACTTAGATTTTTCTCTATACCCTACAGCACGCTTAATTTTCCACTCATATTATAAAGATTAAAAACCTTCCCGGAATTAGTACCAGCGATCTAAGTCATCTTAAAATAGCCGCGGCTGCGCTGAACCCAAAAACATACTGCGGTTTTATCAGCCTAAGCCGTCAGGATTTTTTTTTAGAACCATGGCTCTTGTTCACAGAGAGAATTTTCTTGGAAAAACTTTAATGAAATCTTTCATTAAGCTAATGAAGTTTTCTTCACAATGTGAATAGAAAATTTCTTAAATTTTCTGAAAAAGCTTCATAATTATTATCAAACAATTTTTAATAATAATTTTTCATTGGATGTGTGAAATTTTTAATTAATAATATATGATATTTTTAATAAAATCATATATTTAGTTAGAATATTGTTCTACCTCAAGCCCAAATTCAGTCATGGCATGCAGATAATTCCTCAGTGTTTATTATTTAAGAAATAACTTTAGAAAATACAGTAATAAAAAAATTCCATAAAAAATTTAGTTGAAACTACTAAAAATTAGTTAAAAATGATGCTGCAGAAAAAACTGCTAAATTAACACACATACTGACTGACTGACTGACTCAACATCTCCCAGCCCAAACCGCTGAAGCTAGGAAGTTGAAATTTGGTATGTAGGTTCCTCTTTCGGCGTAGACGTCCGCTAAGACGGAATTTTTGGAAATTCCTACCGGAACGGGCAAAAAGGGGGAAACTCTCCCCCTTGACGGCCTGCCAAAACCCCTTTGGCTAGAAAGCTGAAATTTAAGATATGTGTTCCTTGGAGTAGGGGCTAACTTTTCTGGAAAGTCTTTCTAGAATTTTGGACAGGGACGTTTTAAAAATGGGGGTTAAAAAGGGGAAACGAGCCCCCCTTGACGGCCTGCCCAAACCGCTGGAGGTAGGAAGTTGAAATTTGGTATAAAGGTTCCTCCACTATCGTAGACATCCACCAAGACGGGAGTTTTTGAAATTTTTACAGGGAGGGACAAAAAGGGGATAAAGTCTCCCCCCTGACGACCTGCTAAAACTGCTGGAGCTATGAAGTTGAAATTTGGTATGTAGGTTTCTCGACCGGTATAGACATCCGTTGAGAATTTTTGGAAATTCTTATCGGGAGGGACTAAAAAGTACCTTTTTCCAAAAAAAAGTACCTTTTTCCAAAAAAAAGTACCTTTTTCCAAAAAAAGTACCTTTTTCCAAAAAAAGTAGGTACTTTTTTCAAAAAAAAGTACCGTTTTCCAAAAAAGGTACCGTTTTCCAAAATAAATGTACCTTTTTCAGAAAAAGTACTTTTTTCAAAAAAAAAAGTACCTTTCTTCAAAAAAAAAAATGTACTTTTTACATTGAAACAAGTGGAATGAAATGGATACAAACGTTGAACGAGTGGAATTGAAATTATAGACAATGGAAATGGATTGGAAGAGGGAACGAAATGGAATGGACTATAGAACGAAATGGAATGAGGAGCGAGATGGCGTAGAATGGGGAACGAGTGAACTTGAAACACTGCAGTTAAAAGAGGAATGGAACGGAGCAAGTGCAAGTGCGAAATGGAATGAAACAGGGAACGAGAGGAATTGGAATAACAGATAATGGACAAAATGGAATCTTGGAAGGAGTTGCATTGGAACACTAAAATTGTTAAACAAAATGGAATTTGAGTGACTCAAACTACCGGAGTTTGGTACTTGAAATTTCGCATGCGATTAAGGCAAGATTATATATACTTGGGATTTTTACTGGGAGGAACAAAAAGGGGTGAATAACCCCTTTTAAATACCTGTTCAAACACTATCCACGGAATATGAAACTTATATAGCATTGAAACATACTCTCCAAAAAGTTAAACAAATTTTCTAAAACAGAAAAAACCTTAGAAAAGGAATGAAACTTATATATTCTGATATTTAAACTGCAGGTAACGAAGCACCGGTGGAAGAAACCGACGCAGTAAATTTTCCAACTGAATTTGTGAATTTACTTGAATTGCCAGGTCTACCTTTACTGGAATTAAAAAAAAAACTTTAAGGCACGCTAACAACGTAGCGGCTTTTGCCCGCTATCTTTTAATATTATAAAATGCTTTCCAACCCTGCTTTACGTTATTTATTTTCATTCAAAACACAAATGAACAAAACTACTTACGGGTCTATCTACCTAAGTTCGCACTTTACCAAATTATCTTAACATACACACGTATATTGCAATTTATAATGGATTCATTACTAACAATCCACTTTCATGAGAAAAAGTAAACAAATATTTATTTATTTTAAACCCATTGTTGTGCAGAATTATTTATTAGTGGTGGCTGGGTGAAGGCTTTTATTATAAAACTGTACTTTAAATAAAAAAGCGAATGTAAAAAAATTGTGGAGGGGCGCAGCTCCCCCCCCCCCCGCCCAACCACAAATACGACCTATATACGCCGATGGTTGAACAATAGACAATTAGTTGTTACATGCTCACGTGTTGGTATACTAAATGATTTATTTATATAAACCTTTTTGTATAAACCTTATTTATATAAACTTTAAGGCACGCTAACAACGCAGTTAATAATATAGGAACAGCAAAAATGAAACTGTTAAATGTACAGAATTTTAGTTATATTTGAGTTAAATTTTTGTAAATGGAAATAGCAAATTAATCTGCTAAAGTCAGCAAAAAATATTCATAAATAATTAGTAACCTAAAAAATCAAAAAAAAAATTAAATTTTCGAAGTTTTTTTACGATTTTTTTTAATGCAATTAAAAATTGAGCTTTTTGAAGACAGCAGTTCACTATTTTTTTTAGCAAATATTTCTGTTAATTTAACAGGATAGACTGCTATTTGCATTTAACTAAATTTAACTTAAAAATAACAAAAACTTTCTAGATATAACATTCTGTTTTTGCTATTTTTAGTCTACTTATATTTGGCAAAATTTTCTGCTAATTTTACAGTACAATTTGTCATTTTGAATTAACTAGAAGCTAACTTAAGTATAACTAAAATTCTGTAGGTTTGAATTTAAGAAGAAGAATAAACATTTGCTTCAAAAATTATAAACACATTAAATTTGCATATCAGACTAGATCCAGTTTCTGGCTTTTTTATGGACAGGCTTCATCAGTGATTTTCCATTAAATTGTAATATTGTTTATATTTTTATTGTCAGATTGTCTCTATATGAATACTTTCAGAAGTGATCTAGTCTGATTTGCAAATTTAATGTGTTTACCTATAACGTTTTAAGAAAATGTTTATTCTTCTTCTTAACCTCAAACCTACTAAATTAGAATTAATAAAAATACATATTAATTACAATATTAATTGTATTTGGTCTATACAACGAGTTTGAAAAAACAACACTTAACTGAGAAAATTCTGTAAATTTAGCAGTTTTATTTTTGCTGTTCTAATATAGCAAAAAAATCTGCTAATTTAACAGTTTTTTCCGGCAGCATAATTTTTAACTAATTTTTAGTTGTTTTTTCTGCTATTTTTACAGATTTATTTCTATGAGTGTGTAAAATTTTCGAAGATAAAATATTTTATAGTTTTGTGAATTTCCAAGCCAAATTTTTCAAAATATTTTTTTACACGTAAATAATTGTATATAGTATCGCAGTGGGCCTAATTTTGTCTTTCCCTGCTTAAGTGTCAATTTACAAAAGCAAATTCATTAAGAGTTGTTCTCACTTCTTAATACATGTTAAAATTTTTCTTAGGAACAAAGTTTTATGACAATTTATGATATTTTTGAAGATAACAACCGGAAATTTAAAAAGAATATAAGTAAATAAATATGAACAAAAATGTTTGTAAATATATAGGTTAAGAATTGAATTGTGATTTTTATTTATAAATATAAGTTAACAAAAAATGTATTAAAGGATTTATAAAAAAAAAAAATTATTTGTTTATTTAAGAAAACAGAAAAAAAATCAAAATATGACAAGTGTAAATGTAATAAATAAAACAACAACGACAACAAAAACAACCTTCAGTAGAATAATACAGAAATGTTTAAATTTATATTTTTTATTTTAAAAATGTAAAAAAATATAAAAAATTATCATTTTAACATTTATTTTAAAACTTCACAAGCAAACGTCAATATCAACAAATGACTTTAAACATATTGGTTTAACTCATTAAGGACACGTCATAGATCCGCTGGACATTTTTTAACCGAACTTTGTAGATATATATATAGAACAATGCTACATTACGGGTTTATTTAAAAAAATGTTATGCCTTAAAGCACCCTCCGCTGCAACTATTGGCAAGTAAAAAGGGTAAAGTTTCCCTTACCCTTAACGGGTGAAAATATTTTAAAAAATTTTAATTTTGTATATTTTTGTAGAAAAATATTTATACAAATTACTCGTATAAGAATTTTTTTTTATTTTGCCACTTTCTACTTTGCATTTTGGGAAAGTCATACTTCGATTGCCCAGATTTTTATAAATTAACACAATTGACGAACTAATTTTTAGCACAGTAATAGTATCATATTTTCTCATTCGAAGAACAGTCAAATATACAAAAGTTTAATCTTTTTAATGTTTTAAATAAACTTATGGTTTTTAACCACAGAATTAAAGCCATTTAAATGTAGGTACTGGATTTAAACAGGAACTGTTTGTCCATAACGAGTTAAAAGAACCTACAAAAATCCAAGCAAATATTTAGTAATTCAATCATGTGACTGTGCGTGAGGATGGACATCATCATAAACAAAAGGCGAAAGCGAAAACCCCCAAAGACGTAAGCGAACAGAGAAAATCCAAAACAAAGAAAAAACGTCAGTATAAAAAAACCCTTTTCCTTAATACCGCATTTATCAAAAATAAATACACAAACTTCATATATAAAAATATCTCTGACTGCCAGAGTTTTAAAAAAATGAAATGCTTAATGTACGATTTTATAAAGTGAATTCTGAGATTAGTTTTAGAGACAAGACAAATCGTTCTAAATGCACTAACAATAAAATTATTATTTAATTTACTGTTTGTACCCAGCAAAAAAAAATTTAAAGTAATGCTTTACAAACTACTTCTTTCAATGCTTCACAACCCAGTGTAGAAAATCATTACCAGATATGTGGTTATGTAACTACATACTTGGTAATGGTAACTACTTACTTTTGTTATTACATTCCTTATTACCTTTATATGGCGATGTCGCGAAAAATAATGAGTTACACACAGGCATACGAAAAATCAAAAAATATATCGTTACCTATGTGCTTACCAGTATTGACAAAAATAAAGAGTCTAAAACTAGATTTTCAAAAAAAGAAATTATATAAAAAAAAATATTTTTTATTGTATTTTTTTTTTTAATAAAATTTCCTGTTGCGGGAATCGAACCTGGGTCTACAGATTGCCAGTCAACAGCTCTACCATCTGAGCTATATCGACATGTAATATTTAATAGATAAAAACACAATTGACCTGCTGCACACAAGTAAGCTTACTCGCCAACATACAAAAAATCAAAAAATATGTGGTTACATATATCCTTACCAGTGTTTAAAAAATATTGAGTCTAAAAATAGATTTCAAAAAATTTTTAAAAAAATCTAAAAAATTATTTTCTATTTGAAATAATGATAAAAATAAGTCATTATCAGTAACTCATTATTATATGTTTTAAAAGAATGCAGAAGGTAAGTGGGTGTCATTACTGGTACTCCAAAAAATAATGATATGTCATTACCGTTTCTACACTGGGAAGTATCCGTTAGTGTATTTTTACTGCTTTTTTAGAAGTTATTCTGAACAACTTCAAAAAATCACTTCTTTCATTGCTTCCAAAGTATCCGTTATTACACTTTTACAGCTTCTTTAGAATTACTTCTGAACCACATCCAAAAATTCACTTAAGTATTGCTTCTAAAGAGTTATTGCTCTAAAAGTGGTCATAAAAAGTGATTTTGGTATCACTTGGCATTTCCAAACAGAGGGTCCCTGGTTCGATTCCCGGCGGGACCAATATTTTTTTTATTTTTTTTAAAGATTTTTTTTTACTTTTAATTGATGAAAAAGAGCTCCCTTTGCACCCGTTCAAAAAGTACTGAAAAAATGTTGAAGTGGGAATACTCCTCTCCTATGACAATTCAATGTTAAAATCATTAGTGTTTATGTTAAAAAAGAAGTACATCTAGATCATCAATTGTAGTACTTTTTCTACTGATTCGGCATCTCTTTTTTTGCTGGGATAGTTTAACCCTTAATGCTCTTTCTTCTGATTGCGATAATATTTAAACTATTTATTTGGCATTGAAAATCTACTATTGAACAAATACTAAATTTCAATTTTATCGCTTTATTTAGGCGATAAAGCGCAATAAAGGTTCCCGAGTAAAAATAGTTATATATTATCATATATAATGTGATTGCGTTATATCTGACAATGAATGGAGTCACTTTAAGACACATATCATTATATACAACTACATCTGATATTATTTTCTCAACGAATTTTTTGGATGGTAAATGATGTTATTACATATCCCCAAATCTGACTCCATATATAACTACATAAGCCATATAAAACTAATCCAAATATATGTAGTGACCGATATGATTATATATGGTTCGATACTAAGTTATATAACAATGTATGTGTCGCCATACTAAAAATATATTCTTGTAATTTTATATAACTTTCTATATAATCCCGTAGAAATTAATATATAGTTCAACATCAAATTTAGTAGTCTGCAAATTAAGAGTTAATTACTCCATAGCCAAATAATTTTCACGTAATTTTTTCATGTAAAATCATGTTGAAAAATGATGCGTACGATTTAGAAGACAAAAGCATTCAACTAAATTTTTATTTTATGTTATAAGATTTGGGCCTTTAAAATTGTACAAACTATACAAATTTCAATGTCAATTTAATAGCTGTTATGCATAAAAAGTATACCTACTATCAGACAAAATTATATAAAATCAGATATTTTTATATCGAATTAGATATAATATGATGTCCTGGATATGGACAAATCTCGGATAAAACTGTATCAAATTATATCTAATTTTATGTAATTAGACACATGTAGATGACCCATTTTTCGGATCAAGCTGTATGTGGTTGTATATGGTGACTTATTAAATAAGCTATAATTATATATGACACCATATTAAGATTTTTACCCGGGTTGAGATGAATCAAGAAATTTAGTAGTCAAATAATTTCGGGTTTTGTTATAAATAACAATATCAATAAAATATAATTACATTCCGAAATTGTTGATATAGTTTTGATATTTCAGAAGTTATGATGATTTCCGCTTTTTGAAAATTACGAAATTTGGCTAGTTTTACAACTAAACAGCAATAAATTTTGACGAAATTAGTTTTGCTCACCACACTCAAAAACAAGATGAACTAAAAATGACGAAATTGAACTAAAAATAAGGAAAACTGATAATGATTTAGTGCTAAAGCCGAACAAGTTCATGATTTTACTTACTAGAAGGAAACTTATTAAACTTGATAATGGTATTCATTTAGTAAAACTAACTAAAAGTTTATTATACGAGAATAAAATTGAACTAAAATATTTCAAAAATCCCAAAAATTTAGTTTAAAGTATTGGCAAATTAGTTTTAAGTTTTAAGAAATATTGTGTTTAATTTCAAATTAATCTGTAGGCTAGTTTTTGAGTTAGAGAGATATTAGTAAGATATATTCTGCCGTTATCCTGTAATCCTGGAGAAAAAAGTGTAACTCATTTTCCAAATGAGACTCTCAACTAGCTTTGTTATTGTCGATAATGTATAGCAGATTGAAATTGTTTTTTGAAAATTTCATGAAGACGCCTTCATGACGACTTAGCGACAGTTCGCTGTCATTGCCAACTTGGTAATATAGGCACCAGGTCTAAACATGGACCGATTTAAGTCGCACAAGAATGTATGGACAGACAGACGGACATCGTTAAATCGAAATAAAAAGTGATTCTGAGCCGATCGGTATACTATAAGGTTGGTCTAGGTCCAATATTTGTTGGTGTTACAAACACCAGCACAAGGTCTCCACGTAGTGGTGTAGGGTATAAAAATTATAATAACTCTCAAACAAAAATAATGTACTGCAACTTAAGTCAAATGCTTAAGTAAATGCTAATCAAAATATGTTTTGAATATTCTTAAATATTTCAGTGCCGATTTTTGTCAAAAATGTATCATGGCGGCACAACTAAATTGATTAAAACTACCCGTTTCCTTGCCTAAAATTAATATTTTATATTTATAACAATTATTTTAATTTTTGCATTAAAAAATACAAAAATTGTTTTTTCGGACTTTCTATATTTTCATATATTTAGTTAGAATATTCTTCCACCTCAAGTCCAAACTCTAATATGACATTGTCATATTAGATTTTTATTTGTTGTCATATTAGAGTTTGGACTTGAGGTGGAAGAATATTCTAACTAAATATATGATTTTATATTTATATTTAAATATCTTTTCATTTTTATTAGTATTGGCCAGTTTAAAATTTTTAATTAATAAATGAAAAAATGTTTTTTTTTTAATTCAATTAAAAAGGAATACCTTCTTTTTAACTCATGCTAATTTTTTAGTACGTGTGAGTTCTTTTAAAAGAGCATCATGCCTAGGGTGACCATTCGTACTGATTTGAAGAGTACATGTAGGTACTGATTTTTGGTTACGTGTACTGATGAAAAAATCGTGTACTGATTTGTACTGATTTTTTGAAATTTGTACTAATTGTACTGATTTTTAACATTTAAAACAATTTTACATTTTTTTAAATAAAAACAAGTTCAAGTACAACTGAATCTCCGTTAAATCGAATTCAATTTTTGTCTAAAGTAAGTTAATTAATTTTTTAACCAAATCAAGTAAATACATTGAATTGAGCTCTTTCAACTGTAACATTGATTTAAGAATTAATTCAATTGTAATTGTTCTTTTTACTCAATCAAATGAATTAATTCAGTGACGAATGAGTTCATTTTTTATAAAAAAAAAATTCCTTCAATTTATCAACCGTTCAACAGTGATTTCAAAAATATTTTTCCGTTCAGATTTCGAAAAAAAAAAAATCTTCTCGTCAGTGATTTGAATCGATTTTTAACCGCTCAGTGATTTAAAATCTAACTTTTACAGTTTTTTTAATAAAACATAAACAAAAAAAAATTAAGTTGCGATGATAGAAAATCAATTGATGCAACAATTATCTGGGTGTCACAATAGAATTTCAGTTGTCCTAACAACAAAATCTGAATGTTTTTATTTGGGTATTTCGAAAGGGAAAGTGTCTAGAATCCGAGGGTTTTTCAATAGAAAAAGGACCTTTTAATTTGTCTTGAAATTTTTTTTAGTTATCTAGCGTTTTTATGTGGGAAAAAGTACCCAGACTGTGAAGGTTTTTCTATGGCAGAAATCAATCAGAAATTAGCAAAGAGAAAATATATTTGTTCTGACGGCTGAATTCGTAGCCAATCGATTGGTTCGTTGTGATATTCGAATATGTCGTTTATGTCTACAGAAAATTACAATAGTTTATATAATGTAATTTGTCTACGAGAACGGAAATATAAAAATTCGGTAGTATTAACTGAAAAATTTTGGCACAAATTTGGCTGCCAATATATTTTATTTCTTTTTTTTTTGTGATTATATTTTAAAAAATATGTACTAATTTCAAGGCAGAAAAAAATGGTCACCCTAATCATGCCAAAAATAAAGTGCAAGTGATAACAACATTTACAAATCGTTTGCAACAGTTTTTTTATTTGTTGTTTTCACTCTTTTTTTCTTATTCTTCAATCTTTTAAGATTTTTTTTTTTATTTTGATTTTTATATTCACCGCCGGCATATTGTGATACCACACGCACTATAAATAAATAAATAAATACATCTGTTTAGCCGGTTTAGATGTATGGTTTGTGAATGATTAAAAAAAAAATGTTGTTAAATCTCCATTCTCGTGTTGTCCATAATTTTATATTTGTTTATTTTCATATGTAACAACATTTCATGTTGTTTTTCTCTTCTTTTTTTTTTCATTCAATGAGATTTCATGTTTTCATTATAATCATCATCAACATGATCATCACCATCAATTAATTTACTATTTGTGTTAAAGAGGTGTTAATTCTTCATGATATATTATGACTCTTGACTAAAGGGTCTTTATTTGATTATAAGAATAAGAAGAGGAATGGGTGAAGGGAATAAAATGAAAGTAATGTTTATTTATGAAATCATAATATCATGTAAATAAATGACAGATCTTTTTCTTAAATTGATAGAAAATTAATTGAATTTGATAAGTGTTTATATTACAGATTTTAAAGTAATTTGAATTAAAAGCTGATATCAACAAAAAATTTTTAGAAAAACAGCTCCGTTAACCCATTAAGACCTGTTAACTTATCTCAGAATAAACTGAGTTTAGTGCTTAACCATAGTTATGAATGTCAAATTTATATGGAAATATCTGTGGTTAAGGTTTAACCATGGTTATGTTGGAGATAAGTTACTCGCACTAAGACTAACAAATTTTTAACCAAATCAATTTTCAAGCAATTTTTAATTTTTGAACTGGTTTAGAACATTACGGGGCGTGGAGCAGACAGGACTTCTCTTCATATTTAAGAAGGCAATGAAATCTGTTTTGGACAAACATAAAATGTCCAACAACCATCCGGAATAATTTAAAAATCTTCAGCGCTCAACTTGTTAATATATTAGCCAGTCCATCTTAAGACAGCGATAAACTGTCTTATTGATTTTAGTTTCTGATTTTAAATATCGAAGTCTTTCAATTTTATTTTTTCAAAGCAAATATTTTTAATTAAAAATTATTTTTTTTTTTGGCGGTTTTAATATATTTTTAGACTATACCAGAAATAAATTTATTCTTCACTGAGAGAATCATCTGCATGATAGTAATGAATTTTTGCATAAAACCACTGAAGTTTCTTTGGAACTCGTCCATTGAAACTTTTCATTGAATTAATGGAATTTTTCATAAAATGTTTGGAAAATTTTCATTTAATTTATTAATTTATTAACAATAAAAAGTTTCATTAAAACTAGATTCATAAAATAAATGAAGCTTTTTCATGAAATTTAAAAAATTTTTCATCCTTTTTATGAAGAAAACTTCATTAGTTTACTGAAATATTTCATTAAAACTCGTCCAGCAAAATTCTCTCTGCGTTAATTGTTTTTCTCAAAACTCTGATAACTAGTGTTCAAGTACATATTTCAAAAATTAAAATTTTTGCAAATTCAAAAGAAAGTTTTTGAAAACAGCTCGATCGAATATTTCGATTCTTATAGCAATCTTGTTCACAGATATCCCAAATTCATAATCAAGAAAAACATTTCTGATTGTCGCACCTTTAATTTTAAGTTAATTCCGACAAGGCGTGAGAGGTAAAAGAAAAAAAGAGCTGAAAATTTATTTTGGTTGTGAAAATAATTTTTGTGGCGAAACAAAAAATTGGGGTAGATAAACAAAGAGACAAGCGGACAAATAAACAAGCAGACGACCTGACAGCCGGACATCGCTAGATATGCATAGAATCAAGAATATATACACTCAAAAAATAAGTTAGTAGAAAAATTAGCAAACCGTCTTGTATATTGTGGTTTCAGCAAAAGTTTAATTTATACTCGTATTTATTTAGCACAACACTAATTTTGAACTAATGTTATACTAAATTATTTTGCTACCAAAATTGTGCTGATAAACATGTATATAGAGTGGACAATAACCAAATTGAAAAGATGTAGATGATACAGCTGGTCTACACACTCCAACAATTTTGACAGTTACAGTTGTTTGTGTAGTAATTGTTGTTTTTATTGTAATTATAGTTGCTTTTCTATGGAAAAATGTAAAAAAAAACTGTTATGAACGTTATTCAAGAAAACAACTAACGAAAAGTACTGTAATTTTACAAAACAGTATTTTTACAGTAAACCATTGTTTTTGTTATTTATATAAAAAATAAAACATGTCGTTGATATTTACAAATTCTCATTTAGTTTATATTTGTTATTATTGATATATTTCTAGGTTGCAAATAAAAATCAGAAACTTGTATTGTGTCTCCAATGCATAAAAGCATAATAACTGGAGAACGCTTTGGAACGCTCTCTAATATGTAAAAAAGTAATTACTCGAGAACTGTTTTAAAATTTGATTGGAATTTTTTTTCTTGATAAAGTTATTACACATTTTTTTGCAATCTTAAGAACAAAACTATTTTTATATTAAAATATATTTTTATGTTTTATAATATAAAAAATTAACTGTAAAAGACAATAGTTTTTACGAATTTTGTCAGTTGTTTTAAAATTTTTGTAGTTAAAATTTGCAGTTATTTTTACGAGATTGTTAGTTTTTTTAATGCGTTTTTAAGTTATTTTTCAAAGGTTGATACCCTTTTCGTCTTACTAAATGCATATGCCTTTGTTTTTACTGTCATTTTTAGTAGATTCTACTGACATACTTTTTTGAGTGCACCTAAAGAAGACCAATGCAAAATATTTTTATGGTTTTTAATTGGAAACCTTCCGCAATAAGAATATATACTCCTCACCAAATAAAGAGGCCAGTAATGAAAAGAACAAAGACCGCGGTGAAGAAACAGATGTTCTAGCCTTAGATCTTCAAGGTGTTAGCAGCTTATACCAAAGCACGAAGTTACAGAATAACAACTTTCATTTTTATAACCTTAAAAACCAAATGGAATAAACTTTATATATTAAAGAGTTTAAAAAAAGACCACCATAAATTTTATAATGATCGACCTTACCAATGGTTCCTTTTTTCATTTTTAATGCTTTTACTTCGTAAATAGTAAAAAGGCCTAGATGAATGCATTTAGAAAATTCTATAAAATATTCACTATACTTGTTGCAATTCATAAATATTTAATAGAAATTCAGACAATATCAATTGAAATATAGAACACATGTATTGAGATAGATATTATGTTTTATGAATTTTGATATTTTCTGAATATCAATTGATGATTTCTGAATTGCAAAAAGTTTATCATGTGCCGAACCGCTATCGTCGCCACATTGGGATTTTAAACTGACATAGTTAGGCGACCTTTGGACGATCAAACATGCTGTACCTACCAGGCTCTAAACAAGTTGCTCACGTGCTGTTTGTTATGCGATCACTAACTCTTTCTGTCTGACATTTCAAGAAGTTAAATTGAGGTTAACTATGCATAACGTCGTAGCAAGTAATTGGCGCCAACCAACAAACCAATATCCCAGGATCGGATGTTTTGGCCCAATCAGCCATTCATCTTAAACCGAACATGATTACCGAAACCGTATGCGGCCCTATGCTCCTTGCAGGAGTAAAAGGAACAAATATATACATATATATATATATATATATATTATGCATAATTATTGAAAAAAATTTAATATTTATTCAAATTTATCCATATACTCGTAACTTAATTAATCACCTTCTATTAAAATTTCATGAAATGTTGGCCACAGTTAGTTAACAGCGGTAGAGACGCATGTATACTCTTCTGTTTCTATGCTCGTTGGCTGTACAAAGACCGTACCTCAAAAAAAAAGTTTGCCGTACACCCTCCAATATGAATTATTTTTGCAAGGCAATTTCATAAAAAATTTTTGTTTTGTTCAACGTAGAGGTCGCCTTTTTTAATTTTTCATTATAGCTTCGGCAGTTAAGGTTGGATTTTAAAGTCTGATATATCGATTTTTTTGCCTCAAGGAAAAATCCAATAAAAAAAATTTAATTATTTGGTCTCCTCGAGAGAAAAACATCAATGTATCATACTTTAAGATCCGACTGTAAAAGCCAAAGATATAACGAAAAACTGTACAATATATAGAGCACCAAATACATGAAATCGTCAGCATGCTTAATCGTCTACAGGCCCCCTTAAACTTTTAACTGTTACCCCCTGTTTTTATAAAGTGAGTGGAATAATTCCGCCTGAGGAATGTGTGTATTTTGTAATTGTAACAAAAACAAATTATACAAAATTCCTCTAGAGGAATAATTCCGTTCGGTGATTAATCTTTTAAGATGAAGATTAAAATGTTGGATCAACTTTAATCAAGTAGATAAATTTCGCTGTCTAAACGAGCTGTTATTTTAAAAAGAAGAAGACTGCATTTACAGATTCAAGCTAACTTGTTTTCAACAGATCCTTATACTCTACACCACTACAGGTACAGCAAAAAATACTGGACCTGTACCCAGCTTTTAGTATACCGATTGACTCAGAATCATTTTTCGATTCGATTTAGCGATGTCCGTCTCTCTGTTCATGAATCCGTGTGCGCTGGCTACAAGTAGTAAAGACATTTTGATAAAATTCTGAATATTGATTTAGATCAGTCCATATATAGACCTGGCCCCCAACAATTGACTTTTGAGAGAGCTCTCAGGCTACAAGTCTCAAATATGAAGATATTATAATGAAGTTTGGTCCATGTTTAGACCTAGTGCCTCAAGAATTGGCTCTTATGCTTGTTTGCATGCCACAGATCGCAAATATAAAGATATTTCATTTTATTTGGAACACTAAGTCACATAATTTGCAACACTAACTCACATCGCTCCATTTTTGGAACTATGTGGACCATATTTCTGATTTTTTTCTTAAATACATATAGCTAACATTAAAATTTTCTGATTGATTTTTCTAATTTTTGTCCATCTTATACACGAATTTTGACACCGTTTCAACCCATTAAAATTTCTGATATAAAATTTATTTGCTCTGCATACCCGACTTTAAATAATTAAACCTGATATCATCTGCGAACTTTGTAAACCAAATCGAAACAGTGTTTTTAGGTTAAAACTTTCATAGATCATCAAAATGTGATTAAGGTTGTACATACCTGCTAGAAACTTATACAAACATAACATTCATCATAAACTTATTTTCAATACATTGTACCTGTGAGTGGAGTATATGTGTATATTGTTTATGAACTAATTAAGCTTAAATTGTTAAATATTTGTTAAATGTCGCTAAACTTCAAATAACTTAAAAATAAATGAAGAACAAAACGAAAAAAAAAGCTTTCTTTCATATTTTTTTTTTTCAGTTTCTTAAATAATGTGTAGACTTTTAGACTCTGTCTATCTAGAGATATCTATTTAACATTGACATACTATTTAAACTTATACTTAAGTATAAATAATAATAAATATACATAATGTACATCACAAAAAAAATAAAAATGTGACACAACTAGGGTTTTTCTTTTCCCGGACTTTTTCATTTCCCGGGACATCGGGATTTTTTTCTGAATTTCCCGGGATCCCGGGAATTCCCGCTCGTTAGAAAAGAAATAAATCCGACATATGTTGTACTTGAAAAACTCAATTTATATTAAAACACCTTCCTACAAAGTACATCTTTTGGTTGTACCCATGATAAAATCTACTTAATATATTCTGAAAAGAGGGCTAAATATAAAATATCCATGACTTCCACTTTTTCTAGATCAATTCGTTTAACAGTTTAAATCGCGAATTACTATTAAGATAATATATTTATATGGAAGGCCGTCTTAATTTTAAAATGAAATATATTAACTAAATATTAATTCGCCGTTTAAACCGTTAAACTAATTGATATAGAAAAAAAGAGAGACACTGGTGTTTTAATTTGTTTCCTTCTTTCAGGGTATACTGGAATTGTTAATGGGTGCAAACCTGTGTCCGACCAGTTTTATATTCAGAACTAAGATAGATTTTTTGCTTAAGTATTTGTTAAATATGGAATCCAAAAATTTCTATTTCTAAATATTTTGTTTTTCATTAGTATTCGTATAGAATTATTTTATAAAAAAGTTTAAAAGTGAGTATTTTTCACACAAATTATTATGCAAATTCTCTAAACCCTTTTTATAAAAATCGACACTATTTTATATTTATTTATTATATAATATTTTATTCATCTTAACACACTAGATAAATATAGTGAAAATTATAATTTATTACGTACGCACAATTGCTTATTATCAACATGGATTTACATTGTACTTAGATTAAAAAATAATTAGAATATACATTTAAAATTAACGGTTCGTTGTCGTTTATAAGATAATTTAAGAATTAAAGTTCAAAGCAAAAACAGTAATAATAGAAGATAAAAATAGCATTGCTAGAATTTCGTTGATGTTAGTCTAGTTGAGTTGTTTCAATTTGCTATTTGTTTCAATTCAATACAAATAGATCATCATCAATTATTAACCCATAAAGGCATAGAACATTTGTGTAGCAGGACCCAAAAATACATATTCTATCCTGCTTGCCTTATCGATTTTTTTTTAATTTTTATTCTCTCTAATTTACTTGTAAAAATATTATCATCTCTGTTTTAAAATAATAATAATTTAAAGGAAAATGTGATAATATTTGGTCGCGAATTGAACGAAAAACATTAATTAAAATAATTTTTTAAGTTTAATTGGTATCTCCTGAATAGAAATTTTTTATGCCACAACTATTTAAAAAGAAATTATTTAATTTTCATAGTTGCATTTTAAGTTGACATATAAAGAAATCCAAAATAATTTGAAAAAGCATTTGCATAATATTGAAAAAATACAATTTAAATAAAGAAATAGCATTTGAAATTGAAATGAAATTATTTGAAGTGAAAAAACCTCAAAATACTCAATTGAAAATAAGAAAATATTACTAATTCTTTAATGCCTAGTTGTATATATTGCTTTATTTGAACAAAGATCACCATTTTAAAGAAAAAAAATGTTCTGAAGTTCGAGTATTTTTGTTGGTAAACTTGGTAAAATTTGTTTTCGGTTTAACTTAACCAAATTCAATTGACATCCACAAACAATTTGGCCTAAATAATATTTTTTTTATACTAATTCAGTTTATTAAATTTTAAATCGCATTTTATAGTTTCAAATATTTCTTATTTAAATTAATTTCAAATCAATGCTTTAAATTTATTTAGCTTCCAAAATTGCAATATATAATAGCTAAAACTTCTTTAAAAGAATAAAAAAATCCCGGGAAATCCCGCACAAAATTCCCGGGATTGCGGGATTGAAAAAAGGCCGGGATTCCCGGGAATCCCGTCCCGGGAATTCCCGGGACATAAACCCTAGACACAACCAACTTACTTCCCTTTCACATCATGGGATTTTCTATTACCATACAAATACCGTACTGTCTGTCCGTCAAATTCATTTGTCTCTCTCGATATATCTGACTGCTTAAAAAGGAAGTTAATGATAAGTCAATAATGTTTAACAAATAACAATTATGAATTCTTGTTGGTGTTTTTGAAAATGTTGTGTGGTAGAAAGAAGAATGCAGAGGAGTTTTCCCGAAAAAAAAAAACAACAATGTACTAAATTTTGTAAAGTGTTGCTTACATTTTATTTATTTAAAGATAAACATTATTTTCTTTGTATTTTTGTTTATTATTTTATTGGTAGTTTAATATAGTTCCCACGCGTGCTATCTTTAATTAAATAAAACTAAATATTGTAAAAAAAATTTAGAACTCATGTAATTATAATGTTTTCTAGGAAATAATCATATACAGTGGTGGAAAATATTCTCGTTGCCTTTATTTTTAAAGATCCAAATAGTAGATAAATTCGCTCCGAAAGGCGAGAAGATGGTTCAGAAAGTTGTGCAGAATTTTAACGTAACGTCTGTTTTTTATTTTGTAACTAGTTTTAAGTGGGCGTGGCTTTTAATAGAATTACATAGTAAAATTTAGCGAGTATTAATCGGATCTCCTATAAAATTTTCTCAAATCCTGCATTATTTTTATCTACAAATGGTCTCCAGACTTACCATGACAGTGCCTTAGAGATGAACAAATTTTTATTAGTTTTTAGCGATTTTAAAATAAAGTTAACAGCACTGAAATTGTAATACGAAATGCTTTATACTTAACGTAGAAAAAAACCTTACTTATTTGTTATTTCGTGGTATGTATAGCATAATCCTATTCACTTTAAAATTTCAGTTTTGCTAACTTTATTTTAAAATCGCTTAAAACAAAGATAACACTTTTTTTATGTCTAAGGTCTGGTCTCTAAATCTGGAGACCATTTGTGGATAAAAAATAGTGCAGGATTTGAGTTATAGGATTTCCAGCAATATACAGTTTGTATACATCCGATCAGTACTCGCTAAATTTTACTATGTAATTTGATAAAATGTCGATACGTTAAAATTCTGCAAAATTTTCTAGACCATGTGCAGATAACGAATGTTCAGTATGGGAAATTTACTCAAATTTGCTTTAAACAGGGGAAATTTGTTTTGAAATCAAAGAAATCCTCTCAGTTTGCAGACAAATTTGCTTTGAATTCAGGGAAATGTCTTCAAAAGAGAGGGAAATTCTCTCATTGGGGAGCCCGTTACCAAACCTTTGTAATCTGCACAAAATTTTGTTGGGGCCGTGAGCGTAAGTGAATCTCTATTGTTTATTCTTACTCTATGCCAGTGGTACGCTTGTTTAGCTTTTTAACAACGAAATACCGGTAGTTAAGTTGTCAAGTTTCATAGTAGTAAAAGTTACAATTTGACTACCAAATTTTGTCATTAAAAAGTTAAAAGTCGCACTAATAATCTTAATTTTTCTGAATTGTTAAAACAAAATTTTTAATAAATTGCCAGCAAAAAATAAGTGGCAGTCATGTACTACTTCTTTCATTGCTTCAAAAGTATCCGTCAGTTTATTTTTCCTGCTTTTTCATAAGTAATTATGAACAACTTAAAAAAGTCACTTCCTTTATTGCTTCCAAAATATCCGATAGTATATTTTTATAGGTTTTTTAGTAGTAATACTGAACAACATCCGAAAAATCACTTAATTATAACTTGTAAAGCATTATTGAGTGTCCCTTAAATGTAATTTTGAAACAATTTATTTCCAAACAAAATGATCGTAGGCTTGATTTCTGGGGAGACCAATAATTTTTTTTTTTGTTTTTAATTTATTAATTCTTTTATTTTTCTTTTTAATATTTATAAATAATTGATAAATTTATTAAAAAATCAAAAAAAACTATTGAATTAATTTCATTAATTAATTAAATAATATAATTAAAAAATTATTAACTAATTAATATAATCTATTCAATATTTTTTAAATTTTTCTATTTTTCAACATAAATCAAAAAAAATATGAAAAATTGGTTTTTATGCAATTGTGAAAATGCACTGAAAAAAAAAATTAATTGCAATGAAAAAGTGACTTGTTTAATAAGTATGTTACTTTAATTAAAGAGAATAAGACACAACATCTCGCAATGACAAAGTGGTCTTTTTAAGCTTCTATATTAAATAATAGCTCAGCGTTACAGAGCTGGACTAGCAATCTTGAGGTCGCAAGTTCGATACCCGGTAGAGAAATAATAACAAAGTTTTTTAATTTAAAAAAATATAATTTTTTTGCTAAACCATTTTTTTAACTTTCAATTGATGAAAAAGCGTTTCCTTTGCACTCATTCAAAAAATACTGAAAAAGTATTGAAGTGGAGTACTCCTCTCATATGACAACTGAATGTTAAAATTATTACTGTTTCTGTTAAAAAAGAAGTGCATCTAGAACATTAAATATAGTGCTTTTTGTCCTGTTTTGGCATCTCTTTTTTTATTGGGTATAATTTGTTGTAACACTAGGGAAACGCGTCACAATTTTAGAGTCACATACTTTTTCGTTAGAATAGACGCGTTACGTATCAATAAATTGCTAAAAAATAAATTTCATCACATAAGTCTAAATATTATCATAAAATTACTAAAAAAAAAATTGTTTTATGTTTTTGATTATTTTTACCAAACTTAACTTCAAATCTTAATTGTTTAGCAATAAATTCCGTCAAATTTTGTCATTCGTCAATTTCTTTGAATTTATTAAACTTTTGTCGGTTCTGTTTTTGACAAAAGCAATAAAATAGTTAATAATATTTTTTGTATTATATTCTTATCAGTTTGTATTTGGTTGTGAATAGTGCCACAAGTTTGAAATGAAAAAATTCTAAATCGCCAAACAAAAACTGCAGAACGTTGTTGAGTCTAACCAAGTACTAAATAATCACCCATTGAAAAAGCCCAGCAACATTTTAACTGTTTGATATTCCTAGCAAAAACAGACATTACCAAATAATTAAGCAAGTAAGTAGCACACAAAAGGTTTCACTAGTTACTATTTACTCACTTTTTTTGTGATGTTGCAAAATTCTTAAGTGATCATTACCCTCTGGCTTACAAGAAAAATAAGAATAAGGAGTTAACAGGATAGCTACTCATAGTGAAAGAATAAGTGGTTACCCAGAATTCAGCAAGTTAGTACTTACTATTACTTTGTGATATAATTTGTTGCTAAAATTATAATTAATTTCTTAATTAATTAATCACAATTTATTTTTTAAAAGAATCGAAAAATCTAAAACAAAAACACTGGAAGATGACAAAGCAAATTGTTGAATTTTTTTGTTGTTGTTTTTGTTTTTTTTTTTTGATATTTTAAATGTATAATAATGCTCCTAGACGAGAACAAGAAATTCTCATTGAGTTTGTAATTTAACTTAACAAATATTTCCATAAATTCTAAAAACGTCGTCCTCTGACGATTTCCTTAGGCAAGAATGAAATCCGCATAGGGACATGCCTACAACGGATTATTTTTCACAATTTGTTAAATACGTTTGGGTTTTTAGCATATTTAATTCCTTTAATGCAAAAACTTTATCGTTTTTTAGGAACCCTTGAAAATTTTTAGACTTATGAAAAATAACTTTCATTTTGGAAAATTTTCTTTTTGATTGTAAAAATATTCAAAACCAATTATTAAATATTTTAAATTAAAAAAAATACTGCATCAGTAGTTATTTAAACATTTACCAGTAAGTGATAATTTTAATAGAATAGAAAAAAATCTTTGGTTTAAATGTAGAGACTCTCTCTCTACCTCTCTCATATGCTATCCATATCAGCATCATGGAATGTGTAAAATTACTTTAAAAAAAGAGTTGTGAAAGAGATATCTTATAAAATGTCCTTTTAAAAGGATTTCTGACGAGATCATGAGAAACTGAGTATGCAGTTTTGCTAAATATGGTTTCTTCTTTCGCGTGTATATTGATTTTTGCATGGGTGAGCATGACCGTTGCACGGTGTTTTATAGGTGTTTATTTCTAAACTTATTATTGTTTTGTATTTTAATGTAATAACTTTAATAATTTTTCATTAACGACGGATCTCATCATTGCATAGATCTCGTTATAAGTATCCCATGTAGAAATAAATATTACAAATCCAAAAAATACTAAAATACACTCAAAAAATATATTATCACATACTAGTACTTAAAAATGAAAACATCGTCCCCTGACGGATAGGGACATGCCTCCAACAGATTATTTTTCACAATTTGTAAAATACGTTTGGGATTTTAGAATATTTAATTCCTTTAAATCCGCGATTGTTTGGCATATTTGAAGCCCTTCATCTTTCACCACTTTGCACTTCTCCTCTATCCCCTTTCCAAAGGAAGCAACATGTTAATTAATAGGAAGAATTTCCTGAGTGTTGCTTCTCTTTAAAAACAAAAAAAAAAAAAAAAAAAATATGTGCCAAAAAAAACACCAAAGCAGTAGAAAAAGCTCTAAAATTAATGACTTAGATGTACTTCTTTTTTAACAGAAACACTAATGATTTTAACATTGAGATGTCATAGGATAGGAGTACTCCCACTTAAACATTTTCTCAATACGTTTAAAACGAGGGCAAAAGAATCTATTTTCATCAATTAAAAGTTAAAAAAAAAATTATACTTTTTTATTTTACAAAATTTTTTATATTGCCGCCACCAGGTATCGAACTTGCAACTTTAAGATTGCTAGTCTACCTCTCTACCGCTCAGAGCTATTCTTTGATATGAAAGTTGACTGGCATAAAAACAGCACTTTGTTATTGCGAGATATTGCGCTTTATTCTCTTCAATAAAAGTACTTAATAAACAAGTGCAAAAGGTGCACTGCAATTCAGTATTATTTTCAGTACTATTTTCATAGGTGCAGAAAAAGCAATTTTTCATCATTTTTATTTTATATATTCTTAAAAATTGAAAAATTAAAAAATATTGAATTTAAACAAATTATATTAAAAGCAAATTATATTAAAAACAAATATAATTAAAAAAAATAAAAAAATATTGGTCCAGCTGGAAATCGAACCTGCGATCATTTTTTTGGAAACAAACTGTATCAAAACCATTTTTTAGTATCACTTTTAGAGCGATTGAGCTTTAGAAGCCATTCTTAAGTGATTTTTTTGATGTTGTTCCGAATTACTTTACTGTAAAAATATTCCAAACGTATACTTTGGAAGCAAAGACAGAAGTGATTTTTTTGAAATTGTTCAGAATTACTTCTAAAAAAGCAGTAAAAATACACTAGCGGATACTTTTGAAGTAGTGAAAGAAGTTGTTTGTTAAGCATGACTTCCAATTTTTTTTTACTGGGTATTCAATACTTTCAAATAAGGAAAATGCAAAAATGTTGTACAAGAATGGTTTTTGGGGTTAAGAAAGTCCTTCATTTTCCAACTTTTAAATGGCCACCAGTTCTATGGATAAAGACCTCAGAACCTAAAACCAACAAGCATATAATTGAAAGAGGTGCCAATTCACCCCACCTCTGTTAAATCACTCTCTTCATAATTTGTATCGAAAAATGTAACCATATAAATTACACATGTCTGTAAAGGCTAACATTTTTCGATACAAAATGTTAATGTTCGAAAGAGGCGATGAAAACCGCCTGCTAAAACTTTAAATGCCCTAGTTTGGAAGCATACTCTAGCATTAAAAATGCTAAAATGGCATCACTTGTTGTAAATCATCACTGTTTTTTTTTTTTGGTTCATTCAAACTTGCTCGTTTTTTTTATTTTATGATACCACTTTTAATCATTTTGATATTTTTTTCTGTGCGTTTATTTTTATTATAGAAATCTATGATTTTTAATTTTATAGCTGTGATTTTTATATACAAAATGAATAATAATCATAAAAATTTAAACAAAATAAAAATTTTCCATTAAAATTTTAGAACAGTTTAATTAATAGAAACGTTAAATTCATTTGTGAACAGAAAATATATACGAATAACCAAAACACTGTCACGTTATCCAAAATATTGGCTTTTAAAGTCAATATTGAAAAAAATACTAATTTCTACATTACCCGCAATACCAACAACCACCATTTTATCGAAGATTTTGTCATTTGAATAAAATATCGGTAACAGAAATCTAGTATCAGTTGTGTTTCAATAAAATCTATCACTCTAAACAAAATATTAGTTTTTCCAATCAATTAAAAATTTTTTTTTTTTACCCTTAACCTTTAATTTTCATTATTTTGGTAATGCAAAAAAAAATTAAAAGTAATGCTTTACAAACTACTTCTTTCACTGCTTCACAAGTATTCGTTAGTGTATTTTTACTGATTTTTTAGAAGTTATTCTGAACAACTTCAAAAAATCACTTCTTTCATTGCCTCCCAAGTATCCGTTAGTATATTTTTACAGCTTTTTGAGCATTACTTCTAAACAGCATCCAAAAAATCACTTAAGTATTGCTTCTAAAGATTAGTTGCTCTAAAAGTGATCCTAAAAAGTGATTTTGGTATCATTTGACATTTCCAGACAGAGGGTCGCGGGTTCGATTTCCAGCGGGACCAATAAATTTTTATTTTTTTTTTTAATATTTATAATTAATTTGTTTAAATTCAATATTTTTTTAATTTTGAAATTTTTAAAAATATGTACATATGTGACGCGCAAAATAGAAAGGGTCCTAAGGATAGAAAGGGACCTTAGGTCAGGAGAGCATGGGATCGGCCTCATTCGATGCTCAGATGTTGTCCACAAAAAAAAAATTGATTTTTTTACCGTTAGGTCCCTTTCTCTATGCGCTGTCACATATATGTAAAAAAATTATGAGAAATCGCTTTCTCTGCACCTGTAAAAATAGTACTGAAAACAATATTGAATTGGAAACGCACCTTTTACACTTGTTTAATAATTAGTTTTATTGAAGAGAATAAGAAATAAAGTAACAAAGTGGTGTTTTTATGCCAATCAACTTTCATATCAAAGAATAGCAATCGAGAGGTCGCAAGTTCGATACCCGGTAGAGGCAATACAAAAACTTTTGTAAAATAAAAATTATAATTTGTTTTCGAATAATTTTTTTTTGAATTTTTAATTTGTGAAAAAGAGCCTCCTTTGCACTCGTTCAAAAAGTACTGAGTACTGGGAGTACTCCTCTTCTATGACAACTCAGTGTTAAAATCATTAGTGTTTATGTTAAATCTAGATCACCAATTGTAGTGTTTTTCTACTGCTTCGGCATCTCTTCTTTTGCTGGGAACATAACATATTGAGATTAGGAACACAAATTTTAATTATTATAATAAAATTTTGGAATGTATGCTATTTTTATAGCATTTTATAGCCTTATAGTCTTAGGAATCTGAGTTAAAACCCCAGAAAAGACACTAATTTTTTCTTAATAATTTTTTTATTGATTCGAATTAAAAGGCACAATTGATTTTCTGTTGTTGATATAATTTTATTCATTAACAAAATATTCAAATTTCCAAACTGAAAAAATTCAAATTTTATACTTAACTAAAAAAAAATTAAATCGGATTTAGCCAGCTTGATTTGATCCAGCTTTATGATCCAATAATATGCACACAGGAATCAGAGAAAAACCCAAAGAATATGAAGAAATTTAACAGCAAACGAGATAAAATGAAGGAAGTCGGGAAAATAAAAAAATAATAAAATTGTTCTTACAACCAAAAACAAAAGTTAAAATCAAAAAAATTAATTTAAATTAATTATTTATTATACTCACAGTATATTTTCCATAACCGATTGAGGTTTATATAAAAATTAATAGGTAAAGTTTGTTTTCAATTGAAGAATCAATTAAAATACATTGAAACCAGAGCTTCGAAGAATTAATTCCCTAATTCCCTTTTTTTGAACTGAATTCATATTTTGGGAATGAATTCCCGTTTAATTCAAGGAATTAAATTTATTTCGTTTAATTCGTTTCGTTGCGGGAATTCATTCCCAAAATATAAATTCAGTTCAAAAAATGGGAATTATGGAATTAATTCTTCGAAGCTCTGATTGAAACATATTGTTTAACCTTTTTATCAATCAATAAAAAACAAACTAGAAAAAAATATGTATTTTCTGTAGGAGTTGTTATTTTCAGTCAAATATTCTATTTTTAGATTTCCACGGAAGGTCGTCAGTTCAATCCCAGTTCGCGAAATAAAAAAAAAATTGAATTTTTAAATAGATTTTGTGGAATTTATAATCCATAAACATTGTAAATAAATTTCGGTAATTACAACACTATTAAAAATAAATAAAAATGATTGCGCCTCGAACTATAAAAAATCAGTTGGCGAAAAATTTAAATTGTGCCATTTTTGTCAATTTTGAAAATGCCATTTCGTATCCCCTTGGAGATATTAGTCATGAATGGACAGGGATGGATAATGTGTTAATCAAGCTTAATGTTTTTTTTTAAAGCATATTCTTAACCCTTCAATGCATGGTGTAGCCATTTGGCAACATACTAGTTTAAAAAAAAAGTGTAATATTCAAAAATGTTTGTTTAAATATTTAAAGTGGTATTCTCGCAATAAAATTCATTTTGGCGACAATAAATGTATAATTCATAGTTCAAAGATTTTTTTTTTGTTTTTTTTTTCATACATGTTAAAATAATCACAATTTAGCGATTTGAAAAAAAACCATATTTTTCAGTAAAAATCACCCTTTTTTAAATAATTTTTTTTTTTTGGTATTTTTTTTGAAATGTATACGCCTTTAGAAATCACATATAAAAAAATGGTTAAAATCGAAAAGATCATGTATTTAAGGATTAATAAACAATCCAATATATCAAAACTATTATTTTTTTATTTAGTATGTATTGTTTAAAAGTTATTGAAAATTGAAGGGTTTAAAAATTTTTGTAGTAACCTTGGTTCTCAATTTCACCACTCATTTGAAATTTAAATCAAATTTTTTTTTGTGGACTATTTTTTAAAAATTTTCAATATCCGATTTATTACAAAGATTTTACGTTATGGACAAATTTATAAATTTCTATCACACAAAATTAAGTTCAAAATTGAGGTGAATGGTAAAAGCGAGAATCCAAATCGCTCAACTCAGGGACTTTTATAGGCTAACAAATTTTAAATGTAATTAAAAAGGCAAAAACTGTATTTTTAACAAAAACTACTAATATTGCAGTAATTTTTAATAATTAAAAAAACACTATAATGTAGGAAAAACAACTACAATGGTCAAAATAAAGTAAATATTGCAAACTGAAATTTACATACAGAGTCAAAAAAAAAACAAGCAATACCTTTCAAATAATTGAAATTTTATTAAAAATCACTGTACAGATATAGAAGAAATAAAATCAGCACCGGTAGTTTTTATAGTTGGTTAAATTAACTACCAATAATGAAATTTTGCAAACATGCAATAAATTTTTACAATTATTTACTGCAAAAGCGAAAACTGCCTAAAATAACACATTACTGCAGTTCAGTATTTTAACAAATGTCAGAAAATATAAAATCTAGTACAGTTACAGTTAAAAATAACTATTACGGTTGCCTACACGAATGACCTATATTAAGTTTTTGTAGTTTGTCCCCTGGTATTTTAAATAAAAATCAATAAAGTTATTGGAAAAATATAATTAATTAATTCTTGCACTTAAATTTAAAAAACTTTAAAAAAAAAAAAAGAACTCACCTGCATTACCCAATAATTTGTTGATGCTACAAATTGATCTCCAATCAATATATCCGTATGCATTTATGCTAAATATTTCTTTTCGTTTTATTTAATGCGAAATTATTTCTAAAAGCTTATAGAAAAAAAAAGATATTTTTTTTAAACCACCAAATTTTCAATGCTTTTGCTTCAAATTTTTTTTATTAAAATTATTTCAATATTTTTTATTAATATGTTTTCAATTTTTCAAAATATATTAAATTTTTAAAACATTCTATGTATAATTAATGGCACAATTACAACAAAGCTTTAAATATGTAATAATTTTTTTATATTTATTTATAAATATTTTGATGTTTTTTAAGGCATTTAATTTTTTTAATATTTAATTTCTTTTTTTTTTATAAGGCACTAGTATTTTTATTTAATTAGGGTTGTTACATTGCTTTTCTAATCATTTTTATTACAATTTTCTTTTCTTTTTTATGAAAAATAATTTTTATCTGTTTCCAAGAATTTTTTCAATTATATTTAGCGACGGTAATTCGTGTTTTTAAAACATTTCTTATTTAAAACCATTTTTTTCACGTTTCTAGTTTTTTATGTTTATATTTGTTATTGTAAATATTCCAGTTTTTTTTTTTAATCCTCTTAAATTTTATTTAATTTTGTGTTTTTTAATTATTCCAAAAAAAATTGATTAAGAATTTTTTATTTTTGTTTTCGTTTCTGAAAAATCGCGAAATTGTAAAAGAATCCGCACTCCGCTTTTAAAAACACGTCAATCAGTCCACAGACAATATGGCATGAATACGTGTTTGTTAGATAAATAGTATCGCAACGTTTTGTTGTTTTTCTTTTAACAATTTTCAATAATTTTTATCGATGTTGTGTTTTTACGCGTGGTGGACCGTATTTCTTTCTTCCGCTGTCGGTAACCGAGTTCAGACTGAATGACTGGATAAGCAAAGGTTCAGCTTAGACGTACGTCCATACGTCGTACCACCACCACCATTACCACCATCAACCAGTTAACCAGCCAGTCAGTATTGGTTTGTTGTTATGACTTTTTTGTCTTATACCACCACACTCCACATCCAGAGTATCTGTGTGTGTTGGATTTCAAAAATATTGAGCAGCCAGCCAAGTTTTAAGCTGGATGGCTGGCTGGTTAACTATTTTTCTGTGTTTTTTTCTTTATTCTTGTGGTATGTTTGTGTATCTTATAGTTCGTTTTTTACCACTATTTTTTGTTTGTCAGTTACTTTGGCTCCCCATGTTGTTGGTAGTATTGTTGTTGTGTCAATATACAATATGTTTTTTTAATTTTATCTTTTTTTATTTAATACACACAGGTGATGATGAGGTTTTTATTATTTAATTCTCCCTCGCAGTTGTTTACCTCAATCCGGAGAGCGTTACTCTCTATTGATCGTTACCAACTCTTATACTTTCATTTTATTAGGTTGCCATTAGTTACTCACCTGAGTTTTTCGAATTTTAATTCAATTTACTCTTTTATAAAGAGTTGAAAACGGTTTTTGATTATAAGAGTTTACTATTTACTGCTGCTGCTTAAATAGTGCTTCAAATAAAATAGTTATGAATGAAAATTCTTGATTATGATGATCCTCTTTGATAATAAGTGTACGTGTTTAAGTCCGGTTTTATCACACAATTTCTGTTTTCTTTTTTAAGTTTAAAATATGAAATCTTAATTAATTATAATTTTTTGATGACTAAATCCAAACCTGGGGAGGAGAATGAATGAAAATCAATTCGTTCTAACATCCAACATCTACTTTTAAGTTATTGGCCCCATAAACCAGGGCGCGAATTCCATGGACGATTATCGTCTGACGATATCGTTTTCAAGATTGTGTTGCTTCACGAAGCGGAAATTTTTATATTCGTTTTTTTCCAAATCGTTTTCTTTAGAGCTTATTTGGTTTTCATAAGTTCAAAATCATCCAAACGCTATCGTAAAAACGATTTGAAATGCACGATAAAAAACACAGTATACTAGATAGTAATCCCAACCAACGATTATATAATTAAAAGACTTCACAACTCTCCCTACCTCTGTTAAATAACTCTCTCTTAATTTGTAGCGAAAAATGTTGCGATAAGAATTACACATATCAGCAAAGGCTAACATTTTTCGATACAAACTGTTAATGTTCGAAAGAGTCGATGAAAACCGCCTGTCCCAACGAGCATTAAAATAAAAGAGGTACCAACTCTCCCTACCTCTGTTAAATCACCCTCTTCTTAATTTGTATCGAAAAATGTTGCCATAAGAATTACACATGTCTGCAAGGGCTAACATTTTTCAATCTTCGAAAGAGCGAGTCGCCTGGCGTAAAGGTTTTTAGGCGTTTTTACATTAAAATCGTTATAACGACTATTTTTGCAACATTTAACAGTCAAGTAATACTTATATTTTACCGAAATTCTATTATATTCTGCAAGATAATTTTAGTTTTTGTTAAATTTGATTTTGAAAAATCTGATTTTTATGGAGGCGTTTTTTGTAAATACGCCTACGCCTTACATAGTCAGGGGGAATATAACATGGTTGCGCTGATCATGCACATGTATTTTTTAGTAACAGCATGGAGGAAAAATACTATAGAGATACGCTTACGCTCACGGCCCAAAATTTAAAAACAAATTGCTTTGATATCAAAAAAAACTTCATTTTCCAAACTTTGGGGTCTGCACACAGAAAAACCAAGAGAATTGTTTTTGCAGCGTGAGCGGGAATGACGACCTGTGGTAACAGCAAACTGTTTAATTTTGGATGTTTAGAAACATTTTCTTTTTTTGTTTTTTTTGTAGAAAATAATATCAATTTATGAATTTTAATGTTATGAAATGCAAGCTAAAAATAAAAATATATATTTTTTACAGTTGGAGTGACATATACCACTTTATCCAGCTGATTAAAGTCTTATTAAGAATGTACACATATGGTCGAAAAAATAACTACACTTCCTTATTTTTTCTTTATGTTTAATTTTAGTTAATTTAACTGATAATAAATATGAAAATTCCTTTTATTAAAATCATTTTAATATGACAATGCCTTTAGAAATAAAAAAGAAACTGGGCTTCCCCGTTGTTTTTACTGTATGTCATTGTTGTTATAGGTCTACTTTCAGTACTTGGTCAAAGTAATAAATGTATTGTTGACTTCTTTAATATTTTATCGATCTGCTCTGTTTTTTTTTTTTTTTTGCAAGGCTATTTATTTTATTGTTGTTTCTATTTATTCATTATGACATAAAAAATCACTGATGGGTAGAAAAAATCATTGTTCTTCAGAGGACAGAAAAATTGCTTCGATACTGGGAGAAAATTGTTTCTGTTCTATTGCTAAAACTGTGTATCGGTTACTATTTTTTTGTTCAAAATGTTTTAAAGCTCAAAAAGCAGGTTGAAACTCAAAAACAACAGATATCCATATTGTTACTCTTGCGAAGAAGGACTCATTTCTGTCTTCAAGGACGATTTGAGCAGATATTGGAAATGTAATCTTTTCGCGCACGGTTCGTCGTAGACTACAAGAAGCCAGTTTACCCGAACGGATAGCCAGAAAAAATCCTTTGGTCAAACAGAAAAATTAAAAGGCTAGGTTAGCATTTGCTAGAAACCATTCCAATTGGTTCGGAGCGATGAAACAAAAAGGAATTTATTGGTAAACGACTCCGCCGGGAATGTTCGACGCCCTAAGGGTTAATAATTCCATGTTCGCTTTACAAAAAAACAGTCAAGCACGGGGTGGCAATATTATAGTCTGGCATTGTTCCTCGTCGTATGGTGTCGGTCCAATACATCGAATTACCGACACTGTGGTCAGATTCCACTACAAACATCTTGGAAAATAGGATGTTGACCTATGCTTAGGAAAGTATGCCGCTCATATGGAAATTTCAGCAGGATAATGATTCGAAACATACTCCTAAGTTGGTAAAGAATTGGATCCAAGACAATCTTTTGATCCTGCTTTACTAGCCAAGTCAATCTCCGGACTTGAAGTCTACAAAAATATTTGGGGAGTTAAAGCAAAGATTAGGAAAACTTCCAAAATAAGGATCAATTATGGAATTTTGTCCAAAAAAACTTGGTATGAAATAAAAATAGAAACCATCCGAAACCTTATCGCCAGCATGCCAAAAATAGTAAACAAAATAATTTAAAATAATTATGGATATACCGGCTACTAACGAAACTCAACAAAAACCAATTAAAAAAAGCCGATAAAATTTGGATTATAGAAATCTTTTATTGATTTCTTTTTATCCAAAACTGAATTTATTGTCTTATTGTTTTTGTATTTATATTATTTCATTTGTTGTGAGAAAACAAAATAGCATTTGTTTTATTTTTTAAATTTAAATAAATAGTTAGTTGTACTTATTATTTTTACCATATGTGTATAGAATATTGATCAAGTTTAAATCCAATGAATTAATTTTTAATCGAATCCATATAAATAACCAATAAAATCATAATCAAATATATTAATAGTTTATTGAAAATTTATTCAATTAAAGAACTACAAATTTTAAAATGAATGAACAGTAGACCGTACCTCAAAAAAAAAGTTCGCCGTACACCCTCCAATGTGAAGTACTTTTGAAAGGCGATTTCAAAAAAAAAAAATTTTTTTTTGCCGAACGTTGCCTTTTTTAATTTTTCATTATAGCTTTGGCATTTAATGTCGGATTTTAAAGTTTGATATATCGATTTTTATGCCTCGAGGAGACCAATAAAGACCCCTACGTACGGCAACAAAAAAAATAAAAAAAAAAATTCTGCTGGTTTTATCGAAAAACTTCCTTAGCAAAAGTTTAATGATTTTTTGCAAGCTTTAATTTTCTGACATTAGGGTTGTACACTAGGGTGGTAGCAACGGAGATCTGGTGGGTAAATATTAGAATGGGATACTTGAGGTCAGTGGCCCTTAGAGCAAAACATTGGTCCCCTCGAGAGAACAACATCGATGCATTACACTTTACGATCCGACTGTAAATGCCAAAGATATAACGAAAAATGTAAAATGGCGACCCCTACATTCGGCAAAAAAAAATTTTTTTTTGAAACTGCCTTGCAAAAATCCTTGATATTAGAGGGTGTACGGTGCACTTTTTTTTTGCCTGTAAGGTGGTACGGTCTAATGAACAGCTTTCATGATTGAAGGAATTTCAACGACAAAATTGATTGAATAGTCGGATTCCGTAATTGAAATTAGTTCTTATTTTTTTGTATTCTGTTTAGAAAGATAACTGGGTATTCCTTCACTAACAGTTTTTGTATCGAATAATATTTTTGTTCCACGAAGTGTGTCAATTAACGTCAACAGGTAACTTGTAATTGCTACACGGGAAATTAAAATAGACTTCTATAGAACAAGTCAACATTAACCCCATAATTGACCACAAATGTGCCCAATGAGCATGTATTTTATAATATTGTTACGTTTTTACCTTCAAAACCGTACGTTTATCTTCTTTAGATAAACCGGGTTGGTGCTCTTTCCAATTAAGATATCACACATTCTTCTGTTTGATATTGAGCCTATACACATATTTATTTAACACTTTATTACATACAACACTCTATAACACACAAGTTTATTAACGATTACTAAATAATGACTAAATTACACAATGACTAATAACACTACCCAGTCAGAAAAATACAAACGGGAAAGCGATGGCAAAGCACTTTAACAGGTGGTACAAGTACTGGCAAAAATTGCTTTCCCATTCCCAAAATGATAACATCATTAGACAAAAGGACCGGCTGCTCAAAAAGCGACGGAATAGCACTGGAGAAACAAAATTTTTGAACGTTGGCAAAATGACCACCAATAAATAGGTGGTCTGGAAATATATTTTCCAAAATAACATTTAAAAAAAGTTTATATGTATTTTTTTTTGGTCCTGCCGTGATTTGAACCCAGGCCGTCAGATTGGCAGACGATTGCTCTACCCACTGAGCTAACGAGACATATAATATTTGATAGCTAAACACATAAATGAGTGATAATCGCTGGACAACTACTGGCTATGCGAAAAAGCTAGCACTGGCAAACTGTTTTTTGGAACAAATATGCCAGCGTTGGGAGAACAAAAAAAAGTTGGTCTTAAAGGAGCTTTTCCACAAACAAAAAAATTGATTTTATAAAACAAAAAAAATTTTAAATTAAAAAAAATGGAAAACAAATTTTTTGCTTGCAACCGGATTTGAACTGGGAACCTCCTTTTTTAACGAAGCGTCAGCATTTTTATAAAATCATTTCTCTACCAGTGAATTGGTTTTTGTTACACTGGTAGCATTGGCTAGGTAGCACTGGATATCCACTGGTTGCAAACCCTGGCATATCACTCTTAGACCATTCTTTGCCAGTGGTTTTTTTATAAACCACCGCAATTTTTGTAAAACAAATGCTGGAAAAACGCTTTTTGCAAGCGCTGGCAAAGCGTCCCAAATGAGTGCTCTCCCAGTCACTTATTTTCAACACCATGGTTATCCAGTGGTATGGCAGTGCTTGGTTTTTTGTACCACTGGCGATTTCTGATTGGGTATGCATGCATCGGAGGCTTTTTGCCCCGACAGGTGGGACACCCAGTGGGTAAAAGTAATTCGGGCACGCTGAACATAGTGGTGCTAGCCGTTTTTCTATGTTAGCTGTTAAAAAAAGATATTTGAGTTTGAAAATTATGGTTCCAGCCCAAAACACTCGATTTTTTAATACGTGGAGAGGGTATAATAAGTTTGTGCTGATATTTGTAACACCAAAAAATATTAGACCTAGACGCACCTTATAGTATACCGATCGACTCAGAATCACTTTTTATTTCGATTTAACGAGGTCTGTCCGTCCATCCGTCTGTCTGACTGTCCATGCATTTTTGTGCGCACTCTAAAGGTCGCAAATAATAAGATATCTTGATGAAATTTATACCGACATACTTCGGCCCAAGGACGAAGCCTTTTAATTTTGGTGAAAATTGGTCTATGTTTAGACCTAGCGCCCATATAAGGGTTCCCCTAAAATTGGCTTGGTTACATGCTGCAGGTCGTAAATACAAAGATATTTCAATGAAATTTTGTTCGCTGACTCACATGGTACCAAGGACAAAGCCTACTGATTCTAGATAGGATCGGTCCATATTTGGACCTATCGCCCATATGGGCTATATTTCCGATTTTCTCTTTTTTATCATTTTATAGAAAATTTTGACACAAGTCCCATTTTAACCCATTCGAATTTCGGATCCAAACATTAGTTGGCTTTTAACCAGACTGGTATAGGGTATTATATAGTCGGCATTACCGACTTTAACTATTTTACTCGTTTTTACTTAAGTTGTTTGTTGCTCTAACAAGAAGCTTTGTGTTAATAATAATAATAAAAATTGGTCTTGCGGTTCAAAAGTTGTGATTGAAAATGTGAGGACACCTTAAAAATCTTTATGCGAATTTTTCACTTCAATACAAATTTCAGTAGGAACATTTAACGAAGCAATAAAATGTACAATTTTGTATAGGACATTTCCAAGTGTCCTCACATTTTCACTCAGAACTTTTAAACCTATGCACCGATTTTGATAATTTTTAACCCAAAGCTGACTGGGGGAATATCAAATAACATGGGTAAAAATAAATAGTCAAAAAGTTAGATAAATCGCGTTTTTGGGGTCCTTGGAATTGGTCCAGAATTTTTAAACACAAATATCTTTTTTTCAAGAGCTAATCTGTAAAAACGGCTAGCACCACTGGATTCAGCGTATGCGAATTAGGTTTACACACCGGAATCCCTGCTTGTTGGATTTTTTAACTAGCAAAGTGTAACTATCGCTAATAATTCTGCTTACCGGAAAAAGTTATATCGGTGTCCCGGCGTTTCACTGGGTCAGGTTTAGGAATCGAGATATATCGATTTAAAGTTAGTAAGTATGGTATAGGGGAGATTGTAATTTTTTGTGCCTTTTTCATGCATTTTCACCATCTAATTGTTTTTTAAGCTGTTGTGTAGGGTAATTGATAACGTTATTTCCAAATTATTTCGTTACGGTTTATCAAGATTATCGGTATATTAAGTTATTTCGTTTAGTTATTTTAGGGTTAAAGTTATTTGGTTTGGTTATTTTAAGGTTAATGGTATTCTAAGTTATCTCGTTAGTGGTGTTTTAAGGTTAACGATAGTCATTTGAAAGGGTTTTATATCGTTATTGGATTTTAGGGTTAAGGCCACATTAGTCATACGTGGACGTAACGTGACGTATCTCCTTATGGACAATCTAATGAGTTAAAAGAGCATAGCTGAGAGTTTATTTTAGTTTGAATCAGCTGATTCGTCACGGTACGTTACGTATAACTTATTCTAGCTTTAGTGTTTGCCAACCATGATTACAAGCATTTAAATTGTTATTATGTATTTTAAAAGGTAATATATATTAAATTCATGAAAAACATTTCCCCTTAGCTTTAATCACTACAATTCACGCTAAAATTAAGTAAAAAATATAGAAATTCCTAAAAACAAAATTCTATACAATGAATTTCACATGACCATTCATAAAAATGATAAAAAATAATAAACTTTAATGTAAAAATGTAATAAAAACAAAATAACTTTAATGTTATTTCAAAATATGTAAAAATAACAACAACTTTATTGCCAACAAACAAAAACCTCCAACATAGTCAATATAGGAGTGGCCAACCTACCACTAAACAACCAATCACAGCTAAGAAATGACTGAGAATATGAAGCAAATGTTGAAAAGAGATACAAGAAATGAAATAAACGAACGAACAACAAAAACTTCCAACACGCAAGTTAAAAAGAGACCTGTTATACAGTGTAGAAAATGAAAATGAATGAATGAAGAATAATCACGTAATCACACCAGAGACTGAAAATTGACTATAATGAAAGTCAAACTAAAAGCAATAACAACTTGGAATGTAGGAAATTGAAAAAAAAAACAAAATGAATATTTTGTTTAAAATAACGTAAAGTGAAAATTGTTCATATTCTCCATTGATATGGATTGATGATGGTCTGGGGTATGATGGTTGGTCGTGGACATTCACCTAAATAATCACCACAACCACAAGTGAAAATGTTTTACAAATTTATTACTTTTTGTGGTGCAAAAAAACAAAATGGAAAAACAACAAAACGTTAATGCTGGATTTCATATTAGTCACTTTTAACTAACTATTTAACAAAAGAAAATTCCATAAAATTTTCTATAAAATAATAAATGTTTGGTTTAACTAATAGTTAACTTAAAAGCCCTCAGTATGAAATGCAGCGTAAGAAAATTGATTTTTCTTCTTAGGTTTTCTTTTATAAAAAGCACAAACACTGTAGTCATTTATTGTCGTGCGTTTACTGAAAATTAGTAAAAATAGCCGATACAATAAATGTACACCCAGAGACAGTTGTTTCTATATTAATCTGTTATTGTTGTTTTAATTGTAATTACAGTTATTGTTCTATAGAAAATTACAAAATAACTATTATGACAGTTGTTTAAAAAACAACTTATGAAAATTACTGTATTTCATAACACTGGTTTCAAACAGTTATTTCTAATATAATAAACAACTACCCCGAAACAGTATTTTTACATTAAACAGTTATTTTTGTCAGTTATTTAAAAAATAAAAAATTCATTGAGTTTTTGAAAAAATTTTTTAATTCATAGTTTTTATTATTGATATAAGTATTCTTAGTTTGCAAATAAAAATCAAAAAATGCATAAAAAGGTAATAACTGGAGAACCGTGCAGAATTTCTACTTAAAATTTCCAGTATGATGATTTAATTAAAAAAATTTTTGTAGCGGAAAGGAAAAAATATTTTTTTGTTAAAATATGCCTTCATAATAACTAAAAAATTTACTATAAAAACAGAAGTTTTTACCAAATTTTGTCGGTTGGTTTAAAAATTTTGTATACTACTTAAGACAAATATCTATACCCAGCAAAATATTGGTAATGACACCTCATTACTATCTGCATTACCAAAAATGATATATCATTACCTTTTGCATTATTTTATAATATAAAATAATGACTTCCTAATAACGGCCTATTGTATTCATTGTTTCTAAATATAAAATAATGACTTACTCGTATTAGTTTAAATAAGTACTTTTTACACAGTTCAATTTTTTTATTATATGTAAATATGTTTTATGTTTAAATTTTTATGGCGAGTCCTAAAATTACACACTAGAGAAAACTTAAATTTTTCTGAATGTATTTCCTTAGGCTAATAGTATTTGCCTAACTCCTTATTTTTAAGAATCAAGTAAGCAATCGGATAACCACTTATAATTAAACTTTTTGTAAGCATGTGTGTAACCACTTATTATTCAAAATCTTATAACTACTTATTTCTCATTTTTTCGTAAACGAGCGGGTAAGCGTGACTACTTATAAAAACGACCACGCCAAACAAAAATAATGAGTTTAGACGCCAAAAAATAAGTTGTGCGGAGCTATGAATTTCTATTATATAACCACTTATTTGGTAATGAAAGATTTTGCTGGGTATTTGATGAATTTTTGCATAAAACCAATGAAGTTTCACTCGCCCATTGAAATTTTTCATTAAATTAATGGAACTTTTCGTAAAAATTTGTGAAAAATGTAATTTTTATTTATTAAAAGTTTCATACACTAAGAAAATTACGTCGGTAAAATTAACTGAAATTGTAGTTAAAAAGTGTGAACTGCATTAATAGAAAAAAGTTCGTAAAAAATTTAGTTAAATCTACTAAAATTAGTTAAAAAGGATGCTGCAGAAAAAACTGCTAAATTAGCAGATTATTTTTGCTATATATTAGTAATATAGGAACAGCAAAAATAAAATATACAGATCAAATATACAGAATTTTAGTAATATTTGAGCTAAATTTTTCTTAATGGAAAATAGCAAATTAACCTGCTAAAATCAGCAAAAAATTTTGCTAAATAATTAGTAGCCTAAAAATTCAGCAAAAAATTAAAAATTTTCTAAGTTTTTATTTAAATTTTTTTTTACAAGTTTACAAGTTTTTGGCAAATATTTCTGTTGATTTTAGCAGAATAGACTGCTATTTGCATTCAACTAAATTTAGCTTAAAAAATAGCAAAATATTATTATTAATATAACAGTTTATTTTTGCTATTTTTAGTCTACTAATTTTTAGCAAAATTGTCTGCAGATTTTACAGTACAATTTGCCATTTTCAATTAACTAAAAGTTAACTTAAATACAACTAAAATTCTGTAAATTTAACAGTTTTAATTTTACTGTTCTTATTTTACTAGTATTTAGTAAAAAAAATTTGCTAATTTTAGCAATTTTTTCTGCAGCGTCATTTTTAACTAATTTTTAGTAACTTTTTCTGCTAATTTTACTAATTTATTTCTATGAATATGCAAATGCATTTAAAACTAACATATATTGCAGTTAATTTTAACTGCATTTCCTATTAAAAATAACTGCAATTTCAGATAATTCAAATGCAATTGCAGTGTAAACTTTTGTAACTGGAAATGCAGTTAATTTTACCGACTCAATTCTCTGAGTGTACACTCAATGAAAAAACTTAATTAATTAATTAAACTAGATTCATAAAACATGTGAAGGTTTTTAATCAAATTTAAGAAATTTTTCATTTATTTTGTGAAGAACATTTTGTTGGTTAACTAAAAAAATTTATTAAAATTCGTCCAGCGAAATTCTCTATGTGTAATAAAAATGCATTTAAAAGAATTTCTGAAAACTAGTAGATTTGATGTAAAAAATATTTTAATAATTTTTCTACTAACTTAATTTATTGAGTGCATACATAATGGTAATGAAAATAAGTAATAATCACTACAAAAAAATTAATTACTCCCAACTCTGAGTACTACAAATATATAAACGTCACGTACACGTACTCTTTTGGTCAATATCGGATAGTTTTTTTTTTTTTGTTTTTTTATTTTGAATTAATATTTTAATTGATATGATTACAACTGTAATCGGGTTTTGTTTCAATTAATAGTATTAAATTTTTAGTAATTAATAGTATCATTTCACTGATAGGTGAAAAATCAATTAAAACTTTAATTAATCTAAAAAATTTCTTAATTAAAAGACGTTTTTAGTTTTTTCTGTGTACAAGAGTTTTTTCATTACTTTTTTTACTAATAATTTTTAACTTTCAGATCCAAATCATCAAATCAAAATAGGAGATGCAATGCCTATCGAACCGCATATTGGACCGGACATCGAACAAAACAAATATGTAAATGACGGACGACATGATACCATGGTGGCACACACGAATATAAGCGAATTTTCGCTGAAAAAAATTTTTTTTAATTGGATAAAAAGGTGAAACAATATTATTAGAAATATTATTGCCAATATTATTGTCGTTTTGCCCTACACTATACAATAAGATGAACAATACTCTTGCACAAGATATGGCATCACTGTTTTCTTCTATATAAAAATGGAACAATAGGACCTACACATTTCAAAATATTTTTCACTTTTCATGGTTGTTTAATAAGAATCAAATCCATTTTGATTTTTTCCATGGATGGTAACCGAAACGATGTGGGTAAGGGTAACACAATTTGAGATTATTTCAGTATTTGACATTTGATCTTAAACAGGGGCTATTTACTTAAGTCTTTAACTCCTAATATGTTTTTAATAAGACCTTATAGTCCAATCATTGATTTCTTTAAAATTTTTTTTGAAAATTGAAAATTTTAGTTTTGAAAACAGTTTTTCAAAATTAGGACCTTTTTGGCATTTATTGAACCGAATTAGAAAAACACAAGACGAAAAATATATCTTATCTGGGTATCTTGGAATTAATAGAATATCAAAATGCTTTTGTAGTAGATTTTAAAATATGGGCTCGAATTTCTTGATTATACAAAATTGTAATAACTTGCTTTTTTAATCGATTTTCTATTAAACTTTTTGATTCAAGAGATATTTAAAATGTCAAAATTTTCGATAAAATCAACAAAAACTCATATTTTCACCTTGTAATCCATTCTTCAAACTTCAGGCCTCCGATATCCGATTATCCTAATTTTTTTTTAAAACGTAGTTTTACTCTCAAATAAATGTTTCTGGGTAAAAAGTAAAAAAGTTTTACCATTAGTTTTAGGTTGCAGTGTAAATTAGACTTTAGAATACGAAATAAAAAGAGGTTAATAAAATTGCTTTTATTTCACAAAAATGTATTTGACATTTTTGTAAATAATTATAAATTATTTAAATGCCAATGTAAATGGTCAGTCATTTCTTTAATTTTTTTTTTCTTCTTGTTTCTATTCTTATGTTCTTTTGACAGCTTAATGTGTGTGTACATAAAATACATGTTCAGTTTTTCTTGCTGTTTCGTAGTAAAATTCAATTAAAATGCTTCAAAGGAGAGGGTGTGTTAATGTTAAATGTATTAGAAAACTATTTTTTTGAAAAAGAAAAAAAAATATAAATAAAAATGCATGTATAACATTGTTGCAGATAAAATTGTATTTATGATGTAGAACAAGTCCACATTTTAATTAAAATAAATAAACTAGGCATTGTAAATTGAAAACACTTTTATCTATAACATGATCAGAGCTTAATACTAACCATTGTTAACTCCAAATTACAAACTTAACTTACATAACTATTGTTGGGCACATGGCTGTGTTTATTCTAAGATAAAGTAGCTGGCATTAAAAATTTAAAAAAAAATTTTCACATTTACAATTAAAATTACAATCTAGGATTTTTAAATTGCGTGTGTGCCTTTAAATTGTATGTTTTCGACTTTCCGATCATTTTCCAGCAAAAATTTTTGTTTCAAAGAATCGGTTGTATAACAATTTATTTTCCCTAAGATGATTTTTGTAGAACGGGTTCCGGAAGTAGCTAAATGCTATCAGTTCTTATAGAAAAAGTTACAGGATATACAATATGTTTTGCCGTCACTGCAAATGAAACATTCGATTGGCAAGAAATTTGGCACGAATCAGTTTTCTAATAAAATGCATATTAATTACAATATTAATTGCAGCTGGTCTATATGACATTAAAACCACACTGTACTAAAACACATAATAAAAGTGATCCGTAGCACTTGGTCTCCAATATACAAAAATTGCCTGATCTTGAACGTAAAAAACATACGTCAGTGTGGCAACACTTGCGAAAAATGAGACACAGAGGAGATTAGAAGATAAACAAAAAATCTAAAAGTAGAATATTTGTATGTGTCTGTTTGATCCCTTCTGAAAGTAAAAAAGCAATAACAGAAAGCTGAATAGGAAAGAAAACTATGAATTGGCTACACTACATTCAAGGCCTTACTTCGGTTAGATGGCTAAGCTGTCGATCTTTAGTATAGTTACGTTTGTAATTTAGGAATAGGCACAGGTTCGATTCTTACAGCCGACGGGTTGTTGAAAAATTATCATATAGAGACAATCTGACAATAAATAATAAACAATAATTCATTAAATTTAATGGAAAATCACTGATGAAGCCTGTACATAAAAAAAGCAGAAACTAGATCTAGTCTGATTTGCAAATTAATGTGTTTGTATTTTTTAGAGAAAAAGGTTTATTCTTCTTCTTAACCTCAAACCTACTAAACTGAAATTTCATTTGATTGTAAATACATTTTTCTTTGCACACAAAATATTTTACTGTAATTCGCAGCAAAATTGTTTTGAACTGGTAACCTCTGAATCTGTTCTTCTGGCCCTTCTTTAAAAAGGGATAAAAAAGACCCGTAAGTTAAAAATCTAGAGGGTTAAAATGTTCCATGAAAATGTTCCCCGTAGTATTCTACATAAGTTCGCTGAACACATCCTATACCTAAAATGGAGGATTCATATGGTTGCCTATGCCGATTCACAATAATGTTTTTGAACGTAACACTCGCTTGTCCAGTAGATCTCATCTGTTTATAGACGATTGTCCAGCTAGTCGCTCAGCGCATTATAGCGAGAATTCGTTCATTTCCCTATTTCCTCCTTTCCATAACCTATTTTCCTAATATCAACACAGTGCGTTACATTAGTACGGTCCGCTGAGTGTTGATCTACACTCAAAAAAAGTCAGTAAAATTTTGGTGTGTCAGCAAATTTTTAGTCAGGAGCGTGCTTGTAAAAGAGTTGGTAATATCAGCAAAAGGTGTTTGCAGAAAATCAGCGAGCTGATTTTTACCAAAAAAATTGTAATCTCAGCAAAAGTTTTGCTGACACTTAGTCGATTGCAAATGAAAAAAATCATTGCTAAAATCACTAAACTTTTTGCTGAATATTAGTAGATTGAAAAAACTCAAAAATTATGTAGAGAAATTTTACTTTAGATAATTTATTTGCTGAAAATTTAAATACAGAAATTACGTAGAGTTGTTACGTCCACGCTATAAATGCGGTTATCTGCACAATTTTTATAGCAAAATAAATAAGTTAAACATTAGTTTAAAATTAGTTTAGTGCTAAAAAAATAATACTAAAACTTTTCCTGAAAACGGAATTTCAGCAAAAAAATTGATGAAAACTAGTACACTTGATATACAAGACGTTTTAAAAAAACTTTGAAAATTTAAATTTTTGTTCTGTTTTTCATGCACTAACGTTTAACAAAAATTTTTGCTGAATATAGCGGAGTAAAATTTTGTAAATTTAACAGATATTTCTTGTTGCTTTTACCTTACTAATGTTTAGCAACGAGATTCAGTTTTTTCCTCTGGGACCTTTGAACTAATTTTTAGTGAAGTTTGCGATTTTCTTTGCAGTCTTTTTTTGATTAGACAGACAAGAATTGGGTGTGACGCGGAAAGCTTCTAAGTGAACAACATATACATGCCAAAATTCTTTCTGCTCCTTGCGGCAGCAAGACTTTTTTGGAGGAAAAGGGAAACCTCTTTTTAGCTTGAAAATGTTAAGCCGATATATAAAAATGGTGCAAATAGCCCTGAAAACGATCGTTCAAATCGTTCGGAAGATTCGAAGGTGCTGGAGATCATACACTAATAGAAAAAAGTCTGTAAAAACTTTAGTTAAAACTTCTAAAAATTAGTTAAAAGTTATGTTGCAGAAAAAGCTGCTAAAACCAGCAGATTATTTCTGCTATATATTAGTAAGATAGGAACAGCAAAAATAAACCCATTAAATATACAGAATTTTAGTTATACTATTTGAGGTAAATTTTTGTTAACAGAAAATAGCAACTGAACCTGCCAAAATCAGCAAAAAATTTTGCTAAATAATTAGTAGCTTAAAAAAATAAAAAAATTTTGAAGTATCCATTTCGATTTTTTTTTAAATGCAGAGAAAAATCAAGCCCTTTGATAGCAGCAGTTTCCAATTTGTTTAGCAAATATTTCTGCTGATTTTAGCAGCATAAACTGCTATTTGCATTCAACTAAATTAACCTTAAAAATAGCAATAATTGAATGTTTCTTAGTTTGATTTTAGATCATATATTAAATCTGTTTAAATTAATTTTCAAATTAAAGAAAGATAATACAATTTTCACAAGTAAATTTCAACGAATAAAATATTTGAAAGAATTCGATAAGGCCAGCAAGACAGAATACGTATTTTCGGCTTTCGCTACAAAGCCGTCATCAGTATCATTTGCCTTGATGGGTTAAACATTGATAATCGTCTACTTATGTGGCAGTTGAAAAATATCAACTATACATACCCCTCATTCATCGTAAAAATAACAAAAATTGTGTAGATGTAACAGCTTGGTTTAGCTGTTTTTAGTCTACTAATATTTAGCAAAATTTTCTGCAGATTTTACAATACAATTTGTAACTAAAGTTCAGTTAACTAAAAGTTCGCTTAAATATAACTATTTATATCTATCTATCAATTTATTAACGCATTGCTTAACTAATACATTTGCAAAAAACTAAAATAATTGTAATATTTTTTTCACACCTCACTATTATAGTTGTCTATGTGAATGTAATGAACAACAAACTTGTATTAGCAACAAAACACAACAATAATAAAAATTAAATTCAATTAGCATAGAATTTGCATTAAACAACCATTTTCTATATACTACAGACATGTTAAAAAATAATTAATGAAGCATAATACTTTTATTTTTGCCATGAAGTTGACGAAGAAGAAGGGTACATACAATATGCTATAAAAGTAACCAACATTTTTCATTCGATGGTTAAAATTGCTCTTTTTCTTTATTATTAAATTAAGAAAGTTTGTTATATGGAACCTTACATAGCACATTGGACATGGGACACGGCAACTGATATCTCATCAAATTCTATATCCCGTCTCAATTTAACTATGTAGAATTTATGACTCTGAACTATTACGGTGGGTCTTATACTCTACACACAATAAAATCTGTACCAAGTAATTAGGAGCATTTCAACTATTAAGTTTATATCTTCTAAATATACAATGAAATGTTGCCTAGAAGTCTCTTTAAAGCCTTTATGCGCTGAGGCGATAAGTGAATTTGTCATATATAATATGAATAAATAAAAGATACTTAAAAAAAAGGTTTTTTTTCGCATATATTATGTGAAAACTAGAAATATTTTACCAAGTTCTTGGTTTTTTATATTTAAATTTTGAACAATTGATACGAAAAAATTTTATTAGTTGAAATACTCCTAATTACTTGGCAACGATTTTATGTTTATTAAGCACCGTAAGTTGAAAAATATCACTCGAAATCTAATGGCCTGAAATTGCAATTTAAATTATAAAAATGAACAATTTTTTTATTTTGTAACAAAGACAAAATCAAAATAAACACAAAATGTCACTTTTTCCCAAGAAAAATAATAGTCTTGTACATTAAATTTGCGTCAAAACAAACTCTACACAGTTTTCACGTGAAACTCATTGTCGTGAAAAATTATTTTTATTTTATATGGAGTTTAACGATTTTTTCACGTGAAATTAAAATAACTTACGGTGCTTTAAACAAAAGAAATTGTCAAAGAATTTTATACGAAACAACAGCAAATTCTTGGGTTAAGTCTTAATTAACTCTTAAACGTTCAATGAGACCCACCGTTAAAAAGTAATTCAGTGTTAAACTGATATATTTATTACACTCAAAGAAAAATGCTACATTATGTTGATGTAACAGAACAGTCTTATGACTATTTGTTGAAAACCAAAACTTTTAGAAATAATAAACTACCCAGTGTAGAAACGGTAATGACATATCATTATTTTTTGGACTACCAGTAATGACACCCACTTACCTTCTGCATTATTTTAAAACATATAATAATAAATTACTGATAATGACTTACTTTTATCATTATTTCAAATAGAAAATAATTTTCTAGATGTTTTTGAAAATTTTTTGAAATCTATTTTTAGACTCAATATTTTTTAAACACTGGTAAGGATATATGTAACCACATATTTTTTGATTTTTTGTATGTTGGAGAGTAAGCTTACTTGTGTGCAGCAGGTCAATTATGTTTTTATCTATTAAATATTACATGTCGATATAGCTCAGATGGTAGAGCTATTGACTGGCAATCTGTAGACCCAGGTTCGATTCCCGCACCAGAAAATTTTATTTAAAAAAAAATACAATAAAAAATATTTTTTTTTATATAATTTATTTTTTTGAAAATCTATTTTTAGACTCATTATTTTTATCAATAATGGTAAGCACATAGGTAACGATATATTCTTTGATTTTTCGTATGCTGGTGTGTAACGACAACTCATTATTTTTCGCGACATCGCCATATAAAGGTAATAAGAAATGTAATAACAAAAGTAACTAGTTACCATTACCAAGTATGTAGTTACTTAACAACATATCTGGTAATGATTTTCTACACTGGGTAGCTTTATCATATTCATGAAAAATGTTATTGGTAAAAATGATTGAAGAATTTTATGAAAAGATTAATAAAAATTGTTACAATTGTTCGCGTGTAGTGGATATATTAAAATGTTGACGAAATTTTTCGGCTGGCAAATTTTAATTTGAAAAACAATAATACTTGCTGGTCACAGTTTATCTAACAAATAGTCAGCAAAAAAATGGCGTTAGCAGTGACGCCTCTAACACCGAATATAAGAAAGATATATTTACATATGCACTCGTATATTCTTACTAAAAGTAGGTTAATGTCTAATTTAAGTAACAATGGTGGTTAATCTTTCATAAATATACAAATTTATAATGGATTATTAGTGTTAAGTAGGCGTTTGTTTCTTGCTGTTGTATGGGTTTAGTTGGTAGTTTAATTTAAAATTATTATTTTTTTTTATTCACAATTACAAATTATTTTCTAAGATTTCATAAGAAAAAACGAACACAAAACATCAATGTGTGTGGTAAAGATCAAATTAATGTTTTATGTAAATCATTGGAGATTAAAATAAATAAAATTACCATTTTTATTCTGGAGGGAATTTCGGCAAAATTTGATTAAAAATTATTGTCAATTGTTAAAAATTCTTAAGAATTAAATTTTTAAATAATACAAATTGCTATGTAATCTTTTTAATGAAATATCAACCACTTATATCTTCAGCTAAACGTAAAATAAGAAAGGTGACAAATCACATCTTCCATGTAAAATAACAAATAAATTTTTTAGCTTAAATATTACACACAATTTTAAAAAAATAAACAATTGCTTAAAAGTCCGATACTTCGTTAGCGGTAATTTTAAACACACACAAAAAATTAAAAACGAGTTTCAATTACAAAATTCATAACATCAATTATATTTTAATTGATATTACACCTATCACGCAAATGAAACTATCAATTACTAAAACTTGTGTACAATTAATTGAAACAGTTAAACGTTTCAGAAAAGGTGACACGGAGGAAATAAGAAGATAAACAAAAAAAATCTAATGTAAAATGTTTGTATATGTCTGTGTGATCACTTCTGAAAGTATTCATATAGAGACAATCTGACAATAAAAATATAAACAATAATACAATTTAATGGAAAATCACTGATGAAGCCTGTCCATAGAAAAAGGCAGAAACTGGATCTAGTCTGATTTGCAAATTTAATGTGTTTACAACATGGATGGTAACCGAAACGAATGCGGTTATCGTTAGGGTAACAATATTTTATGTTATTTCGGTAACGGCATTTTAAGGGTAACGCTATTTCATTTATTTCGGTATCGGTATTTTAAGGATAACGGTATTTGAGTTATTTCGGTAACGGTATTTTAAAGATAACGATATTTGGGTTATTTCGGTAACGCTATTTTAAGGTTAACGGTATTTCAGTTATATCGGTAACGGTGTTTTAAGGGTAACGGTAGTCAGTTATTTCGATGCATCCCGCAATTTTTCTTTACAAAAGACAAACGATATTGAAATCAGAACCAATTTATCAACTTAATGTACAAAAAATACTCAATAACCACGTGAAATTAGCAAAAGCAGAAAATTAAAAATAACGGTAACTGTATTTTAGGGATAACAATATTTCATTTGTTTCGGTACCGGTATTTTAAGGGTATTGATATTTCATTTATTTCGGTATCGGTATTTTAAGTATAACGGTATTTCAGTTATTTTGGTAACGGTATTTTAAGTATAACGGTATTCCGGGTATTTCGGTAACGGTATTTTAGGGGTAACGGTAGTCAGTTGAAAGGGTTTTGAATCGATAACGTTATTTTAGCGGTATTGCCTGCCAACCCTGGTTTATAACTTTTGAAGAAAATGTTTATTCTTCTTCTTAACCTCAAACCTACTAAATCAGATATTTAACTGATTTAATTAAATATTTGTTTAAAAACAAATCTTTAATTTGATGATTTAAGCTAATAATTTTTTGTGTGCGTCTGAGTAGATTTAGTAGAAAATTTAATTCTTTAGATGTTGAGTCAGTCAGTCACGCTATTCTTTTGTATATAGAGATTATTATAAAAAACATATTTATCCTTCATGATAATGCAACACAAATAAAATGTATTCTCTTTAAAATCCCAACAATAATTTGATTATTGATACTTAAAAAAAATCAATCAACCACAAACAACAAAAATAATGCATATAAATATTGGTTAAGGGGAAAAATAATGTCGTATTTACTTGAAATATTTAAACACTTTTTGCTTTTTTAAAATTAAAAAAAAATTACTTTTACCTTAATCCAATACTATCAGAAAATATTGAAAAATCATTTTTAAATTCAAACAAAATCACAACATCAAGACATAAAATTACACTAAAAGAAACAGTCACTGTCACATACAATACAGCAGCCACTTGTATTTAGAAGCGTGACATTGTCATTGATATTGACTTTAAAGAGACGCACACATACAACAGCCAACCAAAGCAACAATAACAAAAATAAAAAAGATCGATGCCTTTATAATGTATTTTCCAGAAAATCATATAAAAAGAACAAAAAAACCTAAAATCACAATCACAATATTATAAAAAGAAAAAATTGTCATGCGTCTGATTTGTAATTAATCACTTGGTAAAGTACTCAAACTCACACTCGTACTTCATCTGATAATTTTTTTACGAGTATATGGAAAAATTACTGTTGCATTTTACGGATACAATAAGGCTGCGAGTATGTGTGAGGCAACAGGTTTCTTGTAATTTTAAATTTGTTTTTATTTTTTAATATAAATGTGTCTGTTGATTTACAGATTTGTGTGTAAAATTGTAATTTTTTTTTCGCCTTCCAACACTTGTAAATTTGATTTTGATCTTAAAATAAAATTGTGTTTTGTTGGATGTAAAATAAAAAAACTTGACTTATGTGGAATTTTAAATTCCGGTGGCAATATTGATTAATTGGAGTATATAGATTTACATAAATCTGTAGAAATATAGAAATTTATTTCAATTGATAGTTTTTTTTAAGAAAAAAAAAAATTAAACAGGTAAATCAGACCTGACAACCCAAAGGGTACTTTTATGTAATTGTTGCTTTCAAAAAGGAGTTGATTTATAACTGGTTTTACCAAATCAGACAGTTCATATACGAAAGTACAAAATTCTCATCCCGTTGGTTTTTTGTATCTTATGTAATGTCTCGTTTTGAGTAGGAAAGTTATCATTTTCTTAGCGGACAACTGAAGAGTAGAGTGATGTCTACGAAACAATTGTATTGTCTATCATGAAAATGATCAACCCTTTTTGAAACAACAAATAAAAATCTAATATGACAATATCATATTAGAATTTGGACTTGAGGTAGAAGAATATTCTAACTAAATATATGAAAAAGATTTTTGTGAATGAGTATTCCAATCCCAGTAAGATGTTTTGTGGTTTAGTATACACTCACATATGAAATCTTACAAATAGCAGAAAAAGCTACTATAAGTAAATTCAAAAGAATCCTGCAGAAAATACTGCTGACATTGCTTTATAGCCTTTGGGGGTTTTACTATAATAACCTAATGCATTCATCTGGCATGGATATCATCCACGTCCTTAAACAGCGTATCACAGAATTAAGGGCGAATTATGGGACCGTAAACGTAAATGTGATGTAACTGTACCGTGCCGTAGCTAAAAAGTACACTTATAGATTACCGTAAACGACATTACTATTTAGCATCCATTTCTTGTGGTTTTATATTTTATTCTAAATTTTTCCATTTATTTGTTAATTCTTATTCCTTATTTGTTGTTTGAATCAATTTTCTTTATTCATTTCATATTTTTTCCGACTAAAATCATTGAGCTATTTCGATGCCGGATAGAAAATTCTGATTTCTTGTGGTTTCGAAACAGCTGATTCGTTACAGATACGTTTACGGTTGGGTAATTTAGCCGTTATACATTTTACATTAGACTACAATTGCCAAACTGCAATTCACAATTTTCACGATTTAGCATCTCAGAATGAGTTTTAGTCTTTGGTAACGGCTAAAGTAATTTTTAGCCAAACATATTCGCAGAACCGGCGTTTTAAGGGGATTTTTAAGTATTTTTTCAATAAATATTCTACAAAAAAAAACGGTCCGTTGCAATTCAAAAATCTGTGGTTCTCATACACAGAGCTGAATAGAATCAGCTGAGAGGTTCAAAGCAAAAAGAGTAATAATAACAAAGGATACAAATAGCATTGTTAGATTTCGTTGATGTTAGTCTAAGTTGAGTTGTTGTTAACAAATTCGATTTGCTTTCATCATTCACATAAGTAAGCCATCATCAATTATTAACCCATTCAAGGCAAACGACACTGATAATGGCTTTGTAGCGAAAGCCGAAAATACGTATTCTGTGTTGCTGGCCTTATCGAATTCTTTCAAAAATTTTTTATTCTTTGTAATTTACTTGTGAAAATTGTAACATCTTTCTTTAATTTGAAAATAATTTAAACAGAAAGTGATATTAATTTATATTATGATCTATAGCCAAACTAAAAAAACATTCATTTATTAAAAAAAAAATGTTCATAAAATTTCATTGTCGACAACCGAAAACTCACTTAAGCTCAGAAGGACTTTTATACTGTTTTTCTTTTTAATTATGATTTATCTAAAAACTAACTAAAATTTTCATATTTAACAGTTTTATGTTGTCTTCTTATCCTACTGATATTTAAGGTTTATTTTTAGGAGTGTAAGTTTTAATATCATTTCAGCTCATTTCAGAAAGGATTTTTGTATGAGGACAAAATGATCCCAGGCGTGGATGATTCCTACAATGGGCGAATGTATAAGGATAGCATAGAAAACCCTCCAAAGGCTTTGGCGCTGTGTGGGTGCAATTAAATTATACGGTCGTTTATGGTGTTAATTTTTTGGCTAATACTGTGTTTGCTTTATAGTAAATTGTTTATATAGCGATATATAACACTGTGAGACAAATGGTAGGGGTCAGTGATCGGGAAGGGTTCAAACTACCGGGGAAAGTTATATCGGTAAAAAAGGAGTTATACGTGTCCCGGCGTTTCGCTGGGTCACCCCTAGGAATCAAGATATATCGATTTGACCTTTAGTGGTCTTTTTTTGACATAACTCGAGAACCACTAGTCCGATTTTGCTCAAACAATTTTAAAAAAATTAAAAATTACAATTCCTTTAATCTGTTCATATAACGTTTTTCTATATACTCAACAGTTTTGCCGGTAAAAATAAATGTATGAAGAAAAAAATATTTTTTGCCTAAAATATTAAAAAAAAGTAATATAAACAAAAGGTTTTTATGGTAGCGGTAACAAACATTTATTTTTACCGCAAAACTGTTGAGTATATAAAAAAACGTTATATGAACAGATTAAAGGAATTGTAATTTTTAATTTTTTTTAAAATTGTTTGAGCAAAATCGGACTAGTGGTTCTCGAGTTATGTCAAAAAAAAAAGATATATCTCGATTCCTAGGGGTGACCCAGCGAAACGCTGGGACACGTATAACTTGTTTTTGACCGATATAACATTTCCCGTTGGTTTCATCCCATCCCGATTTTGACTGTCGCATAGTGTAATTGATAAAATCGTTAAAAATTTTATATATTCATTAGACTGTCCCTTAAAATAACAATTTGCTGATTTTCGTTCATTGCACCCTCCAGTTTTATTGAAAATGGTCCCAAGTAGAAGAAATCAATTTTTTTTTGAAAACGTTAACCCTTGCCGAATGTTGGACGAAAATGTCCCATTTTGGAAAAAAAGTGGATTATTATCAAAAATTCCCAAAATTCGCAATTTAGAAAAAAATTATTTTTTATTTCATTTATTTATTTAGTATAGTCAAAATCATTCAGATATCGAATTTTGACTTCATCGGATATCATTAACCCACTTTAGCCTGGAATCTAAATGATCCACAAATTTGATAAAAATGCAAAAACGGGTTTTTTTTAAATTAATTTTAAAGATTTTTTAAAATGCTTAATTTGGAGATGTCGCTTGATATTCGTATTACATAATAGTTGATATTTAAGAAAAAATTTAATTGGAAAAATGATAATTTGAGTTTGTATTTGGAGTGACTACTTTCCAGGACATTTTACAAAAATTGCTAATTTTGTCAAAAATTTAACAAAATTTTAATGTTTTCATCAAATTTTACATAGTTTTGGGAAAAATATCATCTTTACATCTGTTTAAAATATATTTAACCCTTAGTGACCTGGGGTCAGAAAAGACCCATGAAACTTAATATTAATTATAACTAGAGATTGTAAAGCCATTAAATTGACAACAAAAAAATCTCAACTCGATAAAAATAATTATTTTATGTAACGTTATCCATTTGGGGTTAATTTTTATAATTAACCCACTAGGAAATTTACCTTTCATAATTTTCGAAAAAATATAACTTTAAATGAATCAAAAAAAAAATTTTTTTCACTTGATAAAAATTATTATTTTGTGTAACTTGATCCATATAGGGTTAATATTTTCACTTTTCACAAAAAAATACTCACTAGGAAATTTACAGAATAACATCTATCAGACTTTTATTAAATTGGGATATGGGATAGAGGGTACAAAACTAACGAACAAGCGCAATTTTGTAAAGTCCCAATGTTACTTTTAAGGGTTAAAAAGGTGGGATCAAAAGTGTTCGTATGTTAATAGAAATTTTAGTTGTGAAATCGTATTAGATTCTAATTAAAAGCTTTGTTTATTATGCATTTATTGTTTTCTATTTGGAAAGACGTTATTCTGTAAATTTCCCAATGGGTATTTTTTGCCGAAAAGTGAAAAATATAACCTTATATGGATCAAGTTATACAAAATAATAATTTTCATCAAGTGGAAAAAAGATTTTTTTTTATCCATTTGTAGTGATATTTTTCCGAAAATGATGAAAGCTGTTATTCTGTAAATTTGGTAGTGGGTCGTTTTTGGCCAAAAGTATAAAAATTAACCCCATATGGATCATGTTACATAAAATAATTATTTTTTCCAGTTGCGATTTTTTTTTTATCAATTTAATGGCTTTACAATCTCGTACTCATAATTAAAATTAAGTTTCATGGGTATTTTCTGACTCCAGGCCACCAAGGGTTAAAGATTTTTTAAACAGATGTAAAGATAATTATGGCCCAGCTAAACTTAAGTAATATTTTTCTAAAAACTATGTAAAATTTGATGAACACATTATAATTTTGTTAAATGTTTGGCAAAATGAGAAATTTTTGTAAAATATCCTGGAAAGCAGTCGCTCCAAACACAAACTCAAATTATCATTTTTCCAATTTATTTTTTTTTCTTTAATATCAACTATTATATGGTACAAATAGCAATCGACATCTCCAAATTGGGCATTTTAAAAAATCTTTAAAATTAATTGAAAAAAAAACACGTATTTGCATTTTTATCAAATTTGTGGGTAATTTTGGATTCCAGGCTAAAGTGGGTTAATGATATCCGATGATGTCAAAACTCCATATCTGAATCGCTTTGGCAATAGTAAATAAATAAATGAAATAAAAAATAATTGTTTTCGAAATTTCGAATTTTGTAAATTTTTGATAGTAATACACTTTTTTCCAAAATAGGACATTTTCGTCCAACTTTCGGCAGAGTTTAACGTTTTCTAAGAAAAAATCGATTTCTTCCATTTGGGACCATGTCCAATAAAACTGGGGGGGGGTGAATTGAACGAAAATCGACAAATCGTTATTTTAAGGGATATCCTAGTGTATATATTAGGATGACCCTTCATTATATGGGGAAAAAAAAGTGTTCAAACTCTTGGTCTCACCCCCTAGAAATATGCGAATAGCAAAAAAAGGAAAATATATAAAGTTTTGGACCAATCTCTAGAGATTTAGAGCTGGCTCAAAGCGACTGAAATCTTGAAATATGATTAACAAGGTGAAAAATTACTTTTTTGGATTTTTTGGAAAATACTGGCCCTAAATAATAGTATTTCTGAAAATGTGAAAATGTGAAGCTGAAATGTGAAATCGTTATCTAGATTAATTTTCTTTCTAGAAATGCATAAAATTCTGAAATTGGTTGGAAAATATTTAAGTAATTGCAAATTCCCCGACCATTGTACACACAGGGAAAAAAATTGCCAACCGAATTTCTAAGACTATTTTGGTTGATACAACCAATAAATTCGGTTGGTGAAACCATATTGGAATGTGATTCATAAATATTTTAGGTATTGCAACTTAAATTCAGTTGTATAAACCGAATTTTGTTGTGATAACCAATATTCAGTTGTACCAACCTAGTTTAGTAGATGTAACCGAACATCAGTTGGAAAATTGCATATTTATACCCTACACCACTATGTGGTCAGGGTATTATAAGTTTGTGCTGATGTTTGTAACACCAAAAAATATTGGTCGTAGACCCACCTTATAGTATACCGATCGGTTCAGAATTTTTTTTTATTTCGATTTAACGATGTCCGTCTGTCCGTCCGTCCGTCCGTCCGTCTGTCTGTCTGTCCATGCAATCTTGTGCGCACTCTACAGGTCGCAACTATTAAGATATTTCGATGAAATTTGGTACATAGACCTATGTTGGCCCAAGGACGAACAAGTTTGATTTTTTTGAACATCGGTCCATGTTTAGACCTAGTGCCCATATAAGGGTCCTACCAAAATTATATTGTTTATACGCTGCAGGTCGTAAATATTAAGATATTTTGACGAAATTTGGTACACAGACCTATGTTAGCCCAATAACGCAGCCTATTGATTTTGGTGAACATCGGTCCATGTTTAGACCTAGTGCCCATATAAGGGTCCTACCAAAATTATACTTTTTATACGCTGCAGGTCGTAAATATTAAGATATTTTGATGAAATTTGGTACACAGACCTATATTGGCCCAGTAACGCAGCCTATTGATTTTGGTGAACATCGGTCCATGTTTAGACCTAGTGCCCATATAAGGGTCCTACCAAAATTATACTGTTTATACGCTGCAGGTCGTAAATATTAAGATATTTTGATAAAATTTGGTACACAGACCTACATTGGCCCAGTAACGCAGCCTATTGATTTTGGTGAACATCGGTCCATGTTTAGACCTAGTGCCCATATAAGGGTCCTACCAAAATTATACTGTTTATACGCTGCAGGTCGTAAATATTAAGATATTTTGATAAAATTTGGTATACAGACCTACATTGGCCCAGTAACGCAGCCTATTGATTTTGGTGAACATCGGTCCATGTTTAGACCTAGTGCCCATATAAAGGTCCTACTAAAATTATATGGTTTATACGCTGCAGGTCGCAAATATTAAGATATTTTGATAAAATTTGGTACACAGACCTACGTTGGCCCAAGGACAAAGCTTATTGATTTTGGTGAACATCGGTCCATGTTTAGACCTAGTGTCCATATAAGGGTCCTACCAAAATTATATTGTTTATACGCTGCAGGTCGCAAATATTAAGATATTTTGATGAAATTTGGTACACCGACTTATGGCAGCCCAAGGACGAAGCCTATTGATTTTGGTGAACATCGGTCTATGTTTAGACCTAGTGCCCATATAAGGGTCCTACCAAAATTATACTGTTTATACGCTGCAGGTCGCAAATATTAAGATATTTTGATGAAATTTGGTACACAGACCTATATTGGCCCAATAACGCAGCCTATTGATTTTGGTGACATTAGTTGGCTTTTACCCAGACTGGTGTAGGGTATTGAATAGTCGGCATGCCCGACTTTAACCTTTTTACTCGTTTTTATCTGTGTGTATGGTTAAAAAAAATAAGATAAATTATGAAATTGAAACATTTTTCTCCAAAACTTAAAATGTTATACTCTAGTTTTATGTCTAAGATCTGCAAATATTCAGATATAAATTTTTGTCTGTCTTGGATTAAGCTAACCTTGTCCCAGGTATGGCCAAAAATCGGAACTTTTTTATAAATCTACAAAATTTTAAATTTGAGTTTTTTAAAATTTTGTTCAACAAAATATAAATAAAGTGGTCAATGCATACATGTTTATTAAACACACATTAGAGAATATTTTTACTGAAAATTACACATATCCCTCTTTTAACTTAGCAGTGACGGCGTTTTAAATATGAAAATTTTAGAGAAAAGTGTGATTTTGGCCAATAATTTAGATAATACACTCACAAAAGTTTGGCCATAGAATCTACTGAAAATGACAGTTAAAACAAAGGTTATTTTTAACTGTTGAAAAATAACTAACAAATGCATTAAAAATAACTACCAATGTCGTAAAATTAACTGATAAATTTTTCTAAAAAAAATTCAAAACTACTTATAAAATCGGTAAGAACTACTGTTTTTTACAGTCAATTCTTTTTGTTTCTAAAAGTATATTTTAATAAAAAAAATCGTTTTTTCTTTCGATTACAAAAATATGTGTTATTACTTCAGCCTATTTAAAATTCGAAGTAAAAATTCCAAAGCGTTCTCCAGTTATTATGCTTTTATGCATTGGAGACACAATACAAGTTTCTGATTTTTATTTGCAAACTAGAAATATATCAATAATAACAAATATAAACTAAACGAGAATTTTTAAAATTCAACGAAATTGTTTATTTTTTGAATAAATACCAAAAATAATTGTTTACTGTAAAAATACTGTTTTAGTGGTTGTTTATTATAATATTAAAAATAACTCATTTAAACAACTGTTATGAAATTACAGTACTTTTCGTTTGTTGTTTTCTTAAATAACCCTCATAGAAGTTGTTTTGGACTTTTCTATAGAAAAACAACTGTAATTTCCAAAATTTCATTCTATCGTGATATACATTAATTGCATTAAAGAAATTAAATATGCTAAAATCCCAAACGTATTTAACAAATTAAACTGTAATTTCTGTTAAAAACAACAACTACTGATTACTACGCAAACAACTGTCATGTAGTAACTGTTAAACTTTTTTGAGTGTAGTAATCATTTTTGTGTTTTTAGATAGCTGTAACAAAATTACTTCCGATTTTTGTAATTATGATAGAAGAGATTGCTTTCCGAAATTTTTGTAAAACTCCGACAGCATTAACCCTTTCTTTACCAAGGTTAAACGCGAAAATTTTGAAAATTTTCAATTTTTCTTGAAGGATAGTCTTGTTTCTTGCGGAATTTGGTAGAAGTTGTCCAAATAGCGCTGTTAATACCAAAATTTATATATAGTATTAAAAAAATTATAAATTAACCATTATAGACAATTGTGGTCAAAAATAACCGAGATTTTTAAAATGTAAAAAGTGCCATCTCATATGAATATCGACATAGAAAACTTTAATTAAGCATTTTCGAGAAGGAAATCAAAATTAACTTGTTCGCGAGCATGGTGTCAAAATTACGCAATTTTTTTAACGTTAAATAACGCTGGCTGGCTCAAATATTTATGTAGAAACTATAAATTTTCTACTCAAAAATATATTAATTGATATAAACAAAGAGTATACATAATAAAGAGATTGGGGGACTCTCTATCACTGAGAAAGCATTTGTTCTATTATGTGCCTTGGAACAGGAACATACTCAAACCAATATCACCCAGCAAACATGGCAATACGAAGAAGATTCTCCGAACATATCGCCAGGAAGAAAACATTTTTTGCCGGCAATATCAATTTCGTATTCCGGAAGTTTCCTCCCTCGGAAACAACTGTTACACTAAAACAATACTTCCAGGCAATATGGAAGCAATAACTCATATGGAAGATAAAAGGGATATCGCTAAATAAACTCCCGGTACAATAAAAAAACGATTTAATTTTTTCATTGTTAAATTTAAGCCTGAAAAACAATATCTGCATACATAATCCATTTACCAACTTATAAATTATCTTGATTTCATCTTAGCCGATTTTTCCCGCGCAATTAATCTTAACTTTTCACGAGTTTATTTCCAATATATCTTTTGATTGTTTTTGTACAAATTTAGTTTTAATTTTTTCCAAATTGATAAAAGATTTCAAACAAATTTGCTTTATCTTCCAAATGATACAAAGATGATATTGCCGAAATATTGTCATAACAAGTTATGACAAAAGATAAAATTTTTGAATTACTTTTTTACAAATATCGTCGAATTATCTTCCAAGTGATAAAAGGAAGACAATTTCAAAGTAAATACTACTTGATTATTTTCATTCAAATGAAATATCTTCTTGGAAGGTATCTTTTAAATGTTTGCAGGGTCATTATGTGCGCTCTTTGTATGACTCAAAACATCGATTGTAACCAGGGATGGAAAATAATAATTTAGTTATAAAAATCAAGAATGGAACTATACTATGGAATTATACTATTCCAACAGTATTATAGCCCTAGATTATGAATTTTAAAAAACCATACTTAAAAAATTGCAAAATAATATCGGAATGCGAAAAAAGGCTTTGGGGTTCAAAAAATTAATTAAAAGATTTACATTCTGCAAACGATGCCAAAATTTTCTTTTTTTGCAACTAACCACCAAACTTTGTTTTATGAAATGGGCATTATACTCCGTAGATTATAAATTTTGAAAACCGCACTAAAAAAATTGCAAAATAATAGAGGATCGCGAAAAAAGACTTTGTGGTAGAAAAAAATAATTAAAAAACCCAATCAGCGATTAACAGTCTGCAAATGAATACAATGACGCAAAAATTTTCGTTTTTGCAAATATTTTTTTCTCGATTTATTTATTTTTTTTTTTTTTGCAAACTAAGCACCAAACTTTTGTGTATAAAATTGGTACTATAGACCCTATATTATAAATTTAAAAAAACCACACTTAAAAAATTGCAAAATAATCGCGGAAAGCGAAAAAAGGCTTTATGGTACAAAAAATTATTTAAAAAACTTAATCAGCTATTTACATTCTGCAAACAAATATACTGATGAAAAAATTTATCCTTTTTGCAAATTTTATTTTTCGCGATTTTTTTTGCAACTAGCCACCAAACTTTGTTGTATGAAATGTGTATTATAGTCCCTAGATTATAAATTAAAAAGAAACGTACTTAAAAAATTGCAAAATAAAAGCGGAACGCGAAAAAAGACTTTGTGGTACAAAAAATTAATTAGGAAACGTAATCAGCGATTTAGATTCTACAAACAAATATATTGATGCAAAAATTTTCCTTTTTGCAAATTTTATTTTTCGCGATTTTTTTTGCAACTAGCCCCTAACTTTGTTGTCTGAAATGTGTATTATAGCCCCTAGATTATAAATTAAAAAAACAAAAAACGCACGTAAAGAATTGCAAAATAATAGCGGAATTTGAAAAAAGACTTTATGGTACAAAAATTTAATCTCTAGGTTATATATTTAAAAAAACCGCACTTAAAAATTGCAAAATAACGGCGGAATTCGAAAAAAGCTTTATGGTATAGAAAATGAATTAAAAGAGGTAATCAGCGATCGACATTCTGCAAGCGAATATATGGTTGCAAAAATTTCGCTTTTTGCAAATGTTTTTTTTCGCAATTTGTGCTAATATTTGCTAATATCTAAATATTTAATTTTTATGTTATTTAACGAGCCAAATTAAAGCTATTTTTTAGTTACTTACATTTTTAAATATGTAAGAGCGATCTAACATTTTTTGGTATAAGAGCCCGATTAAGTGAGCCTTTTCCATCCCTGATTAACCAGTCGGAGTTCGTTCCTGTTCCAAGCCGCCTAATATTTTTTCAAATAAAAATTATTGAGAGAGTTGCAAGGCCATTGATATAAATAGACTTTGTTTTATTAAATTAAATTAATCCATTTTACGAATTTAATTGAATAAACATTTTTTTACGGATTTTAAAACTATTTTTTTAGAATTAGATCACATTATATCGAATTGTATCAAATTATATATAACCTGATCAAATTTGATGAACCCATTTTTCGAATCCAATTATATCAAATCAGATCCCATGGTATCCCATGAGGTAAGTTAATATACGAACATTTTCGGATCCAATAAGGTATAAACTGATATTTAATTACATCTATGACTACATATAATTATATAGGAACTTTTTTCATTGGGCTACAAACCAAATTTTAACTTCCTGGTACCAGCCGTTTAGGGAGGCCGTCAAGGGAGCGCATTTTCTCCTTTTTGCCCTCCCTGTAAGAACTTCCAAAAATCCATTCTTAGTGGATCTCAATTTCCTAGTTCCAGCAGTTTGGGCAGGCCGCCAAGAGGGATAATTTCCCCCTTTTTGTCCCTGCCTGTAGGAAATTTCCAGTATTATATCTCTCACTCTGCAACATTCATAAAATTTCCTTAAAATCGGTTTCGGAAATTAGAGTGAACGAACATCGTGCGACGTGAGTTATGTATTGCATGTTGTTAATTATTTAATTTTTAATTGTTTAATTTAATCTGTTTGATTACTGGTTTCGTATTTGTTTTTAATAAGGCTAAACAATTTGATATAACAATGAATAAATAATTAATATACCGTTTTATTAATAAGTAGGTTAATTTTATAACAAAACAAATTGTAATCAATCATATAAAAAAGATGTTTTGATGATTATTTATAAAAGAAATTAGTCTGTCTATACATTTAATACGCCTACAACCCACACATCTTCCTCAGAAAATTAAAACCAACTAACTATAAAATAACTCCGCTTATTATAGACAGTTACAAAACACTATAAATCTAACGCCTCATAAATGAACAAAATAATTTCAAAATTAGTTATGTTACTTCATTTATTACACAGACTGTTTTTGCCTTCTGATTAATAACAATGAAAAATAGTATTTGAACAAACTCTCATACATAAAATAAATCATAAATAAACGCCAACCTTTACATACTGATGAACTAAAGATGCGTTTTTTAATGAACATGAGCAGAGTACGAGTATTTATTAGACAAGACATAAACTTGGGTTTTTTTTTTTTCTTCAATTTCAATTGTTTAACACAAACGTAATTAATTTAATTATAATTTTCAATAACTATAAGTACATATTTGTTTTCGAAATCAAAACTCAATTAAATTAAAGATAGACAATAAGAGAAAACAAAACAAAAAATGCGTAGGATGCATGACAATAATCTTGATTATAATCATTGATAATCTGGTAAATGATGACTTTCTTGATTTTTTCTCGAAATTATTTCAATGAATTTTAATGTAACATTTGGTTGCGTTTCTTTCTGTCTTATAAATACATTTACTCTACATGAGTTTATTAAAAATGAAATTAATCAAATCAAAATTAAATTAAATAGAAGATGAAACAATTGATGTCAAATGCAGGGTACCAGAGTTGCTCTGCTATTACAAATTAAAAAAAAAGAAGACCTAGGAAACAGCAGGTACTCAATATTTAGCTTTAAATATTTTATATGTGCGAGTATTCAAAAACCAGCATAATATATAGAAAACCACCAACACTACATAGACACCACCACCTACCTATATTGACACTAAATAAGCTCTAGTTAGCAACTCATCCTAATACTTACCATAAAAAAAAACTATTCAATTCAAAAACTGCTGACTAATTGAAAAAATTGGATTGGAGTAAAAGAAAGTTCGTATTTTCTTTTATTTTGCGGCTCACTTGAGAGATTTTACTAGCTCACGCACACCAAATTTTTAAAACTGCTCCGGTCAAGTACAACTTGTTAGTAGACTACTGTCAAATTTTGAATAAGTTCCGTCATTAACTTTATGTCTAACAGCTGTTCAAGGCATACAACCTAGAGAATTTTTGTTAAAATGTAATAAAGTGAATTTCGAGTGCTCATCAAACGTTATTTTTTGCGAAAAAAAAAACAGTCACTCAAACCCAGGAAATGCTTGATAAGTACTATGGGGACTCTGCACCATCAACTTCAATGGTAAAAAAGTGGTTTACTGAGTTACGTTGTGGTCGCTGAAGCACTTGTGACGCTGAACGCTCTGGCGGGCCAATTGAGGTCAATACTACCGAAAATGTCGAAAAAAAATTCACGATATGGTGTTGGCCGATCGGACAGTGAAAGTGCGTAAGGTTATTCATGCCATAGACATTTTATGTGACACTGTAGTTTCGATTTTAAATGATAAGTTGGGTTTTAGAAAGCTATCTGCAAGAAGGGTACCGCGTTTGCTCTTAATTGACGATAAACGCGATCGTATGACAATTTCAAAGGATTGTTTGGAGTTATTTAGCCGCAATTCGAATAAGCGTTTGCGGAGTTTTGTAAATGTACATGAAACAATACAATACACCGGAAACCAAGCAGCAGTCCAAACAATGGGTTTATCCAGGTGAACCGGCGCAGAAAAAGGACAATGTGGGTTTGTCGGCCAAAACGGTCACGGGATGCACGCAGAATAATCCACGTCGATCAGCTTCAAAAGGGAAAAACTATAAACGGCGAATATTATGACAACTTATTGGTCCGATTCGGAGAGGTAGTTTTACTCCCAAATAAATATTTCCAGGGGGTAGCCCGGTCAATAACTCAAAATTTACTTTCCTCCATACAAGCTTGGAGAACCCTACACTCACAAAAGTTTGTCGGTAGAATCTACCGAAAATGACAGTTAAAACAAAGATATATGCAGTTAAAAAGGCGACAAAGGCATTTACCTTTAAAATAACTAAAACATTTGTTATTTTTAACTGTTCAAAAATAAATAACAAATGCATTAAAAATAACTACCAATGTCGTCAACTTCACTGATAAATTTTTACTAAAAAAATGTCAAAACAACTGACAAAATCGGTAAAAAACTAATATTTTTACAGTCAATTATTTTTGTTTATAAAAGCATATTTTAATAAAAAAAAAATAAAAATCAGCCTATTTAAAATTTGTAGTAAAAATTCCAAACAGTTCTCCAGTTATTATGCTTTTATGCATTGGAGATACAATATAAGTTTCTGATTTTTATTTGCAAATTAGAAATACATATATCAATAATAACATATATAAACTAAATAAGAATTTTTAAAATTCAAAAAAATTCAAAGAATTTTTTTTTTAAATAACTAACAAAAACTACTGTCTACTGTAAAAATATTGTTTTGATAGTCGTTTATTATTATATTAAAAATAACTGATTTAAACAACTGTTACGAAATTACAGTACTTTTCGTTAGTTGTTTTCTTAAATAAGTGTCATAATAGTTGTTTTGCATTTTTTCATAGAAAACCGATTGTAATTGCAGTTAAAAATAACAACTACTGATGACTACACAAACCACTGTCACTGTAGTAACTGTCAAACTTATTTGAGAGTAGTATACACATAATGTCTAAAAATACTTTGTGTGTGTATTTTTGTGTATGGAAGTGTACACAAAAAAAGTTTACGCAATTTTTGTTTAAATTTACCGAATTTTCGTGAAATTAAAAAAAATTTCACCAATTTTATATTAGCAAATTTACAAACATTTGTTTTTGGGCTCATGGAAATCAGTGTGCTAAATTTCATTAAAACATCTTTATATTTGCCACTTGTAGCATGCGAACTAGCTTTAGAGCTAAGTTTGGGTTGGCCTATATATACAGTAGTGGACTAAAGTGGATACATTAATTCAACATTTTTCGAAATTTGTTATAATTTTTATTTTATTATAGAAACTTAAATGATTTTTTTTAAAGCATAAAACTAAAACATTCTTCTTCAATAAAAACTTAAATACAGTAGACTATATCATTTAGAAGTTAATGAAAAAAATAATTGCAAATTGTGACCGCTTTTATCCAGTATTGTTCATATTTGAAATTTTCGGCAAGTTCTTTCTTTAATATTTTGTCGAAAGTCCTTTGTTCTTTAAAACAGATTTTTTGCGAGAAGGAATGCTTTTCACGAGATTTTTAATAGTTTGAGGTGAAATATTAGCCCATTCCGCTGAAACTCCTGACCAAAGATCACCTAAGTTGATCGGTGCTCTTTCGCATTGGGACAGTCTTGTTTTGACAATTGCCCACCAATTCTCGATGGGATTTAAATCAGGGCTCTGACCTGGCCACTTCAAAAACTGTAAAAATTACACTTGGATATCACAAATTGAACAAAAGTTATTAATACAGATTCAAAAATATTCAAATATGTATCCACTTTAGTCCACTACTGTATGCGCTAGGTCTTAACATGGACCGTTCTTTTTCCAAAACCAATAGTTACGTCTTTGGGCAAATAGAACTCAAAATACCAAATTTCATCAAATTATCTTACTCAATAACCCAGTGTAGAAATTTTTAATGACATATCATTATTTTTTGGACTACTACCCACTTACCTTCTGTATTCTTTTAAAATATGTAATAATGAGTTATTGATAATTACTTATTTTTATCATTATTTCAAATAGAAAATAATTTTTTAGATTTTTTTGAAAATTTTTTGAAATCTATTTTTAGACTCAATATTTTTTAAACACTGGTAAGGATATATGTAACCACATATTTTTTGATTTTTTGTATGTTGGCGAGTAAGCTTACTTGTGTGCAGCAGGTCAATTTTGTTTTTATCTATTAAATATTACATGTCGATATAGCTCAGATGGTAGAGCTGTTGAATGGCAATCTGTAGACCCAAGATCGATTCCCGCACCAGCAAATTTTATTAAAAAAAAAAAAAAAATACAATAAAAAATATTTTTTTTTATATAATATATTTTTTAGAAAATCTATTTTTAGACTCATTATTTTTGTCAGTACTGGTAAGCACATAGGTAACGATATATTTTTGATTTTTCGGATGCTGGTGTGTAACGACAACTCATTATTTTTCGCGACATCGCCATATAAAGGTAATAAGAAATGTAATAACAAAAGTAACTAGTTACCATTACCAAGTATGTAGTTACATAACCACATATCTGGTAATGATTTTCTACACTGGGAATAAATGGACAGGCATACGGATGGACGAAATGGAATGGGAAAGTGATTCTGAGTCGATTGGTATGCTAAAATATGGGTCTGGTTCCAATATTATTATAACTTCCAAAGAAAGCTTAATAATAGGAAGAATTTTCTGAGTGTTGTTTTCTCTTAAAAAAAATAAATAAAATTCTGAAAATATTAGTAGATATTCAGAAACACATCAATTATAATTCACAAAATATCAATGGAAATTTCGAAAGCATCAACTAAAATTAAGAAAATATGAACGGAAAATCCGTAACATGAATTGAAAGTCATAGACAAAAATATTAATATGTATGTCAAATATTAATTTAAATTAGAAAAACGTTAACTGAAATTCAGAATATCCAATTCTAGGTAATTTATAAAACATAAACTGAAATTCAGAATATATGACTGAATTTCCGAAAACATAAATTTATCTTAAGAAAACATCAGTTGAATATCAGAAAATTCCATGAGAATTTCATTTGGTATAATCCGGATTTCAGTTGATGCTTTCTTATTTTCACTTGATATTTTCTAAATTTCAATTCCAATTGCCATGTTCCGAATTTCAATTGATTTTTTTTTTCTAAATTACAATTGATTTGCTCAAACGATGTTTTTAAAATTTTACTTAATATTTAACGTGTTAAAATTTTTTCTCGATTATGAGATCTGAATTCCGATTGAAAACTTTGACTCTGAGGGATTTTTTATAAATATGCACTCATAGAAATAAATCTGTAAAAATAGTAGAAAAGGTTACGAAAAATTATTTTTAAATGATGCTGCAGAAAGAACTGCTAAAATTAGAACATTCGCATTGTCTGACAAAGTCATAATTTTCTGCATGGGAGGCGTGATTTTAGAGTCTAAAATCTTAACATAATATAGTTAAGTATACCCAGGTAGAAAAATACAAACGGCACAATGTTGGCCCGGTATTGAAGGCGGTAGTACATGTACTGGCAATGCGTCGGATTTTTAACTTTCACTGTACTGCCATGTTGTCGAAATGATAACACCAATAAACCCTTGGCCGTAGTTATTTCCCAACGTTGGCGCAGGCTTGGGATTTTATTTTTTTGGTATTATCCCAGTACATTTAATAACAAATTTAGTAGTTTGCTAGAACTTTACTGTCCTTAGTGTACATCACAGATTTTTTTTATTTTTATTTTTTTTTTTTGGCAATGTCTTGAGACTTAATGGAATTTCTTCAAATGTATTCTTTCGAAACTTCACAAGAAAAGAATGGCGATGTCTCTCTTACATAAATAATTGTGTTATAGATGTAAAAATACGTGAAATTTATAAAATTGTTAATTTTAATAAATTATAAAAAGCTCGTTAATTTTCAGAAAACAGTACTGGCAAAGCACGTTTTAAGTAGTACCGGCATTTCGTAAAAAACAGTGCTCTCCCAGTACAACTTTTGTTGTAACGTCGGCAATTTCTACCTGGGTAACTATATTAAAAATAAAATATGGAAAAATATTTCGTTCTTCACCGAATATTTAAAATCTATTGTACAATTGAATAGTACTACTTATGTACACTATATATTTTACAAAACACCCGGTACTTGAATGGCTTACAAAGAAATGCCTTACATCCCTTTAGGTGAGAATGATAATGATTATTATGCAATCATCATGTTACACTCAAATAAAACAAAGTTAGTAAAAGAAATAATAAAACATGTTCTATTCCACATTATAGCTTTTGTAGTATCTTTTTATTAAATTTTTTGGCACAACTGCAGTTTATGGGATTTCCTAAAAAAAAATATGACCCTCTCTGGAATTAAAAAACAAAAAACCGAAATTAATTTTGGGAGGGTCTTGGGCTCGGAAGGCCCGTGGGGGCAAAAAACGGGGGAACATAGTAACATATAAGTGTGGATACTCAAATTAAAGGAAATTGTCTCACGATTCCAAAAATATAATTTTTTTTTACCATATACCCATAAAACCTAGCCTTAACTAGAGCCGGTGGTCGAAAAAAAGTAAAAAGTTAATATGAACGAAAATGGTACTCAAATGAAAGGAAATTTTTTCACGATTTCAAAAATGTGTTTTTTTACTAATCCGTTGGCGGTGAATCAAATTCTGTTAAATTTCTTGTAAAACCCTGTAAATGGTTTTTTGTTATTTATTTTTATTTTGAAAATTTGGAATATAAAAGCCAGTTGGAAACGCAAATCACAAAAGGAATCAAATTTTAATTGATGAGAAATTTTTTTGTTATTTTAGTTTGACTCTAGATCATAAATTAATATCACTTTCTGTTTAAATTATTTTCAAATCAAAGAAAGATGATACAACTTTTACAAGTAAATTACAAAGAATAAAAAATTTTATTGAAAGAATTCGATAAGAACAGCAAAGCAGAATGCGCATTTTTGTTGCAAACCTTTTATAATTAAACCATGACGTACTCATAGTAATTATTTAGTAAAAAATTTACCGAATTAAGTAAATCCATTTCCATATTTATGTACGAGTATTTTACAAAAAATATACTAAAATTTAATAACGTTTACTATTTACAGACTTTTCCCTAACTTTTACGCACTTTTTTATTTGAGTGTATATATTGTGTGATAAATAATTATTTTGTTCATATATTTATTTAAAGTGTATTTATAAGTATTACCATCATCAGCTCATTAAGCCACACTTGAAAATCATGTTCAGAGTTGTATCAAAATGTATCATCCATCCATGTTGTTTAAGCACGCGCTAAAAATTGAATATCATCATACGTTGGTGTTCTTTCTTTTAACACTATTATTGTAGTCTATTGTAGTTTCTTACTCTGCATGAAATTTATTTCTATTTAATTTTAAGCCCACTTTAAATAACTATTTTCTATAACATTCATATAAAGTACAATACATACACTCACAAAATTATGCATTTGTAAAACACTTTCGCTGCAGATTTTTTTGACCAAATATTATTGACATATACGTATACCTAAGAAATATTTTTGTAGCTTTTTCGCTCCTCATAGCGGAGAAATTTTAGCTGTGCTGCTCCCAAACGGGTTAAGATTTTTGCTAATTTTCATAATAACGAGTAAAAAGGTTAAAGTCGGGCATGCCGACTATACAATACCCTACACCAGTCTGGGTAAATGCCAACTAATGTTTGGATCCGAAATTCGAATGGGTTAAAATGGGGCTTGTGTCAAAATTTTCTATAATGTGAGTCAGCGCACCAAATTTCATTAAAATATCTTAATATTTGCGATCTGCAGTTTGTAACCAAGCGAATTTTGGGGGGACCCTTATATGGGCACTAGGTCTAAACATGGACCGATGTTCACCAAAATCAATAGGCTTCGTCCTTGGGCCAAAATAGGTCTGTGTATCAAATTTCATCAAAATATCTTAATGTTTGCGACCTGCAGCGTATAAACAATATAATTTTGGGGGACCCTTATATGGGCACTAGGTCTAAACATGGACCGGTGTTAACCAAAATCAACAGGCTTCATTCTTGGGCTGATATACATAGGTCGGTGTACCAAATTTCATCAAAATATCTTAATATTTGCGACCTGCAGCGTATAAATAATATAATTTTGGGGGGACCCTTATATGGGCACTAGGTCTAAACATGGACCGATTTTAACTTGGTGTACCAAGTTTCATCAAAATATCTTAATATTTGCGACCTGTAGTGTGCGAACAAGAATGCATGGACAGACAGACAGACGGACGGACGGTCGGACGGACGGACAGACGGACATCGTTAAATCGAAATAAAAAAAAATTCTGAGCCGATCGGTATACTATAAGGTGGGTCTAGGACCAATATTTTTTGGTGTTACAAACATCAGCAAAAACTTATAATACCCTGACCACATAGTGGTGTAGGGTATAAAAAGTTGTACAAAATAAGAAGAATTTTTCGAAAAATTTTAAAACGCGAATTTTGAGAATTTTTCTCAAAAAACGCAATTTTCCACCTATTTTTAAAATGTTTATATGGCAACCCTGGTGTATAGGCACATATCTACAAATCTATTAGTTTATATAGACGGAATTTTCATGTACCCATCGGTAAAATTTTGGAAAAAATATATTTTTGGCAAACAATTTTTGAATGTTCTCATAAACTCTAAGAAATTTTTCAAGCGGGGTATTTCATATATTTTTTCTAGGTGAAGAACAAAAATTTCCAAAAAAACGAAACAAAAATTGTTTTTAGAAAGAAATATGGCAACCTTGGGCTGATGGTTTTTTGGAAGTTTAAATTGTAAATGATGGTAAGATCTTAAAAACTATTATCGGATGAAATCCAAATCATTTCTCTGATTGGATTTCAATATAAATATCGATTAAAAATAGTAAAAGGGTTAATACAATTTTTTTTTTAATTTTGCAAATTTATATATTTTTAACCGAAAATTAGAAGATTTTTTTTTTATGAAATTACAGACATATTATTATGAGTGCACTGAATTGCATATGGATCATAAATGGTGGTGGTTAGAAAAAAGGTGATGATACAATATGATGTTTTTAAATTGTTTTCAGGTCAAATGTCGTAATATCAATGAATTTATTTGTGAACATGATGTTTTTATAATGCGTGGTTGTTGGAAATTAAACTAAACAAATTAGAAAACATGGTTATCAAGGTTTTTCATTACAAATTGCTGTATTACTTTGAATACAAATTGTTATAAAATAATTATACAATACCTCAGTACAATTCCTATTATTTTACCGTTATATGGAATGCAATCGTGGAGAATTTGGGATAATTTGTTAGCAGTTTTGGTCAATACCGAAAAAAGGAACTATCCATCGAGTAGAAGTGGTGGAGCTTTCTGCCTTATTAACAAAAAATAAATTTTTCTTGTTGTGGGAACGATGGGTCCAATTAGTATAAAGTCTGTAAAATTTTTTGTTAAAACTACTGAAAAACTGCTACAATTAGCAGATTAGTTTTGCTAAATATTAGTAATATATATATTACCTAGGGATGCCAAACGGGAAATCCCGAATCCCGAATCCCGAAATCCCGGGATTTTCGGGATTGGCAAAATCCCGAATCCCGGGTTTATTTCTCAAAAATCCCGGGATTTTCTTATTTTTTAATATTAATATAAACGCAAATAAACAAAGTGAGCAATTTTAGATTACCTACGTTTTTTCTTGAATTTTCTCATATTGACAAGAAATTGATGCCAAGATATTGGTAAAATTATAAATTAAGTAGATTATTCGAGTAAACTATGCAAAGACTTTGCAGAAATATTTGAAATTTTGGTAAACAATATTAAGTTTTTGAGTAATACATGCGAAAAATCAAGTTTGTTATTTTACCGATTTATTCTTCCAAGCGAAATTCGATTTCTGATACCGGGACTGTAAGTTTTGGCTGGGACTGTAAGTTTGAATTCTTCCATGAAAACATTTGATAACGATAACCAAATAACTTTGTTGCTGTAATTACACGATCAAGTGGGCAAGGTTATCGCAACGAATCTCTTTTAAAATCTGCTTACAAAATACTGGGCGCAAGTGCATTAAGTACACTACAGGCCTTTATGTATTATCCCAGCCAGAAAAATACAAACGGGAAAGCGATGGCAAGGTATTTTAACATGTTATACAAGTACTGACAAAAATTGCTTTCCCATTTCCAATATGATAACGTCAATAGACAAAAGGATCGGCAGTTCAAAAAGCGCCGGAAAAGTACTGGAGAAACAAAATTTTTAACTTTGGCAAAACGCTGCCAAAACCAATAAATAGGTGGTTTAGAATTATATTTTCCAAAATAAAATTTAAAAAAAGTTCATATGTATCTTTTTTTTTGCCCTGCCGTGATGTTTTGTAAAACAAATACTGGCAAAACGATGTTTGCAAACGCTGGCAAAGCGTCCCAAATGAGTGTTCTGCCAATCATTTATTTTTAACATCGCGGTTACCCAGTGGAATGCAAGTACTTGATTTTTCGTACCACTGTCAATTTCTGACTGAGATGTTTCAATATTCATAAAATGTACCACATTATTAATTAACAACTATTAAATAATTAAAAAATCCCGAAATCCCGTAAAATCCCGTAAAATCCCGGGATCCCGAAGTCATACAAAATCCCGAATCCCGGGATTTTCAAATATCAATCCCGATTGGCATCCCTAATATTACCTATATAGGGATTACGAAAATAAAACTGTTAGTTATACTTGAGTAAAAGTAACAATTAAACCTGCTAAAATCAGAAAAAAATGTTGCTATGCAATTAGTAGTTAAAAAAAACACAAAGTATTTTTTTAGATAATTTCTTTAATGCAAATAAAAGTCTAGCCTTCGAAAATCAGCAGTTTATATTTTAAAGCAAATATTTCTATGGATATTAAATAGCAGGATAGACTGCTACTTGCATTCAACTAAGTTTAACTTAAACATAACAAAAGTTTGAAGATATACGGCTCCTTGAAAAATTACCCCAATGAAAAATCGCCCCAATACAAAAAACGAAAAAACCGCCCCAATTTTTGGGTCATTTTGATAATGACATATGGCCCCACTATTAAATATGAAATTTAGCCCCAATCCAAAGTGAAAAAAAGGCACCAAAAAAATAAAAGTAATTTTTATAAAAAGGAAAGTTGGAATAATTTACCAAAATGAAAATTGGCCCCAATTAGAAAAAAAAAAAAAAATTTTTTAGTCCCAAACCTTCAAATTTATTTAAAAAAAATTGATATTTATTAAGTTCCCAGTGTAGAAACGGTAATGACATATCATTATTTTTTGGACTACCAGTAATGACACCCACTTACCTTCTGCATTATTTTACAATATATAATAATGAGTTACTGATAATGACTTATTTTTATCATTATTTCAAATAGAAAATAATTTTCTAGATTTTTTTGAAAATTTTTTGAAATCTATTTTTAGACTCAATATTTTTTAATCACTGGTAAGTATATAAGTAACCACATATTTTTTGATTTTTTGTATGTTGGCGAGTAAGCTTACTTGTGTGCAGCAGGTCAATTATGTTTTTATCTATTAAATATTATATGTCGATATAGCTCAGATGGTAGAGCTATTGACTGGCAATCTGTAGACCCAGGTTCGATTCCCGCACCACAAATTGTTTAAAAAATACAATAAAAAATATTTTTTTTTATATAATTTATATTTTTGAAAATCTATTTTTAGACTCATTATTTTTGTCAGTACTGGTAAGCACATAGGTAACGACATATTTTTTGATTTTTCGTCACCCGATTTCTTAAAAAAAATAATTTCTGTCATACCAATACTCTTACTTTAATTAATAAAAATCTACCTCATCTAAATATTCAATATACCAATGTATATGTATGTATTATTAGCAGCTGCCTACAACATTCTTAAGAAACAATTTTAAAAGTGGCGTCCATTAAATATTTTCTAGTAAATATAGCAATGGTCTTTCAGATAAGCTCTATGGACATCATCTACGGTAAAAAAAGGTATCGGGTTTTCGTCATGTCTTGAGATATCAAAATTGATCCACACTCTTTCCAGTTGAAACGCTTCAGTTACCTGTAAGGCAGTTTTGGGAGCAGAGGCAAGAAAATCATTAAATTTTTGTAAAAATGTGAACACAGGAATTGAAATAAGCTAAATCCAAAATGGATTTAAAAAATAAATAAATCCGTTTTGGATTTAGCTTAATTTCATTCCAGAAATTGCATTTTCGGAAAACTTAAATATTTTCTTTCACATTATATTAGGGAATAAATGTTAAGCATTAAACACATAGACGACTGCAGCTACACGACTACAGCCTGTCAAAAATAAAATACACACGTTTATATGAAAACGATTATTTTGACACCAACACAGCTACACGGCTACACGACTACTTTTGCCGCTGTAGTCAACTTAGGATAATTTCTATTTTTGTTGGCTACAAAACAAAAATAGTGTTGACAATATAACAAAATATGTAAAACAGGACAATTTTTCCCGCTAGAGGCGAAATAAAATCGCTAGTTCTGACTAGAAAATCACCGTTTTGGGAACACTGAAGAAACAGCTGTTTATATTTTACAATTGTTTGAAGGTTTCATTAATTTATATTTGGAAATAACTTTATTGTGATGTTTTGTAAAAAAAATGGATCTTACAAAATTAACAAAATATTCCTCAGCCATTATTTTAGAAGCACAAACCAAAAAAGATTAATATTTATCAAAATGTCAAATATTTAGGATTATCTGTTTACATGTTGCTGTCGTTTTCAAAAAAATTAAGTAGCTGACTACACGACTACAATTGCAGCCAGCAGCATTTGTAGTCGTGTAGTCGTGTAGCTGCAGTCGTCTATGTGTTTAATGCATTAGATTTGGACAAAAATATAAAACTTTGAAAACTAAAAAACGAAATGTGGATTTTTTAACAAAATAAAATAAATCCAAAAATAAATCCAGTGATTAAAAAAAACGGCCAATGTTATTTTCATTTAAAATAACAAAACTGAAATACTACTAACAAATCCTGAATTCAGAAGTTCCCTGAGTGAAGGTAAATAAACTTTAAATATTTTAATGGTAAATAAACTTTAAATATTTTATATTCAAATGCGAACGCTTTGATTTCTTTTTATAAAGATTGAATACCTGCAAGTCTAATATTTATGCGATATTTTATAGTCCCTAAATATTTAATAAAAAGTATTATTCATCTTTTATTTTTCAGTTCATTATTCGGATGGTAAAAGTTTATAATTTGAATAATAACTACATAAGTATTTCGAAATATTTCAATATTTCCTAACAAAATCATAAATAAATAATGATTATTTTGTTATCAAGAAATAATTTTCCCATAAACAAAAATTATAGCAACATAAAAAATGACACAATGAAGATGTGCAAATATTATAAAAAAAGAACAACAAATTATAAAATTAATTTTCATACAAAAATTGAACACTCCCTTATTTATATATTTTTTATACGAGTATTTTAATAATCAGAAAACAGAGGAGGTCTTATCAATTAACAAGAACAGCAAAAAATTCCATTTAAATTTTGTATTATTTTTTACGTTTTTGTCAATACTTAATAACTTCCTAACATGTTGCCAACACTTGTACACCCAAAAGTGATTGTTGGTAGGATCTGCTGAAAATGATAGTTGAAGCAAAGGTATGTTTAGTTAAAAAGGCGACATTAAAACAATTCAGAATGTAGTTATTTTTAGCTGTTGGAAAATAACTAACAAATGAATTAAAAATAACTAATAATATCGTTAAATTAACTGAAACCATTGGCAAAAATGCAATTCTACGGACATACTTAAAAAATAAACAAAAGACAGTTAAAAATTGGAGGCGGCGGGGCCCATAAGCACACTGTATCCAAAAGTCAGGAGGCGTATTTACATGCAAGTGTGAGTACTCAAACGAAGACCCCCTTAGGGAGGACCGAAAAATGGCCAAATTTTGTTATGCAAAAAAAAATTATTTTATTTTTGTGATCTATAAAATGTGGCCCTAACTGAATCCATTTTAATTTAATTTGGATGTTTCAGGTTGGGTTAAATTTTATTTTAGTCCTACACTCAAAAAATTGTATGAACTAAAATTAAGGTTTCACTTTATTAAAACAATGTATATGAGTTATTAATAAAAATGAGTTAAATTTCTTTCCAATAAGTAAAATTGCTTTCAAATAATGCAAATTTTATTTGATTTTAGTTTATCCAAAATTCGTATTAACTCAAAAATAATAAAACGTTTTCCTTAAATTTATTTTCTTGAATTAGGTTAAAATTTCTTAAAACTGTTGAAAAATGTATTTATTTTTAGTTAAAAATCTTAAATGTTAAGAATTTGGTTGAACTAAAAATTATGAAATTTAAAATTGTATGAAAAACTAAATTCAAATAATGAACTTCCTTAAATTTAGTTTAAACATTTTAACTTCTTTAAACCAAGTATAAACTTCTTAAATTCTAGTAAAGATTTTCTTTCGTATTCCTGAAAATATTTTATAACCTATGGAATTCTTATTTGGTTTGTAGTTTGTATTATACATATAAGTATTTTAGTGTTGTGAAGAAAATTTAAGTAATAAATTTCACATAAATTTATATTAACGAAAAAAATATTAAAATTATTTTCGTCAATACTTTCGTAAAAAAAATATATGAAATTGATTACTTAGATTTTTGGTAGTGAAACTAAAATACTTATATATTTGAATATTTATACCTAATGAGAATTAAAAATTAATAAATAATACATGCAATTTTTTGCATGGTTTTTTTGGATATTCTTAATACGAGCATAACATATGAACTAAAAATAAGTTTATTCTGCGTTAGCACAAGTTCAAAGCATCTTTATATTTAAGAACAATTGACTTGATTTTAAGACATGTATACTAAATTTAAGAACAAGTTTATACTAAATTTAAGTAAAATACATACTAAATTTTAATAAAATTTTCAGAAAAATTAAAACAGTATTTACTAAATCTCAGAAAAAATGTACTTAATTTAAGTTAATTGTTTTAACTTTTTTTTAAGAAAATTGTGTACTCGATTTAAGTTAAAATTTCCTTGGAGCCAAATCATTCCCAAATTTCTTTAAATTTAGTTCAAATGACTTAATATTTGGGAAACAATTTTTTCGGTGTAAAATAACAAGAAATAAAGTGAACTTAGTTGCTACTGGAACTGTTAAGGTTGGGCAAAATATCGCATTTTTGATACTTTTTGTAAATATGTAGGCGCCGCAAGAAAAAATCACAGATTTAAAAAAGTCCTTTTTATTGTAGGTTTTGGTCCTTTTTTGGCTCCACAAGCAAAAATTTTTATTTTTTACGAAATTATAATACTTTTCGTTAGTTGTTTTCTTAAAGAACTGTCATATAAGCTATTTTCCTTAGAAAAACAACGGTAATTACAGTTAAAAACAACTACTACTTATTACTGCTCAGACAACTCTCATATAATAACTGTCAAACTTTTTTGAGTTTATATATTCAACATTTCATATATTCAAACGTCAAATAATCAACTGTAAATAAATGATAACGACCGAAATGAAATGTATATAAATATAAAAAAATTTTAACTACAAATTTCAGTATTTTCATTTTGTTTGTAACAAATAAAAAACATTAATCTTCTCCATAAAAAACTACAATGTTACAACAGAAAATGTGGAATATCGAAAAAAGTGTATTAAAACACGCTATAAGCTAAAAAATCGTAATAGGAAAAACAGGACATCACAAGAGACAAGACAACCATTTCGTTTATACACTCAAAAAAATAAGTTAGTAGAAAAATTAGTAAAACGTCTTGTATATCAGGTGTACTAGTTTTCAGCAATTTTTTTTGCTAAAATTCTTTTTTCAGCAAAAATTTTAGTTATATTTTTTTAGCACTAAACTAATTTTGAACTAATGTTTTACTAATTTATTTTGCCACAAAAATTGTGCTGATAACCGCATTCATAGCGTGGACGATAACCAGATAGACAAGATGTAGATATCGCATCTCGTCTGGAAACGGAAATGACAAAAAAAGAAAAACAACTCTACACATATTCTATATTTAAATTTTCAGCAAATAAATTAACTAAAATAAAATTTTGCTACAAGTTGTTTGAGTTTTTTTCGGTCTACTAATATTCAGCAAAAAGTTTAGTGATTTTAGCAAGGATTTTTTTCATTTGCAGTCGACTAAGTGTTAGCAAAACTTTTGCTAAAGATTATTATTTTTTTGGTAAAAATCAGCTCGCTGATTTTCAGCAAACATTTTGCAGAAATTACGAACTTTTTTGCAAGCACGCTCCTGACCAAAAATTTGCTGACACAGCAACATTTTTTGCTGACTTTACTGACTTTTTTTTTGGAGTGTATTAAAAAAAAAAAGACAAAACGTAAATTGGAAATTTTTCATTAACTAATTGAACACAAGGTTAGAGTGTACAAGAAAGTCAGTCAAGTCAGTTCATTTAGTTGGGCTATAAAAAATGGTTCATGTAAAATTTGGTAGTTTTCGTTATAAGTGGATATTAAGAAAACAAATCTATTAAGTTCTAAAAAAAATATTCACAACCAAGGTGTTCAAATTTTCCAACCTGCCGCTTGCTTACTCTGTATTCTAATAAGCTGTCTCCAAATAAGATAGCAACGCTGTTTCCGTACACAGATAAAAAGAATTTGTTAATACAACTTAACTTTTTGATAATACAATTAAACTTTTCATTAAAATTGAGCCCACAAGTGATTTGTAAATACAAACAATATCCATGTTACTTAATTTTGGAAGTTATTTCAATTAAATAGCCAACAAATACATTTATTGAAAAATTCAAAGCAAATTTTAACGAATGATTTAGTAAGGTCGAAGAAGAGGCATTTTTTTAAAAAATTGTAAACATATTAATTCTCAAATCAGATTAGATCTAATTTCTGCCTTTTTCAATGGACATGCTTCATCTATGGTTTCCCATTAAATTTTATTAATTGGGTATATGTTATTAATCAGATTGTGTCTATATGATAATTTTTCAACAACCCGTCACCTGTAGGATTCCAACGTGCTCCAATTTCTACATTACAAATATAACTATACTAACGTGATTGGGCTTTACGATCTCAACCAAGGTTTTGAATGAGATAACCAATTCGTAGTTTTCTTTCCTATTGAGCTTTCTGTTTTTTTCTTTTACTCAGAAATGATTAACGCAGATACATATAAATATTCTATTTTATCTTCCAATCACCTCCGTTTCTTTTTTTACGCAAATGTTGTCATATCAACAAAAGAGTTTGTTGAAATTTAGAGCAAAATCGAAATTGATGACTCTTATTTATTTTTTAATTGAAAATTCATATTTTTTTTTTAATTTCAAACATAAAAATTTTATTTATAAATGGGGGAATTACAATAATCAAAGGATTTATTTGTTTAGGCCAGAATTTTTTTAGAATTTCTATAAATATTTGTTAGCTTCAACTCAATGCGAATTTTGTGTTTTCAAGTAGGAGCGTTAATAAACATCTTAAATTCCAAAGAAAAAAGAAAAAATGATCACAGTTTGTTTTGTCATCTTCCAAATTACCACTCTGTTGTTGTGACTTATCTAGTAAAGTAGTGGTATCTATTTACGTATGATAAATTTTTATTTTTTACGAATTTTAAATGTTGATATTAAACGAACTCATTAATAATTATTAGAATTATTAATTACAATTATGCTCAATGTAATAAAGCTTCTTCAGTGAACACTCTGAATTAATAAAATAAAGGGATGGAGGTACGGAACCGCAGAGAGAAAAATAAATTCTCAACAGAATTCCTCTCTATATTTACGTTTTTTATGTATTCAATGCATACGAAAGAGATACAAATGAATGTACAGGGTCTTATATTCTTCTTTAACTCTTTGAATACTTAGAAATTTGAATATGTGAAAGAGGGAACAGAAAAAATAAAAATATTGACAAAATCTGATCTCAATTATTACATGCTTTTATTTTTATGAATTTCAGAAGAGTTACTGAATTTATTTTTGTTCCTTTTTTTAAATAAAATTATTAAAAACACAACAAGTGTATATATATTATGTTACAGACAATTTTTTGATTAATCAATTAATTTTAAAATTTTGTTCGATTAACCGCCCTACGGGAAATTTTAGCAAACTGTCACCGAACTGGCCCCTTTATATAAAATAGAGTGGTCACTTTTACATGGCGTTGTCATAGGAGGGGGAAATTAACCCCTTGTGACATGTCACAAGACAAATCCTAGGACAGTTTACTGAACTCTCATAAAAAACAAAGTTCAGGGACCTGTCCTGGGATTTGTCTTGTGACATGTCACAAGGGGTCAATTTCACCCTCCTATGACAACCCCATGTAAAAGTGACCAGTCTATTTCATGTAAAGGGGCCAGTTCGGTGACAGTTTGTTAAAATTTCCCATAGGGCGGTTAAGAAAAAAACCCAAATAATTATTTGGTCGATTAATTGATTAAAATAAAAAGCCGATTAATTGAATACCCTAGTCATGTCCCTATGTGTTGTTGTATTTGTTTTATTAAAGTCATGCAAAAAAAAGTGGATGTTCTCTTTTTGCAGGGATGCTGCCGATCCCAAGCGGGTTAAAATTTTTCAAAATTTTAATTTTATATTTTTTCTATTACTAAAATCTACATAAAATATCCAGAGTTTTTCAGCCTTACTATCAATATTTTCCAAATGTATATTTTAGTTAAAGTCGGCTTTAGTTAAAATATTGGGTGGCAGTATGCCTTGACTTGGTTTATTTTTGTAGCATTCTGATTGGTTAATTTATTTTCAACCTATCAAAATGTTTGAAAATACAAATATTTTTGTAGGGTTTCCATACACAAAATGAACAAAACCGTATGATTAAAAATAAAGTCGACTTTAAATTTAAAATACTCTTTTATAGTAAGGGCCTTTGAATTTTATTCATCACACAATTTTTGAGACTAAACTTTAGCCTTTTTTTAACTTTTAACACATTCTCAGCAGCGTTGATGACCACAAGACAAAATGCAGTCTACTGATCTCATGATGTTTTGAAATTTCACGGCCTGTTTAAAATTTGAATAAGAACAAAATAACAAACCAATAACACTATGCGACAGTCAAAATCGGGATGGGATGAAACCAACGGGAAATGTTATATCGGTCAAAAACAAGTTATAAGTGTCCCGACGTTTCGCTGGGTCAACCCTAGGAATCGAGATATATCTTTTTTTTGACATAACTCGAGAACCACTAGTCCGATTTTGCTCAAACAATTTAAAAAAATTAAAAATTACAATTCCTTTAATCTGTTCATATAACGTTTTTCTATATACTCAACAGTTTTGCCGGTAAAAATAAATGTTTGTTACCGCTACCATAAAAATCAATAACCTTTTGTTTATTACTTTTTTTTAATATTTTAGGCAAAAAATATTTTTTTCTTCATACATTTATTTTTACCGGCAAAACTGTTGAGTATATAGAAAAACGTTATATGAACAGAGTAAAGGAATTGTAATTTTTAATTTTTTTAAAATTGTTTGAGCAAAATCGGACTGGTGATTCTCGAGTTATGTCCAAAAAAAAAGACCACCAAAGGTCAAATCGATATATCTCGATTTCTAGGGGTGACCCAGCGAAACGCCAGGACAAGTATAACTTCTTTTTTACCAATATAACTTTCCCCGGTAGTATGAACCTTTCCCGATCACTGACCCCTACCATTTGTCTCACAGTGTAACAGTACATGAATAGCGCGTTCGTTAAAATTCAAATCAGTGGCGAGTTGATGAAATCGATGTATATTATAACGCACGCCATTCGCCAAAGGGTTAAATAAAATCATATAAATTCAAGTTATATTTTTATCTAAGTATACAAAAGACTTTTTATATAATACGAGGGGTACTATTTGTATTTCGGGAATAGCAAATAATAACAAACATTTTTAAATGAGAATGGCTTTATTGTTTTTCAAAATATTCCCCTTGATGATCAATGCACTTTTGCATTTGTTCAAAGCATTTTTCATAGCAGTTTTTCCCTTCCTCTTGCGACACCTCCAAAACATGGTTTTTGAACGCTTCAACTGCTTCTTCGGCGCTCGTAAATCATTGACCATGCAGTTTACCTTTGATATTCTGGAACAAGAAGAAGTCATTGACTGTACGGAGGATGAGTCATCAATTCGATGTTTGGACTGCCCAAAAATTCAACTGTTTGACGAGATGTGTGAAAGCTCGCATTGTCATGATGGAGAATTATTCGTCTTTGGCCATTCGGCCGAAGAATAGGCGACCATTTGCTTCGCTGTGCTTTTTCCATGAAAAACTTTTGTTGGATTTAGCTCGTCTTGGAATACCCACACGGTCGATTGCTGTTTTGTTTCCAGCTCATACGCATATATCCATGATTCGTCATCTGTCACGTCTTTTAAAGCACCACGGTCGAACTTCTTAATCATTCCCTCACACCAATCGACGCGAGCCTTTTTTGAACGATTGATAAATTATGGGGTATCCAACCAGAGCAAATTTTTTTTACAACTAATGTGCAAGGATGCCTCTATCTCACGATATGTCACATGACGATCTTGCATTATCAGTTCACGCACTGCATCGATGTTTTGTGACAAAACAACCGATTTTGGACGATTAAATTGAAATTTTTAATTTCTTCTTGAAATTCAGAAAATATCAATTGAAATTCAGAATTTGCATTGGAAATTAAGAAAATAGCATTTCAAATTCAGGAAATATTAATTGAAAATTAAAATTCAGAAAATGTTAATTGAAATTCAGAAATCATTAATTTTAATTCAGAAAATATAAATTGATATTCAGAAAACATCAACTGTAATTCACAAAATATCAATTAAAATTCAGAAAACATAACATGAATTTTAGTTTATGATTTTTGAATTTCAATTGATATTTTTAGAATTTCAGTTGATAATTTTTCCATTTCAATTAATGTTATCTGAATGTAAATTGACATTTTCTGAATTTCAGTTAATGGTTTTCTGAATATCAATTGATATTTTCTGTATTATAATGGATTACTTCTAAATTTAAATGATATTTTCTGAATTTCAGAGGGTATTTTCTATAACTCAATTAATAATTTCATAATTTACAATTGATTTTTTCTGAATTCCTAATAATATTTTCTGAATTTTAAATGATAATTTCTAAATTACAAATGCTAATCTCTTAATTTGAAATGGAATCTCTTAAAGTTAAAGTTTTCTGAATTCCATATGGAAATTCGGATTTTCAATTGATATTTTCTGATTTCCAAAATTGAAATAGTTTAGAAGTTGTTATTTATAACCATTATGGCGCCCACCGCATTATCACCAATTTTTTTTATTTTTATATCAAAAAATTACCTCTTGCCCATATATTGTGTGAACCCTACTTCATTTAGTAGGTGGGGGTGTTGATGTTTAATGTTTGTATTTTCCACACTCACACAAAACACCCAAAAATTTTTACAAAAGATGAGAGGGGTGTTATTCACATGTCTAACCACAAAACACGAGTCTATTAGGAACATATTCATACATACTTATTATTGATGATACTTTTAAATGACTGAAGAACACACTATGAAACAAAATACACAAAAAACATGAAACAGTAGTGTTACAGAAAAGCGACAGTAAAAAGGAGGCTTCTAAATGAATTTAGCACGCTATGACTTAAACACACACTCAGAAAAAAGATTTGTTTAAACAAACAATCCAATAATTGGAATCGTTTTAGTTCTTTATTTATTCATGTTTGGTAATAGATTAAAGACTTAAAACGAGAAGTTGTACAATAATATTGCAAGTGTGTGGCCAGCTTAAAAATTTAGTGTAAAATTTAAGGAAAAGTCCGAGGTTAAGCACTGTTCGGCCGCCGAAAGTTCGGCCAAATTGAAAAAAGTTCGGCGAACGAACAGTTAACTTATCAGCTAAACTACCGAGTTTTCCTTAAATCTGACACTCAAAATCGAATTAGACCGGCTTAACAAATATTTTATCAGTATGAAAGTTTCTCTCTAATGCTTTCAAATAACAGAAAATCGGCCAAATGTCACTTTTTGGCCGAACTGTTAGGTCGGATACTAGATATCATATTTTAGGTGCCTTGAATAGTTAAAATTTATAATCTCCCTAAGAAACGCGTTGGCTTTAATGTTATTTATTCCGTTAGGATGAGCCCCTTAGGGAATGTTATATTTCTAGTCCTCTGTTTAAAATTTAACCCAAACCGAATCTTCCCGAATTTTCAAAACTGAGACATACTTCAAAAGTTCTTTCGGTATACTTCCATTTAAATTCCCATAAATACAATAACTAACATACGTATTTTTCTTATAGGAAAGGCCTTAAATTCTGGCTACTTTTTAATATAAAAAACGGCTTTCTATAGGAAATGCTATAGATTCCGTATTCTATCAAAACGCATCAGATGCAGAGGATTTTTCCTTTAGAATAAACCTAAGATTTTGAGGACTTTTTAATACAGAAATATTTCAGACACAGCGAAATTTTTTCCGTAGGAAAAATACCTTAACAGCTTACACAGGGAGAATTTAGCCGTATTCGAACTAACATAAGCAAACGCCGCGATACGGGTCTTCTAATTTAGCATCTATCTTTACCCCTTACTCTCAGAATCGACCTAACTTTTGCAACTGAATTTGTGTGAAAGTGTAGTACAAATAAAGTGTGTACAAAATAATTTTATTCATTTTTGTTTATAACCTACGGGAAATTTTAACAAACTGTCACCGAACTGGCCCCTTTATATGAAATAGACTGGTCACTTTTACATGGCGTTGTCATAGGAGGGGGAAATTGACCCCTTGTGACATGTCACAAGACAAATCCTAGGACAGGTTACTGAGCTCTCATAAAAAACAAAGTTCAGGGACCTGTCCTGGGATTTGTCTTGTGACATGACACAAGGGCTCAATTTCCCCCTCCTATGACAACGCCATGTAAAAGTGACCAGTCTATTTCATGTAAGGGGCCAGTTCGGTGACAGTTTGTTAAAATTTCCCGTAGGGTATTTACTCACTATCCGTTGTATTAAACGAAAATTTTCTAATTTAATAGTAGTAAATTAACAAACATTTTTTATAGTGTAGTTATGTATATTTTGTTATGTTAGTTATTATGGTCAGTCAAGATATTGTATCTAGAGAATATCCTTCTACTACTCTTTTTTGGTTTTGGTTAAAGCTTTAACATTTTGACTTTTCATATGGCTTTTTATTGTCTAAAATAATATTAACGTCTATTTTTCACGTATGGTATTGAAGATAATTTATGAGCTTTTTACTGGCAGTAAATGTCTTTTTGTTAATGTTGTAGTTTGTTTTCAAAATAAAACTAATGTTGAAAAATTTACATATCGGACATTTTATATCAAAAGACATAAAAACGAACAATAGAGGTTATTCATTCAATTGCTAATATTTGTATATTATAAGACACCTCAAGTATCAGATGTCGATAGAAGCATTCAAGTGTTTAGGGTTTTAGCTCACTAAATATGATCTCCTTACTACCTATACCACCTACATATGTATATCCGACCGAAAGTGGACAGGAGCTTCAAAGTATATTTTGGGGTTTTTGAGCCATATCCAAAGGAGAGCGTCGGCGCTTAACAATGACAGTGGGGCATAAAATTTTATTTACTCTTTGGAGCATAGTCGTAATGTGGCTTATGTAACACTCTTCTATCGGTATTGCCATGGGAAGTGTTCTGCTGAGATAAGTGAACTTATCCCTAGAGCCCGGGCTTGCGTTCGTAGCTCCCGCTTATTCTAGTATCGTTATCTAGTATCGCACAACACATAACAAAAAGAACTAGTTTACCAGTCAGACTTGCCGTAAGTGGAATAAACTTCCAATAGAAGTCTTCCCTGATGCTTACAGTGTAGTGAAATTCAAGTTTAAGATTCACAAATACTAGTTATTCCTTTTTTTTGTGTGGACACAACGTGTGAAAAAACCACTAGTTAGGGGTACTGGCAACCAAAATTGGTTGTGGAAACTGAATTCAACTCAATTCTGTTAGATAAAATTAGTCAAATTTTTATGACAGTGTGGTAATCATTTTTTTGTGAGGCGCCTTGATATGAACACTAGGGTTATAACTTTTTAACATTTTTTGCTTAGTACAGTCGAATAGGACATAAAAAAATTTGAAGAAAAACGTTTTTACTTTTTCAATGGGGTAGAAATTTTTTTTCTAAGGCCCGTTAACTTATCTCAATTTATACCTTGGTTAAGATCTCTACTAGCCTTAACCACTGGTAAACATATTTTTTGAATAACTTATCTAAATGTTAACCAAGCATTTCTTCTAACCAATGCTAAAATTTAACCATAGAAATTTCTGTGGTTAAGAAACTTAACCAAGGCTATTTTAGAACAATTCACCCTACATAAGATATTTTAATGATTAATACAAAAAAATCTAAAGCGCAGCTTTAACCAAACTTTGACTAAGAATCGTTTATGATACATATAAGTATTTTCGATGTGCATTTCCCCACTTTACCAAAACTTACAAAAATTGCATCAGTACTTAAAATCGTGCACAAATTTTTGCTATTTAGGATTTAGGTTTCTGTGATAGCTTACAGAAATTGGAAAGAAATAGGAAAAATTTCTTTTTTTATTGGTTCAAGAAGCCAAAATCTGTCTTGAATAATTAAAACCAAAAATGGTGACCAATATTAGAACAATTTGACACGAATTATACACCTCTACAAAAGGAAAAGTCGCTGTCGGTAGAAGCTTGGTACATACTTTTAGTATTTCACTTGCTGATTCCAAATCTCTATTCCGAATTCTCTGTCACCTCTCAATTTTGAGAAAATCGTGATTAAAAACGCGAAAAATAGCCTTTTACGTATTTTAAAATACTATACAAAACGCATCCAAATAGCTTAAGACTTTTTGTTACGATGGTAGTAAATAATGAATTTTTTTCTCTAAAATACATAGGACAACATTTTTTTAATTTGTGTACCGTTATAGGAAAAAATTCTTTTGAAAACCACTCTCAGAAAAACAATTATTCTATCAATTTTGGGTAACTTACATTTAAGGATTTGGAATCAGCGTATCAAATTCAAAATGAATCATGTATCAAAGCTCAAGACTACTGAATGAAGTACAAGACTACTGAATTTAATTCTTAAATATAAAAAGGCGCATAGAAATCACTCTCGAATTTACGAAATGTGAACCAATCATGTTTTAAATATTTTAAAAGTATGTGAGGAATCCCTGGACAACCCACAGTTTTACTCGCAATTACAAAAAGATACAAAATCATGCACAGCGATTATTTTTCTACTCACTGATCACATAAATTGCCTTAATTTAATAATCTATCACAAAATTTCCACTATTTTTTTTTTTTTTAATTTTATGTTGTTTCGATTAGCACGGAATACTTATTAATAGTTCGAATAATCCACTTTTATTTTATAGACTTACCAAATGGATTTAATTAAATCACCTCCCAAGTAAAAAATTTTTGATATAGTCATATATTATCATATACAATTTTGTATTATTATATATTGGAACATATATACTAAGATATACTTATATAAAATTTTACGAAATTATATCCTAAATATATAACTATATCTTGTTAAATATAGCACAATATATAGCGCAACATATTACAATATCCAATTATATATAGACCTGTATATATTTACATATGCCTCATATAATTATGTATAATTGTATCGAATTATATACCATTACATCTAGTTGGATATGATTATATTATATTTCATACATTTGGATGAGGACAAAATCCGGATAAAATTGTATCAAACCATATCTTATTCCATCAAATTAGATCTAATTGTGTCAAATTAGATCTAATATGACCATAATACGATCTAATTTTATACAATTATATGTTCTCATTTTTCGGATGTAATTATATATAATATCAAAACTCATATAATTTTTTTTAGTAGGGCTCTCGTAGTATGCAAAAAGCCACAATCATTTTATAGCATTTAGCGACCGCGAGTCTTAAAAAAAACGACGTGGTCAAGTGTATTATTTTTTTTACGACCAGAAACACACAAAAAACCGCGAGAAAAACTTTTAATTTTCCCGTATTGAAAAAAAAAATTTTTGTTATTAATTTTTCTTTTTCTTTTTGTTTTTATTCTGACATTTCATACTAAGGTTAACTACCCAGAGTTAAAATATTGATAAGTTATTATGGTTAAATTTTCATAGGGATAAATATTTAGTATTGGTTAGTTACCCATGGTTAAAGTAAAGTTAACTTCTCGAGAAAAGTTAATGGGCCTAAATGATTTAACTAAACTTGAGTCCTAAATATATTCATATACATTGTCTAGTAAGTTGAAATTTAAATTTTAGTTCCTGCATTTTTTTAAGAAGTAGCACTGGGAAAATTCTTCCTATTAATTAGCGTGTTGCTTTCTTTGGAAAGGGGATAGAGAAAATGTGAAAGGTGGCGTAATAAGAGTTGCTTCAAATCTGGCAACACTGTTATTGTGCGAGATGTTGAATCTTAGAACAGTTGTTGCGCGCTATCTGATGAAGAATTGGCGAACTTTGTTGAAGCTTTTTAGTTCATAGCCCTGTTATATTATTTTACTTCGGTAGGGTTAAGTGCTATGGGAACACCGAAGGAGGACACTGAATGGAAAACCTCATACATATTATTATTTTTCATAAATTGATGTTGCCTTGAATGGGGATCGAACATGCAACCTTATGTGTAACAGTCCAAAGCGCTAACCATTACCCCACAGCGTCCGGTGCACTGCCCCGATATTGATAATTTTTAATCCAAAACTTCCTTCATACTACAATTTTCAAATTCAAATATCTCTTTTTTAAGAGCTAACTTAGAAAAGCGTATTCGAATTAGGTTTAAACACCGGGTGCTTCCCTACACGCAGAGAAAAGATATGGTTGCAATATGATCACGGCTACAAAACTATGATCCCCACTGCCATACATTGTTGTTGCAATCATATTATTAATGTATTAATCATACTTTACAAGTTATATCGTCGTCTTTAATCATTTTATAGTTAAAATCTCCTTTTTTCGCTTATCATATTTTTCTCTACGCTACGATCATATATTATCCGGACAACCATATTCCTCTCTTCGAATTACAATCATGTTATTATTTGTACTGAGATATATCATGTTCACAATCATTGGTATGGTTTCAACAACTATAAGATGGTCAGTTTATCATTTTATGAGCGTCATTGACAACTATAAGATGGTCAGTTTATCTTTTTATGAGCGTCATTGACAGTTAGCGTCATTCTTGTTTCAGATTTTGAGAAAAAAAGTTATAAGACGCAATCAAAGAAAATAATACATAACAAACAAAACAAAAAATAGAAAATAACTTACTTATATTCATTTTAATAGTGACATTGTTTGTAGAAGAAAGAATTCGGTTTAACCAAAAACCTTCAAATTAGATTTTACGTTAAAGTGCTCAGTGTTATAAAATAAGTAAAAAGTGATAAAAAAAGTGTTTTTTTTTTAATTTTTGTACTCAAGTAGAACAATTATTGTCCATAATAAGGAGCGTCCATAATAAGGAGTGTTACAGCTTATAGTTTTGAACGAAAACCAAATTGAAGAAATGTACAAAATTGAAGAAAATGTAAAGAGTGCACAAAATAATCATAATATGTTCCTAGTGATCATAATATGATTCTAAGTGATCACAAAATCTTCGACAGGACAATAATATGATCACTGGGAAAATGTTATGATCAGCTAGAAAATATTATGATCATAAGGAAAATATTATGATGATTTTCGGATGTATCGTGAAATTTTAATCCAGCTTCAGCAAAATACTGGGAGAATGGTATAGGGATTATAGGGCAATAATATGATAATATGCAGGGCTATAATATGATAATATTGGGAGAATTTTACAATGATCGTGTGATAATTTATTGATCATATTATGATAAAAATGAGGTAAGAGTATGATTGTGCCAACTATGTAATAACATGATTGTTGCAATCATAAACCCAAAAATATAGGATGCTCTTAGAATATGATTATCCCAACCATGTTTTTTCTTTGCGTGTAGTCGGAATCTTCTACTAGCACAGTGTTATGAAACAGATTTGGGCCCAAGTCCATTTCAACTCATTAAAATTTCGGAACCAAGCTGTGTTCGATTTTCATCCTGTCTATTTTTTAAAAAACATTGAATGATACCAAATGTTACAGTTTTTCCTTAATCCCTTGGTTTTAATGGTGGCAATTATAAACTTGTCTTGTTTTATTTCAGTTTTACAACTCGATAAGTATTTGAAAAGGCATGAGATGCTGGAATATTTTCAAATTCGGTAGTTTTTTTTTTAATACTTCATTAATTAATCATTAATAAATTTCAAATAAATTTTAAGTTAATTTGTCATCAAAAATATTTATAAGAACTATAAAAAATCTACCACTTTAAAAGATCATTTAGATCAGAAATACAACAAGAAAATGTTAAATAACAAAAACAGAAGCAGCAGCAGTAATAGCAACAACAATAACAAAAACTACAAAAAATAAATATTATAAATAATGAACACTATTAAGTAAGTGACAGATGAGTTGCTCGTGATTGATCACAACAATAAGCATAAACCACTTTTGTTATCTGTTTACTTACTACTCTACTAAGCCATACATACAGGCAGGCAACCAGGCTTCAAATCGCTGGCTTCAGTATGGTTGACTGAATGAATGACTGACGGACTTAACTGATTTAGGCTTCGGCTGCTGTTATTATTACTGTTGCTGCTGCTGCTGCCGGGCAAATGTTAAATGTACTACGTAACTGCAATAGCAACTAACCAACAAGAAAAAAATCAGCTACAGTTGTACAATGATTTTTTTTTTATTTTTTTGTTGGTTTATTTGTATTTTCTTTGATTTTATACTGTTAAACCGCACATAAAAGGCGACATCTTGACGACAATCATAAGACATACATACATCAAAATTATAGAAATTATAAGGGAGACATTAATTCGATTATCCACGGCGAAGAAGGACATATCGCACGCTAAATACAAGAGTGACACAACTCAAAATTGTTAAATTTCCAGGAGAGGCAGAAAGCTGTTTATGTGAAAATTATTGTAATATTTAAAAAAAAGTTTAGTTCCATTATGAAAAAAGTCCATTTGGAAGAAGTTTTCGCTATAGTTTTTTATTTAATTTTATATTATGTTTCCGGAAAAAAATTAAAATTTTAAGTTATGACCCTTTAACTGAAAACTGAAAGAGACATACAAAATAATACAGTCGATTTAACTCACTTTTTTCAATTAAAGAAGCACAATGCAAAATAATTTATCACTTTTCACAGTAATAGCGGAAGAACTCAAAATAACACTCTTTTTGCGTAACAAAAGTAATCACTTGTTCTTGAGTAATTAACATAAAAACACACATAACGGGATTTTTCCACTTAAAGAATATAGTGATGATAATTAAATTTTTGAAGTAGCTAGAGATGTGTGCTGTGAATTCACTTATGGAAAAAAGTAAATTTTGGAAAATTTTGAGTTGTGTCCCTTTTGTATTTAGGGTGCGATATGTTTGTCATTACTCCTTGAAATTTTATTATTGTTGAGTTTTTCAGAAAAAAACAATATATAATTTTCCGCAAAAGTTTAGAAATGTATATAAATGGTCACCGAAATAAATTTTTTACCACAGTCAACAAGGACATTCACAGTGGTTTACAATTTATGATATAATTTCTAATTTAAACCCAAAAATATCGTTAGGCCTGAGAAATAATGGGGTTGTAATAATTTTTTATAAATTCAAGGATTGGAGGAAGTTATTACCTCACCCCAATATTTGGTCCTCCCAACCGGATGTTTGGTAAAACTTTTCACAAAAATTATTAGCCTCAATCACTGTAAGATCCTCTTCGACCTCTACAAGCTCCCAAAACTCTTTTATTTAATCGCAAAGAAGAAAATTATCTGAAACGGTAGAAACGGTAGTGACAAGTATGAACCATATTGTGATTCCCTAGCCTTCAAGTTCCCAAATATATTTTGTCACACTTTATCAGTAGCGGCAGACTAATAGAAATGTGGGTCCGCTGGTGTCAAAGTTTTAAGTTCCTCATAGTTTTGAAGTGTAATAGGACGGGAGGGCAAACATTGGCTATTTCTTGATTTCACAGTATCATAGCACTTTCCTCTATAACAAGCGACGACCGTTCTACCAAAACCTAATATTTGACGATAATGTGTCTTGAGGGGTATCGCAAGATTTTGCTGAATAAAACTTCGTTCTTATGCTGCATTAGACTTGGGCATTCTAGTTCATTTTGGTGACAGCTCTTTCTAGTTCAATTTGTTGTAAAGATCTAGCTCGCTCTTCTAGTTCAATCGCTCTTTGACAATTTCATTCAATAGTTCATAAAACAATTTTTCCGATCGTTTGTTTGGCAATTGTGCTAGATACCTATTCATAAAATTCAGACAAATTAAGAATTTTAAGAAAAAAAGAAAAATGTTTAGTGTAAAACACGTTTTTTAATTAATTAAAAAGTAATAAATTTACCCGACCAAAGGTGATAAAATGAGCGATTGAATTAAAAGAGCGATTAGAAGTGAACTAGGTCTTTCGATCAATTGAGTGACTAGTTCAATTGAACTAGTTCCTTCACGAATGACACAAGTCTATGCTGCATCTAACAGAGCTCGAACAGTAAATAATTTTCCGGAATGTTTTATATGAATCAGCACTATAGGTAACACTGTAGTTCCATTCCGCCGAACAAAATAAGCTTGAATATAATCTTAAAGATCATCTCCAGAAGTAGATAAACGTTCGACTTGAATATTTAAAGTATGGGTTTCGTTTTGAGTACCTGACGTTAAAACCGTCTCTTTATCTTGGGTATTTGAATGTGAGTGTCCCTTTGGCACACTATCCCTTTTTGATTTTTATGAAACAGGAAACATTGTCATGCTTTTTGTGACATAAAATACACGAACTTTGATTTACAGAAATTTTACAATTTTCGCCAGATTTGTGAAAAAGGTTTTTTGGAACTAATATGGCAGCGTAGAGAAAACAAAAAATAGTTGGTTGAAGGACCTTTTCCACAAACAAAAAAAAATTGATTTTATAAAACAAAAACTTTTTTTATATTTAGTAGGTTTGAGGTTAAGAAGAAAATGTTTATTTTCTTCAAAAGTTATAAACTGGTGAAATCAAAAAATGTGATAAGTTTTTTGGCTAAATTTGTGAGAAGCAAAAAGTGTTAATATTTCGGTTTTTTCTTAACGGCATCAGTGTAGTCATTATAAACCTAATTGCAAAAAATCTCTTCTACAAGTTGTCGCAATAACTTTTTTTGCACAATTTTAATTTTTTTTTGTGGTAACGGAGTTTACATTTCCGCAAGCAAAAGATATAACAAAAAAAATTGCGTACGAATTTTCTTTAATTCATTAGTTTTTCGTATTTGGGTTTTCAACATGCTTTCCAATAATATACAATTTGTGTTTATCAAAATGGCGGTTTCGCGAATAAAAATAAAATTCATTTTTGAAAAAAATTTTTATTTTTTTTTTAAATTTTGTATTTTTGGTCCTTTTAAATGCTTTTCAAAAATATAAAATTTATTAAAATCCACTCAGCGGTTGCGAAGTCATAAAACATAACATTCGCGATCAAAAAATTCTTACATTGTAGGAAACAAATTTAATATGTCAAACTAATGTCAGTAATGGCTCGAAATATCGATTCCAAACCAATGAAATGCAAAATCAATCGGTTTTCGCTCCAGCGAACTTTTTTTGATTTGACGCAAAATTATCGGTTGAATCATCTTTTGATGCATAAATATTATTTGAATCACGTCTGTTCATGGTTATTTTAAAATATTTTAAACATTTACCTACATTTTTTTGAATGCAATCTGATGCAAACAATTTTGGTTACGGAGTTTACATTTGGTTACTTTTTTTGTTTTCTTTCAGAAACGCTTTATTAGAATTTTCTTTCCGAAACAAAATCGTATGATGCCTACAAGGTGAATCCAAATATGCCATTTTTTTTTTTACTCGTTAAATGGTTTGCTTTAAAAATTAGGAACGGAGTTTACAACATTTTTTCAAATCCTATTAAAGACATCCTTTTTCATTTCGAGAATGTTACATACTGCAGAAAAACTTCAAGTCTATTATTCCAGATGATTACTTACAGTCCAACGATCATTTGAGTATAAATAACATTATACTTTTCCCAATACAATTAATAAATAACTCCAAAATTCTGTTGTATGCATTTTTATCAAAAATTATGACGAAAAATCGTTGCCAAGTTGAAGTCGAGTTAGCAGAGATATACGAAAAAGTTTGTAAAATGTATTAAGTTTTGTTAAAAACGTCACTTTTCCTCTTTATAAAAATTCTTACAGTTAGTGTTTAGATTCATTAGTTATTAAAATATAAGCTATTAAAGTTAAAAAACCTTATGAGTTACTGGTTACGGAGTTTACATTTGGCCTATAAAATTGGTCACAAATTTTATGTATTGACCAAAAATTGGTCAGCTTGTTATAAATTTTGTAAAACACGTGACAATTCGAAATATATAACTCAAATTTTATCCATGCATTAGAAATTAGCTGGTTACATGGTTTTTATCACATTTTTTGATATCACCCAAACACATTAAATTTGCAAATCAGACTAGATCCAGTTTCTGCCTTTTCTATGGACATGCTTCATCAGTGATTTTCCATTAAATTGTATTATCGTTTATATTTTTATTGTCAGATTGTCTCTATATGAATACTTTCAGAAGTGATCAAACAGACATATACAAACATTCTACTTTAGATTTCCTGTTTATCTTCTTATTTCCTCCGTGTCACCTTTTCGCAAATGTTTTTTAATTTAAAAAAAATCAAATAAAAATTTTTTATTTTGCTTTCAGCCGGATTTGAACTCGGAACCTTCCGATCACAAATTTTTTTTAACGAAGCGTCATCATTTTTATAAAATAATTGTTCTACCAGTAAATTGATTTTTGTACCGCTGGCAATTTCTGACTAGGTAGCACTGGATAACAACGTTGGCATAGCACTCTGAACCCATTATTTGCCAGTGGTCTTGTTTATTTCCCCTCGAAGTTGTTGTAAAACAAATATTGACAAACGTGGACACCGTAGAATATTCCTTCGAAAATACAATCATTAAAATTAAACGTCACCCTTACGTTCACATCATATGAATTGAACAATATAAACGTAACACTACTTGAGTGTTTGGCAGTAAGTATCGCCAGTAGTTTTTAAGTGTTAGGGCTAATATCATAACATGGTTGTATGTATGAGTGTTAGGAGTAAAAGACAGTAGTAGCATTTTTTATTTTTGTCAAATCAAAAATTGTTATTGAAAACGAAATAAAATTAACCAAAAGAGTATGCGATAAAATGATTGACTGTTTTGGTAGCTGTAGCTGGCTGATCATTATGGTTATTCATGATCTTTGATGTTTAAGAGGGTTACTGTTTTAACCTTTTCCAGTATTTTTTTTTGTTTCAATTGTTTTTTTTTTTTTTTTTTGTTAATTTTGTCAATGATAATTCTAACAGATGACTGATTAATCCAAATTTCACGCATTAAAATGTCATTTACGTAAAGGTATTACTTTAATTGATTTTTATAACTTTTTAAGAGAGTTTGTTAATTTTATGAAAACGAAAGTAACATTATAAAATATTTATTTTGGTCTTTAATAGCAGTAATACATAAAGCAGCTAATTACAATTGATTAAAACAACATCTGGGTACAAAATATCTGAAATGAAAATAGAGACAAAAAATCAAAAACTTCTTTAATTAGGAATAACGTCCTGAAAACGTCGCACAGTGCTTTGTCCTATAGGCAAAATTAAAGAAAAAAAATGTGTGCATAACGTTATTGAATTATACATATTTGAAGAGGTGACATAATACCCTAAATAAATATGAAAGAGGAATTCACTATCTCCTCTTTTTGTTAACAACAGAGGGCGCTAAAGTCAAAAATATTTTGAGCTAAAATAGTTAAACCAAAATCTAATTTTAACTGCTTTACAAAAAAAAATTGGAAAAAAATTCATTTTAAAGATAATTCTTTGAAACACCGTGGTTTTGTTACTTACTATATTCGCAATTAGCAAAAATTATTTTAAGTGAAAATTTTTTATAGAATAATATTTGGTGGCATCGAAAACTTTAGACATTTTTTGACTGGAAATCCCAAAGTTGCTTAAATTTGGTAGAGTAAAACAAAAAAAAATGGAAGAACGGGTAATTTTTTATTTATGATTTTAGGACATCTTGGTGCTCTTTAATAGAATTTGAAAAAAAAATTGTTTTATTTTTAACCGCAAATTTCAAAATTTTATACATTTTTCACACCCTTTTACCTGTGTTTTAACAATGTTTAAAAAAAAGAACTTGACAATTAAAACACAAGCTTCTTTTTTATATGGTGTACAAATAAAAAAAAATCAATACAATTAAAAAAAAAATGTTTAAGTAAAAACACTTTTTTTTTTGAGGAAAACCTAAAATTTTATACAGTTTAGTGAAATTTAAAATTTTTAATTTCACAATTTTCTTGAGCGTAAGGTTTGTTTTTTATATATAAAAAAGTTTTTTATTTTCGATATTTCGCCACTCCATTGTGTAGCATCTTCAGGAAATAACAAATTAACAAATTATGTACAATTTGTAAGTTTGAAAAAGTTTGGAAAATATTTGTCAAATATAAATTCCCTGTATGTATACATTTATACCAGCAAACAAAATTTTTTTTATAAAAGTATAGCAAACAAAAATAATAGTAATTAACAATAAAAAATGTATTAATATAATATTTATGTGTTGTAAATTAATGTAATGTGTGCTATTTTTTTGTATTAAATATCTGTAATTCTGAGCTACATTTTCAATATCTGCCTTAAAGTTAAAGAAATTTAAAATTGATATAAAAACCGTTTTTTATATCAATTTTAAATTTCTTTAATTTTAAATTTATTGATATAATTTTCTGTAAAAAAAAATTAAGATTTTGAACCGCAAATTTGAAATTTTTATTTTTTTCTGCATATCCCAATTTTTCAAATTTATGTAGATATATGTATATGTGTGTATGTAGATTTATCGATTTTCATTTCATTTTCATTCATTACAACTAGTTTTCATCTAGTTGGTTCAAAATTGAAGAATTACTTTTTTTTATAAAATTTTAACCCGTGCTGAATCGCGGCCGAAAATTACCCATTTTTGAAAAAGAAAATAGCATATCCATTAAAAATTCACAAAATTCGAAATTTTTGCAAACACTAATTTTTTTTTATTTAACTTGTTTATTAAATATACGTACTTAAAATTATTAAGATACGGAATTTTGGTTTCGAAATGCAAAACGGCGTTTTTTATTTGTTTTAAATTTTTTTTAAAATACATAATTTTGAAATGTCAAAATCTATTTTTGTAATATAATAGTTATTATTAAAAAAATATTATAAATTGAAAAAAATGATAATTCGGGTTTTGTGTGGGGAGCGACTCCTTTCCAAGACATTTTATGAAATTTATATAAACTATTGTAAGTTTTTTAGTGCATTTTGTTCTTAAATGTGGCCAAAATATAGTTTTTTAGAAAAATAATGTAAGGGAGGTAGTCATGTCCTTGCACCGGATGAAACAAAATTAACCGCTGAGTTAAAGGACATAATTTGACAGGCAGTTACCAATTTTCGCTTTATTATTCTGTTTATAATTGTAGCTAAAATTTAAAAAATTTAAGTTTAAGGATGTATGAGAGGTAGTCATGTCCTAGCACCGATTTTGCTGAAACTTCGAATTTTTTCATAATTTACATGTTCTGAACCACCACACCGAATTTCATTCTTCTGCGATAACTACTCTAATTTTGCCGATTTGCTATATGGGGACGAAGCACTGTGCGTCGTCCCCTGTCGATTTCCTTAGGCAAGAATGAAATCTGGATAATTGCAGGCCTTCAACAGATCATTTTTCAAAATTTATAAAAGAAGTTTTGGGATTTTAGCACATTTAATTCCTTTAATGGAATTAATGTGTTTCTCGATAAAAAATAAATTACAAAAAAACTAATATGCAAGTGCTTGTGCAAATTAAAATGTTCTGACGCTTTAGAAAACACTATTTTCTATTGTTGTTTATACATTAATGGATGTCACTACATTGCTAGATCTCCCAAAACAACAGAGTAGTATATTGGAAGATGACAAAGCAAATTGTGGTAAATATTTATAGAAATTCTAAAAACGTCGTCCCTAGATCTTAACATGGACCGATTTTAATAATAATCAATAGGATTCGTCTTTGGGCCAACATAAGTCGATGCACAGAATTTTATTTAGTATCAGCATTTTCAATTACTAATTTGTGAAAAAGAAACTTTTGGAAAACAATGGAATCTTGTTTTAAAAAAGCTATGCAACGTTTTGTGTCTGTAATACGAAATAAATGTTGTCGTAATCTAAAATTTTTCAATAATACAAAAATTCCTTCAAATTTAAATTTTATTTGAAATAAATTTCCTTGACAATCCAGTCCAATTACATTTCTCAAACTCTTTTAACTAACAGATTCCTTAAATTTAATTGAAAAAGAACGCCCTTTAAAAGTGTAACACACATTTTTTTAACAACTTCTTCCACCTTTAATTAAAATAATTTTTCTTGGTCAAAATATCTTTGAGAAATATGTCAGATTTTAATATGCATCGGTTTGTCAAATTCGAGTATTTTATAAGTTTATTATGGAGAATCAAAGACAAGTGCACAAAAAAAATTATTAAAACTATTCCAAACAATACATGGTGAAAATTTCAATAGAAGTACACGTGACCAGGCAATGTGTTTCCAAAGTGGTCAAAAAGTTCAGAAAGGACTCGATAATTGACATTTACTTTGAGGAATTTACATCATACGTGAAAGCAGACAGACGTGTTTTTGTGTTTTTGGGGTGCCAAAAAAATAACTTCGCAATAACTTCCTCTAATCGTGTGATAAAAAAATAATTTTTCATTATTAAATTAGACATATTACACTAGGCTTTCGAATAATAATAAGTTGATTTTAATAAATGCTTAAAAAGTGTAAAAAAATATTAATTTTATGTTAGTGGTTGACACTGGGGTACAATCACCAGTTGACCGATGGAGCCACAAAGAGTTAGTGCATCACGGTCTAAAATGATCTATAAGACTTTTCTATATACTTAAAATATGTTTAATAGTAAATTAGGACAATCGTATTCATTTTTAAATTTATATTAATATTTTAGAATTTTGTAATTTTGAAGAGTCATTTTGTTATAGTTTTAAATAATTTTTTTTAATATAGTGGAGATTTATTGATTAAAAAGAATCACATATCTTAAATATCTTATTCCAAATTGACTTTGCTGTATTAACATTTTTTCCCTGAAAATGTGGCTAGCTCTTTTGGCGATTGTCCCTCAAGTTTGGGACGGTTACGCCGATTTGAGTTACTTTGAAAATCATTTAAAAAAATAATAGAAAATATACAAATAACACAGTACAACAGCCAATCTGGGGGGTGAGAAATTCCAAGTCAGGGTGATGGTACTAGGTCAGTATAGTAAAACCCTCAAAGGGTTTGGCGTTCGTATGTGTCATTTTTTTTTATGACCTTTTAAATTTTTTCCTTATCTTGATGTTTTTTCGCTTAGTTGTAACTCGAGAACCACTTGTCCGATTTTGATGAAACAAATTTAGAAAAATTTAGAATTACAATTTCTTTAATCCGTTCATATAACATTTTTCTTTATAATCAACAGTTTTGCCGGTAAAAATAAATTTGTGGAGAAAAAAAAATATTTTTTTGCCTAAAAATTAAAATTTTTTTTTTAAATTCATAAAAAAATTTAATTTTTAGGCAAAAAAATATTTTTTTTTAATTTCAAAAAATTAAAATTTTTTTTTTTAAATTCATAAAAAAATTTAATTTTTAGGCAAAAAATATTTTTTTTTCTCCACAAATTTATTTTTACCGGCAAAACTGTTGATTATAAAGAAAAATGTTATATGAACGGATTAAAGAAATTGTAATTCTAAATTTTTCTAAATTTGTTTCATCAAAATCGGACAAGTGGTTCTCGAGTTACAACTAAGCGAAAAAACATCAAGATAAGGAAAAAATTTAAAAAGTCATAAAAAAAATGACACATACGAACGCCAAACCCTTTGAGGGTTTTACTATACTGACCTAGTACCATCACCCTGACTTGGAATTTCTCACCCCCCAGACAATAATCCCAAAAATGTTCCATAGTGTAATTAGAACAGGAAGCATAAAAATTATAGGTAAGATATGTAGATCTTCAATTTGAAACTAATTTTTGAAAACTAATTGCTGGTTAAGAAATGACTGTGCTTTGAAAAAAAAGTAGCGTAGGATCCCCCTTTACCCTACATTTTATTTCCGATAGTTATACTCGTGTTAAACCTTCTACTTTATACCAAAATAATTTATTCTATTGTCATTAAATCGGATGTCAACTTAAACCGTTACCATTTACCTAAAAACTTTTGTAGAACATTTGTAAAATCATTTAAGCATTAACATGATTATTTGGAGTAAATTTCCCTTTTCAAATTGACCATTGAATGATTAAAAAAATTTAGTTTTTCCAATTTCAAGCTTCACTAATTTATCGATGAATTACAAAAAATAAAAAAAACTACAATGAACAAATATGAAAAAAGTATGTTAAAAGCTAAAACTAATACGCAACCGGAAATTTTAACAAAAAGAGAAAAACTATAATGTTCACTAATTTTCCCCGTACACTTACGAGTTACATTGCATAAATTTAAAAGGTTTTTTTAGTGCATAGGAAAATTCATTGATTATCATGTTAAAGTTTGAGTAAGAAGTCACCCAGTTAGACATACAGAATAGATAGATTTGATCGTCACTAATGTAAATAGACATTTTACAATATCTGTGTAGTCTTACATTCTATTTAATTTAGTTTATAGAGCAAATAGAAATGCGTAAAATTTGTTCATTATCATCCCCATCATTATTGTCTTCAATGTAGGTTAACATTTTTATAAGCGATCTTTTATGAATGGCAAAAGTCATTCTATAGAAGTTTAACTATGCATGTAAGAATATTAGAATGGCATTTGTTATGGGGGATGTATAATAATTTTCGGCATCAGTAGCATAAATACCTAGTACCAGCTTCTACACACAAAAAAATTGTTTGCCTAAATTGTCTTATTAAAGATTTGTTCAAAATAAAATTTGTTTTTAAAACAATATTTAATGGAATCAGTTAAATATTTGAATTGTGTAATTGTTTCAAATAATCGTACACGATTTTTAGTAATTAATAGTAGCATTTGCGTGATTGGTGCAAAATCTATTAAAATATTATTAATATTATCAATTTCGTAATTAAAACCCGTTCTTAAATTTTTGTGTATAAGTCGATTTAATGATATCCGCATGTCTATGTCTCCATGTAAACGTTGGAATAAAAATACAGGTAATATAAAAAGATATTTAGCTAAAGCAACTAAAAATTTGATAAAATAATTTTTGCAGAAAAAGTTGCTGAACTCAGCAGATTATTTTTGCTAACTATTAGTAAGATTAGAACAGAAAAAATAAAACAGTTAAATATACAAAATTTTAGTTAGATTTCAGTAAATTTATGTTAACTCAAAACAACAATTTATCTTGCTAAAATCAGCAAAAAATTTGGCGGAATATGATCGGAATAAAAACATAAAACAAAATTATAAGTTTTCAAAATTTTTGAGATTTTTTTAATCCGATTTTTTTATTATTTTCAATTAACAACAATTTAGCGAAAATATAGCTATTAGTTATATTAATAGTTATATTTTCGTTAAATTTACTTCTAAATAATCGATTTCACTATTAATCCCATAACATTGAAAAAATGTTCACTAAGTAAAACAACTGCAATTGTAGTTAAAACAACTACAACCGCATTACTACACAAATAAATGTCATATGGTTACTACAGAACTTTCCGAGTGTTTTTAACGAGTATTCAATTATTATTTCTTTCCAATAGCACATTTGTATGGCAAATTAATTTTAGTTCAAATTTACATAATGTAATAATGTCTATTTAATTTAACCGAGGGCATGTCAGATCTTTTTTCGATATTCGTTATTCCATAGAACCTTTTTCACCAAAATTTCACATATTTAAAATAATGGGTGTCAAAAATTGTATTTTTGTTTTTGAGTGCTTTAAATTTTAAACGTAAGATTGGATCGCTAAAAAATACCTTATTATTTTCTCTTATTTTTTCTGCTCTCTCTCATATCTGAATTTCATTAAAATCAGAGAGAACCAATTGGCATACCTTCCTTGTTAGTGTTACTTACATGATGCCTTCCATACCAACTGCCTGCTGCGGGAGAAAGTATGTATATCGTATCCATAACAAAATTACTTAATTTGTTGTGGTATATGATACGAATAGAAAATGGAACAACTTTTGGAATTTTTCCAAAAAGCGGAGTAGGCGTTGTTAAATATTGACAAATTTAGAATTTTTTTAATTAACAAACTATTTATTTAGTGTGTTTTTTAATCACCTGGATTTAGAATTTTTCATACAAAAAATGGATTTATTAAATCCAAAAAAAAAAGCTGGATTTAATAAATCCACAATAAAAGCACAAATATATGAACAGCCTATTAATTTAATGTCAGAAAAAAATACGAATGAAAATTAAAAGAGAAACAAAAAAATTGAAAAACTAACAAATAAAAGGTTTTTCTTAAATTGTTTTTATGAAATATGTTTAGAAAAAAAACTACACCTCACCAAATACATATTTTTCATCTTGGACATGGAGAAATAGCTCAAATAGAAATGGCAATTTTTCACTCTACAGTAAGTAATTTAATTAAATCCAATTAGTGAATATTAAATATTGCAATGGAATTTTTCAATTGTGTAAAAATATAAAATGAAGTATAAAACTGAAAAGGCAGACTGTTTATCGCTGTTTTATGTAAAATATAATTATAAATTAAAAGTTAAAGTAGAATCCTTCATCATCGGTATTAAAAATTAGGGTGAAAGCAGTGTCGGACAGAAAATTTTTTTAAAATAGGAAAAATCTGTTGAGCACTTTTAGAAATACTTTTTGGATTTATTAAATCCAAGTGTGTAAATAGGGTATTGTATGGGCACATACAAAAATATGAATTTCTTAAAAATTCGGAACTAGTTCTGAATATTTACGCGTAATAAATATAACGTTGCTTGGGTATTCGAGTATTAATAAATAATATTTAACTGTTTTCAACCAATCATGCAAAAGATAAAAAACAAACAATTTAGAATTTATTTTAAATTACAACTGATACAGAAAAAAGGGTTATAATAATAAAAATATGTATTTATTAAAATCTGGACATATTTCGCCGCTTTTTCAAAATGCGATGGTGGTTTTGACAATTTTTTTAAAAATGTTTGACGATTTTGTGTCCAATTAATCTGGCAACATTTGCCATATTATGTATGCTTCTTGCATATGTATGTACTTAGTGCAATATGCCGATGTTACAGTGTTGCCACCAGTAAAACAATAAAATACACAGCTCTAGGTCAAAAATTATCCAAAACCGTATAAAATTACACAAAAAATTAATATTCCTTTATTAGTTTCAAATAAAGTGGTCCAGAATCGGAAGCAGACTAGTTTTGTGAAGTAATTGCTTAAAATCCCTGTATTTCGCCCTATTAGTAATATCTAATTTTTATTCATATGAGCCAATGGCTCATACAACTAGATATTACTAATAGGGGGAAATACAAGGTTTTTTAAGCAGTTACTTCACAAATCTAGTCTGCTGGGGAGTAGACTAGAAATTTAATTTTTTAATTTTCGTTTACATTTCATGCTATTCTACCAGCCAATTGGTAAATTTGGAGTTAAAAGCCATTCCTAAGCCCAAAGTAATTACTTCGAAGTAATTGCTAAGTTTTATTCATATGACCCATTGGCTCATATGAATAAAAAATAGATATTACTAATAGGGGGAAATACAGGGTTTTTTGAGCAATTACTTCACAAATCTAGTCTGCTTGGAAGTAGACTAGAAATTTAATTTTTTAATTTTCGTTTACATTTCATGCTATTCTACCAGCCAATTGGTAAATTTGGAGTTAAAAGCCATTCCTAAGCCCAAAGTAATTACTTAGAAGTAATTGCTAAGTTTTATTCATATGACCCATTGGCTCATATGAATAAAAAATAGATATTACTAATAGGGGGAAATACAGGGTTTTTTAAGCAATTACTTGACAAATCTAGTCTGCTTGGGAGTAGACTAGAAATTAAATTTTTTTATTTTCGTTTACATTTCATGCTATTCTACCAGCCAATTGGTAAATTTGGAGTTAAAAGCCATTCCTAAGCCCAAAGTAATTACTTCGAAGTATTTGCTAAGTTTTATTCATATGACCCATTGTCTCAAAAAATTAACAAAATACGGGGTTTATATACAAATAAAATATTAATCAACATTTTTGAATGCCTCTAACTAAATTGGGTTGCGTGTTGAAAAAATTTACAAAAATAATACATTAGAGATTGGAAATATGTGGTAGATGTTACACAAAGAAACTCATTTTACCTGCTGCCGGACTTAAAAGCATAGAATTTATTATATTTTTCAGTAAAATGTGAAATTACACAAAAACTACACAAAAATGTCATTATTCAAAAATTATCCAAGGAATGTGTAAACAGTCCCGTTTTTGAATAATTATTCAAAAAGTGGCAACACTGCGATGTTATTTAATTCAACAATTTCCATACAATTTTTAGCCGTTTCGTTCTTTTATCAATTTTCTATTTATTTAAAAGTCACATTATTCAATGGGAAAGTAAAACAATAGTTGTTTTTAGAAAAGTTTTTTATTCTATATTTGGTGTAATGAAAAAACAACAATTTTATGCTCTATTTAAATACAACATTTACGAATGATTAAGCGAGGGTGGTTGGTATTTGAGTTTTCTTTTGTTTTTAAAATATTTTGTATTCGTATTGAATTACATAGTAAAAGTAAACACAAAAGGGTTAAAATAAACACGAATACCTGTAAATTATATTCAATCCATATGTATATATGATAATGGTATCTTCAATAAATATTTAATTATGCTAATTTTTGGAAAAGTCAATGATTATTTTTAAGAAAGCATTTTGCACAGAATATGAGGGATATATTTAGATTGTTAAAGAACCAAAGTCTTTTTTAAAGAAACTTGGGTGGCCAGAATAACCTTCCCAGCTAAATTTGATATTACCCGGTAATGACTTTGGTATGAGGTAATAAAGCGAGGTAACCTCTTACTTTTCTAATATAAAAAATATTTTTTTAAAAAGGGCATGTGCATCGAGGTAAATTCACAGATTTTTAACAAAAAATTTAATTTGTAAAATGTTATAGAAAAACGAATTATTTATACGAATAAAATATCCAAACGTATAAATTGGGTAATACAAGGGTAAGGTGTAAAGGTCCAAAGTAATGCAAGGGTAAGCGGTTTTATATATTACCAGGTAATATGCATAGTAATACCCACATATTATCAAGGTTTTGCCGGGTTAAAGCAGGTTATGGAACTTAGACAAATTTTAGTTTTTACCAAGGATATGCAGGGCGGCCATTTTAATTAATCTAATATATTTCTACATAAGATTTTAAAATTTTCACAAAATTCCGGTTAGTATTTTTGTTGGACTCTAAACTTTATTTTACAAATAATAGTTCGCTTTAAGAACAAATTCAAAAGTAAGATGTTTTACAACCAGGGTAATATTTTACATATTTAATTTTTTATGATGTTCAACTCCAACTCAATATTTTATGAATTTTATATTAGTTTCTTAACAAAAACTCCTAAAACTAAACTCTATATTATAATGACATTTTTCTTTTTCATACACTCTTTTATACAATATTGTAAGCTTCTGTTCCTTATGTATTACCTGGTCGGTGTCTCTTATATTACAATGAAAAATCCTTTAATTTACTATCCAAAACTCATAAATACTTTGTATTAATAGGGACCATAAAAAAACCTCATGCACGCTCGTATAGTTAACAACCAACTACTACTATTATCATAGTATTACTATTTGTTTAGACACCTAAGATGACTGCGTGTGTCCGTCTGTCATTGAGGCTATGCATCTGTAACAATGTGTGTCTGCATAACACGAAAGGTGTCAAATATAATGTCGACTTTTTACCAGTTTCCTCTTGGTTAAATTTAATGTGAGAACTTTGTCCGATAATGTTTTGTGTTTGTGTTATGCAGTTATATATAAAAAGTCGTAAATTTTTATAAAAAGTTAAACTCTAGAGCACATGTCCATTTGAATTTGGTTTTCCTTTTAAGAAAATTAATAGACAAGCATTTTTATTAGAATTTTATTGCCATATTTTATGGACATAAAAATTTTATGAGAAAATTTTAAAACTATAAAATTATGAAAAAAAAAATTAATTACTAGAATTATTATCAGTCTTATCAGTGATCAGTCTTAAAGAAAATGCAAGATATTTTTGCCAAAGATATAAGTTCAACAAATATCAACCTGTGTAAGGCAAACTTATACATAGATCCGAATCCTTGAAAATTAAGTTATTATTTCTATAAAGACGTCAAAATTACCCTCCGAAAACTTCAATTCTCATCACCCGATCAAATTTATATATAGTCATATATAGTAATATCTTGTTTTATCTTATAATATGTGAGTATATATATTGTCATGAGTAGCCATATATAATTATATGTTTCTTATGTGGTACCTTATATAACCATATATTTTTATATATTGTCTTTTATAAAATTAGATATGAACCATATATGTTACATATAATGAGATACGACAGATCTATTGTCATATATAATTATAAATGATCATGTATAACATAATATATGATCACATATGGTGGCATATAAACCATATATTTTGAGATATAATAATGTATGCCCTCTTATAAAAATTTTTTGGTTGTATGGTGTAAGATATTTTTATATATGATTATATATTATATTAAATGCTATAAGATATAATTACATATGATTCCATATATGGTGCAAGATTAACAATATAATTTGAGATATGATTATATATGGTCCCACGTCAGTAATATTTTCTATGTGTTTAATATATAATTATATATAGTCACATATTACCTGAGAGACCCTACTATCGAATCCCAGCTCGGGCACAAAAAAAATTTTTTGTATTTCAGAATAGAGTTTTTTTAAATACATTTGGAATTATCTCAAATACATTTGGAGAATTTTGAAACACAAATGGAATTATTTGAAATGAATTTGGACAATTATGAAATACAGATTTAAAATTTTTAAATACAGTAGACGCTCGCAAATTAGAGCTTTCAGTAATTCGAACGTCCAGAAATTAGAATCAATGTTTGTAATACATTAAACGCTCTGAAATTCGAATTTAAAATTCTAATTTCTGACCGTTTTTTTTTTTGGTTATTTGAATATACAGGAAATCCCCAATTTATTTTTATTCTGTTTGAATAAAGTAAAACTAAAAAGGGGAATCACCAAATTATATATGTTTTTCCCTATTTTTTTTTTTGTCGCATTTATGTACATTTTTGGCTAGTTTATTTGTGAAATTTGATACGCGTGTACATATTATTTGGCAGTCTCTATTAAATAGTGAAAGTGTATCATTTAAAATGTTAAATAAACGTAAAAAAAACACTTTATCATTGGAAACGAAACGAAAAAAAACGTCCAGAAATTAGAATAATTCAATTGAGGCAATTCTACCTCAAAAACAAAGCGGTTCTAATTTGCGAGCGTCTACTGTACAAGTGAATAATTTTCAAATACATTTGGACAATTTTAAAATACATTTCGGAAAATTTTGAAATGCAATTGGACAGATATCAAAGGTTTTTAGGCAATTTTAAACAATATTTGGACAATTTTGAAAGATTTTTGGACAATTCTAAAACATTTCTGGACAATTTTGAATGATTTTTGGACAATTTTAAAACATTTTTGGAAAATTTTAAAACATTTTTAGATAATTTCGAAACATTTTAGACAATTTTGAAACATTTTTAGACAATTTTAAAATATATTTGAACAATTTTAAAAAATTTTTGGACAATTTTAAAACATTTTTGGATAATTTTAAAACATTTTTGCACAATTTTGAAATATATTTGGAATTTTCTGAAATAAAACTGAAAATGATGTAGAACTAATAACTATTTAAAACGAGTAAAAAAGCTGAAGTCGAGAATGCCGACTATATAATACCCTACACTAGTCTAGTTAAAAGCCAAATAATGTTTGGATCCGAAATTCGAATGGGTTAAAATGGACTTGTGTCGAAATTCTCTATAAAATGATAAAAGAAGAGAAAATCGGAAATATAGCCTATATGGGCGATAGGTCCAAATATGGACCGAACCTGTCTAGAATAAATAGGCTTTGTCATTGGGAACATGTGAATCAGCGAACCAAATTTCATTTGCGCCCTGCAGCGTGTAAACAAACCAATTTTGGGGGGACCTTTATATGGGCACTAGGTCTAAACATGGACCGATTTTAACCAAAATCAATAAGCTTCGTCCTTACTAAATTTCATCAAAATATCTTAATATTTGCGATCTGTAAAGTGTGCAAAAGAATGCATGGACAGACAGACGGACGGACGGATTGTGAGTCCATAAAATAAAAGGTGGGTCTAGGTGTAGGTATTAAAAAAAATGTATTTTTATAATGAAAATATTAGACAGTATTTTTGAAAACTCAAATTCAGAAATTCAAACAGAAACTTAAAACAAATAATTACAAAGTATAAAAACAAGTATAAAATTGTATTTTGGAATCCCTACACTAGGTCCAATATTTCTCGATTTTACAAACATCAGCACAAACTTAGTATACCATGTCCACGTAGTGGTGTAGGTAGGGTTTGGGATTTCCCGGACTTTTTTATTTCCCGGGAAACGGGAATGAAAAAATTTGATTCCCGGGAATCCCGGGAAATATTTTTGAACAAAATTGTTAATGAAAACCACCTATATAAGTAATTTTTGTTAAAAAAAAACACTATTTCAGTACAAATGCAGTCTGTGTAGTGAGAATTCAAAGTAAAAAATATCATAATGTTGAACATTTGATTTCACATAAATTACTCGCAGCACTGCCAAATGAATTGCATGATTCCAGCAGGCACCTACTACTGGACTGTCGGAAACAAACCGTTTCATCACACTTGGCCCATTAGATATGGTGGCCACAATGTTATTTTCCAAAGACAAATAAAACTCTTCTAGTCTTATTTCTACAATTCTTATTTCATCAGCATTACATCTTCCTGATATATAAACCAACCCCAGATTATAAAATGAATTATTTCCGTTTATACATATGTTCAAATATCTCTTTTGTGATATTCTTGTCCATTCATCTAAGATTATAGTAAATCTCCTATTGTTAGAAATAGTGCTCGATATTTCTTTTATCATGATATCTTTTAGATGATTGTAAAATTTTTTGGCAATGCCAGGTTTTTATTATAAAAACTTTCTCGAATAAACGAAGATCTAGTTATGGTGCGGATTGACATTCCGTCGACTGCGGCTAATTTGGATACCATTTCAGGAAATGTTTGCCCTACCACAAAACGTTCAATGCCTATTCAGCTTACACTTTTTTCTTCGGGTACTTTGCTAATTTTAGCTGGAACCTTATTCTTGTTGTTTTCTTCAAGAGAAGTTGCATGACCATCAATTTTTTTTTGTGAACCAAATTTAAATGTCGGATATCCACATTTAGATACCTCCGTTAACCATTAGTCTTTTAGGGCAAATATTGCACTGCGCTGCATTGTCCTTTTTTGGGAAGTATTTCCATACTCCTGACATTTTATTTTTTAATGTAAAAGAATATATTAGTTTGAAAGCAGGTATATTAAAATCAAGTAAGCTTACTTGAAAATATCACATTTATTAATGAAAACGTTACTTATAAAATTATTGGCCCTTAATATAAAGGAGTATTTTAAATTTAAAGTTTTTAATCATACGGTTTTGTTCATTTTGTGTATGAAAACCTTACAAAAATATTTATATTTTCAAACATTTTGATTTGTTGAAAATAAATTAACGAATCCGAATGCTCCAAAAATAAACCAACCCACCCAATATTTTAACTAAAGTCAACTTTAACTAAAATATACATTTGAAAAATTTTGATAGTAAGGGCGATTATTTGTAAGTAAAAAAAAATTTTTTTTTCATATTTCTTTTAAGCATTTTACCAAGTTTTTAGGTTTTACTACTTAAATTTTGAATAAGTTATGCGAAAAATCTTTATTAGTTGAAATGCTCCTAATTACTTGGCAAAGATTTTATTTGTGTGTCAAATAAATGTATTCCCTTTTAAAAGATTTTAACAATGAAATTTTTGTTTTGGTAGGTATTTAAAATGTTTTTTATGACTAAAATTAAAAAATCCTATTCGAAACAAAAACAATTTAAAAAATTTAATATTTTTAAAATTTCCCGTTTTCCCGGGAAAAATATATTATTTTCCCGGGAATTCCCGGCAAACTTTTCCCGGGATTTCCCGGGGAACCCCAAACCCTAGGTGTAGGGTATAGATATATCTATAAAATCTTTCGGTTACATTTAATATATTAATATCACTAACTTTATAGTATTTAAAAAAGATATTATTACTACTAATATTTTCATTCATCATTTATTTATTTTTATTTTTCATTCATAAAACAACCAAAAAAAAGAGGAAAAAGGAAGAATACTATTTCATTCAAGTGTTATTTTTTTTTCTTTTACTTGATCCAAATTATTATCCTATTTTTCGTTTTTACTCATTTTCTTATTTAAGTTATTCTTTATTTCTTAAGTTTAACATCTCACTAACTATTAATCCCACTCTTTCATATTGATTACTTGTTGCTCAATAGAATAATTGCAAGCACTATTAGTTGAAAGCAGAAATAAGCAATTAGTCTTCGTCGATCTGTTTCTTCATCCATCTGTCCGCATTTGTCCGTCCTAAAAATAAATTATTAAATATTATATTTTGGTTAATATAAACTATATTTTACATTATAAACTGTAGAAAAGTGAAGTGTATATTATAAAGATAAATAATTAACAATATTTCTTGAAAAAAGTGATGTTTTTTCCATATAAAGTAAAATTTTTTATTCATAATTGTTTTTGTAATTAGAGCAAAAGAATATCTATAAGACATCGTAAAGAGAACAATAACGCGTTAAGCAAATAATTACTTTCATTTTTTTTTCATTTCATTTAATTTATTTTATTTATAATTTCAAGAGCATACACCAAAAGCATCAGCCTATCATGGCAACAGCGATGGAGTACAACAAATTGTAAGTTTGAAAAATAATTAAGTTTTTATATATTTTTAAAATATTGCAGTTTTATATATTTTTTCCATTCATTTTATAAAACAATTTTTGATTTAGTCAATTTATGGGGTCGCGACGAATTCAGCAAAGACGCAAACCATATCACAGTCCCTTTTTTCACCTTTGTTTTGCTTTCTGATCAGTGGTGTCAGATGTGACGATTTAAGTCATTTTGACGATTTTTTTAGTCGAAATTTTACAAATGACGATTGACGATTGACTCCACATATTTTGACGATTTAGGAAAATTGCTTACTTTTTAACGAAGTTTAAGCAACATTAAGGGTATTCACGATGGTACATGTGCATATTTGCAATTTGCTAATTTGCTATGCAAATTGTAACATATCGTGAGCGTCTTTTTCAAGATCAATTGCATATTTGCTTTATGAGCTATTTTGTTCACTGCTGCTAACATTTTTCCTAAAAATATCGCTAAATCAAACTAAAAAATCACTAGAAAATAGCTGAAAATGGTAAAATATCGCTAGATTTGATGAGAAAATAGCTAAATTGGCAACAGTGATTTTGTTTACGTCAAAAGTAAAAATAAATCGTATTTTTGAGAAAATTTTTGAATCATAAAAATAATAATAAAATAATAAATAAAAAAAAAAATTTATGTTAATAAAAAATCACAAACAATTTTTTTATTTAATATCTTATTTTATAAATCATAATATGGCGGCTGATATGTTAAAAACAGATGTTTTGTTTTATTTGCAACATAGCTTATATGCAAAGTGATTTTTGCTAAAGGTTTTTTTATTGCAAATGAAGAAAAATAAAGCAAATTGCAAATACATACATTTTGTTGTTGTATTGATGCAATCGTTGTTTTTTTGCAATCATTTACAACGTTTGCATCGTTTGCAATACCCATCGTGAGTACCCTTATTATAAAGAAAAAGCGTTTAAAAAACCGCAAAAAACCGCGAATCATTTATTTGGAATTCGCAATATTCAGAAATTTCTATATTTATTTTAAAAGCATTTTTACAAACATACATGTTTTCTCTTTCTCTTAAGTCTCATAACTCCTATAAAATTTTCATTATGAAAGAGAAAACATATATGTTTGTAAAAATGCTTTTAAAATAAATATAGAAATTTCTGAAATACATTTGGAAAAATCTGAAATGCAATTAGAATAGTAAATGAATGTTATTTTAATTTGACTCAAGATCATAAATTAATATCACTTTCTGTTTAAATTATTTTCAAATCAAAGAAAGATGATACAATTTTTACAAGTAAATTACAAAGAATAAAAATTATTGAAAAAATTCGATAAGACCAGCAATTAGAATTTTATTAAATACATTTGGAAAATTTTGGAATACAAATAGTCTTTTTGCATTAAAGGAATTAAATATACTAAAATCCCAAACGTATTTTACAAATTGTGAAAAATTATTTGTTGAAGGCATGTCCCTATCCGGATTTCATTCTTGCCTAAGGAAATCGTCAGGGGACAACGTTTTTAGATTTTGTAGAAATATTTGTTAAGCCAAATAACAAACTCAATGAGAATTTCTTGTTCTCGTCTAGGAGCGTTATTAAACATTTAGAATATCAAAGAAGAAACAAAAACAACAACAAAAAATCTGTTTAGATACATTTGGAAATTTCTGAAAAACAATTTCTGGACAATTTAAAAACATTTTTGGAATATTTTAAAACATTTTTGGATAATTTTGAAACATTTTAGACAATTTTAAAATATATTTGGACAATTTTAAAATATATTTGGACAATTTTAAAATATATTTGGACAATTTTAAAATATATTTGGACAATTTTAAAATATATATGGACAATTTTAAAACATTTTGGACAATTTTAAAACATTTTTGGATAATTTTGAAATATATTTTGAATTTTTTTAAATAAAACTGAAAATAGTGTAGTGTTTTTATGATATTTAACTGATGACGATTTCTTGACGATTTTTCATAAAATTGTTGACGATTTTGACGATTTATTTTTACATTTTTGATATTTTTTGACCAAAAACGTCTAACACCACTGTTTTTGATATTCAAGTTCAATGACTATATAAAAATATTTCAACTTGTTATATACTTAAAGATTTGGGTTTTCACACTTAACCCTCAATTATCGGATGAACATCTTTAAATTAGAAATAATGAAATATATTTGACAGCTAATTCTAAGATAATATTTAAACTAAAATCAAATCTTAATTCTACTTATAATTATACTATTTTCTATTTTCCTAATGAGTTTATTATAATTAAAATATGAATTGCTACATATTAATGCTGTCTACGCAAGAAGGAACATTCGTCCAGAACAATTGTTTAATTTTTTTTTACATTTTTTAATACAGACGATGCCACATACAAACAAAACCTCAAACGAAACATCAGCTCGGTTTGTTTGTCGAACTGATCACATCAAATATGCGCGGAAGAAAATAAAATTAATTAATTTGTTAATTGTTAATTTTTCATATGCTGCTGTTTTTTTAGTTTTATTTTTTTAGCTATCACATTTTATGTCTCATAATTGTCGCAACTTTTCATATTTACCCAGCCAGCAAACGAGCCCAGAAATGAATCAAAAAAGAGTTCAAAATATATGTATTATTAAAAATTCAAATTTTTCTATGAAAGTGGTTCATCCAAAAGAGCCCTACTTTTTGATTCAAAAATAACTCATACAAAATATTGAAAAAAATTCTACAGGCTCAAAAATACTTTTTTTTTGAGGCTTTTTTGAATTGTTCACAAAATATTTAAATTTATTTACATTTCCGAGTCATTTCTGAACCATTTTTTGGAATTAATAATTTGCCACAGTAATTTGCCTTCTATGATTCATTTTAGAGAGCCCATATTTTCGTCCAAAAAATTAGAAATTTTTGAAAAAAAATTTTCAAATTTCAAAAATATGTGCTTTGTTTGAGTAATTTTTGACTCATAGAATAAGAACCCTCAAAAAAGTATCGAAATTTTGATTGCTGGGCATTAGAGTGGTCCAAAAAAAAAAAAAGTTGGAATTTTCACACTCCACAACCCTACAAATATGCCACTTTGAAAAAAAATGTAGTCTGATCAAAAAAATTACCAAAAAAGTTTTGTTTAGAGGTAGCACATCGCAATTGAAGTTTCGAGGTTGTACTTGTTCTATTATTTTTAATTAATTAAAAATAATGGAAAAAATGAGAAAAATTAAATATAATTATTATGATCGCGACATATCAAATCTAATATATTCTTAGGTGTACATTACGAATATGAAATCAAAATTTAAATCGGAGTCGCGGATTTCGCGAAATTTGAAAATTTCATACAAAAAAGGACCAACTTCGATCAGGATGTTTCCTTATATTTACCAATATGAAAATTTCGTTTTTGCATTAATATATATCTGCTAAATGTCCTATTATGTGGGATAGGGTTTTTGGTAGCAATAAAATTATAGCAATCTAAATAATAGCGAAATATTAAAAAATGTCAAATTTTAACTTAATTTGCAAGGATATCTGTTATCCTTTTTAAAATTAAAATCAGTGTTATATATAATGAAGGTCCTTGGTAAGTAAATTGCAAAAGTATAACAAATTGCATTTTTCGATAACACCGTTTACAGGTAATTGGGAAAATATCTCAAAAAACTTGAGTTTTTTTGAATTTTCAAAAACCGCGAATAATTCATAAACCACAAATTTTTTTTAAGTTTCGATTGCTGATTCATAATCTGCGTTAAAATAAAGATCAGATTTGAGAAATTTGCGCATACAAGGCAAAAACAAGTTGAATTTTTAATTACATCTTTTCGGAAAATTTCGAAAATTTGACTAAAATATGTATTTTTTTGTATAAATTTAAAAAAAACCGCGAATTACTTAAAAGTTACTTAATTTTTTTAAGTTTTGATTTCAAATTCCTTATATTCATATTAATTAAGACCAGATTTAAAAAAAATTTTTAAATAATAGCGTAAAGGTTAAGAAATAATTAAATTTAAAGTCAACCCTTCTTTTTGTATAAATTACTCTAGAGATAAATTACTAATTCTTAAAAGACAACTTTTTGTGCTACTTCTAAATAACAGCGGATTTAGCTGAAACTTGGCACAGAGAGTTTTTAGACATTAAGGAATAGGGGCAACATTGTGGAGATCGCGAATTCCAACTTTCATGTTTTTTTGGACCACTCTACTGGGCATGTATAAAATTAATCCAGTTTTCATTATTTGTAATTGTCGACATTATGCTCCAAAAGTCAATGTCACCTGACTATAATCTGATATAACTTACGGTCTTTTTATAATTTTATTGTACCCTATAACTGGCATATTTAATCGAGGCATGAATACACTTTTTTTCTATTATTGCGTATGTCTGTGATGCTGGATAAAAGAACTACACCAGAGTGATGATAGCCAGAATACAAACTAGCATGCCTCCTTATCCAAGCTTCACGCTAAAATTTACACATATTTGCTACTGATCAGAAATAGAAAGATCTTTTAATGAAATTTTTAATGAATTATTTTCATGTAGAATCAGTTTAGGTCTAGACCCAGTGTCCGTGTAAAAGTCGCCCAAAAATAGGCATGTTCGCACGGTACAGGTTAGTTCTTTTTGTTTATAAAAGTATATTTTGATAAAAAAACATTTTTTTTTCTTTTGATTACAATGTGTAATTACTTCAGTCTATTTAATATTTCATACATGGGAATTTTTCATTACCATTGAATTTTCATTACCATTAGTTCATACTAATGACAATGAAAAAAATGCCATTACCATTTAATGGTAATGAAATATTTTTCATTAAAAAAATCATTACTAATGGTAATGAAATTACACTAATGTATAAAAAAACTAATTACAATTGATTAAAAACCATTTGTTTACAAAAAATTCAGACAAATGAAAACGAACAACTGGTTTGGCCAGGGAAGTTATAAAACATAATTTATTCCATTTAATTCCGTTAAACTTTACCTGGATACAAATAACACGAAATAATATTTATGGCGAGTTTTTAAGATGTCAGTTAAACTTGGTTTAGTTAAACAGAAAACAAATTTTGTCAGCCATTTCAAAGTTTATTAACAAAAATTTGCCGGAAAATCTTTTTCTCGAGTATAATTTATTTCTTTATTGAAATAAAATAAAATAAACCACATTTTAAAAGCAGTATTCCAGTTACAAACTGCGTTAAACTAAGTTTAAAGATAATCCACTTCCTAAAAACTGGTCCTTAAAAGAAGAATAGTTGCGACCGGTAACAAAGACATGATAGAAGGAGACATTTTATTCAGAAGAGTGTGAAAGCAAGTCATTGTTATTTTTAAAAACAACATGTATTACTGTGCACAATGAAGTTTGCAAGAAAGAATAGTACAAAAATATTAAAAGAACGACATTCCGAGTAACTGCGACTTGAAATATTTGATCCCTGCCGTTACCAGTGATTTATCAATAACTGTGATTAAATCACCGGTATGAAAATATCGCTCATCTCTACTAAAAAGTGTAGAACTCTGATGAAAAGCGCTAAAAAAAATCGTCGTGTTCGCGAACATGTTCGCGACCTATAAGTTTTAACGAGCGAACTTGTGTTCGCGAACACGACCATTTTTGTTTGAAAATCGGCGTTTTTAGTACAAAATACAACACTGTAGCACAGGGTTGGCAAAACATCAGTGATGCCACCTTTGAATGTGGCAGCACTGTTTTAATATTGGTGGTTTAAACTAAAATGAGGATTGCGAAATCGGGATATGAGCGAAAATTTTTCTGGCAACACTAGTGAAAGAATGCAAACTACATTTTTCTACTGCCTACCTTTTGGCGTTACTGCATAGAAATAACTTACTTTATACAGTCATCGAATACAAAACACTTTATTACAAAAACTGCGAAAATTTAGTGCAGCCAACAACCTGAAATAATTTAGTTCATACAGTCAGTTGCTTTGATAGCACCAGCGTTGCCAGAATAATGTTGCCATTTTGTAAGTTGAAATCCCCAACAATCCCCAAAAATTTACTGAAAGAAAAAATAAATTACCCTGCCGACAAATTTTAGAGCGCTCTAAACTAATGAATCATACACAGAAAGAATTTACAAAATTCTAATTAAATTTTTTTTTTGTTACTTTGAATTTTTATTTTTAAACAATTTTTATATGAAAGATAACAATATACAAAAGAGTTACAAATATTTCAAACAAAAAAATTCTTGGAAATAAAATTTAAATTTAAAAGAAAATGTGATTGCTTCTACAAATTCCCATTGTTGGTGCCTACTGTTTTTTCTGTGTAACAGACTTTAAAATTGAAGCATTTAAAGGGTTCTTACTGAGTTCTTCCAAATCGGGATACCATCTAAAACATTGTGCCAAAAAAATAAGCAAAAAAAAATTCTAACGAATAGCTTAAAATTCTTATATTTTTAGATAAGAACTTGTTCTCTATCTATATTGTAATCTATATTGTTCTATCTTTCAAAATAAAAAACATCCTCTGGCTTCTTTTTGGTTGGCCTAATAATTCTTTTTAATGAAAATGAAATTTAGTTTTTAATATTATAAATAATGATTTTCAATCCTTTAGCAAAACAAAACAAAAATTCTACTAAATTTATTTACTTGCACAAAAAATATTAAAGATTCAAAAATTTTTGTTCGAGGCCAATTATTTCCTTATTATGAAATAACATAATAAGTATTTTTTTTTCCAAAAAACTGCCATTTTTCTTTATCAGGATATTCTCCTAACAAATACTTCATAGAGTTTTTGCTTTCAAAATATTCTACACCTTCAGGAATGAAAAGACAATAGTTTCGGGGATTTTACAGTTCCCCAACATCAGTTTTCTTTAGAAAGAGGTGGCTTTACTGCAATTATAAAACATGAAATCCCATATTAAAACATAATTTGATAACCAACTATTCGTAGATGAGAGCAGCAACAAATGTGTAAATATGTTTTCGAAGTTTTTGCAAGCATAACCAATGATAGAAATATTTTGAAAATATTTGTTATTTTTTGTGTTATTACTAGGGTTTGGGATTTCCCGGACTTTTTTATTTCCCGGGAAACGGGAATGAAAAAATTTGATTCCCGGGATTCCCGGGAATCCCGGGAATTATTTTTAATCAAAATTGTTAATAAAAACCACCTATATAAGTAATTTTTGTAAAAAAAAAAACACTATTTCAGTACAAATTCAGTCTGTGTAGTGAGAATTCAAAGTAAAAATATCAGAATGTTGAATATTTGATTTCACATAAATTACTCTAAGCACTGCCAAATAAATTGCATGATTCCAGCAGAAAGCACCCACTACTGGACTGTCGGAAACAAACCGTTTCATCACACTTGGCCCATTAGATATGGTGGCCACAATGTTATTTTCCAAAGACAAATAAAACTCTTCTAGTCTTATTTCTACAATTCTTCTTATTTCATCAGCATTACATCTTCCTGATATATAAACCAACCCCAGGTTATAAAATGAATCATTTTCGTTTATACATATGTTCAAATATCTCTTTTCTGATATTCTTGTCCATTCATCTAAGAATATAGTAAATCTCCTATTGTTAGAAATATTGCTCGATATTTCTTTTATCATGATATCTTTTACATGATTGTAGTAATTTAATATAATGTTCTTTACATCGGTTTCCTTTTTTTGTAATGCCAGGTTTTTATTATAAAAACTTTCTCGAATAAGCGAAGATCTAGTTATGGTGCGGATTGACTGCGGCTAATTTGGATACCATTTCAGGAAATGTTTGCCCTACCATAAAACCTTTAATGCCTATTCAGCTTACACTTTTTTCTTCGGGTACTTTGCTAATTTTAGCTGAAACGTTATTCTTGTTGTTGTTTTCTTCAAGAGAAGTTGCATGACCATCAATTTTTTTTTTGTTTGTGAACCAAATTTAGATGTCGCATAACCAAATTTAGATACCACCGTTAACCATTAGTCTTTTCTTTTCATATTTATTAATGAAAACGTTACTTATAAAATTATTGACCCTTAATATAAAGGAGTATTTTAAATTTAAAGTCGACTTTATTTTTAATCAAACGGTTTTGTTCATTTTGTGTATGAAAACCTTACAAAAATATTTATATTTTCAAATATTTTGATTGGTTGAAAATAAATTAACCAATCAGAATGCTCCAAAAATAAACCAAGTCAAGATATACTACCACCCAATATTTTAACTAAAGTCGACTTTACCTAAATTATACATTTGAAAAATTTAGATAGTAATGTCGATTATTTGTAAGAAACAAAGCTATTTTTCATATTTCTTTTAAACATTTTACCAAGTTTTTAGGTTTTACTACTTAAATTTTGAATAAGTTAGGCGAAAAATCTTTATTAGTTGAAATGCTCCTAATTACTTGGCAAAGATTTTATTTCTGTGTCAAATAAATGTATTCCCTTTTAAAAGATTTTAACAATGACATTTTTGTTTTGGTATTTAAAATGTTTTTTATGACTAAAATTAATTTAAAAAATTTAATATTTTTAAAATTTCCCGTTTTCCCGGGAAAAATATATTATTTTCCCGGGAATTCCCGGCAAACTTTTCCCGGGATTTCCCGGGAATTCCCGCCCGGGAATTCCCGAACCCCAAACCCTAGTTATTACCATTGGTAATAAAATAAAAAACTGTGAACTATTTGCTAGGAGTAATTGTTAGGAGAATATCCTGATGAAGAAAAATGGCAGTTTTTGGAAAAATGTACTTGTTATATTATTTCATAATAAGGAAATAATTGGCCTCGAACAAGTATAAATAAATTTTTCATTGTAGAATTAAAGGTCGAAAAAACTATTTTTATTTTAAAATTTAAAGATAAAAATTAAAAAAAAATATTAAATATTTATTACACTAATCTAAAACCATTAAAATGAACACATTCAGTAAGATCAGGTTGTAAATTATTTTAATTAATTTAGAAAAACTTATCAAATTTATTTTTGCTATGAAAAAAATTTAATCGGTTATTTCACATCTGATCTTGGGATTTCTGATTTTAATTACATTTTGAATCCTGGAACTCTCTGTAACCACCTAAAAATTACCGTTTTTATTTTCTAGAAATTCTAAACACTCCCGATTTTATTCGAGATTTCTTTTTTTTTAAATAAAAAATTGCAAATTTTAACATTTGTACACTTAAAATAATACGTCAGTAAAAAATCTGTCAAACTGGTTCAAATCGATTTGACTAATTTTTAACAAATTTTTAGTTGAAACACTGATTTAAACAATGATGTTAGTTATCTAACTTAATAGTAAAAATCGTCTATACTTCAACAAAATTTAAAGTGTTAATTTTTAAAATTATTTATACATAATTTTTAAGAACCCACTCGTTATATTTTACACAATTTATTGTTAAAATATAATATTTCATGTTTCTGTTATTACCCGACAGATGGCGCTACCAATATATCCAAAGTTTTAAATATGGCGCTATTTTTCCCGTTCCGATTTTATAAAATAGCCCATATATCGAAAACTAAGCGAGACAATTTTTTGTCTTGTTATTGTTTGGCATGTATTTTTTCTGTTACAGTATGACAAAATTACCAATAGTACGGAAAACAAAACTTTTTTCTAGGGGAAAAAATTTTTTACAAGAATAAAGGGACAGTGCGTATAATTTCAGTTTGAAAAATTGTACACATACAGATATTTATTTGCAGTTAAAAGTTATTTTTGATTTTATTTAATTAATTCTTAAATAAAGAAAAACGTTTCTTTTGCATATTTTAATTATTATATATAATTATTACATTATATAATTATAATATTTATTATGTATAATATTTTATATGTGTAAAGTCAGTTGCTTTGAGAGTACAGACCCATGCCGTATGGTGGCGCATCATAAGTCTCCAAATAAAATATACCAGTGGCGCTAAAAATAAATAATTGAAACATTGCTTACCCCATGGCGTAACAATAAAGGTGGAATTATTAGAAAATATATTTTGAATTGAGTTATCCCTGCAATGTCAAATAAAAACAAAACAAACGAAGAAAAATTAATTATTTTTGAATGTTATTTAAAAAAAAGTTTAAACTTTAAAGGAAATTTATTTAAAAAATATTAAAAATGAAAATAAAGTGTTGTGTGTGCAATTATACATTTGATCAAAATATTAGGGGTTTTCAGATAAACTCGTAAATTCCTTGTAGACCTTGTATAAATACAAACCATATTTTTTATGTATGTTTGACATTAACCTCATAAACATACCAGGTTTACACCGTTTACGGGTTAAATACGAGTTTATATGAAAACCCTATTGTAAAATTTGTAAAATGTTTATTTGGATTTTATAATATTTATTTTTGTTTTCTTTTTCTTTTTTTCTTTCGTTTGACATTGCAGGGAATAACATTATGACACAAATGACAACTTTAACTAATAATTCTACCTGGGTAGTTGTACAATGGCTTACAGTCTAACATATGTCAGACTGTCCCTTAAACTAAGATTTGTCGATTTTAATTCGTTACATCCCCCAATTTTGATCTACATATGTAGTTAGTTCAAAATGAAAGAATATGATTTTATTTTAGAAAACGTTAACCCGTACCGAGTCGCGCCCAAAAATGGCAGATTGTTGAAAAAATAGCAACTCTATCAAAAATTCCCAAAATTAAAATTTTTGCAAAAATTACTATTATAACTATTACAAAGTTAGCTTTTGACATTAGTCATTTAAAAAAATTTTTTAAAATAAAACCAAAAAATAATTAAAAAAAGACGTTTTTGCATTTCTATTAAATTTATGGGGTCATTTTCGGTTCCAGGTTATAGTGAGTTAATAATATCCGACGAAACCAAAATTCCGTATCTGAATAATTTTAAGTATACAAGGGCAGTTCGAAATGTTCTTAGCATAACAATGAAAAACATTTAAAATTATTTTATTTTTCAATATAATCTCCTGAAACTTCAATTCATTTAGTCCAACGTTTTTCTAGCAGTTCTATCTCTTGATTAAAATAATTTTCCTGAAGCTCCTCAACATAATTGCTTAAAGCTGCCATTGCATCTTCATTCCAGGTAAAACGTTTGCCAGCAAGGAATTTTTTTAGATTTGGGAACAGGTAGAAGACAGAAGTAGCTAAATCAGGAGAATAAGGTGGGAGGTCAAACAATTCGTACTTCAATTCGTTGAATTTTGCCATTGTTAAGACAGTCTTGTTGGATGGTGTGTTGTCTTTATGAAAAATTTTTTTTTGTGTTTTAAACCAGGTCGTTTTTCTAGAATTTTTAAATTCAATTGATCCAAAAGGTTACAATAATATTCCAAATTTATTGTTTTACCTTTTGGAAGATAGTCGATCAATAAAATACCTTTGTAATCCCAGAAATCTGTTGACATGACCTTACCAGCCGATTGAGCTGTTTTTGCCTTCTTTGGTGCACGTCCACCAGATTCAGTCCATTGTTTGGATTGTTCTTTTGTCTCTGGTGTATAGTGATAGATCCATGTTTCATCAACAGTTATAAAACGACGCTTAAAATCCATTTTATTTTTCTTAAATCGATCCAAACAAGCTTGAGAAATTTTCATTCGAATGCGTTTTTGGTCAACTGTTAACAAATGCGGCACCCATCTTGCAGAAAGCTTTGTCATTTGTAATTCTTGATGCAAAATAAAATATACTCGATCATTTGAGATGCCTATGGCATTACTTATTTCAGGCACTTTCACTCATCGATCGTCTAATACCATATCATTGGCCTTAGCTATGATTTCTGGCGTTGTTGCAGTTTTTGGACGTCCACTTTGTGGTTCATCTTCAATGCTTGAACGACCACGTTTAAGTTCAGCAATCCAATTTTTTACTGTTGCATATGAAGGAGCACTTTCACCTAACACATTCACCATATCATTACGAGTGTGAATTTATTGTCCCGATAAACCTTTCTTATGTAAATATTTAATCACACAACGAATTTCTAATTTTTCCATTATAAAAAAATCACTGAAGCGCCTTTTTTGAACACCTGTTACTGTACGAATGAGTTGACAGATCGAAATGAAATTTAACATGTGCATATGACGGATGTAAGTTTCTATTATAGAAAGAGTTTTGCTGTTTATACCACTATATCTATGTCAGGCTAAGAACATTTCGTACCGCCGTCGTATTTAGGCATTTACTATTCTAAGGATTGCGCAAGAAATAACTAGTCCATACACTTTTACTCAGAGACATATAATATAGAGATACAACATCGATAATTTTGTAAACAAACTGTAGATGTCGTTAGCATGTGGGAAATTTTGTCAAAGGAGGATTTTATTTTGGGAAATTTTCTCAATGGAGTATTTTTTTATGTCAAATGAGGTTTTACAGAGTTGTTAGGTAAGGGGATTTGGGTCCAAATTAGGGATTTCGACTTCGTTTTGGGGACAGATTAAAAAATTGGTAAATTTTAAAAGATTTAGTTTTAGGCCCAAAATAAGAAGAATTATATGCGTATTATTTGAAATTAAAGTCGATCAAATTAGGTCTGTTAAAGAATTTAATAATTTCTACAAAATATTTGAATTATTGAAGAAATGTTCTCCAAATATTTATAAATCTTGAAATAACTAAAACCAACCAAGCTCAATAATTTATCAAAAAATTTTCTTTTTTCCAAATACTGAAATTGTTACATGCAAAGGACTCAGAGAAAATAAATTTTGTGTATACCCAAAAAGTACCAGGGGTTTTCATATAACCTCTTATGTACCTTCTGACTCGTGTAAACTCGACTTATGCAAACTTACGGTGACATTTCAGCTTAATTGCGATTGGTCTTTCGAATAATAAAATTTTTGTAGTTTCACAATTTTAACAAAGATTTGAGGCCTTTAAAGTTCAAGTGAAAACGTAAAATATTCAATTTTATTTAATTTGCTCACTCATTTCTTAATAATTTTCTGAATTTAAGAGCGATGCTAACTTAGCTCCTTTTTTTAAGTTTTTGTTTAAATTAAAATGAATTGGGAATAACTTTGGGGATTTAAACATTTAAAATAGAAATAAGCTAAAACTTTTTGGGCAACACTGCTCCCCAATAAAATGAAACAGTATTGCCAGAAAAAACAAAACAGCAGTCAGCGTCATCTATTGCATTAAAAACCGGTGTTGCCATTCATCAGGACCATGGGAGACCCCTGCTTTTACTTATAAATTATTACTTAAGTAAACAAAAATATTTTTTTTAATCACGTTAGCATTGAAAAATATTAAGGATACTGCATAATTTATTTTGTTTTAAAATGGATAGTCGACAAAAAGTGCGTGAAAATATAACAGTAATTTTTAATGAAAATCCGAAAATCCTAGAGAGGCAAATCCCCCAAATTGTCCAGAACTCAGGCCAGTGGAGAGATATGGGGCATTGATAAAAAGAAAGATGAATAGTACAAAGTCGCAAGTCGCCGATAATGTGCAAAATTTTTCCCGGAAGATCACTGAAAATACCGTTAAAGCCCTAATGGGTGTTATTCCAAAAAAAATTTAAAATTTCATACAATGCAATTTCTAAATCTTAGTTATTTATAAAATGTAAATTCAATAAAATGTTGTTTTTATTTAAATATGACGTTCAGTTCAAAAGTTATTGCGCTTAATTCGTGTACTAGTGATTTCTTGCGCAAGCCTCCTACATTTCCACAATTATTTAAGAATGATCCAACATAAATTTTTTATAAAAATTTTTTTTAATTTTTTGTATCAAAAATTGAAAACGGTTAAATTGACTGGTTACGTAAATCTATTGTTAAGCCCAAAACTTTAAGCAAATTCTATTAAATTACAGATTTATTATTTTGTGCGTACCTTTTTGAAACATTTTCTCCCATATAAACCACAATCTCCTCATTTTTTGCTGCTATAGCCTCAGCTAATGCTGATTTCGTTAAGCCCAATTCACTCATCTTTTGGGCGCACATAGCGGAACTATGATTTTTTATAGCAGTTATGGAACAAGGCGTAGCTGGGAAATTTTGTGAAAACCCTATAGTTTCAGCATATAGAATAACGGCACGATTATGGCTACAACTATCTAAAAAGAATTTTGAAATTAAAATTCAAATATTTTTTTGTAAAAAAGTACGTCACACTTACAAGCATCAAATATTAACTTACTAGCGGTAAATATATCAACCTCCTCGCAACCTTTTTGGGGTGTATAACCGTAATTTGGATAAAAGTCCACCGTACCACGTGGTGTTATATCACCAAATACTGGGTAATCAGTGTGAATTACATCGACAAATATTGCATCAGTGGATTGTAAACCATCTGGAGCATTTGAGGTGAATAATGGCAAAGCAGGATCTAAACCAGTTACACGTCCCACGGAACCATTAAAATAACGACCCATATTCCCAGCTATATGTGCACCTAAACTATGGCCAATTATGTGGACTTCAGAAACAGGAATTTCATGTTTACTTAAAAAAGGGGTGTTTTAGGATAAATAGTTTGCTATTATAAAATGAAACTTACTTTAAAAAGTCTTCTAACAAGTTGCCTAAGTAAATTCCAACTTTTCTTACAGCTTTTCTAGAATTTAGATAATCTACAGTAGCAGCATTCTCCCAATCAGCTAAAAGAACATTTTCCATACCCTGAGCCATATAAGCTTAAAAATAATAATTTATAAAAATAATTTTAATTAATCTGAAACATTAGGAATTTATACGATAATGAAGTATTCCACTATATAAATACGTTATTAGCTGTGTTTTTGAGCAAATTGTCAATAGGAACATGCACTACAAACTAATAGCACATTTATAAAAGAACTTGAGAATAACTAATATGCGTTAACACTTAATTAAACGCGTTAACAATTAACGTGAATTTTATATGGGCTTTTCGAATAAAAATTTAGTCAACAAAAATAGCTATTGTTCCATTTATATGCTCGAAAATATTATATATACATATGTATATAATTTCTATACACATATTTACCATTTCCTAAAGGTTTAATTGAACTATGAAAACGATTTCCTGTATATCCATGAATTATAACTTTAACATTTGTTTTAGTTGGCAATTCATCAATCATGTCAATAGGAAATTCGTGCGAATTACCATCTTGTAGACTATTTAAAGTATAAATTTAAAAAAATTTGTTACTTAAAAATTTGTTGTTTTTTTACTCACGGTTGCTGATAATATAGATTGGCCTTTTGTATGAAATTATCTATATCTATAGATTCTCCAAAATTTATGAAAACAATAAAACACATTGCATTTATATATTTTTTAAAATTTCCCATTTTTGAAAAAGTTGTTATTACTTTTGAAGTCTCAAATAAACTAATCTTAACTCGTAGGTCAAGATTAATTTCATTTTAAAGGCAAATACATTGTAAGGTTGCATGTCTCTAACAATTTTTTATTTAATTTTAAGTAATTTTGGAAAAAATATATGCAATTTTTGATGACGTTTCTTTATTTTTTTTTTAACTTTTTATATTTTGCTAGAAGTTACACTAGTTGCCATCCATTTAGGGCACTAAATGCAAATATGTTATTTTTTATGGGTTCTACCCTGTTTAACAGGAAAATCGCATTAAACGTTTTTATGGACAGTACACTCACAATATTTTATCGTTAAAAACAACCTAAAATACATATCAAATTAATTGAAAACACAATTAAAAAAAGGATTACTGATTTTTCATTATATTCAAACCATTTTGCTATTTATTTTCAAACATTGTTTAAACAATCCATAAAAGAAATAAAAATAATTGAAAAGTCTGTTAAAACAATCATTTATTTTTAACTGACAAAACGTAAAAAATAACGATTTTTTGGTTTGTTTTTTCATATTCGAAAGTTTTTTTTTGTTTCAATTTTCAAAACACTGCACACATAACACACACGTTCTTTGTTTATTTAATTTCTCTTAATTTAATTTTCTTTCGTTTTGAGTTCAAAGCAATTTTGTTTTGTTCCAACACCAGACACGATTCGAACCAACGACCTTTGGTTTAGAAATTCATCGCCTTACCCCTTGAGCCAAACTATATTGATACAAATAGTTTCATAAACATTTTTTTATAATTCAAATTGTTTTTATTTTATTTGAATCTATCTTTTTAAATTTCAAATTACCCATCACACATAAATATTATAGTTAAAAGAAATGCCCTAAATGTAACAACGAACATGCTGCTCTCTTCAAATTTTTGGTATATAAATTTAATGCTTAATGCAGAAAGGCCCTAACTGGAATTAATATTCCATTAGAGGAAATGGAAATCTGAAAAACTTAGATTATACTTTTTATTTTATTGTTTTTGTATTAATATAAAGTTTCATTCTGAGAAACAATATTTCCACCGCTTTTATATTTTTATTGTCTTCCCCTCTATAGAAATTAAGAATAAATATACACTGAGAGAATTATCTGCATGATATTAATGAATTTTTGCATAAAATCGATAAAGTTTCACGGGAACTCGTCCATTGATACTTTTCATTGAATTAATGGAATTTTTCATAAAATATTATCAAAAATTTCATTTTATTTGCTTAAAGTTTCATACGCTCCATGAAAAAGTTTCACTAAAACTATATTCATAAAATATACGAAGCTTTTTCATCGAATTTCACAAATTTTTCATTTATATTGTGAAGAAAACTTCAACAGTTTACTGAAAAATTTCACTAAAACTCGTCCAGCTGAATTCTCTATGTGTAGCGTCTTTCTTTATTAAGCCATCGATATTAAACTTTGGAGCAAAATTGCACAAAAATATTTTTTTATCATAAAATTATTTAAGATTTTAAAATCATCCTGTTTGACGACAATTACCTTAAAAGTGACAATACTCTCTGAATTAGATAAGAATAAGATTAGTCGACTGACTGGAAATTCCAATTTACATAAATCAAAGTCCCTAGAATTTAGTGTTTAACTGCAGTTATAAAATTTAATTTTAATTAAGAAGAACTTGCGTTATATTTACTTTTTTTGATTTTTTAAGTTAAATTTTCATTTGAATAAAATTTATAACCCTGTATTTATTTAACTTCTGACATGCATAAAAGTTTTTGAGAATAAAAAAAAATTCATAAAATATAAAATCTTTCGTTTTTACTTCCACACAAAATTAAAAACTCTGTAAAAAAATTTCCCCTCAAAGGGCATTAAAAAAGATTGTTTCTAAATTTTATTTTAGTATTTTATATTTTTAGTTTTTATAACGATTTGTATGGTGAACATTTAAAACGATTTGTATGGTAAATATTTTAGTCGTATATGCCGACCCTATTGCTAGCAGCTGACATCATCGAGATTTCTTCACATTTTTACAACCCGGCAACCCCGTGATTATCAAATCAATTTTTACTAACAATTCAAATAAATTTGGCAATCAATTTCGATAATTTCGTTATCGTAAACACTGATTGTATTCATATTATTTAATATTCAACTATTTTAAGTTAAAACAAACAAAAGAATTTAGATATAAAACGAAGTTCAGTTTTTCTAGTCGTGCGATAGATTCAAATTATTTTTATAAATTCAAATTGTGTGTTGGGTACATTTGTTTGTTTAAATTTCTTTTTGTTGTATAAATAAATATTTCAAAATATTTTAAATTCAAATTTAATTTATACAATTTTCAAATCGGTTGTGGTGTAGATGTCTGGAAGGTCAGGCATTGACAAAATTTCAATTTTTGAAGGTGGTGGTTCAAATCTCATCCCAAAAAAAATTTTTTTTTTATTTTTTCTATAACTATGTATACACTTAAAATATTTTATCGTTAAAAACCACAAAAAAATACATATTAAATTAATTGAAAACACAATTAAAAAATGAAAGGATAATTGAAAAGTCTGTTAAAACAATCGTCAATATTTAACTGAAAACCGAAAATATTTGAATTTTTTGTTTTAAAACAGAAAACAACGAAATTATTTAAATTATTTTTTCTAAAAATAGAAATCTAAAAATAGATTATTTGACTGAAAATATCAACTTCTACAGACGATAAATATTTCTTGTAGTTTGTTTTTTATTGACGAATATAAAAAGTTAAACAATATGTTTCAATGTATTTTAATTGATTCTTCAATTGAAAACAAACTTTACCTATTACTTTTCAAATAAACCTCAATCGGTTATGGAAAATATATTGTGAGTGTACACTTATAAAAAAAAAATTAGTACAAAAGTCTGTTAAACGCGTTCTGTTTCAACTGAACTAATTTTTCTGCTATTTTTCATAAAATTTATGACTGTATTTATGTTTTTTGTAAATCCAATTTAGCATAACAATTATTTGCATCCGATTTTAAACTAATTTAGCATGAACATTTTTTAAACATAATTTTTTTTCTTAATTTTACAAATTATTCAGCTAATTTAAAATGATTACATTTTTGGGCACTCAAAATAATACGTCTGTTGGCTGGATAGAAAAATTTGTTACTTTAACAAAATTTTTTCCTGTTTTTTGGCTTAAAATAAAATTTGTTGATTTTAACAAATTCTCTTGTTAAATTTCACAAATCTAAATTTAAGTAAAAAATTTGTAAAACTAAAGTTTTATTTATAATTATACTGAGTCGTAAATTTTGTTCAAATTTAGGATCTCGGGACCTTCCCCGTTCCCAGTACATATCACCTAAGATCATGTAATATCACTCCGAAGCACTATAGGTGATTTGACCCATTTTTGTGGCAAAAAGGCATTTTTCGCACATTCAAGAATGATTTTTTTTTTTGTTGGTATTCAATTAAGAACACATCAAAGCCGATAACGGCAAGTTTTGTTTTGTAAAAAATTAACAACGACTGCTTAGCAAGTGGTCAAAGTCATTGTTTGTGAACAAAGTGTTGAACGCAGCATACATAGTGCAATTTGGTCGAATTTTTAAATTTCTTTAAATAGTTAAAAAAAAAACATAAATTTAAACTAAATATTGAAAACAAAAGTAAGTGCTTAATGGTTCAAGAGAAAGATTTTATTAAAAAAAAATTTTTTCGCGAATAAACTCATACTTCTGACATAATATTTAATTCAAGTTTTTTCTGAAAAATGAACTTTGAATAAGCTTTTAAAAAGTTGGCCGAATTTGGCTGTGTTTAAACCAAGGTTGGTTACCGTTGTCGTTATAATACCGTTATCGCTAAAATACCGTTTCAAATTGAATACCGTTACCGTTATCGATACCTCTAAAAAAATTTATAAATACCGTTATCGTTACCGTTACCGTTATTTTTATGGGTAGTTACCGGTATTTTACCGGTATTTATTATAATTACAATTTTTTTTATTTTTTATTTTATAATCTTGAGTGTTTTGTTTTTACAAAATATTTATAGATAATAATTTTACTTATTAAAACTACCAGTATTGAATTTATAGCTTAAAATCTGTATTTTCAGTACTTAAAATTAAAAACATGCCATGTTTTTACTTCTTTTTATATGTTTTTAACATAATTTTTACGGTACGTACCGGTATTGCTGTTTCGATAACGGTATACCGTTACCGAAACAGTCTTAAATACCGTTACCTTTACCGTTACCTAAACAAACGAAATCTGATACCGTTACCGTTACCCTTACCGTTATTCGTTTCGGTAACCAACCTTGGTTTAAACAATCAGAAACGTGTTAAATGAAGAATTTTAAGTTTAACGACAATTTCATGTTTTTGAATTTTTTGCGTTTTTTGAGAAATATGATTTTTGGTAGGCAGCCTCCGATTGCAAAATGGCGAACTTGCGGAAATTTGGTTGGATAAGCAAAAGTAAGAGGAGAAGAATACTACTGTTTACAATTTTATTGTTGGTAAAGCTCAATGCGGCAACGTTTTGAATAAGGAATCGGCTTATGGGAGAAAGGAGAAAGTGCGAATATTTTGTAAGAATATCTCAGTTAGATGGGAGAGTTCTCATAGGAAGATAAACATATTTCAGATGCAAAACGAACTCTGGCTAAGCGCTGAATTTATTTTGGCAATTAAAACTAAGCCAACTGCAGCTTCAATAGGACTTCAAAAGAAAGAGTATCCTGACAAATCTAAACGAACAAAGAGGAAATTTTAAATAGCTTTATTAAACAATAAAAATGAAATTAAAAATGAAATGAAATTACTTTAGATAATGAAATGTAAAGCAAAATTTTAAATAGCTTTATTAAAAAAAAAATAGTTTCTACAAAAGTTTCTAGTTGTTCAATTTTCTGCTATAATATGCCCCAGATTTAAAAAAAAATATATTTTTTTTCTTTTTTGAGATTTTGGACTAAAAAAGTTCGCATTTCACACAGTTAACATTTTTACCCAAGCAAATCAGAATAAATTTTTAAATTTACACCGCCATATTGGATCCGCCATTTTGAATTTGAAAAATTTTACGTCAGATTTGAAATCAGCAACCTTTAAAACCACCGTATACTAATTTTCATGCAAATCAGAAGAAATTTTAAAATTTACGCCGCCATATTGGATTTGCCATTTTGGAATTTGAAAAATTTTACCTAAGATTCGAAATCAGCAACCTTGAAAACCCCCGTATACCAATTTTCATGTACACCAGAAAAAATTTTAAAATTTACGCCGCCATATTGGATTCGCCATTTTGAATTTGAAAAATTTTACCTCAGATTCGGAATCAGCAGCTTTGAAAAGACCCGTATACCGATTTTCATATTGGATCCGCCTTTTTGAATTTGAAAATTTTTACCTCAGATTCGAAATTAGCAACCTTGAAAACCCCCGTATATAGATTTTCATCCTTATTCAGTGATTCCATATAGTTTTGGCCAGAAAATGGGGTCATTTTACCTATAGTGCGAAGGAGCAAACATTTGTCCGTTTCGTTCTATTTCGCTTAGTTTTCGAAATATGGGCCATTTTATGAAGTAGAAAATTTTTATTAAAAATTTCCGAGGGTCCAAGGCAGTTTTTTCTGCAGCATGATTTTTAACAAATTTTTGGAACTTTTTTTTTTTGCTATTTTTACAGATTTTTTCTATGAGTGTATATCTAAAATTCCGAAAATTTAACAGTTTTAAATGTCATTTTCAGTATATTCTACCGACTGACTTTTTTGAGTGTTACACCAGTCTGGTTGAAAGCCAACCAATGTTTTGGTCTGAAATTCGAATAGTCTCTGAAAATTCGAATGCACAGAAATGGACTAGTATCAAAATTTGTTTATAAAACGATACAAAAAAATTTCAAAAACTGTAAGAAATTTTGATTTTACCGAATATTAGGTATACTTAAAAGATAATCGGAAATATAATCCATATGGGCGGTAGGCCCAAATATGGATCTATCCTATCTAGAATCAATAGGCTTTGTCTTTGAGCGGATATGAGTCAGCCTACCAAATTTCATTAAATATCTTCGTATTTGCGAAATGTCTGCCAATTTGTTGAGACCTTTATATGGGTGCTAGGACTACACATGAACCGATTTTAACCAAAATTAATAGGCTTCGTCCATGGGCCGATGCAATTTCATCAAAATATCGTAATATTTGAGACCTGTCGAGTGCGCACAGACAGACAGACAGACAGACAGACATAGCGAAATTGAACCAAAATTGATTCTGAGTCGATCGGTGTATTAAAAGGTGGGCCTAGGTCCAATATTATTTGGTGTTAAAAACATCAGTACAAACTTATAATACCCTGTCTATGTAGCGAATAATAATGATATACTTGTAATTATGGCCACATATAAGAAAATAGTAAATTTATTTTAAATCATAAATACACTTTACAAATGCAATACATAGAATGTATACAACTGACAGATTGACCCACTAACAAATATAATGGATACCAGATGACAATTAAATACTAAACAAAATAATAATTACAAATATATAAAATTGAACACACAATAGTTTTACAATTGCAAAAAGTATTAAACCTGAAAGAATTAAATAGCAATTTATTATCGTATAAAACACACTTAACGTCTACGATCTTGTTCCAAATTCAAAGGTCTAATCAACATTTTGGCACCCTTCAAGGAATAGTTAGGACCCAACCAGTCTTGCCAATACATGCCACGATACTGCTCGATTTTATCATAATCACTTTCATGATAAGGACCCATTAAATTGCTAAAAGTATAAAAGACAATATATTTTAAGTATTTCGTGATAAAATTCTCAAAACTATAGATTTAAACACACCTTTGATCACACCAATTATACCACCAAGCTCCTTTATGTGATTGTGCACAATTACAATCCACACAGCCATCGTTGTCATTATCGAATGTCGAAAATTTACTACCGGCATGATACGACAATGAATCACCAGCATCTCCCTCATATTTACCCAATAACTTCAATTCATATGACTCTTGTTCGTTGCCAACGGCAAAGAGATTGTAACGCGCAAATTTGCGATTATTTTGAAAATCTTCCATCGTTATCAATAGTTCATGTACATTTGAGGCTGTTAAGGCATACAATTTTTCTAGGCCAATGAAAAATTCACCTGCCAAATTACCAAAACCATGTTTATAATCCAACCAACCTCTTTGAAAGTTGATATCACCATTAAAACGATTCATTATAACAGTCCAACCACCGCCAGCCACTTGATCATCACAAACCACATAAAATGGATCTGAGGTGGGTGTCAATTGCAACTTTAATATGCCATTACTGGTGGCAGCACCTTGACCGCAGCTAGTTATCAATTGTTGTGGACTATTGGCAGTGGCATAGAAATTAGGTGTTGTCTGCAAGAAAGTACCTTGATTTTGTGTTTTTCTATACAAGTTGTTAAAACGCCTTTGGAGATTGCTGTTGTTTAAAATGAAATAAAAAAAAAAAAAATATTACTAACATTAGTTTGTAAGTGTAATAATTATAAACCAATTATAACAATTGTTGTATATTATCATAAATTGTTTACTTTAGTTGTAAACGTCATTTTTGTAATGACATTGAAATTATTAGTAACCCGTGCAAAACAAATTTTTATAAGAATGTTTCACTTGCCAAATCGATTAACTCCACTCTCAGAATTTTATTGACTTTATTGACCCCTAACTGTAAAATATTCAAAACAAATTTCTCTGATAATAAATACTAATACTACTAAATGATAAAATTTATAATTTAACAAGAATTCTCATTAAGACTCATTCATTTTTCATTATGGAGTTAATCGATTTGGCAAGTGAAGCATTCATATAACTATTTAGGATTTTATAGAATTATATATCGCTGAGTACTGTCACATGTAACACCAAGTATAATTGTATATGATTATATCAAAATATATTTAGTTATATAAAATTATATTAACTAGATCTACCATTTTATTGATCTAATAATATATTTTTATACATAACTATATTAAGCCATATATGATTTGATCCGGAAACTGGTGGATCTGGTTAATATAATTTTATCGTGTTTTGATATAATTATATAAAAAATACATATGCTCGACGAGACATTATTGTATAAAATCATAAATGATTACATAAAAATCATTTTTACTAGGGAAAGGTATTTTAAAAATTTATAATAATAAGCACAAAAAATTGATTGGTCGCGTCATATGTTTAATGTGAAAGGAAGGTAGCCTAATACAAAAACTTTGGATGTCACTTATTATGTTACTAACAATAAATATCTCCTACTGGGATATGTACCGATTTGGATTTAACTTGGACATATTATAGCAAGGATCAAGTCAATCAAACATTTTTAAACCACACATCGTCAAAAAATGTGCACACAACGGTATTCGGTAACTAATATAAAGATAATATAAAACTACTCTCGAAAAAGTTTGATAGTTACTACATAATAATTGTTTGTATAGTAATTAGTGGTTATTGTTTTTAACGGTAATTACAATTGTTTTTCTGTGGCAAAATACAAAATAATTGTTTCGACAGTTATTTAAAAAGCAACTAGCTAGAATTACCGTATTTCATAACTGTCATTTAAATATTTTACTTTAACATTATTATTTTTAATATTAAAGTAAAAGGAGGTAAAACGTTTTTGAAATAAAGATCCAAAAGTTTTGAAAAGTATGTTAAAATTTTGAAACAAAAATGTTAGAAATATAAAATTAATCAAACTAATGCATAAAAAATGAGTACAAAAGTTAGAGTCGAGTATTCCGACTATATGGGCCGGTCAAACTTAAGATCCATATTTTTCTTAAATATTTCTACACTTAAAATAATACGTCAATAGAAAAATCTGTCAAACGGGTTTCAAATCGATTTGAATAATTTTTAACAAATTTTTAGTTGAACCACTGATTTAAACAAAGATCTTAGTTATCTCCATTTAACACTATACTAAAAATCCTCAGTACTTCAACTATTTTGGAGCGTTAAAATTCGTTAAATTTTACAAAATTTATTGTTAAAATATAATATTTTCATGTTTCTGTTATTACCCGGTAGTTGGCGCCACCCTCCCGATTTTTTAAAATGGCCCATATCTCAAAAACTAAGATAGATAGAGCAAAATTTATGAAAATTTCGACTATCCTTAACCGAACAATATCCCAGCGAAAGTAATTATCTCTATCCAAAAGTGGACCGTGGTGGGGCGATGGACCTTCGGGAATTTCTTATAAAAATTTTCCACTTCACAAAATGGCTCATATCTCGAAAACTTAGATAAGGACCGGGGAGGGTCCCGAGACTCCAAATTTTAACAAAATTTACGACTTAGCATAATTACAAATAAAACTGTAGTTTTACAGATTTTTTTACTTAAATTTAGATTTGTTAAATTTAACAAAAGGATTTGTTAAAATCAACAAATTCTATTTTAAGCCAAAAAACAGGAATAAATTTTGTTAAAGTAACAAATTTTTCGGTACAGCCAACAGACGTAAAAAAAAAATTTTTTTGAAAAATAAAAAAATTTTAAATTTTGCAATTTTACAATTTTAAATTTTGCAATTTTACAATTTTAAAATTCGAAAAACTCCAAAACCTATTTTTTTCTCAATTTTTTTTTGAAATAAAACGTTTAACTGATCTCAAAAGATACTGAAATTTTCAAGAGGGCGCTTTTTTTAAAAAAAAAGATATGAATTTTTGAATTTTTCTATTCTCTTTTTTAAGTTGAATCTTAATACAATAATATTAAAGAAATATCCAATTTTGAAATTTTGAGCAATAAAAATCAAATTTAAAGCCTAAACCACATAATCGCAGTGTCGACCGCAGTGCGATGTTTTATCGATAAAGCAGTTTTTGTATCTTCTCTGTTTGTCACTGCCGAGAAATTAGAAAAGTTTCTAAATAAACAAAAGCTGTTTTTAAACAAAACGCGATAAGAAATTTTTAAAAATATTAAATCGTTTTCGCGAAATTCAAGAAGAAAGTTTGACAGCACTGCCACTGTCCACTGGCACTTTCACTATGTGGTTTGGGCTTAAGTCTTTAGAAGCACAGAATAATTTTAAAATCGAAATTACTCTTTTATTTTTTTGGTAAAGTTTGAAAAACAAATAAGGTAAAAAATGGCACACTCAGGGGTATGGCATCACCAAAAACAAAAGTTATAACGACATCGTTATCACTAGATGGCACTTTGTTCAAAAAATTGACAATTTTCTTTTTTTATTTAAATTGAAATAATAACAAACAAGACAGCAAAACAAAAAAAAAGGAATTCTCAAATTTTATTATTTGAACATATTTTGCGCTTGATTTTTTCTTATTTTGCGCAGTTTTCAGCAATTTTTGAGGTTTTAAATATAGGCTCAGCTGATACTAAACAGTTGCTCAGGTGATGCTAAATTTTAACGCCCCCTACCGGTGAGTAGTTTAAGTTTTGATTTCCTATCTCTATAATTAATAGTCTCTGGGCACACTCTTCCATTTATGTACACATCCCAATAAGCACATAGGTTTTAAAAATTCAAGTGCTTTAAATTTTGCTTGAAGTAAAGTATATTTCAAATTCTAGCACTTGTTTATTTAACAAAAATATTTCAAACTTGAATTTTTCCCCTTTTGCTGGAGTATGCTATTGAAATAAAATGTAATAAAAGTTGAATTCAAGCCTTGAAACTGGAAAACAGGGCTGAAATTGAACTTGATTTCAACTTGAATTCTCGTGAAAATGTTTATAGGGATTTTCTGAAAAACAAATAAATTAAGAAATGGCACAAAAACCATTTCTTAATTTATTTGTTTTTCAAACTATTACCAAAAAAATAAAAGCGTAATTTCGATTTTAAAATTATTCTGTGGTTCTAAAGCCTTAGAACCGCCCTCTTGAAAATTTCAGGATCGAATAAGGGATATGTATAGTTGATATTTTTATTTGGTATATGAATGTTTTCTTAGTTTGACTCTAGATCATAAATTAATATTACTTTCTGTTTAAAATTATTTTTCAAATTAAAGAAAGATGATACAATTTTCACAAGCAAATTACAAAGAATAAATTTTTTTTTTGAAAGAATTCGATAAGGCCAGCAAGACAGAATACGTATTTTCGGCTTTCGCTATAAAGCCATCTCAGTGTCGTTTGCCTTGACGGGTTAATAATTGATAATCGTATACACAAATTATACCAGATATGTATCAGCTGATTTGGGCAATACGGCAGACAGAAAATGAGCTAAACAAAACGCAAAAATTTAAGAAAAACACAAAAGATAAAGCACAATAATCTAAAAAGAGACAGATATATACAAAAAATGCGCAATACAAAATGTATTGAGATTTTATATTGTTATCTCCCTCTTGACTTGACTTCCATGTAATAAAACCATACGGTTCGAGAATACTTTTTTGACACCTGTCATTGGTTTCACATCTGGTATTAATCTGTGATCGTCTACTTATGTGAAAGTTGAAAGCAAATCGAATATGTTAACAAGTCAACTTAGATTAACATCAACGAAATCTAACAATGCTATTTTTATCCTTTTTTATTATTATTCTTTTGTGCTCTGAACCTTAATTCTTAAGGTACCCAGCTGGTTCTATTCAACTCTGTGTATGATAACCACAGATTTTTTGAATTACAACGAACCGTTAAATTTAAATGTATGTTATTTAAATTATATTTTTGCACCGTGTCATGTGGTTTTAAGCTAATGTTTTTTAGTTCATTTACCAAATAAAAGATCAACTATACATACCCCTCATTCATATTAGAAAATAAATTTCTGTAAAAAACTAAGGCAACTTGTAGTTGTTTTTTTAATACATATTTACATGCCTATTTCCCCACCCTTTTGATATACTTTATTTAAAATGGGACGATAAAAAATACGTATCCTTATTTTTGTTTTTTCTCTATCCAATATTTAGAACAATCGGTGGCTGACTCCAGCGATACCTTCCTTGTTAGTATTTTTTTTTTTTACTATCTATATGTGGACTTTTTATGATGTCTATTGTTCGGAATTTTATAATTTATTTCAAAATAAATTATCAACATATTAAAGGTGTTAAATAATACTACCTCTTTAGCAAACAAATCTTTAATATCTTTGAAAGATATACACTGGTAAATGACATGAGGACAGGTTTTACTGCATGCAATAATAATTACCCCACACTAATAGAAAAATGTCTGTAAAAATATTTGCTAAAACTACTAAAAATGACTTAAAAATTACCTTGCAGATTAAACTGCTGAAATTAGCGGATTTCTTTGCTAAATATTAGTTACATAAGATCTGCAAAAACAAAACGCTCACTGAAAATATTATTACAGTAGGTGACTGTAGTTTATTTAAAAAGTTATCCGTACATTTATTTTTAAATGATTATACAGTTAAAGTGAAAAGAAATATAATTTTTTAACTTCTTTGCCTTTTATTGGAAAAATAAATTACATACACACTGATAGAATTTTGTGCATAGTATTAATGAATTTGTTCATTAAGCCAATGATTGTTTTCATTGGAAAGTCCCCAAAGAACGAGTTCATTAAATCAATGAAACGTATTCATTAAATGAAAAATAATTGAAAAAAATTATTTTTTTTGTGTTACTTTTTTATTTATTATTTTTTAATTTTTATTTTTATAGGTCTTTCTTTTTAGTTTTTATCACGTTTTTGATATCTCCCTGAACTCGACTGGAACCTGCAATCACCAGAATGAAAACATAACCGCGTTACCGATTGATCTAAATACCCAAAACAAAATGATGTGATTATTTGGACTTTTATATTTAAATAATTTCAATTTGCGACCCTAGCGTTCATTACGGGAACATATATGTATTTCAGTAATTAGCAAATTCAAAACCCTTATCAAATTAAAGCATCTCTTATGGGTTAATTGAAAATATATAATGAAAAAATTCATCAAGTTAGTGAATTTTTCATTCATTCAATGAAAATTGTTCTTTAAATCAATTAATTCAGATTAATGAAATCGATTCATTAATAGTACGAACGAAAGTTATATCAGTGCATAAATACGGATTTTCTGTTACAGTTAAAATTTTCATTTAAAATGTTTTGTTAACAAAAGAAACCCTTTTAGATTTCTAGGTCAGTTAAAAAAACGAAATAAACTAAATACCATTTATTCTTACGGATTTTGTAGTTAATTTTTTGAAAGTTAAAAAAACGAAATAAATGAAAAATCATTATTTTTTAAGGATTTTGTAATTAATTAATTTATTATTTATTAACATTTAAAAATATATGAAAAGTTCTTTTGATTTAAATGAAAAGTTAGTAAACCGGTTTTCAAGTAATTTTTCATTTATTTTAAATTTCATTTTCAGTTAATTTAAACTACAAACTGATTTAAGTGCTTAAATGTATTAAATTGTAGTTAATTGAAAATAACAACTTGAAATCAGCAAAAAAAAATTGTTAAATAAACGGTAGACTAAAAAAATCAAAAAATATTTGTAATATTTTCAAAGCTTTTTTTTTGGTTTTTTTTTAATGCAAATAAAAATCTAGCCTTTGGGAACTATTTTTCAACAAATATTTCTGTTGATTTTATTAGGATATGCTGTTATTTGTATTCAAATAAATTTAAATTAAATATAACTTAAATTTGTTTTTTTCTGTTTTTATCTAAAATATTCAGCAAAATTTTTTTCCTGATTTTAACAGTGTAATTTGTCATTTTAAATTTACTTAAAGTTAACTCAAATATAACTAAAGTTTTGTGTATTTAGCAGTTTTATTTTTGCTGTTCTTATCTTACTAGTATTTAGCACAAAAAATCGGCTAGTTTTAGCAGTTTTTAATAATTTTTTAAAACTAACTTTCAATAGCGTTTTATTTTCATTATTTTTTTATTTCAGCAAATTTTTTCTATGAGCGTACCCTCCACCATAGGCAAGAGGGTATATTTATTTGATCTGCTAAGATCTTAACCGCCTTCATGTAAACTTCTATTGAATGACATTATTATATTTACATGATTTTCTTACCCAGTTTGTTGCATCAATTTGGTGACATTTAGTTGTAATTGTGATTGTAATGCACTAATAGCAACTCTCGTTGATGTCAATAATGTTGCCAAAGCATCTAGTTTTTGTGAATCATTAATAGACAATCCAGCTTGCTGTGGTGGTTGCTGGGGCTGTTGTTGTTGCTGCCTTTGATCAGCTTGTCTAGTTTTACGTAAAATATTTAATTCTACTATAGGAGTAAAAAAACAAAACTAAAATTAATATTCTGAATTTTTGGCTTTAACTTTCACAAATAATTTGTTAGATTGTTGACACAAAACATTAAATATTTTTAGTTTGCTTTCTAAATACAATTATAACCATCACCGTTATTTACCATCCGTGTATTCTGTGTGATTTCTATTATCTGTGATGTACGTGTTATTTAACAACTTCATATATTCTTCGAATTCACCTAATAATTGATCAACACCATGTCTGGTTAATCGTTGTATATGCTCTGTTACATCCATACGTTTACCGAAATCCATTTGTTGTACGGCCAATGAATCCATGCGAGCCAAATTACTTGATTCGAATTGTACTATTCTGAAATGAGAAATTAAAAAAACGATGTTGTTAGGCGTTTTAAAAAATTCTCTAGGTACATTTTGTAATAAAAATATGTTCTAATAAAAAATTATTTTAATTTTTGCATTGAAAAACTGAAAAATTGTTTTCACGGACTTTCTGCATTTTCATATGCGAGTATTTAGTTAGAATATTCCCTACGGGAAATTTTAAATAAGAGCAGCAGAAATAAAACTGCTAAATTTACAGAATTTTAGTTATATTTAAGTTAGCTTTTAGTTAATTGAAAACCACAAATCTTACTGTAAAATCTGCAGAAAACTTTGCTAAATATTAGTAGACTGAAAATAGAAAAAAAACTGTTATATCTAAAAATTTTTGCTATTTTTAAGCTAAATTTAGTTGAATGCAAATAGCAGTCTATCCTGTTAAATTAACAGAAATATTTGATAAAAAATATTTTTGTCTTTTATTTAACCTTCTTTTTCTATTTTTGACTTCACAATTTCCTTGAGCTTAAGGTTTCTTTTTTTATGTATAAAAAGTTTTTTATTTTCGATATTTCGCTACTCCATTGTGTAGCATCTTTAGGAAATAACAAATAAAAAAATTTGTAAGCTGCTGTTTTCAAAAAGCTCAATTTTATTTGCGTTTAAAAAAATCGAAAAAAAAGACTTCGAAAATTTTAAATTTTTTCGCCATTTTTTAGGCCACTAAGTATTTAGCAACTTTTTTTTGGTAATTTCTATTATCAAAAATTTAACTCAAATATAACAAAAATTCTGTATATTTAATAGTTTTATTTTTGCTGTTCCTATCGTACTAATATATAGCAAAAATAATCTGCTAATTTAGAAGTTTTTTTCTGCAGCGTAATTTTTAAAATTTTTTAGTAGTTTCGTTTACATTCTGGCCACTTTTTCCAAAGAGGATCTAAAGGAAATAGTTTTTTCCCAAGAAATTATGTTAACTCGGGCTCAATTATTTGTATGGATGCTCTGGCCTGTTAATTTCAGTGAAGAATTAGAAAAACAAAAGAAAAGTGAAAAAGTTAATATTTTGTTTTTTGCGATTAATGAATAAAACGGTAACAAAAACGACTTTAATAAGGAAATAAATAATAATTAATTAATTTAAATACATTTTTTTGCTTTTAACTTTTGTTTTTTTGTTGTAAAAACGATTTTATTATTTTTTTGTTTTCCCGAATTCCTTCATTTTATCTCATTCGCTGTTAATTTTCTTCATATTCCTCCTGTTATTCCTCTGTTTCTTGCGTGAAATTTTTTGGCTCATAAAGAATTTTTAAAACAAGCTAATGGAACCCCCTGCTTTTTCTCATTAAAAATGTTTTATAGACAATTTTAAAGTTCTGTGAACTTTTTCTATCGAAAAACCCTCTGATTCTAGGCACTTATCCTTTCGAAATTTTCACATAAAAACATTCAGATTTTGTTGTTAGGGCAATTGAAATTTTGTTGTCACACCCAAATAAATAATAATAACACAAAAAAATATTGTAACAGAATTTTTTGTTTGTTTTATTAACAAAACGATAAAAATTTAATTTTAAATCATTGCACGATAAAAAATTGATTCAAAACACTGTAGGGAAGGATTTTTTTTAAGTCACTGAATGGAAAAATATATTTTTTAAATCACTGAACGGTTGAGTGAAATTTTCTGTTCACACTGAATATTTTATAAATTAAAGGAATTTCTTTTTGGATTTATAAAAAATTAACTCATTCGTCAGTGAATTAATTCATTTGATTTGGATAAAAAGAACAATTACAGTTAAAGTAATTCTTAAATCATTATTGAAGTTGAACGCGATCAATTGCATAATTGATTTGTTTAAAAAATTAATCAAAAATTTAATTCGATTTAACGGAGATTGAATTGTATTTGGATTTTTCTTATTAAAAAAAATTTAATATTATATTTTAAATGTTAAAAATCAGTACAATCAGTACAAGTTTCAAAAAATCAATACATAAGTACATGAGTTTTTTTTATCAATACACCTGACCAAAAATCGGTACATATACTGATCAAATCAGTATGAATGGTCACCCTAATCATACAGGAAGTATTTAACCATGTTTTCTTAATTCACACTGGATTAAAGCGACCTTTAATAAATTGTTTGTTCATCGTCACTACAAGTTGAACTAATTCAAATTCTTTTTTTTTAATTTTTTTTAAATTACCTTGCTTAAAATTTTTAACCACAGAAATTTGTATGGTTAAATTTATTCATTGGTTAGAAGAAAGAACTTGGGTAAAAGTTTGATAAGTTATTAAAAAAAATACTTTAACCAGTGGTTAAAGCTAGTAGAGGTCTTAATCATGGCATAAATTGGGATAAGTTAAGGGAACTAAATAAAATATGACAATAATTTTAAGAGCTTTAGGCTTAAAATAATTTATTTAAATTAATTTTTCACTCTACATGCGCAAATAAAATTAATCCAATTAGATCATGTTAATACAGTTGTATCGTATTTATTTAATTGGATTATTTTAACAATAATTAACATTTATGAATGACCATAGAGGAAAGACACTACAGAGATACGCTTACGCTCATGGCCCCAACAAAATCTTGTGCAGATTCGGTAACAGGCTCCCCAATGAGTTAATTTTCCCATTTTTGAGCAAATTTCCATGATATCAAAACAAATTTGTCTGCAAACTGATAGGATTTCTTTGATTTTAAGACAAATTTCACCTATTTCAAAACAAATTTCCCATTTCGAACCTTTGTAGTCTGCACATATAAAAACCAAGAGTATGGGTTTTGCAGCGTGAGCGGGAATTACGGCCTTTGATAAACTACACATACTTCTCCTGGAGGCGAGCCTGCCGGTTTGAGGGTTAATGACCTACTAACATTTTTATTACAGTTAAGTATGACATGTTGAAAACTACTCACATCAAAACAACCAACAAAAATAATGACCTGATCATCATAGATATCATTATATACAAAATAATCACAATGATTACTTAAAAAATAACCAAACAATCATGACATTTGTATTTATTTAAGTTTTCACATAAATCTTACATCCCTTTTGAAATTTCATTTGTTCATATACTTTTGATCTTTTGAGTAAAAGAAAAAAACTTGATTTAAAAAAAAAAGTTGTTAACAAATAATAATGAAGCTGCAGTACCGGTACACAGTGGTTTGAAACAAAAAAAAAAAAAAAGTGGTAATAAATCTGTATCTTCTAAACTATAAGTCCGATTGCGTCAGTATGTATGAGATAATTGTTAAGGAGGACCCAGGCTTTCTGAATTTTGGATTCATAGTTACCCTGTGTTATTACAGGGTGATTTATTGGGCGTCAAAGTAGACCACCTCAAAAGTAAAATAGTTTTTGGACCGTGTAGCTCTTTCAATTATTGCCCAATATGGTTGAAATTTTATATTTTGGAATGAGCTTGGAGAAACGAAGAAAAAACATGCTTACTTTTCATAATAACTGTTATGGGTTTTAAGATATTTTATTTCAAAAATAAAAAACTCATTTTTTTCTTAGACTTTTTTTAGTTTTTGGCCGATTGTGAATTCGATATTATAACGATAATTTTTTTAAAAATACTGACATATAGGCAATAGTTTAAGAAATGAAACTGTGAAAACCTTTTTTAAGTATCACTAACCATTTAGTGTTGAGAAATTTTCAAAGTCAAACATTTTTCGCTGATCGAAAAATGACATATAGGCAATAGTTTAAGAAATGAAACTGTGAAAACCTTTTTTAAGTATCGCGAACCATTTAGTGTTGAGAAATTTCCAAAGTCAAACATTTTTCGCTGATCGAAAAAATTGCATTTTTTTCGCAAAAAGATGCTATCAATTTTTCACTTTTTACTGAGAAGTTATTTAATAAAAGTTAATGTTTTATTATATATTCGTAGAGAATGGGGCTCTAAGATGCTTTTAATCCAAATTTCAAGTCGGTACAACATTCATCCTACGTACAGCATTGACCGAAATTGGTCTAATTTTTATGATAATTTTTGAGTTTTCGATCATATAACAAAAAAGTCACGCCGATTTTGATACTTTCTGAAATACAGTTATATATCGCCATATATTCTGTTTAGATTTCAAAAATAAAAAGTAGCGCCAATTCATAAACGAATCCAGAAAACATGATTTTATAAAAAATGGCAAATTTCCATACACCATAATTTTAATTGCAAAAAAAGGATAGTTCGGTTTATTTTTTTAAAATTATTTTAATTGTTTTACATGAACAATAAAATAGTCTCTATTGGTGCAAAAAATCATTCACGTACCTAGGATAGTTTTTAAGATATTGATAGTTAACTTTCAAAGATGATTTTGTAAAAAATACACTTTTTAGTTTTTTCGTAGATTTTTCCAAGAAGTGTTTAAGGTTTTTATGAATGTGACTTAAAAATTAACAGTACAATAAACCAGACATGTTTTCCTTTTCATTGATGTATTGAACGTATATAAAAAGTATTAATAACAGGTAAAATTATTGCATTTAAAACACACACCTCAGGTAAAAAAATAGAACCACATGCAAATATTGTGCAAACATTCACTTTCTTGTTTTTTAGTTTTTTCGTAGATTTTCCCAGAAGTGTTTAAGGTTTTTTTGAATGTAACTAAAAAATTAACACTACAATAAATTAGACATATTTCCCTTTCCATTGATGAATTAAACGTAGGTATATAAAAAATATTGGTAACAGGTACAATTATTGCATTCAAAACATACACCCCAGGTAAAAATAAAACATTTTTCAACATGAGACAAATATTTTACAGGTGCAAATTTTAAAGTATAATAGTGGTATTCACCTATATTGGGCAATAATTGAAAGAGCTACACGGTCCAAAAGCTATTTTACTTTTGAGGTGGTCTACTTTGACGCCCTATAAGTCACCCTGTGATAACACAGGGTAACCATGAATCCAAAATTCAGAAAGTCTGGGTCCTCCTTAACAATTATCTCATACCTACTGATGTAATCGGACTTATAGTTTAGAAGATACAGATTTATTACCACTTTTTTGTTTTGTTTCAAACCACTGTGCGGTATTAGGGGCCAAAAATAAAAAATAAAAAAAGTTTAGATTTTCAAAATATTTCTTTTGGGGGAAAACATTTTTGGTAATTTACTTGAATATTTTAGAAAAGATTTAGATCTCAAGGGTTTTTACAAAATTAATTTTTTAATGCCTAAATTCATAAATGTTTTGAAAGGTTATAGAAGGCTTATGGAATGAATTTTGTATGAAAAATTTATTTTATAAACCTACTTTAACTTTATGAAGCATTTATAAATTTAGGCATAAGTTTTTAATTTTTCAAATTGCGCCTTATATGTTAAATTATAGAAATATTTCTGAAAAAAATATAAATTTATAAATATATATATCCCATTTTATAATGTATATCCCAGCATCTTCAAAAATAAATATCTTCAGATGTAAATTACATTTTACACGCATGTACTTTACTTTTTAGCTTTATTAAAACAATGAGGTTCTTAATTTCTATAAAAATTTGCGATATTATTCGCGTTTTCTATTTCGAGAGTTTTTTATTTTCTCAAAATCAAATACGGAAATATTTAAATGACTTCATAAAGAATGAAGTATAACATATATATTAGGGTGGGTCGCTTTAGCAATCGATATTGTGCCATCGATTTTTCAATGAGGCATGAGGAAAAAAAAGGTTCCACTACGACATATCAAAAAAATAATTTTCGAGGAGCCCAAATTTCAATTTTTTGACTTTTTCTCAACTTTTATTTTTAAGGTTTTTCTAGTGGGTAATAAAAAAAATCGGCTGATTTATTTTTTTTTTTAATATTACCTTTCCAAAGTGAAATTGTACGCTTAAAACGATGGCGATAGCAGTTTTTCCAAAAAAACTGTTTTTCTTGAGATTCTGGACGAGTTTTTGTCGAAAAATCATGGATGGTAACCGAAACGATGCGGTTACACTGCATGACACTCAAAAAATTAAAGGAGGTCTGACCATCAGTTCTATATATTTCGCACATGCTGATTACAATGGCGTACTTTATTTTTCGAGCAATGGTACAGATTTTTCGCTAAATGCCTTTAAAGTTTGGCGTTTGTTCATTCAGTTTTTTGTTATATAAAAAATTTTTCAAATTCATTTAATATGAATTTTTTGTGTTAAAATGTAAGCACAGGACCTGTGGCCATATTTACGATGTAAATGCGATGTGCTAAACTTGATATTTAAACCAATATCATATATTTATTGCAATATTTTCCTTTTAATTGCTTCCTTACTAATGCATTACATTTATTGAGGTCGATTGTACATGCTAAAGTCGCTGAAATAGCAAACAAACATAAAAACCTATATAAAACGCTAAGTAGTGGTTTAAATATTAAGATTAGCACATCGCATTTATATCGTAAATATAACCACAGGTCCCGTGCTTACATTTTAATACAAAAAAAATTCATATTAATTGAATTTGACAAATTTTTTATATAAAAAACTGAACGGACAACTGCCAAACTTTAAGGGCATTTAGCGAAAAATCTGTACGATTGCTCGAAAAATAAAGTACGCCCTTGTAATCAGCATGTCCGAAATATATAGAACTGATGGTCAGATCTCCATTAATTTTTAAAAATCAAGATTTTGTCATGCAGTGTAATTTATGAGGCATTATGAAATAAAAAATAAACAGAAAAAAAATATAAATTATGTTATTTTTTTTCTCTAACTTGTATTATCAAATTAAACAAAAAATGTTCCAAATGTCTACTCAATGCATAGTCCCATGAATGACCGGTGTATAAATGAATTATAAATTTCAACAATAACATTTTTGTTGTCAAAATATTTTTGTTATTGTATTTTCTTTTTTTTTTGCATATCAAATTCTTATATTTTTGGCAGCATATTAAAATGTTTTTTAAATTTTTAATTATAATTATATAGTGTTGTCTAACCAAAAAAGTGTTATATGACCTTGACTCTTGGTCGACAAAAAATAAAAATCTTTCAAAATTCTTAATACGTTACTTATAGTTTTGAATCTACATAAATATGCACCAACTCTTTCGTATAAAAAAATAAATTATTCCGTTTTGGAATTAGCTTAATTTACTTCCAGAATTTGCTTTTTCGCAAAATTTTAATTTTTTCTTTCACATAACTTTGGGGAATAAGTGTTAGATTTAGATAAAAATATTAAATTTTGAAAATTAAAAAACAAAATGTGGATTTTTTAACAAAATAAAATAAATCCAGTGATTTAAAAACAAGGCCAATATTTTATTTGTATACTAATTTTAACAGATATAATATAATATTAGCCGTGTTTTCGACTTAACTATATCCGTTAACTCATAAAAAAATTTAAAGTGAATAAAACCACGCTTAAGACGAAAATAACATATGACTTTTCGTATGTACGTTAACTTTCAACACGGATAATTATCAACGTTGAAAACTCAACGTTTATACATTTTCACATCTAACGTAACTTATTCGTGTTACTTCCTAAAAACTTTTGCTGAGGTACGTTCGATTATAACGAAACAATTATAAACATAACGTTTTTAAAAATTTTTTGTACTACAATCGGTTTAACGTAGATTTGCTTTAAATACTTAACGTTGATAGGCATGAGACAAAATACGGCTATTAACAAATATAATTATAATAACAAATTTTTTTGCAGATTTCAACAAGGTAACTTATTATTTGCAATTAACTAAAATTTAACTAAAATGAACTATGTTAGAATGTTGTAGATATGACGGTTTTATTTATGCCGTTTTCGCCTGGTTTCTTATTTATAGTTAGCAAACAAATTCTGCTAAATTTAACACAACCATTTTTAACTGACTTTTAATAGTAGCTTTTCGTGCTATTCGTGCAAATTTTTTTCTATGAGTGAACATAAATACAATAAAGTACCCAGATAGAAAAATACGAACGGCACAGTACTGGCTCAGCGTTGGAGACGGTAGTGCATGTACTGGCGATGTGTCGGATTTTTTACGTTTCCAGTACTAGTACGGTGTCGAAATGATAACACCAATATACGCTTGGCCGTAGGTATTTGCCCACGTTGGCCCAGTGTTGGATTTTGTTACTTTCTGGTGTTATATAAATTAAAAATATTCAGTAACTTGCCAGTACTTTAAATACAAAAATCAGTGTATAGCCAGTACTTTAAAAACAATTAAAAATCTGGTGGTGAATCACCCTAAATTTTAATAAAATAATAAAAAATATATATTTTTGTTTCAAATTAATTTTGTTGTTTTTTATTGTGTAATAAAATATTAAATAATTGCAAAACTAGCAGATAAAAAGTTTTTTTTTTTTTTAATTTTCTGGTTTCTCGTTGTTTTATATAACATATAATGAAAAGAGTTATGAATGGGGGGAATGTTTAGTTGATCTCTTAATGTTCTTTAGTTTGACTCTACACCTTTTGCAATTGTAATTCAGAAAATATCAATAGAAATTCAGAATTTCAATTTGAAATTCAGAAAATATCAATTGAAATTCAGAATTTCCATTTGAAATTCAGAAAAGATCAATTGAAATTCAGAACTTCCATTTGAAATTCAGAAAATATCATTTGAAATTCAGAAAATATCAATTGAAATTCAAAAATTGTCATTTGAAATTCAGAAAATATCAATTGAAATTCAGAAAATATCATTTGAAATTAAGAAAATATCAATTGAAATTCAGAAACCGTCATTTGAAATTCAGAAAATATCAATTGAAATTCAGAAATTGTAATTTGAAATTCAGAAAATATCAATTGAAATTCAGAAATCGTCATTTGAAATTCAGAAAATATCAATTGAAATTCAGAAAACATCAATTGAAATTAAGAAAATATCAATTGAAATTCTGAAACCGTCATTTGAAATTCAGAAAAAATCAATTGAAATTCAGAAATTTTCATTTGAAATTCAGAAAATATCACTTGAAATTCAGAAATCGTCATTTGAAATTTAGAAAATATCAATTGAAATTCAGAAAACATCATTTGAAATTCAGAAAATATCAATTGAAATTCAGAAATCGTCATTTGAAATTCAGAAAATATCAATTGAAATTCAGAAATTTTCATTTGAAGTTCAGAAAATATCAATTGAAATTCAGAAATCGTCATTTGAAATTCAGAAATTATCAATTGAAATTCAGAAAATATTTCAAATTCAGAAAATATCAATTGAAATTCAGAAAATATCAATTATTATTAGACAATTATCAAATATTAACCCACTCAAGGCGAAAGAAACTGATGATGGTTTCGTAGCGAAAGCCGAAAATGCGTATTTTGTCTTGCTGGTCTTATCGAATTCTTTCAAAAATTTTTATTCTTTGTAATTTACTTGTAAAAATTGTATCATCCTTCTTTGATTTGAAAATAATTTAAAAAGAGTTATATTGATATTCTTAATTCAATCATGAGGAATATCATGATTGAATGAATGAATAATACCGAATATATTCGGTATTAAAAATTAGGGTAAAAGAAGCGTCAGATAGAAAAATGTTGTTAAAATAGCAGAAAACAGTGGCAAAGCACATTTGAAGTGGTACTGGCATAATAAAAAAAACAGTGCTCTCCCAGTACTATTTTTTTCTAACGTGGGCAATTTCCACCTGGGTAAGTTTAAATAAACAGTAAAACATTTGTATTGACATATTGACACACTAACAAAAAATCAAGTTGGTTGATTGATTGTTGATGAAAAAACGAGTAGTGTTTGAAATTTTAATGAGATACAAATTTGTTTATGTAAGATAATAGTGGTATTCATTACACAAGTGGTAATTTTATAAGTTTACAAGATGATTTAAATGAACGCACCTTGCATTAACTTTTATTTTTACGATGGAATTTTAACATTTCTTTTTTGCCAATTTCCAAATATCATTCACAAATTTATTTATATTGATATTTTTCTATTGATTTGAAAATAAAATGTATAAAAGCAAACAAAAGGAAATCAAATAAATTTCATATTTGACAATTTTTAAATGTGTATATAAATACCAAAAAATTTACATATAAAAATAGGTGCATAAGTTTACCAGAGGCTGGATTCTCGTTCTGTGATAAACTCATAAATGATAAATTTTGACATTTCTAGCAAAGAGACAGTTCTTTTAACTTCACAGCTTATCAAAGAGTGGGAATCCTGGGCCAAAAAACTGCCATTTGTTATCATTATTTTTAAATGATTGAAAAATATTTTTCAACGCTTCAGGGCTTGTAAACTATTTTTGACATTTATTGTGTATAATTACCAGGTTTAAACTATAAGTATAATAGAAACATACGACGTTAAATGAAAACCCCTAATTTAAAAAAAAAATATATTGAATGGTAAGATTTTTTTTTTTTTTGTAAATGCTAACAAATATTATTGTTTCAGTTTAAACACAAATAAGTGGTTGATCTTGAAAAAGTTATAAACAAAACGGTTATTTTTTAGTGAACTTAATTCAAAGAAAAGGCAAATTAATTTGAGCAGCTGAACAAGAGAGAACTTTTTATATGGTTTTGCCGGAACTTTGTAATGCCAGTCCTATACTTAAGAACGCAACAAAATCAGCAAAAAATGTTGCTTTATCAAAACCTTTTTATTTTTATTGTTTTTTGCAAACAATTAGATAGATACGCTCACAAGAAAGCCCTTACAATTTATTGAAAATTTGGTAAGATAATGGAAAATATAATGCCCAAATTTATGCCACCAGAATTTGCAATAAAGTTGAGAATCACGTTCTGCTTAATGAGTTAAAAATGTAGCTAACTTAAATGCTAAACACATACCCAGTATTTAGAACTAGTTCTAAATACTACTAGTTTTTAAGAGTGTGAAAATAAATACGAAAGATAAATACGTTCTACAATATATGTATGTTATTTGCGTTCCACAACTATTGTGAATAACAGAAATAAAAACCAAATACAGGTTTTGACTTATTCATTAAAAAAAAAACAATTCTGAAATTTACTCATAGAAATAAATCTGTAAAAATATCAGAAAAAGTTACTAAAAATTAGTTAAAAATGATGCTGCAGAAAAAACTGCTAAAAGTAGCAGATTTTTATACTAAATACTAGTAAAATGAGAACAGCAAAATTAAAACTGTTAAATTTACAGAATTTTAGTTATATTTAGGCTAAATTTAAGTTAATTGAAAATAGTAAATTGTACTGTAAAATCTGCAGAAAATTTTGCTAAATATTTGTAGACTAAAAATAGCAAAAATAAACTTTTATATCTACAAAATTTTTGCTATTTTTTTAAGCTAAATTTAGTTGAATGCAAATAGCAGTCTATTCTGCTAAAGACTTGTGTCAAAATTTTCTATAAAATCATAAAAGAAGAGAAAATCGAAAATATAGCACATATGGGCGATAGGTCCAAATATGGACTGATCCTATTTAGAATCATTAGGCTTTTTCCTTGGGACCATGTGAGTCCACGAACCAAATTTCATTGAAATATCTTCGTATTTGCGACAAGCAGCGTGTAACCAAGCCAATTTTGGGGGGACCCTTATATGGGCACTAGGTCTAAACATGGACCGATTTTAACCAAAATCAATAGGCGTCGTCCTTGGGTCGACGTAGGTCTGTATACTAAATTTTATTGAAATATCTTCGTATTTGCGACCTGCAGCGTGTAAAAAAGAAAATTTTGGGGGGGGTACCCTTATATGGGCACTAGGTCTAAACATGGACCGATTTCAACCAAAATCAATAGGCTCCGTTCTTGGGCCGACATAGGTCTGTGTACCAAATATCATTGAAATATCGTTTAAAAAAGACAATTTTGGGGGGTACCCTTATATGGGCACTAGGTCTTATCATGGACCGATTTCAACCAAAATCAATAGGAGTCGTCTTTGGGCCAACATAAGTCGGTGTACCAAATTTCATCAAAATATCTTAATATTTGCGACCTGTAGAGTGTTCACAAGAATGCATGGACAGACAGGCGGACGGACATCGTTAAATCGAAATAAAAACAATTCTGAGCCGATCGGTATACTATAAGGTGGGTACCGATCGGTATATTTGGTGTTACAAACATCAGCACAAATTTATAATACCCTCTCCACGTAGTGGTGTAGGGTATAATAATCTGCTAATTTAGTAGTTTTTTTCTGCAGCATCATTTTTAACTACTTTTTATAGTTTTAACTAAATTTTTTAAGGACTTTTTTCTATTAGTGTACGAATTTGGAATTTCAGTCAAATTTTTTGACCATCTAGACTGGTGAAAAAGTTTTACAGACTGGGGGCACTGCCCGTCTATAAAAACTACAAGGAAGTAGATTCCAGCGATATATTCGTCTTTCCCAGAATCTATCAAGGTTTCGATTTCAATTAAAAAAAAATAATAATAATTTTTCAACGATATGAATGGGGGTACCGTTGTCTTTATAGAGTTATAAGGGAGTAGATTCCAGCGATGTATTAATTTTATTAATCAGAGTCACTCCAGGTTTCCATAATTTAATATTCCTTCAATTATTTAAAATATTTCCTCAGTTGAAAAAGCGCTGGAATTCCCAGTAAAGCGCAGTAAATTGTTCCGATTTCACGTGAAGAAAACTGTTATACCTACTCTATATAAAAAAAAATATAATTTTTCATGATAACGTGAAAACTGTGTAGACTTTGTTTTGACGAAAATTTTATATACAAAACTTTTATTTTTCTGTTAAAAAGTAACTTTTGTATTCATTGTGATTATGTTTTTGTTATGAAATTAAAAAAAAATGTTCATATTTATAATTTAAGTTTCAATTTGAGGCCTTTAAAGCTGGAGTGACATTTTTTCAATTGAAAAATAGTTTACTATGCTTAATCGCTAAAACAGATTTCCCCCGCAATGAACAATATAAAAGCGCTTTATTAGCCGGAAAAGTGCAAGGTATATTATATTGCGACAACCGAATTACGAAGTGGCAGCAACCGAATCCATTCGGTTGTCATAACGGTTTTGAGAGTGTGCGCATGCATAATATTTTGTTATCATTTAGGATCATAATATAATCATTAGGGGCATATCATGATCATTTCCTGCCACAGACAGCAAGACTTGTAAACATTTTTTCCCCTTTACTTTCGTACAAAATTAAAATCTGGCACATTCTGATTAAAGACGCTCTTTAACAAAATTTTCTAAACAATTATACCAATACCCTAATATCTCAAAACCACCATTTTCGACATAAGCCATTATTGAAAAATATCACAGCTTGTATTGTCACGTTTATAAGTCAGCATTGTGATTTTCAAAATTAATATTCCTTCCGCAGCTTCTTATGCAAATAATGATTTAGCAATGAAATAAAACTTACTTTTTATTAATAGTTTCCAAGCGGTTGCGTAATTCTTCATCTACTGTTACCATCAAACTTATGCGATCATGTAAATTTGTTATTAATTCTTTATAATCACAGTTCTGAGATGATGTTGTAGGAGCAGGAGTTTGGTTCTATAAAAGAAGAATGGACACATAATTTTTTAAGAATTCATCACAAAATTGTGGAACAAAACGCGTTTTAGTGGTTTAACAACCTATAAGTGGTAATTTATTTCGTTTTTTCAAGATCATTTAGGTGGTTGTTTTGTTATGAGTGCTTTCATGGTGATTTTTTGGATTTAAGCTTAAATACTTGTTTAACATGAAAAAAAATACTTTAAATCAACAACAAAGAATATATTTTACATGATTTTCGATTTATCTTTTTTTTTAATTTTCGTGTTTACTTATTTTTGTACTGGTTTGTAGATGACGTAGTGTTTTTTTAGGTAGAATTTTTTGTTTAATTAACACTTCACTTGGTTGGTCACTTAAAAGATTGTTGAACTTACAATGCATATTTTTTAAAATTCTTTTAAAAATATATTATTAAATTTAAACTAAAACAATTAGTCACTTTATGATTTTTTAATTGTAACAATTATTTTTCGTGTTTTTTTTTAAGTTGCAAACAGAGCTTTAAAAGAATAATTTTCTTATTTTAAATTTTAAATTCTAAATAATTACATTTATATATATTGCCCTAGTTAACTCAAAAATCGTATTAAAAATAATTTAATGCAGAAAAATTAACAAAGTTAAAATAAAAATATTTTAGAAAAGTATATTATTTTTAAAAGAGCCATTGAAAGTTTTCGTAGTTAAATACTTAAATTTGTAAAAAAAAACAAACCTATTATAACTTATACCGAAAGTCTGTATTTTGTGTACTTGACTGAATAAAAAAGTTAAAAAAATATATTTCTTAGCAATTTAACTAATTATTCAACAAAAACAACTTTACTGATTTACTTTCAAAATAATAATTGAACTTTTACTGTAAAGTTATTGTGATTGTATATTTTAAAAAATGCAAATCATTAAACAGGTTTCTAACATGATTTTCGAGTTTATTAGTCCTATATTTAAAAATATTTAACATTTTATAAACTACTTTAATTGAGAAGTAAAATCAATGTTTGAAAAATTTATATTTTCAGACTATTTTAAAATATATAAAGCATTAATTAATATTACACTACTCGACAAAGTTTTTGCACAAACTCCTACTTTAAGTTTTTACAGTAGTTTGGTCTCCAAAAAAGTTCCATCAGGTCAACTTTCCGAGTTGTGGGGGCCTTTCTGTTTTTAACCTTTGACTCACAGAAAATAATTATAAGTCAATTTTGGGGATAACTTTTTCGAAATCTTTTAAATTTTTTTATGATTTTGATCTACACATAAAATTAACTTTCATTTCAGTATAATCACCCTTAAAAAGAGTGTTTTAATGATCCCGAAAATTGCCTTTTTGCAATCGTGCTTATAGCTTTAAAATTTGTTAAAACATTTAGACACATTTAAACTGAATTCATAAAAGACACTTCAATTAATAAATCAAATCCATTCAGTAGATTTAAAAATATTTTAAAAATTGTAAAAATTTTGAACGAAAATAAGACCCACATTTACCAGAATTGATGAGACAGGGGTTCGCGTTTAGGAGGCCGAAATACTTTGAAAAAGCTTTTTTATAAATATTTGTAAAAACCTTGTATACTAGTGTCATCCAAAAGATTAATTCAAAGTGACAGCCAATAGTTTTATTACACTACTACACTCAAAAAAATAAGTTAGTAGAAAAATTAGTAAAACGTCTTGTATATCAAGTGTACTAGTTTTCAGCAATTTTTTTGCTGAAATTCCGTTTTCATCAAAAATTTTTGTTATATTTTTTTAGCGCTAAACTAATTTTGAACTAATATTTTACTAATTTATTTTGCTGCAAAAATTGTGCTGATAACCGCATGCATAGCGTGGACGACAACCAGATAGCAAGATGTAGATGTCGCAGCTTGTCTGGAAACGGAAATGACAAAAAAAGAAAAACAACTCTACACATATTCTATATTTAAATTTTCAGCAAATAAATTAACTAAAGTAAAATTTTTCTACAAGTTTTTTGAGTTTTTTTCAGTCTACTAATATTCAGCAAAAAGTTTAGTGATTTTAGCAAGGATTTTTTTCATTTGCAGTCGACTAAGTGTTAGCAAAACTTTTGCTGAAGATTACTATTTTTTTGGTAAAAATCAGCTTTCTGATTTTCAGCAAACCTTTTGCTGAAATTACCAACTTTTTTGCAAGCACGCTCCTGACTAAAAATTTGCTGACACAGCAACATTTTTTGCTGACTTTACTGACTTTTTTTTTTGAGTGTACACAAAAATCTTTATCTTTTATTTTTCAAAGAATCCTAATATAACTTCTTTATTTGATTATTTATATTAATTATTTTATTATTATTATTATTATTATTATTATTATTAATGTGAATATAACTTTTTAAAATCAAAATTTTAACACTTAAAATTCCTGTACTATAATTATAAGATTAATTCTTGTTATACTGGAATGGAAATAAATAAACTAAACTAAAACATTTTGCACTCCTACATACGAACCTGATGTCAAAAATGTTCTCTCGGGTTGATATTCCATGATATAAGGCTTTCTTTATATCAAAAGCATTTGGTTTAAAATATTTATGTATTTTTGAAATATATCTTGATCTATCGAATGGATTTGCAAACTTGACTCCTCGACTTATTTTTAATAGTCTTGTGTGAATATGACTAGTTTTAAGGCATCCGCACTTTTTAGCAAATTCAAGTGATAGAAAGACATTTTAACAAAAATGTGATTTTAGAAATCCTTACAGGCTCCTTTAAACAATCTTGAATATTTCCCTACATGAGTATACTCAAATGAAATGTAATTTCATACGGTATTCACATTCATAAAAATTATAAAATATTTTGAAGTACTTCTCCACAATATTGACCCGTAAAGAATGGCTTAAAAAAAGCGTGAGTCGCAAAGAACAAAATATATTTTAAAACAAATAATTCAATAAGTATTATACGTATACAGTTATAAAATTTCAAAAAATTTAATGTTAAAGATTAACAACTAAAATTCTGGTCAACTTTATCATCTCATACCTCTCCCTATATAAAGCAGGGACGGGCGCAGATTCGGGTTTAAGAGACCAAAATACTTTAAAAAACGTTTTAGTAGAAGTTTTATGAAAAAAGTCAATTTATGTTGAGTAGTGTTATTAAGCGTTTAGCCATGTTCTTCAGTAACTAATATTTTCTATGATAAATTAATAAACACCAGTGACACTAATTTCAAACAAGAATTTAATTCTTTTAAGCTCTTGTTTATAAACCCACCGCTCTCCAACGTGTTACAGTGTTGCGTGGTGGTAGCGCTGATATCTGTGGTTGTTGCTGCCAATGTGTCTGAGTTGCAGGCGCTGTTGTAACCGTTGTCTCTTGCATATGACATGTTGTTATATTTATTAATAAAGTAATCAATACAACCTCTTGACAGAGGTGTTTAAATCTATTAAAGAATTTCATTTTAAATTTAGTTTTTTGATATGTAAAATATTAATAATGATTCATAAATTTTTTTGTTTATTTTAACCGACTCGTGTAGTTTAATTTAATTTTTTTTTATTTATCTTCGAACGAACCGCTTTGCTCAACGTTTGTATTAAGACTAAATACTTGTTGGTCGTCATTTTAGCGATTTTCTTGAAGTTGGCTAACAGTGTTACCATATATTTTTTTGGAAAAACTGTAAAGAAAAACTGTTTCTTTATAGAAAAACTGTTTTTGTAAAAAATTTTAAAAATCAGAAGAAATTCTGGGACTTCGAAGTATCTTCGGACTAAAATATTATCCCAGGGTCTCAATTTTCAAAATATCGAGATTTCAATAATTTATTCATAAATAGTAGGCATTTTTGCGACTTTTGCACAGCTTCCTAATTAAAGTTTTTTTTAAAGAATTTTGGTCTCCTAGGCCCGAATCTGAAGTTAAAAAAAGTTCATCGAATCCGAGATGTGAACCTTTTCCAATTTCAGCATTTTTTGATAAGACATTGTTTTAAAAATTTTTTCAAAAAAATATAAATTTCTAAATTATCCTTCATTTAGAAGTGATCTAAAAAGTTCGGCTAAAAATGTCCGTCGGATCTATGACGTGTCAGATATGGTTTAGCCAATTTTATTCCTTACTAATTTTTGATGAAATTAGTTACAAAAATTTTTCATTTTTCCATTTATGTTTCGATTTGTAACAAATTTTTTATCATAAAACAAATTCAGATTATTATGCATGAGCACTTTTATATTTTAATTCTTAAATTTTAGTTAAAAAAATAATAAAAAAAATTGTAAATGAAACAAATGTGCCAATTTAATATGAAAAAACTGTAAAAAATCAATGAATTAAAAAAAAAACTGTTTTTCACATGAAGAAACTGGAAAACTGTTAGGCATCCCAAAAAACTGTAAAAAACAGTTAAAACTGGCTATATGGCAACGCTGTTGGCTAACCAACTCAGCAGCACAATACAACAAAAAACAAGTAAACAAGAAAATATTTTAGACATTCAATCGTTCGCTGGTTGGGTGTTTAGAGCTTCTTTCTATTTTTTGAAGATGCTTTTTTAATATATACTAAGGTTGCGGATTTTTTTGCAAAATAAATTTTCAAGTTTTTGTTTATCATTTGTTTGAATCTTTAAACAATTGTACAGCCCATGAGTGTCGATCGATTAATTGTTATCGAAGATTGATGTTACAAATGAGCCGTGTGGAATCAAGCTACAATATTTTAACGATTGGGAATGACGTTTACTATATATGAATTACAGTTTCAAAATTTGCGTGACAAAAATTTTCGTGTAGCTGTGATTTGTGATGGGAATTTTGACAATAATATATATTAACCCTACATTGCTCAAATTTTTCTTTTCAATGAAATTTCTTCGATGTGTATATCATGTACAAAAAACACCCTTTTTAATTTTTTTTATCAAAAGATATTGATATAAAAGTTATAAAATCGCTATAAGAAAGAGGTCACATGCTACCATACACATTGAACTTCTATTGTACACAACCAGAATATCTTGTGTTTACTGTATGTTTCTATTAAGCGAGAAACTAATGGCCTAATTTTGTAAATCACCTGCGTTCATCACATTACCTACACTTCACTTGACTCACCTAACGCGGGGAATAAAAAATGTTATTTTATAAATCCCTACGTATTCGTGATTGATTTTCACGTTATCACTTGAATTGTCAAATACTTACATTTAAGAGTTGCCATCTTTCTGCAAAAATAGACAAATTTTAACCGTTTTTTGTTGGAATTCATATAATTTATTATTGGTATCCCTTAAAATAGAATAAAAATCTACACAAAATAGAAAAATGTGCAAAATATGTTAAAAAAATGGTAGAAAAAATTAATCAAAAACTCAATCAGCGATTAACATTCTGCAAACCAATTTAATGATGCAAAAATTTTCCATTTTGGAAATATTTATTTCGCGATTTTGTTTGGTGTATAAAATGGGTTTTATAGTCCCAGATTATGAATTTAAAAAAATCACAATTAACAAATTGTAAAATAATCGCGGAACGCTAAAAAAAAGCTTTATGGTACAAAAAATTAATTAAAAAACTTATTTACATTCTGCAAACAAATATATTGATGGAAAAATTTTCCTTTTTGCAAATTTTTTCACGGATTTTTTTCTTTTTTTTGCCACTATCCGCCGAACTTTGTAGTATGAAATGGGTATTATAGTCCCTAGATTATAAATTAAAAAAAAACCACACTTAAAAAATTGCGAAATAATAGCGGAACGCGAAAAAAGACTTTATCGTAAAAAAAATTAATTAAAACACACAATCAGCGATGAACATTTAATTAACGATGAACTAGGAATTTAAAAAACCACACTTAAAAATTTGCAAAATAATCGCGGAACGCAAAAAATGCTTTATGGTGCAAAAAATTAATTAAAAAACTTAATCAGCGAAAAAACGGAAATTTTTCCACCAAAATATTTGTTTCCGGAATGTACATAAATCGCTGGTTAATTTTTTTATTTAAGTTTTTGTACCATAAAGCCATTTTTCGCGTACCGAGGTTATTTTGCAATTTTTTAAGTGCTTTTTTTAAATTCATAATCTAGGAACTATAATACCAATTTCATACACCAAAGTTTAGTGCTTAGTTTGCAAAAAAAAAAAAAAAAAAATCGCGAAAAAATGTATATTTGTTTGCAGAATGTTAATCGCTGATTGTGTGTTTTAATTAATTTTTGCTACCATAAAGTCTTTTTTCGCGTTCCGCTATTATTTCGTAATTTTTTAAGGGCGGTTTTTTTAAATTTATAATCTAGGGATTATAGTACCCATTTCATACAACAAAGTTTGGTGGTAAACTGCAAAAAGAATTCGCAAAAAAAAATTGTGGAAAAAGAAAATTTTTAAGTAATATATTCGATTGCAGAATGTTAATCGCTGATTAGGTCTTTTAATCCATTTTCTACACTGCACTTTTTCAATAAAATTTTTTGAAAATGAAGTCGTGGTGTAATTGTTTTTATTCCGCTGGATAATCTTATTCATATATTTTTTTGGTGTTTTATTGCATTATTTTTCATTCAACATCTAAAAACTGCAAGTGAAATTATTTGACAATTCAAGTGATCAAAATGACAGTCTGGTGATTTACTAAATTTGCTTTTTCATATAATTTTCTTTAGAAACTACGTAAGTCAGCACGGACGATCACCGCGTTCATCACAGGGATTTACAAAATACAAAATTTTAAAAAACTAGGTGAAGTGTAGTGTTTTAAGAAATTAGGCTATAAATATAAAAACAAAATACCTCAAAAATTTTAAAAATCGGTTAAATTCTCAAAAAAGCGCTAAAATTATAAAAAATTCCTATAATTGAAAAAATTGCCCAAATAAAAAAAATAATCCAATACCGAAAAAAAAGAAAACCCGATTAAAAAAGATGATATGGTGACATATCTAATTTTATAAAATACAATAACTAATCAGATATAATTTAATCCGAAAAATGGTGATTACAATTGTATCTACGTGGATCAAATTGGATTTAATTACTTTAAATTATATATAATTTAATCCGAATTTTGACCAGACATTATTGTATTAAATAATATCTTAATAGTTAAAATTTGATGCAATTAGGTCCAATTTGATCAAAATGTTTGAATTTTTGTTTTTATTAAATATTGCACTGAAAAACAATGCGAGATTCACGTAAGGTTTCGTGTATTGTGTAAACTAAGCAAATCTAGTAACTTTTAGAATATTTATGTGAAACTGCATACATAAAAATTATTAATAAGTACTTATAGGAGCTATAAGCTGTATTTTGTCTCATGCCTATCAACGTTAAGTCTTTAAAGCAAATCTACGTTAAACTGATTGTAGTATAAAAATTTTTTAAATAGGTTATGTTTATAATTTTCCATTATAATCGAACGTACGTCAGCAAAAGTTTCTAGGAAGTAACGCCAATAAGTTACGTTAGATGTGAAAATGTATAAACGTTGAGTTTTCAACGTTAATAATTATCCGTATTGAAAGTTAACGTGCATATGAAAAGTAATGTGTTGGGTTTTGTCTTTAAAGCGGTTTTATGCACTTTGAGGTTTTTTAGTTAAGTCGAAAACACAGCTATAGTATAGTTCAAGAATAATCCATAAAATAAAAATATTCTAAATAAAATGAAATTTCAAATAATTTTCCATAAAACATTACTGGATTTTTCACTGAAGGTGAGATTTTTATTTTGAAAGTGAGAAAAGTTCAAATGAAGCTTTAATTTTTGGGCTACTCGTTTTGAAATGAGAAAAATACATTAAAATTGTGATAACAAATTTGACATGAGTTTTTAATAAAATTAAATGTCTTGAAATAATCGTTTAAAAATTTTTTGTTTTTATTTTCATTTGTATTTCATGATATCCTTCAAGCCTATTAATAAATTTGGTGCTACGTTATTCCTAAACCAAAATAATTACTTCGAAGAATTGTCTAACTTTTATTAAAATGGCCCAATATTCAATTTCAAAATAAAATAATCTGTTGTTTCGATGTACATTTATGACATTTTAAATGAAAATGAATTTCAATTTGAATTTACTAAGATATTAAGAGTTCATTTAAAACAAGAATATACCATAGATTATATAGGGAAAATAAATGTTTCTTTTTTAAATCAATAGGTTTGTTTTGTTGCTATACATATCTGGTACGAAATCCTATACAAAGTCTGACTGCGTATGTTAAGTATTAACTCTTTTAACATAATATTTTATCACTCAGATTCTATTCAAATATATTTTACCGGTTTTTCATATTCATGTTATTATTTTTTAAATCACTTGAACTTTATATCAAAATTTGTTTTTTTTAAATAATATTTTCCGATTAAAAATGGATTATAATTGATTTCGATAAAATCTTAAATGAAATTTAAATTGAACATGAAACTGGGCTATATTTGGTCTTACAATTTAAATTCCATGGTCGAGATCTGATTAAATAGAACAACATATGTAAAAAGATATATTTAGATATTGGGTCATATAAAAATTTTTCGAAAGACGAAAATTACGTCTTATTATATATAGTGCCATACAAAGCAATATATAACGAGACATAATTGTATTAAATAATATAAAATAATGTATAACCCGTTTTACTCGGGAATATAAAGAAAAAGTCGCCAAATTATGACTTCCATTGACTAAAACCGTGGTCTGTTATTATTTATTATATACGGGAGATATTTCAAATTTTATACCCAAACTTCAGATATATAAGGAACACATTTCATACCAAGCATGGATTCCATGGGAGTTTTTTGACAAAACTTGGTAGAAGGATATGCCGGTTTCGTAGTAAGCATTTTTGTAATGTTTATGGTTAAGTCGCGCCCTCTAGTAATAGTGTAATCAATTTAAATTCCTTCTGACATAAGTTTTATATATGTTCCGAGTTTTTAATTATGTTTCCTTTTAAAGTTTGTGCCAAAAATGGACCTGGAATTTACGAAAATGGGTCAAAGATTTATGGAAACTATAAAAAATGTTAGTTTCGAGTCTTACATGTCGTTAATTACTTAAGATAATATTACAGAACTATTTTATTGTTCTAAACCCAGCAAAATCTTTCATTACCAAATAAGTGGTTATATAATAGAAATTCATAGCTCCGCACAACTTATTTTTTGGCATCTAAACTCATTATTTTTGTTTGGCGTGGTCGTTTTTATAAGTAGTCACGCTTACCTGCTCGCTTACGAAAAAATGAGAAGTAAGTAGTTATGAGATTCTGAATAATAAGTGGTTACAAACATGCTTACAGAAAGTTGAATTATAAGTGGTTATCCGACTGCTTACTTGATTCTTAAAAATAAGGAGTTACACAAATACTATTAGCTTCAGGAAATAGATTCAGAGAAATTAAAGTTTTTGCCAGAGTGTAATTTTAGAACTCGTCATAAAAATTTTAACACAAAACATATTTACATGTAATAAATATAAATGTATAAAATTTAACTTTGTAAAAAGTTCTTATTTAAACTATTGCGAGTAAGTCATTATTTTATATTTAAACGCAATGACTACAATAGGCCGTTATTAGGAAGTCATTATTTTATATTACAAAATAATGCAAAAGGTAATGATATATCATTATTGGTAATGCAGATAGCAATGAGGTGTCATTACCAATATTTTGCTGGGTTTATTATGACATAAAAAATAATTGCTTTAAAAAACTGTTAGGTAATACAGTAATTTCCTTTAGATGTTTTCTTAAATAACTGTCATAACAGTTGTTTTGTAATTTTTCATGTAAAAATAACTATAATTACAGTTAAAAACAACTACTGATTACTACACAAATAACTTTTTTGAGTGTAGTAGATCCAATACGACCAATGTTTTTCAATTGAAGTTATTATTAACCAAACACATATAAATAAATGGATCCTCCTATTGTAGCAATCTTACATAGTTATTCACAAAGATAGTACGTAGTCGAAGTTTCGGTTAATAAAATACAAGCGCGGGCGAATTCGAATTTGTTCCGTCTTTGTGAATCACCCCCTTATTTGTTCTTTAAAAATCGCTCAATTAATGATGTCAGTTTGTCGTTCTTTTTAGAAAACATAAATAATAACAAATATTAATTTATAACAAACAGTTGTCGAAATAAATTAGTTTGTTGTCTAAAACAATAATATTTAATTATGTGTTGGAAATATATCACATCTTCCATTGACATTTTTAATCTAAATACAAACAGTAACTTTTTAATTTTTTTAATAACTTTATGATCACATACAATAGTAATGATATAAACACTTTCGATGACAGACCAATCGATCACACTCGGAAAAATATTACAGTTAAGGCATAAAAACTATTATGACAATAATTGCAATATAATTTGTGAATTACAAAAGTAATGATACAAAACCATAATCGGTAATTATAGCGGAATAATTACACTTCAAATAGGAAGTCGTTAAAAAATTTATTGATTGAATATAACCGAAATAAAGCTTCCAAAGTGTACCTTTTTCGGAACACTCGTAAAATTGTGAAACAAAGGACTTTCGAACCAATTACAAATATTGCTAATTAAAAACTAAGCTGGTGCATAATCTACATATAATCTTAAAATTTTTATGAATTTGAAATGTTTGTAAATATCTTCAATAAATTTAATGTTTATCCCGATAAAAATAAATTTAAAATAACGAATATTCAACTATTCGTGCAAATTAAAATATAAATGAAAAGAGAAAACAGATTAATTGTGATAACCGATTTTTTTACCAACGGAATGGTTTGGTTGTAGTAACAGAAATTTTATTGATACAAAAGACTTTCGGTTGAAACAATATTTTTAACTAAACAATTCAGTTGGTAAGAAATTCGGTTATGCAATGAATCTGTTTTCTCTGTGTATAATTTCTATTTCTGCACTAATAGAAAAAAGTCCGTAAAAAAATTAGTTAAAACTACTAAAAATTAGTTAAAAACGAGTAAAAAGGTTAAAGTCGGGCATGCCGACTATACAATACCCTACACCAGTCTGGTGTATTGTTTGGATCCGAAATTCGAATGGGTTAAAATGGGGCTTATGTCAAAATTTTCTATAATGTGAGTCAGCGCACCAAATTTCATTAAAATATCTTAATATTTGCGACCTGCAGTTTGTAACCAAGCCAATTTTGGGGGGACCCTTATATGGGCACTAGGTCTAAACATGGACCGATGTTTACCAAAATCAATAGGCTGCGTTATTGGCCCAATGTAGGTCTGTGTACCAAATTTCATCAAAATATCTTAATATTTACGACCTGCAGCGTATAAACAGTATAATTTTGATAGGACCCTTATATGGGCACTAGGTCTAAACATGGACCGATGTTCACCAAAATCAATAGGCTGCATTATTGGGCCAATATAGGTCTGTGTACCAAATTTCATCAAAATATCTTAATATTTACGACCTGCAGCATATAAACAGTATAATTTTGGTAGGACCCTTATATGGGCACTAGGTCTAAACATGGACCGATGTTCACCAAAATCAATAGGCTGCGTTATTGGGCCAATATAGGTCTGTGTACCAAATTTCGTCAAAATATCTTAATAGTTACGACCTGCAGCATATAAACAGTATAATTTTGGTAGGACCCTTATATGGGCACTAGGTCTAAACATGGACCGATGTTCAAAAAAATCAAACTTGTTCTTCCTTGGGCCAACATAGGTCTGTGTACCAAATTTCATCAAAATATCTTAATAGGTGCGACCTGTAGAGTGCGCACAAGATTGCATGGACAGACAGACAGACGGACGGACAGACGGACATCGTTAAATCGAAATAAAAAAAAATTCTGAACCGATCGGTATACTATAAGGTGGGTCTACGACCAATATTTTTTGGTGTTACAAACATCAGCACAAACTTATAATACCCTGACCACATAGTGGTGTAGGGTATAATGATGCTGCAGAAAAAAACTGCTAAATTAGCAGATTATTTTTGCTATATATTAGTAATATAGGAACAGCAAAAATAAAACTGTTAAATATACAGAATTTTATTAATATATTAGAGCTAAATTTTTGTAAATGGAGAATAGCAAATTAACCTGCTAAAATCAGCCAAAAATTTTTCTAAACAATTAGTAGCCTAAAAAATCACCAAAAAAATTTTAAATTTTCAAAGTTTTTTTTCGATTTTTTTTAAATTCAAATAAAAATCGAGCCTTTTGAAAACAGCAGTTTACAATTTTTTAGCAAATATTTCTGCTGATTTTAGGAGAATAGACTGCTATTTGCGTTCAATTAAATTTAGCTTAAAAATAGCAAAAATTTTGCAGATTTAACAGTTTATTTTTGCTATTTTTAGTCTAAAAATTTTTAGCAAAATTTTCTGCAGATTTTACAGTAAAATTTGCTATTTTCAATTAACTAAAAGTTAGCCTAAATATAACTAAAATTCTGTAAATTCAACAGTTTTAATTTTCTTGTTCTCATTTTACTAGTATTTAGTAAAAAAATCTGCTAATTTTAGCAGTTTTTTCTGCAGCATCATTTTTAACTAATTTTTACATATTTATTTCTATGAGTGTGGTATATAAATATGTAGATGTCATAATATTTCTATAACTGGCAAAAAAAAAAAAAAAACGGAGTAGTATTTTGGAAGAAGACAAAGCAAATTGTGGTAATATTTTTTTAATAACACTCCTCGATAAGAAAAAGAAATTTTCATTGAATTTGTTATTTAACCCAACAAATTTTTTATAGAAATTCTATTTAGAAATTTTAAAAACCTCGTTCCCTGTCGATTTCCTCAGACAAGAATGAAATCCAGATAAGGACAACAAATTATTTTTCACTATTTGCTAATTAAGTTTTGAGATATTGTAACACTTAGTACCTTTATTTCAATTAATGTTTATCGCGATAAATGTAAATATATTTTGTATTTTTTGTGTCGTCTGTTGTGTCTACCTATAAAATTCTTCGAGTCTATAGTTTGCATTTTATTTATGCACATTTATCTTTTTTCTATATATGGCAATATAAAGGTCTATCATATGCAAATTTTTTGTTTAAAATTTATTTTACTCACGCCCTGTTTTTTGATTGTTTAACAATAGATAATTTCAATTGTTTTATGTAATTACTCATAAGATAAATATATAAATGTTTTAAACCAAAATCGTCGTCTTTAATTCTATAAAACTGTCGACAAGCTATTTAGTAATTGAAGGATACAATCAGAGATTCGAAAGACTTAATTCCCAAAAAATTTAATTCAGACTTTAAAAATGTTCATATGCCATTCCTATTGAATTCATTCATAAGCTACATTTCCAAAGCTCTAATAAGAATTGAATGAACAACAACCCAATAAACAATTTTGCTGGAATTAAAGTTGAAATCAAGCGTAATTCCAGTCACTTTTTCCAATTTCAAGCCTTGATTTATACTTAATTTACACTGCAATTCAATAGCATACTCCAGCAAAAGGGACACTGGAATTCCAGTCGAACATAACAATGTAATTCAAGCCTTGAATTACAGTCCAATTCAAGTTCAAACAACACATTAAAAAACACTTGTATTCAAGCCATATATTCAAGCTCAAATGAAGCCAATTAAAATACGATAATTGTAATATTTGATGCAATTTATTTGTAGTTATAAAATTATTTTGTCATACATACATTAACATTTATATTTTTCTTTTAATAGCCAACATCTTGAGTCGACGGAAACAATTTTTTGGAGTTTTCCATTCCTTTTTCTGGCAGCGTCAAACGTTGTAGTGCTTTTCTTAGCTAAGGAGAAAATAATAACATTAGAATAAAGTTTAGGCTCAAAGAAATGTCAATTACTTACATATTTATTAGAATACAAGGTAGAAATTCAGATTCATTTTATATCTCCATATAAAAAAAATATTTTTAGTTTGTTTATTTTTCAATATTGACAAGAATAGAAAAACAAATTATTTCAATTTGTATGAACTGGATTTTCACTGGAAAAAAACACATAAAATAAAGCTGAACTCAAGCATTTTTTACAGCACTTGAATTTTTAGTTTTTCAGTGTTTATTGGGAACATTCTATTAACTGAACGACGAAATTTTATTATCATTCACTTTGTAGAAGGAAACAACTCAATCAATACTTTTTATTTATTTAAGACGAATTTTAAACCTTTTTCATTTGTGTTATGCTAATGTTTCAGCATATATGATCAACGAGGGTAAAGGCTAAAGAGTTCCCATACGAAAAAAGTACACTCTTTGGTTCCCATAAAGTTTATATGGATTGTGATTCTGTTAATTCCCGTGAAGAATAAGAGAAACAAAAGGAAAACCGAAAAAGTTAACAGTGCACTGTTTTTATTGTTTCTTACCCAGCAAAAACATGGTAATGACAGGTCGTTACCATACGGATTACCAAGTAATGATAGGTCATTACCTTTTGCATTACTTTAAATTTAAAAGTTATAGAAGAACTTACATATTCGTGTAAAGTAATTACTTACTGGTAATTGATTAAATAAGTACTGATTAAGTCTTTTATATATTAATATTTTATTTATAAATATGTTTTGAACTAAGTAGGAAATTTTCCAAGGTAAAAAGTTTTTTTTTCCAATATGACCAACTATTTTACAATGTAGGGCAACCACTTATTTCCTAACTTCTGAGTAACTACTTATTCTATCTTTGTGAGTAACTACTTATTCTTTCACTATGGGTAACTCGTTATTCGCACTTTTTTTGTAAGCTAGAGGGTAATGGCCACTCATGAATTTTTGGACACAAAAGTAATGTTGCGAGTAAATAGCCTGGTAAGTAGTGAAACCCTTTGTGTGCTACTTACTCGCATAATTACTCTGTAATGTCTGTTTGATTATTGATTAAAGCGGTAACAAAAACAACTTTAATAACGAAATAAATAAAAAATAATCAATTTTAATTATTTTTTTATTGTTTTTAATGTTGTTTTTTGCTTGTAAAATCGCTTTTATTAAATTTATTGTTTTCGTGACGTCCTTCATTTTCTCTCGTTCGCTGTTAAATTTCTTCAAATTCTTTGTGTTTTTCTTCTCATTCGTGTGTGAAATTTTTTGGGACACTACGAACTCTTAAAACACCTTTATGGATACCCCCCGATATGATAATTGCAAATTTCAATTTTTCATTTGACTAAATCAACGACTATATAGACTAAAGACAAACCACCAGCCTCAACTGCTGTTAAAAAGTCTCTTTAATTTTATATGCAAACTGGTTTTAAGAGAAACAGTTTTTAGTGTTTTTTAACGCGTATTTTTTAATATTAATAAGCAAAATTTTGTGCTAATTATACAAAACTAATGCAGAGAAAATATCAAACAACACAAGTGCACTTTACAATTTAATTAAAATTGCTTAAAAACAATAAAAATAATTAATTAAAATACCACTTTTTCACGTTTTTTGTTATTTTACATTGAAACTCTCTTAAAACCCGTTCAGTTTTTCAGATGAGAGCCGTGGATAGTGCCTGACTAAATGATGAAAAAAAGTAATTTTTATACACCTTTAATACTAAATTAATTCAGGTAAATTTGAATTCATTCAATTAGAATTCATTCAAAATAGAATTCATTCAAAATAAAATTTTTTGATATAATGTAGTGCTTTTTATGCATTAAGCTATCGAATTAATTCCATAAGAATGCTATTACGAAATGAAATTTAATTCAAACTCATTAATTTTTAAAAAGTGAATTAAAGAATTAATTCGTTTGAACCTTTGGATACAATTTATTTTTTCAGCATTGTTCTCAGTTTCGAATCCACATAAAGAAATTCTAGAGTATTCCTTCGCTGTTTTGTGATCCATATCAGGGATAACAAATATTTCGCGAATATTTCGAGGAAGATTCAAGATCCAAGAATGAATTCTACTTTGAATGAAGTCCCTAAAAATATTCGACTTCCTTCTAAATCGATTGAATTCATTTTTAAACAATTCGCAGAGACTTCATTCTTTGGAACTCATTCGATCGAATTTATTTTTAAGGAGTTCAATCAATTTATCTTGTTCAATTTTGTCAATCATTGAATTTAATCGTTAGGAATTCATTTGATTTGATCGATAGTCATTTGATTGATAATTTGAAAATTCAATCAATCATTCAATTTTGTATAATTTGATTGAGCAATTTGAGAATGACATTCAATTCTTTTCATTCGATTTAAAAAATTTGTAAAATTAACAATTATGTTATTTTATTGGAAGAAAATTAAGGAGATCTTATAAGTAAAGGAAGAAAACAAAACAAATTATAAATTTGTATGATTTTTCAATTTAAACAATGCCTAAACTTACGCAAAAAGCTGCAATTTCTAAAGTTATGCAAATTATTATTTATTATTATTTTTTTTTTTCAAAATTTTAAATCGAATGAGAAACCCCATAAACTGCAGTTTAGCCATATATAACTAAAATTTTTGTAGATTTATCAGTTCTTGTTTCATCATCCTAATCGTACATTTTTCTTAACCTTCGCACTCCTAAAGATTTTTACATACGTAGTATACTGAAACCCACCCGGGTGGGTTCTTCATATTTTACACACATTAAAAAAAAAAAAAAACGCATTTACTCCAACATATAATGCATTTACTCCACATAAATGTGCATAATTTCTTGTTCAAACTTCTTGTAATTTGTATCAACAAAGTATTTAAAAAAAGGACTAACAATGAATAATAAATTTTTGATAAATTTGTCAAAATATTATTGTATTTTGAATAATAAATGAATAAAAACAATATTTTTAAAAAGTAATTATGCTTCCTGTACGATTTTTATACTAACTGGTGATAAAAAACCCAATATTCTGAAACTAGTCCCCTGGGTGGGTTTCAGGCAACAACGTAGAAAAATTGAAAAACTAACGAAAAAAATTATAAAGAATATTCGAATCTTGAATAACTTAACAGTTTCTGATAAAAGTAAAACAAATAGTCACTGAGTCGAAAGAATTTTTTGTTTTGACCAAAAATCGTAAAGTTATCGATTATTGAAAATCTAAAATACCCACCCGGGTGGGTTTCTGGAGTGCGAAGGTTAAATGTAACCAATTAAATACACAGAAAAAAGTTATTTGGTTTTTTGTAAAAACATTCATCAGTCACCCTGCATTTAAAAAGAGAACAACACTACAGTTTAGTTTATTAAAATAATATTACAAAAATAAAATGCAGTCGAAATAAAGAATTTGCTAACGATTAACTAACTTAAAAATAGTTTTGATAGTCATGTTTTAAAAAACCGGTTAACCGTAAAATAAAAACCGGGTTTCGCTTTGTTTGAATTTAGAAATTACTCGAAACCGGTCGGTTTCTTGAAATTAAAAAACCGGTTAAACAGTTTTCGGTTACGGTTTTGGACAATCTAGAAGTTTAAGAAATACTAAATTTCATACGATTTCACGATTTCATTCCAATTCAAAAATATCTAAAGCCAGAACAGCTCTATACATGTATTATAAAGTTTCCCATGATTTTTGTACAAAATCATCAAACTTAACATCTGTAGACATTTATTTTTATATTTTAACTAATCAAAAGTATTGATTTTACTCAATTGTTTAATTAATTGCTAAAAACATCTGTTTCTAGAAGAGATAAGAGTTTTTTTTTTCAATCAGTTTATATAAAATTGTTTGTATTTTTTTTAACAACAAATTAGCAGTTGTTATAGCGGAACATAAATTTTATTATTTGCAAAAATTTTATTATTTTAAGAAATGTTTTTATTATTTGTAATTGATGAGGTGTTAATTTAATTTATGTTTTTCACCTTTGATATCTGTTCTATGAAAATTTTAATGTTTTAAATTAATTTATAGGTGTTTAAAACTACAAAGTATAGTCTTAATTGTAAAAAAAATTGCTGTAAACAAACATATGTACTTGTGCGTATCTTTGTACTCTACATGTTAGTGTTAAAATTATTAGTTTATAAATGTAGGTACCTACAATTACAAAAGATTTGCAATTTACTAACAAGTAAAAAGGTTAAAGTCGGGCATGCCGACTATACAATACCCTACACCAGTCTGGTTAAAAGCCAACTAATGTTTGGATCCGAAATTCGAATGGGTTAAAATGGGGCTTGTGTCAAAATTTTCTATAATGTGAGTCAGCGCACCAAATTTCATTAAAATATCTTAATATTTGCGACCTGCAGTTTGTAACCAAGCCAATTTTGGGGGGACCCTTATATGGGCAATAGGTCTAAACATGGACCGATGTTCACCAAAATCAATAGGCTTCGTCCTTGGGCCAACATAGTTCTGTGTACCAAATTTCATCAAAATATCTTAATATTTGCGACCTGCAGCGTATAAATAGTATAATTTTGGTAGGACCCTTATATGGGCACTAGGTCTAAACATGGACCGATGTTCACCAAAATTAATAGGCGTCGTCCTTGGGCCGATATAAGTCGGTGTACCAAGTTTCATCTTAATATTTGCTATCTGTAGAGTGCGCACAAGAATGCATGGATAGACAGACAGACAGACAGACGGACGGACGGACATCGTTAAATCGACATAAAAAAAAATTCTGAGCCGATCGGTATACTATAAGGTGGGTCTAGGACCAATAGTTTTTGTTGTAACAAACATCAGCACAAACTTATAATACCCTGACCACATAGTGGTGTAGGGTATAATAACGATGTTAGTTATTGTTAACTGTATAATAAATTTGTTAAGTGACAAAAGAAAGAAAATAATTTGAGCTGTACTTTCAGATGGTTTACATCTTTTGTAATAGTTATTTAAAAAAAAATAACTAACGAAAATATACCAACTTTTTGTTTTGTTTGTTTTATTACAGTTATTTAATTAATTAATTTAATTAATCAGTCGATTTTAACAACAGAACTCTGTTTGTAGTTGGCATCTGAAAAATTGTATTAAGATTACAATCAATGCTTTGAAGAATTAATTCCTTTTTGAATGAATTCACTACCAATCGAATTCAATTTTCTCTAGAATTGAATGAATTCCTTTTCTTAAGTAATTCACTAAATTCGTTCAACTGAATGCGTTCATCAAACAACAAATTCAAAGAATTAATTCAATTGCAATAGTTCTTTTTATTAAATCAAATGAATTAATTCACCGGTGAACGAGTTCAATTTTATAAATCGAACGGAAAAAAAGTGAATTAATTCCTTACTGAATTCGTTCAATTTCATTTTCGTTCAGTGAATTAAGAAAAAATAAAATTACGTACAGTGAATTAAAAAAAATAAAATTACGTTCAATGAATTAAAAAAAAATAATAAGTTCACTGAATTGAAAAAAAATAAAATAAGTTCATTGAATTAAAAAAAAATAAAATAAGTTCACTGAATTTAAAGCCTGTTTTCTGCCGTTCAGTAGAAGAAAACAAATAAAATTTTTAAATAAGCAATTTTACAGCGTGTGCTAGTAAAAATGAACAAATTAAAAACCGGATGCTGTTTACAACCTACATGATTCAAAACTAAAGCCTTTTACTATTAAAAATAAAAACTTTACAGATATAGATAAATTTGGAAAAAAAATATAACTATATAACTAGTTTGAAAAATTAATAGTTATATTTTTTTTTCCAAATTTATCTATATCTGTAAAGTTTTTATTTTTAATAGTAAAAGGCTTTATTTATGAATCATGTAGGTTGATAAACAGCATCCGGTTTCTAATTTGTTTATTTATACTAGCACACGCTGTAAAATTGCTTACAGGCTTTGAATTCAGTGAACTTATTTTATTTTTTTTTTCAATTCAGTGAACTTATTATTTTATTTTTTTTAATTCACTGAACGTAATTTTATTTTTTTTAATTCACTGAACGTAATTTTATATTTTGTAATTCACTGAACGAAAATGAAATTGAACGAATTCAGTAGTGAATTAATTCAGTAAGGATTTAATTCACTTTTTTTCCGTTCGATTTATAAAATTGAACGTGTTCACCTGTGAATTAATCCATTTGATTTAATAAAAAGAACTATTGCAATTGAATTAATTCGTAACAAAATAAATCGAACGAAAGCAAATATGAATTAATTCCATTCAATATATGGTACTTAGTGAATTAATTCATCGAATTTTTAATTCAGAATTGAAAATTTGAATTAAGGAATTAATTCTTTAAAGCTCTGATTCCAATTAGACAATTTATTTAATATTCTGAGGGTTTTCTTCTTAAAATCTTTTTGGACGCCTTTTTTGTAACAAAAAAAGATTCCTTTTACTCATGAACGTCCACATAAAATAAATTCAATACATTTACAATCATTTAATTAGTATAGTATTTTATACAGTCAGTATTGCCCACAGAAAAGTTTGTTTTAGTTTTTCTACTTATTTTTTTTTCTTTAGATTTGTTTTGAATTTCTTTGCAAGTACATTTGTTTCTTTATCAAGTTTGTATGTTTTTGGTTTTAATGGACGCCAACATCCCAGCAAAACTTGTTATTAATAATTAATGGGGTTTCTAATAAGAAAATGAGGGTGGTAAGTACTGTATATTTTATTATGTATAGAGTTATTTCTACATAGGGATATCAATTGCGGCAATATGTTATCATTATTGGTAATAGGTAAAATGCATAGCAGATGATGTAGTGTAACTATTACCGGTTATATAAAGCATTGCCGTGACTACACTTACATACAAAAAATAAGTTATAAGCTTTTATTAATATGTAAGTATGATATTAAAATATTGTTACTACCATAACAACTTTTTGATATTATTTTTCATTTTCAATAAAAAAATATTAATTTATATGATTTATTTTTAAACTAAATTTTAATTGAAATTTTATTGGCAATATTTTTTTCTGTTTAGGGTACCCATTACCATGTCATATATGAAGGTTTTGCTGGGGTGTTGTAGATAAATAAACAAACTGTTTTCTTGAACTAATTTTTGCCCACAATATTTTATTTATACTGATATGAAATGAAAAAAGTTCAAGCACAAACCATATAAATTATGTTATTTAATTTAAATATATTTTTTTTTATAAATTATTAATGTTTTTGACTCTTGACCGTAAAAATTGCTAATGTTTTATATTTAATATTTTTTGGTAGAAATAATCACAAAGAAAATATTTTTAAAAATTTCAGCCAACTTTTATTAAGTTAATTCTTAATAACTATATATAAAAGAAAAGTTTAAAAATTTTTATAAGGCTTGTAAAATAAATACACTCAAAATAATAAGTCTGTTGGATGAACAGAAATATTTGTTACTTTAACAAAAATTCTAAAAACATCGTACCCTGACGATTTCTTTAAGCAAGAATGAAATGCCTCCAACAGATTATTTTTCATAATTTGTAAAATACGTTTGGGATTTTGGCACATTTAATTGTAATGTAATTAATGTATATCCCGATAGAAATAAATTTAAGGAAAATTCATTCCTGTTTTTTGACTTAAAATCAAATTTGTTAATTTTAACACTTTTTTTGTTAAATTTAACAAATCTAAATTTAAGCAAAAAGTTAGTAAAACTACAGTTTTATCTGTCGTAGAATTTGTTCAAATTTAAGGTCTCGAAACCCTGCCCAGGCACTCCGTAGGAGCAATCATTTTGTCCGTTTTGCTCTATCTCGCTTAGTTTTCGAGATACGGGCCATTTTATGACATAACCTTTTCACGGGGATATATCAAATTTTGGTCCGAATATCTTATAAAAAAATACTCTGGGTTTAACAGTTTTGAGTAATAAATATAAATATAAATACTCTTAAAGGCATCAAGTATGTTACGCCACCATCACTTGTGAGGAATTTCCTCTAATGAAACAGTTTTTGTTAAATGTGTGAAACTTCTCTACACACAAAAAATTAAAAACGTGTTTCAATTACGAAATTATAATTTAATTGATTTTTGCACCTATCACGCAAATGATATTATTAATTATTAAAAATTGTGTACGATTAATTGAAACAATTATACTAGTCAAATATTTAATTAAATATTTGTTTAAAAATAAATTTTATTTTAAAACAAATCTTTAATTAGCTAATTTATGTTAATAATTGTTTGTGTGTATACAGAGAATTTATACAAATTTCCATGAATTAATACCGGCCTCTTTAAATGAAAGCCACATACTAAGCTGAAACCGAGCCCATTTGATATAACACAAAGGGCAAATTTCTCATCGTGTGTTAATATCTTTACAGAGGTCTTTCTTTAAAAGTTTTCAAATTTAATTTCATTTAACAGTCAAAAGCTGTCTGTTATAATTTAGTTAATGCTTTAACAGCAATTTCACAGCAGAAATGTTGCATGAAAATAAAATTTAATATTATTTGTACAAAATTATGCAATTTTTTTTAAATGATAGATTTCAAAATTTATTGGTTTAAAATGCTTAATCTTGATTTGTAGTTTTTTTCTACTTAATGAAGCTAAGATTGTTTTTAAAAATTACGAAAATTTTGACATTTGAATAAGTTATTATAAATATTAATGCACCTCACGAAAAAGGGTTATTGCAGCTGGGTTGTAAATATTTACAAAGGCTAACCAAGCATTATTTTGTAAATTTTGTTCGCTATTAAAAGAGGGTGGGTGTTGTGTTGTGACGTAGGCAACACTTTTTCTGGTGTTTTAAAACGGTACCATAAACGATATTTACCCAAAGTCAAAAAGAGTTATTTTTTTGTGCAATTTTAAAAAACACAAAATTAAATAATTTTCGGTTTTAAACTATTGGTTACTAAAAATTCGTTAAAAATTATCTTGCTGAAACTAGGACATTCTTTCTACTAAATACTAGTAAAATAAGAACAGCCAAAATAAAACTGTTAACTTTACAGAATTATTTATAGTTATATTTTAGTTACTTGAAAATGACAAACTATACTGTAAAATCTGCAAAAAGTTTTGCTCAATATTAGTAGACTAGAAATAGCAAAAAAAAAAACTGTTATACGAGTATCTACAAATTTTTTGTTATTATACCCTACACCACTATGTGGTCAGGGTATTATAAGTTTGTGCTGATGTTTGTAACACCAAAATATATTGGTCGTTATATAGTATACCGATCAGTTCAGAATTTTTTTTATTTCGATTTAACGATGTCCGTCTGTCCGTCCGTCCGTCTGTCTGTCCATGCAATCTTGTGCGCACTCTACAGGTCGCAAATATTAAGATATTTTGATGAACTTTGGTACGCAGACCTATGTTGGCCCAAGGACGAAGCCTATTGATTTTGGTGAACATCGGTCCATGTTTAGAACTAGTGCCCATATAAGGGTCCTACCAAAATTATACTGTTTATACGCTGCAGGTCGCAAATATTAAGATATTTCGATGAAATTTGGTACATAGACCTATGTTGGCCCAAGGACGAAGCCTATTGATTTTGGTGAACATCGGTCCATGTTTAGAACTAGTGCCCATATAAGGGTCCTACCAAAATTATACTGTTTATACGCTGCAGGTCGTAAATATTAAGATATTTTGATGAAATTTGGTACACAGACCTATATTCGCCCAATAACGCAGCCTATTGATTTTGGTCAACATCGGTCCATGTTTAGACCTAGTGCCCATATAAGGGTCCTACCAAAATTATACTGTTTATACGCTGCAGGTCGCAAATATTAAGATATTTCGATGAAATTTGGTACATAGACCTATGTTGGCCCAAGGACGAAGCCTATTGATTTTGGTGAACATCGGTCCATGTTTAGAACTAGTGCCCATATAAGGGTCCCCCCAAAATTGGCTTGGTTACAAACTGCAGGTCGCAAATATTAAGATATTTTAATGAAATTTGGTGCGCTGACTCACATTATAGAAAATTTTGACACAACCCCATTTTAACCCATTCGAATTTCGGATCCAAACAATACACCAGACTGGTGTAGGGTATTGTATAGTCGGCATGCCCGACTTTAACCTTTTTACTTGTTTTAAGTTAAATTTAGTTGAATGCTAGACTGCTAAAATCAAGAGAAATATTTGTTAAAAAAATAGTGCGCTGCTGATTTCAGAAGACTCAATTTTTATTTGCATTAAAAAAAATCGAAAAGAAATTGTATTTTTTGAGTCTAGTAATTATTTTACAAAATTTTTTGGTGATTTTAGCATGTTAAGTTGTTATTTTTTATTAACTAAAATTTAATTCAAATATAGTACATAAATAAAATTCTGTATATTTAACAGTTTTATTTTTGCTTTTCCTATCTTACTCATATTTAGCAAAAGTAATCTGCTAATTTAGCAGTTTTTTCTGCAAGATCACTTTTAACTAATTTTTAGTAGTTTTAACTAAAATTTTTACAGACATTTTTCTATTAGTGTATGTATGAAACGCAAAAGTATTACACATACCAAAATTTTGTTTTAATACGAGTAATTAAAACGTATGTTAAGTTGCTAATCAAAATATGTTATTAAAACTACCAAAATAATTGAAATTAAGAGTGGATTACACTGAATTTGACAAACGAAATTTAAATTGTTTTCAAAAACTATTACTCCGGCTAGAGCTATGGATTTTATTGAAGAATATTATTATTGCCAATATTTAATTCAAATGTCAGAATCTTTAATAAATTGGTGGTTGTTGGTATTGAAGGTAATGTAGAAGTTAGTATTTTTTCAGTATTGATTAGAAAAGCCAATATTTTCGATACTATGGCTGTATTTCGTTTAATCTTATATATTTTCTGTTCCAATTAAATTTAACTTTTCTGATGATGAATTTTAAGTAAATGCAATTAACATTATTGAATAACGAAAAACTCTTTTTGGTTCCGATAGAATTTACACTGTACTACAGGAAAGTTATTTATTATGTTTGCTTATGTATCACTTAATAAGGTATATATTAAGAAGTGCTAAAGTTTTTTGTTATCTGTGCCGTAGCTCAGAAAGCTTTATTTTGCCGGACAATATAAGGATGAACTTTTAAATGTCAATATACAGCTATGGACATAGAAATAGGACACTTCATACAAAATTATATTCATGCATTTCTCTTAAAAATTATAAAGCAATAATTATATTTCTTTTCTATTATAGTAAACTGTAATCAAGTAGTCTCAGATTATATATAAAACTTTGCAATATTTAAAACATGCAAATATTTACAACAAAATTGCTTTACTTTGTTCATATTTGACTTGCACATAAAAATAGGATACTTGCAATAGTTGTCAAAATTTTACTCGATGCACTTAGTAATAATTTTCTTTTCATAATTTTCGTTTTAAATAAGTAAATTTTTTCCTAATTGTACCAACATGGGACGTGGAAAACATTGTAATCCAGAAAAACGAAGACTTATATCTCAATTCCACAACGAGATGAAATCTCCAACTGAAATTGCTAAAACACTAAAGTGTTCGCGAAATATGGTATACAATGCTATTCGTCTATGTCCTGCCGATAAGAAATATCAGAAGCAAAATAAAGAACGTAAGCCAATCCGTCGTAAAACTACAACTTATATAGACAGGACTATAGTACGCAAAAGCAAACTCAACCCTTTTATGTCCTCCCGTCAAATAAATAATGAAATCAGGGAAAAATTCAACGTTCAAGTGTCGGACAGGTTAGTAAGAAGAAGACTAATTGAAGCAAACTTATTTGGACGAATAAGTAGAAAGAAGCCTCTTCTTTCAAGAAAAAATATTAAGAAACGTATTGATTTTGCCAAAACCCACAAAGGAAATGAGTTGTCCTTTTGGAAAAATGTGCTTTGGAGCAATGAAACGAAGGTAAATCATGTCGGACCAGATGGTAGAACATTTGTACACCGGCAAAAAAACCAGGCTTTAAACATTAAGTACACTCAGAAGACCACGGTGGGGGTAATATTATGGTATGGGGGGCTTTTTCCTGGCGTGGTGTTGGGCCTATCATAAAGTAGAGGACAAAATGGGCAGGTTTCAATATTTGAGCATTCTTAAGAATGTTAGGGAGCCATTTGCCTATGAAAATATGCCAGTTAAGTGAACATATATGCAAGACAATGATCCGAAGCATTCGTCGAACATAGTGAAGGATTGGTTGTCACAAGAACAAATTAAGGTTTTGGACTGGCCAGCCCAAAGTCCGGACCTTATTCCAATAGAAAATCTATGGAATGATGTAAAAACAAAAGTTTCGCAAAACAATTACAAAAATTCCACCGAAGTTTGGGCTGGTATTCAAGAAGCCTGGTATTCTATACCAAAAGAAAGGTGCCAGAGACTAGTTGAGAGTATGCAAAGAAGATGCGAAGCGGTTATTGATAATAATGGATACAGCACAAAATATTAGTGTAATAATTGTTTTAAAAACCTAAAAAATGTACGGTTTTTTGTAAAAATGTAAAATGTGTCCTATTTAGAAGTCCATGTATTTTTATTAGTTTATAGATATTTACCAATATATATAAAATAGTTGAAGGATTTTTATTTAAATAAAGAATGAATTACAATCATCAATAATAACACTTCCCGTATATGAAATAAACAATTTTATTTTTGTTTTAATTTTCAAAATAAATACTTATGTTTCTTAACACATAAAAGTGTCCTATTTTCATGTCCATTTTACACATTTTACATTTTAATTTTTCTGATTTCCATCATATAAATCAGTCCGTCCTTACTTCATCAAATATACAGTAATGACTTTTTTGTAAAACGCTTTGAGGTGCCTTAATCAATGTAGTTACAAAAGTGACCTAGTTTCAAATAATCTAATTATTGCAAAATTCAATCTGCATCATTGCAATTTTCATAAATAATTTACTTTTAATTTGAGATGAAATTTGTAGACATTTGTCTAGCGATATAGGTCTCAATTTAATATGAGAATAGAAAACATTTTTTCGGAAAAAAAAATCGATTTCAATAACGTTTTTAAATTTTTTAATGCAAAAGGGAACCCAAAGTCGACATTATAATAACAATAACACATCGTGAACAAAATTTTGTTTTATCATAAAATTACTTTGTATTACAGACGTACATATTTATTTATATTATTGCAACAAATCTTAACCAATTCTATCAGTTAGAATCCCCACTTCAATAAAACACCTCACATTTATTATTTTTTCCAACCTTAAGGTTAATACGTCATTTATTTAAAGAAATTGTTTATCGTTTTTTTCCCCTTAATCAATACATTACAATAATTTTTTACGTTTTTATGTTAAATTGTATTTAGTTTTCAATTTCATTTACGTTTATTACCATTCATTCTTTATTTAGTTTATGACCACACTGTATTTTGTTGTAAGTAATTTTTTTAAAAATCCACAGTTCTACAGCAGAAAAAAGAATTGTTTAATTATTTATTTATTCTCATTACTAATATAGTTGATTTCTAATTAATTATTAATAATAATTTGAATTTATTTTATAAAAATTTATAACATTCAACACTGTGTTATAAATAATTATTAATTAGTTTATAGAAATTATTATTGTACATATTGAACTTAATAATAAAAAAATTTTATTTTCTTGTGATTTTTTAAAATAATTTTTTTAAGAGACAACAAATATATTTTTATTATTATTTTTTTCTTTTTATATATATTTTTTTTTAAGAAAAACTATATACAAATTATTTTAGAGAGAATAAATTTTATAATTTCACTATACAAAATATATTAATTATAATTTTTATAAAACTTTCTTAAATTAAATTTTTTATAAACAAATTATTAATTGTTTTTATTTTTCATTTGTTTAAAACAAAGGTACAGTTAATTTTTAATATTATGTTTCTTTTTATGAAAAATCTACATCCATTATTAAATTTTAGAAACATTTTTATTTTATTCTTAATCATTTTAATTTTTCTAAAAATTTTTGTCATTCGTATGAGTTTTAGTATTCTTTATACATACACAAACATTTTTTCTTTATAAAAATTAATCGATGAATATTGATCAATAAATGAAAATGAAATTTGCAGCAAAAAAGGCATTACCAAATAATTAAGTGAGTAAGGGTCATTAATAATAAACAAATTAACCTAAAGTTTGAGCTAACTTAGAGTTACAGATGTCAAATTCCATACAAATTTGAACTTTTTAACTTTCAGTTTGTGTTAACTTTAGGTTATTTGTTTATTGTTAAGAAGCATACAAAGGATTTCACTAGTTACCGGATTATTTAATCCCTTAATTTCTTGTGCTCGCGATGCCTCAAAAATCATGGGTATTCATTACACTCCCGCTTGCAGAAAAAGTGCTCAAAATATGTTACAAGCGGAAATATAGAATAAGTACTTTCCTAGAAGTTAGTAGGTAACTGGTTACCCTTACATTATGGAATAATTGATTACGTACACTCAAAAAAATAAGTTAGTAGAAAAATTAGTAAAACGTCTTATATATCAACTGTACTAGTCTTCAGCAATTTTTAGTTTTAGTTATATTTTTTTAACACTAAACTAATTTTAAACTAATGTTTTACTAATTTATTTTGCTACAAAAATTGTGCTGATAACCGCATTTATAGCGTGTACGACAACCAGATAGACAAGATGTATGTAAATGTCGCAGCTTGTCTGGATGTAGTACAGACAACGGAAATGATAATTAAAAAAAAAAACCCTACACAATTTCTTTATTTCAATTTTCAGCAAATAGATTAACTAAAGTAAAAAAAGTAAAAAAAAACTAAAGTAAGCTACAAGTTTTTTTGCGTTTTTTTCAGTCTACTAATATTCAGCAAAAACTTTAGTGATTTTAGCAAGAAATTTTTTCATTTGCAATCGAATAATTGTTAGCAAAACTTTTGCTGAGATTACAATTTTTTTTGGTAAAAATCAGCTCGCTGATTTTTAGCAAACCTTTTGCTGAAATTACCAACTTTTTTGCAAGTACACTCCTGACTAAAAATTTGCTGACCCAGCAACATTTTTTGCTGACTTTACTGACTTTTTTTTTGAGTGTATGTACTATGTATACACTTATAAAAAAAAGTCCGTACAAATAGGTCAAAATTGTGCTGGTGCAAATACATGTACTATTTCCTGTTATTTTAGCTGAAGTTTGACCTATTTGTACGGGCTTTTTTAGAGAAAATAACAGAAAAATTAGTTTAATTTAATCAGAACGCGTTTAACAGACTTTTGTACTAACTTTTTTTTATGAGTGTATGTACAAATTAAATTATTTTCGTTGTTGCTAAAGCTTGGTGGAGAAATATGCTTAACTTTTTTAAAAAAACTGTTGAAATGAAACATAAAAAAGAATTAGCAATTTGTTTTACAACAAATAGAGAAAACACTTATGAGAAAAACTCCCCTTGAATCAATGGTTGACAATAAATGCATTTCCAAGTACCACCAAGTACTATCATCAGATTGTCTTTATGAATTTCTCTCTAGGTTATAATGTAGATTTAGGTTGTTGTTGTTAACCTCAATGCTCTTTCTTCTGATTGCGATAATATTTAAACTATATATTTGGCATTTAAAATCTACAATGGAACAAATATTAAAATTTTGATTTATCGCTTTATTTAGGCGATATAACGCAATAAAGATGGAAGACGAATCAAGAAATCCACTAGTCCAACAATTCCGGTTCTTTGCTATAAATAAAACTATCAGTAAATTAGTTTTTCTTACTACTAGTTCTGAGTATATAATATGTGCTAAATTTCAAAAAAGTCTGTCGTCTGTTTTTTGAGCTATACTGACAACATATTTTTGAATTTCCGCAAGCTCGAAATCCATTTTGGACCTATGCTTTCTACGGAAAAGTTGCTTAGAATTCTTCGTAGAATCAATTCCCCTACGATTTCTTGTTACAGAAATCGACCCGCCCTAATGTTCATATATGATCACCAGAAACGACAAATTTTAATTTCCCGCTTTTTTACTCATATTGGCTTTTTTGGATTTTTCCTATTTTTAGCTTTAAAATTGCCTTTTCTTAAGGCAATGTTTTTAAAATCAACCAATCAGAACAAAGTATTTAAAAATAAAATGTTCTGATTGGTTGATTTTTGAAAAATTTATCAATAATATTGAACGTATATGCTAGGATATTCAATTAATCGGCTTATTATTTTAATCGATTAATCGTGCAAATAATTATTCGGGTTTTTTTCTTAACCGGTTAATCGAAGAAAATTTTAAAATTAACCGATTAATCGAAAAAATGTCTGTAAAATAATAATTTTATTTAAAAAAGGAACAAAAATAAATTCAGTAAATATTCTGAAATTCATACAAATAAAAAAAATGTAATAATTGAGATCAGATTTTGTCATTAGTTTTATTTTTTCTGTCCCCTCTTTCACATATTAAAATTTTATCCAAATCGGGGAGAACCACACCGCAATGAGTTAAAGAATAATATAAGACCCCGTACATTAATTTGTACCTCATTCGTATGCATTGAATTTAGAGAGGATTATGTTGAGAATTGATTTCCTCTCTACGTTTCCGTGCATCCATCCCTTTATTTTATTAATTCAGAGTGCTAAATAAGCAAGCTTTATTACATTGAGCATTAATTATAATTAATAATTCTAATAATCATTAATTACAATAATTATTAACGCTTTCGTTTAATATCAACGTTTAAAAAGTCGTAAAAAATAATTAAAAATTTATTATACGTAAAAACATACTACTTTTCTAGATAAGTCACAACAACAGAGTAGTAATTTGGAAGATGACAAAGCAAACTGTGATAATTTTATGTTGTTTTCGTTTTTTCTTTGTGATTTAAGATGTTTATTAACGGTCCTTCTTGAAAATATGAAACTCTCATTGAGGTGTAGCTAACAAATATTTCTAAAAATTCTAAAAGTTCATCCCTTCATTATTTTCTTAGGCTAGAATGAATTCCGGATAGGTACAAGCCTACAGTAAATTATTTATTATAATTTTTTAAAAAAGTTTTGAGATTTTAGCACATTTACTTTATTCGAAAAATTTTTGAGAAAAATTGTTCGATTAATCGATTAATCGAATAACGATTAATCGATTGAATACCCTAGTATATGCCCTACTTTAGAATATTAGAGCTTTAAATAGCTTTTTCTTAAAGAGTTTTTGCCCAAAAATGTTATTATTTTGCTCATAAAGAATTTATTTTTCTACTATTTTTGAAATGTTTTTTTTTTTGAAAAAACCCAGTGTAGAAAATCATTACCAGATTTGTGGTTATATAACCACATACCTGGTAATGGTAATGGTAACTAGTTACTTTTATTCTTACATTTCTTATTACCTTGATATGGCGATGTCGCGAATAAATAACACCAGCATACGAAAAATCAAAAAATATGTCGTTACCTATGTGCTTACCAGTATTGACTAAAATAATGATTCTAAAAATAGATTTTCAAAAAAATGAGTTTTATAAAAAAAAATCTTTTTTTAATGTAAACATTTTTTTAATAAAATTTTCCTGTCCGGGAATCGAACCTGGGACTCCCGGTTGCCAGTCAATAGCTCTACCATCTGAGCTATATCGACATCCCAGTGTAGAAAATCATTACCAGATATGTGGTTATGTAAGTACATACTTGGTAATGGTAACTACTTACTTTTGTTATTACATTTCTTATTACCTTTATATGGCGATGTCGCGAAAAATAATGAGTTGTCGTTACACACCAGCTTACGAAAAATCAAAAAATATATCGTTACCTATGTGCTTACCAGTACTGACAAAAATAATGAGTCTAAAAATAGATTTTCAAAAAAATTAATTATATAAAAAAATATTTTTTATTGTATTTTTTTTTAATAAAATTTGCTGGTGCGGGAATCGAACCTGGGTCTACAGATTGCCAGTCAATAGCTCTACCATCTGAGCTATATCGACATGTAATATTTAATAGATAAAAACATAATTGACCTGCTGCACACAAGTAAGCTTACTCGCCAACATACAAAAAATCAAAAAATATGTGGTTACCCAGTCAGAAATCGCCAGTGGTACAAAAAATCAAGCACTGGCATACCACTGGGTAACCATGGTATTAAAAATAAATGACTGGCAGAACACTCATTTGGGACGCTTTGCCAGCGTTTGCGAAAAGCGTTTTACCAGTATTTTCTTTACAAAAATTTCGGTGGTTTATAAAAAAAAACCACTGGCAAGGAATTGGCTTAGAGTGATATGCCAAGGTTTGCAACCAGTGGTTATCCAGTGCTACCTAGCCAATGCTACCAGGCGTACAAAAATCAATTCACTGGAAAACCAATGATTTTATAAAAATGCTGACGCTTCGTTAAAAAATGTTTGTAGTCGGAAGGTTCCGAGTTCAAATCCGGTTGCAAGCAAAAATTTTTTTTTGGATTTTCTTTAATTTAAATTTTTTTTTGTTTTATAAAATCAATTTTTTTGTTTGTGGGAAAGCTCCTTCAAGACCAACTTTTTTTTGCCCTCGCAACACTGGCATACTAGTTACTAAAAAGTGTTTGCCAGTACTAGCATTTTGGCACAGCCAGTAGTTGTCCAGCTATTATCACTCATTTATGTGTTTAGCCATTAAATATTATATGTCTCGTTAGCTCAGTGGGTAGAGCAATCGTCTGCCAATCTGACGGCCTGGGTTCAAATCACGGCAGGACCAAAAAAAATACATATGAACTTTTTTTTAATTTTATTTTGGAAAATATATTTCCAGACCACCTATTTATTGGTTTTGCCAGCGTTTTGCCAACGTTTAAAAATTTTGTTCCTCCAGTACTTTTCCGGCGCTTTTTGAACAGCCGGTCCTTTTGTCTAATGATGTTATCATTTTGGGAATGGGAAAGCACTTTTTGCCAGTACTTATACCACCTGTTAAAGTGCTTTGCCACCGCTTTCCCGTTTGTATTTTTCTGACTGGGTACATATATCTTTACCAGTGTTTAAAAAATATTGAGTCTAAAAATAGATTTCAAAAAATTTTCAAAAAAATCTAAAAAATTATTTTCTATATTAAATAATGATAAAAATAAGTCATTATCAGTAACTCATTATTATATGTTTTAAAATAATGCAGAAGGTAAGTGGGTGTCATTACTGGTACTCCAAAAAATAATGATATGTCATTACCGTTTCTACACTGGGATGTAAAGATTGATAGATAAAAACATGGTTACATACATATATCATTACCAGTGTTGAAAAAATATTGAGTCTAAAAAAAGATTTCAAAAAAATTTACAAAAAAATCTAGAAAATTATTTTATTTTTGAAATAATGATAAAAATAAGTCATTATTGGTAATACGGTAAAGCGGCCCTATGCTCCTTGCAGGAGTAAAATGATCAAATATATAATATATATTGGTAATACATTATTTTTTATTTTGAAATAATGAAAAAAGTAAGTATTTATTAGTAACTCATTATTATATATTTTAAAATAATCAGAAAGTAAGTACGTGTCATTTCTGGTAGTCCAAAAAATAATGATATGTCATTACCGTTTCTACACTGGGAAGTGTTGTTTTTCCAATCATTTTTAATTTAGCCTTTTTTTGCATTTTTTTAAATATTTTTTGTTTGTTGTCTCTGATGATCACAGATGAATACGAATGAACATATGAGTAGTCCACTTGCAAAGTCCGCTTTGTTAATAGAACGAAGATTTTAGAAAATCGATTAAAACTTCTAGTCATGAAATGGAGTTATGCCTAGAAGTAATATAAATTTTCATAACTCTATTTCAGGACTAGAAGTTTTCATCCATTTTTTAAAAATTTCGTTCTATCAACAGAGCGGACTTTGCAAGGGGACTCATATATGAATCCTATATGGAAGTATATGGACACGTGAAAAAACTGTTATACTCCATATAAAAAAACTAACTTTTCACGACAATGAGTTTCACGTGAAAATTGTGTAGACTTTGTTTTCACGCAAATTTAATATTCAAGACTATTATTTTTCTTGAGAAAATGTGACACTGTGTTTATTGTGATTGTCGCTTGCTAATTTCATTAAAAAAATTTCCATTTTCAGAATTTAAATTATTATTTAAGGCCTTTAAAGTTTGAGTGAAAACTTTCCACGTGAAAAACAACTTACGGTGCTTAAAGGCCAGCATTATACCACACCAAGACGTTTTTTGTAATTATCTAAATTTTAATATCAAGTAAATAACCCTACTAAAAAAAAATTATATGAGTTTTGATATCATATATAATTACATCCGAAAAATGAGAACATCTAATTGTATCAAATTAGATCGTATTATGATCATATTAGATCTAACTTGACACAAGTAGATCTAATTTGATGCAATAAGATATGGTTTGATACAATTTAATCCGGATTTTGTCCTCATCCAAATGTATCAATTATAATATAATCATATCCAACTAGATGCAATGGTATATAATTCGATACAATTATAAATAATTATATGAGGCATATGTAACTATATATAGGTCTATATATAATTGAATATTGAAATATGTTCCATCTTTATATCTTTAGGATATAATTTATTAAATTTTATATAATTATATCTTGGTATATATATTCCAATATATAACTATACAAAATTTTATATGATAATATATGACTATATCAAAACTTTTTTACTTGGGAAGTGTAAATAATTAAAATTGTCCTTTTTTGGTTTTTATTATTAAAAATCGTTAAATCTGGCATCAGTGTTTGCAAGAGAATGTTTTGTAAATAATTCATGCAGCCGTCTAATGGACATGTACACTAATAGAAAAAAGCCAATAAAAATTTTTTTAAAACTACTAAAAATTAGTTAATGTTTACCTTGTAGAAAAAACTGCTGAAATTAGCAGATTATTTTTGCAAAATATTAGTCAGATGGAATAGCAAAATTAAAACTGTTAAATATGTAAAATTTTATTCCTATTTGAGATAAATTTTAGTTAATAAAAAATAAAAAATTAATATGCTAAATTCAACTAAATTTAGCTTAAAAATAACAAACATTTTGTAGAATAACAATTTGGTTTTGCTATTTTTAGTCTACTAATATTTAGCAAAACTTTTTGCAGATTTTGCAGTATAATTTGTCATTTTCGATTAACTAAAAGTTAACTCAAATATGACTAAAATTCTGTAAATTTAACAGTTTTATATTTTCTGTTTTTCTCTTACTACACTGATAGAATTATCTGCATGATATCAATGAATTTGTGCATTAGATCTATGAATTGTCACTGGAATTCGTCCATTGAAACTTTTCATTAAATTAATGCAATTTTTCATAAAAGTTAATGAAAAATTTCATATTATTTATTAAAAATTTAATACGACTAATGAAAAAGTTTCATTAAAAATATTTTCATTAAAACTATGAAGCTTCATAGAGTTTAAGAAATTTTTCATTCCTATTGTGAAGAACACTTCATTAGTTTAGAGAAAAAATTTCAGTAAAACTCGTCCAAGGAATTCTCTCTGTGTAGTAAATATTTAGTAAAAAAAATTTTTATAATTTCAGCAGTTTTTCCCGCAAGCTAATTTGTAACGAATTTTTAGTCGATTTTTATGCTCTTTTTAAAGTTTTATTTCTATGAGTGTACAATTTCGAAAGTTATTAATTAATTTTGTAAAAATTTTAATTAACTTTACAATTATAAAACTTTATTTAACATACCCATACTGCAACTAATGCCATTACCAGTAATTTAAGGAATTCAAATTTTAAATTGTGTTATTAAAAAAAATTAAATTTTTAAATCGAATCAGATCAACATTCATCATTATTCACACATTATTATTCACATTAATTTTGCAATCATAAAACTACTTTATATTTATACCTATTTCTATTTCTATTAATTTTGATTTTTATCAATATCAATCATTTTGTTTCATATTTTTTCAAGTTCTCACAGATGATTTTTGAAATGTTGTATGCTAAAATATTGTATTACTAACTTGTGATGCAAAAAAGCATTATTTGTAACTCAAATTTGTAAAGAACTGATATTGACAAATTAATTATTAAAAAGCTTAGCTTTATACCAATTACTTTTTTGTATCTTTTGACAAATTTTTAAAAATAAAAAAAGTTGCTTAAATTCTATGGACGTAACTCCGGGATGGGAAAGTGCAAAAAGTGCGTTACAATTTTTCGTTTCATGTTTACTTTTTTGAGTTGAAGTGCTTAAATATATTTAAAACAATTTTAAATAAATTCAAAAATTTTTTAATGAACGGAAATGTTTATAAATTAACAGAATATATAATCTTATAACAAAACAAATATTTGGTTTTCTAATTTTAAGAATTTTATGTATTTTTAAGAATTTAACATAAAAACTGAAAATTTTATAAAGGTGTGCAAGGTGTAGGTAAATATTTAACGTATTTTTAGAACGAGTAATTTTATTTTTTTGTTTTATTGTAGAACGTTAGTTAGAGAGTGCTGCATAAAAACCTTTTCTAAATTTTTTATTTAAATATTTTATTTCAGTATGTTTTTTTTTAGTTAATCACAGCATAATTTTAAGTTTAATTTTTGTCTTTTACCTTTTTCATTTGTTATTCTTGCTGTTTTTTATGTAATATTCATACAACCATTTTTCATTTTTTTTTTTCAGATTAAACCTCCCTCAAATTTTAAGATTTTCTAAAAGTTAAGCTTAATATTATTTATGTTGCCAAATTTTTGAAATAATTTTGAAAATTTTTAAAGAGATTTGTTTCGTCTAGTGTTGGTTAAAGTTACTTTTTTTTTTGTTAGATTATTTAGTTTGCAGCTGTTTTTTTTACTAATTGAACTACTATTTGATAAGTTTAATTAATTTTGCTACTTCTGTGGTTTAACCAAAATGAAATAATTTATTGGTATGAGGTTTAATTTAGTTTTATTCCATTTTTCTCTAATAAAATATTAAATTTTGTTAGCTTTTTAATGTTTTTCATTTCCCTACTAACTGTCTTTTTGGAAAAAAATATAATCAATATTTTGTATCCGGTAATGACCATAAATTTTTTTTTTTTATTTTCTTTAATGCTTAAAATATTTTAATAATGAGTATTTGTTTATTTTTTATTTTTTCTTATTTTGATTTTATGTTAAAAATTTTGTTACTTTCTTTATCAAGGTTTGATTTTTTTTAATATCTATTTAAATATTTTCTATTGTTTGTCTTATAAATTTATTTTGTGTGTAAAACATTATTTCATAGTGTAATATTTAAATTTTCATACATATTTCTTGATGATGGTGGTGGTGTTGATTATTTTCCGGCCCTGTTGTTTTAATTCTCTGTCCCTGTTCTATAGCAAGTTTTTTTTTTTAAATATAATATTTAATTAAATGATGAAATAAATAATAAAATGTTAAATTTAATAACAAATAAACAACAACAAAAAATATTTTATATTGGAACATTATAATGAACACTTAAGTAAAATCAAACCCAAAAGTGATATTCTTGTTGAGATGTTAAGATTTTTAAATATTTTGAGCATTATTTACGATTGAGATACTCAAGCTTAGACCATCCAGTTTAAAATATGGTTAAAACGAGTAAAAAAGTTAAAGTCGGGCATGCAAGTAAAATCAAACACAAAAGTGATATTCTTGTTGAGATGTTAAGATTTTTAAATATTTTGAACATTATTTACGATTGAGATACTCAAGCTTAGACCATCCAGTTTAAAATATGGTTAAAACGAGTAAAAAAGTTAAAGTCGGGCATGCCGACTATATAATATCCTACACCAGTCTGATTTAAAGCCAACTAATGTTTGGATCCGAAATTTAAATGGGTTAAAACAGACTTGTGTCAAAATGTTCTATAAAATCATAAAAGAAGAGAAAATCGAAAATATAGCCCATATGGCCGATAGGTCCAAATATGGACAGATCCTATCTAGAATCAACAGGCTTTTTCCTTGGGACCGTGTGAGTCAAGGAACCAAATTTCATTGAAATATCTTCGTATTTGCGACATGCAGCGTGTAACCAAGCCAATTTTGGGGGGACCCTTATATGAGAACTAGGTCTAAACATGGACCGATTTTAACCAAAATCAATAGGCGTCGTCCTTGGGCCGACGTAAGTCGGTGTACCAAATTATCTTAATATTTGCGATAGAGTGCGCACAAGAATGCATGGACAGAGAGACAGACGGACGGACGGACAGACGAACATCGTTAAATCGAAATAAAAAAAAATTCCGAGCCGATCGGTATACTATAAGGTGGGTCTAGGACCAATATTTTATGGTGTTACAAACATCAGCACAAACTTATAATATCCTCTGCACGTAGTGGTGTAGGGTATAAAAATCCCTGAACTATCAATCTCTCCCTAATGCACATATCATCTATTGTTGTATCATGCTCAGAGTTTGTTTCAAGACAATATTACTTAAGCGTGTTTTACATTATCTAATTTTTCATCTAATTTCATGTCTGACAAATCAAATTGAAAATCCTGCGAAATGATGTGATTGTCAAAAAATCTTGTATAAGTGTTTACACCATCAAATGTAATCCGCTGAAAACAGTTGTTACCATCGGATTCTCATAATTTTATGAACTGTTTCAAAAACAATCTGACTGCGGACATAAACTATTGGATTTTGGCTACTTGACTCACTTTTTTGACAGATCCTATAACGTATGGTGTAATATAAACTCCGCTTTATAACAAAACTACCCAGTGGTGTAATCCGCACATCTTTTTTTTTTTCTTTAAGAAAAGTAACACTCAGGAAATTCTTCCCCATTAGTTACTGAAAAATTATAAAAAAAATTAATGGTTTCAAACATGGCAACAGTGTAATTGCGCTAGATGTTACAAAATAGTTGTTGCGCACCATCTGATGGAGAAGTTTGCGAAATGTTTGTGCTAAATACTTTTTGAAGCTTTTTAGTTCTTAGCCCTGTTACATTATTTTACTTCGGTGGGGTTAAGTTCTATGGAAACGCCGAAGGAGGGCGTTTTTATGTATATGAGGGAGAGAAAACTCATACATATTATTTTTATAAATTAATGTTGTCGTCGCTGGGGCTCAACCTTACATGATTTACTACTGAGGGCCCTGAGAACGAAAGTGGAGTTGAAATTATTTTCCCGGATGGTATAGCCTGTCGTCGTATGACGACGGTAAGGCAATACAAAAATGTGTATGAGAAAAATGCTAGCCACATTATTGCCTGTAGATATGCTTATGTATATTTTTTTGTAAAACCTTTACTTTAAGAGTTATGCGCAAATAAACGTTGAAGTAATTTTAGTCCATTTTAAGGGCTAAAAGCCGAGGGTGACTGGCCTGTTTTAATCCGAGAGGATCAATTTTCGTGGGGATATTATTTTTTACACCCAATCTACCAGAAAGTGCGTGGGGAGGTGAGAAAATATCACTTTTGTACATACGGGTGCTCTATTGAGCGCCTTCAGATTGGCACGAAATTAACTCTTAAACATATTTTAAGTTCTGACTTATTTCTGGCATTGAACCTCAATTTTAAACTTTGATGTCTTCAGAGACTTATAGTAGAATTTTATGACAAATATTTTTGCGGAACATTTTAACCCTCTAACTCTTCAACTTATGGGTCGTTTGTGGCCCTTTTGAAAAGGTTCAAAAAGTACCTTTAATTGAGGAGTTAGAGGGTTAAAATATTTCACAAAAATATTTGTCATGAAATTCTACTATAAGTCTCTGAAGACATCAAGGTTGAAAATTTAAGTTCAATGCCAGAAATAAGTCAAAACTTAAAATGTGTTTAAGGGTTAATTTCGTACTTATACACAATTGCCGCTCAAATGCCCACAAACCTAAATTTTAGGAGGAAACCATGTGAATCTTCTATTTCATGTAAAACACTTTATGGAACATTTCTGTGGAACATTTTAACCCTCTAACCATTCAGCTTACGGGTCTTTTTGTCCCTTTTAAAAACCGGGCCAAAAAAGTCCCTTTAATTGAAGAGTTAGAGGGTTAAATAGTTTCACAAAACTATACCTCGTAGTGTTTTATATAAGTTCGCTGAACACATCCTATACCCAAAATGGAAGATTCACGTGGCTTCCTAGTGCACATATGTAAAAAATCTATAACTTATCAGTTTTTAGGCTTTCTGTCATGGAATGGACGAATCTACAAATCTAATCTACGCTAAATTGCCTATTATATGATGAAGAGTATGCGTATTTACAAGTCTCCAAAATGAAATGAGAGACATTCAAGTTTAGTTTTGACAAACAATTTTATGTTTATCGCTTAAAACACCACTAACGGTCATGTGAGGGTTAAAAGTTTGTATAAAGAAAATGTTTGCCTTTTCATTGTGTAAACAACAGCTATGTTACTTAATCACCACAAACTTCTAGTTTAAGAGTTATAAATGGATAAATTCAAGAACATTTTTTAGGGTAATTTTGAGGACATATGTAAATGTAAACGGCTTGGCCGGTTTACATCGCAAAAACCAAATTTTTGCACACATCTTATTTTTTACTCTCATCCTATCCGAAAATGAGCAGGGAGCTGGAAACATAACACTTTTGCCTATATGGGTGCTCTAATGCATATGTATGAAACGAAAAAATATGATACATTCCAAAATTTTATTATGATATATAAAATTTCTGTTCCCAGTCTCAATACATTATCATAATGACCAAAATAATGGAAATTAATGGTTAAAACTGCTAAAGTTGAAACAAAATTTTTAATTGATTTCAAAAATTAATACTTCCCAGCAAAAACTTGGTAATGACTGGTCATTACTACATTCATTACTTAGATCTCATATCTCATTACCCTTTGAATTACTTTTAAACTGAATGTAATGAGTTACCGACAATTATACCCCACACATTACTATTTCACAATAGCTGAAACAAATAATATATGTTCTAAATCATTAAAAACAATAACTATGGCGTAGCCTAGCGTTAGCGTTTTTGCCTGACAGACATGAGGATCGCTGATCAACTCGTGTCAGCTTCCATTGTATTTTTTTTTTTGTAATTTATATTAAATATCTATTTATAGAAATGTTGATGTTCATTAAGCAGTACCCAGCAAAAACTTGGTAATGACTGGTCATTACTACATTCATTACTTAGATCTCATATCTCATTACCCTTTGAATTACTTTTAAACTGAATGTAATGAGTTACCGACAATTATACCCCACACATTACTATTTCACAATAGCTGAAACAAATAATATATGTTCTAAATCATTAAAAACAATAACTATGGCGTAGCCTAGCGTTAGCGTTTTTGCCTGACAGACATGAGGATCGCTGATCAACTCGTGTCAGCTTCCATTGTATTTTTTTTTTGTAATTTATATTAAATATCTATTTATAGAAATGTTGATGTTCATTAAGCAGTACCCAGCAAAAACTTGGTAATGACTGGTCATTACTACATTCATTACTTAGATCTCATATCTCATTACCCTTTGAATTACTTTTAAACTGAATGTAATGAGTTACCGACAATTATACCCCACACATTACTATTTCACAATAGCTGAAACAAATAATATATGTTCTAAATCATTAAAAACAATAACTATGGCGTAGCCTAGCGTTAGCGTTTTTGCCTGACAGACATGAGGATCGCTGATCAACTCGTGTCAGCTTCCATTGTATTTTTTTTTTTGTAATTTATATTAAATATCTATTTATAGAAATGTTGATGTTCATTAAGCAGTATTTAATAACAAGTTTTGTGAAAAATAGACTTGTATAACAACTGCCACAATAAATGTGTACATACGTTAAGCATTAAAAATCATAGCGATGCCGTAGTGTAATGGTTAGAGTGTTTGCCTGACAACCGTGAGGTACGCTGATCAATTCGTGTCAGCACCTATTAGTTTTTAAATTTTTATACTTTTTTAAATTTATATTCAACATCTATTTATAGAACAGTTAATAAACTACCTACAGGTAACATCAGTGTAATGACTTTCCTCCAATGACATCACCATGTTAAAATAAGTAGTTTAGTAATTAAAAGGTAACTAGTGAACACTTAATATTTTAATACCTAAAACTCATTACATGGTAATGAAAGTTTTTGCTGGGTATTTAATAACAACCCAGCAAAAACTTTCATTACCATGTAATGAGTTTTAGGTATTAAAATATTAAGTGTTCACTAGTTACCTTTTAATTACTAAACTACTTATTTTAACATGGTGATGTCATTGGAGGAAAGTCATTACACTGATGTTACCTGTAGGTAGTTTATTAACTGTTCTATAAATAGATGTTGAATATAAATTTAAAAAAGTATAAAAATTTAAAAACTAATAGGTGCTGACACGAATTGATCAGCGTACCTCACGGTTGTCAGGCAAACACTCTAACCATTACACTACGGCATCGCTATGATTTTTAATGCTTAACGTATGTACACATTTATTGTGGCAGTTGTTATACAAGTCTATTTTTCACAAAACTTGTTATTAAATACTGCTTAATGAACATCAACATTTCTATAAATAGATATTTAATATAAATTACAAAAAAAAAAATACAATGGAAGCTGACACGAGTTGATCAGCGATCCTCATGTCTGTCAGGCAAAAACGCTAACGCTAGGCTACGCCATAGTTATTGTTTTTAATGATTTAGAACATATATTATTTGTTTCAGCTATTGTGAAATAGTAATGTGTGGGGTATAATTGTCGGTAACTCATTACATTCAGTTTAAAAGTAATTCAAAGGGTAATGAGATATGAGATCTAAGTAATGAATGTAGTAATGACCAGTCATTACCAAGTTTTTGCTGGGAAGTTTTGTGAAAAATAGACTTGTATAACAACTGCCACAATAAATGTGTACATACGTTAAGCATTAAAAATCATAGCGATGCCGTAGTGTAATGGTTAGAGTGTTTGCCTGACAACCGTGAGGTACGCTGATCAATTCGTGTCAGCACCTATTAGTTTTTAAATTTTTATACTTTTTTAAATTTATATTCAACATCTATTTATAGAACAGTTAATAAACTACTTACAGGTAACATCAGTGTAATGACTTTCCTCCAATGACATCACCATGTTAAAATAAGTAGTTTAGTAATTAAAAGGTAACTAGTGAACACTTAATATTTTAATACCTAAAACTCATTACATGGTAATGAAAGTTTTTGCTGGGTTTGGATAGAGTGATTGATTTTATTGAAACACAACTGATACTAGATTTTTGCTGCCGATATTTTATTCAAATGACTCAATCTTCGATAAATTGGTGGTTGTTGGTATTGAAGGTAATGTAGAAGTTAGTATTTTTTCAATATTGGTTAGAAAAGCCAATATTTTGGATAATGTGACAGTGTTTTGGTTCATCGTATATATTTTCTGTTCGCAAATAAATTTAACTTTCCTGATGATGAATTTTAAATAACTGCAATTAAAATTATTGAATAACGAAAAAATTTCGTTCGTTCCGATATAATTCCAACCAATTTATTTTCTTTGTGTAGAATTCTTTTACCAAGTTTTAAGTTTTTTCTACTTAAATTTTAATTAATTTATGGGAAAAAAAACTTTATTAATTGAAATGCTCCTAGTGGCAACGATTTTTTTGTGTACGTATTTTCTATGTTTTCTTTTATTAGCTTTGTTTGTGGGTGATGCCATTAAGCAGTAAAAAAAATATGGCATCATCTTAGATGTTATAAGATAGTTTTCTTAACATCTGGTCCACATTTAACATTAACATCATGTTAGTGGCCATGTTAACTGATCTATTGTATGTTACGTGGCGACACCAAGTAAGGGTTGCAGATCAATGCGTGTCAGCTTCCATTGGTTTTTTTTTTTTAATTTTTATTTAACATTTATTTATAGAACTGTTTATGTTCAATACCCTCAGCATCACATGTAATCTATATGTAACGATAACGAATTTTGTTAAAACTGGACATATAACAGTCGCCAAAATAAATGTGTATATTAAAGCACTAAAAATCAAAGCGATGTGGTAGTCTAATGGTTAGAGTATTTGCCTGACAATCATGAGGTTCGCCGATCAGTACATGTTATCTCCCATTATTTAAATTTATTTTTAACATATGTATATTTATAGAACTGCTGATAAACTACACTCATAGAAATAAATCTGTAAAAATAACAGAAAAAGCAATTAAAAATGAGTTAAAAATTATGTTGCAAAAAAAACTGTTAAATTAGCAGATTTTTTCTGCTAGATACTAGTAAATAAGAACAGCAAAAATTAAACTGTTAAATTTACAGTATTTTAATATATTTAAGTTAATTGAAAATGACAAATTGAACTGTAAAATCTGCAGAAAATTTTGCTAAATATTAGTGGACTAAAAATAGCAAAAATAACCTATTATATCTACAAAATTTTGTTTTAAGCTAAATTTAGTTGAATGCAAATAGCAGTCTATACTGCTAAAATCAGCGGAAGAATTTGCTAAAAAAAAATTGTAAATTGCTGTTTTCAAAAGGTTCGATTTTTATTTGCATTAAAAAAAAAATCGAAAAATACCTGGAAAACTTGCATTTTTTTGTGATTCTTTAGGCTACTAATTATTTAGCAAATTTTTTAGCTGATTTTAGCAGGTTAATTTTTTATTTTCTATTAACAAAAATTTAACCTAAATTTAATTAAATTTCTGTATATTTAACAGTTTTATTATTGCTGTACCTATCTTACTAATATATAGCAAAATTAATCTGCTAATTTAGCAGTTTTTTTCTGCAGCATAATTTTTAGCTAATTTTTAGTAGTTTTAACTAAAGTTTTTACAGACTTTTTTCTATTAGTGTACTTACACGGTGATATTAGTATAATAACTTTACTACAATGCCATCTCCATGCTAAAATAAGTAGTTCAGTAATTAAAAGGATTTTAATACCTAAAACTCATTACATGGTAATGAAAGGTTTTGCTGGGAAGATAAGAACAGCAAAAATAAAACTGTTATGTTAAATTTAAAAGTTTACTCAATTGCAAATGACAAATTATACTGTAAAATCTGAAGAAAATTTTGCTAAATGTTAGTAGAGTAGAAATAGCAACAAAAAAACTGTTATATCTACAAAATTTTTGTTATTTTTTAAAATTAAATTTAGTTGAATTTAAATTGCAGTTTATCCTGATAAATTGAACAAAAATATTTGCTAAAATAAAAACTTCAGAAGGTTAGATTTATATTTGCATTAAAAAAATCGAAAAAAAAATCTTTTAAAATTTAATATTTATAAATTTTTTTTGGCGATTTTAGCAGTTCAAGTTTTTATTTTCTATCAACTAAAATTTAACTCATATATAAATAAAATTCATCATATTTATCAGTTTTATTTTTGCCGTTCCTTTTTTATTTACTGTAATAATCTTTTAATTTCAGCGAGGTAAATTTTAACAAATTTTAGTGCATTTAGTTAGAAATTATAGAAAGTCCGAAAAAAAGTTTTTGTATTTTTTAATGCAAAAATTATAATAAATTTTTAGTAGTTTTAACTTAAATTTTTACAGACTTTTTTTCTATTAGTAATCTCAGATTTAGGGGTTAAAAAATTGGGACAAAAAAGCTTAGTTTTTGCATTAAAACATGTCTGAAGTTCACGAAATTTGAATTTATTTGCACACATATTTAAATTTCTCGTGTCAGCAAAAATCTTGATAGCCATATTGAACCCAGAGTTGCCACTTATTTGCAATATTTAAATATACAGTGTGGAGCACTTGTGGAGCCAAATTCGAATCTTGACTCAAAACTACTCTTCAACATCTGGTTTGATAACAGTGTGGAACAAATTTAGGTTAGCAAAAGCTAGGTCGATTCTGAGAGTGAGGGGGAAAATAGAGGCTAAATTAGAAGACCCGTATCGCGGCGTTTGCTATGTTAGTTCGAATTTTTTCATATTGTTTATATGGTTTTTTTGGCTATAAATCGTCGACTAATTGATATTTGTTAAATCTGTAAAAGCCAAATTATTGTTAGAGACCTGTGCAACAATTAAAATTTTTTAAAAATTGATTTGATTGATTTTTTTTGTTTTTTTTAATGTTGCACAGGTCTCTAACAATAATTTGGCTTTTACAGATTTAAAAAATATCAATTAGTCGACGATTTATAGCCAAAAAACCATATAAAAAATTCGAACTAACATAAGCAAACGCCGCGATACGGGTCTTCTAATTTCGCCTCTATTTTCACCCCCTCACTCTCAGAATCGACCTAACTTTTGCTAACCTGAATTTGTTCCACAGTGTAATAATAATAAACGAAAATAAAGTAATTTTTGATCGAATTATTCAGAATGTTTACCTTTCTGGAAATATCCCTTTAAATCTGAATACACATCTGAAAAAAAACTAGGCTCTCCGCTACTAGTTTTTTTTTATGCTGTTGTGAATTTTTATCTGGGTAGTTCTAAAGCTGTTGAGTCACTGATACGCCAATGGGTTTCGGATGTCCAATAAAAATTAAATCAAATGTTTTAAAATAGTTTTTAAAAAATTGGTTTTATTAATCACTAAAGATTTGATTTTAAATTCATGTAATTGAAAATTAAATTACCATTATCATACAAATATAATTACCTACTAATTTCATAAACTATTAAAATTTGATAACACAAAACAAAAAATACGTATGTAGATAAACAAAAAATTATGTGGTAAAAAGGTTTAACAAAATCAAGTTTTTTGTTGAAATTGTTATACAAACAAGGGAAATATATTAAAAAGTTTAATCCGTGAGTAAATGAACAAATTTTAAAGCGGGATCTTGTTTAAAACATTTTTTATTGAAAACGTTTTAATATTTTTAGTGTGGCAGTGCCTTTTTTGTCCCAAAAATGAATTTTAAACTAACTTTTTGATGCTTCAAAATGATCTGCGCACTCTTAAAAAGTGCGAATGTTGTATAATTTTATTTCCTCTAGCCCTAATTCAGGCCCAGATGTTTTTTTTTTTGGCGTTTTTGCAATTTTGAAATATTTAACAAATAAAAACCACAATATATAGAAATAATTTGCAAAATTTTTGCCAAAACAAATAATTTTTTTTATATATTTATTAGCACATACACTAATAGAAAAAAATCCGTAAAAAATTTAGTTAAAACTACTAAAAATTAGTTAAAAATGATGTTTCAGAAAAAAACTGCTAAATTAGCAGATTATTTTTGCTATATATTAGTAATATAGGTACAGCAAAAATAAAACTGTTAAATATACAGAATTTTAGTTATAGTTGAGCTAAATTTTTGTAAATGGAGAATAGCAAATTAACCTGCTAAAATCAGCAAAAAATTTTGCTAAATAATTAGTAGCCTAAAAACTCACCAAAAAATTTAAAATTTTCGAAGTTTATTTCGATTTTTTTTTAAATGCAAATAAAAATCGACCCTTTCGAAAACAGCAGTTTACAATTTTTTAGCAAATATTTCTGCTGATTTTAGCAGAATAGACTGCTATTTGCATTCAACTAAATTTAGCTTAAAAATAGCAAAAATTTTGTAGATATAACAATTTATTTTTTCTATTTTTAGTCAACAAATATTTAGCAAAATTTTTTGCAGATTTTACAGTACAATTTGCTATTTTTTAATTAACTAAAAGTTTGCCTAAATAGAACCAAAATTCTGTAAATTTAACAGTTTTAATTTTGCTGTTCTCATTTTACTAGTATTTAGTAAAAAATCCGCTAATTTTAGCAAGTTTTTCTGCAGCATCATTTTCAACTAATTTTTAGTAACTTTTTCTGCTATTTTTACAGATTTATTTCTATGAGTGTATGATATAATTAGCTGATAAGTTTTGCAAAAATTTTGTTATTCCGTAAAGCGTTTTTCGCAATCCGCCACTATTTGTTTGGGAAGGTAGTCAATTAACCCTCTAAAGGTGCTTTCACAATGATAGAGTAACTCTACTCTGCAGCACAGATTAAAATGTTAACTGTTCACAATGCAGAGTAGAGTTACTTCTAAAAATACTTGACACTTAAATACTTACACTTTGTTTCGCGAATTCCTAGGATTTATTCCATCTGAAATAGTTTGGAAATAATTTTTTATTTTATTATAAATTTTCCAAAACAAATATTTTGTGTTGGTTTTATGTTTTTTAATATATTTTTTTTTTTAATTTGTTGACAATTAGAGATGTGAACAAAATAGTGATGTGTTTTTTTAGTTATATTTGTCATGTTAAACAGTTAACAGAGTGATGTTAACTCTAGAGTGCAACAAATCCGTACTTCAGAGTCAAACAACTTTGACTCTGGAGTGGATTAAAAAAAGATAGCAAAATACAAAAATGTATTAGTAAGAAAGAGAAAAGAACTAAATTTGCTACAGATTGGAGTACTCCATCACTGTAAACGCACCTTAATGCACAAGGCCGCCTAAAGGCAGGCTTCAGATTTTAAATAGTTTTTGGCTAAATAACAATATTTTATGAAACAAGTTGTATTATATCCATAGAAAACTTAACTACCTACTTCTTTTGTATAAGGAACGGTTTTCTAGCGAGAAGCACGTAAAGTGAAGATTTAGAAAATTTTAAAAAATAAACTTATTAAAACAGAAAAATTGCCAAAAATACATTTACGATCTGGCGTACATTACCGATAATAACACAGCTAGCTTAAAGTCTCTAATTGTAAAATCAGTTAAAAATTTTTCTCCAGGAATCATAGGATAACGCTACAAATATCTCTCTAACTCAAAAACTACCCAACAGATTTTCTTAAAATTAAACACAGATTATATATTTAGAGAGTAGTAAGCAAAACTAATTTCGTCAATATTTATTAATGTTTAGTGCCAAATTTCGTAATTTTCAAAAAGCGAAAATCGCCATAACTTTTCAAATAACAACAATTGATCAACAATTTTCGGTACGTAATTTTATTTTATTGATAGTGTTATTAACAGCAGAAACCGAAATTATTTGACCACTGGGTTTCAAGATACGTCTTTAACCTTTGTTGTGCTATATCGCCTAAATAAAGCGATAAATTAAAATTTTAATATTTTTTTCATAGTAGATTTTCAACGCCAAATATATGGTTTTAATATTATTGTAATCAGAAGAAAGAGCATTAGAGTGTTTATGTTGTAATCAAAATGTTTCTGTGAAAAAACAAGAAATCATTGAAAAACCTCTTCGCAGTAAAAAATTTTTTTTGAGTAAATTGTTTTTCACGAGGAAAATTTTCACTTGAAATTTAAACAACTCAAATCGCAATTTAAATTATGAAAACGAAATTTTTTTTATTTTATTAGAAAGACAAAATCAGAAAGAATACAAAATGTCACCTTTTTACAAGAAAAATAAGAGTCTTGTATGTATATTAAATTTGCGCGAAAATTAAAGGCTCCATTAAGGGCGGATTATGGGACCGTAAACGTAAATGTGCTGTAACTGTAACGTGCCGTAGCTGAAAAGTGCACTTATAGAAAACCGTAAACGACATTACTATTTAGCATCTATTTCCTGTGTTTTTTTTATTTTATTATAGATTTTTCCTTTTATTTGTTAATTTGTATTCCTTATTTGTTGTTTGAATCCATTTTCTTTATTCATTTTATGTTTTTTCCGACTAAAATCATTCAGCTGTTTCGATGACGGATAGAAAATTCTGATTTCAATAGAATGATCCGGCAAGTACTTTTACATTTACGTGTTAGTAACCATTCGTATACACTTCTTCTTGTGGTTTCGAAACAGCTGATTCGCTACAGTTACGTTTACGGTTGGGTAACTCAGCCTTTAGTGTTTGATTTCCGTGACGTTTCTGTAACGTGCCGTGCCGGATGGCTCTTTTGTGTAGTTAGTCTTTTCCGTAACAACGTATCAGCTGTTTAATGTTGTTTTTCTTAGCATAGATCTGCGCCAACCAGATTAATCGGTGGCTAAATAAAAAAATTGCCGCGGCGGCTTAAAGCTGGCTGTGAGCCAAAGGCTGATCGGCTAGCCAACTTTAAGTACACACATACAAAACATCGGCTTAACAGTAAAAAAAGAAAATTAAAAAATATATATACTATTTTTAGATTTTTATCATGTAAAAAAATGTTCAACGGCGGCGGTGACAAAAATTAGACGGCGGCCGTGTTAGCCGGTTTAAGCCATTCATCGCAGATCTCAAAATATCAGCTGTCAACTCGCTGTCACTTAACGGATAACAAAAATTCTGTTTTCAACAGGTTCATCCGGCACGGCACGTTACATTACAGACAAACTAACGACTCAAATGCTTTTTTATAGAACAAAAACAAATCAGCTGATTCGGCATGGCACGTTACGTACAAACTAACTATACCGTAAAGGGCGGATTATGGGACCGTAAACGTAAATGTGATGTAACTGTACCGTGCCGTATCTAAAAAGTACACTTATAGATTACCGTAAACGACATAACTATTTAGCATCTATTTCATGTGGTTTTTTATTTTATTCTAAATTTTTCCATTTATTTGTTAATTCTTATTCCTTATTTGTTGTTTGAATCAATTTTCTTTATTCATTTCATATTTTTTCCGACTAAAATCATTCAGCTGTTTCGATGCCGGATAGAAAACTCTGATTTCAACAGAATGATCCGGCAAGTACGTTTACATTTACGGGTTGGTAACCATTCGTATACATTTCTTCTTGTGGTTTTGAAACAGCTGATTCGTTACAGATACGTTTACGGTTGGGTAACTCAGCCTTAAGTCTCCACAGTTTTCACATGAAACTCATTGTCGTGAAAAAACTTTTTTTTTTTATATGGAGTATAACAGTTTTTTCACGTGAAATCAAAACAACTTTCGGTGCTATAAAAAAGATTGTTTGCACCAAAACATATTTTAACTATTAACAAATTGAGAAAAAAGCAATTACAATGTTGCCATATTTGAAGCCCACCATATTTCACCACCTTTCAGTCCTTCTCTATCCCCTTTCCAAAGGAAGCAACACGTTAATTAAAAGGAAGAATCTCCTGAGTGTTGCTTCTCTTTATAAAAAAAATGGATTTTAAGAAAATTTACAATTTTTTAGAAATTCCGGTATAGTTGCTTGAAAAAATCAGGTGGTCATATAGGCTAATTATGTGTTCCCAATAAAATTTTAACATTTACTTTTCTGTCACACTTTGCATTGAAATACCTACATGAAATTAAATTACCAAAACATGTTTGTGTTTTTAATATAAATTTTAATTTAAAATATAAAACAATATATTTTCATTTTATTTAATTAAATTTTACTATAATACAAAAATATAAAACAAAAACTATATTAAAAATTATTGGCAAACATTAGTACAGAGAAAAATTATACAATTAGAAAAAATATATATAAATGAAAATAAAAATAATGATAATAAAAAATAATACATTGCAAAAGAGATAAAAACGTTTGGTTTTTTGTATAAAAAAAAATTGTAAATTGATTTATAATGAATTTAGCTATAACAAACACAAAAGGAAATTATCAAAGTTACAACTCCAACAGCCGTTAAACAAACAATATTATAACCCATGACAAAGTAAAACGAGTAAAAAGGTTAAAGTCGGGCATGCCGACTATACAATACCCTACACCAGTCTGATGTATTGTTTGGATCCGAAATTCGAATGGGTTAAAATGGGGCTTGTGTCAAATTTTCTATAATGTGAGTCAGCGCACCAAATTTCATTAAAATATCTTAATATTTGCGACCTGCAGCGTATAAACAATATAATTTTGGTGGGACCCTTATATGGGCACTAGGTCTAAACATGGACCGATGTTCACCAAAATCTATAGGCTGCGTTATTGGACCAACATAGGTCTGTGTGCCAAATTTCATCAAAATATCTTAATATTTGCGACCTGCAGCGTATAAACAGTATAATTTTGGTAGGACCCTTATATGGGCACTAGGGGTAAACATGGACCGATGTTCACCAAAATCAATAGGCTGCGTTATTGGGCCAATATAGGTCTGTGTACCAAATTTCATCAAAATATCTTAATATTTACGACCTGCAGCGTATAAACAGTATAATTTTGTTGGACCCTTATATGGGCACTAGGGGTAAACATGGACCGATGTTCACCAAAATCAATAGGCTTCGTCCTTGGGCCAATATAGGTCTATGTACCAAATTTCATCAAAATATCTTAATATTTGCGACCTGCAGCGTATAAACAATATAATTTTGGTGGGACCCTTATATGGGCACTAGGTCTAAACATGGACCGATGTTCACCAAAATCTATAGGCTGCGTTATTGGACCAACATAGGTCTGTGTGCCAAATTTCATCAAAATATCTTAATATTTGCGACCTGCAGCGTATAAACAGTATAATTTTGGTAGGACCCTTATATGGGCACTAGGGGTAAACATGGACCGATGTTCACCAAAATCAATAGGCTGCGTTATTGGGCCAATATAGGTCTGTGTACCAAATTTCATCAAAATATCTTAATATTTACGACCTGCAGCGTATAAACAGTATAATTTTGTTGGACCCTTATATGGGCACTAGGGGTAAACATGGACCGATGTTCACCAAAATCAATAGGCTTCGTCCTTGGGCCAATATAGGTCTATGTACCAAATTTCATCAAAATATCTTAATATTTGCGACCTGTAGAGTGCGCACAAGATTGCATGGACAGACAGACAGACGGACGGACAGACGGACATCGTTAAATCGAAATAAAAAAAAATTCTGAGCCGATCGGTATACTATAAGGTGGGTCTACGACCAATATTTTTTGGGTTTTGCAAACATCAGCACAAACTTATAATACCCTGACCACATAGTGGTGTAGGGTATAAAAATGCTATAACAATGACAGGTTACAAAATACAACACTGGATATAAAGATATTTAAAGCTTAACTAATAATGTTTTATTGCAATAGGGTAGGTAAATGTAATTAATATTTTCACAATCTTTTAGATTGCAGTGTTGTATTTGAGAAGAGTTTGCTGTCACTGTTTTAGCTTCGTCATTTGTCATAATATTGTTAGAATAGGTCTGTGTTTAATGAGTTAAACTTTTAGTCTGACATGAGTTTTTGTTGCTGTTGTTTGATCTAACAAATACTTCGGTTTTTTTTTTCTTTATTTCTATTAAAGTTTGAGTTTAAAATAGTGGTCCAAAAATGTGTTTATTTTTTTTATTATAATTTAAGTGCTTAAAAACTAGCATCAAATGTTTTATTTTATTTATAAGTTTAAATTTCTAAACCTTTAAAAGTGGTGTTTACTTATTTTTTTGTGTTGAGGTTGTTTTTTTTTTTATATATTTTGATGTTGTTTATATCAATAATCTTTTTGTTTGTGAATTTTTTTTTGAATTTTTGTTGTTTTGGTGCTTACGCTCATCAAGGACCTGAGGACCTGGAGGCACGTGTTAAATTTTTTGTTTAAATTGTATGTCTACTATTATAAATGTTGTTCGACTATTTTATTTAATTAAAAAAAATTTCCATTCGAATTTTTTGGCGTTTCTTATAATTTAAAAATTTAATTTTTTAGTTAAACTATAACTTTTTTTTATTTAATTTAGTTACTTAATTTATTTAATATTTTAAACATTTTTCGATTTTCTTTTTATACTTAGTTTTGTTGTTTCTTTCTTTGTCTGCTTTTTCACACTTTAAGTTTCTAAACATTTTTTGTTAAAAAATAGATTTTTTTGTATAAATTTATATTAAAATTATAAAACAAATATATTTAAAAAAAAAAACTATAGGAAAATTATTTAAAAAGAAAAAAAAAAGAAAAAAATTATATTCTTCTTTTTTGTTTTAGCTTAGATATCATTTATGGCTGTTGTAGTTGTAGTAGTTGTAGTTAATGTTGTTGTAGTATTTAATGATTACTGCTAACAGTAGAAACGTACACCATCCACTGATAGGACCTGCTTTAATTTTCATTTACTCTGTCTATTCGGTTCTGGATACAAATGCACACCCTCAACCGTAAATATGGAGGTTTCTGAAAAAATAATATAAAATAAAAAAATTTTAAAAATTAAAAAAATAAAAAAACGCAGAAACTAGATCTAGCCTGATTTGCAAATTAATAATGTGTCTATAACTTTGAAAAAAAAGTTTATTTTTCTTCTTAACCTCAAATCTACATAAAAAATAAAAATTGTTTTATTAATCTTCCAATTGAAAAATTAAGATTTGCAGTTAAATTCACTGCAGAAAAAAATTGAGGTCCCGGGATCTAACTTTTTAAAATCCCCAATACCGGGATTTGTGAAAACTAGTCCGGTTCGGCATTCCTAGTTTCCCTTTAGAAAAACGTGTAAGGCCACACAATATAATCGATTTGGTGTACTTTATTTTGTGCGTACTTACGATATGGGATACCTGTGTATAACAATTGTATATGAAACACAAAATTTTTGAAATTTTTCAAAAATTTTGTCTAACTTACATGCCACTATACTTGTGTGTACTTACGAAGTATATTGGCTTGTGGGCCATTACAATGCGGCCATACCCTGGGTAAAGTAAGCCAGCTTGTGTGTAGAGTTTGAAAGTACTCGGAGATACTTGTGTGTACTTACTAGTATCTCCGAGTGCTTTCAAACTCTACACACAAGCTGGCTTACTTTACCCAGAGTATGGCCGCATTGTAATGGCCCACAAGCCAATATACTTCGTAGGTATACACAAGTATAGTGGCATGTAAGTTAGACAAAATTTTTGAAAATTTTCAAATATTTTGTGTTTCATATACAATCGTTATACACAGGTATCCCATATCGTAAGTACGCACAAAATGAAGTACACCAAATCGATTACATTGTGTGGCCTTACACGTTTTTCTAAAGGGTTATTACACCTATTACACTATTCAACAAATTTTATGTTTCTGAAGTACCAAGATGCATATTTTTTAATAAATCATCGTACACTGATCCCGAATCTAATAGGAAAACATTTTTTCAATGAACCGTTTTTAAGAAATCGCTGTTTTAAAATTTGTGTTCGATACCCCATTTTTTGGGCAGTTTCTTACAAAGTTTTGAAATCTGGACCATAAAATCATATAGTTTCTTTACATACTACGAGGGTGGATGATTAATAAATCGCTGAGTTTTCGAATGAAAGGTAAAAATTATGAGATTTAAGGAAATTTTTTAGGACTTCCAGCAATATAGTTTGTTTATATAGATACGATCAGCACTCGCTGAACTTTAATATGTAATTTGGTAAAAGGTCGATATCGCTAATTTTTCAAGTATATACAATTGTATGTTATACTGTTATATCTAGTTGGATATTATCATATTATATTTGATACATTTGGGTGAGGACAAAATTCGAAATTCTTATTCCATCAAATGAGATCTAATTCTATCAAAGTAAATCTAATATGGCCTAATAAGACTTAATTTGATACAAGTTGATGTTCTCATATTTCGGATAAAATTATATACAATACGAAGTCCTAAAATTTTTTTTACTGGGTCATAATGATAATTAAATTTACCATAAAACCACTTTAAATAAAATAAATGTTTATAACGAGAAAAAAGTTTGTTTACACAGACTAATTGTTTGAATTATATTCATGTTTAAAAAAAAACAAAATTTTAATTAAAAAACTAATTATACTGTTAATGTTTCCACATTTTTAAATATTTAAAATATTTAAAGTTTAATAAGATTTAATCATATACCTTTAATACCTGGGTGTACTTATGTGAGAGTGTGTGTTGTTTAACCCACATCGATAAACCACAAATAAATAAACCATATATTTATTTACATGAATGGAAACCACAAATTTTATATGGTATTCAATTAAAATGAAATTAAACTACATACACACACATAAAATAGACGAATATTCGAGTAATAGCAAGGAGAGTAAATGACTAGGAGATGCAATCCTAATCGGACCGGACATCGAATAAAGCAAGAGAAATAGTAGAATAAGAACAGCAAAATTAAAATTGTTAAATTTACAGAATTTTAGTTATATTTAAGTTAACTTTTAGTTAATTGAAAATAACAAATTGCACTGTAAAATCTGCAGAAAATTTTGCTAAATATTAGTAGACTAAAAGTAGCAAAAATAAACTGTTACATCTACAAAATTTTAGCTATTTTTAAGCTTAGTTTAGTTGAATGCAAATAGCAGTCTATTCATCTAAAAGCTGCAGAAATATTTGCTAAAAAAATTGTAAACTGCTGTTTTCAAAAGGCTCGATTTTTATTTGCATTTAAAAAACTTGGAAAAAAAAATTTCGAAAAATTTAAATTTTTTGTGATAATACTAATTATTTATGAAAATTTTCTGCTGATTTTAGCAGGTTAATTTGCTATTTTCCATTAACAAAAATTTAACTCGAATATAACTAAAATTCTATATATTTAACAGTTTTATATTTGCTATTCCTATCTTACTAATATATAGGAAAAATAATATGCTAATTTAGCAGTTTTTTCTGCAGTATCATTTTTAAATAATTTTCAGTAACTTTTTCTGCTATTTGTACAGATTTATTTCTATGAGTGCAGAAATTGAAAAGTGCAATATCCCAGGAAAATATTTTACAATCGGTAGCCAACCACACCCATTCTACAACTGGTTCCACTGCAACCGATTCCATGGAACTGGTTCCGGAACCAGTTCCTGGGATCCTATATGGAAGGTGTCGGTGACGTGGAATCAGTTCCAGAACTGATTCTAGAGCAACCGCTTTCACTTTGGAGCTATAGAAGGGGTTGCTTTTGGGACAATTTCAAACAAAAGGAATCGGTGTTAGAATCGACAGTAGAAGGGGTTGTGAATGAAAAGTAGCTATATTCTACAACCGATTCTTTGGAACAGATAATTTTCCTGGGATGTTATTTATTTATTTTTATTGTTTTTAAATTCTGACAATTTACTAAATTTTTCGGTTTTTTTTTTAAATTATTGTTCCTTGATGTACGATCCGACAAGAATTGGGACTCCTAGTCTTATAGCGTTCTCGGTAATAGTATAATACAGGTGTTTAAAGGATAGATAAAAATATAAATGAATGAATTATTTAAAATTTTATTTATATATATATTAGGATGTCACTTAATATACGATTTGTCGATATTTATTCATTACACCCCCATTTTTGTTGTACGCCATTTTCACTCGTTTTTCAAAAGTTATCAATTCTATTTTAGGATAAATATTAATTGCAGTAAAAGAATTAAATTAAAATCCAAAAAACTTATAACAAATTCTGAAAAATAATTTGTTGTAGGTTTGTCCCTATATAGATTTTATTCTTATCTAAAGAAATTGTCAGGGAACGAAGTTTCTACAATATCTAGAAATATTTGTTAGGTTAAATTACAACCTTACAAAAAAAAAAGACAACAATAAAAAAGTATCACAATTTTCTTTGTCACCTTCCAGACAGATTTATCAATGAATTTTTTTTTCTTTTGTATATTTAACAGTTTTATTTTTGCCGTTCTTGTCATACTAGTATTTAACAAAAATCTGCTAATTTCGGCAGTTTTTTCTGCAAGGTAATTTTTAACTAATTTTCAGCATCTTTTTCTGCTTTTTTTTACAAGTTATTTCTATGAGTGTATGTAGCCTAAATTTGGCATTAAACATTGAATTAAGGAATTAATTCTTCTGTAGTTCTGATCTCATATGAACGCTTAAAACTGCTGTTTATACTATACTCAAACAAGAAAAAGGAAATTCAATTTCCATTTCACTGAATTCAATTCAAACTCAATTAGAGATGATACAAATATGAGTATAATGGGAATGGGTTTAAGGAGGTAATCATTTAATGTAGATAATGCTTTATTCGGCACCTAACAAGAAAAGAATTTTGTAATATATTTCACTTATACATATTAGAGTTCGTTTTGAAAATTTGATTTAGGAATATCATCACATTTCACAATGTTTTTGCATAAAAAAGAATGGTGTAATTTTTGTTTTTAATTTCAAATCCTTCCATATGCCCTCGGCGGCCAAAAACGCTGATTTTTTATCGTTTTTATGCAGGACAAGAAGAGCTGAATTAAAACATGATATTTAATTTTACCATTCGATTCTACAGCAAAAATTATTAACAAAGTTTTTTTTAAGGAAAAAAACTCACTTTTTTCAAAAACTTTCATAAATATCTTTTTATCATATACAATGAAATTGCATTTCTGGCTGAGAAAAATGGTACAAAAAATTTCGATAGTTCGCGACCCTTTAAAAAGTTATCAATTTTGTAAAAACAATTTTTTTTTTGTTTGTAACATACTCAATGAAAACGTATTTGAAATCTAGCGTTATTTGGAATATTTTATATTTTTTTTATTATAAAGCTTCAAATACTTTCCATTATCCAAATTTTAAACATTTGATTCGTTCGAAATTACGGTGTAAACACAAATGCCTTTTTAAGATTGTTTTTATACAAATATTAAAATTAAAATTCCAGAGTAAACTGACCACTCCACTTAGAAACGCTAAAATAAATTTCAAACGAGGGTGTTCTAGAAAACGAATTGACATAAAATCATGCGATTTTAAACTACAGCACGAAATTTATGAATGATTTTATATGGACTTGCTTTCCAAAATACCACGAAAAATTCACTTAGAAATTGATAAAATTTTCAAATAATTTGTAATAATTATTTAGCTAGTAAATAATCATAACATCCTAATCAGAAATCGCCAGTGGTACAAAAAAGCAAGCACTGGCATACCACTAGGTAACCACGGGGTTGAAAATAAATGACTGGGAGAACACTCATTTGGGACGCTTTGCCAGCGTTTGCAAAAAGCGTTTTTCCAGTATTTGTTTTACAAAAATATCGGTGGTTTATAAAAAAAATTGTGCTGGCGCAAATACATGTACTATTTCCTGTTATTTTAGCAAAATTACCTGTTTGTACGGACTTTTTTAGAGAAAAAACAGAAAAATTAGTTCAATTTAATCCGAACGCGTTTAACAGATTTTTGTACTAACTTTTTTTATGAGTGTACCTAGCCAATGCTACCAGTGGTACAAAAACCAATTCACTGGTAGAGCAATGATTTTATAAAAATGCTGATGCTTCGTTAAAAAGGTTTGTAATCAAAAGCTTCCAGGTTCAAATCCGGCTGCAAGCAAAAATGTTTTTTTTTTTTGATTTTTTTTAATTTAAAAATTTTTTTGTTCTATAAAATCAATTTTTTTGTTTGTGGACAAGCTCCTTTAAGACCAACTTTTTTTTGCTCTCCCAACGCACTGTGGGCCAGGATCGCCGTTTTCTGGCCAAAAGTACAATTCAGGTAAAGGGAAAATATGTTTATATATTCAAAATCTAGGATTGTTGAATATTTTTTGAGTGAAATATTGTATCATTGTGGTTACTCGTTTTTAGTTGGTGAGAGTTCAAAGTCAAAGTTTTTTAATTTTGTGACATTTTTTATTTTATAATGATACAATAAAAAAAATCATAAATAAACAATAAGTTGTTCCAAAAATAATCTCGAATTATAAAACTGAAACTAGTTCTCAAAAAAAAAAAAAAAAAAAAATAGAAACCTGTTAAGTATTTATGTACGAAAAAAGTAACAAAATTATTAATTTTACCTCAAAAATGTGGGTTTTTTTTGAATATCCTAAATTTTCAAAAAAAAGCTCCAAAATGTTCCAAGAGATATTTGAAAAACTTGAATGCCAATGTGTTCCATAAGATGTCTTCTACCTTGGTTTTTGCGACCGTTCATAAACTTTCGAGATTTTGCCCTTTAACTGAAAAAGTACCTTCAGATCTCGCTGATTTCCAGCATTCCAGAGTTTTAGTAAAACTAAAAAATAGCACTAAAAATTACCTTAAATGAAGGTTTTCTTACCCAGACTAGCCCCCTAAAGTCCAGGTTTGTGGGACATTTGAGTGCCAATTCTGAATAAGTACGAAATTAACCCTTAAACACATTTTAAGTTTTGACTTATTGCCGGCATTGAAGTTAAATTTTCAACTTTGATGTCTTCAGAGACTTATAGTAGAATTTCATGACAAATACTTTTGCGGAACATTTTAACCCTCTAACTCTTCAACTTATGGGTCTTCTTTGACACTTTTTAAAAAGGGCCAAAATACACCCTTTAATTGCAGAGTTCGAGGGTTAAAATGTTCCACAAAAATGTCCCCCGTAGTGTTTTACATAAGTTCGCAGAACATATCCTATACCTAAAATTGAAGATTTACATAGTTTCCTATGCCGATTCACAATAAACTTTTTCAAAAGAGGGGAAATTTTAACCCTCCAAAAACATAGGGCCAGACGAAAACTTTTAAAACGCAGATACACTTATATTTTTCTTTGGTCCCTCTGCCAGAATTAGTTGTCATCAGAACCTTTTTTTGTACAGTGTAATTTATTTTCCAACACATAACAATTTTAAATTTATGGCCGCCATATTGGATCCGCCATGTAGAATTTTTAAAATTTGATTTCAGATTCGTAATCTGCTACCCAAAAATTTCCCCTGGTGGAAATTTAAAGTAAATCAATTGACATAAGAAATGTAATGAAAAAATTGTTTGTCGCCATATTGAATCCGCCATTTTTGAATTTCAAAATTTTAATTTCAGATTTTTAATCAGCGGATCCTCGACCTATATAATTGATTATTTTAAGTCCAATATAATAAAAACTAAAAATTATGGCCGCCATCTTGGATCCGCCATTTTGAATTATATATTTTTTATTTCAGATTCGTGATCAGCAACAACCAAACCCCTCTTTGTGATATATTTTAGTCTCATATACTCAATATTCTAGTTTTGGCCAAAATGAGAAGATGCTGGCCCACTGTGCAACGCTGGCATATTTGTTCCGAAAAACAGTTTGCCAGTGCTAGCATTTTAGCACAGCCAGTAGTTGTCCAGCTGTTACCACTCATTTATGTGTTTAGCCATCAAGTATTATATGTCTCGTTAGCTAGGACCATAAAAATACATATGAACTTTTTTTAAATTTTATTTTGGAAAATATATTTCCAGACCACCTATTTATTGTTTTTGCCTGTGTTTTGCCAACCTTCAAAAATTTTGTTTCTCCAGTGCTTTTCCGGCGCTTTTTGAACAGCCGGTCCTTTTGTCTAATGATGTTATCATTTTGGGAATGGGAAAGCACTTTTTGCCAATACTTGTACCACCAGTTAAAGTGATTTGCCATCGCTTTTCCGTTTGTATTTTTCTGATTGGGATGTCTTGACGAATACAGTATTTTTTTTTTCAACTTTTTAGAAAAAATCTTAAAAAAGTTTTTAACTATTAAAAGGTCAAAAATTCTTCAAATGACAAAAAATGCGTATTTAAAAAATGTTCCTCGTAGTGTTTTACATAAGATCGCTGAACACATTCTATACCTAAAATAGAACATGAACATGGTTTCCAATGCCAATTCACAATAAACATTTGCAAAAGGGGGGGAAGTTTAACTCCCATTTTGTCCCCTCTACCAGAATCAGTTGTCAGAACCTTGTTTGTTTGGAACAAATTTAATTTTGTTGTACAGTGTTATTATATGCTTGCCCATATATCCATGCACCGTTAATTGAAATTCATTTCGCGGAATTTGGTCCTCTTCCCGAAATGTGGCTACAATTGTACTGGGATGTAGGGTACCATACAGTGGGCATGCCCGCCTTTAATTTTGTTATTTGTTTATTATTGATAAATCCAAAAATTGTTTCAATGAAGAATTTTGTATGTGTATTCAATTATGAGTAAAGGGATAATTCTGATTACTGAATCTACCATGTTTATCATTTTGATTATTACAAATATTATTATTTATATATTTAAAAGGTTAATTTATATTTTCACCACAAATATTATTGTTCATCTGCATAACCATATTTAATCAATTTAAGAAATGTTAATGAACCAAAATTTCAAACAAAAATCATTTGATAAATTTTTCATAAATTTTTAAAAATGTTTATGCATACGATATAAGGTTTAGCCTTAAAAAGAATATCTTTTATATTGTATTTTAGTCCAACAGAGTATAATAAATCTAAATTTGTTATTTAATCGTCGGTATAATTATATTCACTAGTAATTTGGTATAAACTATTGCTAAATTTATATTAAAGTGTGCGCTGTTAAAAACTGTAACATGTAAAAAAATTTTATAAAAGATTGACTACTGGGGTAAGTTAAAATTAAACGAAAAACTATTTGTCGTTGCATTTTGTATAGATTTATATTCTGTGTCATTTTATATAATATCTTAATCTCATGATATAAATTTTTTTCATTTAATTAAATATGTCCCCCATAAGCAATTTTATAGTGCCTTCGGTGACTTTTTAGGCACAAGCTGTTGATTTATATCTAAAATTAGTAAAAGTTTTAGGCACTGATGTGGTTCTACCTTACAAAAATGTAGATACCTACGCTGTGTTGTCTTAGAAATAGAAGTAACATCTTTTGAAGATACTCTTTAATATAAATATCTGAGTCTATTGAGCCTATTGGAACAAAAGATTGACTCCTTTTTCGGCAGCTAAAAATTGCTTGCCATACTTGGACTTTTTAGGAAATTTCGATTGCTTTTCATTTCATATTTCTCAGAAACATTGCCTCGAATATCCGCCAAATAAACTTACTGACCAGAAAGCTGCGAAAAGTCTGCTAAAACGTAAGTTAGTTTCGTCGTTCACTACATAAAATTCAAAGTTTAAAAAAAAACTTTTTAAGAAGCTCTGCTTATTTTTTGTCATCATCGTTTTTTTAATTCTCCATTATAAACTAATAACTCTAATTTGGCAAACCGATGCATTTTTAAATCTGATGTATTTCTCAAATATATTTTGATCAAGAAAAATTATATTAATTAAAGGTGGAAAAAGTTATTAAAAAAATGTATGTTACATTTTTTAATGACACATTCTTTATTATACATAAATGATTTTCCAAATGTGCGACTTTTAATTAAATCATAATTCAAATTTACTACAACTATATAATTGTTATGTTTATGGTTTATTTCATATGTAGTGGTTAATTTATTTCAATAACTTAATGTTTTAAACCACTATAGAGTAGGGTGTGAAAAGAATTATAACATTAAATTTGCAAAAAAAAAAGTTAATTTAATAACTCAATTTATAAAAATCTGCAAGTTTTAAATTATTCAATATCAAAAATTCGGAAAAAGTTGAAAATGTCATAAACTGGGAAATTTGCTGTGACGAAAATATATGAGAGAACCTAAGTAAAGTAAAGAAAGTAAAGTAAAGAAAGTAAAGTGCGGCGAAATGAGGTATCGTGAAGTAGAAATCTATTTTCAATAGATTTTCTTCCTCAAATGTACTTCCAAACTAAGTTGTTGTGTATACTGTCATTAACTAAAAGTAAACAGCTGACACGATACCCTACGATACAACCTGACTAATGGAGCCTTAAACCTTTTTCTCTAAAAATTATAAACACATTATAATTTTCAGATCAGACTAGATCTAGTTTCTGCATTTTTTTTCTGTATGGACAGGCGTCGTCAGTGATTTTCCATTAAATTTTGTTAATTATTTATATGTTTTTTATTGTCAGATTGTCTCTGTATGATAATTTTTTTCAACAACCCGTCACCCAAGTAAGGCCTTGAATGCAATGTAACTAATTCGTTGTTTTCTTTCCTATTCAGCTTTCTGTTATTGTTTTTACTCAGAAGTGATCAATACAAACATACACAAACATCCTGTTTTTAGATTTTTGTTTATCTTCCAATCTCCTCAGCGAAATTTCATTGAATCAATATAAAAGTTCATTAAAACCATGTAGACAATTCCCTCAGTGTGCAGTAACAGATGTCAAATCTTAAACAGATTTGCTTGTTCGAATTTTATTACAGATTTTCGAAAGTGAGAGCAGTTTTTCAGCCTTTCAAAATTCTGTTTGCAATAATAAAATTTTAAAAATTTATGCGCACTGTTTTTGTTAAAATAAATATAATTAAAATCATCAACTAGAGTCCGAAAAAATGCTCTCACTTTTGAAAATTAATTTTACACTTTAAAAGAATTAAGACAGAAATGAAAAATTGTCTATTGCATTTCCTAAAGCCTGCTCCAGCCAACACATAGTGTTAAAGCATTTTTTTACAAATAGAAATTTTGTTATTTTAAAAAAAAAAATTCTAAAAAATTGTATTAAAAATTAATTGCGATAATGTAAAACAAATCTTTTTTAAGAGCCTCTTAAAACCCATGACGTGTCTCGCTGGTTCAATGTTGACTTACTTGGAGTTGCTCAAAAAATGGTACCTAAAGGTTTCTCTTTCAATCGATTTTGAAACAATTTGATCTTATTTTAGTTAATATTTGTTTTTTTAAGCGTTTCTTCCAATTTTTTAGCTAAAATTAAGAAAATTATGAAGTTTCGGGAAAAAAGCAAAAAATTACATATTAAAAATTTAACCGGGTAATCGACCTATTTTAATCGATTTTTCGGGTCGAATAATTATTTGAGTTTTAAATTATTTGTTTCGACATTAAGCGAAATAGAGGCGATTAATCGAGGAATCGTTTAATCGATTAACCGAATTGGAAACACTAAGAAAAAGTCATAGCATACTTAGGATTGGGTCGAGAATAATTGTTGATACAAATTTTTCGATGTAATGTTTTACTCTACTATAAGGGCCAGTTTTATAGTCAGAACTAAGAACGATTTTTGTCTTAAATATTAGCTGTGTTTTCGACTTAACTATATCCGTTAACTCATAAAAAAACTCAAATTGCATAAAAATGCGTTTAAGACGAAAACTAACATATTACTTCTCATATGCACGTTAACTTTCAACACGTATAATTATTAACGTTGAAAACTCAGCGTTTTACATTTTCACATCTAATGTAACTTATTCGCGTTACTTCCTAAAAACTTTTGCCGACGTACATTCGATTATAACGGAAAAATTATGAACATAACCTGTTTAAAATTAACGTAGATTTGCTTTAAATACTTAACGTTGATAGGCATGAGACAAAATACAGCTATTGCTGAAATAAGAAAATTTGTTTGAGCAATTCTTACGTAAATAATATTTTAGAAGAAATTCGCTCTTAGTTCAGACTATAAAACTGGTCCTAAGTCTACATACACTTTCCAAGTAGGCAAGCAAATATGATATCGAATTTTTTGCTTTGTACGTAAGTAGTATGCATACATTGTAAACTTAATTAAAGCAACGTGTATAAAATCTCAAGAGCAAGCATGCATCTCAACGTCTGTTAGCTGGCTCTGACAGACATTTGAAGAACACTCAAAAAATTGTTTACCAAATAAGGTGTCATTTGAACTAATTTCTAAGAAAATTTTAGATGATTTCGCTCCAAAGAAATTTTAATATGGATGTGCGATTAATCGATTAATCAAACTTCCTGATTAATCAAAATTCTGATTAATCAATTAATCGATTATTCAACAATTTTGATTAATCAAAAACATGATTAATCGACTAATCAGTTATTTCGATTATTAAAAATTATGATTAAATGATTAATCATGTTTTGATTAATCAAATTTATGAATAATTGAATAATATCTTGTTTTTCTCCGTTGAAGACGCCTTTTAACTCCAGTTCAATACAGATACATGAAACTTAAGAATGGACATTGGTCAAGTGTGACCAGTGAGCGAATAGTTTGTCTGATTTTTTTTATTTGGAGCTATATAAGGCATCGCCACAAAACAAAGACAAAATTGCTGTAATTTTTTTATTTTTAAGCATTTTTCCAATATTAGTTAAAATTATTCAGGTTCTGATTAATCAAAATTGAAATTAATCGATTAATCATAATTCTGATTAATCAAATTATCAATTAATCAAAGTTGTGATTAATCATACTGTTTGATTAGTCGATTAATCGCACATCCCTAAATTTGAACTTAAATCTAATACACACTTTTCTTAAAAACAAGTATTTATTAAGCACATTTTCAATTAAATTTAGTAAATGTCATCTTATATTTTTTAGAATTTCACTGGAAGTTCTACTTGTACAATTTGTTCCTTAATTTTGTAAAAATATTTTAAAAAATTAATCGAAAATAAGTTAAAATGTTTAAACTACATTCAAGAAAGTTCCCTATTTGAATTTGGGTTTTTAATATTCAATTTTAAATTTCTTATTTTAATTTTTAGTTTACCAAATTCTTAACACTTAAAATTGTTCACTAAAAAGAAATACTACTTTTTCAACAGTTTTAAAAAATATTGACATAATTCAAGAATATACCCAGTCAGAAAAATACAAACGGCAAAGCGGTGGCAAAGCACTTTAACAGGTGGTACAAGTACTGGAAAAAAGTGCTTTCCCATTCTCAAAATGATAACATCATTAGACAAAAGTACCGGCTGTTCAAAACGCGCCGAAAAAGCACTGGAGGAACAAAATTTTTAAACGTTGGCAAAACCAATAAATAGGTGGTCTGGAAATACATTTTCCAAAATAAAATTTAAAAAAAGTTCATATGTATTTTTTTTGGTTCTGCCGTGATTTGAACCCAGGCCGTCAGATTGGTAGACGATTGCTCTACCCCCTGAGCTAACGAGGCATATTAATATTTGATAGCTAAACACATAAATGAGTGATAATAGCAGGACAACTACTGGCTGTGCCAGAATGCCGGTACTGGCAAACAAATTTTCGTAACTAGTATGCCAGTGTTGGGAGGGCAAAAAAAGTCGGTCTTGAAGGAGCTTTCACACCAACAAAAAAATTGATTTTATAAAACAAAAAAATTTGAAAATAAAAAAATCAAAAAAAAATTTTTTCCTTGCAACCGGATTTGAACCTCCTGACTACAAACATTTTTTAACGAAGCGTCAGCATTTTTATAAAATCATTGGTCTACCAGTGAATTGATTTTTGTACGTCTGGTAGCATTGGCTAGGTAGCACTGGATAACCACTGGTTGCAAACCTTGGCATATCACTCTAAGCCAATTCTTTGCCAGTGGTTTTTTTATAAACCACCGAAATTTTTGTAAAACAAATACTGGTAAAACGCTTCTTGCAAACGCTGGCAAAGCGTGCCAAATGAGTGTTCTGCCAGTCATTTATTTTTAACACCGTGGTTACCCAGTGGTATGCCAGTGCTTGATTTTTTGTACCACTGGCGATTTCTGACTGGGTAAAATTAAGGAAATCGCCTTTTTATTTTTTTAAGTTAATAAAAGTGCAGATTAAGCTTAAATCAAATACAATTTGCGTTTTTTATAAGTAATTTTATTTATTTTTATATGCATAATTTTAGTAGGGTGCAAACTTAATTTTGGTTCATATTTTTTTTTTTGAGTGAAGCTTTAATAGAAGTTGATAGGTTAAGTTTTATGGTTAAATTTTAGTAATAATTTTTTCAAATAATACCTATTCAAATATGAACAAAAATAGATTAAAAATATTAAACTTCCTAATTGAAATTGAATTTTTTTTAATTCTCTGCCAGAGCTAGTGAGAGAGCGTTTAACAATAGTTGAGCGTATGGCATTGAACCTTATTAAACACACTATAAATAGAACCTACAGCTAAATTTTAAGTGGATGTATGTATAAATTAACACCTAAAAAGTATCACTATATATTGTACAGATTACACTGCAGATGATGGCTATAATTATGATAGTGTAATAAAAAGCATTATGCTAGTGCACTCATGTGTTGTAATAGTAATTGTAGGTTTTATAAGTAGATTAACGCGAAAATACTAAAAGTGATTTTACAAAATCATTAAAACAGGAAACAGTATGTATGTACATACCGAGTACATAACTTCAATTCAAACATATGGATTCATACATGTTTTAGATTTTAGTATTTCCAAGCTATTAAGCACATGAGATAACATAACATATAGAAATCGTGAAGCAGCTTTGAAAATTTTAAAAATATTAGTGAAGCTTAATTGTAGTAGATATTTTGAATAAATATCTTGAATGCATACAATCATTAACAACATATGTATGCCAGAGATGAGTAGCACACGCTGCTACTGTGTAAATGTTATAAAACCATTAACACATTTCGTACAAGGATAATAAATTTAATATACTATGCTTAACTACAGTGCTGCGCTAAAAAAAATCAACAAAACGTACGAACATCTTTGAATATTTATAAATATTTGTACTTCCAAGTCATTTAGGAAAAAGATTTTGATTTGATCTTATATACTTTTGTCTAGATAAATTATTATTTGTTGTAATGTCTAGTTGATAAGAATACAAATTTTAATATCATGGAAATATAACTTATAAATAGAGGATGAATAAATATAAAGAAATATATTGTTAATGATAAATTTGTATTCATCTGTTCATGCAATATACATTTTGTCAAAAAAAAAAAAAAAACAGACTATTTCTATATTCGGTAAATCAGGATTTGGTCTGCAATAAAGATCCAACCAAAATGTTTTTCTAAATGACTTGAAAGAACAGATATTTTATCGGTAAGGGTAGAGCTATTTTATATTATTTCGGTAACGATAATTTATGGATAATGGTATTTAACTGGTAACGCTATTTCATTTATTTTGGTATCGTTATTTTAAGGTTAACGGTATTTCATTTATTTCGGTAACGGTGTTTTAGGGATAACGGTATTTTGGTTATATCGGTAAGGGTAGCGTTGGTGAGTTATTTAGATACATAAAACGCTCAACAATCACGTGCAATTATTACCAAAAGCAGAGAATTAAATATAACGATAACGGAAATTTAAGGATAACGGTATTTCGTTTATTTCGGTAACGGTATTTTAGGGGTAACGGTAGCCACTTGAAAGTGTTTTGAATCAATAATGGTATTTAAGTGGTATTGCCTGCCAACCCTGTTCTAAATCAAATATTATTGTATATTTTGTTGCTTTTGTTTTGCGCAATACTGTAAAAAAGATATGCATGATTTTTTTCTTTATTCAAAGTCAAAGAAAAATTTGCAGGTATAGCAAATTACCGTAATTTATTTATACGATTTTCATTATTTTGTGTTATAAAAAATTTTATGACATATTTCCTATAGAAAAATTATTAGAAATAAACTTCGTTAAAAAAAATTTCAGTGTCTAAAGAAATTTCGGTTAGAGAAAATTATTTTTTTTTTCAGATAACAAATGATACCAAAGAGTTTAAAAAATAAAGAGTATGCAATGCTCCCAGTTAGTGAGAAAAAATATATAAAATGTGGCTGCAAATAGGAATATGAAAATTTTAATAATAAAATTAAATTTTTTTTTTATAATAAAATTATATTTTTTAATGTTGGTACTGGTAGATTTCGTCAAACTTATTATAATTTAAGTTAAATTTATCAATTCATTTCTGGTTCTAACTAAAACATAGGCTGAGAGAATTACATAAGAGTAAGCAAAAATTACCTACTTTTTGCAATAAAACTAGTTTTTGGTTGTTTTTTTATAGGCGTTTTGGCAATTAAATATAGCAAGATACAAAAACTAGCCCCCGTATTCATAATGAAAAGTTAGCAGCCCCTTATACATCGCACACAACGAGCTATTAACTAGAATGTTTTAGGCCTAGCAGCTTGTTAGCATTGAGTTTATTCATAATAATTTCTTAGCACAACGATTAAGAGCAACCCTGTGTTTGAAAATATAAGACTTTTTCATTATTGTGAATGGAATTTTTTGTTTTTTTGGCGTTTAATAACAGAACATGAGAAGGAGTTTAGTAACAATACTATAATGAGTTTAACAACAGTATAATGAATAAAATTCATGTTAACTCTATGCTAAATTTTCATTATGAACACCACCGCTGTAGGTAGTTTTTGCTCAGTCTAAATTCAGTATAAAAGAAAAATAAATTTTGTGTTTCGCTGTATTTTAATTAAAATTACTTCTGTCACACGAACAAATTTACATAAACTTTTTACTCGGCTAGAAGTTTTGTTAACATGAGTTTTTTTTTGTCTATCTATGCATTTATTTAAATTTTAATTTGACAATTGTTTTTAACAACAACTAACTAATAAAGAAAACGAAGTTTTCGTTATCTTTCATTAAAAAAGATTTGTCATTTTAGTTGCTACATAAGCAAATAAAAATCTATTCATAAACATTTAATTAAAAAACATTTCAAGTTTAAAATAAAAACTTGCTAAACAATCCTTACATTTAAAACTTTTTTTTGGAGATTTAAAAAACTGTATTTGACATTAACTGATTTGCAATTAAACAGTTGTGTTGTATTAAAGTAAATATATTAAAAGATTCTAATTTAACTTACCATCTGGCAATTCATATAATTTTTTTGGTAATTGCGTAAAATATGCATGATGTAGTGCCTCTTCGGCACCTATTCTCTTATCAGGATTTAATTGTAGAAAAGCATTCGCTATCGTTTCACCTTCAACAATATCATATAGTCTAGGAAAATTGTGACCTAATTTGCGAGGACGATAAAAACCTATAAGAAGAAATTAATATAGGAAGTTTTTAATTTATTATTAATGTTTTAGATATTTGAATAACTTACCTAATTTATGTGGTTTATAACCAGGAAAATGTGTACACCCAGGCCACGTTTCTTCTGTTGGTGTACCCAAAAGTTTAAATATTTTATCCAATTGATCGTATGTATCACGTATACCGGGGAATGTTGGCATACCTGTTACCATTTCAACAAATATACAACCTACACCCCACATATCTAATGATGTGGAATATTCTGTACTACCGAGCAGGACATCTGAAAAATAGAAATTAAACATAAAATAAAAATAAGAGAATAATAAAAGCTTAAACATTATGCAAACATTATGTCTGTTTGTTTACATGCTAGATTTTACTATTTTCACTAGTTTTTTCTCATAAATTGGTTTTTACCGTGAAATGTGCAAATTTTTTTTTAATTTAGTGGCTTCTATTTATTGTTTCTAATACCATTTTCTTTCATTTCACTTAAAAAGGAAATTAGTTTGGTAATTCTTCGACGCTTTCTAAATTTACTAGTTTTTACTAGAAATGTAAACAAACAGAGCTATTAATGGTTTACAAAATTTTAAACAATCAGACAAATCATTCCTTGTGGAATGCCTGAAAATGCATTAATAACATTAGTAGAATAAGTAGAGCCCATGTTCTATACAAAATTGCACATTTTATTGCTTTGTTAAATGCACTGAAGTTTGTATTGAAGTAAAAATTTGTATAAAGATTTTTAAGGTGTCCTCACATTTTTAATCACAACTTTTGAACCACAAGACCGATTTTGATTATTTTTAACACAAAACTTCTTAGTAGAATTACAAACAACTTAACTAAAAATTAACGGTAAACAATTAAAAAAATCGAGTGTTTTGGGGTGCTTGGAACCATCATTTTCAAACTCAAATATCTTTTTTTTAGAGCTAACCTGGAAAAACGGCTAGCACCACTAGATTCAGCGTACCCGAAATAGTTTTACCCACTGGGTGCCCCACCTGTCGGGGAAAAAGTCTCCGATTCGTGCACAGTGTAATTATCGTTTTCACGATAGAACTCACTTTATTCATAAATGTCATGAGTTATAAATGCCATATGACACTAAAACAACTCAAATTTTATCATTCACATTGCTGAAACAATAATGATTTCGATGTCCTTTCACTATCGTGTGCCGCTAAAAAGATACATAATTAGGTTCCTGATAATTTCCGATAGGCCCACACAATCACAATCATTTTCAAAATTTTCATGCAGATTGAAGCATTTTGCATATTTTGTCATATTTCTCCACCTCGAATTTTTTACCCCATAAAACCGAATTTGAAGCCTTTACTTATTAAAGTTTCGAGGGCTGCATATTAGAGCATCTCGAAATCGCACAATAGTGTAAAGCACGATGAAAATTCTAAATTTTACTACACAGTTCAACGGTTAAAGAAAAATCCTCTAAATTCTGTATCATATTTTTCTTTCGAACATTGTAAAACATGTTTTTCTTGCTCTTACAAATAACATGATTGAAAAAACCAATAAAGATTATAAAAAATTTACAAACTTCTACAGTTATCATCACAAATATTCGAACACTGTTAAAACTGAAATGAAAATAAAAGATGCTATAAAATGAAGCAAATAAGCTTTGATAAGTTAAATTGTTGTTTAAATTATATCGGTAAGGGTTTGTATAAGATTATGTAAATTTTAAATAAACAAGTATGTATTGAAAAGTTTCTAAAGGATGTTGCAAATAAAACCACAACTGCAAATATAAATAAGACTGATGGTAAGAGTATTAAATTTAGATTAAGAAATTAAATATAAAAATGCATGTACACATTTTTCGACAAGAAGAAGGAGATAGATGATTTTAGTTTACCCCGTAATGATTTAATTTTAGTTTGCAATTAAATTTTATCCATGTGTTAGGAACTAAATAAAAGAAGGCTTTAAGCCCGTATGACACTATCTTGATTTTGTATTCATAAATTTTTTGAGAACAGTGCAAATCTATAGTCATAGGAAAATTGAATAAGTGGAAGAAGTACAACCATACTTACATATTAGCGAAATCAATCACTAACTGTCAAAAAATTTATAAGAATTTTCAACTTTAAAATGACATTTAGCGATTTTCTATGTTTATAACCATTTTTAAATTTTTTTAGCGATTTCCTTTAGCAGAAAGTGCGCATCACTGTTTATTTGTTTACAAATTTTATTTTTTCCTCTCTCTAATATTTGCTGTTTCATTTTATCAAACCAATATCAAGTCAATACAAAATTAAGCAAGTGTCTACCCAGCAAACAAAGCAATACGAATACGATTCCCCAATCGTATTGCCTGGAAGAAAATTTTTATTGCCGTAACAATCATCTTCGTATTGCGGAAGATACCCCATTTGCTAGAAAACGTGTCCCGAATGCAATACTTCATAGCGATACGAATACAATTCATTTAGAAGATAAATAGACGATATCGCTAAATTATCATCTCGGAAGATAAAAAAAAAGTATTGCATATATCACCGATATATCATCTGGAAGTTAAAAAGAAGATATCGCCTGATATCCACACAGAAGATAAAAATTTATTTTAACATATATTTTATAAATTTTTATTAAAAAAGCAAATTAACAATTATTCATCTTAAATTTTTATTTTTTTATTTGGTTAAAATTATTTCATCTAGCAGTTATTCCAATTTGCATTGATTTTGCCACGCTTGCATTTCGTTCTTTTCTGAAAAAGATAAAGAAATTCCATTTTTATTTGCAATATACAATAAAATAAAAAAAAAATACAATTTTAACTTACCTTATTTGCATTTTTATTTGCAAAAATATCCAAAAATCGAGCTGTTTTTTGTTTTTATATGATTTTCATGTAGAAAGTTTAATTTTTTAAATAAAATAAAAATATATATTTGACATTTTCTTTTTTCAGTATCGCCGATGTATCTTCCAGCTGATAAAAGGAAGATATACCCAAAATACTACTTTGATTGTCTTCTAAAAGATAAAATAAACATATTGTTGAAATATCTTCTGGGCGATATATCTTCCAAATGCTTACTGGGTATGGGCTTTAGTTTCAGAAGTTGCATAAATATGATTATTTGACAGCGCCTCGAAGCGGTAGCGGCGACACAGTTTTACAAACAATATGTAAAATATTAATAAGAAAAAATATAAATAATATGAAAAGGAAATTTGAAATTAAAAAATTTTAAGTAAAAATATTAAATTAATAAAATGAGGGTAAATACAAGGTAACGGATATTTTTAATCAATTTACTAAGGCCCCCATGACACATTTTTCACAAACTTGGGCACTGAAATTTTTACGAATATCCAAAAGAAAATATTTAGTTTTGTTCGGCATATACAACTTAAGTTCACACTACATTATTTTTTTTTTGGATATTTTTTAATTTTTTTTTAAATTTTCTTGCGTAGTATATTTGCAAATAAGTGCAAAACAGGAATTTCAATTAAAAAATTTTAACTGATTGTCATAAAGACTTAAGATTCAAGTCGTATACGCCGATCGTATTGACAACAACTAACTCAATTTTAAAATTTTTTTAAGACTTAAATTTAAATTTTCACGTAAAAAATATTGCTCTAAAATGACTATAAACATTCCCCAGGAAATAGTATGACTTACAAGGAATGAGCCAGTCCAATCTGGACGATATTTGGATAGCTGACAAAGACAACAAAAAATATAAGCATGTTTACACGGATAAAAATATCACCAAATTTTAAGTGACAAAAATAGTTGTTCAAATTCAATTTCCATTTCAACAAAATTTTTTACTGAATCAATTAAATATTTTGTTGATATGACAAAGATTTTTTTTTCAATTACACTTGTTTGTTGAAACTCAACAAACGTGATTGTTAAAACTCCACAAGTTCTATGCTGACTCGGTCATTATTGTCAATTCGAGCCAGTGTACTAGTACGATCAAATATTTATTTTTTGTTTTGAGCTATGACTGAGTGGAACTGCTTCAAGACTGAATAATGATGATCTAGCTCATTACATTCATAAGAGTGAATCATTCATTTGAACTAGGTCATTCATTTCATTAATTTTTTTGATTTAAAATTTGAAAAACATGTATTTTTATTCAAGATGTGTTTTTTTTTTTAATAAAAAAATAAATAAAAACCAACAAATTCTAGTGTTAGATTTTGCTTTAAATTTCAACAAGCTCGTTTGTTGTTATGACAACATCTGTTAAAATTTGCAATGAATTTCAACAAATATATTTGTTGGCCATTTAACTGAAATAAATTCAAAAGGCAAGTAACAAACATGGTGTTTGTATTTACACAACCAATTGTAGGCTCAACTTCAATTAAAAGTTTAATTATATTTAAAAAATATTTTTATCTGTGTACCTTTTTGGTGGTTTAAGATTCGCTTTGGGGTTACTAATTGGGTACAAACATATTTACTCCAAAATCCTATATGAAAAATGGATAACTTATAATGGGTATTTTAAGCATCAATTTAATACAAAACTAAAAATATTTTAAACAAAAAAGTTTCAAACAATTTTGAAACCCATTTTTATATTTTAAGTACACTCGACAAACAAAAAAAGTATGTGATGGCTACTCAAAATTTTGATCACAGATTAATACCAGATGTGAAACCAATGACAGGTGTCAAAAAAGTTTTCTCGAACCGTATGGTTTTGTTTATATGGAAGTCAAGTCAAGAGGGAGATAACAATATAAAATCTCCATACATTTTTTATTGCGCATTATTTATATATTATTGTGCTTTATCTTTTGTGTTTTTCTTAAATTGTTGCGTATTGTTTTGCTCATTTTCTGTCGGTCATAATGCCCAAATCAGCTGATTCATATCTGTGATTTTGATGTTATTAAGAGAAATTTAACTATTTTGAGCCATACGTTATATTTTGCTTATTTTAGCAACGCATGTCTACTGATTATTTGTTAGAATTAGCAACTAAGTTCATTAAATATTAGTATCACTTAACAAAAAAAGTATTGTGTGAAAATTTTGTTGTTATTACGAGAAATTTAACTATTTTGAGCTATGCGTTATATTTTGCTTATTTTAGCAATGCATGTCTTCTGATTAGATAAATTATTTGCTAAAATTAGAAGCAAATCTGACAAAATATTAGTACCACTCCAAGAAAAACCTCCATCATATTTATAAAACGCTTCATAAATGTGATGAAAAACAAGAATAAAACTTGATAAATATGATAGAAGTTTTATTGTTTAGATATTATTATTTAGTTTTAATAAAATTAGTTAAAAATTCATTAATTTCTAAAATAAGAATAACAAAAATGTTTAATAAAGAAATTGGATTAGTCTAGTATAGAAAATTATGGAATTTTGGAAAAAAGATGTCCCGAGAGGTGGGATTTACTAACCCGTTCAAAGTGGCAGCACTGAATTTAAGTGCAATCAGTAAATGTTAGGTAGTTGGGCGCTCTGTTATGAATAACATAAGTGTTATAATTTAAGAAGCACTGGAATTTTGTACTGTATTCTACAGTTTCAAAAGAAGGGGAATTTGCGTATTGCCATTTGTGGCGTTAAGTTGCGCTAAGTTAGTTATATACTAGAGTTTGTTAATTGCGTATTAGCATTGTGTAGTGAGTTGCAAGTTGTGTGTGTGTGTTGTAATGTTGTAAATAAAGTAATAAAGTGTTAAATAAATAAATGTATAAACTCAGAATCTAGCAAAAGAGTATGTGTTATCTTAATTGCAAAGAGCACTAACCCGGATTATCTAAAGGAGATAAACGTATGATTTCGAAGGTAAAACCTAACAATTGGTGTCAGCGGTGGAATTGGTTATTTTTGATTGCAATAGAAAAGGAAAAAAAGCATCGTTTTTAAAAGGTAAAAACGTAACAGCATATAATTTTACTAACAATTAGTATAAAAATAGTAAATTGAAAACCGTTTACAAATTTATCTACTAAAATTTTTTTCTAAGTGTACGAATCTGAGCTACTATGTTTATAACTTTTGTCCACATAGCCCAATTTGAGGGAACTCCCCAAAAGTTTTTAAAATTAAAATTTTACGGCCAATTAAGAGAAATATTTAGGGTTAATGACATTTGTGAAAATCAATATCTCATTACTACTATCAAATAAAATTTTCTTTATAATTAAATATTTTTTTCTCCTGGAATGAATATAAACAAAAACTTAAATGTAAAAATGTAATTACAAAAATTGTTTTCAAACAAAGGAGTTTCTTCTTTTATTTTAAATTAAGTATTCAAAAAACGTTTAACTTGTTAACATGTATAAATACGAAAAAAATCCTTTATATTTGCTTAAAGAAAGTACAAAAGGATAAAAAATAAATAAAATAAAAACTTATATAAACTTTAAAAAGTGTGCAGTGAAATATGAAAAAGTTAAAAAACACATTTGTGTTTTAAGGATTAATTTTTTTCTTTACAAAGACTTTCATCGTCTCCTGCTATTTTACGTAAGATTTTCTTTTTCTCAAAAGAAAATCCTTTTAACAAAGATTTGTTTCCAAAAAAAAGTAAATGTATAAAAACAATATACAACAGAAACATGAATTAAAGAACTTAATGTCAGTTAAAAGACAAGAATTTAATTCAATTATTTGATTTTTGAATACTATTTTAATCACATACATTTTTTATAAAAACATCATGTTCATTTAAGACGAATTTCAAGTAGTCTACGTCGTTGGTTTTTAATTACATCCTTCTTTTGAATAACGTGGTAAAATTGCGTTGTGTAGTGCACTGAGGTCGTGAGATAGAAGCTATTTTTTTATGGCAGTTTTTCTTGTTCACCCATTTTTTGTTTCTCATTCTTCCACCAATGTTATCAACCTTTTTGCTATATTTTGATGGTGTACATTACACACGTAATATGAAGGAGAGAAGCTAGGAAAGAGAACTTATTGCTCTCCTGAGTCTGCTTTATTTTAATGCATCTTATTTAACTATTTAGTAGGCCGTAAATTCGTCATTTACAATAATAATGTACAATATTTTAAGGTTTCAGTAAGTTTTTTAGTTTACAGAGGCATATAAGAGCAAAATAGTCTCTTTGTTATATGATAACTTCCATTTCGTCATTTCGGAAGCTTTTTTTAGCGAAAGTAGCTTGATTTTCCTCTCTTATTCTGGACAGACACTTACGCGAATTTTGTTTTATTCTTTTCTATTCAAAACTGTGGGTTTTTGAGCGAAAAACTACGTTGCAGTAAAAACTACGTTGCGAGTGAGAAGGTATCCATTTGCGAAATTGCGTTGTGTAAAATCGCTTTAGACGAGGCATGGGTGTATATAAACGTTTTAAAGGGGAATCGCATTTAAATCACATCCCAAACACAACTTTTTTAAATGTAGGGTGCAAAAACTTTAGAGACATTTGATATTTTTAAGTTGAGAGACGAAAAAAAAAGTTATTTGTTTTGAAACACACAAAAGAAAAAACTGGATGAATATTGAAGTTTTTGAAAACAAAAGGATTTTTCATACTAATTACCATCATCACACAACATAAAAAAAAGTTTTACGACAAATTTGCATGACAATGTTTTCAATTATCCTGATTTTAACTGGAGGAAAATTTAAACTTTAATTTATAATGTATATTGGAGAGAAAAGTTCAAAATCAACAAAGCTGACTTCAAAATGTATTGAAGGATAAGATGGATGGAAAGGATGACAAAAAAATTATATACAAAATTTTGTATAATGAATTTAGCTAGGAGGTAGCCATCACTTCGCTATTAAGAATTTATGTAAACAGCCAACCCTGCAGAACTTAAGTAATGGCGGCGATATACTCACGCATTACCTTTTAATGATAACTCGTTACTTTCTGCATTATTGCAAAACCAAAAGTAATGACTTAGCGATAACTAATTAGGTATTACATACATTACCGTGGTACTCTTCGCCTGTAATATTCATCAGTGCGGTAAGTTGTAAAGTAATGCATCGGCACCTATGGCTACACATTACTTTATACATTATTTGGTAATGTCTGGTTTTACTGGGATAGAATCAGTACTGTTATGTGAAAGGGACCTGTCTTTTTAAATTCTCCCTACACCAAATTATGTAAAATTTTTCGTTTATACTACTAAAAATGAATTAAAAAGCACCTTGCGGAGAAAACTGCTGAAATTAGCAGATTTGTTTTGCTAAATACTAGTAAGATAAGAACAACAAAAATAAAACTGTTATATAAACAAAAAATTAGTTATTTTTGAGTTTAAATTTAAATAAAATTGGCAAACATTTTTGCTGAATATTAGTAGATTAAACTAATACAAAAAAAAAATTATAAATCTTTAAAGTGTTTTTAGATTTTTTTTTCAGTTCCTTTTGAAATCAACAGTCTACTTCTGTTGATTTTAGCAAGTTAGACTGTTATTTGCATTCAACTAAATATAACTATTGTAAATATAAAATTTTTTTGCTGTTTGTTTTCTACTAATATTTAGCAAACTTTTTCCTGATATTAACAGGGCAAATTGTCATTTTCAACTAACAAAAGTTAATTTGAAATATTACTACAATTATGTATACGAGGGGTACTATTTATATTTCGAAAGTAGCAAATAATAACAAACATTTTTAAATGAAAATGGCTTTATTGTTTTTCAAAATATTCCCCTTGATGATCAATATACTTTTGCATTCTTTCAAACCATTTGTCATAGCAGTTTTTCCATTCCTCTTGAGATACCCTCAAAACATGGTTTTTGAACGCTTCAACTGCTTCTTCGGCTTTCGTAAATCGTTGACCACGCAGTTTGCCTTTGATATTCGGGAACGTGAAGAAGTCATTGGGCGCTAAATCAGGACTGTACGGAGGATGAGTCATCAATGTTTTGACTGCTCAAAAATTCTCCTGTTTGACGAGATGTGTGAGAGCTCGCATTGTCATGATGGAAAGTGATTCGTCTTTGGCGGTTGGTTTTACGAATTTCTCCGAAGACTTCCGGCAAACAAATGGTCGTGTACCACTCAGAATTGACCGTCATACGTAGATCAAGTGGAGCAGTGGCCACATGAACCAATCGGCCGATGAACCAGGCGACCATTTGCTTCGCTGTGCTTCTTCCTCAAACAACTTTTGTTGGATTTCGCTCGCCTTAGATTGCTGTTTTGTTTCCTGCTCATACGCATACATCCATAATTCGTCAACTGTCACGATTTTATACACGTCTTTTGAAGCACCACGGTCGAAATTTTTTATCATTCTCTTACACCAATCGACGCGAGCCTTTTTTTGAGCGATTGATAAATTATGGGGTATCCAACGAGATTTTTTTACAACTAAGTGTTCATGCAAAATCGAATGCATTGAATTGGAACTAATGTGCAAGGATCCCTCTATCTCACGATATGTCACATGACGGAATTCATCAGCGACCGAACTACGACCACGATTGAATTCACTATACCAGCGATATACTGTGGTTTTTGATGTTGCTTTATCGCCACACAAAGAACTGAGTTTATCGACACATTCTTGTTGAGATAACCCACGTCGAAAGTTGTGAAAAATAATCATACGAAAACCTACTCTTGAAATTTCCATTTTTTGGCCAAATTAATTTTTTTAACTCACTGTAAACAAAACAAATAACACTTGTACATCAAAACCTTGTGAGTACGTTTATGCTAAAAAATGTCAAATTTTATTATGGTGTTGCCAGATTTTAACTATTGACATTAGTGTTGCCAGTTCCCGAAATATAAATAGTACCCCTCGTATTTAGTAATTCTGCTAATTTCAACAGTTTTTTAAACTAAATTTTAGTAGCTTTTTTTTACTATTTTTACAGATTTATTCTATCAGTGTAGTTTTGGTTCATTAGGTACCTAGGGAGAGTGTAAATTTTACCAAAAATAAATTATTTTCAATTTTTAAAAACTTACCAGGCGGACGGTACCATAACGTAACAACTTCATGTGAATATGTATGACTGGGTACACTTTTTGCTCTCGCTAAACCAAAATCAGCTAATTTTAATTCACCACAATCACTTATCAAAAGATTCTGAGGTTTGACATCACGATGTAAAACACGACGTTTATGGCAGTAGGAGAGGCCACGAAGAAGTTGAAATAAAAATAATCTAACATTACGATGATCCAGACCACCTGGATGTTTTTCCATATATTGAGATAAATCCGTATTCTGAAAAAAATTAAATAATAAAAAACATTTTCAGTACCTCCGTCAAAGGAAATTTATACGAACTGCCACAGAACTGAGTCCATTATACAAAATGTTTCTTTTACAAGGCGTAACCATAGAAACAAGAAATTGACACCTTATGACATCTAATAAAATTAACTAAGGAAAGGTCACTAAACTTTCGGTGACAATTCCTACCTGTTATGATAATGCCATATAAAAAACCTTTTCAAAAGGACCCGACCTGTGACTGTTCTTTTAAATGTCTGTACACTGAGAGAACTGTCTTCATGATATTAATGAAATTACGAATAAAAGCAATGAAGTCGAACTGGAACTCGTCCACTGGAACTTTTCATTTAGTTAATAATGGAAGTTTTCATAAAATTTTATGAAAAAAATCATGGCCTTATCGAATTTTTTTCAATTTTTATTCTCTGTAGTTTACTTGTATGATCTCAAATCTGACGAAGAACATTCATTCAAAAATCATTATATTTATTAAAAGTTTCACACAAATAATAAAGCAGCTTCATCAACAAATTAGATCCATAAACTGTATAAAGATTTTCATTAATTATGAGCATTAATTTTTAAAAATTTTTGGTTCCTTTTGTAAAGATAAGTTTCATTAGTTTAATGAAAATGTTCATTATTTTCGTCCGGTATACTTCTCTCTGTGTAGTGTCTTTCATCGTCTTACCACATATTCAAATACAAATGTTAATGTTTCCCTTGTATGTACAATATCATGTAGTGTTACAATATTTGAGTGTTTCAGTTCTTTTAATAGGGAGGCTTCACGTATCGCTGTAAATGGTGCACCTTCTTCTTCCTGCAGTCTAATTTCCTTTAAAGCAACACGTTGATAAGTTAGTCTAAAAAATAAAAACAAACAAAATAATGGTTAACATAATTAAAATTTATTAAAGTTTTCAATTTGTTTGCAGTTTTTTTTTCTTCTGTTTTTTAAAGTTTTCATTTTTAAGTTGATCATCATAATTACCATCAAAAGTAACATTTTGTGGTGGCTATTAAAAAAGTTAAGTATTTTATTTTTATGAGGGGTGTTGTCGGGTTAGAGTCTTTAAATTCTATGGCAAATTACTGTGTTTAACCAGAATCATTACTGAGACTCATAAAAATACTTAAAATGTTACTGCTGTTCTTTTAATAAAATCTACAAATAATGTTAGTGTAAAGGAGAAGGAAACATATGACAAATGAAATTATCAGATTTTGAGGAGTGTTTGCTCAGATTATTATGGCTTTTTTATAGATGTTTTTCCCATAGAATACCTTTTAGATTCTGAGAACTATTTGCTTTATAAGAACCTTCAAAACTTCTTTGTACAGAATATTCTCAAAATCTGACAAGTTCTTCTTATAGAAGAAACCTTAGATTCGAAGAACTTATTTCCACAGACACACCTTCAGATTTTTAGAGATATTTTCCTAAAAAACTCCTGAGAGAAACTTATTTCTTTAGAAATATTAGAGGGGTTCATATAAACTCGTAAATTCCTTGTAAACCTTGTATAAATACAAACCATATTTTTTATGTATGGAGTTTGACATTAAACTCATAAATATACCAGGTTTACACCGTTTACGAATAGAATACGAGTTTATATGAAAACTCCTATTATTATATTATGAAATTTTTTTATATAGAAATATCCCTAAAATCTAAAGACTTTTTCGTATAAAAGAACCCCTTGATTCTGGACACGGTTCCTTTGGAAAAACCATACTATTCTGATGACTTTTTCATTAGAAAAGCCCTGAGATTCTGAAAAGTTTCTCTTATGGCAAATTTAACAGATTCTATAAACTGCAGTATAATCATCAGATTCTGCAATGTAGAAATAATAATAATTATAGAAATAATGCGGGATTCTAAGACCTTTTCCAACACTCAACAAAAAAAGTCTGTAATGGCTACTGAAAATTTTGCTGTATTACGATATATTTAACTGTTTTGAGTCCAGCGGTATTTTTTTTTTTCTAATTTTAGCAACACATGTCTACTGATTTGTAGTACGAAAAAATTAGTGGAAAAAAATAGTAGCCACTACTAAATTTGATTAAATTGTTGCAAACTGCAATTTAAACTCAATCTGCTAAAATTAGCAACACATTTTACTAAGAAATAAACGAACTGTAAAATCGAAAAAATAGTTAAAAATAAAACCAAATTTAATAAAAACAAAAAAAAAACTTTTTTTTTCTTTCAATGGTAAAAAATTCATAATTACTTCATAGTACTTGAAATTTGGAGTAAAAAATGGAAACGGTTCTCCAGTTGGAGATAAAATAAAATTTTATTTACTAACTTAGAATATAATATCAATAATAACAAATATAAACAAAGCGAGAATTCTAAAAAATCAACGAAATATATTATTTTTTAAATAACTAAGTATTCACTTATTGTTGAATTAGTATATATTTTTTGCTAAGTTTAGCACTTGGTTTTGAAAAATTAGTAAAATGTTTTGTTGACATTAGCAACGAAATATTAGTAATTTATAATACGAGAATAGCAAATATTATTACTAAAAAAATTGTACTAAAAATCAGTATAAAAATAGTAAAGTGTGACTGAAAGTACTGTTTAAAATTTTTTTTTTTACTAACTTTTTTATCTGAGTATAGTTATAAATAAAATACTATCCTAAATTGTAAGGGCTTTTTTATTTAGAAAAAGTTTCTGAACAATTTTCCTAGAAACGTCCTTAGATTTTAGGAACTTTTTCCTGTAGAAACGTTTTCAATCCCTAGTAAAAATGATTTTTATATAAACATTTATGATTTTATACAATTATATCTCGTCGAGTATTGTGAAATGTATATTATTCTATAACTATATCAAAAGATATTTAATTATATAAAATCATATTAACCAGATCCACCATTTTTCGGATCAAATCATATATGGGTTAATATAATTATATGTAAAAATATATCATTAGACCCGAAAAATGTTGCATCTGGTTAATATGATTTTATATAACTAAATATATATTTATATAATCATATCCAATTATACTTGGTGTTACATATGACAATACTCAACAATATATAATTCTATAAAATCATAAATGGTTATATAAAAAATATTTTTACTCGGGATAATATGACAACTTTTTCCTATATACAATAAAATAGTTTAGTTTGAGACCTTTTACCTTCATAAAAATTTAGGATTATAAAAACTTTTCTTACCAAAAACCTTTCACTTTCTGAAGACCTATTTGCGAATTTTTGGTATAGAAATTCTTTTCTTACATTCTGAAGACTTTTTTTTATAAAGAAAACTCACATTCTTAATAGGAAAATTTCGTAGGACTTTTGCCTGTAGATATATTTGCAGATCCTGAAAAATTTTTCTTCTCATAGGAAGCCTAATCTGTGAACTTATTGCTACATAAAAATTTAGATTCATAAGACTATTCTCTATTGGAAAGCCCTCAAATTCTGTCAACTTTCTCCTAACTTTTAATGATTTTTTTTTAAGTGTATAGAAAATTTTTTAGATTATGACTTTTTCTTAGAGAAACCCCTCACATTCTGAGGATTATTGTTATAGAAAAACCACACTGTGAAGATCTTTTACCTTAGAAATACTCTCATATTTTGCGGACTCTTTCCTATTCCTTTTCTGAGGATCTAAGGCTTTTTTCTATAGAAACATTTTTAGAGCACATTTTTTTAAGAAAATATTTTAGCTTCTTACGACATTTAGTTAAAGAAAAATCCATAGAGTTTAACAACTTCTTCTAACAGAAATACTTTCAGATTCTGAGAAATTTTTCTTATAAAAATCCACAGATCCTAAATATTTTTTCTATGGCAAAATTCTCAAATCTTAAGCGTTTTTTCTATACGCTCATAGAAATAACTCTGAAAAAACTAGCAGAAAAAGCTATCAAAAATTAGTTCAAAATTCTCTTGCGCTGCTGAAATTCGCAGATTTTTTTTTTAGCTAAATACTAATAAAATAAGCACAGCAAAAATAAAACTGTTAAATTTACATAATTTCAGTTATATTTGAGTTAATTTTTAGTTAATTGAAAATGACAAATTCGACTGAAAAATCTTATTATAAAAAGTATTCGTTGATCAGTCGGACTCCCCACAGAAGTCTTCTTCTTCAGATAAAGAGAACTTCAAGTCCAATACTCACACTACTCCCTCTTCCCTCCATTCCATAAATTATTTTTTGTGCTTTATCAACACAATGTCACTCTGGACACTTCCCATTTTGTTTAGTAAGACATCCTTAACATTGAGGTGTTTCACTTACTTAAGAATTTCCATCTAAGGAAAAACTAAATATTTATACAAAGAATTTGTATAAATAACCTCTGTTGAATGTCACACTTTTAGAAGACATTCACAAAATAAAAAGACATAAAATAAGAGAGTGACACTATGTTTTGCAAACATACTACATACACACAAAAAAAGTAAAACTTATGTGGGAGTAAATAACAAGAAAAAGAACTATAAGCCTAAATTAGGATCAAAGCATATAAACACAAACTACAGAGTAAGAAATAAATATTTACGCAAAGAAGCAAAAGCCTAATTTTTGAATCTTCTTGAAAGAAAATAAAAATCAACCAGTTTTGGATAAAATATTTGTTCTAAAACTTTTTGTTCGCCCTGTGTAAACAACACTCAAGAATATATACATAAAACTTTAGGTCTTTACGGCAAGAGAACAACATAAAAAAGAAAAACTAAAAGTGTCAAATTAGGTTAAATTTTATGACACCTTAACTTTGGGCGAATAACACAAAAAAACTAACTTTAACAGCTGCAGCAATAGCATGTAGAAAACTAAAATATATATGAAAATTGTAACATTTTCTTTATATAAAATGAAAATTTGTAAATTTTAGCCAACATTTATGTTTACATTCGTACGAGCATATAAAACATTGTATAAAGTTCCAAAACATATGTGCTAGTCGAAATTTTATGATAACTACGTCACAAACATTATTGTCCCTCTATGGGAGTTTTATAGTACCTATTTAACCGACACACACAAATATATTGTTTGTTACTATAGTCATGTAGGGATGAAGTCTTCCAAAACTTGTTGGAAAATGTTAAATTAAGAAAGTTTTTTTTGTGGTCTTTATCTTCTTTATAGCTTTTAGTGGTGATAAAAGTTTATTATGCAAGAGATCATATTTGTTTGTGTAGATTTTCATCATTAGAAAAAAAATTTTATTTGAATATTTTACTTTCAAAACTATTCAGCGTTTAAATTGAAAATTTTACTTGAAAAATGCTTAGATCCGATGGTAAATTTCCAACTTAATTTTAAGAATATCGTGTGTATGAAGAAAAAGAAGAAAAATCATTAAAAAAAAAAACTAGCTACCCAGTCAGAAAAATACAAACGGAAAAGCGATGGCAAAGCACTTTAACAGGTGGTACAAGTACTGGCAAAAAGTGCTTTCCCATTCCGAAAATGATAACATCATTAGACAAAAGGACCGGCTGTTCAAAAAGTGACGGAAAAGCACTGGAGAAACAAAATTTTTTAACGTTGGCAAAACGCTGGAAAAACCAATAAACAGGTGGTCTGGAAATATATTTTCCAAAATAAAATTTATAAATAGTTCATATGTATTTTTTTGGTCCTGCCGTGATTTGAACCCAGGCAGATTGGCAGACGATTGCTCTACCCACTGAGCTAACGAGACATATAATATGTGATAGCTAAACACATAAATGAGTGATAATCGCTGGACAACTACTGGCTGTGCGAAAAAGCTAGCACTGGCAAATAGTTTTTTGGAACTATTATGCCAGCGTTGGGAGAGCAAAAAAAAAGTTGGTCTTAAAGGAGCTTTTCTACAAACAAAAAAATTGATTTTATAGAACATAAAAAATTTTAAATTAAAAAAATCCAAAAAAAAATTTTTTCCTTGCAACCGGATTTGAACTCGGAACCTCCTGACTACAAACCTTTTTTAACGAAGCGTCAACACTTTTATAAAATCATTGCTCTACCAGTGAATTGGTTTTTGTACCACTAGTAGAATTGGCTAGGTAGTACTGGATAACCACTGGTTGCAAACCTTGGCATATCACTCTTAGACCATTCTTTACCACCGAAATTTTTGTAAAACAAATGCTGGTAAAACGCTTTTGGCAAGCGCTGGCAAAGCGTCCCAAATTAGTGCTCTCCCAGTCATTTATTTTCAACACCATGGTTACCCAGTGGTATGCCAGTGCTTGATTTTTTGTACCACTGGCGATTTCTGATTGGGTAGGTTTAAGAGATTCGGCAAATGTAGAAATGACAGAAAAAACTACTAAAAATTAGCTAAAAAGCGCCCTGCATATAAAATTCTGAAGTCAGCTAAAATTGTTTACTAAATATAAGAAAGATAAAACTAGCAAAAATAAAACTGTTTAATTAACAAAATTTTAGTTATATGTAAGTTAACTTTTAGTAAATTGAAAACAATAAATTGTATTGTAAAATCTGCAGGAAATTTTGCTAAATATTAGTATACTAAAAATAGCAAAAAACATACTGTTATATCTACAAAATTTTGTTATTTTTAAGCTAAATTTAGTTGAATGCAAATAGCAGTCTATCCTGCATAAATCAGCCGAAATATTTGCTAAAATTGTAAACTGCTGTGTTCAAAAGGCTGGATTTTTATTAGTATTAAAAAAAAATCGAAAAAAACTTCGAAAATTTTAATTTTGTTCGTGATTTTTTGGCTACTAAATATTTAGCAAAATTTTTTGCTGATTTTTGCAAGTTAATTTGTTATTTTCTATTAACAAAAATTTAACTCAAATATAACTAAAATTCTGTATATTTAACAGTTTCATTTTTGCTGTTTCTATCTTATTAATTTCTTTTTTCTGCAGCATCATCTTTAACTAATTTTTAGTAGTTTCTATTAGTGTGACACCTCTCTAGCGGCCCAATCTCATCTTTGAGGGTTAGAAAGTGAGTTCCAAAAAGCCCCCGTTTTTTGCTTTTTGTAATTTTTTCTTGTTTGCTGCAAGGAAATGTATACAAATTGGGTATAAAATGAAAGATATATTAAAGATGCAGACAAACAGTCCCAGTTGTGGCCACCGAATTTGTTGCCAATCGAATTAATGAGGTTACGGCAACTGTCTTTACATTAAATTATATTTTTTAGTAGTGAAAGCCAATTCAGTTGTCTAATTCAAGATTATATTCCATATAAATATTGTTGTCCCTTTATAAAACGTATAAGACCACACATAACTGACTTCGTGTACTTCACATTGTGTGTACTTACGATATGGTATATTTGTGTATAACAATTGTATATAAAACTTACATTTGAAATTTTCCAAAAATGGTGTCTAAATTACGTGCCACTATACTTGTGTGTACTTACGAAGTAAGTATATTGGCTTGTCGGCAATTACAATGCGGCCATACCCTGGGTAAAGTAAGCCAGCTTGTGGGTAGGGTTTGAAAGTACTCGAGGATAGTTGTGTGTAGTTACAAAAACATTTAAAAATGATTGCGGAACTTAATAGAAATTTAAATTTTTTATTCACAGAAAACACACAAACAAAAACAATTTTCATGGGCAAAAACAAGTTAATCTTTTTTTTTAAGTTTTCAGGAATATATTCTATTGAGACGATTTTATTTATAGAAACTAAATTTAGATTTCTGACGCTGGGTCATTTTCTAAACAAAATATAAATATTTATGTCAGGGGTATGGCATCACCAAAAACAAAAGTTATAACGACATCGTTATCACTAGATGGAACTTTGTTAAAAAAATTGACAATTTTCTTTTTTTATTTAAATTGAAATAATAACAAACAAAAAAGCAAATAAAAAAAGGAATTCTCAAATTTTATTATTTGAACATATTTTGCGCTTGATTTTTTCTTATTTTGCGCAGTTTACAGCAATTTTTGAGTTTTAAAATATGGACTCAGCTGATACTAAAGTGATATTATGCTCAGATGATACTAAATTTCAGCGCCCCCTACCGGTGAGTAGTGCAAGTTTTGATTTCCTATCTCTATAATTAATAGTCTCTGATTTATGTATTCCATTTTTCGAAAAAAATTGTTACTTCCGACGTATGCCTTAGAGAATCAGAAGACTGTGTTTGCAGGAGTGCTCAATGCTCACAAAGACCGTTTGACAATAGCTTTATTTGTATTGATCAAATATTTGAGAACAGTACAAATCTATAGTCACAGGAAATTTATACAGGTACAAAAAGTACAAGTACATGAATTTAATGACAAACTTTCAAAAAAAATCTAAAAAATTTCAACTTTAAAATTACATTTAGTCATTGATTTCGAGAATGTTGTCAATTTTTAATAATTTTTAGTGATTTACCGTTCGAACAAATTGTGCAGAACTGTTTATTTGTTTAGAAATTGTATTTCTTATTCTCTCTAATATTTCTAGTTGCACTTCATCAATCCTTTATCAAATCAATACAAAATTAGGCATAAGGCTATTTTAACAGTTGATAATTTAAACCACAAAAAATATTGAAATTATGACACAACGATTTTTTGTGTCATTATTTCAAAAAAGTATAGGTCATAATGGTGTATATTAAAAAAATAAAAAATATATAAACTACAAAATGTAAGAAATTTGTTGTATTTCTATCGTTTTCTTAAAATTTTGGGAATGATCCTCGTACCACATTTAATAAGCTCAATTTATCTCAAGTCATTATCTAAAGCTCCTGACACTAAACAATTTTGTTTGTTAAATTTTAAGCAAATTATAAAGATGAAAGCACAAAGTACTCAAGAAAAAATTAAGTAATTTGTTTTTATTTGTTACGTGCTTAAATAAAATTTCAAAGATTTAATATAATTTTTATTTTTTAATATGTTTCACAGACACTGTAAGAACTACTTAAAAGCTTTATTTTTTGATCATAATTATACGTATACAGTTAATACAATAATTAAACATAAACATTGGGCAAAACTGCAGTTAATTGGGTTTCGTCCAAAAAAAAAAGAAAAGAAAATATCACCCCCTCTGGAATTTAAAAAGAAAAAACCGAAATTAATTTCCTTTAATTTGAGTACCCACACTTACAAGTTCCCCTGTTTTTTGCCCCCTCCGGGACTCCCGGGCCACTTCTAAAATAAATTTCGGTTTTTTTCTTTTTTAATTCCAGAAGGGGTCATATTTTGAATTTTTTTTTACGAAACCCCATAAACTTCAGTTTAGCCAAACATTGTAATTTTATTGTTATAAACTTCGAGAGGTTCAAGATTTTTTATATCTTATACGGTAAGTAAGAAATACATAGCACGTTTATTCCAAAAATTTAAAAATATACTAGTTGACTTAAGTGTTTTTTTTTTTTTTAATAATTTTAACAAAAAACGAGTAAAAAGTTTAAAGTCGGGCATGCCGACTATACAATACCCTACACCAGTCTGGGTAAAAGCCAACTAATGTTTGAATCCGAAATTCGAATGGGTTAAAATGGGGCTTGTGTCAAAATTTTCTATAATGTGAGTCAGCGCACCAAATTTCATTAAAATATCTTAATATTTGCGACCTGCAGTTTGTAACCAAGCCAATTTTGGGGGGACCCTTATATGGGCACTAGGTCTAAACATGGACCGATGTTCACCAAAATCAATAGGCTTCGTCATTGGGCCAACATAGGTCTGTGTATCAAATTTCATCAAAATATCTTAATATTTGCGACCTGCAGCGTATAAACAATATAATTTTGGTAGGACCCTTATATGGACACTAGGCCTAAACATGGACCGATGTTCACCAAATTCAATAGGCTTCGTCCATGGGCCAACTCAGCTCTGTGTACCAAATTTCATCAAAATATCTTAATATTTGCGATCTGCAGCGTATAAACAATATAATTTTGGGGGGACCATCATATGGGCACTAGGTCCAAACATGGACCGATTTTAACCAAAATCAATAGGTGTCGTCCTTGGGCCGACATAAGTCGGTGTACCAAGTTTCATCAAAATATCTTAATATTTGCGACCTGTAGAGTGAGCACAAGAATGCATGGATAGACAGACAGACGGGCGGACGGACAGACGGACATCGTTAAATCGAAACGAGTCAAAAGGTTAAAGTCGGGCATGCCGACTATACAATACCCTACACCAGTCTGGGTAAAAGCCAACTAATGTTTGAATCCGAAATTCGAATGGGTTAAAATGGGGCTTGTGTCAAAATTTTCTATAATGTGAGTCAGCGCACCAAATTTCATTAAAATATCTTAATATTTGCGACCTGCAGTTTGTAACCAAGCCAATTTTGGGGGGACCCTTATATGGGCACTAGGCGTAAACATGGACCGATGTTCACCAAAATCAATAGGCTTCGTCATTGGGCCAACATAGGTCTGTGTATCAAATTTCATCAAAATATCTTAATATTTGCGACCTGCAGCGTATAAACAATATAATTTTGGTAGGACCCTTATATGGACACTAGGTCTAAACATGGACCGATGTTCACCAAAATTAATAGGCGTCGTCCTTGGTCCGACATAAGTCGGTGTACCAAGTTTCATCAAAATATCTTAGTATTTGCGACCTGTAGAGTGCGCACAAGAATGCATGGACAGACAGACAGACGGACGGACGGACAGACGGACATCGTTAAATCGAAATAAAAAAAAATTCTGAGCCGATCGGTATACTATAAGGTGGGTCTAGGACCAATATTTTTTGGTGTTACAAACATCAGCACAAACTTATAATACCCTGACCACACAGTGGTGTAGGGTATAATAAAAAAAATTCTGAGCCGATCGGTATACTATAAGGTGGGTCTAGGACCAATATTGTTTGGTGTTACAAACATCAGCACAAACTTATAATACCCTGACCACATAGTGGTGTAGGGTATAACAATGATGAAGGAATTCACAGTGGGACTGCTGAAGTGCAGTCGTCGAAAATTAATATGATTTTTAAAGACTAAAATGTTCGTTGCTACAAAATAGTGTGCACCAAAAAATGTGCATAATATTTTTATATAGCTTTGCATTTTTATGCCCTACACCACCACTGATCCAATAAAATTTGTTCACACAATTACGTGAGTAACTGTATACACAAAGGAACTTAAAAAAATCCTTAAGTGATTGATGTATGTATGTATGTATACTTCTTATTTAAGATCCCTAATGATTTTGGTGCTTAACTTATTGTCATTAAAAAAAAAAGTGGTGGCGCTTGTAGTATACTTAAAGAATTTCAAAAGTGTTAATATTAGTTTAATATTAGCATTTTCATATAAAAAAGAATAACAAAGATTCTTTTTTTTTCCAAGCTAAAAAATTTTTATAAAATATCACGTTGTTGGTTTAAGGTTTTGAGAACAAAATTCGCAGCATACGTGGTCTTCTTCTACATTATTATCTGTGTCATTTTTGTTGAACTTTTTCTCCTTTTTATGTTGCTTTGAAGGCAATGACATTTTATTTGTGCGAGTTATTTTCCAGCACAATGTCAGTGACCCAGTTACAGTCTTTATACTGTTTATTTCGAGATGGTTTTAATATGTTTGTCACTTTAAGTGGAACATTATTTTAGCATACATTTTAGACAATTTTCAATTTTTGCTTGCCCTTTTACTTGAGCTGTTACAACACTGTTTCTAAATTTTAATAAATTATGAAATATTTACTATTTTCTACAACGTTACCGTGAATTTTCAAGCAATTAGAAACTTATCGAAATATTATTGGATTTGGAGACCATTACATATACATATTCGGGATTACACGCGAAGTCGATCTAGCGATATCTTTTGAAATTGTGATCACTGCCCCCATAAGTGGACGAGTTTGCTAATATTTGGTCAAACGTTTTTGCTCATGCTCGTATGATACGCATTTTGGTGTTCAAAATAGGCAAAATTAAACCACTGCTTTCCAAATTATGAGTCAAAATGTGAAGGCCCATATATTTTTGTAACTTAATTAAAGAACTGTAAAGGTTATAGTCGGTTAAGCCCGACCATGAGATAACCTACAGCACAGACGATTTGAGTCATATTCCTGTAAACGCTCCAAATTTCAGGTTGGGGCCCATCCCTTGTTATATGGGCGGGAAAACACTCCTCGAATAACCCAGAAATAAAAAAATTCTGTCACCCTAGTATGCATGTATAAAAACATGCGCGGCTTCAGCAATTAATATAAGAGGAAAATTCATCGTAGGCCACCGTCAATGTGTTTGTTGTTTATTCTATAAGGGGGCGTATGATTTTTCCCCTTATATTAATTGTCGAAGCCGCGCATGTTAAAAATTGGTGTTTATATCAGTAAAAAGGATTTCCTTAATTGAAATTGGAAATACTATAACTGTTAGCTCATTTTAAGTTTGAACATATTGCAATTTATCATTATCTCTTTCACTACTTGTGTGTTTTTTTATCATTTTCGAATAAAAAAAAAATATTAATGATATACTTACGAGTACATACCGATTTTATGAAAAGAACACATGTGAATGTCTCGCTTGAATAAGGGCGTAAAAGTTAACTTTTCGGAAACGCGTTTTTGTAGCTAATACATACAACACTGCAATTATAAATACATGCTGCTATTATTGAATTTTGTAAAGTGTGAATTTCTGTGGTACGCAAAATCAATATGTTTTGAACAAATTGCAATGTCATAAAAAGTCTGCAATTTTTGTTGCTAAAGCTACAAAAATTCAGTTCAAATGGGCCCTGCGGAAAAAATTTATGAAATCGGCAGAATCTGTTAGCTTAAATCAAAAAAAAAAAACAAAAAAAAAACAGTAAAACTAAATACATTGTCAGCAGAGCAGTTTAGATGACAAGTCAGCAGGCGCACACATTTACAAAAGACGTCTTAAAGACATTTCTGAAATTTTTTTCTTTTTCAAAAACGACGCTGACGATGAATTACCAAAAACAAGGTTTCTGGTTCGAAACTTGGTGAGTGTGATATTAAAGGAATTTTTAATAAGTAGAAGAAAAAGGAAGAGAAGGAATAATTAAGTATTAAAAGTATAGGAGGATAATAAAAACGCAAAAATATTTTTTTGCTGTTTTAAATATTTAGGTGGTGATGACAACTTACTGACCCATGCTGGAAATGTCAGTGACTACTTCCTAAAGATATGTCATCATATATTCATCACATAGATTTTCTGCTGAATTGTCATGATGACATTTTAACATTTCTATGAAAGTGTTAGCCGGTGTCCATATGTATTTTGTATGGGAACAGATCAGCAAGTCAGCAATGACAGTGACATAGCGCTTAGCCGTCATGAAGACGTCTTAATGACATTTAAAATTGGGTAGGATCATGTTAAGGAATGTTCAAAACAAATATTCTAAAATATTAATTTTGTACGGTTAAGATTTTGTAAGATTGTTAAAATGGATTAAATGCCCTTATTCGAGCGAGACATTCATGCTTATGATGAAGTGTATGATGTTGTTCATTATAAAATAATCATACATAATTTCACTTTCGCTGTTCATACCAAACTTATGGGAATAATTATGTGATACTTTGATTTTTCTTTTGTATACTCTTGTACTCGCTTTTTAATTAAGCATGGTTTGGTTCTTTGTTGGATGATATAGTTCTTTTTTGTATTCTTTTGCAAATCACTTTTAATTGGAGCACATAAATCAGTTGTAATTGTTATGCTTTTGCTGCATAAGGAAGATGAGATGCTTTGTTATTACAAGATTTTTACAAAGACTTGAAAATGTAACAGATATTATGTGCAAAAATCCTTTAAAAAAAACTGTTAATTGCCAATTCAAGTTTGTATCTAGTTTTGATATTATTGCCTTATGTTATATGATACTAATACACTGAAAACTACTTTAGTGGCACTCACATGAATCCTTTTTTTAAAAAAAGATACAAAAATATAATCATTTCGAATATAAGAGGGTTAAAATGTTCCGCAAAAATATTTTTCATGAAATTCTACTAAAAGTCTCTGAAGACATCAAAGTTGAAAATGTAACTTCAATGCCAGAAATAAGTCAAAACTTAAAATGTGTTTAAGGATTAATCTCGCACTTATTAGTATTGGCGCTCAAAAAGCCTGGATTTTAGGGGGAAACCATGTGAATCTTGCATTTTAGGTATAGGACGTGCTCAGTAGACCGTACCACCTTACAGGCAAAATAAAAACGTGTGCGGTACGCCTTCAAATATAAAGTATTTTTGTAAGGCAATTTAAAAAAAATTTGATTTTTTTGCCGAACGTAGGGATTGCTTTTTTAATTTTTCGTTATAGCTTCTGTATTTACAGTCGGATTTTAAAGTGTGGTATATCGAGTTTTTTGCTCGAGGAGACCAGTGATTTGCTATAAAGGAAAAAACAAACGAAAAAAAATATTGATAAAATAATTTAGATTGGACGCTGTACGGCGAACTTTTTTTTTAGGTACGGTCTACACTTAAAGAATTATCCTTCATGATATTAATGATATAATTTCATTGAATTTTTTTCGTTGAATCAATGAAGAATTTTATTATGTATATAATATTTAATTAATAGTATGAAATTTTTTATAACCTTTCTTTCATAAAAGTTGATAATTTCGTTAAAAAAAATTCATTGAATTTCATAAATTAAATCTTCATAAATTTAATGAAAATCTACTTTATATATATGAAATTGTTCAATAGTATTTACTTTTTTTAATTTTTTTATAAAATATAATTTCATTAATTTTTAAAAATTTTCATACAATTAGAATTTTATATCAAACATTTAATTCTCAAATACAATAGTTTTATGTAACCATAAGGATCTTTTATAATTTTTTTTTTTTAATTAATTTTTTATTATTAATTTTGGACTATGAAATTTTTTATAAATCAAATTAATTTTTTCGAAACATTAATAAGGAATTTCATTAATTGCACTAAGCTTAATATAAAATTTTATGAAACTTTTTAATTTAATGAATTCTTTTATTAGATATATTTTGTACATCCATAAAATATACTAAAATTTTATTACGGTTTTGCATTTGCTAAATACTTTTTATTTATCCACTCCAGCTTAGCAACGACGACAGCAACCAACTATAATAAATAATAGTAAATAAAATTGCTTCATTGATTTTATGAAACTCTTCATTGGCTGATGATTAATTCATTGGAGAAGTGGCCTATTCATTTTATAAAGAGTTTCATTAATTTTGTGAACTTTTCATAAACATGAACTATGAAAAGTTTCAATGGACGAGTTCCAGTGACAATTTTCATTGAAACTATGAAGAAATTCATTACTGAAGTGATGATAATTCTCTCAGTGTAGTGTTCGGCGGACTTATGTAAAACACCTACATAATTCCTTTCAAACAGATTGTTACACTCATAGAAATAAATCTGTAAAAATAGCAGAAAAAGTTACTTAAAATTAGTTAAAAATGATGCTGCAGAAAAAACCGCTAAAATTAACAGATTTTTTTTACTAAATACTAGTAAAATAAGAACATCAAAATTAAAACTGTTAAATTTACAGAATTTTGGTTATATTTAAGTTAACTTTTAGTTATTGAAAATAGCAAATTGTGCTGTAAAATCTGCAGAAAATTTTACTAAATATTGGTAGACTAAAAATAGCAAAAATTTTTGCTATTTTTAAGTTAAATTTAGTTGAATGCAAATAGCAGTCTATTCTGCTAAAATCAGCAAAAATATTTGCTAAAAAATTGTAAACTGCTGTTTTTAAAAGGCTCGATTTTTATTTGTATTTAAAAAAAATAGAAAAAAAAAATCGAAAATTTAAATTTTTTTTTGATTTTTTAGGCTACTAATTATTTAGCAAATTTTTTTGCTGATTTTAGCAGGTTAATTTGTTATTTTCCATTTACAAAAATTTAACTCAAATATAGCTAAAATTCTGCACATTTAACAGTTTTATTTTTGCTGTTCCTAAATTAGCAGATTATATTTGCTATATATACATAATCTGCTAATTTAGCAGTTTTTTTCTGCAGCATAATTTTGAACTAATTTTTAGTAGTTTTAACTAAATTTTGGTGTAGTTTAACTAATAGTTACCCCAAAAACTTTCTATATGAAACCCATCGTTTGATGTCAATAAAAAATTATTGATTCTGATCAATTACTGATCAATTTTATTAATTAGATTTTATAATTTAATTGAAAACTTAGTCGAAAATTGGTTAAAAAACCTTAAACTGCACTGGTTTATCTTGTAATGAAATACCTACATTGGAAATGCCTTATATTTTGAAATAGTCTTAACAGAATGAATGATAAAACGGAAATAAGAAAAAAAATGTTGAATAACAAATTGAAATTTTTAAAAAATATATTCCTAAAGTGACCTAAAAACAAGTAGAAACATAAAAATAGAACAAGGAAGGAAAAAAAATTGAATAATAAAATTCCCTAAGGGAAAACAAAATGGATGAACAATTAAGCACAATGAATAATTCATAGGACAAAATATTAAAAACTCTTTATAAAAAATTATAATAAAAATAGAAAATACAATTAAGCGACAAAAAAAGAATTAAATTGAATTAAAAAAATTTTGCTACAAAACAACGGCAAAAAATTATAATTATACATTTAAATCCAATCAAAAAGAAACAACATTAATTAAGCATATTAATTTTTGTTAGCAACATTTAAATTTAAACAAGAAAAGCTGTAAATGACAAAAAAAACTTCTTAAACTTGCCAGTATACCATAAAATTAAGTCACATTTCTGTGTCAGTGTGGCACATCACTGGCTGTGACATGTTATGCCTGGAAGCCATCAATCACACGAACAAGTAACAAAATGACTCTCAAGATAATAAGAACAAATAAAAAAGACGACCCGATCATTCAACAACCCATTTGTGCCATAAAATAATGGCTAACATTTATCAATGACAGAAGCCTATTCCTGTTCCTTAAGCATTTGTTTTTTTTTTTTAACCCAATGTCTTCACATGCAATAAATGACAGTATGCCACATGGAAGAGTAGGCAGACCGTCTCACACTTGGCGTCGCCAACTAAACAACGAAGTCAGCCGTAGTAATCTAAGCTGAGGAGAAGTAAAAATTATATCATCAAACCGGAACGAATGGAATCAATTCGTTGTGGCCCTTTATTCCAATAGGAACCACAGGACATAATATATATATATATATATGCCACATGGAACAACCATACTTAGTAGATGCATGACTAGGGTTTGGGGTTCGGGAATTCCCGGGCGGGAATTCCCGGGATATCCCGGGAAAAGTTTGCCGGGAATTCCCGGGAAAATAATATATTTTTCCCGGGAAAACGGGAAATTTTAAAAATATTAAATTGTTTTTATTTAGAATAGTATTTTTTAATTTTAGTCATAAAAACATTTTAAATACCAAAACAAAAATGTTATTGTTAAAATTTTTTAAAAGGGAATCAATTTCTTTGACACAAAAAAATCGTTGCCAAGTAATTAGGAGCATTTCAACTAATAAAGATTTTTCGCATAACTTATTCAAAATTTAAGTAGTAAAACCTAAAAACCTTGTAAAATGTTTAAAAGAAATATGAACAAAAAGTTTTGTTTCTTACAAATAATCGCTCTTTTTATCTAAATTTTTCAAATGTATATTTTAGTTAAAGACGAGTTTAGTTAACATATTTGGTGGCAGTATACCTTGACTTGGTTTATATTTGGAGCATTCTGATTGGTTAATTTATTTTCAACCAATCAAAATGTTTGAAAATATAAATATTTTTGTAGGGTTTTTCATGCACAAAATGAAAAAAACCGTATGATTAAAAATAAAGTCGACTTTAAATTTAAAATAATCCTTTATATTAAGGGCCAATAATTTTATAAGTAACGTTTCCATTAATAAAATATTTTCAAGTAAAATATATTATTTTATATTAAATAATAAAATGTCAGGAGTATGGAAATACTTTACAAAAAAGGATAATACAGCGCAGTGCAATATGCGCCCTAAAAGACTAATGGTTAACGGAGGTAGCTTATCCGACATCTTAGCCTTATCCGACATCTAAATTTGGTTCACAAAAAAAAAATTGATATTCATGCAACTTTTCTTGAAGAAAACAACAACAAGAATAACGTTCTAGCTAAAATTAGCAAAGTACCCGAAGAAAAAAGTGTAAGCGAATAGGCATTGAACGTTTTATGGTAGGGCAAACATTTCCTGAAATTGTAAACAAATTAGCCGCAGTCGGCGGAATGTCAATCCGCACCATAACTAGATCTTCGTTTATTCCAGAAAGTTTTTGTAATAAAAACATGGCATTGCCAAAAAATAAAACCGATGTAAAGAACATTATATTAAATTACTACAATCATGTAAAAGATATCATGATAAAAGAAATATCGAGCCATATTTCTAACAATAGGAGATTTACTATAATCTTAGATGAATGGACAAGAATATCACAAGAGATATTTGTACATATGTATTAACGGAAATAATTAATTTTATAACCTGGGGTTGGTTAATATATCAGGAAGATGTAATGCTGATGAAATAAGAATAATTATAAAAATAAGACTAGAAGAGTTTTATTTGTCTTTGGAAAATAACATTGTGGCCAATATATCTAAAGGGCCAAATGTGATGAAGCGGTTTGTTTCCGATAGTCCAGTAGTGGATGCTTTCTGCTGGAATCATGCAATTCATTTGGCAGTGCTTAGAGTAATTTATGTGAAATCAAATGTTCAACATTCTGATATTTTTACTTTAATTCTCACTATACAGACTGCATTTGTACTGAAATAGTGTTTTTTTTAAACAAAAATTACTTATATAGGTGGTTTTCATTAACAATTTTGTTAAAAAATATTTCCCGGGATTCCCGGTATTCCCGGGAATTAAATTTTTTTATTCCCGTTTCCCGGGAAATAAAAAAGTTCGGGAAATCCCAAACCCTATGCATGACCCAATTTGCCGATTTTTATTTCAAATTATAAAAAACTAAATTAAAAAAAGAAAAATTGGGTCATATTTGACTCCACTGTTTAACCCCTAAACAAGATATTGGGCCGCTAAAAAAATATGTATATGTATTATTTTGTTCTCCTCTATCACACATTGGAATCTCATTAAGATCGGAGAGAACCCATTGGGATACCTCTTGAAATCACTTTCACAATTGCTTGCTATAAATTTATTGCATGCATGTGCAGACACTAGGTAAAGACAATATGCCTGGGTGTATGTATGTGTGTGTGAGGGTATGATTGTGTAAAGCAGTGGTCAGTGTTGCCAACTCCTGAAGGCAGGAAAGCACCGTGAGCATTATGAAAACGGGTAAAAAGGGTAAAAATTTACCAAAAATGGGGTAAAAAAGCACGATATTAAATTTTTGAAAAATTTAAATCAAGAATTTAAAAACACATTTTAACTTTGAAAAATCGTGTAAAAAAGGTCCAAAAAATTACCTAAAAAGGGGTAAAAAAGCACCAAACTAATATTTCAATATTTTGAAGTTTAAATGTAACGAAGTTGCTATTTAAAATTGTACTACAAACATTGTACAAAAATGTATTTCTTGTATAGTTCGTATTATTTTTTAAATTTTGACAGAAAATTTAAGAAAAATGTAAAAAACGAAAACAAATACCAAAAATATAAACTGTAGAAAAGCACTAAAAGCACTGCCAGAAATCTGAAAAAGCACAGTAAATACCCGCTTTTTTTAAACGGGTATTTGTAAAAAATCACCGGGTACGGGAAGGAAAAAAGCACCAAAAAATACCCGAAAAGCACTGAAATGGCGACACTGGCAGTGGTGTTCAAAACAAAAAATGTAGTTGTGTTGGTGAGAAAATGAGAATTGCACTGTAAGAAATGTTGAATGGGTTAATAGAATCTGTATGCATTTATTTTTTATTAAAAATATGAAAATGAATATAAATAAATACTACACTGTTTTAAAAAAGTAAAAATAAACAAAATACAATTTTTGAAAGAAAAAAATATATACATACATAAGGGTGGCTTCTTTCATTCTATGTAAAACAAAAGGTTTTCGATTTTTTTAAAATCAATATCAGTGATTTCATTGTATTTACATACAGGTTGGTTGAAAAGTTCCTGCGCTCTCCAAGAGATGGCACTGCTAACTCCAAACTTTTTTTTTCTCAAGTTGGTATAACTGTCCTGAGAACACATGCAAAGTTGCAAGTCATTCTGTCAATTCATTCTTTGTTTACAAGCCATTTGAAGTTGACGTGTCATTGATTTTTTTTAATATGGAAAAAATTGAATATCGTGCAGTCATTAGATTCTTTGTTTTGAAGGGTTTAAAAGCAAAGGAAATTTATGAACAATTGTTAGAAGTGTATAAGGAGTCCTCACCATCAAAACGCACCGTTGAATTTTGGGCTGGTGAATTTAAAAGTGGTCGTACTTGCCTTGAAGACGATCCACGCCAAGGACGTCCAAAAACTGCAACCACAGCAGAAATCATTGAGCAAGTACATAATATGGTTAGTGAAGACTCAAGTTTGACTAAACGTGAAATTTCTAATGCCATAGGCATCTCAGACGAACGAGTACTCCATATTTTACATGAAGAATTACGTATGAAAAAACTGTTTGGAAAGTTAGTGCCGCACACTTTAACAATTCAACAAAAACTGGATCGCAAACAAATTTCTCAGCGTAATTTGGAGCGTTTTAAGCAGAATAAAACCGACTTCTTGCGTCGTTTTATAACTATGGATGAGACTTGGATCTACCACCATGATCCTAAATTGAAACAAGAACGTTTACACTGGACTGAAGGTGGTTGTTCAGCTTCAAAGCAGGTGAAGTCACAACGATCAGCAAAGAAGGTTATGGCATCAGTTTTTTGGGATGCAAAAGGAATTTTGTTGATTGATTATCTTCAGAAAGGTAAAACCATCAACTCTGAATATTATTGCAGCCTTTTGGATCAGCTGGATGAAAAAATTCGTGAGAAAAGACCTGGTTTAAAGAAGAAAAAAATCATTTTTCATCAAGATAATGCACCTGTTCACAAAAGTGTTTTGACGAGGTCTAAATTCAAAGAATTAAAGTACGAATTGCTTGAACATCCACCGTATTCACCAGATTTGGCTCCCAGTGACTACTATCTCTTCAGAAATCTCAAACAATTCCTTCGTGGAAAGCATTTTTCGTCGAATGAAGAGGCCATAGCAGACGTAGACGGTAATTTTGCAGAGCTTCCGTAAAACCATTATAAGGATGGGATAAAATTATTGGAAGATAATTGGAACAAGTGTATTGAGCTTCTAGGAAATTATATTGAATAAAAAAATATATTTCGTAACAAAAACATTATTCTTTCATTTCGAGCGCAGAAACTTTTCAACCAACCTGTATTTATAGCCCTCAATTCATAAATGCTTTGTAAAATTATAGGAGGTTTATTAAACAAATTTTGTATGGAAATGACGTTTTGTAAACCTGCTATAACTTTACAAAGCATTTATGAATTGAGGGCATAAAATATATTTAATCTGCATTTATAATCATAAAATATTTGTCGTACATTGTTATTAATTTTTTTTTTCAGTACATTAAAAAAAATCAGCATATATCCGTACTCATGTTCATTCGTCGCTGTTTCACTGACGACTAAAAGCAAGAGCGTAAGAATACATGTGAAATGAGCAGGGACAATTGTGCTATGGACTGAACACCACTGGTGTAAAGTGAAAAATAATCATTATGAAAGGAATCACTTTCATTGTTGTGACATTGACATAACACATGTTATATTTCAACACTTTAACATAACGGGAATCAAACACATTATTCTTTCCCAGCACCTAATGTCGCCCCCATCCAAGCAACCCTTTACTCAATTACTCTAGACTATAACTGTAGATATCAAGAGTTATATTTTTTAACAAGACATTTTTTTTATGATATAAAGGCAACATATAAATCACTGAAATGTGGTCATTAATGTCTACAAAAAATATTTATTATGTGGGAGGAAAATTCTAAGAAATAACTCACTTCTCCACATTGTTGTTGTATAGATAACGATTACAACAAAAAAATCAAAAAAATGTCTTAACAATGTTTCCTGTTGTTGTTACATTTCCTTTCTTTTTCTTTTTGCCTTTTTATCCTTCGTATTTATCAAAGTACGAGTATGACCTTTTTATGTTACAAACTTTTTTGAATAATTTTAACAATAAGTATTTTCATTTCTGATTGGGAAAAAGGTTTCCAAATTTTTCTTTTATGATGATGATTGATTATCCACATCAAATATAATTTATTATTAAAAATTTTTATTAAGAAAATTAAAAATTATTTAATTTGGTCACTTACTTGCTAAAACCTCTGTATACTGTGGCATATGAACCTTCTCCCAAAGGTTCCAATTTAACGTAGGCATCTTGTTTACCAAACGGTGAATCACCCTGTAAAGATAACAGTAAATATAAATGAATAAAAGTAGGTATAGCAACAAAATCATGAAAAAACTCTGGAAATATTTCCTAAAATTCTAACATTTTAACACTTATTTTCCTACATTTTAACACTTATGATACTACTTAAAAAACCGATATAGGTACTAATTTATATAAAAAAAATTTTTAACTAAATGGAAACATCTTTGAAGTAAAAAAACAAAAAAACTTTGTTTTCCTTTTCATTTAAATGTGTTTCTACTCATTTTGAAATGCGAAAAAAATCTAAAGTGTTGACATGTTAATTTAAATCCTAAAAAGCTTATATCAAATAGAATTATAGTTTCTTACATAATATTAATACTTAATTTCAAAAAGTTTGTAATAAATAAGATGTTAATGGAAATATGATATAGTAATTAATTTTTTTATTTTGTTTTCCCTGCGTTCAGATCGGTAACCGATACAACGCAAGTGAAAAAAAGATAGTATTAAAGTTTGGCTTCAAAACCACAAATAAAAAAATTAAATTATCATTTCAAGGTTGAATACACAGAGGTTGAAAACACAGAGAAAAAAAAAATCATAGCTAAATCAACTATTATATCCAGAGATGCCAGCTTTTGTCATAGCAAAAAGCGCAAAGAAAGTACAAAAATGGTTGGAAATGCGTAAATTTTTATATAAAAAACAGGTAAAAAGTATTAGATAGTTTATATATATATTATATATTTGTTCCTTTTACTCCTGGCAAGGAGCATAGGGCCGATAGTTTATACGAGTTAAAAAAAGTTATCGTGTTTCACAAAGTTTAATAATAAATTAAAAAAACATATCGAATAATTTTCGCCATATTTTAAAATTTTATTCTATAGGTATTTTCTGATTATAATGAAAATCCATGAAAAATTATTTCATTTTCGCGGAAAGTTGAAAACGTTCGCGCTATAGCACATTAATAATAACTAAATTTAGCGCGAACAACATAACTTTTCCTTGATATTTTAATATATCGTTATTAAAATAAAAAAAATGTTGCTAAATTTCTTGATATTGCTATGAAAAGAAAATAAATAACATGTAAGTATATCTGTAAACATTTAGGATTACAATGAAATTTATAGTGCATACACCGGATACAACAATATTTTCTATATGTTTCTACCATTTCAGCTATAATTTCATACCCTATATCAAGTTTGATCAAATTATATCGATATAATCAAATTGTAACTGTATTGATGCAAACTTATGAAATTATATGGGCCCATTTCTAGGATAAAATTGTATAAAGATTCATGTTAAATTACATATGACTGTATAAAGCCCCATATCAATATTTTTTAATCGGGTAGATATATATTTACGGGATAAAAAATTCGCTAGACTTAATGAAAATGCAGCTATGTATAATTCTACGAAATGCAATCTCTAGGCCATTGGCAATTGCTGTCATACGGAATTTCTTTAATTAGAAACAATTTTAAGATGTCTTGTAACATTATTGAGCATTTCGTTTATTAAATGCACCTTTTGGTATTTGGAGAAAAAATTATTCTTTAAAATATAAAAGTTTTAATAAAAACAAATACTTGACAACTAAAAATGATACATACTTTTACGATAAAAATTAGTGCCAACTAGGTATATTAGAGATGACAAATTTAGCGCAAACTCTACGAGATTTCTATCCCGTGTAGATGTGCTTTAAGAAAATCATCACAGAAGTGATTTTTTTGATACAATAAGCTAATTTTTTAATCGCCTGGATTTACCTTTTTTCATACAAAAAGTGGATTTATTAACCCTCTAATGCTCTTTCTTCTGATAAAGATAATATTTAAACAATGTATTTGGCGTTGAAAATCTACTATGAAGCAAATATTATTTTTTTTTTATTTTATTTTATTTTATCGGGATATACATTAATTGCATTAAGAGAATTAAATATGCTAAAATCCCAAACGTATTTAACCAATTGTGAAAAATAATCCGTTGTAGGCATGTCCCTATCCGGATTTCATTCTTGCCTAAAGGCTTCATTAGTCTAATCGTAAAGTAAAGAAACGTATCTGTAATCAATTCAATGTGTTAAAATAATATAGAAAATATGTTTATCTTTGTTCTATGCATTGAAACTGTTGTCAAGTAAAATCGTAGAAAAGTTCTGTTGAAAATAGAAATTTTCTATTTTATTACTTGACATTTAATTCTATGCACAAAAAAAAGATAAAAAATACAATATTTTTATTTTTTTAACTCTTTTTATTCATTATGAGAATGCTACGTTACTTTTTTTACGATACTTCCAAACTAATTTGGGCTTAAGGAAATCGTCAGGGGACGACGTTTTTTAGAATTTCTGGAAATATTTGTTAAGTTAAATTACAAACTCAATGAGAATTTCTTGTTCTCGTCTAGGAGAGTTATTAAACATTTAAAATATCAAAGAAAAAACAACAACAAAAAATGTTCCACAATTTGCTTTGTCATCTTCCAATGTACTACTCTGTTGTTTTGACAGATCTAGCAATGTAGTGACATCCATTCATGTATAAACAACAAAAGAAAACAATGTTTTCTAAGGTGTCAGTAACATTTAAAAATTTGCACAAGCACTTGCATATTAGTTTTTTTATTTTATTTTATCGGGATATACATTAATTGCATTAAAGGAATTAAATATGCTAAAATCCCAAACGTATTTAACAAATTGTGAAAAATAATCCGTTGTAGGTATGTCCCTATCCGGATTTCATTCTTGCCTAAGGAAATCGTCAGGGGACGACGTTTTTAGAAAAATGCATTTGGACAATTTTAAAATACAGATTTAATATTTTTAAATACAAGTGAATAATTTTGAAATACATTGGACAATTTTAAAATATATTTTGGACAATTCTGAAATGCAATTGGACAAATATCAAAGGTTTTTAGACAATTTTAAACAATATTTGGACAGTTTTGAAAGATTTTTGGACAATTCCGAAATATTTTTAGACAATTTTGAATGATTTTTGGACAATTTTAAAATATTTTTGGAAAATTTTAAAACATTTTTGGATAATTTTGAAATATTTTAGACAATTTTGAAACATTTTTAGACAATTTTAAAATATAGTTGGACTATTTTAAAACACTTTTGGACAATTTTAAAACATTTTTGGACAATTTTGAAATGTTTTGAAATAAAACTGAAAATGGTGTAGAAAACAAAAGGATTTTCTTTATTTTTTTTTTTTTTTAAATATGTAGAAAAAAAACTACACTTCTCTAGTTACTTATTTTTTATCTCGGACATGGAAAAATAGCTGAAATCCAAATGGCAATTTTTCACGCTAATGTAAGTAATTTAATTAAATCAAATTGGTGAATATTAAACATTGCAGTGGAATATTTTAAATGTGTAGAAATATAAATTGAAGTGATGAAACTCAAAAGAAAAGCTATTTCTTGATGTTTTATATAAAATATAATAAAGAATTTCAAGTTACAATAAAAGCCGGCATCGTTGTATTTATTATTAAAAATTAGGGTGAAAGAAGGTCGGAGAGAAAAATTCTGTTAAAATACGCAGTGTTGCCAACTCTTGAAGGCAGGAAAGCACCGTGAGCATTTTGAAAACGGGTAAAAAGGGTAAAAATTTACCCAAAATGGGGTAAAAAAGTACGATAATAATTTTTTGAAAAATTTAAGTCAAGATTTTATAAACACATTTTAGCTTTGTAAAATCGTGTAAAAAAGGTTCAAAATATGACTAAAAAAGGGATAAAAAAGCACCAAACTAATATTTCAAAATTTTGAAGTTTAAATATAACGAAGTTGTTATTTAAAATTGTACTACAAAATTGTGAAAAAATGTATTTTTTGTATATTTCGTATTATTTTTTCAACTTTGACAGAAAATTCAAGAAAAATTGAAAAAAGGAGAACAAATACCAAAAATATAAACTGTACAAAAAGCACTGCCAGAAATCTGAAAAAGCACTGTAAATACCCGCTTTTTATAAACGGGTATTTGTAAAAAATCACCGGGTACGGGAAGGATAAAAGCACCAAAAAATACCCGAAAAGCACTGAAATGGCAATACTGAAAATAGGTGAAAAAACTAAACTACATCCATCTTTTGAGCACTTTGAGAACTAATTTTTGGATTTAATATAAATTTAATCAGTGTTGCCAACTCTTGAAGGCAGGAAAGCACCGTGAGCATTGTGAAAACGGGTTAAAAGGGTAAAAATTTACCAAAAATGGGGTAAAAAAGCACGATGTTAATTTTTTGAAAAATTTAAGTCCAGAATTTAAAAACACATTTCAGTTTTGTAAAATGGTGAAAAAAAGGTTCAAAAATAACTAAAAAAAGGGGTAAAAAGCACCAAACTAATATTTAAAAATTTTGAAGTTTAAATATAACGAAGTTGCTATTTAATATTGTACTACAAACACTGGAAAAAATTTATTTTTTGTATAGTTCGTATTATTTTTTCAACTTTGACAGAAAATTGAAGAAAAATTAAAAAAAACGCGAACAAATACCAAAAATATAAACTGTACAAAAAGCACTGCCAGAAATTTGAAAAAGCACTGTAAATACCCGCTTTTTTAAAACGGGTATTTGTAAAAAATCACCGGGTACGAGAAGGAAAAAAGCACCAAAAAATACCCGAAAAGCACTGAAATTGCAACAATGAATTTAATACAATTTTTATTGTCAGTAAAGTCATTATTTTGTATTTTAAAATAAAGCAAAATATAATGTGACCTACCATTATTCAGTACTCATTCAGTAATAACATGTCATTACCATATCCTTGCTGAGATATAATTATTTGAAATTGATTAATTAATCGGAACTCTCAATGCCCAAAGCCATAAAGACCTGGACAAAGGGTCCCACCAAGAGAAAATAAAAAGAGATAAAATTTTGTTTCAAACTGATTCGATAATGTACAAGCTAAGTTACTTATATGAAAGCAAATACCAATAATATGAGAATTAAAAGGGAAACAGTAAAAAAACAACAGAACAGGGATGGAAAACTACATTCTCATTTCGGTATAAAACATTTTAAGAGTAAATTTTCGAAGAGCACTAAAAGTATTTTTTTTTCGTTTTTCAATCAATAAAAAAAAATTATATAAAAATAACACAAACTCCCGATTTGAGCAGTATGTTTTTGCGTAATTTCGACAAAACTCGAATAAATATTGCTATTACATTTTTCAATTACGGAAGAAAAATCTTGATTTAAAAAGGATTTTTATTTAAAAAAAAATACCGAATACGTGAATGTGATAATTTCTAATTAATACAAAATATACTATTAAGTTCACACAATTTGTGTAGAGGAGAAAAAATATTAATGTAATTATGTAGGGAGTTTTTATTCAATTATGTATCTACAAAACTGAATTAAAACAACAAAATTTATAAATTTTCCAGTTTTTCTTTTTTTAAATTCAATTGAACTAAACTGAAACAAAAAATTATAAGTATAAGCCTAAGCCTAAAAAAATCAGCAGTCCATAGTTGTGCTTCTGTAACAAAATTTTTTTCGGGAATTTTATTTTATAAAAACGGGCAATTTAAAAAATAAGTAAATACATATTAAATGAACTCGCGATTACCACGAAATTTTTTTGAATCAACTGTTATTTTACAAAATAATTGTATCAACTTTTCCATACCTGAAACAGAATTGTTTTGGAAACAAATTGCAGATGTTTATTTTTGTTGTGTCGTGGCCAGAGGTCCAAGCCGACTCAAAATATTCGGCGGCAGCTAAGCAAAAAATGATCGGCGGCGGCTCTTAGCTAATATATTGTTGTGCTAATTTTTTAAAATAAATCTTTTGTTTTAAGCCTTGTCTTTTGTTAGTTAAGGTCAAAAAGTTAACTATGACTTAATGTTATATGAACAATAAAAATTAAAAAATTTTACAGAAAAAGTTGGAAATATAATGACAAAAATGCATCTTTTTGCTCCATTTCTAAATTTTCTTTCTCTTAATCGACAAAAATGTTTAACAGAATTTTCCAAAAATTCCATTGATTTTTTTGTACAAAATTCTGGCAAATTGCTGGCCTTATCGAATTCTTAAAAAAAAATTTTATTCTTTGTAATTTACTTGTTAAAATTGTATCGTTATTTTTTAATTTGGAAAAATAATTTAAACAGATAGTGATATTAATTTAAAATATTAGTTTAAAATCAAACTAGAAAACATTCATTTACCAAATAAAAATATCAACTATACATACTCTCATTCATCAAAATTTAATGTTTTGAAATATAACTTATCAGCACTGCTGCCAATTTGTGCAGTTTTCTGGTTATACGGAAAAGCTTTTGCTGGACGAGTTTTAATGAAATTTTTCAGTAAACTAATGAAGTTTTCTTCACAAAGTAAATTCAAAATTTATTAAATAAATTTGAATTTATTAATTTTGAACTAATGTTTTACTAATTTATTTTGCTACAAAAATTATGCTAATAAATGAACCAATAGAAAAGATGTAAATGTCGCAGCTTGTGAGGATGTAGTACAGACAACGGAAATGAAAATAAAAAAAAACTACTTTTCACAATTTCTGAATTTCAATTTTCAGCAAATAAATTAACTAAAGTATAATTTCTCTAAAAATTTTTGATTTTTTTTCAGTCTACTAATATGAAACAAAAATTTTTAATGATTTTAGCAAATATTCTTTTCATTTGCAATCGACTGGTAGCTATTTTTTTTTTTTTTGTAAAAGTCAGCTCGCTGATTTCCAGCAAATCCTTTTTGCTGAAATGATCAACTTTTTTGCAAGCACCCTCCTGACTAAAAATTTGCTGACACAGCAACATGTTTTGCTGACTTTACTTTTTTTTTTTTTTTTTTGAGTGTACGGCATTTACAATCAATGCCAACAATAACATATAACTAATTGAGATACAATTTTGTTTATGTTTTATTTATAATTATTTTTATATATTTTTAGACTTTTGATTAAATCATGTCAACAATGTGAAAGTCTGGACATTTTATACTTAACAAAGTTTTCTATATAATTTCAAAAGAATCATAAAACCACAATTTCTAGTTTTAAATAAATTATCTAAAGTAAAATTTCTCTATTAATTTTTTGAGTTTGTTTTAGTTTACTAATATTCAGCAAAAAGTTTTGTTGATTTTAGCGAGCATTTTTTTGATTTGCAACCGACTAAGGGTTCGCACATCTTTTGCTGAACGTACTAATTTTTTAGCCATTAGTTTAGTCATAAGCAATTTTTCTGCTAGCACCCCCCTCCTGACTAATATCTTGTTGAGAGAGCAAACTTTTTTGCTGACTTCACTAACCTTTTGTTTGAGTGTAAATCTGAATTTTTTATATTTAATTTAATACTTTATATATTTTCTTATTAATAATGAAACATATTCTGCGTGTTTTGGATAAAAAAACTTTCATAAAACCCAAGTCAGTCGCGTTGTTCGGCGGCAACCTGAATTCTAAAAAATACTGCAGCGGCGTCAATTTAGTTTTTACAGCCGCACGACTTGGACTTCTGGTGGTGTATGTTGTTGTTACTTGCAAAATAAAAGCAAATTGTGGATGAAAACAAAAAACCAGAGTGTATGTAGCAGAGATGGCGACGTGACTTAAAAATGTTGCTTGACAAACGAGTGATTGTTGTGTGCTACATTTTTATTTTTTCGCATGGATGGTAACCGAAACGAATACGGTTATCGTTAGGGTAACGATTAGGGTTTGGGATTTCCCGGACTTTTTTATTTCCCGGGAAACGGGAATAAAAAAATTTGATTCCCGGGAATACCGGGAATCCCGGTAAATATTTTTTAACAAAATTGTTAATGAAAACCACCTTTATAAATAATTTTTGTTAAAAAAAAACACTATTTCAGTACAAATGCAGTCTGTATAGTGAGAATTCAAAGTAAAAATATCAGAATGTAGAACATTTGATTTCACATAAATTACTCTAAGCACTGCCAAATAAATTTCATGATTCCAGCAGAAAGCACCCACTACTGGACTGTCGGAAACAAACCGCTTTATCACATTTGGCTCATTTTCTTCAAGAAAAGTTGCACGAATATCAATTTCTTTTTGTGAACCAAATTTAGATGTCGAATAAACTACCTCCTTTAACCATTAGTCTTTTAGGGCAAATATTGCACTGCGCTCTATTGTCCTTTTTTGTAAAGTATTTCCATACTCCGACATTTTATTATTTAATAAAAAATAATATATTAGTTTGAAAGCAGGTGGAATTAAATAAAGTAAATTTACTTGAAAATATTTTATTAATGGAAACGTTACTTATAAAATTATTGGCCCTTAATATAAAGGATTATTTTAAATTTAAAGTCGACTTTATTTTTAATCATACGGTTTTGTTCATTTTGTGTATGAAAGCCCTACAAAAATATTTATATTTTCAAATATTTTGATTGGTTGAAAATAAATTAACCAATCAGAATGCTCCAAATATAAACCGAGTCAAGGTATACTGCCACCCAATATGTTAACTAAAGTCGTCTTTAACTAAAATATACATTTTTTTTTTTTTTTTTTGTTAAAGAGAAGCAACACTCAGGAAATTCTTCCTATTAATTAACGTGTTGCTTCCTTTGGAAAGGGGATAGAGGAGAAGTGCAAAGGGCTTCAAATATGGCAACACTGCAATTGCGCGAGATGTTGAATCTTAGAACAGTTGTTGCGCGCCATCTGATGAAGAGTTGGCGGACTTTGTTGAAGCTTTTTAGTTCATAGCCCTGTTATATTATTTTACTTCGGTGGGGTTAAGTGCTATGGGAACACCGAAGGAGGACGCTGCGATATGTATGAGGGATAGAAAAAACTCATGCATATTATTATTTTTCATAATTTGATGTTGCCTTGGTTGGGGCTCGAACCCGCAACCTTACTTGTAACAGTCCAACGCGCTAACCATTACACCACAGCGCCCCCAAAAAATTTAGATAAAAAGGGCGATCATTTGTAAGAAACAAAACTTTTTGTTCATATTTCTTTTAAACATTTTACCAGATTTTTAGGTTTTACTACTTACATTTTGAATCGGTTATGCGAAAAATCTTTATTACTTAAAAGGGAATCAATTTCTTTTTTGTGTGTCAAAGAAATTGATTCCCTTTTAAAAAATTTTAACATTAACATTTTTGTTTTGGTATTTAAAATGTTTTTTATGACTAAAATTAAAAAAATCCTATTCTAAATAAAAATAATTTAATATTTTTCAAATTTCCCGTTTTCCCGGGAAAAATATATTATTTTCCCGGGAATTCCCGGCAAACTTTTCCCAGGATTTCCCGGGAATTCCCGCCCGGGAATTCCCGAACCCCAAACCCTAGTAACGATATTTTAGGTTATTTCGGTAACGGTATTTTAAGGGTAACGCTATTTCACTTATTTCGGTATCGGTATTTTAAGGATAACGGTATTTGAGTTATTTCGGTAACGGTATTTTAAAGAAAACGATATTTGGGTTATTTCGGTAACGGTATTTTAAGGTTAACGGTATTTCAGTTATATCGGTAACGGGTTTTTAAGGGTAACGGTAGTCAGTTATTTCGATGCATCCCGCAATTTGTTTTACAAAACACAAACGAGATTAAAAACAGAACCAATTTATCAACTTAATGTTCAAAAAGTACTCAATAACCACGTGAAATTATCAAAATCAGAAAATTAAAAATAACGGTAACTGTATTTTAGGGATAGCGGTATTTCATTTGTTTCGGTAACGGTATTTTAGGGTTATTGATATTTCATTTATTTCGGTATAGTTATTTTAAGGATAACGGTATTTCAGTTATTTCGGTAACGGTATTTCAAGGGTAGCGGTATTCCAAGTATTTCGGTAACGGTATTTTAGGGGTAACGGTAGTCAGTTGAAAGGGTTTTGAATCGATAACGGTATTTTAGCGGTATTGCCTGCCAACCCTGCTTTTTCGATATAGCATACACAGAACATTTTACAAATTCTTAAATTCCTAGTTCAATAAGAGGAATTTATTTAAAAATAGTTTTAAACTAATTAAATCTGTAGTTAAACACGAACCATGTCAAAACATAAAGTGTCAACAAATTTTCACAAAAAACAAAATTGGGAACCCTGAAAATTTTGTTCAAAATTCTTCTTATTTATGATAACAGCAAGAATGCATATTTTCAGACAGTTTTAAATCGTTGTTGCAGGTACAACTTTATTTGAACGGTATCAGTGAAAAACTTAAGCTAGGTCAATTAATGCGATGAGATGTAAATTTATCGTGTTTCTTTTTTATGCATCAACTCATTAAGTATACATCATAGAGCCGCTGGCCATTTTCAACCAAACTTTGCAGATATATTGGCCAATGTTAATTAAGAAATGTTTTCAATTATTTTTGCCTTATGGCACCCTTTAGTGGAAATACTGTGAACCACAGTTGAAATTTGTATAGGGCCAGAGCTGGCAAAACTATGACATGCGTGCCAGTAGTGGCACGCGAGTGGATTTTTATTTTCAAAAAATTTAAACTATTAGAAGACCAGCAAAAAATTCAGTTAAATGTTAAATTTCGATACAAAAATGTGTGATTTAACTCCATAATGCTGAAATTTTTCATAGAGCTTAAAAATCGTCTGTTAAAATAATTAAAACTCTGCATTGAAACCATTTTTCGTTTACAGAAATATGGTTAATACAGAACTCGCAAATTCGATTATCATAAAATTCTGGGAAAATTTATAAAATTCTAGATTGAAAGAAGTTTAAATATTTCAATGAGAGGCATTTCATAATCGGAGAGATATAAAGTACCAGCAAATTGCACAAAAATGGAAAACAACTTGTTATAAAATTGAATCTAAAGCGGAGAATACATGAAGGAACATTGAGTAGGGAACAAAAAATATCAAAAAATTTTGTAAACACGAATTGCACGAATGTCAACACGAACATTAACATACACAAATGAACATTCGTAAAAAAATGGGCATTTTTTGACGAGTGCTCCTTCGTGTATTCTCCGCTTAAAAAATTAACTTTTTTTAGAGGCAAAATAGGTGCTACAAAATTACCCTCAGTGAAATTAAGGCTGAAAATAAGTTTCATAATGAATTAACTCCCTTTGAAATTGGGGTTTGTTTTGCAGAGCCATTTCATCTGCAATAGAAATTTCTCTGCTCAAATCCATAATGTTAACTATGAATTAAAATCGCGCGATTTATTTTTACTAAATAAAATTTTTTGTTGAGGCATATTTTTTAACTACTTTCTTACGTACCTAAATAATTGATGGCGCCCAAAAATTTAACTTTTCTTAACAAAATTAAATAACCATCAAAAATGGAATTAGCCCCAAAAAATTAAAAGACAATAATGTCCAAAATATTTTAATTTTATTTCATTGGGGATTTTTTCATAATGAAATAATCTCAACTAAACCCAAAAAAATTAAATAATCCCCAAACATTTTTACGTCATGTTTTGTATGTTATTTTTTCCCGCTTTGGGAGTTATTTCATAGGGGTTATCCGAAGCATTGATAAATATGTACATCTGCAATATTTTTAAAAGAAATTTTCGAAATTTTCAAAAAAGGACTTTTAGAAGACAACTAAAATTAAGGTTGCACGCGGAAAACTTTTACAAAAAAAAAATTTGTCCGTTTCTGGCACGCAGCGAAAAAAGTCTTGCCACCCCTGGAATCCTAGACGGTTAAAGATATTTTAAAAATTTTATGCACAAATTTTTATTAAAAAATATAAGAATTTCTTTATTTTTTTGAGTTAACTAATTTTTTTTTTCTTTTTTTTCGAGAAATATGGTGGTTTTTGACAATTTTTGTAGCAGTGTAGTAGCATTTTAATAAAAAATAGCCAATATTTATGTTTTGGATGAAAACCGAATAAATTTTAGCATACTTTCAATTTTTTACATTTGGAAAACTCAGATATTCATAAATTAAACACAATCGAGAAACTAGTTTTTAGGGCACAGATAAAGTTTCGTTTCTTCTCATCAATATATCAATCACTGATATACAAGTTTAGTAACTGTTAAAGAATTTTTAAAAAATGTCCCATTAAAAGCGTTAAAAATTTTTATTTTTATATAAATAATTGGCAACTCTCGATATATTTTCCTACAATTTCTTTTATTTATGATTGAGGTCAAGGTATTAAACTATTTTATGCTTTTTTAAATCACTAATCTTTATTCAGTAAACAAATATAGCCGTTTAAAAGTACTGGGTTGAAAACGAAACAGTGTGTTCAAAATAAGTTAAAATTCTTATTTAAATCTTGTTTTTAAATTATAATGTTTGCTATTTTTATTTTATATATGTTTTAATAAGATTATTCTTAGTTTTAGCAGAAAATGATTTTTTTTGTATGTAAGCGTGTTTGTGACTCAAGAATTGCCCACGCGCCCATCCCTAGAAATTGCGCTGTAAAGTATGCAGTATTTTATAATTTTATGTATCTTTTCACTATTCCCTCTGTTCACCAATGTTGGTAAAAGTGGTACAATAGTGTCATTTTTGGTACGCTGGGACTTTCAATAAAATTTTTGCACTATCTTTTATATTCTACACAAAGTTTATAAAAAATATTTATTTTTTTTTAAGATTTTCAAAATAATTTTAAATTTAAATAATAATTAGTTGTTTTTCCAAAAAGATTTCAATACGGAAATTAAAAAAAATACAAAAAGGTTTTAATGAAAAATCCAATAGGTATTTGTTTAACAAAAAAATTCCGAAGAATCCAAAATAATTTCCATAGGACAAATAACTCAAAATATTAATAATTTTTTATTTGTTGAAGAATTTTTCAGAATCAGAAAGTTTAATTAAAAAAATATTCCAGAATTTTTGTGTAGTTCTATAAAAAGTAATAATTTTAGTAAGAAAATGTCCTTATAAGTGAGATTTTCTTAGTATGAGGTTTTTTTGTCTTTTCTTCACCTCCGAATTTATGGTGTTGTAAAGGGTTTTTCAACAGGGACGCTACAAAAGTAGAAAGACAGGGACCGCAAACGACGCCATATTTCTTGCCGCTCTTTTGACATTTCTCTTCAGTAAGGTTTGCCATTTCATGATGGAAAGTTACACGAGCCAACAACGAGTCGAAATTATTAAAATTTACTACCGAAATTCGGAGTCAGTGGCCTCAAAGTTAAGAGCGCTACGTCCAATTTATGGTCGTCATAATCGTCCTAGCAGATCAACAATTGAGCGTCTAGTGGAAAAATTTGAATCCGCACGCACAGTACAAAATGTTCCCGTGCCAGTGCAACAAAGAAGTGCCCGTAGTGTCGAGAATATTGCTGCCGCTGAGGCTTCAGTTGAAGAAAGCCCAAATGTGTCTCTCACACGTCGTTCTCAAGCGTTGGGCATCTCTGTGACGTCGTTTTGGCGAATTTTGCGAAAAGATCTTGGCCTACATCCTTACAATATCAAATTGACGCAAGAACTGAAGCCGCTTGACCACCAGAAGCGTCGTATGTTCGTGAATTGGGCTGAGCAACAACTTGAAAATTATTCGGATTTTCATCGAAAGATCATCTTCAGCGATGACGCTCATTTCTGGCTGAATGGCTTCGTCAATAAACAAAATATGCGTTATTGGTCAGACAGCAATCCACACGTACTCCATGAGTCATCATTGCATCCCGAAAAATTACGGTTTGGTGCGGTTTATGGGCCGGCGGCGTCATTGGGCAGTACTTCTTCCGTGATGATCAAGACCGGCACGTTACTGTGAATGGGAATCGCTACCGTTCAATGATAACCGAATATTTTTGGCCCCAATTGGATGATATGGACTTGGAGGACATGCGGTTCCAACAGGACGGCGCCACAAGCCACACAGCGAATGTCACAATCAATTTATTGCAAACCAAGTTTGGAGAACGTGTTATCTCACGAAATGGTCCAGTCGATTGGCCGCCTCGGTCGCGCGATTTGACACCGTTGGACTATTTCCTGGGGGCTACGTCAAATCTATGGTCTATGCCAGCGACGATTGATGAACTTCGTACGAATATCGAACGTGAAATTGCAGCAGTATCGGCCGATTTATGCTTGAAAACTGTGGAAAATTGGGTTCAGCGTCTAGACTTCTGCAAGCGTGCCCGTGGTGGCCATGCAAAAGAGATCGATTTCCATATTTTTATTTATTTATTTATTTATTTTGTTGTTCCACACACAAGACTTAAAGTCTTATATTGCAGTGAAGAACTGATTATTCGTTAAATAAACTTTTTATAATTTAATAACTTAAGAACTAATTATGAAGAAAAAAAATAAAGTAATCAAACATACATATATATAATATGGTACCTATGCATAATAATTTCAAAACCTTGTAACACGTTTTTAAAATGAAATATTCGATTTATAAGCCATTTATAAGTTCAAAAAGTTGTCTATGTTTATAATAGCAAAGGCACAAATAATAATAATAATAATAATAATAATAAAAAAAAATAAAAATAAAATAATAATTTTTTTTTTGTTTTTTGACTTACAATTAAAAACTAACAATTTGAAAAATTATAAACTTAATACAAAAGAAAATAATTTAATTTAATCAAATACGTTTGAAAAATAGGTAATTATGGTTTTTTTGAACCGCAGTGCGTTACTTAAGATTTGATAACAATAAGGAATTGAGTTCCAGAGATGGATGGCATTGATATAGAATTGCCAAGTTGATATAAGGCTTTTATATTTAAATGCTTTCAGTCTTTTACCCCTACAAATAGGGTCTGAAAAAATTAGTTTCTCATAAAGATGTACAGGTTGATGCAAATAAATGATTTTATGTAAGAAAGTCAAAATTCGAGTTTTCAGTAAATCGTTGAGACTGAGGCCATGTAATTTTTTGGAAAACGCAGATACTCGTGCACGTCTTTTTAAACCATATACATAGCGAACGATATTATTGAAAACGACGTTTAATTTATTTTCACTTATTGAGTCACAACTGGCAAAGAGTTCACACCCGTACAACAAAATTGGAATAAGGTAAGTTTTAGCAAGCAGTATTCTAATTTTTAATGGTGTACAGTGTTGGGTTCGCCAGAGTGTTCTCATCATGGAGAAAGTTCGACCACATGCATATTTAATATGATCAGACCAGGTAAGGGTATTATTAAAAAAGATTCCTAGATTCTTAGCGGTACTTACAATTTCAATACGTTGATTATTTATTGAAATGTTGGGAATAATTATTTTCTTCGCTAATCGTTTTTGTATAATAAGACACTTAGATTTTTTAGGGTTAATCCCCAGACCATTAGCCGTTGCCCACACATGAATGCGATCAAGTTCCAAATTCAAAGTTCTTACACACTGATCAAGCAAGGTTTCATTGCAACTAATGTAAAGTTGAACATCATCAGCATACATTCTAACTTTACAGTATGTTAGAATATCCGGGAGATCATTAGAGTATAATGAAAACAAGAGCGGGCCTAATATAGATCCTTGCGGAACGCCTCTTGTAACAGCTAGTGACACAGATTTTCCGGTTGAGGTTTCAACGTACTGATATCTGTTACTAAGATAAGACGACAAAAGACGTGTTGCAGTTGAAGAAAAATTGAACATATTTTGTAATTTGTAGCATAAGATACCGTGGTCAACAGTATCAAAAGCTTTCGAATGATCTAATAGAATTAAAAAAGTTACTTTACCATCATCAACTTCTTTTCTTATCTCCTCCGCAACATCAACTAGCGCTGTTATGCAGCTGTGTTTCCTTCGAAACCCAGATTGACGAGATGAAAGCAAATTATTATTATCTAAGAAGGTAATCATTTGATTGTGCATCAGCCTTTCGAAGACTTTAGACAGAAACGGTAAAATAGCTATGGGTCTGTAATCAGTGCCTGATTTAGGTATTGGTACGATTTTCGCATTTTTCCAATTAGTAGGAAAGCAACCAGTTGTAAATATTTTATTAAAGAAGAATGTTATACGAGGAAGTAGTTGAGGTAATAGTATTTTTAGAAATTTCGGATGAATTCCATCAACTCCAACAGCATTAGATTTTATCGATAAGAAACTTGATAAAACGTCACACTCAGTTATGCCAGTAAAGAAGAACCTATTGTTTTCTGAAACATAAATTGGGTGTATGTTTCTATAATAGTTACAATCAGCTTCTACCATTGGTATATTTAAAAAAGTTTTATTTGCAATGTCGGCATCAATTGGACAAGGATCTTGCGTACCAGATTTGCCAATTCCAATTTCGCGAATCGTCTGCCATGTCTTCTTGGATCCTAAAGCATTCGAGAATTTTTCGGCATAGAATTCAGATTTGGCCTTTTTTATCAGCTTATTTGTTTCTTTTTTAGCAGTACGATATTCTTCTTGTAGCTGTGTAGTTTTAAAACGTTTCCACCTAGAAAATGCAAAATCTCTTCGATACATTGATTCTTTAATGGTGGAAGAAAACCAGGGTTTTTTCTTTTCGCTAACAATTTTAGTTTTTAAAGGTACTGTTTGATTAAACAGATAACTTATGTTCTCCTCTAGAAATAAAAGCTGATCATCCACTGCGATAATGTGGTTTAAATAATCCCAGTCTATTTTAAAAAACTCCTCTTCCAAGGCCACGAAGTCGATATTCTTAAAGTCACGGTAAGTGATAAATTGTTCAGTTGCCAACAATTCAAATTTATATGTCATGAAAATAAGATCGTGTCTTGAAAAGCATGAAGCTGAAAGTTGGTCATAAAGTTGGATATTTGACTGATTACTAACCAAAAACAGATCCTATAGTGTACTATTTGTCGCAGTAAAGTGCGTAGGTATAGTTGTATTTGGTATAAAAAGTCCGAGTGAAACCATGTTATCAGAAAGACCACTATCTACCAATAAATTAGAATTAAAATCACCCGCTATTATGACATCTTCATATAAAACCGTAAAAGTCTCCAGAGTTGTAATGAAGCGATTAATCGGTATATTTCTATTTGGCCTATATACGCTTCCCACAAGTAATTTCTTTCCTAAACTATTAATCTCAATAAAAAGGTACTCTACAAAGTTTTGCGGAAGTGATTCCTCCAAACTATGCCATACATAATGGCATCGAACGTACTTTCACAGGAATAAAGAATTTCATTGATATTCAAAACCTTTTTTGTTTTATTTAAAAAAACTTTTGTAGCGCAGCCACGAAAAAGTAAGATTGCGATTCTTAATATTTTTTTAGGGCCATTTTGGCTAGGGCATGTAAAATTTCATATTTGCAAAAAAAATTAAAAAGTCATAACCCTAGAGTACATATGCCTTGCATACGAAATAACTATGAAAAGCCTTAATACAACTTTATTTTTATATTTCTGGAAACTGGAATCTTTAACAGAGTGAATGTTAGGATTGTTTAAAAATTTGTACTGATTTAAAGTAAAAAAAAAAAAAAAAAAAATGTGGTCACCCTAAATAGAACATATAAATAATTCTGATAAAAAATTTAAAATTATAAAATTGAATAAAATATTGATTCATTTTTTTTTCTTTACTGTTAGACTCTTCCATTATAATTTTCAACTACTATAAGAAATTCTCTTTAACTCTGCTGGTATTTTCTAGTCAAAGTTTTGTTATTAAATTATGTGTTTGTTTATCTACCAACTTCAAGTCTATATTTAAACTATCAATAAATTTATTTATAACTTTTAGATGCGAGGAAAAAAAAATAAATGTGATATAAAAAGTTCATTGAATACTTACACCAAATGCACTGAAACGTTTACGACGCGGATGAGGGTCTTGCTTATTGAGGAATACTTCTGATTTAGGTCTGGGTGGTTTTTTGGGACGCATTATTACGCGTGCCTCTTCTCTGATATCATCATCTAATAATTTACTATCGGATGAAACGGATAATTGTCTTTGGACACGATCATGATGGTCGGTGCTATCCGTGCTACGCCAGTCTAAAAATAAATAGAAATATAAAATTTATAAATCTTCGGCACTACGAATGTAATAGAAAATTTAAAATAAAGATATTACATACTGAATTTTTTTAAAATACATAGTTACATATATACATATAATGTATATAAAGCAGAAAATGCCAGCGATCACAGAATTTTAGAGTTTTTAACACGAAATTGGCTTAGAGTTTAGAAATTTTTATATAATAAACTTTTATTGAAGGATAGAAATATTTTTTTTTTTTATTCAACAGATTTTTATTTTTGGTTAACTATCAGAAGCAAATTAAAGTCATATTGTTTTAGTCTCCAACCGAACAGTTCGGTCCAAAAGAAGTTAATTTTAAATTTAATATTAAAGCCCGTTTAAAAAAGACTAGATCCAATATCATGTAGTGCGAGATCGGGTCATATATGATCAGATCTAATGTCAGATCTGTTCATATCTAAAGTGATATGAAAAATTGGGTGATTATCATGGCCAGATTTTGTACCACATCTTAAACCTTAGAAAATATTAGGACTGTTTGTTTACATTTCTAGTAAAATATAGTAAACTTTGAAAGTGCGGAAGAATTACCAAAACCGATTTCCTTTTCAAGTGAAATGAAAGAAAGTGGTATCAAAAGTAGTAAAAAAGTTTGCAAATTTAACGTCAAAAACGATTTAAGAAAAAAAAAAAACTACTAAAAATAGTAAAAACTAGCATGTAAACAAGCAGACATAATATTTATTTTGATTTTTCTTGAGGGGTTATTCTGACAACAAGTTTATTTTCAAAAATTAGTTTAAAATTTAAATTTTTTTATCTTGGAAAAAAATTTGTAATTAAGGAGAAATATATACACACATTACAATTTTTCTTATGGGGTCATTTTGAACACCAAAGCTCTTGAGGGTTAATTTTCATAAAATTTTATGAAATACAATTTCTTAAAGTTTAGCAAATAATATTATCAAATTCCGTTTAAATTCGCTAGGAAATACCAGTTGTTTGAATATATTTTTGTAAAAAAGTCAAATAACATTTTCCGATTTTCTCTGAACATTACACAGAAAAAAACAAGTTGGCACCAACAATGGGAATTTGTAGTAGCAATAACATTTTCCTTTAAATAGAAATTTTATTGTCAACAATTTTTTGTTTGAAATATTTGTAACTCATTTGTAAATTGTTATCTTTCATAGAAAAATTATTTAAAAATAAAAATTCAAAGTTACAAAAAACAAACGAAATTTTTTTTTGGATTTACAAATTTCTTTGTTGGTGCCTTTTTAAAACGTTTTTTTTTTTGTATTTACAAATTTGGTGTGAGAAAGGTGTTTAAAAATTTAATTAGAATTTTGTAAATTCTTTCTGTGTATGTTATCTTTTGTTAAATTAATTCAGTCTTCGCTATTTGAAATTGACTAAAAATATGAAATTTTAGCATTAAAACTAAATTTTTGTTAAAATTCAGATTTTCTTCAAAATTTTAAAATCGTTTAAAACCTGGCCTCAAAGTTCGAATTCTGGGAGATTTGCTATAATTTTCCCAATTACAAATTCAAGTTGAATTCAGAAAATATCAACTGAAATTCAGATTTTTTTTGTTTGAAATGCAGAAAATGTGAATTGAAATTCAATAAAACGTTAATAGTTAAGGCTTTGTTACTCGAACATAAACGCAACGAATCAGCTGATTCAATCTAAGATATTGAGCTATACTCTTTTAAATTATTAAGTTTTCCATAAAGAAATACGTCACGCTACGTTTACGTTCAAGTAATTTTGGTTTAATTCCGAAAATATCATCTACAATTCAGAAAATATCAATTGAAATTATAAAAAAAACTTTAAAAATTTAGAAAACATAACACGAATTGCAATTTATGGTTTGGCACCAGTACTGTACCAGTTGATTGGCACTTCAATTCACAATAATAAAATTGAAGCACTGTTGCCAACTTTTGAAGGCAGGAAAGCACCGTGAGGATTTAGAAAACGGGTAAAAAGGGTAAAAATTTACCAAAAATGGGGTAAAAAAGCACGATAATAATTTTTATTAAAAATTTAAGTCAAGAATTTAAAAACACATTTTAGCTTTGTAAAATCGTGTAAAAAAGTTCAAAAAATAACCAAAAAAGGAGTAAAAAAGCACGAAACCAAAATCTAAAAATTTTGAAGTTTAAATATATCGAAGCAGTGTTGCCAACTCTTGAAGGGAGGAAAGCACCGTGAGCATTATGAAAACGGGTAAAAAGGGTAAAAATTTACCGAAAATGGGGTAAAAAAGCACGATATTAATTTTTTTGAAAAATGTAAATCACGAATTAAAAACACATTTTAAATTTGAAAAATCGTGTAAAAAAGGTTAAAAAATTACCCAAAAAAGGGGTAAAAAAGCACTAAACTAATATTTCAAAATTTTGAAGTTTAAATATAACGAAGTTGCTATTTAAACTTGTACTACAAACATTGTGCAAAAATGTTTTTCTTGTATAGTTCGTATTATTTTTTAAATTCTGACAGAAAATTCAAGTAAAATTTAAAAAACGAGAACAATACCAAAAATATAAACTGTACAAAAAGCACTAAAAGCACTGCCAGAAATATGAAAAAGCACCGTAAATACCCGCTTTTTTTAAACGGGTATTCGTAAAATATCACCGGGTACGAGAAGAAAAAAAGCACCAAAAAATACCCGAAAAGCACTGAAATGGCAACACTGTATCGAAGTTGCTATTTAAAATTGTACTACAAACATTGTGAAAAAATGTATTTTTGTTTAGTTCGTATTATTTTTTCAACTTTGACAGAAAATTTAAGAAAAATTAAAAAAAACGAGAACAAATACCAAAAATATAAACTGTACAAAAAGCACTAAAAGCACTGCCAGAAATCTGAAAAAGCACTGTAAATACCCGCTTTTTTTAAATGGGTATTTGTAAAAAATTACCGGGTACAAGAAGGAAAAAAGCACCAAAAAATACCCGAAAAGCACTGAAATGGCAACACTGAATTGAAGTGTTTCATTGCAAACTCTGATTTTTTAATTAAAAACAAATGTAAACAAAATGAGAATTTCAAATCTCGTATTTTAATTTAAGTCTTTTTTTCAACAGTCCCTACAATAGAATCTATTAAACTACCCAGGAAAATTTTCAGTTCCAAAGAATCGGTTGTAGAATAGCTGCTTTTCATTCACAACCCGTTCTACTGTCGATTCTAACACCGATTCTTTTTGTTTGAAATTGTTCCAAAAGCAACCCCTTCTATAGCTCCAAAGTGGAACCGGTTGCTCTAGAATCAGTTCTGGAACTAGTTCTGGAACTGATTCTACGTCACCCACACCTTCCATATAGGATCAAAAGAACTGGTTCCGGAACTAGTTCCATGGAATCGGTTGTAGTGGAACCAGTTGTAGAATGGGTGTTGTGTGGCTACCGATTGTAAAAAAGTTTCCTGGGTAGTACATAGCTGGTTCAAAGTAATTTTTTGAGAACTGGTTTTGAAATTAATTAGTGAAAAAACTAGTACTTTTTACACTAGTAAGCTGGTGTCATTACTACACTTGAAATAATACGTCTGTAGAAAAATCTGTCAAACCGGTTTAAAATCGATTTGACTAATTTTTAAAAAATTTTTAGTTGAAACTCTGATTTAAACTAAGATTTTATTTATCTTCATTTAACACTATACTAAAAGTCCTCAGTACTTTAACTAATTTTGAGTATTAATTTTCAAAATTATTTAAAACTTAATTTTAAGGACCCATTCGATAAATTTTACAAAATTTATTGTTGAAATATAATATTTTCATGTTATTGTTATTACCCGATAGATGGCACCACCAATGTATCCGAAGTTTTAAAGATGGCGCTATTTCTTTCCCTCCCGATTTTTTGAAATGGCCCATATCTCGTAAACTAAGAGAGGTAGAGCAAAATTGACGAAAATTTCGACTATTCAATACAACCACATAATACTCCAGCAAAAGTGGGGCCTTGGACCATCGGGAATTTCTAATAAAAATTTTCCACTTCATAAAATGGCCCATATCTCGAAAACTAAGCGAGATAGAGCAAGACTGATAAAATGTTTGCTCTTTTGGAGTGCCCTTACATGACTTTAGAATTTGAACAAATTTTACGACTCAGTATAATTACTGTAGTTTTACTGATTTCTTACTTAAATTTAGATTTGTTATATTTAACAAAAGAATTTTTTAAAACCAACAAATTTTATTTTAATCCAAAAACAGGAATAAATTTTGTTAAAGTATCAAATTTTTCCAACAGACTTATTATTTTGAGTGTAATAATTTAAAAAATAATGATACCTCATTACTGTTTCTACACTGGGTATACGAGGGGTACTATTTATATTTCCGGAACTGGCAACACTAATGTCAATAGCTACAATCTGGCAACACCGTAATAAAATTTGACATTTTTTAGCATAAACGTACTCACAGGGTTTTGCTGTACAAGTGCTATTTGTTTTGTTTACAGCGAGTTAAGAAAATCAATTTGGCCAAAAAATGGAAATTTCAAGAGAAGGTTTTCGTTGGATTATTTTTCACAACTTTCGACGTGGATTATCCCAACAAGAATGTGTCGATGAACTCAGTTCTTTATGTGGTGATAAAGCAGCATCAAAAACCACAGTATATCGCTGGTATAGTGAATTCAATTGTGGTCGTAGTTCGGTCGCCGACGAATTCCGTGAAGGTCGCCCAAAATCGGCTGTTGTGCCACAAAACATCGATGCAGTGCGTGAACTGATAATGCAAGAGAACGCCATGTGACATATCGTGAGATAGAGGCATCCTTGTACATTAGTTCCATTTCAATACATTCGATTTTGCATGAACATTTAGTTGTGAAAAAAATATTTTCTCGTTGGATACCCCGATTGGTGTAAGGGAATGATTAAAAATGGTTTGAACGAATGCAAAAGTGTATTGATCAACATGGGGAATATTTTGAAAAACAATAAAGCCATTTTCAATTAAAAATGTTTGTTATTATTTGTATTTTTTGTGTACAACAGGGGTCTCCCATGGTCCTGATGAATGTCAACACCGGTTTTTAATGCAACAGATGGCGCTGACTGCTGTTTTGTTTTTCTGGCAATACTGTTTCATTTTATTGGGGAGCAGTGTTGCCCGAAAAGTTTCAGCTTATTCCCATTTTAAATGTTTAAATCCCTAATGTTAACCTAATTCATTTTTTTTTTTTTTTCATTTTAATTTAAACAAAAACTCAAAAAAGGAGCAAAGTTAGCAGCACTCTTAAGTTCAGAAAATTATTAAGAAATGAGTGAGCAAATTAAATAAAATTGAATATTTTACGAAGAAATATTTACATTTTCAGTCGAATTTTAAGGGCCTCAAATCTTTGTTAAAATTGTGAAACTAAAAAAATTTTATTATACGAAAGACATATCACAATTAAGCTGAAATGTCACCGTTTCAAAATAAAAGTCATATTAAATTTTGGAGAGAAAAAATTCTACACAATTTTTACACGAAGTTCATTATGGTGAAGTCTTTTTTTTTCTAAAATTTGTAAATCTAGTAAGGTGTAAGTTCTAGGGCTCGTAAACTCTTTTGAACATTAATTTTGCATAAGTCGAGTTTACACGATTCAGAAGGTACATAAGAGGTTATAGAAAACCCGTGGTACTTTTTGAGCCTATACAAAATATATTTTTTAGGAGTCCTTTTCATCTAACAATTTCAGTATTTGGATATTAGAAAATTTTTTGATTAATTATTGAGCTTGGTTGCTTTTAGTTATTTCAAGATTTATAAATATTTCGAGAAATCTTCTTCAATAATTCAAATATTTTGTAGAAATTTTGAAATTCTTTAACAGACCTAATTTGATCGACTTTAATTTGAAATAATACGAATATAATTCTTCTTATTTTGGGCCTAACACTAAATCTTTTAAAATTTACAACTTTTTTAATCTGTCCCCAAAACTAAATCGAAATCCCTAATTTGGGCCCAAATCCCCATACCTAACAACTCTGTAAAACCTCATTTGACATAAAAAAATCCTCCCTTGAGAAAATTTCCCAAAATAAAATCCTCGTTTGACAAAATTTTCCACATGCTAGCGACATCTACAGTTTGTTTACAAAATTATCGATGTTGCATCTCTATATTATATGTCTCTGGTGTACAAATTGGGCAAAAATTTGTTTTCAGTACTCTGATGGTCAAAAAAGTACTCTTGAAAAAATTTTTTAATACCAAAACGAAAATCTCTGTCTCTAAATTAGTATAAAAGTTTGGCTACAACCACTTATCATTTCAGGATTGCCACGTATTGGTTAAAAAATCTCAATATCATAATTTTTAAAAAGCTTAAATAAAAATTCCTTAAAATGGAAGAAAAAATTAAAAATTGTGAAAAAATCTGTATCTACTGAAGAATATCCGTAGGTCAAAGTATCGATTTTGGTTCAAAATATCTTTGCTAGAGATATCTAATTGGTAATTTGTTTATAACAATTTTAGTTGACGAATTACCATGAACAAATAGATCTCTCAATGCAGTTAATTTTTGGCTTTTTCCTGGAATTTGAAACCTAAAATCGCACAGTTTTTTTAATAACAAAATTTGTCTACATTAGATTAAAATATGGAATACCGACCGATTACGGGTTTTCTTTTTTTTTTTACCCAAACTGTTCGGTTGGGCACACATTGTTTTAAGGTCAGTGTACCTTATCGGAGCATTCAGTGTATATTCTTTTTTTTTTTGCGCTGGCGTTAATTTTTACAATAATTTTTTAAATGTAAGATTATATTGAATTAGTTCTATTCACCAGAAAATATATTTGTTGAAATCTTATAAAACTTTAGAATTTATTTCTTTAGAGCTTTTACTTGACGTATTTTTATGTTATGTTTTGTGTAAGTGTTGGTGTTTAAAAACAAAAAAGAAACTCTCAGTATTGTTGTAAATAGTTCAAGGATAATATATTTTTAAGTTTATGGCTCCTTGAGAAAAAAAAGTACTTGTGACACAAAGCATAAATAGTAGGAAAAACACCGACAAACTTCTAACCATGTTTTGTGTTAAAGAAAGTGTTCTTTTAAATGAACAAACAACACAAGAAAAGCGTCCACTAACAAAAGAAAAAACTACTTCCGTTTTCTTTGAGAGTAAAAACTTTACAAAAATAAAAAAGCAACGTTTAAATCACTTAATACTTTTCGTCTAAATGTTGTTATAAATAAAATAAAATAAGAAAACTCTTGTTAAAACCCAACAAGAAGGAAATTTTGATAAAATAAAAAAATCGTGGTGTTTTAAAATGATTTTCTTTTTATTTGTACTTTTTCTTTTGTTTCTTTTTTACAATAATCTACTTTTTACACATCACGTTATTCACAAACAGCCTTAAGTAATAAAATTTCAACAATTCTACTATTAAAATTGAGAAAAAAAATCCATAAAAATTCCTCTATTGTTTTTTTAACACTCGAACGTGAGATTCAGATTTAATAAAACTGAAAAGTTGCACACAAAAAATTACATCGTTAAAATAAAAACAAAAAATTAAATTGGTCAATGTAAAAGGAAAAAAAAAACAGTGGCAACAAAAAGCGCCTTAGGTCGTTATTATAATATATATCCACCCAAAATCACTCCCTTCCTGTTGCTATCATCCTCCCTTACAGCACAAAATAATGGTAAATTTTTAACATCATCACCACTGTCATCAGCAACTTTCATTGTTTCAGTTTTCTACGGGTTTAACAGTTCATAACTAATGCATTACTGTATTAACTTTATTTTGCAATGCGTGAACATTAAATAAAATTTATATCTTTTTGCCCCATCGGCAGTTTATTTTGTAAAATTTTCTATAATTGTTCAAGTTCTTTATATACGTAAAATGATGTGCGAAAATTATGTTAAGTTAATAAATTTTCAACTTACACTAGTTGACAGTGATTCTTCCCACTAAATGTCAAACGCATGGTCTGAAATAGTTAATTGCAAAAAAAAACTACATCACAAAAAGTAAGTATAACAGTTTTCTTAAAACACCCCGTAAAACTCTGATAAATGATGCGATATAGTCATGCAATACATAAAATAATGACCTGCATACAATTTCGTGTCTGGCGGCAACTGTACTTCATTAAAATTTTAAGCCGTCGATGATTCTCACTGATCGCATTATGATCACTATTGATGATTTTATCATCATTTAGGATAATACTATGATCATTAGGATCATATTATAGGAATTAGGTGGACATTGGCAACCTTCCGACATGATGAAAAGGTACCCATAGGATTGCCAACAGACGCGATAGCGTCCCAGGGAACTATTTTAGAATCACTGCGGTTATGACATTGTATCCCGCTGACCTATTTACACCGAGATTCGCAAGAGCCCTTTATTGTTATATTTGCTTTGAATACTTTCATTGCAGGTAGGGAATGCATCCCGGGATTTCCCGTCCCGGGATTCCCGGGAAATTAAGCATTTTTCAGTTCCCGCATTCCGGGGAATTTGGACCGGAAATCCCGGGATTTCAAAAAATGCAGTTTAAAATAATAAAGTTAATTATTTCAAGTTTTCTTATGCAAAATTTTCCAACCTTTTGAAAATAGCAAAAATTTTACATTAGGATTGTTCGCTTTCTTACTACAATTTGCTACTTCTGGAACAATTCACAAAGAAACCAAAACAACGATTGAGTAAAAATAGTAAGATTTTCGAGTAAAACACACTGATTAATTTATGTACTTGATCGAACATTTTAAGTTTCTTTTAGTGCCTCTTAAAACCACTCAGTGTTTGTATAAAAAAATTTTAATCGCACTTATTTCATGGATGGTAACCGAAACGATGCGATTATCGATAAGGGTAACGCTATTTTAGATTATTTCGGTAACGGTATTTTAAGGGTGAGCTATTGCATTTATTTCGGTATCGGTATTTTAAGGTTAGCGGCATTTTAGTTATTTCGGTAACGGTATTTTAGGGATAACGGTTTTTTGATTATTTCGGTATCGATATTTTAAGGTTAACGATATTTCAGTTATTTCGGTAACGGTACTCAGTTATTCCGATGCATACCACAATTTTTTTTACAAAAAACAAACGAGATTCAAAACAACACCAATTTATCAACTTAAATACTCAACAACCACGTACAATTACCAAAAGCAGAAAACTAAAAATAACGGTAAAGGTATTTTAGGGATAACGGTATTTTATTTATTTCGGTAACGATATTTTAAGCGTATCGATATTTCATATATTTCGGTATCGGTATTTTAAGGATAACGATATTTCAGTTATTTCGGTAACGGTATTATAAGGATAACGGTATGTCGGCTATTTCGGTAACGGTATTTTAGGGGTAACGGTAGTCAGTTCAAAGGATTTTGAATCGATAACGGTATTTTAGAGGTATTGCCTGCCAACCCTGACTTATTCTGTACAGAATTAAAGACAAATTTGTCCACTGATTTTTAAAAATATTCAAGAAAGTTAAAAATTGTTCGCATAATTTAAAATTTTTTTTTCCAATTTTCTAAAATTATTTTTTATATTAATTTTCTAATTTAATTTTTTTTATTTATTTTTTTTTTTTTGACGGACAAGTTTTTTAGTCTAAAAATTAATTTTAGTTTATTCAATTTTGAAAAATATATAATTACACTTGTATAATTTCTAATATAAAATTAATTCTTTTCCACTAGGAAATTCAAAGAAAACCCACATGAGCTTTTTCACGATCATGAAAATTTGAGGTTTTTGAGACTTTTTAGTTTTAAAAATTTTTTAAATATTGTAAAGTATTTTCTAAATTATTTCCCTTGCGGGATCCCGGGATCCCGGGAACTCAAGATAAATTTCTCGCTTTCCCGGGAAATCAAAAAGTGCGGAATTTTACATTCCCTAAGCAGGATATTTTTGACAAAATTTAGATAAAAAAATTCAATTTCTTCAAAAGTAATAACACTGTGGATCAAATTCAGGTTAGCAAAAGTTAGGTCGATTCTAAGAGTGAGGGGTGAAAATAGAGGCTAAATTAGAAGACCCGTATCGCGGCGTTTGCTTATGTTAGTTCGAATTTTTTATATGTTTTTTTTGGCTATAACTCGTCGACTAATTGATATTTTTTAAATCTGTAAAGCCAAATTATAGCTAGAGACCTGAACAACAATTAAAAAAAACAAAAAAAAACAAAAAAAAAAAAAAACAAAAAAAAAATCAATCAAATCAATTTTTTTTTAATTTTAATTGTTGTTCAGGTCTCTAGCAATAATTTGGCTTTTACAGATTTAAAAAATATCCATTAGTCGACGAGTTATAGCCAAAAAACCATATAAACAATATGAAAAAATTCGAACTAACATAAGCAAACGCCACGATACGGGTCTTCTAATTTAGCCTCCATTTTCACCCCTCACTCTCAGAATCGACCTAACTTTTGATAACCTGAATTTGTTCCACAGTGTAATTGTATAAACCTTAAAAGAAACTCATATGGTAGGTCATCCAATTATAAACAAATATTTTCAAATATAAATTATTTCCATGGATACAAATTGCAGAAAATAAAAACCCACAAAAGTTTCAAACAAAACAGATGTATAAAAATATCACAAATTATGTAAAAGCAGAATTTATGAATTCTTTAGAATTTTATTCAAAGCTATATAAAAATTTTACACAAGAATCAACCTTGAGAGTATACAATAATTTAAATACTTAAGCTCGTATGTAGTACTAACAAAAGCAGGAAAAATAAATAGAACACCCACAGCATTAAAAAAAATATATATATTTTTTTAAATACTCTAAGCAAGCATAAAAATAAATATAATTATAAAAAAATCCTTACACTGACAATAAAACTTAATTGTTTTAACGAAGAGTAAAAGTAAAAGTATGATATTAATAAAACTTTAATTGCAAACCTGAAGGGATTCAATACTGACTTTAACCCTTTGACTACCATACTTCTTCTGCCGAAGCGATTTTGAAAATTTTGCGATTATCATAATCTCTGACCTAATAATAGTCACGCCAAGAAAAATTGGCTCCGTAGAACTCCTCATTTCGCTTGCCAAAAATATTTGCCATTTGACGACCCTGCCGTTCCGGACGAACCAATTTTTATTATTATTTTATTTTCGTGCTCTAGAACTAAATTACGGATATGTTGCAAAAAATTTACCTCATATACCCCTTGCTTGCCCTTCATTTCGCTTGTCAAAGTTTGTGTTTTTTACCCCTTAAATGAAGAATTCTAAATAACCAACTTCGAGGGCTCGTAAGGGGAAAGCGGGACTAGGTAGGGATTTGCTGACCACCACATTTTTGTTCCCCCATTTCTCCTTTACAAATCACTTTTGGAAATATTTACTCTATCTTTTGTCTGGGCAATTATAAATGCGAAAAACCCTTGGGCAAGCATACTTGCCTATGGTCGTCAAAGGGTTAACCGATTTTAAAACATTTGAAAGAATAAGGTAACTCTTGATTGGAATCTATAGAATTTTTTAATTAAAAATTTAATCAATGTAATTATTCTTTCATTTTTTAAATCAATATCTAATCAATGTAATATTTATTTTTATTGAAAAATTCAACTAAATAATAATTTTAATTTATACATAACTAAAAATGCTGGAAGTCATGCTTCACAAGCCACTTTTTTCATTGCTTCCAGCTTATACATTAGTGTATTTTTATTGCTTTTTTAGAAGTAATTCTAAACAATATCAAAAAACTCACAAGACCCTCCGACGGGGGAGGGGGGTATATCTTATAGAGAATTTGGATATGTTATAGAGAATCTAAAAATAAGCCACCTATATTTGTTATTAGCGGCACAATCTCACATTTAGGGGTTCAAAAGTGGATTAAAAAATGACGCCATTTTTAGTGTTTTGCAGTTTTTCTATGATTGTTCCAAGGAAACTATGTATAGATAAATTTGGTATTTAAATAAATGGATTTGGAAGGCGCATTATCGTTATATAACACAAGGCCCGAGCAAGCCCGAATTTTTATGGCATGCAAAAAAACACTTAAATTTTAGGAAGTTTTTTATTAGAAAAATATGGAAAAATCTGTAAAAATTTAGTTAAAACTGCTAAAAATTAGTTAAAAATTACCTTGCAAGAAAAATTGCTAAAATTAGCAATATATTTTTCCTATATACTTAGTAAGATACTTCAACTAATGCATTTTAGGCAAAAAATAAGTGTCTCTTCTGTTAAATTACATATGCATTTACTTTAGTTTTTTTTTTTTTGTCGATAATACAACTTTTTCTTTCAGTGCATATAACAAACTCTAAAATTTTTCTATATTTTCATGTTTTTGTTTTATGAAGAAAAATATAACTTGGTCTAGGACATAAACTTTAAAATAAAAATGTTTAAACAAATAATACAAAGAAAAATAACTTTTGTACCAACCACAATTTGGTTTGTATAAAAAAAGGTAAATATAAAATTGACCTGTAAAATAAAACAATATAGTTGCAGCTTCTGGTAACCCACATAATTTTTATACAACACAGCTGAGTCCATATTTAACACTACTCTACTATGTATTTATATTGTATTATGTTCTATGAATACTATGGACTACGAGTATGAAATTTAATCAGTGGGTTTCTACACATCTCTGTTGCGCTCAATCATCAACCATCACTCTATTTATTAGGTGGTGTTTTTATGGCCTCCACATACATATGTATGTAGATCCAGGGACTTTTGCCTAAAAGACTTAATTCGACTTAAGAATATTTTACGAAATTTTTGTGGTCAATAGAACTTTTAAATATGCATATTTCTTTTTGATTCTTCCCTTTCTAAACCTTATACTAGGGTGGGTCAATTTTTTTTTTGTGAAGAAGCGTATAGCAGAAACGTGATCTACACTAAATTCTAAGAAAACTACCCGAAGAAACTATGGGTCTAAAATGAAAACCTAGCTCCCGCCGAGAAGCATTTTGATTTTAGTGATTTTGTAAAAATTGCATAATTTTGAAATTCGAAACCGCTTTCTTATAAATCAAAATGCTTCTGGGCGGGAGCTAGGTTTTCATTTTAGACCCAAAGTTTCTTCGGGTAGTTTTCTTAGAATTTAGTGTAGATCACGTTTCTGCTATACGCTTCTTCATTTTTTTCGGACCCATACAAATTGACCCACCCTACCTTATACACTAAAATATATGAGATCTTTTCACAATCAAAACCACTTCAAAAAAAAAACCAGTTCAAAAAAAATTTTTTTAACCTCGAAAATGATTTCTAATTTAATTTTTATTTTATTTGTAGCCAGAATACTGTGGAGGGTATACAGTAGTGGACTAAAGTGGATACATATTTGAATATTTTTAAATCTGTATTAATAACTTTTGTTCAATTTGTGATATCCAAGTGTAGTTTTTCCAGTTTTTGAAGTGGCCAGGTCAGAGCCCCGATTTGAATCCCATCGAGAATTGGTGGGCAATTGTCAAAAGAAGACTCTCCCAATGCGAACGAGCACCGACCAACTTAGATGATCTTTGGTCAGGAGTTTCAGCGGAATGGACTAATATTCCACCTCAAACTATTAACAATCTTGGAAAGCATGCCTTCTCGCATAAAATCTGTTTTAAAGCACAAAGGACTTTGGACAAAATATTAAAGAAAGAACTTGCCGAAAATTTCAAATATGAACAATACTGGATAAAAGCGGTCACAATTTGCAATTATTTTTTTATTAACTTCTTAGTGATATTGTCTACTGTATTTAGGTTTTTATTGAAGAAGAATGTTTTAATTTTATGCTTTAAAAAAAATCATTTAAGTTTCTATAATAAAATAAAAATTATAACAAATTTCGAAAAATGTTGAATTAATGTATCCACTTTAGTCCACTATTGTATAGAACCCAATTTAGGCTCGATTACTGAATGTCAAGTTAGACTTTAACTGCCAGATGTGTTGTTGTTTCCCACATAAAGTTTGAATGTAACTGTGTCTAAATTTTAACTGGCCATTCAGTAATCATTCCTTAATGTTTTACTTGTTTATAACTAGGTTTTCTTATGAAATATAGAGAACCGTGAGTAGCATATCTTATCTATTAAGTATATACTCTTTGGTTTAACATAGGGTGACCATTTTCTTCTGACTTCAAATCAGTATAAATTTTAAAAAATGTTATCCAAAAAAAAAAAAAAAAATGATTATGCAGCCAACCTAATTTGTTGTCAACCGAATGGTTTGGTTGAGGCAACAAACTTTTTCGGTTAACCATTATACCAACCTAAAAAACACTCCACATTTCTGCCTATGACGACCCTAAGACAAAAATTTTTTTCGCATGAAAAAATCCAGTTTACAGGAAACGGACCCATTATTTCGAAATTTCAATGATCTGTTACCATTCCAGTATGAACGTAAATTCTGGCTAACGAATTTCTGTTGTCACGAGCAAATTGCATTGCCTAAACTAATTTTCTGTAGATACAAACTAACCAATCGATTGGCTACAAATTTAGCTGTCAGAACAAATCTTTGTTCTCTTTCCTAATTTCTGCATGATTTCTGAAATAGAAAAACTTCATATTTTGGCTACGTTTTTTTAAAAAAACACGAAACGTTTTTAAAAATGAAAATCTTAAGGTTTTGTGTCCTTTTTTTCTATTGAAAATCCCACAGATTCGAAAATTTTTCCATGGAAATATATATAAATATTTCTTCTTTCTTCATATATTTCTTCAGATTTTAAGAATTTTTTTACGGAAAAATCTTCAGCTTTTGATGTCGTTTCCTACACTCAGAAAATAGAATCCTTCTGACAATCGGATAATTAAAATATTTTTATCACAGTCAAATAACTGTTGTATCAACTGAGTATTATTATCCCAATGGAACCATTTAATAAATTCGGTTGTCACCACGAATCTTCTCTGTATATGAAAATATATATTAGATTAAGAAAGTTACATGTATAAAAATCATTTTGAATGCTTTCTGGTAGAGAAAACTTCTCACATTCACAAAAATTTATCGTATAAAAAAACTACATTGTACTTGCATTTAGGCTTTTTTTTACTAAAAAATGTAATATTTTTTTAAACGCCAAAAATCAGTACAATCAGTACAAATTTTAACAATCAGTACAAATCAGTACACGACTTTCTCATCAGCACACGTGACCAAAAATCAGTACGAATGGTCACCCTAGTTTAACATCAAATTTGTTCATCTCCCACATATATGTACAATATTGTATAAATGCATAAAACATAGTAGGTCACCTAGTAACCTGAAGACATTTACCTTTGCATTCGAGTTTTTATATACAATTTCGATAATGAATGTGTTGGGTATGCTGAAAGGAAACAAGACCGTAACAAATTTTATTTTCCCTAAAATTAGGTAAAACACGAGAAAAAAAACTAAAGTTGGACATGCCGACTATATGATGCCCAACATCAATCTAGTTGAAGGTAATCTAATGTTTGGATTGAATATTTTAACAAGTTCAAATGGACTTGGGTCAAAATTTAAAAATTAGTTTCAGCAAGTTTGCCAACTATCCATCAGATCGCGCACAATAACTGTTCTAATATTTAACGTCCTGAGCAATTGCTCATAAATAATAAGGTAAACCTTATTATTTAACAACTTGTAACCATTTATTTTTTTTCTATTATCCTTTTTTAGTAAACTGAATGCACATAAAACGATATTTGAAGTAAAACAGATTTTGTTAATAATACTGTAAATACTCGAATTTGACACTTTTTTTAACAAGCTGGGCACCCTACTGGTAAAGGTAATTTGAGTACACTGAATTCAATGTTGCTAGTCGTTTATCGAAGTTAGCACTCGTATTCGCGATATTAACGATTTAAAATTTCAATACGAAAGTACGATAAAACGATATTTTTATACTTTTGCGATCATTTTTGAATTTAAATCAATCCAACTCTGTTAAATAGAATTGTTCGCGGAACATTTTTTCACGATTTTTTTTTTTAAAGAAATTTTTTTCTGAACTCTATTGAATATTTTTCTAAACCCTATAGAATATACAGAACATAACATTGTACTTTTTATTTGCAGAAAAAAAATGTTTTTCCAAAAAAAAAAAAAAATTTTGTGAAAAAAATTTCGCGAAAAAAATTACAGCTTTCTTAATGTTGGACATATTTAATCAAATTTGATAACTTTATAATTAAAAATGATCTCAGAAGTATAAATATATATTTTTTTGGTACCTTAGCGTCAAAAATTTTAATCGCGAATACGAGCACTAATTTTAAAAAACGCCTATTACCATTGAATTTAGCGTATATTTTTGGAAATTCTATAAAATTTCCTTAAATCTTGCATTATCTTTATCCACAAATGGTCTCCAGACTTAAAATGACAGCGCCTGAAACATGACCAGATTTTTATTTGTTTTTAGCGATTTTAAAATTGAGTTAACAACACTGAAACTTTAAAATGAATGGCCTTATTCTATACTTACCGCGATATAACAAATCAGTCAAACTTTTTTTACGCTATATTATAAAGCATTCCGTGTTTAAATTTCAGTGTTGTTAACTTTATTTCAAAATCGCTAAAAAAAAAAGAAAAATTTAGTCATGTTTAAGGCACTGTCATTTTAAGTCTGGAGACCATTTGTAGAAAAAAATAATGCAAGATTTAAGGAAATATTATAGGAATTTCAAAAATACACAGTTTTTACAGAACTGATCAGTACTCACTAAATTTTGCTATGTAAATTGATAGAAGGTCGATATCGCTTATTTTTCATTAAAAGCCACACCTACTTAAAACAAGAGACAAAATTAAAAACAGATGTCACGCTAAAATTCTCCACCATTTTCTAAACAATCTCCTTGCATTTTGGGGTGAATTTATCCACTATTTTGATCTTTAAAAATAAAGGCAACAAGAATAAAATTAGAAAAATTTGAATGTATCTATTATATTGATCATATGTGTAGAATCAAACACTTTGTAGCTCAGCAAATTAAAAAACCTGCAACAATTGCAACATTTAAGCCTTTTTTCATTAAAATCTCTTAATTTGTACACCGAAATAAAATAGAAAAAAATTTAGCAAAACAGTGGTGTTGATTTAATCACAACATATTTGTCATGTGACCTTATAATGAGATATAAATTACTAGATGAGCTGTTTACTTAATTTACTCAGTTGTAATAAATAAATATAATTGAACAAAAATCGCCATTCGAACACTTTAAGATATGTATACAAATTGTTTTTATCATGTTTGTTTTGGTTTATTATAAATTATTTTTATTGATAAAATCTTAAAAACAACATTATTCACCTATGATTAACGAGGCAATCGTTCACTAACTTTATGAATCACTAACAATTTACTTGAAAATGGAGACACCTTAAATAAGGGTGTTTCCAGAATGAAATGAGAAATTAACCCTTAAATGCATGATCTTTTCAATTTTAACCATTTTTATATATATATGATTTCTGAAGGCGTGTACATTTCAAGAAAAATTCAAAAAAAAAAATTTATTTTTAAAATAAATGTGATTTTATTGAAAAATATGGTTCTTTGCGAAATAGCTAAATTGAAATTATTTTAACGTATATGAAAAAAAAAACAAAAAAAAAATATATAAACTGTAATTTATACATTTATTGTCGCCAAAATGAATTTTATTGCGAGAATACCACTTTTGCACAAATATACAGAGCAAAACCAAGATTTTTTCTCTAACTGTTTAAAAAATCTGCGCTAAGCTATAAGAAAACTATGTACAGAATGCAGTTTTGTGCATCATGTGGGTTTTTTTTTTTTATTAAAAAACTGGTATGTTGCCAAATGGCTACATCATGCATTTAAGGGTTAACAAACTGTTATTTAACTTATGGATGATATGTTTTAATAAACGTTTAATAAGGAAAATGAATACTTTAGCAATTATATTCCTTAGCACAAAATTAAGAAAAGTTTTTGCATTAGAGCTTTAAACAAAAAATTTATATAATTTCGATTTCTTTTGTGTTCAAAATAGTTTGTTATATTTTGAACGGAAATATATTGATCTTACTCTATAAACAATAAGAGGAAAGTCAGATTATTTATCTTTATATAATTGAAACTAAAACTTAAATGATCATAAACAAATAGTAAATATTGCAGTGAATGGTCATATAGTGGCGGCAAAACTTTTAGCATCAGTTTGACTTTATTATCCAGTTATATTCAGTGTTGCCAACAAATTTTCAAAATAAATGGCTAGATCAGACCTAAAAATCGCTAGAAAATCACTAGATTTATAAACAGTGCAAGAATTTAGCGATTTTATCGCTAGATTGTCAAAAAATGGTACACTCATAGAAATAAGTTTGTAGAAAATTTAGTAAAACTGTTAGTACTTCAACTTAACAAATTTTTAACTAATTTTTAGTTAAAATTTAATTTTTAGTTAATTTTTTTGCTACCTCCACATTACTAACTTACAAATTTTTTTGCTATTTTTTTGCTGAATTTAGTTACTAATTTTTAACAATAAATTTGCTAACTTCACAGTATTTTGCTGAATTTTAGTTACTAATTTTTAACAGAAGATTTGCTAATTTTACACGTTTTTTTGTAAACTAAACCACCAATTTTGGAGCGCTTATAAGCAGAATGTTAAATGACTCTAAAAATTACTGCATATTTTTAACTCGCCAAAAATAATGCAAAAAGTTTTTAAATAAAGCTAAATTGAAATGGTTGAAAATTATTAAAATTTTTGAGAAAATCTTCTATTTATCGTAATACATTAATTTTGAAAGATCAAGGTTTATTTTGGACGAACCATTTTCATATGAAAATTGTGCTTAAACGTATATCTGGGGAGCAAGTGGAGTTTACGGGGATGACCCTAACTTTTTCCTCCCAATATTGTACTTTTTAAGCTTATTTAAAGAATACGATATTTTTAATCGGCCACACCTTTCCTGTGGGTGGAGCTTTAGAGGTGAAAATGGAAACTCAAATAAATTCGGAAGTACATATCCGATCAGCAAACAATGAAAATCAAAAGAAGGGTCTCTGAAATATATTTTGTTATGGTCAACATATTATTGTCTATAAATATTACCACTTTTACAAAAAAAACATTCTTGGGAAATTTTCATTCTCAATGTCAATGCCACCAAATTTCATCACCATTCAATGCCAATGAAATTTTTTCAATTTGCATTGATGAAAACAATGGTAATGAAATATACACATAATTGAAGAAAAAGCATTGTAATATAAAAAAAAATATGAGAAATACGTGAATTTTTAATTTTTTTTCTTAATTTATTCTTTTATTAAAACATTAAAACAGATACTTCTTTCATCAATTATAAATGGGCATTTAGGCATTGAACAATGCCAATTGAAAAAATTTCAATTAATTGACACATTCAATAAACTGGTCCCAAGTATGTTTTTAAATACACATTTATTTTTTATTTATTAATTTTCATTTCATTTGCTCCTTTTTTACCTTTTTCCAGTCCACTAGTAATCTGCAAAAGTTTTGTTGATTTCAGAAAATTTTAGCAAAAATTTGTAGATTTAACAGTTTTTTTTTTTGCTATTTTCATTCTACTATTATTTAGCAATTTTTTTGCTGATTTCAGCAAGTTAAATTGTTATTTGCAATTAACAAAAATTTAGCTCAAATATTACTAAAATTCTGTAAATTTAACAGTTTTTTTGCTGTTTTGATTTTATTAATATTTAGCAAACTGATTCTGCTAATATTAGCAGTTTTTTCTGCAGCATCATTTTTAACTAATTTTTAGTAACTTTTTCTGCTATTTTTACGGACTTATTTGTATGAGTGTACTTAAAGGAGTTTTTTGCTAAAAATTTTCTTTAATATGTTCATAAGATGTGTTATAAACTTGTAAATAATAAAAAATTTTACGATTAAGCTGCAAATAATGAATCCCGATTTTCATTGAATTAATTAGTATTGAAAATATTCAAAAGAGTGCATTCTACGATGAAAAACAACATACCCTTATTTTATCGAAATGTGTATTTTTTAGAAAGTTTTTTTATTAAATCGTTTAAGAAGTTGTTTTTTATAATAAAAGAATATCAATATGCGAATTTTACAATATTTTTCAACATAAAACTGATTTTTATAAATTATATTACGGCTGATAAAAAATCGCTAGATTTTTGGCTAATAGCTACAGGACAATTTTTACCGCTGGGGGCGAAATAAAATCGCTAGATCTGACGAGAAAATCGCCGTTATGGCAACACTGGTTATAATGACACTTTTTGGTAAAAGTAAACAAAAGAAAAATCTTGAACAATTGTAAGATGCAACTTGCCATAAGTTCTTTTCAATTACAGTTCTAAACATTGCGAGTTTATGGAATATCTCATAATTTCTATATAGTGGACATCTTGTAAGGAGTTTCTTCACCCATTGTGTTTATGTGGTTATAAAACCAAAACAACAAAATGTGCCGTCTTGCATCCTCTATTGTGTGTTAATGCAACCATTTATTCAGTTTTAATTCAAACTATTTATGTGGTTAAAAAAAAAATATCCTTGTTTTTGGATTTGTTTTATGAGCTTTTTCTGACAGTTTTGTTTGCTTTTATTATTGTATTTTTTTGTTTGTTTTTTTTTCTTCAAATGTTATGTATACAATGAATATGTATATGAATGGATGTAAAAGATACATTTTGCATTATGTACAAATGTTTGTATGTAATATATGACAACAACACATTTACATATTTGTTTTATGGATAAATTGTATGTACTCGTATAACAACAATGTTTACCCATTTATATGGATGCCATAATAATAACACAAATAACAAAAACACAGTGCACATTAGAATGGATCGAGTAAGGACTTTGGTGGAATTTTGACTGCTATGAAGAAAAAGTTTTTAATATGCTGTCTTCACTACCCTACAAAAATCGAACTTTATTCGCGCAATCACTTCCTAGTTGCGGACTATTTCTTTTTGAATTGCAGAACCAGTAAAAAATACAGTTCATACTTAAATGCACTAAGCACTATACTATTGAAATTGAAGTCGATTTGAATTTATGAAGAGTATTTAAGTGCTGCAAATTCTTATGCTGTGCAAATTACTCTTTAGAAACTCTGCTATTAAAAGGTTAATAAAAACTGAAAAATTGCCCCTTATTCTTTTCGGTTGCCAACTATGTTTTGAAGCAAGTTTTCTTTTTAAATACAAAAAGCCCCAAATTTCGGAAGACTAATTCGATAGTTTTTTGACTTTTAGATCCGTATTTACGAGGGAGACCGCAAAAGTAACTGGCCTGGCACATTTTCTGTTTTACTAGCAACTTTTTTTTTTTTTTTAAAGCAATCTTTTGTAAGCCATCTGTCAAAATTTCCGAAATATTTAATGATTATTTTCTTTGTTACAGGTGATTGAAGTAAACAAGTTTTGTAATTTTTGAAAAATGGAAAATAAAGAGTTTCGTGCGGTAATTAAACACTTTTATATGAAAGGTTATACGCCACAATTAATCAAAGATGAATTGGATTCTGTTCATGGTGATAATGCACCGGGTCGTTCAAGTACGGAAGATGAACAACGCTCTGGAAGACCGAAAACTGCTACTACTATTGAAAACATTAGAAAAATATTTAATGAAGTGACTAAAGATAGATGAATAAAGCTCAGAGAACTTGCTGATATTGTTAAAATACACGAAAAACAAGTTTGGAGTATTTTACATGATGAACTCCACATGAAAAAGCTATCTGCAAGATGGGTGCCGCGTTTGTTGACTTTGCCGCAAAAAATCGTCCGTTGGACCAATTCCAAGGAGCTTTTAGCGATTTATCAGCGTAATCCAATAGAGTTCTTGCGCCGATTCATAACTGTTGATGAAACATGGATCCATCACTACATCCCAGAATGCAAAGAATAGTCAAAACAATGGATAGAAGCTGGTAAAAGTGGTCCCAAGAAGGCGAAAACTGTTAAGTCAGCAGGAAAAGTAATGGCCACAGTATTTTGGGATGCAAGGGGTATAATATTTATTGATTATCTTGAGAAAGGAAAAACTATAAATAGTGAATATTATTGTGCATTATTGGATCGGTTGAGTGAAGAAATCAAGATAAAACGACCGCATTTATAAAAAAAAAAGTTCTTTTTTATCAAGATAATACTCCTTCACACACTGCATTTTTAACTCAACAAAAACTGTCCCAATTACGATTTGAAATTGCTCCGCATCCACCATATAGTCCAGATTTAGCTCCTGATTATTTCTTGTTTCCAAATTTAAAAAAATTTCTCGGTGGCAAAAAATGTTGGTCCAATAGCGAGGTTATTGCTGAAACTGAGGCATATTTTGAAGGTCTTGAAAAATCTTATTTTTCGGATGGAATTAAAAAACTTGAAAAACGTTTGATGAAGTGTATTGAGTTGGAAGGAGATTATGTTGAAAAATAAATAATAATAATTCCAAAAAAACGGTTCTTTTTATGTTAGGCCAGTTACTTTTGCGGTCGCCCTCGTATGATGATTCTAATTAACAAAAAATATAAAATATTTTAAAGTAGGGTAGAGGGGGGATCCTTCGCCACTTTTTTTCAAAGCACTGTCATTTCTTAACCCCTAATTATTTTTCAAAAATTACTTTCAAATTGAAAACCTACAAATCTTGGCTTTAATTTCTATTATTTTTATTCTAATTATTTGCATATTTTCTATTATTTTTTTAATGATTTTCAAAGTAACTCAATTCGGCGTAACTGCCCCAAACCTGGGGTAAATTCGCCAAAAGAGGTAGATACAATTTCAACAAAAAAAAAATGTTAATACAGCAAAGTCAATCTTTTAATGACTGAAATAAATAATTTATAATAAGTTCTTTAAGACATGTGATTCTTTTTAACGAATAAATCTCCACTACATTAAAAAAAATAATTTAAAACTATAATATAATGATTCTTCAAAATAAAAAAAAAACTGAATAATTAATATAAATTAAAGAATGAACATGATTGTTCTAATTTACTATTAAACATATTTTAAATATATAGAAAAGTCTTATAGAGCATTTTAGGCAGGGATGCACCAACTCTTTGTAGCTCCAGGGTCCATCTGGTGATATTGCCCCACAGACAGGCACTAACATAAAATTAATATTTTTTCACACTTTTTAAGCATTTATTAAAATCAAATTATTATTTTTCGAAACCTTAGGATCGTAGGTCTAACATAATGAAAAATTATTTTCTTATCACATGATTTGAGGAAGTTATTGCAAAATGTAGTTGCTTCCTATTATTTTTTTGGCACCCCAAAAAACACAAAAACACGTCTGTCCACAAGGTCCTCAACCTTTTTTACTTCAAGTTTGGGTTTATGAGACCAAATTTGCTTTTTTTTACACTCTTCTCTTGCTTTTTTGGAATTTCCGATTTAAGCTTTAAAATGCTTTTTCTTAAGATTTTTACGCTTTAAATTACTATTTTTAAAGATCTGTTGCCCAAAAATGCTTCTTCTTTTCCTTATAAAAAATATTTGTTCTCCTATTTTTTAAAATTGTTGTTTTTCCAAGTTTTTTTTTTAATTTTTTTATTTTTTTGGCAATACTGTTTTGCCAAAAAACAAAAAAATAAAGTTTAACGTTATCAATTAATGTAAATGACAACTTTATAATTTAAGAAAACAAACAAAAAAATTTAAAAAAAAATAACAGTTGAATAAAGCCAATTAAATTTAAGTAAAACCCTGTTAAAACGTTCCTTTTTCCAAATGAGTGTTAAACAAACCAGAAACTAATTACATTTTGCTTCAGGTGAAAGAAGATAACCCAGAAGTTATCCCTTAACTAAAAAGTGAAAAAAAAAACTTATTTCCGACTGGGCGGACAATGCAACAGCACATTTCACAGCAATAGTCATAAAGGATAAAGCCAAAAATTAATTATTCTTGCATCCGGCCGAAAAAAAATAACTTTTTGGAAAATTTTGCAAAATTTTTCTGTTTTTGCTTACACTTGCTAAGAGACAGAGCTGTTCGAAAAGTTTAACTTAAATACTTCAATCTTTATGTGTGAGCAGATATGTTTAGTTTTTATATTAACGTGATTAAGAATCGTACTGTGAACAGCTTAGACAGATTCGAAAAATCTTTATGCTAAAATATTAGTGTTGGTATTGTTTTAAGAAATTATGATTTTTTAGAAAAACGAAAAAATTGACAAATTGGCGTGTTTATTGCCGAATTGTTAGGACGGTTGGAAAATTCTGTTATAAATGCCTTAAAACCCAAATCAATTATTGAGAGACGTGGAGCAGTTAATAAAAACCTCTCGAGTTACTGATAATTGTATTGTAACTTTGGCTAAACAAGACCCTTTATCATCCCGAACTGTCAGACGAAGATTGTTTGCTTTGGCTCATAAAGCATGGTGCGGACCAGAAAGTAAAAAAAAAAGTGGCGAAACATCCTATGGAGCGACAAAACTACGATCCATGATGCGGAAAGAAATTTTATAGAGATTTGTTAGATGCAGTTATGCCTCCACATGCTGGAAGCTTCAGCAAAATTGATTGATTTCGGGACCATACTTTCAACGTTGTTGAGTGGCCAAGTCAGTTCCCGAACCTCAATGCCATTGAGAAACTTTGGGGTGAACTAAAGCGAAATCTTTCGAAGCTTCGCTGCAGTAATAGAAAACAATTGTGGGAAAACAATTAAAAAGCATGGTATGATATCCCGGTAGAGGCTTGTCGGAATCCATGCCTAAGAAAATCGAAGTTATCCTTCATAATAATGGTGGATATACCGGCTATTAATTGCTTGATTTGTTGTTAATTCAAAATATTAATTTTAAAGTACAAGTTGCTAAATTTAAAGTTTTTCTATGTACACCTATTTTATTGACCACTAAAAATCGATGAATTTCGATGAAATAACGTTATTTTAAGTGCTTTTTTTAGTTTTATATAAACCCTTAAATTTTTTTTAAAACCTTTAAATATGTTTAATTAATAAAAAAAAAATCTGAAATATAAAATAAAACAAGGTTAAATGTGAAAACCATACACTCGTTCAGTTAAAAAAAAACTCAGACCTATTTTTCTTTCCATGAGTGTAGTTTTATATTTGAGATTATGACCTGTTAACTTACCTCGAAATAAACAAAATTTAGTGCTAAACCATAGTTATGTATGTCAGATTTATATGGAAACATCTCTGGTTAACGTTTAACTCTGGTTATTTTTTATATTACATATTTCCACCGGCTAACTTATCTGAAAATAACCTAAGTTTAGTGCTTTACTATAGTTATGAATGTCAAATTTATATGAAAATATTTGTGGTTAACTTTGAACTTGGGTTATTTTTTAGATAAGTTACCCGCCCTTAGTATTGCTTATATGCAGTGTTGCCAATTTAGCATATTTAATGCTAGATTTAGCATTTTTTTGAATCATTTAGCATGGAAAAAATGCATCTAGCATATGGCATTTTTTTCAGCATTTTTCCAAAAAAATTTAGCATATTTTTAGCATTTTTTACAGCTGAATTCAATGGTGATAGCAGTTTTTGAAAGTTAGCGCTCGTATTCGCGATATTCGCAATTAAAAATTTTAACGCTAAGGTACCAAAAAAAATTATTTTTATACTTCTTGGATCATTTTTAATTATAAATTTATCAAATTTGTTTAAATATGAACAACATTAAGGAAGCAGTAATTTTTTTTACAAAAACATTTTTTTCTCCAAATAAAAAGTACAATGTTATGTTATTTTGTTTGTTATAGGTTTTAGAAAAATATTTAATAGAGTTAAGAAAAAAAAATTTCTTTGGAAAAAAAAATAGCAAAAATTGTATATAACCGAGTTGGATGGATTGAAATTTAAAAATGATCCCAAAAGTATAAAAATATTCTTTTATGGTACTTTAATATTAAAATTTTAAATCGGAATGCCCGACTTTAACTTTTTTACTCGTTTTACATTTTGTTGTTGTTATGGTGAAGGAGTGATTTATACAAAAATACTCCAATTTCGGTAAAAATAATAATAATTTAAAGAATGGAGTTTAAAATAAAATTAATAGAATTGCAAAATGTTCATAAGGTTCGTTTTTAATCTTTGCTATTTTTAATGATTTTTTTAGGTTTGGGTCATAGATGGTAATGTGGATAGCGTTTGTGATAAATAGCGTTTTTCTATCTTTTAAGAATTTCAGTGGATTTTAATTTTTTTACTGTAACACCTGTACATTTTTTCATTTAATCATACCAAAAATCTTACCCCTCAATTCATAAACACTTAGTAAAGATATAGGTGGTTTACAAAACAAATTTTTCATACAAAATTTGTTTAATAAACCTCCTGTAACTTTGTAAAGCGTTTATGAATTTTGGTGTTACAATGTAAACCAACACCACAAAAAGTATTAAACCTGACCGAGAAAATTATTTTTTTTAAAGAATTTCATGAAGATAAGCCCAAAGATGTAGAAATTTGAAAACGGGAAACAGAGCGTGCAATAAAAACCATTAAATTGATTTGGAGTAGATAAGTTAAGGCAGAATGGGAAATTCATTTTCCCCGCCAAAATTTGGGGTACTTTTGTTTATCCGCCTGTAACTTTTTGAGATAACATATTTTCAATGACACAGTTGGGAAATCAATTAATAATAAATTTATTTTAATACTACATTTATACTTGTGCACAAACCACCTAGATTGTTTTTCTGTATGAGTTTTGACAAGTTAAAAACTACAAGAGCCAAAAACCAGGTAGTTTTTGCTCAGATATAAAAGTAGTATAAAGGACTTTTGAACTTTTTTTTTACAAGAATCAACTTTTGAGTTGTTTTTAATTTAACTTTTATATAATTTTAGTTAATAAAAAGAAATGAATTCACGACTATAGATGACTTATTTTCAGTTTAATTGTAAAAAAGTCACTAAAATACTTTTTTTTATATTTTTTTTGAACAAATTGAAACATTTTTTTAAAGAAAATTTTTAGCATATTTTTTCTAGCATATTTTTTTAGTTTTTAGCATTTTTTAGCATTTTTATGAAAGAAATCTAGCATTTTTTCCTAAATAAGTTTTGGCAACACTGCTTATATGCATTATATGGATCAACATCTAAATCTATTTGACAATATCGAATTATATCTGTCTATAGGATTGTATTAGATTAGATCTAATTAGATGAGACCAAAAACCCGATATAATCGAATCAAAATATTTTTATATCTGATTTTATATAATTTTATTTGATTTGATCTAATTATACCAAACCAAATTTAGTAACTAATTCGATCTGATTCAAAAATTATTCTTAACCAGGTTAGTAAGATTTTACAAAAAAATCTAAATCGATCCACCCTATTCGAGTGTAGAGTACATGTGTTTACATTTTTTGTTTAATATATGAAAACCAAATCAGGACAACTATGAAAACATTGTTAACGGTTTTAATAATTTTTTTTTTGTTAATACAAAATGTAAATGTCAGTTGATTTTGCAAACCTGGTTTAAAAATTTGTTTTTAGATATTCCATATAGATAGCGTGTATCTATTATAATAAAAATCTGATATTTTGTACAAATTTGTTTCAATTTTTGTATTTTGGTACCTACGAATCTTTACATACTTCATAATACCATGACGTTTGTAACATTAAAGAAAAGGGATTGGACGTAACGATCGACTCTGAATCAGTTTTTGATTCGCTTTAGCGATGTCGGTCCGTCCGTCTGTCAGGTCATTTGATGGAATTTGGTACATCCAAGGCTGAAGTCTATTGAGTGTAGTAAAACAGGTATATGATTAGACTTAGTGCTTATATAAAGGATCCCCAAAAAATGCTTTATATATTGACTTGTATGGGCCCAGGGACAAAGCCTATTTATTTTGGTAAGAATATATATCCGACACTCTCTTAAATATATCTAACAATTGACAAAATCGAAATTTCCTACTGATATTCTTATTTATTACTAATTTGTAGACAAATTTTGACACAAGTCCATTCAACCCATTTCGGATGCAAACACTGATTGGATTTTAATTAGACTGGGATAGAGTATCGTACAGTCGAGTGTTCCAACTTTAAACTTTATTAGCTGTGTTTGTGCCGCATTCCTATCAATGCTATCTCGAATAATTTTGAAAGTAGAAAGCCGGAATACGTTGAAAAACTGTCAAAATCGTTCTAGATAACTTTGATAAGCAGTCACACAAACACAGCTATTATTGATTTTTACTTGACATTTTCATAGACGCGGTGGGGGAATACCCCTCTCTCGAGAATTCTTAGGACTTACGTAAGACGTTTCTCTGAAGTCTCGTAAAAAAAACACAGTTCAGTGACATGTCCTCGGTTGGTTATGTAACATATCACCAAAGATTGACAGTCCATTGTTCGTATCTGATACCAGGTTTAATCATTAGTGTTTGTTTAAGACTGGTTTGATTATATCCATGAGACTTTCGTCCAGAGGATACACACAATTCCTCTGACGGAATATTTCCGCTCGCTTTATAGAAACATGGGGTGGTTTAAGTATTTGAGTTGTATTTAAAGACTTTATTTTTTATCTGTTCTCTGCAAATTTTTTTTAAGTACCTTTAACTTATAATAAAATTCCTAAAACAATTTCAAAAAATACCTGCTTATGACATATTGACAGCTAAAGAAGAGATTTCATATTTTTAATGTCTTTAACTTTAACACAAAGAAGCTTAAAAAAAACATTTTCACCTGTAAAAAAACTTCTTTTATAATTTATATTATTTCTGAATGTTTATGACTTAGCAATCTCATTTACTTATGAAAAATAAAGTTATATTGCAATTTTGTTCTAAGAATCTCATTTATATTAAAACATTTTTAATATTTTACAATCAACTTGTCTGTCTACCTCTTGATATCATATCCGTCCCCCGTGTGTGTGTGTGTGTGTCTGACTACCTTTATACTTTATGCGATATTATAATTCTTTAAATTGAATATAAAAACAGCCATCTATAAATTTCCTTTTCAGATAAAATATGAAGAAAACTAAAAACGAGCAGAGAACAGTAGGGGAGGAGTAGAGGGAGTTGCAAAATAAAATTAATTTAATTTCTTAGTTCGAATAATAAATCACAACAAACTGCACTTATACAGTTACATATAACCAGTCAGTTATTCTATATTTGTTCACTCATTCATTCATCAGACCATCATCTGGGAGAAGCAAAAAAAAGATTGATAAAATTCCATACATATTCCAAAGTACAAAAATTGAGTTGTAGCCAAATGAATATTAGAATATATATTGAATGTGCTTGAACTTTTGGAAGAAAAAAAAATTGAACTCTAATATCTAATGTCTACTACTGCTATAACAAAAATTAATTTTTTTAATTTTACTATTTTTTTAGTTGTTTCCTTTTTGCGTTTTAAAAATCCTTTTTCAATTGAAAAGAAGTTTTTCACATCAAAATATGGGGTAAAACTAGTCGAACTGATCCACTGTAAAAATATATATTCTTCATTCTGACCATAAATGTTGTCCTAGCTGATGCAAAATTTTTATAATTTCACCATGTCCATTTTGTTGAAGAATGGACATGGTGGGTAACCAGCACAATCACATATTACCAAATGATTAAGGCCCATGCATTTCTTCACACCTTACTTCACTGATGAATTTTACAGGCGATAAGGCAAAACGTAATGTATGGATCCATTACCTTGGAGGTGAAAAAGTAAGTGGTTACTTATATGGTTACGAGAATGGGCAAGGCAAATTGTCTAAAAATATATTTTCATGAAAAAAATTTTGTATATTAAAATTTTTTTTACAAATATTTTTATATTAAATACCCAGCAAAAAAAATTGCAAGTAATGCTTTAAAAACTACTTCTTTCACTGCTTTACAAGTATCCATTAGTGTATTTTTACTGCTTTTTTAGAGGTAATTCTGAACAACTTCAAAAAATCACTTCTTTTATTGCTTCCAAAGTATCCGTTAGTATTTTTTTTTAGAATTACTTCTTAAAAACATCCAAAAAATCACTCAAGTAATGCTTCTAAAGCATAATTGCTCTAAAAGTGATCTTAAAAGTGATTTTGGTAGTATTTGGTATTTCTAAACATATGGTCGCCGATCCTTTAAGGCCAATAGTTTTTTTTTTATTTTTTTTTGTAATTTTTTTTTATTCTTGTTTAATATTTATAATTATTTTGTTTAAATTCAATATTTTTCTAATTTTTCAATTTTTAAAAATATATAAAATAAAAATTATGAAAAACTGCTTTTTATGCGCTTATGAATATAGTACTGCAAAACAATACTGAATTGCAATGCACCTTTTGCACTTATTTAAAAAGTATTATTATTGAAGAGAATAAAGCACAATAACTCCCCAGCAAAAAACTTGGAAGTGATCTTAAGGAATCAATTTTTCATTGATTCCAAAGTATCATTAAGTTCTGATTTTCCGCTTCTAAAGCAGTTCTTTTTCACAACTTCCGAAAATGTGATTTTGAAGGAAATTAAGTCTTTCCAAATCTATCTAACTACAGATATTTCCATATAAATTTAACATTTATAACTGTGGTTAAGCACTTAACTTTAATTATTTTGACACAAGTTGTCAGGTCCAAGTGATTTGCTTAAATTTTTTACGAACAAAAATTAATTCCTTTTCACCAATTAAAAAGAACATCAAAAGGATCATAAAAGAAAACTTCCACCCTATGACAACCCTATGTAAAATTCATTGGTTCCGATCCAAGTTTTCACAATATCGAATCCAAATCACTGCTTCTTTTTCTCTTCTTTTGACGATTTTTTTTTTTGCTGGGTCGCAATGACAAAGTGGTGTTTTTATGCCAGTCAACTTTCATATCAAAGAAATCATGAGATTGCAAATTCGATACACGGTGGCGGCAATAAAAAAACTTTTGCAAAATAAAAAAAACATAATTTTGTTTGCGAAGAATATTTTTTTAACCTTTAATTGGTGAAAAAGAGCTTTTTTGCACTTAATTAAAAATTACTAATCAAAATGTTGAAAAGGGTGTACTCCTCTCCTATGACAACTCGAATGTTAAAATCATTAGTGTTTATGTTAAAAAAGAACTACATCTACATCATCAATTGTAGTGCATTTTCAACTGCTTCGACATCTCTTTTTTTCTTGGGTACTCGTATATACGTGATCACTCTGGGTATCGAACCTGGGATCTCTTGTTGTTAGCCGATCTCTACTCCCTGAGATATCGACGCATATAACTTATTTATGATTATGATTGGTTAAAATCTAAATGAATTGTTACGCTTCTTGATGTCGGAAAATATACACCTTACCCAAATGGTTATAAAAAAAACAACACAAAGTAATGTGTCTAAAAATAGAATATCTAAAATGCTCTATTATTTTAGATTTATAAATCATGCAACAAGTAATCAATAATCGGTAAGTCATTATTTTTTATTTAAAAAAAAAAGCGAAAGGTAACGAGTTATCATTGCAAGGTAATATACGAATAAACCCATTACCAAAGTTGGGAGTGGAAAACAAAATTTTAATCGATCGCTACTTTTTACTGCACTTTTAGAAGCAGCTTCTTTTATTGCGGGAATTGATATGATTTTTTTCCGTGATGTCCAACTTAGAAGCAATAAACTACAACAAAAATCAACATCAGAAACTCTTCCTTTTTTTTCTTGAACTTCTAGAAGGGAAAGAAGAAAGCAGCGTGCTTCTAAAATCATGACTACTTTTTGCTGGGAAGTCTTTTAGAAAAGTAGAACTCACAGCTTTCTGACTTGCTCAGAAAAAACAGTAAAAGTACATAAATATATAACGGCGTATCGCCCATTTTTCACGAAAATTAAAACTGTTCTATGAATATTTTGTATCATCAACGACAACATTTATAGTAAGTTTGAAAAACTTTTATTTTTGGAATGGCACGGTTGCACTGATTTTGCCTCATATGTACCCAGCAAAAAACGTGGAAGTGATCTTAATGAATCAATTTTTCATTGATTCCAAAGTATCATTAAGTTCTGATTTTCCGCTTCTAAAGCAGTTCTTTTTCACAACTTCCGAAAATGTGATTTTGAAGGAAATTAAGTCTTTCCAAATCTATCTAACTTCAGATATTTCCATATAAATTTAACATTTATAACTGTGGTTAAGCACTTAACTTTAATTATTTTGAGTTAAGTTGTCAGGTCCAAGTGATTTGCTTAAATTTTTTACGAACAAAAATTAATTCCTTTTTACCAATTAAAAAGAACATCAAAAGGATCATAAAAGAAAACTTCCACCCTATGACAACCCTATGTAAAATTCATTGGTTCCGATCCAAATTTTCACAATATCGAATCCAAATCATTGCTTCTTTTACTCTTCTTTTGACGATTTTTTTTTTGCTGGGTATGTATGTGTTTTTGTTGGCGGTCAAAAATATTATTTTGCCACTTCATCAATCTTAATAAATTAAGTTTTTGACTGGAGTTAACCTATAACGCCCTTTGTTGTTGTGTATTGAATTTTTTTTTGTCCAATGTTGGATTAACTTTTTTAGGTTGGAAAGATTTATCTTTTGTTTGTTAAAAAAAAAAAACTGATGGCTGTGCACAAATTGAATAAAAAGTACTTTGTTTTTCTTGAATTTCTAATGTTGTTATTTTTTTCTATTGACTTTTACAGGAAACCATTTGTTTTAGCAAAATAAATTAAAGTTTATTGGAAATATTTTAAGAAAATAAGAAAAAGTCCTTCGAAAAAATCTCTTAGAATATGAAGACTTTTCTATAAGAAAAAATCCCTTAGAATATGAAGATTTTTCTATAATAAAAAATTTCCTTACAATCTGAGCATTTTTCTATAGAAAAAATCCCTTTGAATCTGAGCAGTTTTCTTTAGGAAAAATCCCACACAATCTGAGCATTTTTTTAAACGAAAAATTCCTCAGAACCTGAGCATTTTTCTAAAGGAAAAAATCTTTCAAAATCTCAACATTTCCTATAGTTAAAAAAATCCCTAAGAATATCAGCATTTTTCAGTAGGCAAAAATCCTTGCCCATCTGAAAATTTTTCTAAAGAAAAAATCCCCAAGAATCTGAGCATTTTCAAGAGGAAAAATCCCTCAGAATCCCTAAGATTATCAACATTTTTCAGTAGGCAAAAATCCTTCCTTATCTGAAAATTTTTGTATAGAAAAAATCCCCAAGAATCTGAGCATTTTCAAGACGAAATATCCCTTTAAAATCTGGAATTTTTCTATAATAAAAAATCCCCCAGAATCTGAGCATTTTCAAGAGGAAAAATCCCTCAGGATCTGAGAATTTTTCTATAAGAAAAAATTTCCTCAGAGTCTGAACGTTTTTCTATAGGAAAAATACCTCAGTATCTGAACATTTTTCTATATGAAAAATCCCCGAGAATCTCAAAATCTGAGCACTTTTCTACCGGAAAAAATCTCCCAGGGTCTGAGCTTTTTCCTATAGAAAAATCAGGATCTGAACATTTTCTATAGGAAAAAAATTCCTCAGAATCTGAGCATTTTTCTGTATGAAAAAAGCCCTCACAAACTGAGTATTTTTCTATGGGAAAAAGTCCTCTAAACTGAGGATTTTTCCAAAGAAAAAAAATCCTCAGAATCTGAGGATTTTTCTATAAGGAAATGTCCTCAGAATCTGAGGATGTTTCTACAGGAAAAATTCCTCAGAAGCTTAGATTTTATATATAGCAAAAACTCCTAAGAATCTTGCAAGTCATAAGATTCTGAGAATTTTCTATAGAAAAAAGTTTTATAAATCTGAGGATTTTCTATAGGAAAAAATCCTTAGAATCTAAAGAATTTTCTATAGGAAAAAGTCGTTATAAACTCAGTATTTTTCTGCAAAAAAAAGTCCTCAAAATCTCAGGATTTTTCTACAAGAAAAAAGTCCTCAGAATCTGAGAAATTTTCTATAGGGAAAGGCCTTCATAATCTGAAGATTTTCCTATAGAAATAATTCCTCAGTATCCTGGATTTTTATAAAGCAAAAATCCCCAGAATCTGACGATTTGTTAAAAGTAAAGAGTCCTCTGAATCTAAGGATTTTTCTTTACGAAATAGTCCTGATAATTTTATGATTTTCCTATTGGAAAAATTCCTCGGTATATAAAGAATTTTCTATAGCTAAAAGTCCTCAGAATCTGATAATTTTTCTATATAAAAAATTACACAGAATTTGATGTTTTTCTATAGGAAAGAGTCCTAATATTCCTATAGAAACAGGAACCTATAAATATATATCGTTATATACAGCCATATCTATCATATCTTTCTTATCTTTCTGCTGATAGTAAAAAACAAAGTATTTAAAAAAGTCGTTTTTAAATTCTGTAAACAGAAACAAATACTTATAAGTATTATTTTTTTTTACCTACCGGAAAAAGATCCATTGATTTTTATAATTTAATCACTTTCAACATTGTTGTGACCTATGTCAATAAATTTATAAAAACATAAAATAACAATTTTTTTTTTCTCTTGATTAAAAAAAACGCTAATTAGAAATACATTAAATACATGTTAGTCGTGAAAAATACCTTTTGATTTTTCATTTCTTGCAGGTTCAGAACCTAAAAGGAAAAAAAAAAGAAAAGGACTAAAATAAATATAAATAAATCATAAAGCGAATAAAGAATCATTTGTAAAAAATCATTTCAGAATAAAAAAAATTAATTAGAGGTTAATTATGGTGTTTTACATCATTAAGCACTTACACAAATGAGATTATAAAAAAATAAATAATATTACGAGGATTAATTGAAAAGTAAGTAGGTTAAGAAGCTAACTGTGTAAATAGAAAAAAAAAATTATTAATACAAAAAATATTACCAACAAATAAAGTTTTGTTAAAAGGAATTTGCTCCCCTAAGAACAACGCTAATTTTAGATAATTTACTAACTAAAAACCAATCAATCTGGTAGTGTATTCCCCTAAAAAAGTTAAATTTATTTTTATCTTTGTATGATTAGAAAATCAGTAGTAATAACAAGAAGTAAAGGAAGCGATGTAACAGCAAAATTAGAGAAACATTTTTACGATAATAATCCTTAGAAGTTTGTGTGTGCTTGGGAAAAACAACAACCTGTCTATTTTTTCTAACATCTGTAACAAAAACAAGCACTTTACAATGAAATGTTTACTAACTTCATTCCTATTCCTGCTAGTGGCAAAAGCTGAAATAGTATAAATCAATGATAATAACATACTTAGAAGAAGAATTTATTTATTACTTTATTTTTATTTTTGATATAACGATTAAGTTATATAAAATCAGCACACGGGGGAAAAGGATAAAAAGGAAACAAATATTACGAATTTTGTTATCAATATAAAGTTCTTTATGTAGTGGGTACTTATAAGCCCCACTCCAAAACTAAATTGAATTGTTGAAATGAATTAATGCTCAAAGCTCAAAAGCAGTATTGTCCAACATTTACGGCAATAAGAATTTTTTTTAAAATATTAAAACTCTTGACTCACACATAGAGAAAAAATATTAAATTTAATTATAGTTTAAGGTCTGGCCAAACATTTTTCGATTTTAGTTTTTACCCTAGTAAAAAGAAAATATATAACTTTTCCTATTATATATAATTATATCCGAAAAATAAGAACATCTAATTGTAGCAAAATAGATCGTATGAGATCATATTAGATCTACTTTGATACAATTATTCTATTGTCCATCTCTGCATTTAATATAAAAGTATATAAAGGTGGATAGAAGGAATTTCCTTTATTATTTCCTTTAAGCAAAAAAATAAAAAAAAGCAACAACGGAAATAAGAGAAGGAAAGAACTAAACGGTAAAAATGTATATAATGCATAAATGTTAAATTTTTTTCATCACCGGGGCAGCTACTTACATATAAAAAATTCGTGTTTGTAGTGAGAAGCACAAAACCGATTTTGAACAAATACTTTTTTTTCCGAATCATAGAATTTGCAACAAAGTGACATCGATTTGTTGCTGCATATTTTTGCGTATTTTGTTTTAATTGCATGTTTTTGCATATTTTGTTGGCATATTTTTTGATTTTTACTGTATATTTTGAATTTTTTTTTAATGAAAATAAACAAAAGAAAAAACTTGTCGACCTTAGAACAGCTATAAGCAAAAAGGAGAAATCTAATGTTGTCATCTACTTATTGTAGAAATTTATGTATATTCGATTTAATTTTTAAGTAAATGCTTTCGAGAAAAAATATGGTTTTCTAAAAATCGACAAATTTAAAGTGAAATTTTTTGTTTTGTTTTAAGTGTTTATTTTTGGGTTTTTAGTGCATATTTCCATTTAAGCGCATATTTAATGGAATATTTTGCAATTTTTTACTGCATGTTTTCAAATTATAAATGCATGCAAGTCGCTGCCCTGGTTACTGCTTTTAATAAACACAGCACAAATAATAACTTAGGGGGGTTATAAAAGTGAATCCTAAAAATTTAATTTGGTATTTTATTCAGATGGAGAGCAGTTCATCTTATTAAGATTTTATATTACTATATACATTAGGGGATCCAGAAGATTATATTTACATTTCTTACATACATTTCTTAGGTCTTACATCTGAAGCATGTTTTTTTGGCGAAAAAAATTGGTTGTAAATTAATATATAATCACCACATTGCAAGAACTTGTTTAAACAACAGATTAGTATTTTGGAAGGTGACAAAGCAAATTGTGGTAATTTTTCATTATTGGCATTTGAAATGTTGACTAACGCTCCTAGACGAGAACAAGAAATTATCGTTGAGTTTGTAATTTAAACTAACAAATATTTCTAGAAATTCTACAAATGTTGTACCTTGACGATTTCCTTTGGCAAGAATAGAATCCGAATAGGTAGAAGCCTACAGAAAATTAATTTTCACAATTTGTTAAATAAGTTTTGGGATTTTGAAAGATTTAATTGTTTTAATGCAATTAATATTTATCCCGATCAAAATATATTTTAAAATTTGGGTTTATAAAAAAAAAATTTTGAAATTGCTAAATATGTTCTAAATGTTAAAATGAAGTTAATTTTAGGGAAAAATTTTTAATATATTTCTCTTAAAAATATCATCGCAGATGTACATATTTATCACCGCTACGGATAACCCCAGGAAATAACCCCCAAAGGAAAAAATTAAATAACATCCAAGAAATGACGTCAAAATGTTTGACGGTTATTTAATTTTTGGGGGTTTATTTAATCTTTAAAAATTGAGATGATTTCATTATGAAAAAATCCCCAATGAAATAAAATAAAAACAGTTTAAACATTATTGCCTTTTCATTTTTTGGGAGGTTTTAAAATTTTTGGTGGTTATTCACATTTTGTTAAAAAAAAAAGTTAAATTATTGGGCGCCATTAATTACACTGTGAGACAAATGGTAGGGGTCAGTGATCGGGAAGGGTTCAAACTACCGGGGAAAGTTATATCGGTAAAAAAGAAGTTATACGTGTCCCGGCGTTTCGCTGGGTCACCCCTAGGAATCGAGATATATCGATTTGAACTTTGGTGGTCTTTTTTTGACATAACTAGAGAACCACTAGTCCGATTTTGCTCAAACAATTTTAAAATTACAATTCCTTTAATATGTTCATATAACGTTTTTCTATATACTCAACAGTTTTGCCGGTAAAAATAAATGTATGAAGAAAAAAATATTTTTTGCCTAAAATATTAAAAAAAAGTAATAAACAAAAGGTTATTGATTTTTATGGTAGCGGTAACAAACATTTATTTTTACCGGCAAAACTGTTGAGTATATAGAAAAACGTTATATATTTTTTTAAAATTGTTTGAGCAAAATCGGACTAGTGGTTCTCGAGTTATGTCAAAAAAAAGATATATCTCGATTCCTAGGGGTGACCCAGCGAAACGCCGGGACACGTATAACTTGTTTTTGACCGATATAACATTTCCCGTTGGTTTCATCCCATTCCGATTTTGACTGTCGCATAGTGTTATTTAAGTACGTAAGAAAAATAGTTTAAAAATATGCTTCGGGCAAAAATTTGATTTTGTTAAAGTAAATCGCGCGGTGTTTATCATCATAATAATTAACAAAAAGCGAATATTATGGATTTGAACAGAGAACTTTCTATTTCAACTAAAATGGCTCTGCGCAACACGATCAAAACCCAATTTCAAAATCTAAGAAAGGGTGTTATTTTATTATGAAACTTATGTTCAGTATTTCATTGAGGGTTATTTCGTAGCACCTATTTACCCTTAAAAAAAACGTAATTTTTTAGATCCATTTTCTCATCGAAACATTTAAACTTCTTTCAATCTAGAATTTTAGAAATTTTCCCAGAATTTTCTGATAATCGAATTTGCGAGTTCTGCATTAAACATATTTCTTTAAACAAAGACGATTTACAAGCTCTATGAAAAATTTCACCATTATGGAGTTAAATCACACATTTTTGTAGCGAAATTTTACATTGAAAGAAAATGTAAGTTGAATCTAATGAAATGTTTGTGGTCCTGTTTTCAAGTAAAATTTCATTTATTTTTAAATACATTTGCAGCGGTCTTCATACACAAAATATTTTCTTCGTTACTATCTAAGATACACTCATAAAAATAAACCTATAAATTAAGCAATAAAAAGCTACCAAAAATAAGTTAAAAATGACCTTGCAGAAAAAATTTATCAAATTAGTGAATTCTTTTTTGCTAAACACTAGTATTATAAGAACAGCAAAAATAAAACTTTTAGATTTACAGTGTTTCGGTTATATTTTAGTTAACTTTTAGTTACAGGAAAATGACGAATTATACTGTAAAATCTGCAGAAAATTTTGCTAAATATTAGTATACTAAAAATAACAAAAAAAAAAAAACAAATTGTTAAATCTATAAAATTTTTGCTATTTTTCAGTTAAATTTAGTTGAACGTAAATAGCAGTCTATCCTGCTAAAATCAACCGAAATATTTGCTAAACAAAGTACTAACTGCTGATTTCAGAAGGCTGCTTTTTGTAGTAAAAAAACACAACTTTGAAAATTTAAAATTTTTTTGTGATTTTTTAGTCTACAAATTATATAGCCACATTTCTTGCTAATTTTAGCAGGTTAAGGTGCTATTTTCTATTAACTAAAATTTAACTGAAATGTAACCAAAATTCTGCAAATTTAAGTTTTTGTTTTGCTGTTCATATCTTACTAAAATTTGGCAAATATAATCTGCTAAGTTTAGGTTATTAACATACAAAAACCAAATAACAACCAGATATCTACGGTTTTGTGAGTCCAAATACCATTTTAGAACAATTCAGATATGACCTTACTATGTGGCGTTCCCAGACGTCCCGCTTTCGGCGGGATTGTCCCGCTTTTGTCGCTGATTCCCGCGTCCTGCGCGGGACCACAAATTCCCGCTTTTTGTAAAATTTCATAAAACTTTTTTCAAACTTCAGCATTTGCTACTGTAATTTAGAAAATATTAATTGAAATTCAAATTTTTTGTCTTAAACTCTGAATGTATCAATTGATATTTAGAGTTTGCGTTTGAAATTAAAAAAAAAAATCAAGTAAAATTCAGAAATTATCAATTGAAATTTAGTAACCATCAATTAAAATTCGGAAAATATCTATGAAAATTCGGAAATTATCAACTGAGATTCAGAAAATATAACACGGCTTTCATGATTTCTAAGCTTCAATTGGTATTTTCTAAATTTCAATTGCTAATTTATAAATTCCAATCGATATTTTATAAATTTCAATTAATATTTTCTCTATTACAGAAAAACATATTTTTTTTTTTACTATAGACCAACACTACTCAGGGGATGCCCCCTACTAATGCAATGCATTGTGTTGATACCAGGAAAATAGGTTGTGGGAAGGAGGAAAGAGGGAGTAGTGTTTGTGAACGTTTGACTTGAATTTCCCTAAATTGTAAGTATCAGGAAAGACATCTGCGGGGAGTTTATTCCACATACGGGCGGTTCGACTAATGAACGAATTCTCTCTATAATGCGTTGTGCGACTAACTGGACAATCAACCACAAACGGATGAGATCTACTGTACAAGCGCGTGTTACGGCCAAAAACACGGGGCATCGGGATAAGTGCACTTATCTCAGCAGAACACCTCCCATGGTAGTAACGATAGGACAGTATTACACAAGCCACATTCCGACGATGCTCCAACGAGTCAATAGAGCTGGATACCCTACTGTCATTAATGAGCGCCGACGCCCTCCTTTGTACACGGTCCAAAAGCTCCAAAATAGACTTTGAAGCCCCTGCCCATATATGGGAGTTGTATTCCATCTTCGACCGGATATAGGTGGTATAAATAGAAAGGAGATCAGAAGAAGTGAAGTAGTTCTTACACCGGTTAAGAAAGCCAAGACACTTGAATGCCTCTTTCGACACTTGAATGACGTGATCTTTCCAACGGACATCACACTGGATTCTCATGCCCAGAACATCAAGAGCTTCTGATTCCTTAATATTGATACCACCCATGTATACAGATGACAATGATGGCTCCGCGGTTTTATGAGTCAGCAAACAACATTGGGTTTTACGTGGATTAAAATCGACCCTATTCACGCGACCCCACTCAGAGATTGTAATAAGGTCTTGATTGAGTGTGTCATTCATAATCTGCCTCCTGCCCCCAATCTCTGCAAGGCTTGGCCTATGATCGAAGGAATATGAATGGCAAATGTTGCTGTCATCTGCAAAAGAGTAGATAGGATTGGAAGTCTGACAGAGGAAGTCATTTAGAAAGTAAAGGAATAGAGAAGGAGAAAGAACAGAGCCTTGCGGTACCCCTGCATTCAACTGAAACTCATTAGATGAGACCCCATCTATCACAACTCTTATAGTGCGATCCCTGAGAAAACTCGATATAAATCGGGAGAAGTCATCACCAACACCAAAAGCAATGAGCTTTGACACGAGTGCTTTATGCCACACACGATCAAACGCCTTGGAAATATCCAGCGCAACCACTTTGCTTTCACCAAATCTGTGAATTGACCGACTCCAACGTTCCGAAAGAAACGCCATCAGGTCTCCCGTAGAACGACCTCTGCGAAAGCCATACTGTCGATCATTAAGAAGCAAATTGGACTCCAGATAATTAACAAGATGCGATTGGGCGATAATTTTCAGGGTTGGTAGCCGCACCCTTTTTGGGGATTGGCTGAACATTGGCAACCTTCCAGCACGATGGAAAGATACCCATGCGATACGACGTGCTAAAGAGGGTTGCCAATGGACGCGATAGCGTTGAAGAGCGCTGTTTCAGTACCAGTGCTGGTATACCATCCGGGCCCGCTGACTTATCTACGTCAAGATCCGCAAGAACCCTTTTAACGGCTCGTGGACGAAAAAATATGAATATAAATTGATATTTTGGGAACTACAATTAAATTTTCTGAATTTCAAATGATATTTTCAGAATTTCATTTGGTATTTTCTGAATTTTAATTGATATTTTATGATTTTAAGTGATATTTTCAGAATTTTAATTGATATTTTAAGAATTTCAATTGATATTTTCTGAATTTCAAGTGATATTTTTTTAAATTTGAAATGATTTCAATTGATGTATTCTTAATTTAAGAAGGCAATTCTAAATTTCAATAGAATTTTTTAAAATTTGAATTGGAAACTCTGGATTTTAATTGATATTTTTTGAAATACGATTGACAAAAGCTGCATGCAGTTCTTTTTAAATCCTTTATAGTAATAAAAAAGTTTAAATAAAGAACGGTTTTGGAAATTTCCTTATGGAATTCATTCTTTTATTTTTTAACGAGATCATGAATTTTTAGTAGATTTAATGAAAAATCTATTCAGTATTTTTTTAAATTTTTGGTGAGGAATGTAGAAGTGATACACTACAGTTGATATTTATAGATTTACTATTGTTTTGGCTTAAAATATCGTAGAAAAGTTAAAGGATTTATTTAAGTTTTGCTACTTAAATAAATTATACTTCAAGAACCACAAGCTTAATGATTATTTTGTATAAAAATGTTTTAATTATGAAAATTATTCTTCAGAAAAAATATACATTCTAGGTCCGATAACACAATGTCCCTCAAATACCCTGGAGTTAACCTAAGGTTAAATTCCAAATTTATATGGTAAACAACAACAAATGTGTCAGTTAAAGTCCCAGTTAACAGCTAATTAGACATTTTGTTAACCCATATAATTTTAGCGTCGTCATATAACAATTTTTTACACGTTTTAAGGATTTAAAACTTCACATTTTAAATTGTTTGTCGCGCCACAATTCTTAAAATCCTGCCATATTCAAGATTTTTTAAACATTGTCCTGCTTTTTGATAAAAAGTTTCTGGCAACGCTATTACTATGTGAGGTAGGACTTAATATGGACCGATTCTAACAAATTTGAATAAAATTCGTCCTTAGGCCAAGAAAAGTTCATGTGTCAAATTTCATCACAATAACTTTAAATTTGCGACCTGTAGTTTGATCACAAATTTTACATGGAAAGACCGACAAACGGACATCGCTAAGTTGATTCAAAAAGTTATTCCGAGACGATCGGTAATAAGTGGGTCTAAGTCCATTATTTTTGGTAGTCACAAACACCAACACAAATTCTTTATTTCCTCAAAACAACGAAAAACACTAATTACACAAAAAAGCAATAACAAGAAAATCAACCATAAAATTCATTAAACAGAACTTCCAATTCATTAGAATTCTTTTCATTTTGTATTTATTTCATTTTATATTTGATTGCAATTTACTATAACAAATTGATGTGAATCTGTAGACAATTAATACATATAACGTATTGTGGCCGTGGGGGGTCTAGCCATCTCTTGTGTCTCGCTCAACCCTCCCTCGAATTATGAGAGTTTTTTTAAATAAGTTTTCTTATGGATTTTTCTCTTGTATTCACTAATTATCGACAGAACAGTGAGTAGCATAGTTTCTCTATAAAGAATATACTCTTTAATTGTAATACGTTGAAAGGAGAAAGAAACGTACTAACTATAATGAAATAAATAAGAAAATTGCTACAATTAAACAATATACTATAAGGAAGTACAAACCCCAAATGAAATCAACGTTTAATTTCAAACAAAACCAAACAAATTTTTTTTTATGAGATTTACCATTAAGGATTAATACGAAATGAAAAAAAAGTAGAAGTTTTTTAAGCAAAAATAAGAAGTAAATCAAGAAAACGTTTTGTATGTCAAATAAACTCATGGACATTCAATTAAAAGCAATTTTTTTTTTTTAAAGATTTACTGAACAGTATACAGCGAAGGGAAATTTATACAAACTACCACAGGACCGGTTTCTTTCATGTGCAAAGGACCTTTTTGTATGATGTGTTTTAGCAGAGCGAAACAGACGTCTTTTGTCATGTTACAGAACTACTGTGCCATGTTCTAGGTTAGTTCTGTGGAACATTCTGGGACATGTTACCAGTAAGTATTGTTGCATTTCACAAAGTGTAAATTTTTCCAACTATGACTACGTCATGTCAAAGTGGCCGGCAACTCTCATATAAATGATTAGCTCTTGTGACAGATCTCATATATTCCCAGTGGGCACACTACTTTTAAAGGTAAAAGAAGTCTCACCCGTTCCTATATCGTTATAAATTCCGTAAAACATTTTGGTTTTTTGCATAATCGGTCAGATTTTCATTAATTATCCAGAACAAAAAAATTGGGGTAATTCTTTACAAACCACTTCTTTCATTGCTTCAAAAGTATACGTCCGTGTATTTTTACTGCATTTTTGGAAACAATTCTGAACAACTTCAAATAATTGCTGCTTCCAAAGTATCCATTAGTTTATTTTTACGAGTTTTTTGGAAGTAATTCTGACCAACATTCAAAAAACCACTTATGTATTTCTTCTAAAGCGTAATTGCTTTAAAAGTGGTATAAAAAAAGGTTTTTTTTTAATTGATGAAACAGTTTTTCCTTTGCACTCGTTCGAAAAGTACTGAAAAAATGTTAAAGTAGGATTACTCCTCTTCTATGACAACTCAATGTTAAAATCATAAGTGTTTCTGTTAAAAAATAAGTACAGCTACATCATTAATTGTACACTCATAGAAATAAATCTGTAAAAATAGCAGAAAAATTTACTAAAAATTAGTTAAAAATGATGCTGCAGAAAAAACTGCTAAAATTAGAAGATTTTTTTACTAAATACTAGTAAAATAAGAACAGCAAAATTAAAACTGTTAAATTTACAGAATTTTAGTTATAATTAGGCTAACTTTTAGTTAATTGAAAATAGCAAATTGTACTGTAAAATCTGCAGAAAATTTTGCTAAATATTTGTAGATTACAAATAGCAAAAATAATCTGCTAAATCTACTAAATTTTTGCTATTTTTAATAAAAATTTAGTAGAATTTGCATTCAGTCTATTCTGCTTAAATCAGCAGAATAGACTAAAAAATTTTGCTAAAAAATTGTAAACTACTGTTTCCAAATGCTCGATTTATATTTGCATTTAACAAAAAATCGAAAAAAAAACTTAGAAATTTTAAATTTTTTTTTGTAATTTTTTAGGCTACTAATTATTTAGCAAAATTTTTTGCTGATTTTAGCAGGTTAATTTGCTATTCTTCATTTACAAAAATTTTTCTCAAATAACTAACTAACTAACTAAAATTCTGTATATTTAACAGTTTTATTTTTCCTTTTCCTATATTACTTTACTAATATATATAGGAAAAATAATCTGCAGCATAATTTTTAACTAATTTTTAGTAGTTTTAACTAAATTTTTTACGGACTTTTTTCTATTAGTGTAGGGCTTATTCTACTGCTTTGGCATCTCTTTTTTTACTGGGTATGTACAACTCCCGAACTAATTTTTAGCACAGGAATAAAGATTAGTTTTTTCTCATCAAAATATCAATAAAAGATAAAAAAAAAGTTTAGTCTGTTTTATATTTTTAAATATTTTTTTGAAAAAATTCCCGTCGAAAAGGTGAAAAATTGATTTTTTTTAAATAAATATTTTTTAACTCTAGATAACTATTTTTTTATTTACGATTGCAGTCAAGATATCAAACTATTTTATTATATTTAAATCACTGAATTATTTTTATCCAACACCGCTAAAAAAGTTTTTATGTTACAGTTACTACATGATAGTTGTTTGTTTAGTAATCAGTAGTTGTTTTAAACTGTAATTACAGTTGTTTTTTTTTTTTATTTTTTTTTTATCGAAAATACAAACAACTATTATCACAGTTATTAAAAATAAACAACGAACGAAAAGTAATGCATTTCGTTACTATTAAAAAAAAAGGTAGGATTTCATTCAAATCGAGAGAAAAATTACTTTTTTATATCTTTTTACTGAAATATATTTTCATAGTAACGAAAAAATTTAACTGCAAAAACTAATAAAATTTGTAATAAATCTTGTTAGCAAACATATGTCAATTATTTTTACAATATTGCTTGTAATTATCAATTCAATTGTCAGTTATTTTCCAACGATTAAAAATAACTGCATTTTAAGTTATCTTAAATATTAATGACTTTGTCGCATTTTAGCTGCATATATACCATTTCTTGATATAATTTTACAATAATAGAAAAAAGTCTGTAAAAATTTTGTTAAAAATAACGTTGCAGAAAAAAGTTCTAAAATTAGCAGATTATTTTTGCTATATATTAGTAGGATAGGAACATCAAAAATAAAACTGTTAAATATAAAGAATTTTAGTTATATTTCAGTTAAATTTTTTTGTAAATAGAAAAAGCAACTTAACCTGTTAAAATCAGCAAAAAATTCTGCTAAATAATTAGTAGTCTAAAAACCACAAAAAATTTCAAATTTGCGATTTTTTTTTTTATGCAAATAAAAATTGAGCCTTTTGAAAACAGCAGTTTACTATTTGTTTTAGCAAATATTTATGCTAATTCTAGCAGGATAAACTGCTATTTGCATTCAACTAAATTTAGCTTAAAAATAACGAAAAGTTTGTGGATATAACAGTTTGTGTTTGCTATTTTTAGTCTACTTATATTTGGCAGAATTTTCTGTAGATTTTACAGTATGGTTTGTTATTTTCAATTAACTAAAAGTTAACTTAAATATAACTAAAATCCTGTAAAGTTTACAGTTTTATTTTTGCTGTTCTTATTTTACTAGTATTTAGGAAGAAAATCTGCTAATTTTCTGAAACGTCGTTTGTAACTTATTTTGCTATTTTTACAGTGTATCTAATCTGTAAAGAAAAATTAAAAAAAATTTTCACTCTACGAGATTGAGGATTAGATATCGTTGCTATTTTGAAATCCCCCATTTTGAAAATCCAAATTCTTTTTGTTTTTAAAAAAAATTGTAACCTAAAATTTAAACCTCCGCCGATTTTGGAAAGAAGGCTGGCCCATATATTTTTTACACTAAAAACGTTTCAGGTTACAAAAATTTTATAATACAATTTTTTTTTTTTGGGTTGTTATGTAGATGGATTGCCTAAATTTGTTGTAATCAGGGACGTAACAGTTATAACTTTTATTCAAAAAAGTGATTGTTTTACAATTATTTCTTGTTTGAGTATTTTTAATTTTCTGTTTATTTGCTCTGTTTGATTTTTATTTTTAATTCAAACAAAAACAATCCAAACACGATTTTTATTTTTTCAAAAATAATAAAAGTTATTTTGTAATTTTTTTTTTCTTTATCAAAAAATAACAATTAAGAATATAAATCAAAAGCCATAGAACCAATGACTTCACCAATTATAATATCCTGATGATGTCAACTAGTGTTAATAAAAGATTGAACAGTGATTTAAAGTGAGTAAATATGTATATTCCAGCAACTTCCGGCATTCCATTTAGCTCAATTTTTAATTTTTATTTTATTATCAAATAAAAAAGTTATTGATTAATTTTTTCAAAAAAATCATTCTGTAACTTTTATAAAAAGTTTTAAAATAAAAATCAAAAAACAACAGAAATTTATAGAGTAAAATATAAAAATTGAAAAAATTAAAATCTTTGCCAAACTTTGTGATTTTTTTGTGCAATATGATTTATAAAATATAGTGCATTATTGAAATATTATAATTAAATAAATTTGGGTGGTGACTTTTTTAGAAATATAACAGTTATTTTGGGTCGGTCTCTGGTTGTAATATTTTAATGTAAAAAATGTTTGAAAATTCACGAATTTTTTTACTAAAAATATGCCAGAATCAATCAGTCTCAGATCTAGTAAAAGTGTCTCAAGGGATCCATAAAGCAAATGCTAGTCAGAACTGATGCGTATATTTAAATTACTCTTACTGTAAAGATTCGTAATAAGTATGAACACAAAAAAATAAATTAAGGGACATTAATGCTGTTGTAAATTGGTATTAAGTGAGTGTAATTACTCATGCTTTGGCACTCTAAAAGTTGGGAAAACGTGAAAAATCTTCAATATTATCCACAGGAGTTGTTGGTTTTTTCATCTCTGTTTTCAGCTTTTAGTTGCTTGGTTTAGTGCTGCTGTTGTTGTTGCTGGTGTCATTATGCTAGCAGTAAGGACAAAAAGTTTTATTTTATTTTCCATCTTAATAAGGGGTGTTTTACTTTTTTGTTTGTTAAAATATTTAGCATGAGTTTTTTTTTCTATATATTTTGACTTGCACAAATTATTAATATAAAGTCATTTTCATAGATTTTTAATTAAAACATTTTTTTTTTTCTAATATGGTTGTTTGAGAGTTTAGTCATAATTTTCAGTCAAATATTTTGAATATTTTCTTTTTGCTTTGTCATAACTTGTCTGTGCTTTATATTTTCCAGACAAAGAACTTTTTTTGTGTTTTTTTTTAAAGTATTTCTTAAGTACTTGAATTTTGTATGGTTTGTGATGGTATTTAATAATGAGCTTTTTTAAGGACTTATTAAGTTTGAAAGTTTTTGTGATGTATTTAAAAAAATTATCCCTCCAATTCTTTTTAAAAGTTTCTCCAATATTCCACAAGAATTAAACTTAAATTTGTTAATTTCTTCTAAACAATCTTAAACATTTTTAAATCACCAATATTAAACAATATTAAGAAAAATCATAAATAAAGGATTATTACGGAAACTTGAGTTAGAGGATAACCACGAAAAACCAGCATCAGAATATTTTATACTGGTCATTAGAGAAAGAGTTCCTATATCCTTGCTTTCAAAGGGATTTAATACAAGTCATTACTTTCTCGCTTACTTTTTGCATACTTAGATTAGTGAAGGGGCACAGGGGTTCGATCAGCCCCTCCTATGACATCTGCATGCAGTAGTGACAGGTATCTTTCATATTATGAGAACGTCCTATAATAATTCTCATATACTAGTATTTTCGTTAGAGCAATAAATACACAGAAAAAATATTTAACCTAAAATATCGAATTAAACATATGAAAAAATAAAAACTGTTTTTAATCAAATATTTAATTGAATCAATAAATTTTTTAATTGTTTCAATTAATCGTATACAGTTTTTAGTAATTAATAGTATTATGTGAGTGATAGGTGCAAAATCATATAAAATTTTAATCAACATAATCAATTTCGTAATTAATACTCGATTTTAGTTTTTTCTGTGTACAATTTTATGCCTTAAAGATGTCCTTAAACTTTCTCGTGAATTTATCCATTTTCAAAATCTTTTTCTTATAAACTAAAATGTCTCATCCTACGAAAAGTCTGTTTGTCAACCTTAATTGTGACTGTATTCCCTTTGTGGTTATTGTTGGAAAGTCACAATACATTATATTTATTCAAATTTTTGTTTGAAAACTTCAAACAAATTAAGACCTGATATCGACACAATCATTACATTTTGACAAATAAAATTTTAATTTCATTGTTGTTTTGCATGGAAAGTAGTTCAGTCTTGAAAATAGTCTTATGACAGTCACAACAAGTCACAAGTAGAAGTGGATATTTTCCATAATTCCCAAAAATTTATCTTCCATTTTATAACATTTGACAATATATATTTCCATTTGTAAAATTTCTATAACTTAATTGTTTGTTCTCCGATGGGTTTTTAAAACTACAACTTAAATCAATTTTTAAGAATACAATGAATTTGAACAATGAAGGAAACTTTTGCACACTTAACTAAATTTACCGGAAATAATAAGTATTTTAAGTAAATTGCAATAACCATTCACACAGCAGCAGCAGCACACACAGACTCCAACAACAAAATTATAAGTATAAACATAACAAAGAAGGAAGGGTTCACTTGAAATTAGTAGGTACGAGTGTATAATGAAAAAGAGGTGACGATGTTAACGTCGACATTTTTGAGCTCCTTTAATATGAGCTGTTCAAATGATTTTATACTGCCCTTTTATCCGAAGCCAAACTGTTAATGAAAGAGTTCCATTTGTTCTTAATATTCCTTGACGCTTCATAATATTTGATTTGAATGCTTTATCTCTGAAACTTCTAGATTGGGCGCCACAAATAAACACAGGCAGAGTAAGCTGTAACGTCCCAGCAAAATTTTCAATTCCAAAGAATCGGTTGCAGAGTAGTTACTTTTCCTTTGTAACTCCTTTTACTGGTAATTTTAACACCGATACATTTGTTTAAAATTGTCCAAAAGGCAACCTATTCTATGGCTCAAAGTGGAACCAGTTGCCCTTGAATCAGTTCTGGAACTAGTTTTAGAACTGATTCTCCGTCAGTAACACCTTATATTTATGTTCCGTAGAACGAGTTCTGGAACCAGTTCCATGCAATCGGTTCTAGTGAAACCAGTTGTAGGATTGATGTGGTTGGCAATCGATTGTAAAACATGTTCCTGGGGTACTATTGCTAAGCGAAATTTAAACGTACTGCCACAGAAAGGCATCTGTCACTTTGACTTAGTGCTGCTGTAGGAGTTAGAATAGGTGACTGAACTCTGCTTGATCGCACATCCTAGGCCATGTCGCAATATTGACCTTGTACATGTCATCGAGCCTTCATAAAACAAATAAAATAATACGTCAGTAGAAAAATTTATCAAACGTGTTTCAAATCGATTTGACTAATTTTTAACAAATTTTTAGTTGAAACAGTGATTTAGGCAAAGATTTTAGTTATATTCATTTAACACAATACTAAAAATCCTCAGTACTTTAACTAATTTTGAGTGTTAATTTTCAATATTATTTAAAACTAATTTTTAAGAACCCATTCGTTAAATTTTACAAAATTTATTATTAAAACATAATATTTTCATGTTACTGTTATTACCCGGTAGATGGCGCCACCAATGTATCCGAAGTTTTAAAGATGGCGCTATTTCTAACCCTTCCAATTTTTTAAAATGGTTCATATCTCGAAAACTAAGGGAGATAGTGCAAAATTGATAAAAATTTCGACTACCCCTAACCACATAATACTCCAGCGAAAGGGGTTATCTCTATCCAAAAATGGACATTGGCGAGGACTTGGGCCCTCGGAAATTTTTAATAAAATTTTTCCACTTCATAAAATGGCCCATATCTCGAAAACTAAGCGAGATAGAGCAAAACGGACAAAATGTTTAATCCATTGGAGTGCCCTAATATGCCCTCACATGTTAAGGACTAGGCCCGGGGAGGGTCCCGAGACCCTAAATTTGAATATATTCTACGAATCAGTATAATTACAGATAAAATTGTAGTTTTACATATTTTTTACTTAAATTTAGATTTGTTAAATTTAACAAAAAAAAAAGTGTTAAAATCAACGCATTTTATTTTAAGAAAAAAAAAAAAAACAGGAATTAATTTTGTTAAAGTAACAAATTTCTGTTCAGCCAACAGACTTATTATTTTGAGTAGTTTAGTTTTGTGATAGGTCACAAGGCCTGAATTTTGCGCTTCTATGAATATTCTAAAATGAGTAGAATTTGTTTAATACAACGCATAGTGAGTGAATATAAACACAAAATGTGTGAAATTACTTTGTACACACTTTCATATACTATAATTTACATATAAATACATAATTATAAGCATAAGCAGATAATGCATTATTCTGCGTATGATTCAACATATTTTGTGTACATTTTTTATTTTGTTGACTAGTTTAAATTTTACGCACAAATTTTGAAAATTTACTAACTTATAACAGTAATGAAAGTACACAGAGATTGACATTTAAAAGAATTCAAGAAATTAAAAAATATAAAATGAAATGTTTTAAAAAATTGTTTTATTTAAAAATTTTACCGCAATGTTATCTGCGGTGATAATGATAAATTTTGTTTGTTAGTCTTTCAAGATTTCGTTTCACTTTATTCTTTATAGGCATGTGGAATCTGACTCCGGTGAATCAACAGTCGATAGTTCATTGAAAATGCTTTTTCAATAGGAAAAAGTTATCAGAAACAATATCCATAGACTAAAAAAATTAAATAAATAAACTGGTAATTCTCTATGGATTTTAGAAAAAAATTATCAGAAAATCTCGCGGATTGTAAAGAGTTTTTCCCATTGGATACTAAGAGCTGTTGCTAAAGAAAAAGCCTTTGATTGTGATGACTTGTTCCTGTAACTTAGAGTTTAAACCCTAAGTTCCTGAAGACTTCATCATATGGAAAATTCTTTAAACACATTCCTACAGAAAACTGTCAGATTCTAAGAACTTTTGCCCCACAGATTTTAACGACTTTTACAATATTATTACGATATTAATTGCAGCTGTCTATGTGATATTAAAACAACACTGTGCTAAAAAAACTTTATGAAATCGGCAACCCGTCTCCAATATATGCAAGCTGGCTACTCTTGAACGTAAAACCATAAGTCGGTGTGGCAACATTTGCGAAAAAGGGAGACACGGAGAAGATTGGAAGATAAACAAAAATCTAAAAATAGAATGTTTGTATGTGGCTGTGTTTTATCACTTTTGAGTAAAAAACAATAACAGTAAGCTGAATAGGAAAGAAAACAATGAATTAGTTACATTGCATTCAAGGCCTTACTTGGGTGAGATGGCTAAGCTGCCGTCGCACTTCAGTATAGTTACGTTTATAATATGGGGACATGTTATAAACGTAACATGACAACCGACGGGTTGTTAAAAAAATTATCATGTATGTAGAGACAATCTGACAATAAACATATAAACAATTAATAATTTCTTGGAAAATCACTGTTGAAGCCTGTCCACACAAAAAGGCAGAAACAACCCAGTGTAGAAACGGTAATGACATTATTTTTTGGACTACCAGTAATGACACTCACTTACCTTCTGAATTATTTTAAAACATATAATAATGAGTTACTGATAATGACTTATTTTTATCATTATTTCAAATAAAAAATATTTTTTAATTTTTTTGAAAAATTTTTTAAATCTATTTTTAGACTCAATATTTTTTAAACACTGGTGAGGATATATGTAACCACATATTTTTTGATTTTTTGTATGTTGGCGAGTAAGCTTACTTGTGTGCAGCAGGTCAATTATATTTTTCTCTATTAAATATTAAATGTCGATATATGTAGCTCAGATGGTAGAGCTATTGACTGGCAATCTGTAGACCCAGGTTCGATTCCCGCACCAGCAAAAAAAAAATTCAATAAAAAATATTTTTTTTATATAATTTATTTTTTTGAAAATCTATTTTTAGACTCATTTTTTTTTGTCAGTACTGGTAAGCACATAGGTAACGATATATTTTTTGATTTCTCGTATTCTGGTGTGTAACCATAACTCATTATTTTTCGCGAAATCGCCATATAAAGGTAATAAGAAATGTAATAACAAAAGTAACTAGTTACCATTACCAAGTATGTAGTTACATAACCACATATCTGGTAATGATTTGCTACACTGGGAAGTTCTAGTCTGATTTAAAAATTAATGTTTATAATTTTTAGAGAAAAAGGTTTATTCTTCTTCTTAACCTCAAAACCTACTAAAATAAAAAATGCAAAAATGCATAATAATTACATCTGTCTATATGACGTTAAAGCAACACTATATTAAAAATTAAATACTATTTAGATTTTTTTGTTTACATTTACGCCATTACAGAGTATGTTCACTGCAAGCAAAAATGGAAAAATCAACTCTGAACACAGGAAAAATAGTTGCGAACGCTGACATTGAAGGGATAATTGAGAGGGTTTATAAATTATCTCATCAAATTGAAGTGATTATTAAGAGAATATTATAGAATTATATTATAGAAAATCTAGAGATAATACACGAGATAATGCAAAACTCTTCAAGATAACTGTAACCTCGTTCATGTGAATGGGGTATTATTTGAAGTTTTTGTTTTAAAACATAGTCAAGTTGTTTGAGTTTTACCTGAAAAAACTGTTATACTCCATGTAAAAAAAATATTTTTCACGACAAGAGTTTCACGTGAAAATTGTGTAGACTTTGTTTTCACGCAAATTTAATACACAAGACTAAAGGTATAATTAGTTAGTACATAACGTGCCGTGACGAATCAGCTGATTTGTTTTTGTTCTATGAAAAAGCATTTGAGTCGTTAGTTTGTCTGTAATGTAACGTGCCGTGCCGGATGAACCTGTTGAAAACAGAATTTTTGTTATCCGTTAAGTGACAGCGAGTTGACAGCTGGTATTTTGAGATCTGCGACAAATGGCTTACACCGGTTAAGCCGAGCCGCCGTCTAATTTTAGTAACCGCCGCCATCGAAAAATTTTTTTACACGATAAAAATCTAAAAATAGTATATATTTTTTTTAATTTTCTTTTTTTACCGTTAAGCCGATGTTTTGTATGTGTCAACTTAAACTTGGCTAGCCGATCAGCTTTTGGCTTACAGCCAGCTTTAATCCGCCGCTGCAATTTTTTTATTTAGCCACCGCAAACGATTAATCTGGTTGGCTCAGATCTCTGGTAAGAAAAACAACATTAAACAGCTGATACTTTGTTACGGAAAAGACTAACTACACAAAAGAGCCATCCGGCACGGCACATTACAGAAACGTCACGGAACGCAAAGACTAATGGAGCCTTAATATTCTTCTTGTGAAAAAGTGATATTTTGTGTTTATTGTGATTGTGACTTTCTAATAACATAAAAAAATTGTTCATTTTCAGAATTCAAATTACGATTTGTGGCCATCAAACTGTCGGTAAAATTTTTCCATGTGTCTAAAAATTGTCTAAAAATAGAAAACAAAAAGATAAAATATTTAATTGAAAATATCAACCTTTACAGAAAATACTTATTTTTTATAGTTTGTTTTTTAATGACTGTTACAAAAAGTTAAACAATATGTTTCCATTTATTATAATTTATTCTTCAATTGAAAACAAACTCTACCTATTACTTTTTAAATAAATTCAATCGATTATGGAAAATATATTGCGAGTGTATGACTGTTATGACAAAATTCAATGAAATGTGCCAGGTTAGTTTTATAAAATATCCTAGAACGTGCTACTAAACTGTATTTTTTTAATGAGTTTAAGTAGTTACCCGTCCTCTGGTAGTCCTGTGATACGCCACAAGGGATTCATTTCAAGCTCCTAAAAGTGACAAGACCTTTTCATATAAAGGGACTGGTCTTATGGCAGTTTATGTACTAAATTTTCCCGTAGGAATGTAACCCCCTTCAGGTGTAACTTTTATTAAATAATTACCATGTATACAGTTTTTAAGTGAACTATTCTCTAGATGTATAGACTACATGGAAGACAAAATATTAAAGATGCCGCTTATTGTTGTCAACCATAAAACCAAGAATGATAAAATGGTAAAAGCTCTTTAAAAACAACTCATATGTTATGTGATTTCCAACAAAATGGTGTATTATAATAAACATTACTTTACAATTTCATATAAAACACAAGCATCTATTTGCATAAACCCTATTGTTCCAAAGAATCTGGAAAGAACAATTTTTACAAGGATTTCGAACAACCTTTGAGTAAAGACAAGGACATGTCACTGATCTTATCCAAAAGAAACAGTTACGTGACGAGTCACAGTATATTTCTTTGCCATTTCAGAAGGCATGTCCTTCCCATTTCTAAAGGTTACAGGTTCCATTCATACACAGAGAAAACAGATTCATTGTGAAGATCAAATATTTTTCGTACGAATGTTTTAAACTCTCTATGTTGGAGTTTAAAAACTAAAATACAATTATTTAGATACGAATATTTTATGTGCACAGTGTATTAGTAAAATTTAATTTCCTTTAGCTGCTATATTATACTTTGTATGATAGAGTTGAAAAAAGCGGAAATGTGTTGGTAAAGGTTAAAAAAATAAAAGTTTTTTTATAAGTCCTTTAATAAACTCACAGAAATAAACCTGTAAAAAACCAGAAAAAGCTACTAAAATTAGTTAGAAACTGACTTAATTACCATACATATTTTTTATTTTTTTTGCTAAATATTAGTAAAGCAAGAACAGCTAAAACAAAACTGTTTTATACAAAATTTTAGTAATATTTGGGTTAACTGAAAATGACAATTTAGATCTCAGCCAAAAAGTTTGCTGAATATAAGTAGGTAGAAAAGAAACAGCAAAAATTAACTGTTATATCTACCAAAATGAACAGAAAATACTCGTAAGTAGATTGCTGATTTCAGAAAAACTTTTATTCGCATTAAAAAATCTAAAAAAAAAATTTTTAAATGAAACATATTTTTGTGATGTTTGCTGATTTGCGCAGGCTAAATTGTTATTCTCAAGCCACCAAGATTTAACTCAAATATAAATAAAATTTTGTATATTTGACAGTTTTATTTTTGGCAATCACGAATTTTTATTATTTAATTTGTTATTTTTTAAAATAAAAATTTAAAATGAATGTTCCCTTCAGTTTGATTTTATATCGTAAATTAACATCACTTTCTGTTTAAAGCTGAAAATACGTATTATGTCGTGCTGGCCTTATCGAATTCTTACAAATTTTTTATTCTTTGTAATTTACTTGTAAAAATTGTATAATCTTTATTTAATTTGAAATATAATTTAAACAGAAAATGATATTAATTTATGATCTAAAATCAAACTGAAGGGGAACATTCATTTACCAAATAAAAGATCAACTATACATACCCCTCATTCATCAAAAAAATTTAAAGTTAAAAAAAAAATAACAAAAATGTCATTCTTTTTTTTTGGTTTACAAATTCCTTTTTAAAAAGTTTTTTTTTTATTTAATAATTTAATTAGAATTTTGTAAATTCTTTCTGTGTATGTAGATTTGAGTTAAATTTACAAAATTTTATTTATATTTTTAGTTAACTTTTATTTAACTGAAAATGACAAATTATTGTATATAGTAGATTGTAAACATATATATAATAGTCAGTTAAACATATTCAACGTTGTCGTTTTTCTACGTGTTTATTACAAATTTTTACAGACATTTTGGTATTAGTGTATATAGTGCCAAGGACACTGCAAAGCAGAGGATGTGCAGAATAAAAGAGCCATCGAGCCATAAAAGAAGAGCAGAGGCTCTCCGGGTTTAAATCAATGATCAAAAATGTTTTTTGCTAAAATAATTCTTACCCAGCGAAAAAGGAGATGCCGAAGCAGTAGAAAAAGCACTACAATTGATGATCTAGATGTACTTCTTTTTTAGCATAAACACTAATGATTTTAACATTGAGTTATCATAGGAGAGGAGTACTCCGACTTTAACATTTTTTCAGTACTTTTTGAACGAGTGCAAAGGAAGCTCTTTTTCACCAATTAAAAGTTAAAAAAAATTCTTTACAAAAAAAAAATTATATTTTTTTAAAGGAATTAAATGTGCTAAAATCCCAAACGTATTTTACAAATTGTGAAAAATAACACTGTGAGACAAATGGTAGGGGTCAGTGATCGGGAAGGGTTCAAACTACCGGGGAAAGTTATATCGGTAAAAAAGAAGTTATACGTGTCCCGGCGTTTCGCTGGGTCACCTCTAGGAATCGAGATATATCGATTTGACCTTTGGTGGTCTTTTTTTGACATAACTCGAGAACCACTAGTCCGATTTTGCTAAACAATTTTAAAAAAATTAAAAATTACAATTCCTTTAATCTGTTCATATAACGTTTTTCTATATACTCAACAGTTTTGCCGGTAAAAATAAATGTATGAAGAAAAAAATATTTTTTGCCTAAAATATTAAAAAAAAAGTAATAAACAAAAGGTTATTGATTTTTATGGAAGCGGTAACAAACATTTATTTTTACCGGCAAAACTGTTGAGTATATAGAAAAACGTTATGTGAACAGATTAAAGGAATTGTAATTTTTAATTTTTTTAAAATTGTTTGAGCAAAATCGGACTAGTGGTTCTCGAGTTATGTCAAAAAAAAAGATATATCTCGATTCCTAGAGGTGACACAGCGAAACGCCGGGACACGTATAACTTGTTTTTGACCGATATAACATTTCCCGTTGGTTTCATCCCATCCCGATTTTGACTGTCGCATAGTGTAATCTATTGGAGACATGGCCCTATCCGGATTTCATTCTTGCCTAAGAATTTTACAAATGTTTTTTTTATTGACCCGCCAGCGGGTACTGAACTTGCAACCTCACGATTGCTAGTGTAGTGCTCTGCCGCTGAACTATTCTTTGATATGAAAGTTAACTGCCATAAAAACACCACTTTGTTACTGCGAAATATTGTTCCTTATTCTCTTCAATAAAAGTACTTATTAAACAAGTGTAAAAGGTGCACTCCAATTCAATATTGTTTTCAATGCTATTTTTACAGTTGTATAAAAAGCAATTTCTCACCATTTTTTTTTCATATATTTAGTTAGAATATTCTTCTACCTCAAGTCCAAATTCTAATATGATATTGTCATATTAGATTTTTTTTGTTGTTTCAAAAAGGGGTTGATCATTTTCATGATAGACAATACAATTGTTTCGTAGACATCACTCTACTCTTCAGTTGTACGCAATAAGAAAATGATAACTTTCTTACTCAAACCGAGACATTACATAAGGTACAACAAATCAACGGGACGAGAATTTGTATATGAAGTGTCTGATTTTTTTTTTCTTTATATAAATATTTTTAAAAATTTTAAAATTAAAAAAAAAAATTGAATTCAAACAAATTTAAATAATTATAAAAATTAAAAAAAAAAAAATTAATACAATAAAAAAAATTAAAAAAAAAAAAAAAAAATATTGGTCCCGCCGGGAATCGAACCCGGAACCCTCTGTTTAGAAATGCCAAATGATACCAAAATCACTTTTTACGACCACTTTTAGAGCAATTACTGTTTAGAAGCAATACATAAGTGATTTTTTGGATGTTGTTCAGAAGTAATTCTAAAAAAGCTGTAAAAATATACTAACGGATACTTTGGAAGCAATGAAAGAAGTGATTTTTTTGAAGTTGTTCAGAAGTAATTCTAAAAAAGCTGTAAAAATACATTAACGGATACTTGTGAAGCATTGAAAGAAGTAGTTTGTAAAGCATTACTTGCAATTCTTTTTCCTGGGTATGTAAGAGATTTTGTTTTGTTGTTTAGGAAATCAATAAAATTATTGACGCTGTTTTTGTTTTATTTCGTGTAGAAAATGCTTGGTAAAAGTAAAACGAATATATGTACATATTTTTGCAACAATTAATATATAGAAAATTATCTTAAAACTTCTCTATAAATTGTAAAATTTTTAGAAACAGCAAATTTTTTGAATTTTCAATTTAGGGTGATTTTCCAAATCCACTCTAATTAAAAAGTTTCGAAATTTAGAACAGGGGTGATTATATGCTTACTTTTTAAGCTTCGAAAAGTAAAATTAAAGCAAATAAATTTAAAGTTCATTTAGAATTCATTAAAAATTGATTTATATATTTTTTTTTAATAAAACGAGGACTCGATGACTGGCGCGGTCGCTTTGATTCTGCACATCCTTTACTTTGTAGTATCCTTGTTACTACATATTAAAATTTTAATAGAGGAGTGGTTACATAAATGGGAAAATGTAATTATTGATGCACTAGCACAAACTCTTATATTATAATCACCCTGATATTTTAACTTACTATCACCAATGTATGATAGTTTGTCTGTTTTAAATCTGATAAAAGTGTAGATGCTATGAATGCATTTTCTCTATATAAATTTATTTAATACATAGATACTCCTAAAAGTATGCATTCCCTATGAAAATGTAATTAATATGCAAAAATGTTTTAATACCCTACGCCACCACATAGTGAAAAATGGTGTTATAAGTTTGTGCTAGGAATTGTAACATCCTTTTTAACTTTGATGCAATAACTGTATTATTTGATTGTGACTCTTTTTAAGAAATTTATGTTTCACGTAAATGAATAAGTGGCCCAACTAAGTAATACACCGAAAAAGTCGTTACAAATGGCGAAAATTATTTTTCTAGTTAAGTCTTCTCTTAAGCGAAAGTCATTTTCTTTCACTGATATATCACATTTAAATATTCAGAAATTTTATTTACTATTAAAGATCGAACACACTTAAATTTGGACATGTTTAGCATAGACCAGCCGGCAAAATCGAATCCTTGAGTATTGAAAATGTAGGAAACTATACGATCGATATAAACCACTATATCATTATAACTACTTTTAATGAAAACGTTCCATAGATTTCAGGCAAATTGTGGTATACTCTTATGAGTGAACTTTATATGTGTACGAATATGGTTACACTCATAGAAATAACCCTGTCAAAAATAACAGAAAAGTTAATAAAATAACCATGCAGAAAAAACTACTGAAATTAGCAGAGTTTTTTTTTTCAAATCTAGCACGATAAGAACAGCAGAAATAAAATTGTTTAATTTACAAAATTTTAGTTTTATTTGAGTTAACTTTTAGTTAATTGAAAAACGATAAATTATACCTATATTCTGCAAAAAATTTAAGCTAAATATTGGTAAACTAAAAATAGGAAAAACAAACTGTTATATCTATAACATTTTTGTTATATTTAAATTGAAACTGGTTGAATGCAAACAGCAGTCTATCTTGGTAAAATCAACAGAAATATTTGTTAAAAAAAATAGTAAACTGCTGATTTGCATTAAAAAAAGAAAAGATCGAAAAAAACTTTAACAATTTTACAATTTTTGTGATCTTTTGGTCTACTATTTGTTTATCGAAAATTTTCGCTGATTTTTGCTGGTCCTATCCGATTAATATTTAGCAAAAATAATCTGCTAATTTCAGCAATTTCTTCTACAAGGCCATTTTTACATAAACTTTAAACTTTTACAGACTTTTTTCTATTAGTGTATTATCTAAAATACTCCTACATCATGTGTAGTAGTAGTTTAGCTAAAGTTGCACTTTTAACCAAGCGACACACCAGGAGATTTTTAACTATATTTTTACGTAACATTAAAAGCATTGCGCATATATAATTAAATGTTAAATGCAGAGTTGTAATAGTATTTTCGAGAGATATAAAAACGTGGTATAATTGAGAAACAACTAAAATCCAGGAAGATACAATTAAGATCGAATATGTTTGTGTACAAAAATAGAAAAAAATATGGTTGCAATATGATTACGGCTACAATACCACGCTCCCTACTGCCATATTTGGTTGGTTGTTTCAATGAAATTATTATTGTATAAATCATACTTTACTTAAAATTTCTCTTTTTTCGATCATTATATTATTTTCTCGCCTATAATCGTATATTAATAGCTGGATAATCATATCCCTCTCTTGCAATTGCAATCATAGTATTATCTGATTATCATGCTAATAATCATCTAAATCATTTTATATTTATAGAAATCATTGATATAGTTTTGCCAATTATGAGATGGTCAGTATATGTAGAAACGGTATTGAGGTCTCATTATTTTTGGGACTACCAGTGTGTATCAATGACGCTTAATGGTGATTTAAGTGGTTAAAGTCAAAATTTGTGTTTAACCACTTAAATCACTTTGACTTTAACCACTTAAATCACCATGAAGCGTCACTGATACACAGGTAGTCCCAAAAATAATGATACCTTAATACAAGTCATTGATACGTCAAAAGTATTTGTCATAAAAATGGTAGCCACTTCATTGCCTGTAGATATGCCCATTTAACATTTTTCTGTAAATCCTTTAGTTTAAGAGTTATAGCGCAAAGAAGCCTTGAGTTAATTTAAGTTGATTTTTAGGGCTAAAAGCAGCGGGTCACTGGCCTGTTTTAATCCGAGAGGATCAATTTTCGGGGAGATATTTTTTTACGCCCAATCTACCGGAAAGTGCGTGGCGAGGTGAAAAATAACAGTTTTGCACATATGGGTGCTCTATTGAGCGCCAATTCTAAATAAGCATGAAATTAACTCTTAAAAATATTTTAGCCCTCTAATGCTCTTTCTTCTGATTACAATAATATTTAAACCATATATTTGGCGTTGAAAATCTTCTATGGAACAAATATTAAAATTTTAATTTATCGCTTTTTTTAGGCGATAGAGCACAACAAAGGTTGAAGTTGTATCTTGAAACCCAGTACATAACACTATCAATAAAATTAAATTTCGTACCGAAAATTGTTGATCAATTGTTGTTATTTCAAAAGTTATGGCGATTTTCGAATTTGAAAATTACGAAATTTGGCGAATTTGGCACTAAACTTCAATAACGAAATTAGTTCTGCTTACTACTACCTCAGAGTATATAATCTGTGTTTAATTTGAAGAAAATCCGTTGGCTACTTTTTGAGTTAGAGAGATATTTGTAAAACGTATCCTGGCGTTATCCTGTGAGTCCTGGAGAAACATTTTTAACTGATTTTACAATTAGAGACTCTAAACTAGCTTTGTCATTATCGGAAATGTACGCCAGATCGTAAATGTATTTTTGGCAATTTTTCAAATATTTTTTTCTGTTTTAAAAAGTTAATTTTTTCAAATTTTCAAAATTTTCACTTTACATGCTTCTCACTTGAAAACCGTTCCTTATACAAAAAAAGTTTGAAGGTAAAAAAGTAGACAGTTAAGTTTTCTATGGATATAATACAACTTGTTTAATAAAATATTGTTATTTAACCAAAAATTATTTAAAATCTGAAGACCGCCAAAAGGCATTAGAGGGTTAAGTTTTGACTTATTTTTGGGACTGAACCTAAATTTTAAACTTTGATGTCTTCAGAGGCTTATAGTAGAATTTCATGGCAAATATTTTTGAGGAATATTTCATCCTCTAATTCTTCAACTTACGGGTCGTTTATGTCCCTATTTAAAAAGGGACCAAAAGGTTCCTTTGATTGAAGATCTAGAGGGTTAAAATGTTCCACAAAAATATTTGTCATGAAATTCTACTATAAATCTCTGAAGACATCAAAGTTGCAAATTGAAGGTCGTTGCCAGAAATAAGTCAAAACTTAAAATGTGTTTAAGGGTATCGTCTCGTACTTGTTCAGCATTGGCGCTCAAATATCCCACAAACCTGGATTTTAGGTGGAAACCATGTGAATCTTCCATTTTGGGTATAGAATGCGTTCAGCGAACTTATGTATAACGTTACGAGGAACATTTCTGTGGGATATTTTAACCCTCTAACTCTTCAACTAACGGGTCTTTTTGTCCCTTTTTAAAAAGGGGACAAAAAAGTCCCTTTAAGTGAAGAGTTAGAGGGTCTTTTTGTCCCTTTTTAAAAAGGAGACAAAAAAGTCCCTTTAAGTGAAGAGTTAGAGGGTTAAAATATTCCACAAAAATGTACCTCGTAGCGTTTTACGTAAGTTTGCTGAACACATCCTATACCTAAAATCGAAGACTCACATGGTTTCCTATGCCGATTCACAAAGAAAATTTGAAGGGGGAATTTTAACCCCCCTAAAATAAAATTCCGGAATGTGATCCTGTTTTTTTGTCTCCCCTACCAGAATCCATTGTCAGAACCCCATAATATTAAAATAGTTCGAAATTGTTGTACAGTGTTATCGTTGAAGAGGGTCTATAACACTATGCGACAGTCAAAATCGGGATGGGATGAAACCAACGGGAAATGTTATATCGGTCAAAAACAAGTTATACGTGTCCCGGCGTTTCGCTGGGTCACCCCTAGGAATCGCGATATATCTTTTTTTGACATAACTCGAGAATCACTAGTCCGATTTTGCTCAAACAATTTTAAAAAAATTAAAAATTACAATTCCTTTAATCTGTTCATATAACGTTTTTCTATATACTCAACAGTTTTGCCGGTAAAAATAAATGTTTGTTACCGCTACCATAAAAATCAATAACCTTTTGTTTATTACTTTTTTTTTAATATTTTAGGCAAAAAATATTTTTTTCTTCATACATTTATTTTTACCGGCAAAACTGTTGAGTATATAGAAAAACGTTATATGAACAGATTAAAGGAATTGTAATTTTTAATTTTTTTAAAATTGTTTGAGCAAAATTGGACTAGTGGTTCTCGAGTTATGTCAAAAAAAGACCACCAAAGGTCAAATCGATATATCTCGATTCCTAGAGGTGACCCAGCGAAACGCCGGGACACGTATAACTTCTTTTTTACCGATATAACTTTCCCCGGTAGTTTGAACCCTTCCCGATCACTGACCCCTACCATTTGTCTTACAGTGTAATATATCAACAATTTAATAAATTTATGAAAAAAAGTTTTGGTTTTTACGTTTCAGAAAAGAAAATATGCTAAAATTTTAAAATGGCGTTACGAGAATTATGAAAAATTTATATATTTTTTTAGGGCTAAAGTTCGAAAATTTCAACGACTTCCTGCAGACTTCATCTTTCTTTTCTTATTATTTAGAAATAAATGCTACTCAAAAAAATTAAAACACTAATATATTTCATCAGTTTTGTAATTTTGCATGTTCTTTTTTAACTACTGATACGACAAAAATTCAATTTAACTTGACAAAATAAATTTGACCTTGGCACTTGACAAGACGTAAATTAACTTGACAATCAAGGCCATTCAAGGCCATGTAGCAACCCTATCCATGAGTCATCATTGCATCCCGAAAAAATTACGGTTTGGTGCGGTTTATGGGCCGGCGGCGTCATTGGGCTGTACTTCTTCCGTGATGATCAAGACCGGTACGTTACTGTGAATGGGAATCGCTACCGTTCAATGATAACCGAATATTTTTGGCCCCAATTGGATGATATGGACTTGGAGGACATGTGGTTCCAACAGGACGGCACCACAAGCCACACAGCGAATGTCACAATTAATTTATTGCAAACCAAGTTTGGAGAACGTGTTATCTCACGAAATGGTACAGTCGATTGGCCGCCTCGGTCGTGCGATTTGACGCCGTTAGACTATTTCCTGTGGGGCTACGTCAAATCTATGGTCTATGCCAACAAGCCAGTGACGATTGATGAACTTCGTACGAATATCGGCCGATTTATGCTTGAAAACCGTCGAAAATTGGGTTCAGCGTCTGGACTTCTGCAAGCGTGCCCGTGGTGGTCATGCAAAAGAGATCCATTTCAATACATAATGGAATCGAACGTACTTTCACAGGAATAAAGAATTTCATTGATATCCAAAACCGTTTTTGTTTTATTTACAAAAACTTTTGTAGCGCTCTTATTGAATAACCCTTTATTTTTGCTGGGTATTTATAGAAATCATTGATATAGTTTTGCCAATTATGAGATGGTCAGTATATGTAGAAACAGTATTGAGGTCTCATTATTGTGTGTATCAATGACGCGTCATGGTGATTTAAGTGGTTAAAGCCAAAATTTGTGTTCAACCACTTAAATCAATTTGACTTTAACCACTTATCAATGACGCGTCATGGTGATTTAAGTGGTTAAAGCCAAAATTTGTGTTCAACCACTTAAATCAATTTGACTTTAACCACTTAAATCACCATGACGCGTCATTGATACGTCAAAAGTATGTGTCATAAAAATGTTAGCCACTTCATTGCCTGTAGATATGCCCCTTTAGCATTTTTTAGCCTTTTGTTAATTTTAGTTGATTTTTAGGGCTATAAGCAGCGGGTCACTGGCCTGTTTTAATCCGAGAGGATCAATTTTCGGGGGGACAGTTTTTTACGCCCAATCTACCGGAAACTGCGTGGGGTGGTGAAAAATAACAGTTTTGCACATATGGGTGCTCTATGGAGCGCCAATTCTTAATAAGCACGAAATTAATTCTTAAACACATTTTAAATTTTTACTTATTTCTGGCACTGAACCTAAATTCTAAACTTTGATGTCTTTAGAGACTTATAGTAGAATTTCATGACAAATATTTATGCGGAACATTTTAAAAAGGTGCCAAAAAATTCCTTTTATTAAAGATTTAGAGGGTAAAATGTTCCACAAAAATATTTTTTATGAAATTCTGCTATAAATCTCTGAAGACACCAAAGTTGTAAATTTAAGTTCATTGCTAGAAATAAGTCAAAACTTAAAATGTGTTTAAGGGTCTCGGTCTCGTATTTATTCAGAATTGGCGCTCAAATATCCCACAAACCTGGATTTTAGGTGGAAACCATGTGAATCTTCCATTTTGTGTATAGAATGTGTTCAGCGAACTTATGTATAACGTTACGAGGAACATTTCTGTGGGATATTCTAACCCTCTAATTCTTCAACTAACGGGTGTTTTTGTCCCTTTTTAAAAAGGGGCAAAAAAAGTCCCTTTAAGTGCAGAGTTAGAGGGTTAAAATATTCCACAAAAATGTATCTCGTAGTGTTTTACGTAAGTTTGCTGAACACATCCTATACCCAAAATCGAATACTCACATGGTTTCCTATGCCGATTCACAAAAAAATTTGAAGGGGGAACTTTAACACCCCTAAAATAAAATTCCGGAATGAGATCTTTTTTTTTTTGGTCTCCCCTACCAGAATCCATTGTCAGAACCCCATAATATTAAAATAGTTCGAAATTGTTGTACAGTGTTATCGTTGAAGAGGGTCTATAATCAGAAGTGTGACAGATTTTAGTTTTGTACGAAAGTAAATTTGAAAGAAATATAAAGTTTTGCTGTCTGTTGCACGAAGTGATCATAATGATCCTAAATGATCAAAAAATTTTATGTGACCATAATATGATAATTTGTAAATTATTATGATAATTAGGAAGATGTTATAATCACTGGAAGCATATAGCGATCATTTTGGATGTATCGCTAAATTGTATTGTTAACAATATTATTGTACCTACGTGCTGCTCTTTCCATAATTTATTTTTATTTATAAAGTAGTGGGCAATATTATAGCATACTTTCTATTGTGAATTTGCGACTTGAAATGTGTTTTTTTTAGATTAAAAACGCATTTCAAAATTATTCAGGATAATAACATTTTTGAGCCTTACCACTATTTAGCTAGATACTTATCAAGTACACCACGTTAATGTTTGTTTTATTGTCAATTCATGTGTGAGCGTAAAAATTTTGTATAGTGCTGGTAACATTTGTTGTAGAGTGTTTTCAGTTAAATATAATCGTAATGTTATGATGACAGTTGTTGTTGAAAAGTTTAATATATAATAATAACAATAATAATAAAAAGTTAAACAATTTTTTAAATCCATTAATTCTTTTTGAAGATTTTTTTTTGTTAATTGTTAGAATATAAATATCTCGATATCATAAAATTGGCAACAAATGCGTCAAATGCGTAAGTTAAGCTATTCGAATAGAGAACAAATTTCACTAAATGTTCTGTAAAGAAATTATTAGAAATTAAAATTTCGAAAAGAATTCTTTCAAAAAGAGCACAATTTTCAAAAATTAAAAAAAAAACGTATTTGAGGTGACTAACAGCCGTTGATAATTAAATCAATGCAATGTTGAATCTTTAACTTTTATAATAAGTCTCTGCTTTGGTCCAAGGACACACAGGATTCTATTAGAATAACTTTAAAGCATTTCAATTTAACTTGAAAGAGAATGGACGGATTTTTATGAAATTTTGTAGATAGTGTTTAAGTTTGAACAATATATCAATACCCTCGAAAGCGATTTTTTAAACATTTTTTACATGGAGAAGTCTCTCCCTTAACGTCCAGCTCAAACCGCCTGAATTAACAAAATTTTATTTTTAAATATGTGTTCCCTAGACTTTTAATATAAACGAGGTATAAACGAGGTTTAACAAAAAAGGACACGCTTAAATGTTGACATCTTAAGCCAGAAATCTAAAACTTGATATTGAAACATCCACTACAACAGGTCAAACAAATTAAATAAAAGACAAAAATTCCTAGAAAAAATAATTAAATTTTCTTCCAAATATATTCAGATATTTAAAACCATCGGTAAGGAAGTAAGGAGCTTTTAAGCTAGTTTAATTATAAAATAATTAAATAATTAATAAAATAATTATAGCAATCGCAATTATAGTTTTAAATAAAGAACCTACAAATCCATTCACAATAGATATTTGTATTAAACATTTCGGTTTTAATAACAATCTAATAGATTTGCACATCTAAGTATGAACATCGATTTTAAAATTATCTACATAAAATTTAGTTTTAATTAGATTTGTGGTGTATTCTGTAGCCTAATAGGAGTATATTTCACGTTGAATGTAGTAAATCATGTTAATTCGAAATAAATTCAAAATTTCTTTCACCAATTATATGAAGTTACAAAACATTAATTTACACAATATTGCATTATAAATAAATTTATGTATAACATTCAATCCTTATGTATCCTGCCTGTTTGTAAAGAATTTTTTACTTACAAGTCATATAATTTGTAATATATCATCCTTCTATAAATTCATTTCATGTAACACTTTTGTGTAATTTATATAGATTGTATATTATTTTTTATTATTATTTATTTTCAGTTGTTTGTTTTGCTTTTGTTCTTCAATTATACACATGTTATTTGTTATTTAGTTATCCTTTGATATAGTATCCTTTTTATCTATAAATATTTTTCATTATAAGTTTTTTTTTTTTGTTCGAAAAGCTCTTAGTGAAAAGATTCTGAATTGTTATATGAATCCTTTAAGCGCAACCACATCCACAATTCAATGGTGGCTACAAGAAAAAAGTATATATTTTCACAATAGGGGAATGTGTTGTACCTTGAAACATTTAAAATAAAACATCTTTATCTCTTTTATAAATAAAAAAAAACAAAGTCCTTTAAATTAAAGGACTTTGTTTTTTTTTATTTTTTTTTTATTTTGAAGCGATTCATAAAATAGTGGGAATATTTCGGTGAACTAAAACATACCGAGAGTATTTTGAAAGATGACAGAGCAAATTGTGGTAAACAAATTTTGTTATTGTGTTTTTTCTATTATATTTTTAATATTGAATAACGCTTGTAGACGAGAACAAGAAATTCTCATTGAGTTTGTAATTTAGCCTAACAAATATTTATAGAAATTCTAAAAACGTCGTCTCCAGACAATTTCCTTAGGGAAAAATGAAATTCGGATAGGGCCATGCCTTCAATAGATTATTTTTAACAATTTGTTAAATTTGGGATTTTAGCACATTTAATTGCTTTAATCGTCAATATTACAATTTAAGAAAAATTTGATCCAATATTTCACTAAAAAAACAATGTTAGAAATTGTTTCAAGGTACAAGCGAAAACTTCAAACCTTCAATGTACGAGTACATTTGCAATTGTATTTTAAGAAAACGATACAAAAAGTAGTAAAATTATCGTATTTTATCGGGTTTTACAACAAGAATATAATTTTCTCATTCAGCTAATTTTTTCATTCAGCTAATTTTAATGGGAAAATAATATTAGAAATTATTGCAAGGTAGAACCAAAAACTGTTCCAAGGTACATGGTCTATAATGTTTTGATAAAATTTATTTGTATTAACCCAGTGTAGAAAATCATTACCAGATATGTGGTTATGTAACTACATACTTGGTAATGGTAACTAGTTACTTTTGTTATTACATTTCTTATTACCTTTATATGGCGATGTCGCGAAAAATAATGAGTTATGGTTACACACCGGCATACGAAAAATCAAAAAATATATCGTTACCTATGTGCTTACCAGTAGTGACAAAAATAATGAGTCTAAAAATAGATTTTCAAAAAAAATTAATTATATAAAAAAAAATATTTTTTATTGTATTTTTTGTTTTTAAATATTTTTTGTTTTAAATCGAACCTGGGTCTACAGATTGCCAGTCAATAGCTCTACCATCTGAGCTATATCGACATGTAATATTTAATAGTTAAAAACATAATTGACCTGCTGCGTACAAGTAAGCTTACTCCCAACATACAAAAAATCAAAAAATATGTGGTTACATATATCCTTACCAGTGTTCAAAAAATATTGAGTCTAAAAATAGATTTCAAAAAATTTTCAAAAAAATCTAGAAAATTATTTTTTATTTGAAATAATGATAAAAACAAGTCGTTATCAATAACTTATTATTATATGTTTTAAAATAATGCAGAAGGTAAGTGGGTGTCATTACTGGTAGTCCGAAAAATAATGATATGTCACTGGGAAGTAATATGAAAATTAGTTGGTATTTAATACTCAAGATAATATGTCTGTTGGTTCATCAGAAAAATTTGTTAATTTAAAGAAATTTATTCTTGTTTTTTGGCTTAAAATAAAATTGTTTGATTTTAATGTATTTTTCGTTAAAGTTAACAAAACTAAATTTAAATAAAAAAAAGTAGTAAAATTACAGTTTTATTTGTAATTATACTTAAGCCCAAATTACTTGAACGTAAATGTAACGTGACGAATCAGCTGATTCAATCTGCTTAATTAGAAACACATAGTGCTGAGTAGTAGACGTAAACGAGTCGTAACGTGCCGGACATTTCTGTTGAAAACAGAATATTTTCTCCGTTTTTACGTGAGAGTGGCAAACAGCTATTTTTAGTTGCATATCAGTGATGGGATTTGTGGCACAATTGTACCATGTTTGGCACAATCAAAATTTGATTGGTATACTTGCACATTTTGTTAATTTCCAAAAATTTTATAGAAATCCGCTTTATTTAAAAAAGAAATTTATTGGCAAAAACAATTAAATTTTTTTTTTTCATTTTCATACAAAAACTTGTGTTTAACACGAACACATAGAATATTATATTTGAAAAGTAAACAAATTAAGTAAATAAAAATCGATTGAATTAACAAATAAATTAAATTTGGAATAAACGAATTTAATGATTGAATGAATCAAATGAGCTAAATTGACTACAAATTATTTTCGATTTAACTTGAAATTAAATCCGATCTTCAAGGATAAAATATAATCCATAATGATTTTTTATGAAAGTTCTTGCTCGTTATTTTATTAAAAAGATGTAAGTTTTGGTACTATAGAAGTCGAAAATGTACTATTTTTAATCTGGTTGGTACTATTCTGAAAATTAAATTTATCATTCCCTAATAGCACGTTACATATTTTGAGTAACTTAGCAAAAACAAAATACCACGTTACGACTCGTTCTCGTTACATTTACGTTCTAGTAACGAGGCCTTTAGTCGCAAAGTTTGCTCAGGTTATGAAGTCTCAGACCGTCCCCGGACCTGTCCTATATCACCTAAGACTACACTCATAGAAATAAATCTGTAAAAATAGCAGAAAAAGCAACTAAAACTTAGTTAAAAATTATGTTGCCGAAAAACTGTTAAATTAGCAGATTTTTTTTCCTAAATGCTAGTAAAATAAGAAGAGCAAAAATAAATCTGTTAAATTTACAGAATTTTAGTTATATTTAAGTTAACTTTTAGTTAATTAAAGATGACAAGTTGTACTGTAAAATTCACAGAAAGTTTTGCTAAACAGATTAAAATAGATTAAAAATAGCAAAAACAAACAGTTATATCTACAAAATGTTTGTTATTTTTAAGCTAAATTTAGTTGAATGCAACTAGCAGTCTATCCTGTTAAATTAACATAAATATTTGTTAAAAACATTGTAAATAGCTGCTTTGAAAAGAATCGATTTTGATTTGCATTAAAAAAAAAACGAAAAAAATCTTCGAAAATTTTAAATTTTTTCGTGATTTTTATGCTACTAATTCTTTAGCAACATTTTTTGCTGATTTTACCAGGTTAATTTGTTATTTTCTATTAACAAAAATTTAAAAACGAAAATTCTGTATATTTAATATTTTTATTTTTGCTGTTCCTATCTTTCTAATACGATATATAGCAAAAATAATCTGTTTTTTTCTGCAGCATAATTTTGAACTAATTTTTTGTAGTATTAATTAAATTTTTAACACTTTTTTCTATTAGTGTAGTGAAAAATTAAAAATTTCAAAGTACAACACTCTGCCCTATGTATAGTTTTTGTGTTTTGCAAATTGACAACCGTATTGACATTCGAAAAAAATGCTATTAATTATAGAAACACATCAATTCAAGTGGAACTTCTTAGAGAAAAACGTGCTCGAAATATAAAATTTGTTTCTAAAGTATAAAAATACTAGTTCGTAAATTAGGAATATGGTAATTTGGTGTACGAAGGAACTTCTAAGTTTGACTAGTGTTTAAGACCAATTGATAGCAAAAAAAAACAATTTTCTACCGGAAAAATGCATGAAAAAGAATATCCATTTCAAAAGAATTAAATTGTCGGTTCCGTTCTGAATATCAGTTTTGGTTAAATTAGAAAGACACTATTAATTTTATTGCAGTCATAAAAAAAACAATCATGGATGGTAACCGAAACGAATGCGGTTATCGTTAGGGTAACGATATTTCATTTATTTCGGTTACGGTGTTTTAAGGTTAACGGTATTTCATTTATATCGGTAACGGTTTTTTAAGGGTAACGGCAGTCAGTTATTTCGATGCATCCCGTAATTTTTTTTACAAAAAACAAACGAGATTAAAAACAGAACTAATTTATCAACTTAATGTCCAAAAGTACTCAATAACCACGTGAAATTACCAAAAGCAGAAAATTAAAAATAACGGTAACGGTATTTTAGAGATAGTGGTATTTCATTTGTTTCGGTAACGGTATTTTAGGGTTATTGATATTTCATTTATTTCGGTTTCGGTATTTTAAGGATATCGGTATTTCAGTTATTTCGGTAACGGTATTTTAAGGATAACGGTATGCCGGGTATTTCGGTAACGGTATTTTAGGGGTAACCGTAGTCAGTTGAAAGGGTTTTGAATCGATAACGGTATTTTAGCGGTATTGCCTGCCAACCCTGAAAAAAATCCCGTACAAATAGTTCTAAATTCTGTTAAGATAACTGAAAATATTACCTATATTTAGCAGACAAGTTAAATTAGGTAAGAAATTCAACAGAAATGTTACCCGATGTAAACACAAATTTCTGTAAAAACGTCACTTAAAATCTGCGTTTTTCGACTCTCCGACGCGAGACAGCCCGATATTTACAGAGTAATGAATTTTTGTCCATTTTGCTCTATCTCGTTTAGTTTCCGAGATATAAGCTATTTTATGATTATATAATAAAAAAATATGAAAATATAGCGCCATCTCTATGTGATATTGATATCAGAGACACAAAAATATAGTCATGGTTTAAATCAGTTGGAAAATTGGTAAAATTAAGAAACACAAATTCCTAACCATTATCATGCAAAGTTATTTCAAACACGGATGAATTTAATTCTTATGATAAATTGAAATTACAATAAATATTTGTTAGTGCAATCCTAAATATTAAGACAAAATACCATAAAAATAAGTTCACTTGAATCAGAACGAGTTTATCAGATTTTTGTGCTAACCTTTTTCTATGAGTGTACTTTAAAATATTGTGAAAAATTTAAGAGGTACATTTACATTTTCACTCACAACATTTCTAACCACTCGGCCGATTTTGCTCATTTTCATTACCAAACTGCTAAGAAAGGCATCCACTAATCTATTAGGGAAAAATTAGCAACTCCGCTCGTTCCTTTTCGCCGTGATCGTCATTTCGATAAACAGACTTAAGTGAGAATTGCATAATGTTGCATTGAAAACTTATGCATTAAACACATAGACGACTGCAGCTACATGACTACACGACTACAAATGCTGCTGGCTGCAATTGTTGTCGTGTAGTCAGCTACTTAATTTTTTTGAAAACGACAGCAACATAGTAAACAAATGATGCAAAAAATTTGACGTTTTGATAAATGTTAATCTTTTTTGGTTTGTGCTTCTAAAATAATGGCTGAGGAATATTTTGTTAATTTTGTAAGATCCATTTTTTTTACAAAACATCACAATAAAATTAGTTCCAAATATAAATTAATGAAACCTTCAAACAATTGTAAAATATAAACAGCTGTTTCTTTAGTGTTCCCATAACGGTGATTTTTTAGTCAGAACTAGCGATTTTATTTCGCCTCTAGCGGGAAAAATTGTCTTGTTTTACATATTTTGTTATATTGTCAACACTATTTTTGTTTTGTAGCCAACAAAAATAGAAATTATCCTAAGTTGACTACAGCGGCAAAAGTAGTCGTGTAGCCGTGTAGCTGTGTTGGTGTCAAAATAATCGTTTTCATATAAACGTGTGTATTTTATTTTTGACAGGCTGTAGTCGTGTAGCTGCAGTCGTCTATGTGTTTAATGCTTTACTATGACAAAAATGCTAAAATTTTGAGTTATCGTTTTATTTAGGCGATATAGAAAACTAAGGGTTAAAGATGAAACAAGAAATCCAAAAATAAGCGCCATGGGAACACTGATATTACACTATAATGCCTTATTCTTCCTTTTTTCATTTAATCTTCAAAAACATTTCCTTTCCTTTTTTCATTTAATCTTCAAAAACTTCTCAAGAAATACGCATTAAAAGTAGCTGTGTAAGAAATGGTATAGAATGAAGTGATGAATAAGGATGCAATACCTTGGACGCTATTAAAGTGATAAAAACAAATTGGAATGTCTAGAATTGTGATTTAATACAATTTTATTAAATTTTGTTTCTGCTCATGTTTCAGTTATACACAATCATAAAAAACATAGTTTGTTAAATTTATACGAAAATAAAATATATCTACACCATCTAAAAATTTATGACTTTGATGAATGTCATGAAACAGAAAATATTGCGGAGGAGTGCCAGAAGAAAACACCGAAAGGTTTACGAAATATCGATTTCAAAATTAAAGAAAATATCGACTTAAAAATAAAATAAAAGAAGTTAATAAATTAAAGAAAAATTTCACTAATTGAAATTTTATAAAACAGTCGCTCGGTATATAAAGCGGATAAGACAATTGGAATTTCTAGCGTCCGACCGAAAACGTGTTTGTTTTGGCAATATCGAAACCGAAGCCGGATAGTCGGCTAAGAAAATTTTATTCAGTCGAAACAAAATTCAAGTTTTTGTTTTAGATATTTTTGTTATTATTTTGCCAAAATTATGTTAAATTTTGGAAAAAGAAAATAAATATTAATGGTATTCACAGTTTGTACTATTCTAAGTAGTAAATTAAAATTAAGCTTTAAAAATCATGCTATTTTACAATGTGCTGACGTTAGCACTTAAAATGTGAATTCCTTCATTATTTATGAAACAAAATTAACAAAACTTAAATAATGTTAAACCTTATCTGCAAATAACAGGTTGTAGAACACCTTATACTACCCAGCAAAAAAAGTCATTACAAAAAAGTTATTTTAAAAGCACTCCGAATAGCATCAACTGATTGTGAAGTAGTTAAAATTTAGCTCTAACACTGATTTATTTTACACGTGATGTCCCATGTTGTCAGTAGTTCAATTTAAGCATTTTGTGAGTAATTTAAAAGTGATTACATGGTGTTAATAAAGTATGGTTTTTAGGTATACATTTTCATCACATCAATACGAGTACATTTTGTTTGCATTTTTAGAGTGATTTAGAAGTACTCTTTATAATATATAATATAATACATTTTTAAAAGTGATTTAAATGTGCTTTTTATAATGTCGGAAATGGCATATTTTAGAGGCAATTTTAATGTTTAGCCTGTAACAGAGCCCATTTCTGAACCTATTGTCATAGTATAATATAGTAGCTTTACTCATTTTCTGTCATTTGAAAAATTGAAGTAGTGTTTGTAATTTTACTTGTACATATGGTTCTTAATACCACTACAACTACATGAGATAGGGACAAGCTTTCAATTTTTTAATGAGTGGGGCTACTATAGTATACTATGCCTATTGTGTAACAAAAGTTTCAATTTATTATTATTTGCATCTGAATCAATTCGATTAACTCATAATCAGACAAAACCAATTTTTTTTTAATTTTTGTTCAACAGTTTTTTTTTAAATAAGTTTGTAATATGTTTACTTCAGTCTTTGAATTCAAAAAAGATACGGTATTGAATTAATTAAGATTAATACACTAAGGCCGAGTTTTTGTGATGTCAGTTAAACTTGGTTTAGTTAAACAGAAAACGAATTATATCAGCCATTTAAATTTTATTAACAAAAATTTTCCTGAACAACTTTTTCTCGTTTAGAATTTCGGTCTTCATTGAAATAAAATAAAATAGATCACATTTTAGAAGCAGTATTCCAGTTATAAACTAAGTTTAAGGATAATCTACATCCTAAAAACTGGGCCTAAAAGTTATATGTAACATACTCTGATTAACTTTTTAAAAACATTACTCAGGGAATTTTCAGAATATTAAAGCGTACTAGGAAACTATTTTTTAATTTTTTTTTTCATTTTAACAAATAAAGGATAAAGGATCCAATTTTTTATTTCCTTCACTTTTTCAATGGGAACTGTAATTGAAGTATTTTTTAAAATATGTACGAATAATTAAAAAATATGTAATAATCGGAAAATAATAAAGTACGGGAATAAAATTAACTTTTTTTTATAGTGATAAAAAATGGAATCTAATAAATTCGTAATTTACAAACAAATGCTTTTACAAAGAAAAAACAACATATATACATTTTTGAAAGTTGTTTTAAATCACATACATTCGAAACAGAAAAAGAGCACTTACCGCTCCATTGTAACCAATTTAAAAGTTGTTTGTTTTGAATGACTTACACATATTTTTGCTGGGTACCTTTGTATGGGTTCTAATTTTGTACCGGTTCTTTTTATATGGAGTTTAACCCAATAGGAACAGCAAGTGGTTCTGGAACAATGGAACGTTCAATTTTGACATCTAGGAATTAGTTCTAGAACATGTTCCATTTAATCGATGGTAAAATAATCTGTTTCTATAATAAATTTTTATAAATAAAAAAAGTTTTGCCAAAATTTGCCACAATCATCTCATCAACTAAATTAACTATAAAAATCAGTTAAGACGTTGATATTTCTTTACATCGCTTCGCATTATTGTAGGTAGTTACTTTCGTACTAATATTTTTATATTTTTTATAAAATTTCTTAAAGCTTGTCGTATGGCATTATAAATAAACTAGAGTTATTGCCGTTGTCATCACAACAACCGATATATTGTTGCTGCCGCTGCTGTGATATTGCAGCATTTTACACTTTGGTAAAGATATTTTGTTGTATCCTTCCGTTAGTCTTCTAATTCTTGAGTCGACAGACGACAACGACAACAAAAAAAAATATATATATAAAGATATTTGAGTCGTCTGTATCAACAATATTGTGTGTTGACAAAAGCTTATCTCACTGCCACAAATCATTTACTTTGAGTTGCATGTACTTGTTATTGATGTTGTAGTTGTTGCTGTTGTCATTACTATTACATTTCATTGCAATCATTCAGTGTAATGGATATGGATATCTGGTTTTCGTTGCAGGTAAAAAACGATGAACAAAAAGTTAAGGTTTGTTCAATATTTATGGTGGTTTTGTAATACATTTTTTTTTTGTTAAAATTGTGTAAACTGAAAATTGATATTTTTCGTTTTATTACAAAACAAAATTCTTTTCAGATTTAATATAATTTTTTGTCAAATTTTTTTTTTCACAAATGGACAGAAAACTTGCTTTTAGATTATTAACTTCCTTTCGAAAGAGGACAGAAGAGAGATGGAAGAAACTAAAGGAGCAGTGATGTTAGACATCCAGTTTCTTGGTGCACCTAACAGGGTCTTGTAACATGTACCAAAAAAAAAATTGTGCAGGTACGCAATAATACCAAGTTTTATAATTTATGATTTCAAATTTTTTTTTTTTTTTTTTGAGAGTGTAAAGGAAGAAAACAGCTGTTTGTACTGTCATTTTAACCGCCACAAAAAATTAAATACTATTCACAAGTGTGGCGACAGGCCATAATCAATTTTTTTTATACATTTTGTGTAAAAAAACAACATATTTTTATATCATACAAAATGTATATGTAGTTGTAGCGTGTCGACTTAATTGTGACTTATACTCCACTTTTTATCGTTTATGATAAAAGCTGTTCTCTAGACCAGGGCCGGCAAAACTATGACATGCGTGTCAGTAGTGGCACGGGAGTGGATTTTAGGTGACACGCGACATTCAGTTAAATGTTAAATTTCGTAACAAAAATGTGTGATTTAACTCCATAATGGTGAACTTTTTCGTAGAGCTTGAAAATCGTCTTTTAAAATAAATAAAAATCTGTATTGCCACCATATTATGTTTAAAAAAATATGGATAATAAAGAACTCGCAAATTCGATTATCAGAAAATTCTGGGAAAATTTCTAAATTTCTAGATTGAAAGAAGATTAAATGTTTTGATGAGAACATGCCTCATAATATGAGAAATAAAAAGCACCAGAAAATTGCACAAAAATGGAAAAAAAAAACTTTTAATAAAATTGGATCTAAAAACTTAAGTTTTTTTAAGGGAAAAAAGGTGTTAAGAAATAACCCTCAATGAAATAAAGGCTGAAAATAAGTTTCATAATGAAATAACCCCCTTTGTTGGAATTTGAAATTGTGTTTTGATAGTGTTTGGCAGAGACATTTCATCTGAAATAGCAATTTCTCTGTTCAAATCCATAATATTCGCTTTTTATTAATTATTATGATGATAAAAACCGTGCGATTTATTTTAACAAAATCAAATTTTTGCCCGAAGCACATTTTTGAACTAGTTTCTTACGTACTTAAATAATATATGGCGCCCAATAATTTAACTTTTTTTTAACAAAATGAAATATCCACCAAAAATGGAATAACCCTCCAAAAAATGAAAAAGCAATAATGTTCAAACTGTTTTAATTTTATTTCATTGGGGATTTTTTCATAAAGAAATAATTTCAATATTTATAGATAATAAACCCCCAAAAATTGAATTACCGTCAAACATTTTTACGTCATTTCTTGGATGTTATTTAATTTTACCCTTTGGGCTTATTTCATGGGGGTTATCCGTAGCGCTGATAAATATTTACATCTGCGATGATGTTTTTAAGAGAAATTTTTAAAAAGGAAAATTAAGGTGGCACGCGAGAAATTTTTACAAAAAAAAAAAAAAATTCTCCGTTTCTGGCACGCAGCGAAAAAAGTCTTGCCACCCCTGCTCTAGACTATCGTAATAGAGCAGTATAATATATTAAAAATGCATATATTGTGTGAGTATCAGAGAACTGCTGATTGCAAAACCATCATACTTAATCAACACCCGAATAAACAATCGTTTGCGTTCAAGCGCCGAATACACTCAATAACACATATTCGCTGCTGATTATAAATCAATTAACCAAGTGATTTTTGTTGCATCGTTGATGTCATCATTTGTCGTTTTCATACCATTCATTTTATTCATATTCGTTCGGATCAACGATGATTAGTTTGATGTAGAATAAAATCAGAAAAAACAAAAATGAACGCGTATTAGTTTATTCATGATTGCAACCAAATAAAATAAAAATTATTTCATAACAATAAAGAGTTGGTTTACGGTATCAGCAACGACTATATTTTGTAGAAACACATTTAATAAATGGTACAGTGTACATTCCCATTATAAAACAGTAAGATTTTATTTTTTTTTTATTTTATAAAACAACTAATACTTTGATTTATTCATGTGAGTTCAAATGTTCGATCAGTGTGATTTTATTCAAAAGTGTGATTTTATACAGTGAGTTTTTTTGAGCGATTAAATATGAATAAAACATGTTCGACAGACGACTCAAACTGATCCGAACTATGCGTTCAGCTACATGATAGTGATTTTATTCAACATTCAGCATTGTTGATTGATTAAATGTGAATAAGAACTTTAGTGTATGATTAAATCAAGAAAAATGTTGATTTTGCAGTTCTCTGGCGAGTATACCAATTTTTTGTTTCAAATACCAGCTTTTAGTGACATTTATACCAGGGTTTTTGATCCACTGTCTAACATCACTGTGAAGGAGAAGCCTTCCAATATGACAATACTGTAGTATTAAAATTTCCCTCCTTTTTCAAATGTTTATTGTGAATCGGTATACAATCTTCCATTTGAGGTATATGATGTCTTCAGCGAAGTTATGTAAAACACTACGAGGCACATTTTTGTTGAAAATTTTAAACCTCTAAGTTTTCAATTAAAGAAACTTTGTCGGAAGCTGAAGAGTTAGAGGGTTAAAATGTTCCACAAAAATATTTGTCATCACATTCTACTATAAGTTTCTGAAGACATAGAAGTTGAAACATTAACTTCAATGCCAGAAATAAGTCAAAACTAAAAATGTGTTAAAGGGTTAATATCGTACTTATTCAGAATTAGCGCTTAAATGTCTAACAAACCTGGATTTTACGGGGAAACCACGTGAAAGTTCTATTTTAGGTATAGGATGTGGAAGATTTTAACCCTCTAACTCTTCAGCTTACGGGTCTTTTTTATCCCTTGTTAAAAATGGTCCAAAAAAACTCCTTATAATTGAAGATTTAGAGGGTTAAAATGTTCAACAAAAATTATCATCGTAGTGTATTACATAAGTTCGCTGAAGACATCCTATAACTAAATTGGAATATTCACGTGGTTTCCCCCTAAAATCCAGGTTTGTTAAACATTTTAGCTCCAATTCTGAATAAGTACGAGATTAACTCTTAAACACATTTTAAGTTTTGACTTAATTCTAGCACTGAAGTTAAAGTTTCAACTTTGATGAATATTTTAACCCTCTTACTCTTCAATTAAAGGGACTTTTTTACCCCTTTTCAGCAAGGGAGAAAAAAGCCCCATAAATTTAAGAGTTAGAGGGTTAAAATGTTCTACAAAAATATTTTTCAAGAAATTCTACCATACGTATTTGAAGACGTCAAAGTTGAAAATTTAACTTATATGCTAGAAATAAGGTGGAACTTAAATGTATTTAAGGGTTAATTCGTGTTTATTCAGAATTTGCGCTCAAATGTCCAACAAACCTGGATTTTACGGGTATAGGATGTGTTTAGCGAATTTATGTAAAACACTACGAGGAACATTTTTGTGGAATATTTTAACCCTCTAACTCTTCAACTTAGGGGTCTTTTTGTTTATTTTTAAAAAGGGGATAAAAAAGGCCATTTAATTGAATAGTTAGAGGGTTAAAATGTTTCACAAAAATGATCATCGTAGTGTTTTACATAAGTTCGCCGAACACATCGTATACCTAAAATGGAAGATTCACAATAAACATTTGAAAAAAGGGAGAAATCTTAACACCTCTTAAAATAAAATTCCGATGTAGTCTTTCAAAACGTCGACACCAGTATATTTCCTTTCGGTCTCCTCTCCCAAAATCCACTGTCAGAACAACGTTAGATTTTTGTGTTGTACTGGGTATTTGGTCAATACAAAAGCGCTTAGTTTGTCGGTAAATTATTTTTTAAGCGGGTTCTAGCGCTTTTAATAACAAATTTAACTCAATAGCTGTTTTTAGGCCATACAAGTTGACAACAGTGCCCTAAGTGTAACGCTTTTGACTTGCTTTTAAAATCGAAAAGAAAAAAAAAAAAAAACATTTGTGCAAATATACACCGCACATCGCCATTGTCTATTGTCCATTAAAACTTAAATATATCACAAGAGAGAGAGAGAGAGAGATGTGTAGCAGAGAGTACATACTGTAAATTGAAGAAGAATAGATTTGACGACAATACCGTATTTATTCGCATTATTGATTTCACTGTGTAAATAATAACACATGATTAAACATGATGACAGACAGAATAAAAACAAACAAACGAATGGTTACGTTTAAACGTAATTACAAAGTAAAAAAGGATATTCCAAGAAGGTGGAAAACACTGAAAGAAAATTCTGCTATCAACTTATGAAAACATTTATTAATTTTCGTCCAATAAAACAGTTTATTACATTTATGTAGCGTTTCAAAAATATAATGAAAAAAAGCTAGCTTATATTTATGAAAAGCTTTATTAATGTTCGTCTCATGAAACGCTTTTAATATTACTAGTGAAATGTTTCATCAAATTAGTAAAAATTTTTGTCAGAACTACGAAAGATTTCATGAATTTGGTAAACTGTAAAAATTACCTTGCAGTTTTTTTTCTAATATTTAGGGGAAAAAAATAAATTTATTACAACAACTTAATCTACAGGGTAATTTTTAACTAGGTTTTTTTCGAGTTTTCTCCGATTTTATAGCTTTATTTCTGCGAGTGTATGAAGGCGGTATGATTTACATAATGGTGTCTTGTATCACTGGGAGTTCGAATACCACAAAACACATGTCTGAGATATTTTAAGAACATGACTTGTTTTAATACAAAACCCAAAGACCCGACCATCATCATATAGTCAGTTAATGGTCAGTTTGTGTTTATTAGTTTAGTTTGTTGATTTTCGCATAATGTTCATGTTAATTTTATGCAGGACATGCCTTTTGCACTTCATTTCATTGTAGATTAGTTTGAAAAAGGTTGTAGTGGTTTAATTGATACATTCAAATAGAAATACTTTAAGACTGTTGAAAGCCATGAAATGGTTTGAGAGTTTAGAAACAATTTTTTAAAGCAAACACGCAAAGAAAAAACATGGTTGGGATGACCATATTCGAGGAGCTCCATACATTTTTGGGTTTATGATTAAGATTGTGAAAAAGCTTTTTTTTATCATGATATGATCCTTAAATTATAACATTATGATTCCAAAATGATCTCATTATGAAAGGCCAGCAGGAATGCATTTAAAACATGCTGTGAAACATTCACTACACTTTTAGGGGTTAACGTTTAACCCCCTAAAGTCCAGGTTTGTGGGACATTTGAGTGCCAATTCTGAATAAGTACGAAATTAACCCTTAAACACAGTTTAAGTTTTGACCTACCTCTGGCATTGAAGTTAAATTTTCAACTTTGATGTCTTCAGAGACTTATAGTAGAATTTCATGTCAAATATTTTTGCGGAACATTTTAACCCTCTAACTCTTCAACTTATGGGTCTTTTTTGACACTTTTTAAAAAGGGCCAAAAATACCCTTTAATTGCAGAGTTAGAGGGTTAAAATGCTCCACAGAAATTTCTCTCGTAGTGTTGTACATAAGTTCGCTGAACATATCCTATACCTAAAACGAAAGATTCACATGTTTTCTTATGCCGATTCACAATAAACATTTTCAAAAGAGGGCAAGTTTTAACCCCCCCAAAACATAGGGCCAGACGAAAACTTTTAAAACGCCGATACACTTATATTTTTCTTTGGCCCCCTCTGCCAGAATCAGTTGTCATCAGAACCTTTTGTTTTTTTTTTTTTTGGACAGTGTAATTTATTTTCCAAAACATAGCAATTTTAAATTTATGGCCGCCATATTGGATCCGCCATGTTGAATTTTTAAATTTGATTTCAGATTCGTAATCTGCTACCCAAAAACTTCCCCTGGTGGAAATTTTAAGTAAATCAGACGACATAAGAGATTTAATGAAAAAATTGTTTGTCGCCATATTGGATCCGCCATTTTGAATTTTAAATTTTTTATTTCAGAGTCGTGATCAGCAACTTCCAAACCTCCCTTTATGATACTTCTTAGTCTCATATACTCAATATTCTAGTTTTGGCCAAAATTCGAAGATACTGGTCCACTGTGCGTCCGTTCGATTATACTGGAACTATTATAAACACCACCTGCTTAAAGTTTGTTTATAAATACTACAATCGGTCTAAAAAAAATATATAGGGCTTCAAATATGGCAACACTGTAATTGCGCGAGATGTTAAATTTTTTACAACAGTTGTTGCGCCCCATCTGACGGTGAGTTGGCGAACTTTGCTGAAGCTGTTAAGTTCATAGCTCTGTTATATTACTTTCGGTGGGGTTAAGTGCTATGGGAACACCGAAGGTGGACGCTGCGATATGTATGAGGGAAAGAAAAATAATACATATTAATTTTCCAAATATCGGGTTTCCATGTTCCTTGGTTGAACGATAAAATAAGTGGCCTTTTGCAGGTTATCTTTTTCATCTCTTATGACATATTGCTAAGTGGAAACCAAAATTTTGCCAGCCAAGGTATTGTAAATTAATTTTATTTATAAATATTCTAAAATTTACATCCCGTTTATCAAAAGTATTTCTTGCATTCTACTCTTATTTACGCTAATTTTAATTTGAAGTTTCTTTGTAACTTCTCTTTAAAGGATTTAAAAAAGTTCAAACACATTTTGCACGGTTTGATTGTCAATACTAATATGATTTTTTTTTTTTGCAGAATTTAAAATCCTTTTAGTATTTAGTACTTTTAAAGGATTTAAGGAAATCCTTTGTTTTTTTTATCGACAAGCAAAAAAAAATAATAAAAACAAAGCATGAGGCTGCATTTTTTATAGAGTTAAATTAAATTCTTATGCGGTAAAATATTTTGGGTTGCTATGATTTTTCATGTCTCAAGTGAAAATTGACTACGAGGATGGTGAAGAAGGCACGACTTTCATGTAGTGAACGCTTTGTAAAACTAATGGTAGAGACTTTTAATAAAATACAATACTTTGACATTTTTATTGTTTGTTTTTAGATTTTTTATTAGGTTTGAAGAAAATTTTAACACAAAAAGGGATAAAAACAAATGAAAAATGAAGGAAATGCTTTAAAAAATATACCGTCGATAAGCGGACGAAACAAGGATTTTCGAAAATAGCTTTAATTAGCGATGTATTTCTAAACATATCCAAAAATAAACTTTTTGAAATACAACTTTCAATAAAAAATGTTTAAAAAATTTATTTTAACAAAATTAAAATTATGATATTTAGCAAGTTTTTTAACTGATTTTAGCAAATCGATTTTGAATTGCAGTTTACCTAAATTTTACTTAAATTTAGTAGCGGCTACTAATTTTTTCTACTAATTTTATTGTACTACAGATCAGCAGACATGTGTTGCTAATATTAGCAAAAAATACCGCTGGCCTCAAAACAGTTAAACTTCCCGTAATAATTGGAAAACTACAATCTTCATAAGGCTAAAGTTATTTTCTGCGGCATTTTCAAATTGTCCTGTCTATTAAATTAATGCAAAAAACCTTCTACTGAAATTTTTTACAATTCCAGAGCAAGTGAAAAATCATTTTTGTTTTTTGTGGAGGTTAATAGCTTTTTTTTCGCAAAAATTATGAACAAAATACTGGGCTTTTAGAATAGTCCAAAAGTGTTTTTATTTAAAAAAAAAAAAAAAAACAAAACACAAACAGCGCCTTTAGAAATAATAACTTTTAGTTTTAACCTAGTGTCTTCAAATGCAATAAATTATATGATATGAAATGTCAAAACCATTGCAGCGAAACGTCAAAATGATATCAATTGCAGAGTGGTGGAGAACACTTGACCATTTCATGGATAAGAAATATCATAGATTTTTCTTCGAAAAATACCAAATTTTATGAAACATTAATGTTTACCGACAAATAATAAAAAACTAAACACTTTGCCATTCCTTTTTACCAAATTTTTTGTTGTTTTTCTAAATTAAAAATTAAAATGAAAACTAAAAGTGACATTTGATCTTGCAATAAAATTGAAATTGAGTGTATTCACTTGAGATGAGAGCATTTTGACAATTGCTTGCCATCATTTTATTGCATGTCAAGACACTAGGTAAAGGTGGATTCGCACTAATGGAATAATTTACGCTGTGAATTGCTTTCAAGAAAGGAAGAAAATAGTAAGTTTCAAGATTTTTTTAGCAATTCTTTGCAAGTTTTATAAGAAAAGCATATACAGTAATACAAAATGATTATTTACAAAAACCGGTTATTCGAACTGGTTTTGAATTAAAAAAACCTAAAACCTGTTTTTCAAATAGGTCGAATACTTGACAACTCTATCAGCAAACCAATTTTTTACTGTTGCATATGAAGGAGCACTTTCACCTAACACATTCACCATATTATGAATTTCTGGTCCCAATAAACCTTTCTTATGTAAATATTCAATCACACCACGAATTTCTAATTTGTCCATTATAAAAAATCACTGAAACGCCTTTTTTAACTATACGAATGAGTTCATATGACGGATGGAAGTTTCCATTATAAAAAGCTTTTTGCTGTTTATACCGCCATCTCTATGTCAGGCTAAGAACATTTATTACTGCCCTCGTAAACTGTGAATTTTTTATTTCCTTTCGGGAAAAAACATTTCCCTGACGGGGAAAAACGAATGAAAATGCATATTTCAAAATGACAACTATTAATAAAAAGCTACATTATTCCATTTTAGTTTAAAAAAAATCGCTTTAAAAAAATTTTCTAGATATAGTCGAAAACGACATATTTTTTGTTGCGTTGGGAATAGTGTTTCTATTACACAGATAAAAATATCAACAAATTTTTTTTTTTTTTTGAAAATTTCACTTCAATGCCAGAAATAAGTCAAAACCTAAAATGTGTTTAAGGTTTAATCTTGTACTTATTCAGAATTGGTGCTCAAATGTTCAACAAATCTGGATTTTAGGAGGAAATCATGTGAATCTTCCCTTTTAGGTATAGGGTGTGTTCAGCGAACTTATATAAAACACTACGAGGAACATTTTTGTGGAATATTTTAACCCTCTAACTCTTCAACTTACAGGTCTTGTTTGTACCTTTTTAAAAAGGGGGCAAAAAAGTCCCTTTAATTGAAGAGTTAGAGGGTTAAAATGTTCCACAAAAATGTTCCTCGTAGTGTTTTACATAAGTTCGCTGAAGACATCCTATACCTAAAATGGAAGATTCACATGGTTTCCTATGCCGATACACAATAAACACTTGAAAAAGGGAGGAAATTTTAACCACTCCTAAAATAAAATTCCGATGTGATCTTTCAAAACACCGACACATGTAGATTTTTTTTTGGTCTCCTCTACCAGAATCCATTGTCAGAACATCGTAATTATTTTTCGTGTTGTACTGTGTTATGTTTACTTAATTTAAAGGTTTTATTTTGTAATTTTATAAATCCTAGAAAACTTTTTCTATTTATCTACTTCAAATATGAAAAAGTTAATATTTAACTTTTTTGTGTTATCTTTCTATAAAAGCGGAAACATTACAGAAAATTACGGCCAAATTAAAAATTATTTGGATAAACTTTGTCTTTATTAACCCTTTACAGTTTAAAGTGTTTTTGTTGTTGGAATTTCAACCTTATGATTGCCTAATAAATTTCGAAAATAGTAATGAAAAGTTTATATACCCTAAACCACTCACTCTGTGGTACAGGCTATATTGAGTTTGTGCTGATGTTTGTAAATGTTAAAAATGAATGAGTTACTTCTATAGTAATAAAACCTTGCAGAAAAAACTGCTGAATTTAGCAGATTAGTTTGGCTAAATATTAGTTAGAAAGGAACTGCAAAAATAAAACAGTTACAATGTACAGAATTATAATTATATTCAAGTTAAATTTTTGTTAATGGAAAAAAACAACTTAGCCTGCTAAAATCAGGAGCAAATTTTGCTAAATAAATAGTAGACTAAAAAATTGCAAAAAAAAAAACTTTAAATTTTCGAAGCTTTTTTAATGATAATACAAATCTAGCCTTCTGAAATCAGGAGATTACTATTTTTTTAACAAATATTTCTGTTAATTATAGCAGGATAGATTGATATTTGCATTCAACTATTGCAAATTTAACTTAAAAATAACAAAATTTTTGTAGACATAACAGTTTGTTTTTGCTATTTTTTAGTCCACTAATACTTAGCCAAATTTTCTACATATTTTACAGTATAATTTGTAATTTTCAATTAACTAAAAGTTAACTCGAATATAGAACAGGTTCTGAATCTTTTCTAGAATAGGTTCAAAGCCAGGTTAAATTTTAGGTTTCACTGTACCAGAATATATTGCTAATAAGTAAAACTCCATACAAAAAGAACCGGTTATTGAACATAAATTAGAACCTATGCTAATACAGTATTAAGTGTTCAACAACCAGACTTTGGATTTCACTTAATTACTGAGATGCATGTACATATATTTTTGGACCCAATCTGAAAGAACAGAAAATATAAAATTGGGAAATTTTTTATTCTTTTTATCATTTATAACATATCCAGGTCTCATCGCAATTGATCTACTATCAGACTAAAGATAAAAAATATAAAAATGCTTCGCTTGTGTCTGTTTAAATATTCAATAAAATTTCTTTCTTCTTCTTCCCAGCAACAAAAGAGATGCCGAAGAAGTAGAAAAAGCATTACAATTGACGATCTAGATGTCCTTCTTTTTTAACACAAACACTTTAACATTTAGTTGTTATAGGAGTGGAGTACACCCATTTCAACATTTTTTCAGTACTTTTTGAACAAGTGAAAAGGAAGCTCTTTTTCACAAATTGAGAGTTAAAAAAAAATCTCGGAATTATGGAAAAAAATTATATTTTTTTATTTTACCAAATTTTTTTATTGCCGCCACCGGGTATCGAACTTGCGACCTCATGATTGCTAGTTTAGCACTGTACTGCTGAGCTATTCTTTGATATGAAAGTTGACACTTTATTCTGTTCAATAAAAGTACTTTTTAAACAAAAGCGCAAAAGGTGCACAGCAATTCAATATTGTTTTCAGTACTATTTTCATAAGCGCATAATAAAAACAATTTTTCATCATTTTTATTTTATATATTTTTAAAAATTTTAAAAATAATGAATTTAAACAAATTAATTATAAATATTAAAAAAAATTTTAAAAAAAATAAAAAATAAAAAAAAAAAAATTTAAATATCTGTTTAGAAATACCAAATGATACCAAAATCACTTTCTGTGATCACTAGGGCAAGGAATTTCATGCACTTAAAAATGGAAAATATGCGCCTAAAATATGCGGTTAAAAAGGAAAAATATGCATTAAAAATATAAGAAATATGCACTAAAAACTAAAACTATTATTTTTGCAAAAATAATGCACTCTAAAACTTAAAAATGTATGTAAGTTAGTTATTTTGCAAACAGACACAGAACTCGATGATTTCCCATAGGTCAATAAGGTTTTAAGAATGTTTATTTTGATTGAATCAAAATATGAAAGCGTATCAATTTTTATATTTTTTTTACAAAATAAAAAATGTTCCTCAAAATGAAATATGCACAAATATGCATTAAAAAGCACAAAATATGCATTAAAAAGGCACCAAATATGCATTTAATGTCAAAATATGCAAAAACATGCATTTATGACAAAATATGCAAAAATATGCAACTACAAATCGATGCCATTTTGTTCTAAATTTGATGATTCGGATAAATATTTAGTCCATATTAGTTTTGGACTATCGAGAAAAAACATGCATTTGCATGAAATTCTTTGCCCTAGTGATCACTTTTAGAGTAATTGCGCTTTAGAAGCAAGTGATTTTTTAGATGTTGTTCAGAAGTGATTCTAAAAAAGCTGTAAAAATATACTAACGGATCCTTTAAAAGCAATGAAAGAAGTGATTTTTTTGAAGTTGTTCAGAATTCTACAAAATACACTAACTAACGTATACTTGTGAAGCAGCGAAAGAAGTAGTTTGTAAAGCATTATTTCCAATTTCTTTTGCTGGGTTGTTTCTGTAAATCAGCTTTAGAAAAAGAAAAATTTGTTATTTTAACAAAATTCCCGATCAAAAAAACATTATATCTAGCATATTCACTCCAAATCTCGATTCTTTAATGTTTTTAATTCGAATTAGTTTTAAAATGTCAATGTATTCGAGAAAATGCACAAAAAGTCATATTTTCCGCTTGTAATCCGTGTTCAAATTTTCAGGGCCGATGCGGCACGCCTTCCCGATGTCCAATTATCCTAATTTTTTTGGGGACGTAGTTTTACACCCAAATAAATATTTACAGGGGGTAGACCGCTCAAAAACTCAAAATTTATTTTCCTCCATACAAGCTTGGAGACCCTAGTAGATATATCTAATTTGATATCATACATGGGACTAATTAATTAGGTGGACTAATTAATTGATGATTTCATTACCATTACATTGATATCAATTGTAATGAAATTATTTTCATTACCATTTTTTTAATTAATGGTAATGATTCTAAAATTTAATTTCATTGATTAATGACAATGATTTTAAATTTCATTACCATTGATAATGAATAAATTAAATTAAATAATTTCCATTGACAGAAAAACGTAAAAATGGAGTAAAACTCGCTGAAATAGAAGATGGAATATGCTCATTAAGGCTCATGCTCATTTGAAATTAAATATTACTTTCCATTCCGCTGTTATTTGTATCCAGATAAAGTTTAACGGAATTAAATGGATCCTCCTTAATAAAGTATGTTTTATAACTTTTCTGGTCAAACCAGTTGTTCGTTTTCATTTGTCTGAATTTTTTGTAAACAAATGGTTTTTAATCAATTGTAATTAGTTTTTTTATACATTAGTGTAATTTCATTACCATTAGTAATGATTTTTCTAATGAAAAATATTTTATTACCATTAAATGGTAATAGAATTTTTTTCATTATCATAATGATAATGAAAATTCAATAGTAATGAAAAATTCCCATGTATGTTTGATATAGATCGTCATTTAATTTAAATGAAATTTTAATTTTTCTGTTTGCGTGCACCATGAGAACCAATGTTCATTTTTGTAGTAATTTCCATGATACCTATGACCACTTGATGCTCGGAATCGATTTTTGTCACACTCTTCCTCACAGTAGTGAATTTTCCTAAGCTAGAGGGCAAATATATTAGATTTGTCGTTCCAAAATCGTTTAAGTTTTTTAATGTGTAATTTTGCAAATCTTTCGAATCCCTGCTTGATCATTAAAGTGTTATGCATTATTAAAAAATTCATCAAAGTTTTTTTTTTTAATATTTCATTAAAAGAAAACTACATAAAATTATTATCAAATACTACAGTTATTTTTTGTAATATTTCAAACCATGACATTGGAAGATTGTGATATGAATATTAGGGTTGAACTTTTAAAAGTGTTGCAATAAATTCTGGAGCGTCGCCATTAGCCTCAATGGCTCTAAGGTAAATTGAAATCAGAACTTAAACAAATAAAGCCTTGAAAGGAATTTGTATGTATGTTATGGAGAGCATTATAAGGCATTGCTAAAATATACAAAATTTATATTGAGAAGTTAGAAATGTTCTCACATTTTTGATAATAACTTTTCTTAAAGTCCTGGACCGATTTCGATATTTTTTCAATAACAAGCAACCTAGGGCAAAAAATTCTACTTGAGTCTATGAACTGCGATCGGCATATCAACACTCAGACGATTTAAGGGGCCATAAAATAAAAATTTCATCTGACCCTTTGGGGTTAGTTTCTCTGATGTGCTACTAATATTTGGGGTTGAAATTTCTTGTTTTGCACTGTGTTCTTTATAAAATTTATTTTTTTGGAAAATCGCTTTTGCTTGTAAATTCATAATTAGTAAAAATTCTTTTAATTTTCAAATTAAATCAAATTTCGATTATGGAAATCTACAAATTACAAAAGAATAAATGGCATTCTAATGAATATATCCAGTTGAAAAAATATTTCTGCTGAATGATGCATTCAGTTCCATTGGTAAAAATATACATATTTACATTTTTAACTTGGAATACAAACTCGTATATCAAAGAACTACAATGGCATTATTTTCATTTGCAAAATGATAACTGTCTATCTTTAATTTGTCTGTCTGTCTGTCCTTAGTCTGTCAGTTTGTGTGTTTGATTTTTGGTCTGAAGGATATTGTGTATGTTTCATGTATATGAAGCATAAATGAATGACTGAATTGTCTGAAAAGTTTTACAAAACGGGCTAAGTGGTATGCCATAACCTTCCTGATGTTGGTTTTTTTTTTTCATATTAGTTCTCTGATTTTCATTTATTTAGGATATGCACAATTTACTACTAAATTGCCTTTTTGGTTTTGAATTGTTAAACCAACAAATCTTGTTGATTTTTGTTTGTTTTTAGCTAAAAACTATTTAAATATTGATAAAGACAATTTAGCAAAAGATTTCAGAAGGCTTAAAGTTTTAAGGAAATTAAAGTAAGATAAAATAATTACTGTAATTTTTTTTAAAGCTTAAATGTGACAATAAAATATGCCCGCAAAAAGAAATAATCTCATTACCATATTCTAACACTGTCCGACAAAAGTTCAACTTCCCAGCAAAACATTGGTAATATGTGGGTATTACTACACTCACAATATATCTCTATATATAAAAGAATAACGTGACTGACTGATTGACTGACTGACTGACTGACTCAACATCGCCCAGCCCAAACCGCTGAAGCTAGGAAGTTGAAATTTGGTATGTAGGTTCCTCTTTCGGGGTAGACGTCCACTAAGACGGGATTTTTGGAAATTCCTACCGGAACGGGCAAAAAGGGGGAAAGTGTCCCCCTTGACGGCCTGCCAAAACCCCTTTGGCTAGAAAGCTGAAATTTAAGATATGTGTTCCTTGGAGTAGGGAAAGTACTTTCTAGAATTTTGGACAGGGACGTTGTAAAAATGGGGGGAAAAAGGCCCCCCTTGACGGCCTGCCCAAACCGCTGGAGCTAGGAAGTTGAAATTTGGTATAAAGGTTCCTCCACTATCGTAGACATCCGCCAAGACGGGAGTTTTGGAAATTTTTACAGGGACGGGCAAAAAGGGGAAAAAGTCTCCCCCTTGAGGGCCTGCTCAAACTGCTAGAGCTATGAAGTTGAAATTTGGTATGTAGATTCCTCGACCGGTGTAGACGTCCGTTGAGACGGCATTTTTGGAAATTCTTATCGGGAGGGGCAAAAAGGGGACAAAAAAAGTACCTTTTTCCAAAAAAGTACCTTTTCCCAAAAAAAGTACCTTTTCCCAAAAAAAGTACCATTTTCCCAAAAAAGTACCTTTTTCCAAAAAAAGTACCTTTTTCAAAAAAAAGTACCTTTTTCCAAAAAAAGTACATTTTTCCAAAGAAAGTACCTTTTTCCAAAAAAAGTACCTTTTTCCAAAAAATGTACCTTTTTCCGAAAAAAGTACCTTTTTCCAAAAAAAAAGTACCTTTTTCCAAAAAAAGTACCTTATTCCAAAAAAAGTACCTCTTTCCAAAAAAAGTACCTTTTTCCAAAAAAAGTTCCTTTTTCCAAAAAAAATTCCTTTTTCCAAAAAAAGTACCTTTTTCCAAAAAAAGTACCTTTTTCCAAAAAAAGTACCTTTTTCCAAAAAAAGTACCTTTTTCCAAAAAAAGTACCTTTTTCCAAAAAAAGTACCTTTTTCCAAAAAAAGTACCTTTTTCCAAAAAAAGTACCTTTTTCCAAAATAAGTACCTTTTTCCAAAAAAAGTACCTTTTTCCAAAAAAAGTACCTTTTTCCAAAAAAAGTACCTTTTCCAAAAAAAGTACCTTTTTCCAAAAAAAGTACCTTTTTCCGAAAAAAGTACCTTTTTCCAAAAAAAAAGTACCTTTTTCCAAAAAAAGTACCTTATTCCAAAAAAAGTACCTTTTTCCAAAAAAAGTACCTTTTTCCAAAAAAAGTACCTTTTTCCAAAAACAGTACCTTTTTCCAAAAAAAGTACCTTTTTCTAAAAAAATGTACCTTTTTAAAAAAAAGTACCGTTTCCCAAAAAACATACATTTTTTCAAAAAAATACCTTTTTCAAAAAAAAGTACCTTTTCTAAAAAAAAGTACCTTTTCCCCAAAAAAAAAAGTACCAAAAGAAGTACCTTTTCCAAAAAAGTACCTTTTTCCAAAAAACATACATTTTTCCAACAAAAAACACCTTTTTAAAAAAAATACTTTTTCCAAAAAAAGTACAAATAAAGTACTTTGTAAAAACAAAGTATCTTTTTCCAAAAAATTTCGTTTTTCCAAAAAGTACCATTTAAAATAATATATAATTTCAAAAAAACTACTTTTTTTCCTCCCCCCACGGATATCTCCACTAAAACAAGGTTTCTTAATATTCGGCATAGACGTGCGCTAAGACGGGATTTTTGGAAATTCCTACCGGAACGGGCAAAAAGGGGAAAAGTCTCCCCATAAACAGTCTCACAAATTGGAAAAGTGCCTGCCAAAACCACTGGAGGTAAGAAGTTGAAATTTGGTATAAAGGTTCCACCACTATAGTAGACATCGACTAAGTTTGTATTTTTGGAATTCCCTACAGGATATCCCAAAAGGAAACTCGGTATGTGAGTTCCTCCTTCTGTGTAGGCGTCCGCTTAGACGGAATTTTTGAATTGGAGTAGGACTAACTCACCGGCAACGTAATTTTTCTATTTTGGAATAGGAACATAGTAAAAATGGTGGTTAAAAGGGAAAAATGTCCCCACTAACGGCCTGCCCAAACCGCTTAGGCAATGCAGTTGAAATTTGGTATGAATGTTCCTCATCCATCGCAGATAGCCGCGAAGATGGAATTTTTGCAAATTCCTAAAGTGAGGGGCAAAAAGAAGAAAAGCCTCACCTTGGGGGCCGGTAAAAACCCCTTCGGCTAGAAACCTGAAGCTTAAAATGTGGGTCCCTGGAGTAAGGGCTAACTTATTAGAAAGATACTTTTTTGAATTTTGAACAGGGTCGTTATAAAATGGGGGCTCAAAAAGGGAAAGTTGCCCCTTAACGACCTGTCCAAACTGCTGGAACTAGGAAGCTGAAATTCGGTACTTAGGTTTCTCTTCCAGCCTAATTCGAACCGGGAGGGACAAAAAAAGAAAAAGTGTCCCCCTTGACAGCCTGCTCAAACTGCTGGAACTAGGAAGCTGAAATTCCCTGTCGATGGATTTTCGGAAACTCCTACCGAGAGGGGCACAAATAGTAAAAGTTGGCTGGAAACCTGAAATGTAAAACATATGTTACTTGGAGTATGGGCTCACTTACCGGGAAGGTGCTTTTAATGGGATTAATGAAGCGAAAAGTGCCGCTTAAAGGCCTGCCCAAACCGCTGGAGGTAGGAAGTTGAAATTTGGTATTAAAGTTCCTCCTCTATTGTAGACATCCGCTAATATGAGATTTTTGGAAATTTCTACAGGTAGGGTCAAAAACAGGAAAAGTCTCCCCCTTAACGGCCTGGCCAAACTGCTGGAACAAGGGATCTTAAATTGGGTTCCTTCTCCAACGTTGACGTCCCCTAAGATGGTATTTTTGGAAATTCATACCGGGAGGGGTAAAAAGGGAAAAAACTTCCCCCTTGACGGCCTGGCCAAACTGCTGGATATAGAGACCTAAAATTATGTATGTAGTAGGTTCCTCCTCCAACGCAGACGTCCTCTAAGACGGCATTTTTGGAAATTCCTACCGGGAGGGGTAAAAACGGAATAATTCTCCCCCTTGATGGCCTAACCGAACCCTTCGGCTAGAAACCTGTAATATATAATATGTTTTCCTTGGAGTATGGGCTAACTTATCGGCAAGGCATTTCTAGGACTTTGGACAGGAACGTGGTAAAAATGGTGGTTCAAAAGCGGAAAATTGCCCCCCCCCCCTTAACGTCTGCGTCTTTAGCTAGAAACCTAAAACTTAAAGAACAAGTGTATATGAAACACTAAAATTAAGAAACTAAATAGGAAACGAGTGGGATTGAAACACTACACAAGTGGAATGAAATGGATATAAACGTTGAACGAGTGGAATTGAAATTATAGACAATGCAAATGGATTGGAAGAGGGAATTACCTGTTCAAACACTATCAACGGAATATGAAACTTATGTAGCATTGAAACATACTCTCGAAAAAGTTAAACAAATTTTCTAAAAGAGAAAAAACCTTAGAAAAGGAATGGAACTTATATATTCCGATATTTAAACTTCATGTAACGAAGCACAGGTGGAAGAAACCGACGCAGTAAATTTTCCAACTGAATTTGTGAATTTACTTGAATTGCCAGGTCTACCTTTACATAAACTGGAATTAAAAAAAAACTTTAAGACACGCTAACAACGTAGCTTTGCCCGCTATTTTTAATATTATAAAATGCTTTCCAACCCTGCTTTACGTTATTTATTTTCATTCAAATGAACAAAACTACTTACGGGTCTATCTACCTAAGTTCGCACTTTACCAAATTATCTTAACATACACACGTATATTGCAATTTATTATGGATTCATTACTAACAATCCACTTTCATGAGAAAAAGTGATCAAATATTTATTTATTTTAAACCCATTGTTATGATTAATTATTTATTTGTGGTGGCTGGGTGAAGGCTTTAAATAAAAAAACTTTAAATAAAAAACGAATTTAATAAAAATTGTGGGGGGCGCAGCCCCCCCCCCCCCTTAACCTTTAAGGCACGCTAACAACGTAGCGGGCTGCGCCCGCTAGTTTTCCATAATCGATTGAGGTTTATTTGAAAAGTAATAGGTAAAGGTTGTTTTCAATTGAAGAATCAATTAAAATAAATTGAAACATATTGTTTAACTTTTTTTATCAATCAATAAAAAACAAATTACAAAAAAATATTCATCGTCTGTAGGAGTTGTTATTTTCAGTCAAATTTTCGATTTTTAGATTTCTATTTTTAGAAAAAATAATTTAAATAATTTCGTTGTTTTCTATTTTAAAACAAAAAATTAGAATATTTTCGATTTTCTTTTTTGTTAAAATAGTTTGTTTATATACAAAAAAAATTATTTCAATTCAAATTACAAGAAATTCTTTACTCATACACACAAACATAGCCAATAAAAAAATGAACGTGTGTGTTGTTATGGTGTAGTGTTATGAAAATTCAAACAAAAAAAACTTTCAAATATGAAAAAACAAACCATAAAATTGTTCTTTTACGTTTTTTTCAGTTAAAAATTGATGATTGTTTTAAGAGACTTTTCAATTATTTTTGTTTCTTTTATGGATTGTTTAAACAATATTTGAAAATAAATAGTAAAATGGTTTAAATGTAATAAAAAATCAGTAGTCCTATTTTTAATTGTGTTTTCAATAAATTTAATATGTATTTAAGGTTGTTTTAACGATAAAATATTGTGAGTGTATTCATATTACCTGGTAATATATCAAAAAGCTTACCCTTGCATTGCTACGAACCCTTATACAGGGTGGCGCAAAAGTAATCCTCCTATCAGAAAATGCTATAAATTTTGCGATTGGCCCCTAATGTCAGTTCTGTTTTGACATTTGTCTAGTAAACACATGCGAAATACACGTTAATAAACAATGTTACGCTACACTGCTCCAGAACGCGGAATATTGGTGACTATTTATTTGACCAATAATCGGATGATTTTTTATCAAAAATAATCATGAGTGATGAGGCCCATTTCCATCTTAGCGGGTACGTAAATAAGCAAAATTTACGCTTCTGGGGCACTGAAAATCTGCGTGTAACCCACGAAGAGCCATTACACCCGCTCAAAGTCACTGTATGGTGTGCTGTTTTCGCTGGAGGAGTCATCGGACCTTTTTTCTTTGAAGACGGGCCAAACGGTTACTGTGAATGGTGAGCGCTACAGAGCAATGATCAATGAGTTCTTTTTGCCGCAACTTGATGAATTGGGATTGGAAAACATGTGGTTCCAACAGGACGGTGCAACGGCACACACTGCACGTGCCACAACCGATATGCTGAAGGATGCATTTCCCGGGCGCCTAATCTCCCGTTTTGGCGATTTGCACTGGCCAGCAAGATCGCCTGATTTGACCTCTCCAGACTTCTTTTTGTGGGGCTTTTTGAAGTCGCGGGTTTATGTCAGCCAGCCTCAGACTCTTGCAGCTCTTAAAGACAATATCCGTTAATAATGTGAGGACCTATCGCCGAAAGTTTTGGCCAAAGTGATGGAAAATGCCATAAAAAGGGTTCAAATGACAATCAACTGTGGCGGCGGCCATTTACATCATATTCTCGATTTGATGTAAAAAAAATTAAAAGACCAAATAAAAATAATCCACAAGAAGAATCAAAGTTTTTAATTTTTTTTTTAATTACAGCCAAAAAACATCGGAAGGTTATTTTTGCGCCACCTTGTACCTTACGCTTGCATTACCTATGATATCAAATTCATACGTTTGGATGTTTTATTGGTATAAATAATTCATTTTTCTTTAAACTTTTAGAAATAAATTTTTTCTTTTTTTAAATCTGTGAATTTAAAATTAATATTCGGTTTAAAAAATTTAAATTTAAATAATAGCCGTTTTTTCTAATCACTTGGATTTAATAAATCCAAAAAGTATTTCTAAAAGTGCTCAACAGATGGGGTTAGATTCTTCCTATTTTAAAAATTTTTCTGTCCGACACTTCTTTCACCCTAATTTTTAATACCGAATTCGATGATGAAGGATTTTACTTTAACTTTTAATTTATAATTATATTTTACATAAAACAGCGATAAACAGTCTACCTTTTCAGTTTTATCACTTCAATTTATATTTTTACACAATTGAAAAATTCCTTTGCAATATTTAATATTCACTAATTGGATTTAATTAAATTACTTACTGTAGAGTGAAAAATTGGCATTTCTATTTGAGCTATTTCTCCATGTCCAAGATGAAAAATATGTAGTTGGTGAGGTGTAGTTTTTTTTTTCTAAACATATTTTATAAAAAAAATTTAATAAAAACCTTTTATTTGTTAGTTTTTCAATTTTTTTGTTTCTCTTTTAATTTTTATTCGTATTTTTTTCTGACATTAAATTAATAGGCTGTTTCATATATTTGTGCTTTTATTGTGGATTTATTAAATCCAGCTTTTTTTTTGGATTTAATAAATCCATTTTTTGTATGTAAAATTCTAAATCCAGGTGATTAAAAAACACGCTAAATATGATTTTGAAAACTAACTGCCTGTAAGTTCAGAATAACATGTTACTTGTTAAAATAATTGAAGTTTGGTGATGTAAAATTTGGCTTCAATTTGCAGCAGAACTTTTGCTGGAAAGCAGTTTGTTTTCCTTATAAGTTTTCTTCCTTAAAGATTCCAATAAAAATAATTAAAAAACCACAATATTTAAAAAAAAAAAATAACCTTCTCTTTCTTTAACAATAAATGCCAAGAAAATAAAATTTATATACTAAAAATTTTCAGCATATAAAATGCGAAAAAAACACAAACTGAAAATAAGACAAACATAATTAATGACCCATAAAAACTTAAAAGCTGTGATAAATTGCTACTGAAAACACCCGCGCGCGTAAATATAAGAGATTTTCTGTTTTCGTAAAATTTCAAAAACTGGAAAAAAAACATAAACTGATAAATTTAGCAAAAAAAAAAATAAATAAATGGCATTTGTTTTGACTACGATGACTACTGTATGGTTATGGATACCACCACAACTATTCAATAATGTTTGCGGATGTGAAAATATAAGGGTTTAACAATATTTCATTTCCTGAGGGGACTATACACACAGACACCCACCCAGTAGTATTATGGAATGGTATGGCAAAATATTATGAGAAAACAGAGGACGGCCAAGACTATTGGATACATATGTATAACATTGTCAGTTACATATGTTATACAAATAATATGCATTCAATTTAAGCTCTACACATAAGATATAAAATATTTATTTTATAAATAATTAGGATGTTACTTATTTAAAGGCTAAAGATTTTTGAAGATTTAATATTTTGTATAAAGCCTGCAACTGGTAAAAGAAAATGAGATGTAACACATTTCACGAAAACCAATGAAGAACATATATCAAATTTATGGAAAATTATTTTTTTAAGTCTACTCAAGTTATACTCAAAAAAGTAGCGCATATTTGGAATATATAAAACTAAAAAATAAAAATAAAAATGATTGTATAACTTAAAAATGCGCGATTCACAACAGATGGCATCTCTTTTAAACATGGTTTGTGTCTTTAATAATCCAGCAAAAAAAGTTTAAGTTTTGCTTCTAAAGCATAATTGCTCTAAAAGTGATCCTAAAAATGATATTGGTATCGTTTGGTATTTCTAAACAGATGATCGAGGGTTCGATTTCCGGAGGCACAAATATATTTTTAATTTTTTATATATTTTTTGTTTTTTAATATTTATAATTTGTTCAAATTCACAATTTTTTTATTTTTGAATTTTTAAAAATATATTAAATAAAAATGATGGAAAAAAACTGAAAACAATACTGAATTGCAGTGCACCTTTTACACTTGTTTAAAAAGTACTTTCATTGAGGAGAATAAAGCACAATATCTCACAATGATAAAGTGGTCAAAGTCAACTTTCGTATCAAAGAATAGCTCAGCGGTAGAGAGCTAGAAGAGCAGTCACGAGGCCGCAAATTCGATGCCCGGTTGCGGCAATAAAATAACTTTTCTAAATTAAAAGAAATATAATTTTTTTGTTTTGAAAAATTTTTTCTAACTTAAAATTTGTGACAGAGAGTTTCCTTTGTACTTCTCCAAAAAGTACTGAAAAAAAGTTGAGGTGGGAGTACTCCTCTTCTACGACAACTCAGTGTTAAAATAATTAGTGTTTATTTGCATTAAAGGAATTAAATATGCTAAAATCCCAAACGTATTTAACAAATTGTGAAAAATAATCCGCTGTAGGCATGTCCCTATCCGGATTTCATTCTTGCCTAAGGAAATCGTCAACAGACGACGTTTTTAGAATTTCTGGAAATATTTCTTAAGTTAAATTACAAACTCAATTAGAATTCCTTGTTCTCGTCTAGGAGCGTTATTAAACATTTAAAATATCAAAGAAAAAAACAAAAACAACGACAGAAAATTTTCCACAATTTGCTTTGTCATCTTCCATCTTTAAGAAGAAGTACATACATCTAGATCATCAATTGTAGTGTTTTTTCTATTGCTTCGGCATCTCTTGGGAACTTTATATGGCATTGTGGAGGGTAAACATCTGTCATTTATTCTCACCTAGTCATTGAACGAAATAGTGTAAACAACAAAGTTTTGTTTTTTTTTTGCTTCGAAAATGTCGAATTTTGTGCCAACTAAACATCATTTGCGGGAACTCTTCCTTTACGTCTTTATTTAAAAAAAAAGTGCAGCTGAAGCACATCGATTTCTCACAGAAGCTTATCCTGAATATGTTCCATCAATTTCAAGGTGCGAGAGATGCTTTATGCGGTTCAGAAGACGAAAGACAAAGTTCGAAAATGAAGAATTGGAGCCATTACTTCTTGAAGATTGTCACTTAAGCAGCAATTTTAAAACGTTTGCAAGCAGCAGGATTCATCCAAAAGCAAGCAAATTTGGATACCACATGAGTTGAAGCCGAGCGACGTTGAAAGATGATTTTGTATGTCCAAAATGCTGATTGAACGCCATAAAAGTAAGCCATTTTTGAATTGAATCATTACTGGCGAAGGAAAATGGATAGATTACGAGAACCTGAATGGCAAGAAATCGTACGTGAAGTCCCGCCTACCAGCCAAATCAACGCCAAAGCTGAATATCTATGGCGCCAAGGTAATGCTCTGTATTTGGTGGGACCCAATTATTATGAGCTGCTGAAATCGGGCCAGATAATAACAGGAGACCTGTACCGATTACAATTGATTCGTTTAAAGTGAGCATTTGCCGAAAAACGTTCGGAATATGAGACCAGACACGAAGTCATCAATTCCATCATGGCAACGCTCGGCGACATGTTCCAAGACCGGTTAAAAACTATTTACAAAATGGTGCTTGGGAAGTTTTACCTCACCCGCCTCCGGACCTTACCCCGTCCAACTACCATTTGTTTGGATCTTTGCATCACGCTCGTTCTGGAATACGCTTCACTTCAGAACAAGATATCCGAAATTGACTAGATTCGTTCTTGTCCTCAAAAAATGAGCAGTTTTTTTTTGTCACGGAATCCATATGTTGCCGGAAAGATGGGAAAAGATCATAGCTAAATATGGCCAAAACTTTCAATAAATTTGTATTGTACTATGTAATGTTTCACAATAAACGCCCAAAATTTGCCAAAAAAAATTCCGCATTTTTAAGTTAAAGACCACCCATGTGAAAATCGAAATATATATGACCATACATGATCATACATTGACTAGTATTTATATGATCATACATAGGCATACATGATCATATACGGCAATTCATATTTCAATGTATGACCATACATTATCTCATATATTTCCATATATCTTCGGATCCGAAATTTGAGGGTATATGAAGGTATATGTCCATATATGATCATATATGAGCATACATGAATCATATGTGAGCATATATTGTCATATATGAACATGTACGGTCATATACCCTAAAATTTCGGATCCGAAGATATATGGAAATATATGAGATAATGTATGGTCATACATTGAACTATGCATGGATGTATATGATCATGTATGCCTATGCATGATCTAATACTAGTCAATGTATGATCATGTACGTTCATATATATTTCGATTTTCACATGGGCAATTAAAAATTTCGTATTTGAACTTCGTTAACAACTAATGTACCATATAATCCAACAAAACTTACCAGATATAAATCTGTTTGCAAAAAAAAAAAAAAAACAGTGATCACATAAATTTTTACAATTCAAAATAAAAATTTTGAATCACCCTGTTCGCAGTTAAATAATTGATGTACAGATTGGAATTTTTGGATCCAACGGTTATTCAGTATCCTTACCCAGCAAAATCTCTGTAATGGGAACTCATTACTAATATCTAAATAATAAGCAGTAGAATTAGGGTCTGCTGCTTATAATTCGGTGTCAAAACTCATTATTTTTGTTCGACAAGGTCGTTTTTGTAAGTAGTTGTCCATATTCGCTGCATGAAAAAACGCACAAAATTTGTGCACCCGCTTACCCGCTGCATTACAAAAGTATATAAAATAAGTAGTTATCAAAATAAGTAGTTATTCGTGTGCTTATACGCAGTTAAAAAATAAGTGGTTACAAGTTGGTTAATAATACGACTTACTTATATACTTACTAGTGGTGAAAATATAAGTAGTTAGCAAATTCACATTATCTTTATAAATAAATAAGTAGTCACGAGTAAGCTAGACTGCTTATAAAAACGGCTTCGCCTAACAAAAATAACTAGTACTGACGCCGAATTATAAGTATTAAAAAAATTTAGTTTCATTATATAACCACTTATAAGTGGTTATATAATAGAAATTCATAGCTCCGCACAACTTATTTTTTGGCGTCTAAACTCATTATTTTTGTTTGGCGTGGTAGTTTTTATAAGTAGTCACGCTTACCCGCTCGCTTACGAAAAAATGAGAAATAAGTAGTTATGAGATTTTGAATAATAAGTGTTTACACACATGCTTACAAAAAGTTTAATTATAAGTGGTTATCTGATTGCTTACTTGATTCTTAAAAATAAGGAGTTAAGCAAATACTATTAGCTGAAGAAAATACATTCAGAAAAATTTAAGTTTTCTCTAGTGTGTAATTTTAGGATTCGTCATAAAAATTTAAACATAAAACATATTTACATATAATAAATAAAAATATATAAAATTTAACTGTGTAAAAGTACTTATTTAAACTATTACGAGTAAGTCATTATTTTATATATAGAAACAATGAATACAATAGGCCGTTATTAGGAAGTCATTATTTTATATTATAAAATAATGCAAAAGGTAATGATATATCATTTTTGGTAATGCAGATAGTAATGATGTGTCATTACCAATATTTTGCTGGGTATGAGCTGTATAGTTTCTTAATCTGAGCTACTGAAAAAATGGACTTTTGGCAACAAAGTATAATAGGCACAATTCAAGGTTTTTCTAATTTTATTCGCGTTGTCTTTATTTTTAAAGATCAGAATAGTGGCTAAATTTGCCCAGAAATGCGAAGAGATGGTTTTTTTTGTTGGTAACTTTATTTTAAAATCGCTAAAAACAAAGAAAAATTTACTCATGTTTAAGGCACTGTCATGGTAAAAATAACGCAAGATTTAAAGAAATTTTATAGGATTTCCAAAAATATAAAACTTGTATGTAGATCCGATGCGTGACTGCTAAATTTTAATATGTAATTTGTTAGAAGGTCGATATCGCTTATTTTTCACGCCCACTTACAAAAAGTGACAAAAGAAAAAAACAGAAGTTACGTTAAAATTCTGCACAATTTTCTAAACCATCTCCTCGCATTTTGGGGCGAATTTAGCCAATAGTTTGATCTTTTAAAATAAAGGCAACAAGAATAAAATTATAAAAACTTGAATGTCCCTATTATATTTTCCACCAATATATATAAATGTCACAGTGTGTAGGCCGATATAAGTCCATGTACCACATTAAGTCAAAATAACTTAATATTTGTGACCTGTAGCGTGCGCAAAAGAATACGTGAATAGACAGACAGACAGACGGGCAGACGGACATGGCTTAATCGACTTCAAAAGTGGGTATAGTTCCAATATTTTTAGTTGTTATTAAACATATAAGTAAGGGTATCAAAAATGGTTTAACTAAAAAAAAAAAAAAAAATTCTCATGTTTTTCTATTAAGATTTTCTATACAAAATTCAAATTGTTAAAATATCTTCCACTCTTAAGGGATCATATCTCGTCAAAATTTGGGAACTAGAGGGCGCTTAAAAAAGAAAAACTGTTCTAGTATGTGAAGGTTTGGTTAAAAAATGTCATGCGGAGCTGTGAAATGCCTTTAAAGGCTTAAGTTAACTTAAATGTTTATATAATTTTATTATTTGCTTTGAGATATATTCCCAATAGAATTAATCTGAAGTTCGGAAATGCTGTTGCGCATAGAAATACCCAGCAAAACCTTCTGTTAGCCGGTAATGACTTTGGTAAGAAGAAATAAGGGTAGGTAACCTCTTAATTTTCTATTACCAAAGCTATTATTTTAGTAATATGGTATTCTGAAGTTACATGTTACGCTTACCTATTACCTTGAGGTTACCAAAAACCGTAAAAAATACAATTTTTTTCTTAAAACTTCAATTTGTTTTATATTGACTATTAAATTAAAAATTAAATATTTTTAAATTTTATATTTTTTGGTTATAAAAATAAGCATTTTGTAATGAAGCGGGTAAACTCTTACTTTTCTATTACCAAAGCTATTATTTTAACAAGGGCATGTCCATCGAGGTAACTCCTTACCTAGTAACATGTTATTCTGAACTTACGTGTAAGGAGTTTTCAAAAACATTTTGTTTAAATTTTAATTTTTTAAACCGAATATCAATTTCAAATTCACGGATATTTAACAAAAAATTGAATTTCTAAAATTTTCTATAAAAACGAATTATTTATACCAATAAAACATTCGTATTACAGTATGAATTTCGTATTACAAGTAATGCAAGGGTAAGCGGTTTATATATAGGGTGTTTTTTTAAGCCCGATAGAACTTGAAATTGTAAAAAATAACACAAAAAATTAAATTGTAATCAAAATTTTTTTTTTATTGGAAAGATCAATACGTGACATTAACATTTGAAAATGATTTCGGGCATATGGGCACCGCGACTGTTCTTGACGAAGCGCATTCTGGACGTCCAATTTTGGGCCACTTTTTCGAGCACTGCTGGCCGTATGTCACGAATAACACGAACAATGCTGTCCTCCAAGGCATCAATTGTTGCTGGTTTATCAGCATAAACCAGTGACTTCACGTAGCCCCACAGGAAATAATCGAGAGGTGTCAAATCGCACGACCTTGGAGGCCAATTGACAGGTCCATTTCTCGAAATCAACTTATCGCCAAATTTTGATTTCAATAAGTCGATGGTTGCGTTCGCCGTATGGCACGTAGCGCCATCCTGTTGAAACCACATCTCCTCCGGATCAATGTCATCCATATTTTCAAACAAAAAATCATTGATCATGGTGCGGTAACGATCTCCATTGACCGTAACGCGAGCTCCGGCCTCATTTTTGAAGAAATAAGGTCCGATGATGCCACCAGCTTGAAAACCGCACCAAACGGTGCATTTTTCTGGATGTAATGGAGTCTGTAGGGTCTCTTGTGGATTGGTCTCACTCCATATGCGGCAATTTTGCTTATTAATAAACCCGTTAAGCCAAAAATGCGCCTCATCGCTGAACACAATTTTGCGTCTATAAGTTGCGCGAATCGACGACTGATTTTCAAAGTAAATTTGGATAATTTCGTAGCGTTGTTCAAGCGTGAGTCTATTTAGGATGATTTGTCAGAGTATACTGAAACAAATAAAAAAAATGTTTCATCAAAATTTAATTTTTTGTGTTACTTTTTACAATTTAAAGTTCTATCTAGCTTAAAAAAACACCCTTTATTACCAGGTAATATGCATAGTAGTACCCATATATTACCAAGGTTTTGCTGGGTACTTTCAAATCATAAGATATTAATCCTATAAAAAATTCTAATACTATGACACTATAAAAATTTTTTTCATTCGAATCAGATCTGTTAAATTTTTCCTAGAAAAAGTTTCTGAGATTCTGAGATATTTTTATATTGAAAGGATCAGATTCAGTTATAGATATTTTTAAACTCTGTTTATAAAAATTTAAAGTTGTATTATTTCGATCAAATAATTCTAAATTTTTGATTTTTTTTTTCTATAGAACAATATTTAAATTCTGCTGTATATTTTCTGTGAAAAAATTTCAATCCTGATACATTATTCTTTTGAAAAAATTACCCTCTATAACTAAATGCCTTTCTAATAAATATGTTTTATTATGAAATCCAACGCGGCTACGATGGTGGCATTGTGGCAATAGTTAGAAGGGCGGAAATTGTAATTAGTTTCGGTTAAACCACAAACAAAATAACGATAAATTATACAATATTTTTAGACAATATCCTTAAAGGAATAATATAATAATAACATTTAATAGCACACAACATATTCTAATTTTCTCCCACTAAAACGAATTATTTAAGATTACACATGAGGATTAATATACGATAATAGTAAAATGTTAATTATGTTATAAATAGTTCCTCAAAAATAATGAGAAGGACATGTTTAAGATATACTTATTCGCAATAAATTTCATATATATGTATCTTCAAAAAAAAACTTACCTCCATATCTACAATTTGATTTATCTGTTGGTATATTACCATTTGGTTCCAGTCTATCCAAATATTCATCCGAATTATAACCATTATAGGGAACTTTATTACCGTGATTGTGACTATGACCACCCCGATGATGGTGATGATGATGATGGTGAATTTGTGTATCATCATTATCTTCTCTGGATATTGCTAAAAAAACAAGAAGAAAGATTAAAAAAGGGTTAAATTAAATTCAAATTATCTACAAAAGTATTTTCTCAGAAAAGTTAAATTCCATTTTTCAAAAAATGAAATAAAATTAAATTCATTGACAAAACGATATGAACTTTATGTGTGTGCGTGCGAGCATTCGTGTGTTAACCACACTCGCACGCATACACACCCAATATCAAACCACAAAATTCAATTTTATGTCCTTTTATTGTGATCCCTAAAAACCCTTTAAAATCATTTCGTGTGCTACATGTGGACTTGGAATTGTATGTCACGTGTAAAAGGGTTACTAAGGATAAATGTAGTTATGGTTGCTATAACAATTTAAATTGAGTGACAACCACTTAAAAGATAAAATTACATTAGAAATATTGACAAATATTTTAAATAAAATTAACTTGGTTTTTTTTCGTTTGATAAACTTTTCAGAGTAATATGAATGGATTTCCTTTAAGGGATAAGAAATAATTTAAACTTTTAACCCTGTAATCTATGATCTTGAACGTTATTGATTTTATAATTTTAGGGTGGTGATATTTGTCTAGTCAAGATTTAAATAAGTGTAAATCAAGGGGTAAATAATGTAAGACAACAGTACAACGAATCGTAAACCATTTTCGCTTTAACGATAAAGTAAATATATATTTCGGTATGCATTACCATATATAATTATATATTGCATTATTTTTAAATTGTCTTATATAGTGCCATATATAACCACCCCTAGTTATGTATTAATCTTAATAAAATTAGATACCCTAATGCTACTGCTTATTATTTAGATGTTACTAATGAGCACCCATTATTGAAATTTTACTGGGTATACATAGTAACCCATCAAAACCTTCTATTACCAGGTAAAGGGAAATGTAATAAGAAACCAAACATTGTAACTACTTACACTTTGGTCGCATAACACATTTTTTTAAAATGGGGGTGTCATTGGGGGTAAATGGTTGCCTAAATCGAACCGGTATAGGCTAAAATAAGTGTTTACGAAGGAAGTACTGAAATAAGTTGTTACTTGTAATATTAAATTCACTAGTTAGCTAAAATAAGTGCATACTTTTATAGAGTGAAGTAAGTCATTACACATTAGTACATATTTCATTGGTTATATATAGGGAAAAAATAAGACGTTACCAGTAATGACGTTGTTTAAAAGTACACCGATCCGATCAATGTAATTAGATTCTAAATTTTTATTAAATCGTTCTTTCGCATATATTATGCAATACCAATAACTTATTATTTTTACCCTTATTAATAAGTTATTATAAAACACAATATCGGTAATATATTATTTTAAAGGCTTCAAATAAGTAGTGATATATTTCCATATCGGTAACTCATTATTTCATACCTCCCACATAAGTATTGATTAGGGTATTCAGGCGATTAATCGTTATTCGATTAATCGAACAATTTTGCTCAAAAATTGTTGGAATAATTTAAAATGGCGATATTTCGAATAACGAATAAATGTTTCGAAAATATGTATTTTTTATTAAAGTAAATATTGGATTTTGTTAAAACTTTTTTAACAAATTGTAAAAAACATCTTAAATATCAAAGAAAATACCAAAACATCAACAGTTTGCTTTGTCATCTTCCAAAGTAGTGACCACCCTGCATTCATAATATCCTTTAGCAAAGACAAATATACATATCCAGGTGTTTTTTATTTGAAAAGTAAAACAAAGAAATTTACAAATAAGTTGTTAACAAGATTATAATCAAAATTTGTATTTATGAGTTCTAAATAATGTTTAATGAGAACTAAATAACCTTTTATACATGTGAGCTTTTTATAGCCCAATTCAGCTAACTCTGCTAGAAACAACTTTTTCAAAATTAATCACAAGCTTTTTTTTTAATTCCCTGCGAAGTAGTTGCTAAAATCAAATTACGTTGGAGGGACGTAAACGTCTGAACAGAATGTCTCTATACATTTATGTGTTTCATGAGTTGAACGCATGCGAAATAGATACAAATTAATCTACGAGTTGTTCTATTATTCTTCTCATTGAAGATATTATAGAGCGCTATGTATAATATATGAACGTCTGGCTAATTTTTATAAAATGCTAAATTTAAAGAAAGGTCTGCGGTGTGGTTCTACCCGATTTGGATAAAATTTGAATATATTACAGAGAGGACAGAAGTAATAAAAATTTTGATAAAATATGATCTCAATTATAACATTTTTTATATTTATGAATTTTAGAAGAGTTTCCGAAATTCTTTTTGTTCTTTTTTTTTTAAATAAAATTATTACAAATACAACAAATGTATGTATATTATTTTACATAACATTTTTTCGATTAATCGATTAATTTAAAAATTTTATTCGATTATTCGGTTAAGAAAAAAACCCGAATAATTATTTGAACGATTAATAGATTAAATTAAAATGTCGATTAATTGAATACGCTAGTATTGATGTATCACAATATTAGTAACATATTACCTTAGGTTTCTAAGTAAAACCAAGGGTAAAGGGGTACCCATTGCCAGGCAATGCGTGAAAAATGTCAAACCCATTACCAAGGTTTTGCTGGGAAGCAGTAAGCTTAATAATACATTAGTTTATTCAACATTTTTATTACGAGAAGTTAAAATCGTAATAAACGAGCCTTAAACGAAAATTCATTCTTAAGATAGTAAACTTTGCCATCCTATAGCTAACACTATAGTACAACAGGGTGACTACGAAATAAAGTTTCTGAAAGAAATAATACTATTTCTCTATAGTTGGTGGTTTACTGTGTTGATGTTGCATATTTATTTTAATTTTTTTTTTGTGTTAGGAACCACTGTGCGACACAGTGCATGTTTGATAGTTTTTAATATGGTTAAGAAATTTTAATATCTTATTGTTGATAATATGCAAGTTATCCTATTAAAAATAATTATGTAAATTTAAAAACGGCTTCTACAATGACTGCTTCATAACAAAATTAATTTTAATCTGTTTGTTGGACACTGTTTTTAACCTAAATTTTTAATAATGTATGCAAGAGTAATTTATTAAATTAATTTTTTTTTAGCCCAAAAAACAAAATGAATTAAATATAAACAATATCAACTGAATACACAATTTTAATAACATTTTATCCTTTTGTTGGGACCAAAAATATATTAAAATATGATACATTTCACAACAAGTGTTTAGTTTAAACAACTAAAAGCACTAAATTCGGGTTTATCGATTTTTCAATAAAAGGATTTTAATTAAATCAGAATATATTAAAGAGGCGAAAAGAAGAATTTTAAGGTATAATTTTTTTTATGTGAAAACAAATTTTGTAGTGAAAATAATTGTGAAGGCGGACAAAAATTTTGTGGTGAAACATTTTTTTTGAGGTTAATGTAAAACTATTACAAAATATATTTTATTCAACATAAGCTACACACTAAAAAAATGCTTGTAAATTATAAAATGAATAAATTTTTGTTTAATATAACGCATAGTGAGTAAATATAAACACAAAATGCGTAATTTTATTATACACACTTTCAGAGACAATATATATATATATATATTCGTTCCTTTTACTCCTGCAAGGAGCATAGGGACAATAATATACATTTAATATAATTATAGGCACTATATGTTTATAACTAAACATCTTGCGCGTTTTTTTTTCTCAATTTTTTTCCTGATAATTTAAAATTTACACCAAAAATTTTGTAAATTTACTAATTTGTAATAGAAAATTGAAATTAAAAAATACAAATAAACAGTAATAAGAAAGTATAAAAATAGCATTGCCAGTTGAAAATTTGATCGTACATGAACATTAGAGTGTCCCTTAAAAATAGATTTGTCATTACACCCCCCACAGTTTTATTGGAAATGGTCCCAAATGGAAGAAATCGAAAATTGCCCGTTTTGGAAAAAAGTGTATTATTATTAAAAATTCCCAAAATTCGAAATTTCGAAAAAAAAATTATTTTTTATTCCATTTATTCATTTAATATAGTCAAAATGATTCATTCATGGAATTTTGACTTCATCCGATATCATTAACCCACTTTAGCCTACAATCCAAAATGACCCACAAATTTGATAAAAATGCAAAAACGTGTTTTTTTTTTAAATTAATTTTAAAGATTTTTTAAAATGCCTAATTTGGAGATCTCGATTGCTATTTGTACCACATAATAGTTGATATTAAAGAAAAAAAAAATAAATTGGAAAAATGATAATTCGAGTTTGTGTTTGGAGCGAGTGCTTTTCAGGACATTTTACAAAAATTGCTCATTTTGTCAAAAATTTCAATGTTTTCATCAAATTTTACACGGTTTTCGGAAAAACAGCACTCAAATTTGGTTAGATTATAATTATCTTTTGATTTCTTTAAAAAAAAAATTTAACCCTTAGTGGCCTGGGGTCAGAAAAGACCCATGGAACTTAATATTAATTATGACTACGAGATTGTAAAGCCATTAAATTTATAAAATAAAATCTCAACTGGATAAAAATAATTATTTTGTATAACGTGATCCATATGGGGTCAATTTTTATACTTTTGGCCAAAAACGCCCCACTAGGAAATTTACAGAATAACATATGGTATCATATATGCCCACATATGTTCGGATCCGGGGGTATATGGTCATATATGATGATGTATGTTCATATATAAGCATTTATGATTAATATATGCCCATATATGGCCATATACCCTCAAAATTTGAATCCGAACTAATAAGGACATATATGATACCATATATTATCGTATATGGAACTATATATGGACATATATGATAAGCTATATCCATATATCATCATATGGCCAGACGGACACCTGTCTGCATAGTGATGCAGGGTATAAAAATTAAATGAGAAAACATTAAAGGTGAAAACAAGGTGGAAAATTTTTCTTTTTGTGTTGAAAAATAATGATTAAGTTGAAAAATCTTTTTTGTGGGAACAAAATATTTGTGTGAATTATTATTCATTTTTTGCTGTTTTTATGATTCATTTTATGGTTATTTTCTGTATCGTGGATTAGTTTGTGTAAAACACTTCATATATATTTTTTATATAAATAAAATGTTGTCACAATTAAACCAAACAATAGATGGGATGTTGAAAGTTAAACTGGGTTACTACAACAACACAGAAAAACAAATTACTATACCCGACAACAACTAGAGAAAGAAAAATATTTTACAAGCAACAATAAAATATGGAGCGACAGGATATCCTGTAAAAAAAATAACTGTATAAAATGTATAATTTATGAAAAAAATACAGGTTTTTCGTTTTATTTTGTAGATTTTTAGAACTATATGTAGATTAGCATTCAAATATACAACTTGATTTTTTTTTTAAGGGTAAATAATATTTATTTATATCCATTTTTTCCAACTAAAATCCCATTTACACAAGTATTACTACAGAGCAGTGTATAAAGTGTATTTATTTGTGACTACGATTTTAACGCTTACAAATTGCATACCTAATAGGGATTTTTTTAACAGGAGTTTTTTTCAAACAAAATACTTTTATTGTTAAAAGTTTAAAATAAAATATTCATGTGGTTGAAAAAAAAGAGTCCTTTGATATCACAAGTACGTTTTTTGCGTTTTTTTTCCTCGAGTATTATACGTTATTTTTTGTCCATTCATTCGCATGAATTCCGTTTGTAACGGTGTAACTGGTTATTTACTCCCTTATGTTTAATTCCCAATACTACTGGAATTATATGATGATGATGATGATGTATGTTTGTGTGGATGTGTCATGGAAACAACAAAGTTTTATTCGATATCAAAGGGATGTAAAGTTAAAATTTTGTATATTTCAGTTGTCGGGCGGCAACCCTTTTTGGGGAAACAACTAAATTTAAATTTTGTTTTCAATGCTGTTTGTTAGAGAATAACAAATTCTGTTTTTTTAGTTTTTCCTTTTGATTCAACAATTCTATTGCATAATTTTAGGTTTATTGACAGAGGCCAAGGTACAAAAAACAACTAACACACACATACACTCAAGTTATATAACAAACGTATATGTTTTTAAAGGGTAATTTGTTAGCAATGTTTTTTGTTGTTGTTGTTGTTGTTTCTTTTGCAACATTTTAGCCACTTACTTTGTATGTGCTCTACTACACACAGGCACTTGTAGATTAGTGTAGACGAGTAACCGAATTTTTTATTTAAAATGTATCCAACTTATAGCAGGAAACTGTTCCTACTACTATAAATGTGGTTAATTTACTCCTAGTGTGTAAATTTACAAAAAATTACAGACATGATGCGTAACGTAATAACATACAAAATTTATAAACTAATATTGAAAATTAGTACAAAATAATAATTTTAATTTTTGAATTCAAAATACAAAAATTGTTTGTTTGTAATTTTGTACTTTGGTATATGAACTGTCTGATTTGATAAAACCATTCATAAATCAACACAATTTGGAAAGCAAAATTTTATATAAAAGTACTCTTTGGGTACTATTAAATGTATGTTTGTGTGTTAGTTATATTTAATTAGAATATTGTTCTACCTCAAGTCCAAATTCTAAAATGATATTGCCATATTCGATTATATTTGTTGTTTCAGTAACGTTGACCATTTCCATGACAATTTCTCCCTGTGTGTTCCAATCATCATTTTCTTATTGCGGATAACTGATGAGTTGGGGTCCACGAAACAATTGTATTGTCTATCAAGAAAATGGTCAAGTTTATAATCAGTTTGTCTTAATTGGGTTTATCTCTACGTTATAATATAGATTTTAGTTTTTTGTATTTACGTTAATTCAAAGTAAAGAATTTTATGAGAACTAAACTCAAACATTTTTACTTAGTTATTTGTATTACAACGAAAATCCTATGGTTTTTTACAAAGCTATTATTTTTCTCTATGTTATAGGTGTTGCTATAAACTAAAGTTCCTTTAGTAATAAAGCAAAAATTTGTATGTTGTGTTTTTTTTTTTAATTCAAACTTTTAATTCTATTAGCACTTTTTTCAAAATATGTTTAAAAATATAAGGAAGAGGGGCGTAATAAAAGTGATATGTTGATTTCGATTAAGACATTTAAAAAAATATTTAAGGGAAGAAAAATACAGAGTTCAGTTCACACTTTAAAAAATAAATTGACTAATCTTATCAAGGGTTATTCGTATTTGTAAAATTGCAGGTAAGTAGAAGATGAATCCGTTTTTACTTATAATATTCAATATGTGCTAATTTCTCTCAACTGCCAAAGAAGCATACAACCAGTGCTGCCAGGTTTGACGATTTATCGTCACTTTGACGATTTTTACTATCAAATATAGCCAAATGACGATTTTTTCCTTTAAAGTGACGATTTTTATTTAATACGAAATACAGCAAGAAATATGCAATCTATAATTCTAAATCTCAAGTTTTTATTGTAGTTTTCAAAATTGTGCAGAATTGCAAACAAATTAATGAGGGAACAAACTAAAAACCGCTGCAAAATCAGATTATTTTTTTTAAAAAAGTATTTTAAATTAAAAGTGTTTATATTGAAATTCTAATCAAAATTACATTTAGAAAAAATTTAAAAGTCCATTCAAGTACATCATAACTATTTATTTATTGCGAAACTGTAAATTTTCCTTTAAGATACGTATTTTAAAATGTACAAAACATATGGGGGAAAAAATATGATAATTTTTATGTAACACTTCTGTCCTAAAAAGGTAGCGAATCTCAATTTTTTCGTGGGGAAGAATGCTCGTGAAATACATATTAAATATTTTAAAATCTGAAATTATTGTTGCTGTTTCTATTTTTTTAAGCAACCATTTCAGGATATTGCAAATTTCGATGATGTTTATAAACTTCCCAGTCAGAAAAATACAAACGGGAAAGGGATTGCAAATCACTTTAATAGGTGGTACAAGTACTGTTTTCCCATTCCCAAAATGATAGCATCATTAGTTAAGAAAAACAAAATTTTTGAACGTTGGCAAAACCAATAAATAGGTGGTCTGAAAATATATTTTCCAAAATCAAATTTAAAAAAAGTTCGTATGTATTTTTTTTGTCTTATCGTGGTTTGAACCCAGGCCGTCAGATTGGCAGATGATTGCTCTACCCACTGAGCTAAAAAGACATATCGTCGACCGGCCTGCAAAATGCCACATGTGTTTTTTAATAGATTTTCAGGAGAGCGCAAAAACTGTTACAAAATCTACTTTTAAGATATTTTATTGGCATCATATGCCTTAATGATGATTTTACTAAATGAGGTCGTGAATAAAAAAAAAAATTTTAAATTAAAAAAAAATCTAAAAAAAATTTTTTGCTTCCAACCGGATTTGAACTCGGAACTTTCTGAATACAAACCTTTTTTAACGAAGCGTCAGCATTTTCATAAAATCATTGGTCTATCAGTGAATTGATTTTTGTACCACAGATAGTATTGGCTAGGTAGCACTGAATAACCACTGGTTGCAAACCTTGGCATAACACTCTAAGCTAATTCTTTGCCAGTGGTTTTTTTTTTATAATACAACGAAATTTTTGTAAAACAAATACTGGCAAAACGCTTTTTGTAAACACTGACAATGCGTTCCAAATGAGTGTTCTCCCAGTTATTTATTTTTAACACCGTTGTTACCCAGTGGTATGCCAGTACTTGATTTTTGACTGGGTTTATATTAAATATGTTAAATAGAACAAGCACGAAATTATTAAAAAAGTATAATTTTTAAAATGCTTACTAAGTTTTTTTAGGGTCCTTACAACACAAATAGATTTTATTTTGACGATTTTAAACTATTTTTTTTTTGAAGATTTTTCAAAACGCTATGTCTAATAAACCTGGCAACACTGCATACAAATCTGAGCAATTAGTGTTGACAAATAACAACTTTGAAAAGACGTCTAAAAATACCATTTAAAAAAAAAAGTATAGAGGGTCAAAGTTTCAAATTGAATAGAGGGCACGACTTAGCCATAAATATTACAGTTGCTTACTACGAAGAAACCGGTCTATCCTTCTACCAAGTTTTGTCAAAAAATTCCCACGGAATCCATGCTTAGTGCAAAATGGGTTAAAAGTTTCACACAATCTATGAAGTACACTCCTAGAAATAGATCTTTAAAACTAGCAGAAAAAGCTGCTAAAAATTAGTTAAAAATTACCTTGCGGAAAAACTGCAATTTTTTTTTGCAAAATTCTAGTAAAATAAGAACAGCAAAAAATCAAACTGTTGAATTCACGGAATTTAAGTTATATTTGAGTTAACTTTTAGTTAATTGAGAATGACACATTCTATTGTAAACTGTGTAAAAAATTTTGCTAAATATTAATAGGCTAAAAATATCGAAAACAAACTTCATATTTAATTTTTTTTTTTTTGATATTTTCAAATTGGTTGAATGAAAAGAACACGCTAAGATCATCAGAATATTTTAAACATTTAAAAAAAAACAAACTTTATATCCCAAAACAAAATAAATATTTAGAATGAGACTAAGCCGTGGTATGCTATTGTTTAACAATTATTTTAATTTTTGCATTAAAATATACAAAAACTGTTTTTGGGACTTTCTATATTTTCATATATTTAGTTAGAATATTTTTCTATCTCAAGCCGAAATTCCAATATGATATTGTTATATTGCATTTTATTTGTTGTTTCTCTGTGTAGGGTATCATATAGTCAGCTTATCTGACTATAATTTTTTCACTAATTTAGTTAAATAATATACATTTATATCCTACAATTGTTTTAAGCAATATTTATTTATTTTTTCACATTAACTATTTTTTTGTTCTGTTAAAATTTGTTTTGTCAATTCCCTTAATTAATTTTAAAATAAATGTATTCAATTTAACAGAAAACTCAGCTGTCACTTTTCGTCTCTTTTATATTCCCTATAATAATTACCAACAATTTTCATTTAACAAAACACACCTTATCATCATCAATTTTCCTTAATACGGTTAATTCATTTGCTGTTGTTTTTTTTTCACAAAAGTGCTGTATGTTTTATACCAGTACAAGAGAATAAACTGCTGTTCGTACTACTCAGTTTACATACAACAATTTATGACCACTTTACCTCATGCTAATGTCGGTCAACTGCTGCTTTTCCTCAATTTGTAATGCTGCTACTGATGACCTAATTAATATTGGCTAGAAATAATGAATATCATATTGATGTCAACTTTTAAGTGGTTGTATGTAGTAGAGCCAAACCAACGGGACAATATACAATACTCACTCGATGTATATGCCACCCCATCCATGTAGTCATCAAAGTATTGTTGGAAAATTGGAGCACTTGTGTTTGCCAAAAGTGTCGGTTGGTGTTTGTCTGTTAAAAACTTACATTAAATGAGCTTTTAATAATTAATTTTTCAACAATGTTTTACATACTTCTTACACAAAATGATTTTTGAAATTTATTCATTTTCGGTGGGAGAGTTTAGTGTAATAACCAAATGTTATGTTAAAAGGGAGATGAATTATAAAGCTGGCAAAAATATTTCAATTCATAGGTATGAAATTGTAAAATCTAACCCTCTGCTGTGCAAGGCCGCCTTTAGGAATTGCTAACCTCTTAGCCCAGGTTTTTTTTTATAATTTAAAGAATTTAATTAAAGAAAACAAATTATTTCGATAGAAAACATAATTTACTACATTTTTCGTTAACAAATTTTTGGTGTACAGCGTACGGTTGAGAAGCGCGAAAATGACAAAGTCAAAATCTTGTAAAATTTTAAAAAGCAATCAATTTAAAAGGAGTCTTAATTTAAAAAAATTTATTAAAATACACATAAAAACTTCTGGGATCCGTTCATAATGACACGAAATTAGGTGAAGTCTGACTTGCAGGTTACCACACTGAGAGAATTATCATCACTTCAGTAATGAATTTCTTCATAGTTTCAATGAAAATTGACACTGGAACTCGTTCATTGAAACTTTTCATAGAATCTATGAAACAGGTTTCATTAAAGTCAATGTTTATGAAAAGTTCATAAAATTACTGAAACTCTTCATAAAATTAATGAAACTCTTCATAAAATTAATAGGCCACTCGTCTAATGAATAAATCATTCAGACAATGAAGAGCTTCATAAAATCTATGAAGCTATTTCATTTACTATTCTTTATTATAGTTGGTTGTTGTCGTTGCTAAGCTGGAGTGGATAAATAAAAAGTACTTAGCAATGCAAAAGGCGTAATAAAATCGTAGCATATTTTACGGATGTACAAAATATATCTAAAGAAAGAATTCATTAAATTAAAAAGTTTCACAAAAAAAAAGGTTCAAAAAAATTAATATGATTTATAAAAAAATTTCATAGTCCAAAATTAATAATAAAAAATTAATTTAAAAAAAAATAAAAATTATAAAAGATTATTCTCTCTGGAAATGACGATATTTTATAAAAAATTAAAAAAAGTAAGTAATATTGAATAATTTCATATATATAAAGAACATTTTCATTAAATTTATGGAGATCTAATTTATGAAATTCAATGAATTTTTTTAATGAAATTATGTAATTTTATGAAAGAAACGTTATGAAAAATTTCATAATATTAATTAAATATTATATATGTACATAATGAAATTCTTCATTGATTCTACGAAAAAAATTCTATGAAATTATATCATTATATCATGAAGGATAATTCTCTCAGTCCATCGGGATACACTTAAACGGTGGCCTCTTAATTCGAAAACGAATAAGCGGACTTAACGAATATTCTTTATGCTGCACTACACTCTAAAAAATGCTTTGTATTCAACTTAATTTTTCTTAAAAATAATATAAAAAATTTTGTTGATATAACAGTTTTTTTTTTTGCCCCTAAATTATATTGTATTTAGCAAAATCTTCTGCAGATTTTACAGTAAAATTGTCATTTTCAATTCACTAAAAGTTAAATCAAATATAACTAAACTTCTGTAAATTTAACGGATTTATTTTACTGTTTTTATTTTGCTAGTATTCAGCAAAAAAAATCTGCCAATTTCAGTAGTTTTTTCTGCAAGGTCATTTTAAGTAATTTTTAGTAGCTTCTTCTGCTATTTTTACAGATTTAGTTCTATGAGTGTACCATGGGATAAGTAAACTTATCTCTATAGCCCGAGCTTTCACTCGTAACACCCGCTAATCTACACTCAACCAAAAAAGTCTGTAATGGCTACTGAAAATTTTGCTGTTATTACGGGAAATTTAAACCAGCGGTATTTTTTGCTAAATTTAGCAACACATGTCTGCTGATCTGTTGTACAATAAAATTAGTAGAAAAAATTAGTAGCCGCTACTAAATTTTAGTAAAATTTATCTAAAATGCAATTCAAAATCGATTTGCTAAAATCAGTTAAAAAACTAACTAAATATCATAATTTTAGTACAATGAAATTAGTATAAATAATTAGTTGCAGCTACTAAATTTCAGTAAATTGCTGTAAACTTTAATTTAAAATCAATCTGCTGAAATTAGCAAAAAATTTTAATAAAAAATAAAAAAAAACTGTAAAATCTAAAAAAAAAAATTTTTTCTTTCGATTGTAACAAGCGTATCATTACTTCATCGTACTTGTAATTTGGAGCCAAAATTGCAAACGGTTCTCCAGTTATTGCCGTTTTATGCATTGGAGATGCAATAAAATTTTCTTGGTGTTATTTCTAAACTAAGAATATATCAATAGTAACAAATATAAACTAAACAAGAATTGTAAAAAATCAAAAACAAATATTTTTAAATTAGTACATTTTTCTGCTAAATTTAGCACTCGGTTTTGAAAACTTAGTAAAATGTTTTGCTGAAATCAGCAGCGAAAATTAGTAAAAAAAATCCGTAATTTGTAATAAGAGAATAGCAAAAATGATTACTAAAAATAAAAATTGTACTAAAAATCAGTATTAAAATAGTATAGTGCGATTGGAAACTGTTTACAAATTTTTTTACAAACTTTTTTATCTGAGTGTAGTATATCATATCCGCTTGTCGTCGATTACCGAGTGGATCGCTCAGCACATTACTGTGAAAATTCGTTGATCAGTCGACCTTGCTGTATTTCGAATGAACTCCATGTAACACATCGGCTGAAAAGTCCGTAAGATGACAGATAGGTGGCGCCACTAACGAAAAATCCATATGATTATTTGGAACTATCAACCTTCAGACGATACCTGTCAAAATGTAATGACAATTCGGTCATTAGTGAACAGGTTACAGCTGTTTTAATGAGGCTACTTTTGATATCAGCAATTTTTTAAATCAATATTTAACTTAAAGAATTACCTCAATAAAACATTTTCGTTCACTAATTTTCATCAGTGTAATGCACTGTAGCTTAAATAAAAAAGTTAGTAGAATTAACTTCGAATGGTTTTAAAAAAGTTTGTTTTTATAGTTTTGATTTAAAACAATTTTCATTTAATTATAGCAAATAGGAATGCATTTATGATGTTAAGGATATAGAGAGAAGGCAATCCTTTTATGCTGTCTGCAGCTAAAGTATCATAGAGGTTAATATGTCTGTCTTTTATGTCTGCATAGTTATATTGAAAATGTTACTCTTTCATAACATTTGCAAACAACTAAAAGATAATATTACTTAAGGGGTCATACAGTAGAATTAGGTACATTCAATTGTATACAGTATAATTAAATTAAAAAGCAAAATTTAGTACAAATTAAAATTTTTTGCAATTATTTAAAATATCGAGAAGGAAAAAGACTAAGGTACTTTAGTAAAAAATTGTTGTTTTTAATTAAAAATATCTTTAGTGTTTTTTTTCCAAACTAATCTTCCTTAAGTTTTTTCCTTCTGTTTTTTTTTTAATATTAATAAAAGCTTTTTGCTTTGTTAAGTGTATTGTTTTTCTTTTAATCTTAAATTACTAAAATTAAAAACTTTAGCATTATCCTGTTGCTGCTGCTTTGCTTGCCCTCTTTGTTGTTGCTAACTTAAACTAAATATTGTTGTTGTTTACTATTAGCAACAATAAGGTGTTATATGTCAACTGATATTGTGACACACCTATATTAAACTGTCTGTTTTTCGTTTGCGCTTCTATATATTGTATAGTATTTCATTAAGGATTATAAAAAAAATAAAAAATTCTTTCTAGTAACAAAAGAAGCTTAAATAAGCAAAAACTAAAGTGAAACATCATTAAGCTTAAATAGAATTTAATGGCTTGAAAAAAATTAATGGTATAGCAAATAATGAATTGCTTGAATTACGATATATTTGTTATTAATATTATTAGATTTTACACTCAGAAAAATACTCTTTCTAAAGAATATCCCTTTGCTACTAATACTAACAGATTCACAGAACTTTTTCAATAGCAATATTTTTAGATTCGGACTTAATTTTTTCCATAAAAATAATTTAAGATCTTGAGCATATTATTATTTTCAAAAATATTAAGAAACTGAGAACTGTTCTTTAAAAAAACCTGAGATTCCTATAGAAAAATTTACAAAAATGGAGAAGAATTTGTTTTACAACAAAATCCTAAAATTTTTAAAAAATTTCGCTGAAGAAAAATTTTAAGATCCTGACGATATTTTTTTTTATTACTGAACGTTTTTTCCTTTAGAAAAACCCACAGATACTGAGGACTTTTTCCTATAGAAAAACCTTCAGATTCTGAGGATTTTTTTCACATAGGATTTTTTTTCGTATAGAAAATACCTCAAAACTGATGATTTTTTTTCGTACAGAAAACACCTCAGAATCTGAGGATTTTTTTCCTGTAGAAAAACACCTCAGAATCTGATATTTTTTTTGTATAGAACAATTCTCAGATTCTGAGGATTTTTTTCGTATAGAAAAATTCTCAGATTCTGATAATTTTTTTCATATAGAAAATTCTTAGATTCTCAAGATTTTTTTAGTATAGTAGAAATATTCTCAGATTCTGATGATTTTTTATATAGAAAAATTATCAGATTCTAAGAATTTTTTTTGAGGATTTTTTTCGGATACAAAAATTCTCAGATTCTGAAGATTTTTTTTTATATAGAAAAATGATCAGATTCTAATAATTTTTTTCATATAGAAAAACCCTTAGATTTTGAGGATTTTTTTGTATAGAAAAACCCTCAGATTCTGATAATTTTTTTCGTATAGAACAATTCTCAGATTCTGAGGATTTTTTTTCGAATAGAAAAATTCTCAGATTCTGAGTATTTTTTTCGTATAGAAAAATTCTCAGATTCTGAGGATTTTTTTTGCGTATAGAAAAATCCTCTGATTCTGAGGATTTTTTTCGTATGGAACAATTCTCAAATTCTGAGAATTTTTTTCGTATAGAAAAATTTTCAGATTCTGACGAATTTTTTCGTATAGAGAGATTTTCAAATTCTGAGGATTTTTTTTCGTATAAAAAATTCTCAGATTCTGAGGATTTTTTGCGTGTAGAAAAACCCTCAGATTCTGAAGAATTTTCTCGTATAGAAAAACATTCAGATTCTGAGGATTTTTTTCGTATAGAACAATTCTCAGATTCTGAGGACTTTTTCATACAGACAAATTCTTATATTCCAAGGATTTTTTTCATATAGAAAAATTCTCAGATCCTGAGGACATTAACCTATAGAAAACACCCTTCGCCTTTTGAGAACTTCTTCTTATAGAAAACCCCCTTATATCATAGAAAAAAAGGGATGCCCAAGCAGTAGATAAAGCACCACAATTAAATACCTCTTTTTTAACTGAAAGACTAAAGAGGAGTAACACTACTTCAACATTTTTTCAGTACTTTTTAAACGAGTGTAGGGCTCTTTTTCACCAATTAAAAGTAAAAAAATAAAATTTTTCGTAAAAAAAAATTAAATCTTTTTTATTTTACAAAATTGTATTATTGCCGCCGCCGAGGATCGAACTTGTGACCTCAAGATTGCTAGTCTAGCTCTTTACCGCTGAGCTATTCTTTGATATTAAAGTTGACTGGCATAAAAACACCACTTTGTCATTGCGAGATATTGTTTTTAATTCTCTTTGATAAAAGTACTTATTAAACAAGTGCAAAAGGTGCACTGCAATTCAGCATTTTTTCAGTAGTGTTTGCACAGGTGCATCAAAAGAAATTTTTTATCATTTTTACTTTATATATTTTTAAAAATTGAACAAACAAAAATCCATTGAATTTCAACAAATTAATTATAAATATTAAAATAAAGTATTAAATATTAAAAAAAAAAGATTAATGAAAAAAATTTTAAAAATATTGGTTCCGCAGGGAAATGAACCCGCGATCATCCGTTTGGAAATAAGATGTATTAAAGTCACTTTTTAAGGAGTAATCTTAAGTGTTTTTTTTTTTTTAATTTTGGTCAGAATTACTTTAAAAAAAGCTATAAAAATATACTAACGGCTACTTTAGAAGCAACGAAAAAACTCAGTTTTTTAAAGTTGTTCAGAATTACTTCCAAAAATGCAGTAAAAATACACTAACGTATAGTTTTGAAGCAATGAAAGAAGCGGTTTGTTAAGCATGACTCCTAATTTTTTTTTTTCCTGGGTATTTTTAAAAATTTAAATAAGAAAAAATATCGAATTTAAGCAAATAATAAATATTAAAAAATAAAAAAAAAAATAAAACAATTAAAAAACAAATTAAGAAAATATTGGTCAGTCCAAGAATCGAACCCGCGATCATCTGTTTGGAACCAAACTGTATTAAAACCACTTTTTAGGATCACTTTAAGAGCAATTATGCTTTAGAAACAATAAATGATTTTTCAGATGTTGTTCAGAATTAGTCCTAAAAAAAGCAGTAGAAATATACTAACGGATACTTTGGTATCAATGAAAGAAGTGAATTTTTTGAAGTTGTTCAGAGTTACTTCTAAAAAAGCGGATAATTTTGAAGCAGTGAAAGAAGGGTTTGTAAATTATTAATTCAAATTTTTTTTCTGGGATTCGTAGAATGTTTTCCTATTAAAAATTCATCATCTTATACAAAAATCCTCAAACTATGGGGAAAAAGATCTCATATATTTTTTATATAAAAAAAAATCTCACATTAGCGGAAATTTTGTCTATAGAAAACGCACCATATACGAAAGACTTTATCCATAAGAAGAATTCTTCAACTGCTATGAATTCTTCTTATTGAGCAAATCCTAGATTATGAGAATTCGTTCTTATAGAAAACTACTTAGATTCTTGGGATATTTTCCTATTTAAAAAATTTTAAAATCAAAAGACTTTTTACCAGAAAAAACTCTCAGATTTCTCTGAGGGTGTTTCTATAGAAAAATTATGTAATTCGGAGAACTTTTCCCAATAGAAAAACTCTAAGATTCTGATAACTTTCTCATAACGAACATTCCTTAAATTTTCAAGACCTTCCCAGAGAATCATTTTCAGAGTTTTTAAGATTTTTGCCTACAGGAAAATTCCCAGATTATGAGAATTTTTTTCATTAAGAAAAAGTTTAAGAAATTGAGCAATATTTTTAGATTTGGAGAATTTTTCTTATAGGAAAATTTTAAGATTCGGAGAACTTTTTTGTATAGAAAATGTGCATGTTCTAGAGACTTTTTCCTATAGAAGAATTACCAGATATTGAAAACTTTTTCCTATAGAAAAATCCTCAGATGCTGAAGACAGTTTCTAGTACAAAAATTTTCACATCTTAAGGAATTTGCCCAGTATAAAAACATCCCAGTGTAGAAACGAAATGGCATATCATTATTTTTTTTGGACTACCAGTTATGACACCCACTTACCTTCTGTATTATTTTAAAACATATAATAATGAGTTACTGATAATGACTTATTTGTATCATTATTTCAAATAGAAAATAATTTTTTAGATTTTTTTTTTTAAATTTTTTGAAATCTATTTTTAGACTCAATATTTTTTAAACACTGGTAAGGATATATGTAACCACATATTTTTTGATTTTTTGTATGTTGGCGAGTAAGTTAATTGTGTTTTTATCTATTAAATATTACATGTCGATATAGCTCAGATGGTAGAGCTGTTGACTGGCAATCTGTAGACCCAGGTTCGATTCCCGCACCAGCAAATTTTATTTAAAAAAAAAAATACAATAAAAAATATTTTTTTTTTATATAATTTATTTTTTAGAAAATCTATTTTTAGACTCATTATTTTTGTCAGTACTGGTAAGCACAAAGGTAACGATATATTTTTTGATTTTTCGTATGCTGGTGTGTAACGACAACTCATTATTTTTCGCGACATCGCCATATAAAGGTAATAAGAAATGTAATAACAAAAGTAACTAGTTACCATTACCAAGTATGTAGTTACTAACCACATATCTGGTAATGCTTTTCTACACTGGGATGTCTATTTTTACAAACCTTTTTCTTATAAAATTTTACTTTTGCCAGCAAATTTATCAATTGGTTTTTTCTGTACTCCTTAAATTATACTATACAAATTTTATGATCTCTCTTAACAATAAACCACTAAATACTTTTGATTATTTTTGATTTCTCTATTGAAATATGTCTTTGTCGTCTGGTCACATGTAACTTAGTTTTTGTAATCTTATTATTTTCTTTACCTAATCATAAAAAGACGAAAGAAGAAAAACTTTAAAACTTTCTTTTATTCCTTCGAAGCCAGTACGTGCTTTCTATCAAAGCTTGTTTGTGGTAACATTGTTACCAGTACACTTTCTTTACTCTTTTACTTTTAGCACTTTATTTTCTATCCATTTTTATATACGTTTTAACAGGATTTACAATTGGTCTAGTGATGACATTTGTTTTGATTTAATTTGGATTTTTTTGAAAGATTTATTTGATTTGTAGTGGATTTTATTTTTTAAACTCTGTGTGTGTGTGCGGGTGTTTAGGGATTTTGTTATGGACAACGTCTATTAATCCCTAACCTTTTGTACTGGTTAGAGATTTTCCTGATGATTTCATTCAATTTATTGCTTGAAAAATAGTATAAAGAAGTCTAGAAATATAAAAAATAACATAAATTTGTTAGTTTCTATTGATTCTATTGGTTAAGGAAGGTACATACATTTTTCTATATCCGTGTCTTATCATCATTTTTATACATTTAATCTTATTTGAGTCTTAATTTGAAAGATTTCAGTTATTATTATTTTTATTTTTTTGTTGAACGGAGTGGTAAAGAAAAAGTCACACAAAATGTCAAATAAATTATTGATACAATAAGTCACTGTCATCATAGTTTTATTATTTTGAAGGCGTAGTCGCAATTGACAAATTTATCGATAAATAAACAATGATTAATAATGATGGTTAAAGTGTCCTAGATATAAACAAAATTTTAACAAGATTTAAAGGAATTTATGGATGCCTAAGATTTTGTGAACACAAATTGATACTAAAAAGAACAATAAATTATATTAATTAGCAATAAATATTTACTAATTAATAACCCCTTAAAGTAGGTCATATACTGTATAGTGCCACTTACGCCTTAACATAGGCTACATATGCTGTGCATAATACGCTCGTTAAAGAACTAATATTCTAAAAAGTAGTTTAGTAATTTATAGACTATCAAATTTAGAAAAAATATTTAATTTAAATAATTTTATTATTAATACCGTTTATTAGCCTTAACGTAGGCATTATATTTTGTAAATGTAAATGGTTTATTTAAAAATTCGATAACCATTTCTTTAAATTACTATAAAAATTCATAAAAGTTCGTGTTTAACATAATAAACCGATTTAACACATTTTAAAAGTATGAACCATAAATACAATTTAAAAATTGTATTACTTTAAAACTCCTAAAACTATGCAATATTACCTTAAGCAATTTTGTATCCTCTTTATTACATTTGTAACTAAAATCCCCATTTAAATTTTCAATACAAATGTCATAACAATTTTCAATAGTCATCTATTTAATAAGAAATCCTTTTCGTACACAAAAAAATGGTATCCCAAATGTTATTTGAAAAAAAGAACCTATTCCATAGAATTTATGTAATTACATTATATTTTATATACGTTTTCATATTTTTTGTATAAGGGGATCGGTCATTCATTCGACACAAACTGACCAAATACGGTAAATATAACATACTCCGGTTTACTCCAACTTGGTAGCCACAAAAAAACCCCCTAAAGCAAATAAAATTTAAAAATATTAATAAATATTTAAACATTGTATACAGAAGGCTGCATTGGTCTGAAAATTTGGAACAACACTAGAACGAAACGATGTTAAACGTACATAATAACAAAAAAAAAAATATACGACTATAAGGATTCTTAGAAACATATAAATACAAATGTATATTCATTACATTTACAAGCAATAACATAAACATTTTATAACATACTTTATGGGGAAAACAAACAATATGAGTAGGGCTCGGAAGTTCATGCATTTATAATCGTGTTTTATGTGCACAGAAAATGTATTTAAAATTGAAAATTATGCATTTAAAATTTGAAAAATACGCTGTATGTTGTTATTATTGACTTTATTCACTGTCTTCAATATTATCATTTCAATTTTAGTATTATTTGTCTTTGAAAGTAGCTTACACATTAAAAATCGATATTAATCATCGTCAGAATGTTACCCACCAAAAAAAAAAAAAAAATTGGAAGTACAGTAGACGCTCGCAAATTAGAGTTTTCAGTAATTCGAACGTCCAGAAATTAGAATCAATGTTTGCAATACATTAAACGCTCTGAAATTCGAATTTAAAATTCTAATTTCTGAGCGTTTTTTTTTTGTGGTTATTTGAATACACAGGAAATCCCCAATTTATTTTTATTCTGTTTGAATAAAGTAAAACTAAAAAGGGGAATCACCAAATTATATATGTTTTTCCCTATTTGTTTTTTTTTTTGTCGCATTTATGTACATTTTTGGCTAGTTTATTTGTGAAATTTGATACGCGTGTACATATTATTTGGCAGTCTCTATTAAATAGTGAAAGTGTATCATTTAAAATGTTAAATAAACGTGAAAAAAACACTTTATCATTGGAAACGAAACGAAAAAAAAACGTCCAGAAATTAGAATAATTCAGAAATTAGAATTGCCTCAAAAACAAAGCGGTTCTTATTTGCGAGCGTCTACTGTAATGCTTTGCAAACCACTTCTTTCGTTGCTTCACAAGTATCCTTTAGTGTACTTTTACTGCTTTTTATAGGAAATTCTGAACGACTTCAGAAAATCATCTCTTTCATTGCTTCCAAAGTATCCGTTAGTATATTTTTACAGTTTTTTTAGAATTACTTTTGAACAACTTCCAAAAAATCACTTAAGTATTTCTTTTAAAGCATAAGCATAGTATTACTTCTAAAGCAAAATCACAAAAAGTGATTTTGGTATCCTTTGATATTTCTATACACATGATCGCGTGTTCGATTCCTGGAGGGACAAATATATTTAAAATTTTTTTTAATTTAAAAAAATTTGTTTTTGTTTTTTTATTTTTTGTTTTTTATTTTTTAATATTTATAATTAATTTGTTTAAATTGACCCAGCAAAAAAAGGGATGCCAAAGCAGTAGAAAAAGCACTACTTTTTGATGATCTAGATCAGGGCTGGCAAAACTATGACACGCGTGTCAGTAGTGGCACGCGAGTGGATTTTAGGTGGCACGCGACGTTTTTTTTTTTGGATATTTTCAAAAAATTTAAACTATTAGAAGACCGGCAAAAAATTCAGTTAAATGTTAAATTTCGTTACAAAAATGTGTGATGTATGGAAATGGCGAAAATTTTCATAGAGCTTGTAAGTCGTCTTTTAAAATTAATAAAACTCTGTATTGCCATCATATTTTGTTTAAAGAAATATGGTAAATAAAGAACTCGCAAATTCGATTATCAGAAAATTCTGGGAAAATTTCTAATATTCTAGATTGAAAGAAGTTTAAATATTTCGATGAGAAAATGCGTCATAATTGGAGAAATAAAAAGTACTAGAAAATTGCACAAAAATGGAAGACAACTTGTAATAAAATTGGATCTAAAAAATTTAGTTTTTTTAAAGGGAAAATAGAGTCTACGAAATCAGCCTCAATAAAATAAAAGGTGAAAATAAGTTTCATAATGAAATAACCCCCTTTGTCGGAATTTGAAATTGGGTTTTCATCGTGTTTCGAAGAGCCATTTCATCTGAAATAGAAATTTCTGTGTTCAAATACATAATATGCGCTTTTTATTTTTTATTATGATGATAAAAACCGCACGATTTATTCTAACAAAATCAAATTTTTGCCCGAAGCACATTTTTCAACTAGTTTCTTATATACTTAAATATATAATGGCGCCCAATAATTTAACTTTTTTTAACAAAATGAAATAACCACCAAAAATGGAATAACCCCCCAAAAAAATGAAAAGGAAATAATGTTCAAGCTGTTTTAATTTTATTACATTGGGGATTTTTTCATAAGAAAATAATCTCAATATTTAAAGATTAAATAAACCCCCAAAAATTAAATTACCGTCAAACATTTTTACGTCATTTCTTGGATGTTATTTAATTTCTTTTTTTGGGGTTATTTCATGGGGGTTATCCGTAGCGTTCATAAATATGTACATTAGGGGTATAACCAATTTTTGGCCCTAGCACCACGCGATGGCGAAGGTTGTGTTATTTACGAAAAAATAATTTTGGGGTCATTTCGGATAAAAAACCTCACCCACGAAAACGATTTTCTAAAATCTCCCAAAAAAAAAAACATTCATTTTAAATAAAAATTTTTAAATATTTTATTAATAAAGTAAAATAGTGAACTGAAAAATTTTGTTTAATTATTAAAAGACATAAACTTCAAATTTAACGTGCGCGTTGTTTTGCATAATGGATAAATGTCCTGTATTACTTTAATACCGCGTTCTGCGCATATGTTGCTTCGCTGTTGCTTTGGGATTATTGAAGCTTCTCTAACCCAGTGTATTTTAAGACATGCTTGACCGTTCTTAAATCGTGCTAAGGATTGATCTAAAGCTGCGAAGTTGTCTTTATTAAAACAATGATTGGAAAACCATATATTATACCATGGTCCACATATGAATTCACATATTGGGGTAAGCTGGTCTCGGTATTTCGGGATAAGCACAAATGCTAAAATGGCAAGAATTGCCCTTGAGTTCCATCGAGCGTTGCTTAATGGTGGTATGGCTTTAAATTTTATATAAGGGAATTTTTTTTTTCTTTGGTAGTATTTAAATGCAGAACCAAGCTCGTACAAGTATTGCATATCGTCGCGCCATTTAATGTTTTTTATTTTTAAGTATTCAGTATTCTGTATGTAGTTGGCTTTCAGATCCACGTAGTTATTTATTAGTTCCGGAACAAAATTATAAGAGATATTAGGAGATGATGTTTTTCCATCCAATAACTCATCCATAACATGCCTTAGGATCAGGTCTAAAATATGGTGTTGGCAACCGACGTATTGTGGTGGAGGAAGATCAATTGATTTATAATAGTCCTTTAATAGCTTAACAACGCCGTTTTTGTGACCAGTATTTACACTTGTTGTATCAGAAATTACCATTTTTATGGATTGCCATAAATCAAATTTGTGTAATGTTTTTTTAATACCATTAAAAATTGTGAGGGCTTTTCCATTTTCCAAAACAAGCACTGCTAACTTAATTTCGGTATATTCATTTTTTCAACTGCGAAAAAGTAATAGCATTTTTTTATATAATTTTCAATGGCCTATTCGACTATGCTAGGGCCATTTTGATATTTGCAAAAAATTGCAAAAAGTTATATCCCTAATGTACATATGCGATGATATTTTTAAGAGAAATTTCCCAAATTTTAAAAATTTTTAAAAAAGGACTTTTAAAAGACAACTAAAATTAAGGCGGCACGCGAAAAATTTTTACAAAAAAAAAAATTGTCCGTTTCTGGCACGTAGCGAAAAAAGTCTTGCCACCCCTGATCTAGATCAATGGTCGGCAGAAAGACAGAATGTGAATGTATTGGGTGTCTTTACACTGTGAGAAATTATTTTATAATTTTTAAATTTATATTTGTCATTAATTGTAATTCATTTCTTAATAAAGAAATGAATTAATGAATGTATGCATGAATGAATGAATGCATGAATATAAATAATAATAAAATAATGAAATAAAAATATTTCATAATAAATTTTATTTAACATATTATTTAAAAACTATTTACTTCTTGTGTATAAATTATTTATTCTTAAAAAAGTATTCAGTTAGTAAATTTAAATTAAAATGAATTAAAGAAATAAAAATAATTCATAATAAATTTCCTGTTCTCGTGTACTATTTTTCTAAAATTTCGTAAACAAAGCGACATCAACCTGCTTTGTTGAAAGCTACCATGCTACTAAATTCAATATTTTTATTTTTTATGCTCTTAGTTGAGAGTTTTGTTGCCATTCGTGTTGTGTACGTGTGAAAAGCCGATTATGATCGGCCTCTGGTGGCTATGGGTGCCGACTTGGTCACTAGATAAACTTCTTTTGAAACATAAACACTAATAATTTTAACATAAGAGAGGAGTACTCACACTTCAACATTTTTTTAGTACATTTTGTGCGATTGCAAAGGAAGCTCTTTTTCAACAATTAAAAGTTAAAAAAAATTCTTCGGAAAAAAAATTATATATTTTTTTATATTACAAAAGTTTTTTTATTGCCGTCACCGGGTATCGAACATACGACCTCACGATTGCTAGTCTAACTCTCTACTGCTGAGCTATTCTTTGATATGAAATTTGACTGGCAAATACACATCACTTTGTCATTGCGAGAGATTGTGCCTTATTCCCTTCAATAAAAGTACTTATTAAACAAGTGTAAGGTGCACTGCAATTCAGTATTGTTTTGACTTCTTTTCCATCATTTTTATTTTATATATTTTTAAAAATTTAAAAATTAAATAAAATTGAATTTGAACAAATTAATTACATATATGAAAAAAATAAAAAATAAAATTAAAAATATATTGGTACCTCCAGGAATCGAACATCTCTTCAGAAATACCAAATCCCAGCAAAATCTTTCATTACCAAATAAGTGGTTATATAATAGAAATTCATAGCTCCGCACAACTTATTTTTTGGCGCGTCTAAACTCATTATTTTTGTTTGGCATGGTCGTTTTTATAAGTAGTCACTCTTACACGCTCGCTTACGAAAAAATGAGAAATAAGTAGTTATGAGATTTTGAATAATAATTGGTTACACACATGCTTACAAAAAGTTGAATTATAAGTGGTTATCCGATTGCTTACTTGATTCTTAAAAATAAGGAGTTAAGCAAATACTTAAGGAAATACATTCAAAAAAATTTAAGTTTTCTCTGTTGTGTAATTTTAGGACTCGTCATAAAAATTTAAACATAAAATATATTTACATATAATAAAAAAATTTAACTGTGTAAAATGTACTTATTTAAACTAATACGAGTAAGTCATTATTTTATATTTAGAAACAATAAATACAATAGGCCGTCATTATTTTATATTATAAAATAATGCAAAAGGTAATGATATATCATTTTTGGTAATGCAGATAGTAATGAGGTGTCATTACCAATATTTTGCTGGGATGATACCAAGATCACTTTTTAGGACCACTTTCGGAGCAATTGTGCTTTAGAAGCAATACTTAAGAGATTTTTTGGATGTTGTTCAGAAGTAATTCTAGAAAAGCTGTAAAAATGTACTAACGTATACTTTGGAAGCAATGAAAGAAATCATTTTTTGAAGTTCTTCAGAATTACTTTTAAAAAAGCAGTTAAAATACAATAACCGATACTTGTGAAGCAGTGAAAGAAGTAGTTTGTAAAGCATTACTTAAAATTTTTTTTCCTGGGCAATACTTTTTTAATTTTTAAAAATATATAAAATAAAAATGGTGAAAAATTGCTTTCTATGCGCTTATGAAAATAGTACTGAATTGTAGTGCACCTTTGTTGCACTTGTTTAAAAAGTACTTTTATTGAAGATAATAAAGCACAATATCTTGCAATGACAAAGTAATGTTTCCGTGCCAGTCAACTTTCATATCAAAGAATAGCTCAGCGGTAGAAAGCTGGACTAGCAATCATGGGATCGCAAGTTCGATACCCGGTGGTAGCAATAAAAAACTATTCTAAAACTATTCAAAACAGAAAAAAAAAATTTTTTTTTGTTGTTGTTTTTGTTTTTTCTTTGATATTTTAAATGTTTATTAACGCTTCTAGACGAGAACAAGAAATTCTCATTGAGTTTGTAATTTAACTTAACAAATATTTCCAGAAATTCTCAAAACGTCATCCCCTGACGATTTCCTTAAGCAAGAACAAAATCCGGATAGGGACATGCCTACAACGGATAATTTTTCACAATTTGTTAAATACGTTTGGGATTTTAGCATATTTAGTTCCTTTAAAAACAATATAATTTATTTTTTCTTTAACTTTTACTTTTTGAAAAAGAGCTTCCTTAGCACTCATTCAAAAAGTACTGAAGAAATATTTAAGTGGGAGTACTCCTCTCCTATGACAACTCAATGTTAAAATCATTACTGTTTTTTTCTATTGCTTCGGCATCTCTGTTTCTGCTAGGTATAATTTTTATATTACCAAAATAGCTTTTAACATTTGCATTTCAGTAAATGAAAATCGACATATCGTATTTTAAGGAACAACCTAATTAAAATGTACCATCATTTTGGCGATGTTTACTATCAAAAAATAGCCAAATGTCGATTTTATCCTTCAGAATAACGTATTTTCTTAATACGTTCAAATAAAAAGGTTAGTAGAAAAATTAGTAAATCGTGTTATGCCACATTTTACAGTTTTTATACTAATTTTTAGTACAAAATTATTGTTTTACTAAAAATTCCTGTTATTTTCTATTTAAAAATTACAAAATTTTATGATCTAAAATATAGAGAAAAAAATCATAGTAAAATTAAGTCTGAATTTGTGTAAATTAATATATTAATTACAATGTGCTAGTTGAAAAATCCGTCAAGCGGGGCACCCGGTGGGTAAACCTAATATGCGTACGCTGAATCCAGTAGTGCTAGCCGTTTTTCTAGGTCAGCTCTTAAAAGAAAAGATATTTGTGTTTGTCGATAGAAGGATGGGAGAGTGGGTATAAAGGGTCTGAGTTTTGGAAAATGCTTGATCGGGAGTTATTAGTTTCTGGACAATCGCAAAGGAAATGGGTATACGCTGGGCGCTGTTGAGTGGGTCAGTCATGTTATTCTTTTACAAACAGAGTTTTTATTAAGTTACTAAAAATTTTATAGAATACTTGAATTTGAAAACTTCTTCCTTTTAATACACATGTATGTAGTATTGACAGTTTTCAAAATATCCACTTCTACCCAATTGTAGCATTTAACATGCTTTTGACAGCTTTTCTGTTTTTCGGAGCAAATTATTGTCTATAGTGTCCTTAAAACATTTCTAAATACTTAAAAACACTATAACGACAACAGACTTGTTTATTGTAATATTCGTGATGAAAAACAAATTTATTAAATTGTTTGGATATTAAGGAGTGGGAAACACTTATACTTTGAAGACTCTAAACGGATATTAGGATTGCTTTTTGATAAATTCGAGGGAAATTGTTTAATTCGAAATTTAACAAAAACAGTTGGGGTGAGATGAGGGAAAACTTATTTTTTAAAGAGAAATGTTAATTGATAGAAAATTTGAGAAAATATATCAATAATATTAATGATATGATTTTTCAAAAATGAAAGCATACTATTGGGGGATTTTTTTCTAAGGACTTTTAAAGCAGAATATGTATTAAGATTCTCTAGTAGCTTAAATCCTTTAAATATCAGGGTATTCTATGTATTTTAAATTCCAAAAAGAATGATTTTTATAATCAAATAAATACTGTTGCATATTTTTGGGAGCTGGAATAAATTTACTCACAATCCTAACGAATCAATATCCCTTAAAGCGTATTTACTTTTACAAAAAATCTAAAAAGTTATAAATGATTATAAGGAAAAGCCTTTCAAAAGATGATTACAATAACTTGTTTTGATAGTTCCTGACAATGACAATGAGAAAAATCCTCTTGTGAAATTCACACTTTGTCAGTGAAACTCGAATCGAAAACAACATTTAAAACCCATTAGTTTAGTAGACTAGTATAGCGATGTTATTGAAAACAAATAGAAAATCTTGATGGTTTTTTTTGCCACTCTTGCCATATCATGCCTTGAAGATACACTATAGCAGACATTATTACTTTGAACCTTTTTGAGAGTTGGTATAAAAACAAAAACAAGCAACAAATTGGAAACAAAAGGTGTTGACTACAACGCTACATACAGCAAATAAAAAGGTTAATTCTTTTTTTTTTTTTTGTGTGAAAGAATTTCCGTTTTGCCAAAATAAATTCCAAACTATAAAGGAAATGCTGACGCGTCATCATCATATGAACGCTTGAGGTATAAAGTACTTAAAAGCTTTTTTTGTTTTGAGGTTTCTGTTTTTTCAACCCGACACATGTCACACACATTCACTACACTCAGGGAACTCAGAATTTGTATCTGTGTAGACTTTCCTAAAGGTATAAATGCGGTTTTGAATTAAAAAAAAAAAAAAAAAAACTAATAAGGGGGAAGGGTTATGGCTTGCAACACAGAATATTTTTTGGGTGTAAATAGTCATATTCAATAGAAAATTTTTTATTTTGCCTTGAGTCTGTAAACCTCAGCAAAGCAAAAAAAATTAATGCTCTACTCCACTTTAAAACTGAATAAATAACAGTACTTTTCATCAGACTGTCAAAGTCAACGAAGAGTACTACTCTCTCATTGGAGTGAGTTGAGAGGAAGAAATGTCATCATCAGTTAAAATGTTACAAATTGTATATTGATGGTTTTTGTGTAATGTTGTGTTGTGATTTAAAAACAAAAAAAAAAAAAACTTTACAACATAAAACAACCGTGTGCAATAAATGAAGTGTTAACTGGGAAAACACTCTGATTTTCCGGAAGAAGGAAACAACTTTTTTTGACATCAAACTAATGTTTGGTTTCTGTGCCAAAATCGAAAAATATCTATAATTTCTTTAAAAATATTTATTTAAAAAATATCAAAATTAACTTTAGCGTATTGTATTAATTTATAATTTATTTAGCGTACACACATAATAATCCATGCATAAAAATACGAAATTATTGTCAAAACAACAAAAACTTTCGTAAAATAAACCATTTTTCGTATATTTTACGAAATGTTTTGTTATTTTGACATTTTTTCGTAATTTTATGCATGGATTATTATCAGTGTAGTGGTTATTAAAGTGGGAAACAAAAAAGCCACTATAAAATTTACCAAGCATATTTGTTTAGCTAGTTTTGAGAGATCCATACAATAGAGTGATTTGATTCGTTGTCTAACTTTCTGCCTTATAAGAATATAATAGTTTTTCAAATTTAGTTTTATCGGGATATACATTAATTGCAATAAAGGAATTTAATGTGCTAACATCCCAAAATTTATTTAACAAATTGTTACAAATAATCCTTTGAAAGAATATCTTTGTCCTGATTTCATCCTTGCCTAAGGAAATCGTCAGGGGACGACGTTTTTAGAATTTCTAGAAATATTTCTTAAGTTAAATTACAAACTTAATGAGAATTTCTTATTCTCGTCTAGGAGCGTTATTAAACATTTTCAACATCAAAGAAAAAACAACAACAAAATTTACCACAATTTGCTTTGACATCTTTCAATATACTACTCTGTTGTTTTGACAGATCTAGCAATGTGTACGCTAGAGCGTACCACCTTACAGGTAAAAAAAGTGCGCCGTATACCCTCCAATATGAAGTATTTTTTCAAGGAGGTTTAAAAAAAATTTTTATTATTTTTTTTGCCGAACGTAGGGGTCGCCATTTTACATTTTTCGTTATATCTTTGGTATTTACAGTCGGATCTTAAAGTATGATACATCGATGTTTTTCTCTCGAGGAGACCAGTGTTTTGCTCTAAGGACATTTTGACCTCAAGTATCCCGTTCAAGTAGTTACCCACCAGATCTCAGTTGGTACCACCCTAATGTACCACCCTAATGTCAGAAAATTACAGCTCGCAAAAAATTATTAAACTTTTGCTAAGGAAGTTTTTCGCTAAACCCAGTAGAAATCTTTTTTTTATATATTGGTTGCCGAACGTAGGGGTGGCCTTTTTAAATTTTTTTAATTGGATTTTTAACTATATAGCAAAACACTGGTCTCCTCGAGGCAAAAAAATCGATATATCACACTTTAAAATCCGATTTTAAATTCCAAAGCTATAACAAAAAATTAAAAAAGGCGACCCCTACGATCGGCCAAAAAAAAAATTTTTTTTTTGAAATCGCCTTCCAAAAATACATCATATTGGAGGGTGTACGGCGAACTTTTTTTTTGAGGTACGGTCTAGTGTACACTAGAGTGCTCCAAGCTTATATTTAGGAAAATAAATTTTGCGTTTTTAATCGGGCTACCCCCTAGAAATATTTATTTGGGTGTAAAACTAAATCGCCCAAAAAACTGGGATAATTGGACATCGGCCGCATCGGCCCTTTTGCGCATTTTCTCGAAAACATTGATATTTTAAAACTAACTCGAATTTCCATGTAATAAAGCAATAACAACTAAAATCGGTTAAAAATCAGCCGAGTTATAACAATTTCCCCAGGCCACTTAATCAAGAAATTCGGGTAGAAATTTTAAAATTTATTGAAATAATCTACTACAGAAACATTTTTTTATTCTCGAAGTTCCAAGAACTCAGATAAGAGTTATTTTTTTCTATTGTATTTGCTAACTCGTTTTATTTTAATGCCAAAATAAGTCAGAATTTTTAAACACTGTTTTCAAATCTACAAATTTAATTTTTAAAAATTTTTTTAAAGAAATTTTAAAAAATCAACGAGTGGACTTTAAAGATTTATTAAGAACATATTAGAGATTAAAAATGACAAAAATTGTAGGAATTCCTTTTTTCATTTGGCTGGGGCAGAGATTTTATTTTAGCGGATTTCGAGAAAACATCGATTTTTGGCATTTATTTAGCTTTTAGGCAAGTTTTTCTTTTTTCTTCTCTTAACTACGAACAATTTTGGCCGGAATATAACAACACAAGATTAAATACTTCAATCCTGAAAATTAGGGCAAAATATAAATACATTAAATTGCCCCTGTGTAAGGTCAGAGGTCAAATTTTAGGAGATTTAAATTTTTTTAAACATATTAATACAACAGATATTCCTAAGCTGATATTAATTAAACTTCTTGATATTATTTTTTTAGACCCAAAAATAATATTCTTAATTTAACTTCAGAAAATTCAAATAACACTGTTTTCGAGGAAATGGTGTACACTAATAGAAAAAGTCCGTTAAAAATTTTGTTAAAATTACTAAAAATTAGTTAAAAATGATGCTGCAGAAGAAATTTATAAAATTATCAGATTATTTTTGCTATATAAATATTAGTAATATAAGAACAGCAAAAATAAAACTGTTAAATATACAGAATTTTAGTTATATTTGAGTTAAAGATTTGATAAATATTTTGTAGCCTAAAAAATCACAAAAAAATTTAAATTTTTAATTTTAAGTTTTTTTTCGTTTTTTTTTTTAAATGCAAATAAAACTCAAGTCTTTCGAAAACAGCAGTTTGCAATTTTTTTTAGCAAATATTTCTGCTGATTTTAACAGTCTGTTTGCTATTTGCATTCAACTAAATTTAGCTTAAAAATAGCAAAAATTTTGTAGATATAGCAGTTAATTTTTGCTATTTTTAATCTACTAATATTTTAAAAAATTTCTGCAGATTCTACAGTACAGTTTGTTATTTTCAATTAACTAAAAGCTAACTTAAATATAACTAAAATTCTGTAGATTTAACAGTTTTAATTTTGCTGTTCTTATTTTATTAGTATTTAGCAAAAAAATCTGCTAATTTAACAGTTTTTTCTGCAGCATCATTTTTGACTAATTTTTAGTTACTTTTTGTATGAGTGTGCGAATTTTAAAAAATTCTTTGACCAGAGATTTCTTTATGTTTTAAAATTTTTGTTGAAAAAATCTATTTAAAAGAAGAAACAACATTTGCAACCCTGGACAAATTGTTACTTTCTAGTTACAGCTAGTCCGATGACATGTCCTAGAGTAAGTCACAAATACAAACTGTCTTTTCGGAGAGTTCAGTTATAATATCTAGATCTATCCTATGAAATATTACAAGAATTAATCTAGAAAGCATTTTGCAAAATCGACAGCTCCCATTCATATAAAGCGACCGCTGCTGTGACAGTTCATAAAAATTGCCCTTAGGTTATGTACTTATTTGAAAAAATCCGAGTGTTTCACTCCGTTGAGTGTTTTTTCTGTCATGTCAGAAAGGGAAACCCTTAAATGTCATGTTGAAAAAAAAATGTACAAAAAAACACGTTGTAAGTGCTTAAATATAATGTTTGTTAATTTTAATTTAAAGAAAAGTGTTTAACACACATACAGAGAGAAAGAAAACACATTATTTTGTAACCATTATTATGGTTGCACACACACATACACAGATTTATTGTATAAAAACAATTTGTTAGTGATTTGCAAATATTTTAAGGGAAAAATCAACATTGTACGTTGAAGTGATTTTGTAATATTTTTTTGGCATATGTGTACGTGTGTACGAGCGCGTGAAAATACAAGTGTTAATGTTGGTTGCCGTATATGTACTACAACTACTGTCATTGTGTGTGTTTGGTAGCGAGTAGCGGTATTTTTTAATTAATTTCAAATGTTGTATACGAACGCCAATATGCGAGTGTGTATGTGTACAACTTAATTGCATATTTATTTTGCTATTTCCTTGGGTTTGTATCAGCCTTAAGGTATACTTTGATTTAATTAAAATTAAAATTAATTAAAAGTATACATTAAATGATGTATTGTGTAATTATAGGTATTTTAGGGGATATTATTAAATTAGTATAACAATTTAAATCAATGATAACTGAAAAAACTAACAAAATACACAAAATGATTAATAAGAATTTTTGAAATTTGAACACTAGAAACTTTTTGTGGAAAATCTCAGATTTATACCAGTTTCAGAGAACATTTCGAACATCGATTACTCTAGTGTTTAAATAACAATACTGAATAAGATTTCTGTTAAAACCTTTTATTAAATATTTTGATTTCCTAAACGCATATCCAAAGGCTAATAGGCTCCATCTAATCGACTTTTCGAGTTGTGGATATTTATTTTTTTAACCTTTGGCCACGGTAAAACTGCTTATGGGTCAATAATGGAAAGAAGCAATTCAAAATCTCTTTTTATTTTTATATATATTCGTTCCTTTTACTCCTGCAAGGAGCATAGGGCCGATAGGTCTGAATTCTCCATAAACAACTTTCATTTTAGTATAATCAGAATAGAAATATTTAAGGGTATTTTATAGGCCCCGTAAAAATCTGAAAAAAAACCTTGACATAAGAAACCCCAATCAAATTTAGGTGCTACAACAACAACTGCAAACAAAGGCAGTTTTCGAGATCTTACGAGGGTCTTAAAAACATTCGTAAACCTTTCCGACATGATTATACTGAAATGAAAGGTAGTTTTATGTGCAATTCAAATCCATAAAAAATAAAATATGCTGCAGTACTTTACAAAGATATTGACCCGTAAAGAATTTTCGCCAGGCCAGGGGTTAAGAAAAGAAGGGCCCACAACTTGGAAGAAAATACTTTTAACTTCTGATTCGGGTAAAGGAGGTCAAAATTCATTAAAAATTGATTTATTGCAAGGCTATGAGAACGATTTATGTAGAGTAGTGTAATTATGGCTAAGTTATTGCATACTTTTAGGGGGTGTCTTTCAATTAAAAAATATAGTCTACTTTTAGGAGTTTTTTTACATTACAGCGTTTGTTAATGTATTATTTTGCGGGAAATTAATTTTCCACATCAAGTATCAAACTTTTTTTTATTATTTTTTTTTTGTTTAAACTTCAACTTTAAGTATTTGAAAAAAAAAACAAATAAGAACAATATCTAATATTGTTGTTCTTATAAAATAAACACTTTATACCATACAAATATTAACATTAAAATAATTATTATGCAATATTAAACTTGGAATATAATATAAGTAGGTACTACGTTTTTCTTCTCCTTCGTCCTTCGTTCTGGCCTCTTAGTCTTAATGGTTTTGCTCACAAGAATCTGTTGCCAAACACGACAAGCAAAACGTTTAAATGAAATTTTCATGTTCATGTGTGTGTAATGACAGCGCCATAAAAGTCAAAGAATAAGAAAACGATACAAAGGATACTTGTTTGTACTTTAAAAATCTTAAAAGTTACCAAACAAACATTTTAAGATATTGTTGCTTTTTTCTTTCTTCTTTCTTCTTACTCTTCTTCTGTTGCTCCTTCTAGCGCTGTTTCCCTAGACTCCTTATTTAATTAAATTTGTATAGACTGTTGGCATAAAGTTTCAACATCAACATCATTAGCTTGGGTATGGTTGGTTAAATAGACGTATGTATAGATATGGATATAAGGGCGTCCCGAAACTAGTAAATCGTAGGTAATAGTAAAAAGCACACTATGCGCATTTAAAGCTGGCAGCCGTGTGAATTTTTTTTATTTTTATTCCAGTCTTTTTTTATTTTTAAAAATTCTATAAAGTACAGTCAAAATAGTTTGTAGTTTAAATTAACTGAAAATGTAATTTAAAATAATTGAAAAATTACTTGAAAACCGGTCAACCAATTTTTCATTTAAATTAAAAGAACTTTTCATTTATTTTTAAATGGTAATTGAGTTAGCTACAAAATCCTTAAAAAATATTGATTTTTCATTTATTTAATTTTTTTAACTTTCAAAAACTTTCGTTTATTTCGATTTTTTAACTGACCTAGAAATCTAAAAGGGTTTCTTTTTTTAACAAAACATTTAAATAAAAATATTAACTGTAACAGAAAATCCGTATTTATATGTAATTAATTTTTTAAATAAAAGATAAAAAAAAAGATTGAAAATATATTTCTTCTCATTTGAAGATAAAATTGATGTTTTGGCTTTTTATTGCTTGCTTTACTCATATTTGCTTCTTTTTGCTTTTTTGGATTTTCCGTTTTTTATTTAGCTTTAAAATATTTTTTTCTTAAGATTTTTGAGCTTTGAATTACTTTTTTTTAAGACTTTTTGCCCAAAAATTCTTTTTTTTGCTCACAAAAAAAATATTTTTCTCTCCACTTTGTATTTTCTTTCAAAAAACTGTTTTTTTCCAAGTTTTTTTACTTTTGCTTTTTTCTTGCTTTTTTACAATATTTTTTTGCTTTAAACACATCAAACTTTGCTTTTTTCTGTCTTCTCTGATAATCATTTAAAAACAAATGTACGGATAACTTTTTAAATAAACTACAGTCAGTTACTGCAATAATATTTTCAGTGTAACTTTAATCCAGCAAAACGTCGTTAAGTTTAAAAGATGTAAAATTTTACTCGTTTCTAACTAACCGCTGCTGTGGTAGACCAAAATTACTCTATAGAAACTCTATTAATATTTTTCCAACAATATGCTCAGCATTGCCAAAACCTTTACCCCAATTGTATTAGCCTAATATATAAGATTCTGTAATTTTAGAAAAAAAAATATCCCGAGAAACGAGATTTACTAAATCTGGCAATCTGGTAACACTACATTTAAGTATGATGTTAAGTGGTTTGAGTACTACTGGAATTTTCCAGTATGTTCCAAACTCACGGCTGTTACACTATATAAGGATGCAGTATCACATTTAGTTAGTCAGTTGATTACACTATGGAACATTTTTGGGATTATTGTCTGGGGGGTGAGAAATTCCAAGTCAGGGTGATGGTACTAGGTCAGTATAGTAAAACCCTCAAAGGGTTTGGCGTTCGTATGTGTCATTTTTTTTATGACCTTTTAAATTTTTTCCTTATCTTGATGTTTTTTCGCTTAGTTGTAACTCGAGAACCACTTGTCCGATTTTGATGAAACAAATTTAGAAAAATTTAGAATTACAATTTCTTTAATCCGTTCATATAACATTTTTCTTTATAATCAACAGTTTTGCCGGTAAAAATAAATTTGTGGAGAAAAAAAAATATTTTTTTGCCTAAAAATTCAAATTTTTTATGAATTTAAAAAAAAAAAATTTTAATTTTTAGGCAAAAAAATATTTTTTTTCTCCACAAATTTATTTTTACCGGCAAAACTGTTGATTATAAAGAAAAATGTTATATGAACGGATTAAAGAAATTGTAATTCTAAATTTTTCTAAATTTGTTTCATCAAAATCGGACAAGTGGTTCTCGAGTTACAACTAAGCGAAAAAACATCAAGATAAGGAAAAAATTTAAAAGGTCATAAAAAAAATGACACATACGAACGCCAAACCCTTTGAGGGTTTTACTATACTGACCTAGTACCATCACCCTGACTTGGAATTTCTCACCCCCCAGATTGGCTGTTGTACTGTGTTATTAGCGATTGTGTGATTCAGTCGGGCTTTAGTAAGTCATTGTAATAGAAATCGTTGGTAAACTTGTAAGCTTAAGATCAAACAAAAGAGTGTGTGTTATTTTAATTGCCAAGAGCACCAACCCGGTGATGGTAATGCACAAATTCAATACAAAGACCCTGAACTAGCTTTAAAACCAGAACAACCGGAGGTTTCTTACAATGTTATAATGTCACAAAGTTAGCAAATTTTCGACATTCTGTACGCCCTAATATACATATTAATACTAGTATTTAAATATAAAACATGTAAAAAAATATTTAAAGTCAGGCATGCCGACTATATGAAACCCTATACCACGGTTCATATGGGTCATATTTTGGGCAAGGAATTTCAATTAGTCGTGCAATAGAGTGAAATACAGGTGTAATAAAAAATGCCCCTACACTAATAGAAAAAAGTCTGTAAAAATTTAAGTTAGATCTAATAAAAATTGGTTAAAAATTGCCTTGGAAAAAAACTGCTGAAATTATCAGATTTTTTTTCTAAATATTATAAGATAGGAACAGCGAAAATAAAACTGTTATATATATAGAATTTTAGTTATACTTGAGTTAAATTTTTATTAACAGAAAATAGCAACTTAATCTGCTAAAATCAGCAAAAAGTTTTGCTAAATAATTAGTAGGTTAAAAAATCACAAAAAAAATTTAAATTTTGCAAATTTTTTTTTTGATTTTTTTAATGCAAATAAAAATTGACCCTTCTCAAATGAGCACTTTACTTTTTTTTTTAGCAAATATGTCTGCCGATTTTAGTAATGGGCGAACACACCAAAATTGCGAAACTTTGGAAAACTTATAACTTACTCAAAAAAATGTATATATTTTGAAATTCAAATGAGTAAATTCATTCGAATTTGACTTTTAGTTTCGTCAAAAATGACCACCGAGTTAGAAACGAGGCAAATTATTTTGCACGAATATATAAAAAATCCGGTTCTCAGTGCGCGTAAAATTGCGAAAAATGTACAAGTTCACCACTCGACAGTTTCTAGGGTTTTAAATCGCTACAGAAAAGGTCTGACAATTGCTAGAAAGCCTGGTAGCGGAGGTGAGCATGACCAAAGTGATACAAACAGTGCTCCGAAGGTCCTCGGGGCATTTTTGCAAGATCCGAAGAATTCGTTAAGTTCTGTTGCAAAATCTGTATGTAAATCGCAGTCTTTCGTACTTCACTGAGAAGTTTTAAAGCTCAAACAGCACCAGATCGAGACGCAACGCAGAATGTTACGGCGAAATCCCGCAGCCGCAAGTTGTACGAATCCCAAATCACGAAATATGATTGCTTTGTCATGGACGACGAAACCTACTGCTTTCAAAATTTCAAATCTATTCCTGGCCAAGAATTTCATACTTCTGCAAGTCGTAAAGATGCTCCTGAAAGCCGTAAATTGAAAATGAAGACCCAGTTTTCAAAAAAATACATGGTTTGGCAAGCCATTTACTCCTGTGGTCGTAAAAGCAGCCCTTTCATTACATCTGGAATAATGAACGCTCAAATTTATCGGGATGAGTGCCTCAAAAAGCGTCTTCTGTCATTTATTAAGAGTCACTTCACCAAACCACTGTTCTGGCCGGACCTGGCATGCTGCCCCTATGCCAAGGACACATTGCAGTGGTACAATGCTAATAAAATCGATTTTGTACCTCGCGACTGCAATCCATCCAATAGCCCAGAGCTACGCCCTATTGAGGACAATTGGTCAATAGTGAAGGGAATATTGAAGAAGACAGGTGAACTGGTAAAATATATTGCAGAATTCTAAACCAAGTGGTTGTCGGCATCGCGAAAAGTCGATGATGCACTCGTGCAAAAGATGATGGCGCGTGTGCGACGAAAAGTCTGATCAGTTGCATATGCAACAAATAATAACTAATATTTTAATACTTCAAAGTATTCGAATAAAACAAAATTTATTTCAAAGCCATCTAGTTTTTTTCTGGTATTAGTTTATAAGTGTCGCAAATTTGGTGTGTTTAGTAAGGCTTCTTCTATAAGAAAAAATTTTCAGAAGCTGAGGTTTTTCCATGAGGAAATCTTCTCAGAATCTGAGGTTTGTATAAGCCTTAAATATAATTATCAGATTTTTGTTAATAAAATATTTTAAAAATGATTTTATTTTGTTATTTTTGGGCACTATAACTTATTGTATTTGGTAAATTTACGCACTGGAATGTTAAAATTACACAAAATTTCTGGAAATTTTTTAACGAATTTTTCATGTAAATTTACTAATTTTGTGTGTAATTAAATTTTGTAAAAATTAATTTATTCTTTTATTTTTAAACGGTATAACGTATTTTATTTGGTAAATTTACGCACAAGAATGGTAAAATTACACAAAATTTCTGAAATTGTTTTTGCTAATTTTCAATGTTTTTTTTGTAATTATGTATGTAATTTACTTTTTTTTATTTGCGCACTTTGGTAAATTTACCATATTTAGAGTAGGAGTTCAGTTTCCTACTTTAAGTTGGTTAAATTTAAACCAAAACTAGTTAGAGTGTTGTTTTTATTTATTTTAAGTATGTTTCTATTTGATTTTAATATGTTTAGGTCCATCGGTTCAATAAAAACTTACGTAGCAAATTTAGTCCAATCATGCTCATAATTGAGACCTTTAGTTTGATTACAAGGATACATGGACAGGCGGACGGAGAAACATGGCTTAAGTGTTTTAAGTCGATCGGTGTGATATAGGTATATCGTTAGGTCTGCTTCAATTATTTTTGTTAGTTACAAACATCACTACAAACTCAATATATGTAATCTGTTCTACTGAGTGGTGTAGGGTATAAAAAATTATAATGTCACGCACATGTTTAACTTCTTAAAAGCTCTTTAATTAAATGAAGGCATCTTAAAAATATAAAGAGAGATGTCCTCCAACAAGGCAAAAATATTAAATCATTAAGAATGATGCTTAAAACCATAAAAAGGGTTGAATTTTGAAATTTATAAAAACAAATGTATACTTCAGGTGTTGAAGTACAGGAAAAAACATTGACTTTGTAAATAAACTTCAAAAAAAAAAAAATAGAAAATGGAGTATAGACAAGTGTGTTTTTGACATTGTGAACAATGTTTGATTTGCTTTAAATGAGAATGTCCTTTTTATTTTCTAAATGTAAGAAACTCAAATTTAATGAGTTATTTATTATTTAAGGTCCAACTTTTTCCAGTGAAAAGTCCTAAAATTTATGGTACAAATGGACCATATCGTCACCAGAAAAGTTCTTTCCCAATAAGTGAGAGGTGTTGCGGATTTAAACGTTTGTCACTGTCGTAGGCGTTTCCGTATGGACAATTAACAACATTTAAAAGTTATGACTGCAAATCTAAACAAATCAAAGCATAAAATTCAGCTTTGTCGTATTTTCTTACATCCTTCAAAATTAAAATAAAAAAAAAACATGTTAAAGTCTGATAAACTTACTATAACTCGTGTTGTATAGCTCAAGAATATAGTCGATTTGTAAGTTTATTAATTTTTCTACTTCTTTTAATTAATCCTTGTATTTTATGTTACTCTAGACACTAATTGTGGTTGTTTTATAGTGCTTTACTGTAGTTGTTTTTAACTACATTTTTCTTAAATGCCATTTGTACAAAGTATGGATGGCAGAGGGTCTCTTTTGTGGTTTTATTACGCTATTTCATTTTATTTATTTCAGTTATCGTTAGTTAAATTTTGTACTTCACTTTCTATTCTTAATGTCATTCATTCATTTATGTTGTTTTTTATAGCACTAAGTGTAGTAGTGGTAGTAGTAAGTAGTAGAATTTTTTCAAAAGGCGCTAAAGTGGAAGCTTTGTAATTTTTTTCCCAAACAAAGTTTCATTTCTGTACGTTTCTTGATAATGAGCTAAGTTAACTTTTATGTGGTTCTGTTTAGAATATGCTGGACAACATGAATGACTTCCTTTATAAAATTACCTTTAGTCTAGGAAATTTGTATTTGCAATCTTACTTTTTTGATGGCTGACAATTAATGCTAAAAAAGAATATGCTTATGAACATTTGTGTAAATAAAACAGCTAAAAGTGAGTGTTAATTAACTTTAAAATTGGTGTTAATTATAACAAAAATTTGCATAGCAGTGTAAAATATTTGCAAACCATTATTAATTTTAAATATCCTAAAAGTAGGCTAATACTATTATTGCTTAGTAATCCCCTGGAGTAGGCAATATAACTACACACTATTAACTCAGCAGAATAGGAAAAAGTCGTCAGTTCCTAAGTGTTGTTATACTAACAGAAAAACGTAGTTAAAACTACAGAAAATTATTTAAAAATTACCTTGCATAAAAAATTGCAGAAATTAGCAGATTATTTTTGCTATTAATTAGTAATATAGGAACAGCAAAATTAAACTGTTAAATATACAGAACTTTAGTTATATTTGAGCTAAATTTTTGTGAATGAAGAATAGCAAATTAACCTGCTAAAATCGGCAAAAAATTTTTATAAATAAGTAGTAGCCTAAAAAATAACCAACAAATTTAAAACTTTTGAAGTTTTTTTTTCGATTTTTTTTAAAATGCAAATAAAAATCGACCGTTTTGAAAACAGCAGTTCACAATTTTTTAGCAGATATTTCTGCGGATTTTAGCAGAATAGACTGCTATTTGCATTCAACTAAATTTAGCTTAAAAATAGCAAAAATTTTGTAGATTTAACAGTTTATTTTTGCTATTTTTGGTCTACAAATATTTAGCAAAATTTTCTGCAGATTTTACAGTATAATTTGCTATTTTCAATTAACTAAAAGTTAGCCTAAATATAACTAAAACTCTGTAAATTTGACAGTTTTAATTTTGCTGTTCTCATTTTACTAGTATTTAGTAAAAAAATCTAATTTTAGCAGTTTTTCTGCAGCATTATTTTCGTCTAATTTTTGGTAACTTTTTCAGCAATTTTTACAGATTTATTTCTAGAGTGTAGTTTAAAAAAAAAATCACAACAACCCAGTGTAGAAAATCATTACCAGATATGTGGTTATGTAACTAAATACTTGGTAATGGTAACTAGTTACTTTTGTTATTACATTTCTTATTACCCTCATATGGCGATGTCGCGAAAAATAATGAGTTGTCGTTACACACCAGCATACGAAAAATCAAAAAATATATCGTTACCTATGTGATTACCAGTACTGACAAAAATAATGAGTCTAAAAATAGATTTTCTAAAAAATAAATTATATAAAAAAAATATTTTTTATTGTATTTTTTTTTTTTAATAAAATTTGCTGGTGCGGGAATCGAACCTGGGTGTACAGATTGCCAGTCAACAGCTCTACCATCTGAGCTATATCGACATGTAATATTTAATAGATAAAAACACAATTGACTTGCTGCACACAAGTAAGCTTACTCGCCAACATACAAAAAATCAAAAAATATGTGGTTACATATATCCTTACCAGTGTTTAAAAAATATTGGGTCTAAAAATAGATTTCAAAAAATTTTCAAAAAAATCTAAAAAATTATTTTCTATTTGAAATAATGATAAAAATAAGTCATTATCAGTAACTCATTATTATATGTTTTAAAATAATACAGAAGGTAAGTGGGTGTCATTACTGGTAGTCCAAAAAATAATGATATGTCATTACCGTTTCTACACTGGGAAATTACTCAAAGTTTTTTTTTTCGATTTTTTTGTAATGCAAATAAAACTCTAGCTTTCTGAAATCAGTAGTTTACTATTTTTTTTAGCAAATATTTCTATTGATTTTAGCAGGATAGACTGCTATTTGGATTCAACTAAATTTAACTTAAAAATAGCAAAAATTTTGTAGATTTAACAATTTTTTTGTTTTGCTATTTTGAGTCTACTAATATTAAGCCAAATTTTCTTCACATTTTACATTATAATTTGTCATTTTCAATTAAAGTTGACTAAAATATAACTAAAATTCTGTGAATTTAAAAGTTTAAAATCAGCAGTTTTTTCTGCACGGCAATTTTTAACTAATTTTCAGTAGCTTTTCTGCTATTTTCACTGTTTTATTTCTACGAGTCTATAGCGAGAAGCACTCAGAATTTTGTAGTTTCTCTATAAGACAAAATGCACGAAAGCTGAGGTTTTGTGACGGTTTTTTTTGAATTTAAACAATTTTATATGTTTTATATAATACGAATCTGAAGGTTTTTCAGAAGCCAAAAGTCCTTAGAATGTAAGCGATTTTCTTTACAAAAAGAGTCTCAATAATCTGAGGGGTTTTGTATAAAAAAAAGTTGCCAATATCTGAGTGTTATTCTATACAAAAAAGTTCTCTGAATCTGAAGATTTTCCTATACAAAAAATTTTTCACAATCTGAGGAATTTTCTATACACAAAAAGTACTCAAAATCTGAGGGTTTTCCTATTCGAAAAAGTCCTCAAAGCCTAAGGGTTTTTCTATAAAAAAAAAGTACTCAGAATCTGATGGGTTTCCTATGCAATAAATCCTTGAAATCTGTTTTTCTATACGAAAAATCCCTCAAGAGTTTTCCTTTTCGAAAATTCGTCAGAATATGAGAATTTTTTTATATTTTCAAATGGTTTTTCTTTACAAACGGGTCCCCAAAATCGGAGGGTTTTTCTATAAAAAAAAAGTACTCAAAATCTGGGGTTTATTTTATTCAAAAACGTTCTCAGAATCTGAGTCTTTTTCTATACAAAAAAGTTATCAGAATCCGAGGGGTTTTTTATACAGAAAAGCCCTCAGAACCTGAGGATTTTTTCCGTAGAAAGAAAGTCCTTAGAATCTCAGGATTTTCCTATAAAAAGAAGGCCTCAGAATCTGAGGGTTTTTCTATACAAAAAAGTCCTCGTATACTGTCTATGCGAAAAATTCTTTAGAATCTGATTGTTTTTCTATACGAAAAATTCTTCACAATCTGAGGGTTTTTCTGTATAAAAAAGTCCTTTTTTATAGGGAAAAGTTATTACAATCTTAGGGTTTTTCTATAGGAAAGTCTTCAGAATCTGAACGAAAACGTCGTTAGAATAGGAAAATTCTTCACAATATGAGGGTTTTTCTGCAGGAAAAAGTCCTCAGAATCTGAAGGATTTTCTATAGAAAACGTTCTCAGGATCTGATAGTATTCTATAGGTAAAATTCTTCATAATCTGAGGGTTTTTCTATAAAAAACAGTCCTCAGACTCTGAGGGTTTTTCTTTAGAAAAAAGTTCTCAGAATCTAACGGGTTTTCTATAAAAAGAAGTTCTCAGAATCTCAAGGTTTTTCTATGTGAATAAAAGCATAGAATCCGAGTGGGTTATCTACAGAATAATGTGCTCAGATTCTGAAGATTTGTGTGTGGGAAAAAGTGCACAGAATTCGAAGGGTTTTCGCTAGGAATAAGTGCTCAGAATCTGAGGTTTTTTCTATAGGAAAAATTCCTCAAAATCTGAGGATTTTTATATAGGAAAAGTCCTCAGAGGGTTGTTCTGCATAAAAAGTCTTCAGAATCTAAGAATTTTTTTATGCAAAAAATCCCTCAGAATCTTAGGGTTTTTTTGAAGGAAAAAGTCATCAGAATTTAAGGTTTTCCTATAGGAAGAAGTGCTAAGAACCTTTGGGGTTTTCATAGTAAAAAGTTCTCAAATCATAGGATTCTTCTATAGGAAAAAGTCCACTGAATATGAAGGTTTCCCCATAGAAAAAAGTACTCCAAACCTAAGGATATTCCATTGTAGTAAAAATTCCTCGGAGTCGAAGTTTTTTTATAGAAAGATTTTTGAATCTGAACGTTCTAAAAAATACTTTAGAATCTAAGGGTTTATTAAAAGAAAAAAGTTCTCAGAATCTGCGGGAAAATGGGCAACAATCTAAAGAAAAACTTCTCTAAAGAAAAAGGTCTTTAAAGTCTAAGGGTTTTCTATCGAAAAGGTCAACAGAAACTGAAGTTTTTTTTTATAGGAAGATATCCTTAAAACTCTGGGGGATTTTATAGAATAATAATTTTTTAGGTCCTAAAAAAATTTAGTGTTATTTTTGTTCGATTTTACAATCAAATATGACGAATTTCAAAAAATTGTCATAGAAACAATTTTTTAACATCTAAGAGTTTTCTGCTAATTTTCGCGGGCTTATTATATAATTTGTGGGTTTTTTATAAAATTTGGTGTGAATCTTCAAATTCCTGATAAATTTTTACAGGTATTTTTTTAATATTATTCAAGTTTATAATATTATTTACTCGGGCATAATAAAACATTTACCTTTTAAATACAAATTTATTTTTTGAAGGAGTTTTAAGATGTTTTAGATTTTGCTTTAGTGTTTTTTGTTTTAGTCAACATTAAATTGTGTAGATTTAACACGTTTATTCCGCACATGTTGTAATCAACTCATGTGTACATGTTGCAAATAAACAACGTTGACACGATTATTATAATTACTAACCCTAAAGGTATGCTATGAAAAAATAAACATAATAATACAAAAAAAAGAAAAAAAAAGAAAAAAAAAACAAGAAGCCTTCACACTTTTCCAGTACGTATGCAATTTACAACAAAACAAAATGTAAGTGGAAAAAATCGTAGTATGAACAATTGTAGAGAATTCTATTTAAAGTGTTGCTACAACACACTTTTATGCCCCTAAAAGTATGCAAGTGTTTAGAATGTGTGCGTAGATTAATAAACCCTCAAATGAGCGGAGAGTATTTTTCAATTTTTATGAACAAATTCGTTTTAATGGAATAAAAAAATAGTTTAAATTCATTTTTTTTTTTTTATTCAAAATATATCATAGGTCCTAGCAACGTCATCTCTTACTGCACTTAAGTAGTTTAGTTCAAAGAACTTTAAAGGTTTCATTGAATATGTTACATTTGAGGGTTAACTTTTTTATGCCTTCCCCCATACTTAGTATATAATTTTTTATATCCTTTATATCTTTTTAGTATTCACTGATATGGTTCATTTATATATATTTTTTCAGATCATCTTTTCAATAATCTTTAATATCATCTAAAAGAATATGGTGTTTATAGATGTTTTATAAGATTTTCTTGATTCTTTTTTCCATTTCTTGTTCAATTCCTTTGGCGTTACAACCCTCCATTTACAGTTTCATCAATACTATACAACACATCATGTTTTATAGCCTGTGAAAATGTTGTTTGATATTTTATTGAAAGAACTTTTTTTTGTTTAATATTTTTAGTTGTGGTTTTTCATATTTCATATAACTATTAAATATACACAATATTATTCCATTTGATTACATCCTTAAATCTTATTTGATTTTGTACGTCTGGTGTATGAGCAGGAATAAGACTTTTGGTACGATATCGTGTTTGGTTAAAGAAAATACTACTTTGATTTTTGGTATTTTGTGCTAAATTGCTTGCATGCGTGCTTGTATTCTTGACAATAGACTTAATGGTTTTAGTTTGTGGTGCACCAATAAGAGGAGGTGGAGGAAAGTAAACATTATTAGCTAAAGATGGAAAATGAAGAAAAAAATAATGGGAAGGAAATGGTCAACAAATGACTTTTGCAGCATTACTTTTCTTATATAAAACAAATCGCAGAAAAAAACTAGAAGATTGCAAGTTAAATTTTACCAGGATTTTCTTTATATTTCCGATTTTGCAGACGAGTTTTTGTTTTTTATTTTTTTTTAAAGACTACGAATTTACAACATAATTTCACCGATAAACATTCGAGCTTATTTTAAATTCTTACACTTCTTAACTCATTTTCTCTTTCAAACTCATTCTTTCATCTTCAAAGCAGGCTTTGTTTTTCGTATTTGTATGTATCCCTTAAAACATGCCTTAATAAATATTGTTACGTTTTTACCTCTTAAATATGTTGGTTTATTTCCTTTAAATAAATCCGATTCTTTTCAATTGCAATCAAAATACTACACACACTTTTTTGTTTGATAATGAACTTATACACTTATTTATTAAACACTTTATAACACACACACACACAAGTTTACCAACGATTTTTAATACAACGATTTACTAAAGCCCGACTGAATCATACAATCACTAGAGTACAGCTGACTGAACTCCACAAATAGCAATGCGCGACTTCCCCTCCTTCGGCAAGTGCAGCCTTATATAGTTTAAAGGCCGTGGTTGTAGAACATACTAGAAGAGTACTATAATTATAGCATTTTATTTATGGCATTTAACATTACAGCATATGCTGTGGTGTATACTTAAATGTAGTGTTGCCAGATTAACAGGTTTAGTAAATCCAGTTTTTCGTGATATCTTTCTTCTAAAATTCAAGAAATTTCTATACTATACTAATCCAATTTCGTAACAATATGTGCAGAAAATTTTTCTCAAATTTATCGAAAATTGGATACATAGAAACCCACGGTTTAAAGAACTTTTTTCAGTAGAAAAATTCCTAGATTTTTAAAATTTTTCGTTTGTTCAACATTGTAATAAAATTTTTTTATTGGCAAAATCTTAGAAAATATCAGATTCTGTGGCCATTTCCTATAAAAATATCTTAGATTCTGATTACTTTTTCTTTAGAAATTCTAAGATTCTCAGAATCTTTGAACTTTTAGAGAAATAGTCTTGATTTTTGGGAACATTTTCAATACAACTTATTTACGATTGACGCAACTTTTCCTACAGATAAAGACCAAGATTTTAAGGACTTTTGTCATATCCAGAGAAAATTTCGCTCGACGAAAAATAATGAAATATTCCATTAAACTAATGAAAAATTTCTTCAAAAAGTGAACAAAAAATTTATTTAAATTAATGAGAAACTGTATATTATTCTAGCTTTTAATGAATTTATGCAGACTTTTTCGTTTTGAAAAACTCTCAGATTCCTAGGACTATTTTCTATAGAAAACACTCAGATTCTGAGGATTTTTCTCCTATAGGAAAACCCTCAGATTCTGAGGATTTTCTCCTATAGGAAAACCCTCAGATTCTGAGGATTTTTTTCTATAGAAAAACACTCAGATTCTGAGGATTTTTTTCTATAGCAAAACTCTCAGATTCTGAGGATTTTTTTTTTATAGAAAAACCCTCAGATTCTGATAATTTTTTCCTACAGAAAAACCCTCAGATTCTGAAAATTTTTTCCTACAGAAAAACATTCAGATTCTGAGGACTTTTTCCTACAGAAAAACCATAAATTTCTGAGGATTTTTTCCTACAGAAAAACCCTCAGATTCTGAGAATTTTTTTCCTACAGAAAAACCCATAGATTCTGATAATTTTTTTATATAGAAAAACTATCAGATTCTGAAGATTTTTTCCTACAGAAAAACCTTTAGATTCTGAGGATTTTGTCATATAGCAAACCCTCAGATTTTGAGGATTTTCTTCTACAGCAAAACCAACAGCTCCTGAGAATTTTTTCCATTAAAAAAACCATCAGATTCAGAGGACTATTTCCTATAGATAAACCTTCAGATTCTGAAGATTGTTTCCTATAGAAAAACCCCCAGATTCTGAGGATTTTTTCTTATAAAAAAACTCTCAGATTCGGAGGATTTTTTCCTACAGAAAAAGTGTCAGATTTTGAGGACTATTTCCTACATAAAAACCAACATACCTTCACAGGGTGCCCCGTGCTTCATGTATGCTTCACACTATTCCCGTTGGTTTCGGCCAATGCTCGCTTCAAACGAATCAATTGTGTTCGGTGCGTGTCCCCCGTGATAGTCTGGCCTCACCAAATACAAATGATTACCATGGCGCCATGGATCTTCGGCTTTCGCGTTGATTTGGCTGCGTTTCACATACGATTTCTTGCGCTTCAGGTTGTCGTAATCGATCCATTTTTCATCGCCAGTAAATGTTTCGATGCAAAAATTAGTTCTTTTTATGACGTTCAAGCAGCAACAATCTTCATCGAGTAATGACCCCAATACATCAATCAACATCGAAGTTTATGGGCTGACCTGGGCGGTTTTTGTCTTCCGTGTCAAAATCACTACTTCTGAACCGCACAAACCATTTCTTGCACGTTGAAATCAATGGAACATATTCAGATGCATTTTTTTTTTTTAATTGAAGAAGTAAAGCAAAACTTCCCGAAAATGATGCTTTGTTTGCACAAAATTCGACACTTTCGAAGCAAAAAAACTTTGTTGTTTACACTATTTCGTTGGATGACCAAGTGGGAATAAATAACAGATGTTTACCCTCCAAAATCTCATATAAGTTATTAAAGACACAAACCATGTGTAAAAGATACGTCATCTGTTGTGAATCTGTTGTGAATCACTCTACAAACTTGAATTCTACCTTAAAAAGATTCTCGAATAAATTCTAACATAAGTTCTTTTGTCAAAAGTTTTGTTTATCTCGAAATATTTAGATTCTGAATAAACGTTTTGCCTGTTGGAAATAACTTCTTTTTGTAAAACACTTTTCTTATAGAAAAAAAAAACATTGAACTCCGAGCATTCCATAGAAAGAACCAAGGACTATCTATTAAAAATTTGATTCGGAATTATTTTTTTAGTAAACTAACTTCAGATTTAAAGAATGCTTTCCTGCGCTTATCGAAATATCCAATTTTAGAAATAATGCAGTAAATTGTCGTCCTAAAAATAATATTGGAAAGTGAGGAAGCAAATTTTGGTATTTTTTTGATGTTGTTTTTGTTTTTTTTTCCTTGACATTTGAAATGTTTAGTAAAGAGCAATGCTCATTAAATTTGTAATTTAGCCTAACAAACATTTCCAGAAATTCTAAAGATTTTCTTAGGCAAGAGTAAATAAGTTTTGGGATTATAACACATGTAATTTTCTTTTTAATAAAATTTAATTCAATTTCCAAACCTGACAGCTTCTGTTGTTAATCAAAACGAAAAACTTTGCTACCACAAAATATACCCCAAAAATATTGTTTAATAACAAAGCCTTAAAGTATGCAATACATTTATGTATATTTTAATAAGAATGTTATGCCAACAAAGTTAGATTATTGCTTAAATATTAACAATAACCATCACATGTCCATCAAGAACTAATACCTATAGGGGTTTAAATTCCAAAAATGTGATACAAACGATTTTTTTAATATTATAACCCAAAAATATGCAATAATTTGGAATATTTTATAGGCAAATAAAATAAATGATCAATGTAGCTTTTAGATACAAGGAATTTTTCAATTAAGTAAATATAAAACAAAAATAATGAAATAATATTGAACAAAAAAAAAATTCAATAATTTACATAAATTATAACTTTATCTCTTAAATTTACAATGAAATTATAAACTGCATGACTTTTAATTTTTTTTTTAATGTTAACAAATTGATAAACATAAATATTTTAGAATTTTTTACTTATACCAACAACGTGATGATTTGTGTGTCATAGGGATTTATGTTTGGATATAGAAAAACCTAATTATCATTAATGGCTTAAATGGGCAGACAGCTGGACGAACATCTAGTCATTTATCTAGATAATAATATAAATAAAATTTATGACTTTATGACAAAATTGCTAATTATTTATTATTTTTATTTGTGTGCGTTTTCACAGGGCGTCAAATAAAAAAAAGCACTTAAGTAATTATGAGATTATTTACACAAAGGTCTATTACTTGCCAGTATTGAGGATGATATACATATTTTGATGTTAACAAAGAAAAACTTACCTGCAAAGAAAAAGAGAGAACGATTAGAAAAATTAAATAAAATATGTATTTTTGCTATTGAAAAAGTATGTATTGAATTGCCTAATATAAGGCTTAAAACAAAAAATTGTAAAAAATATTGTAAAGTTTAAGATAAAAAAATAAGAGTAAAATGTTGCCTACTTTTAGGATTAATAAAATTAATTTTGAAACTTAACAACGGTATAGTTTTGTTGAGGGTTTGGGGAGGAAATGTAGGAATTTTATGGTTGCATATAGAGTTTGAAGAATTTGGTAAAATCATCAGAAAAAATCATCTTTTGTTATCCTTAGTATGTAGTTTTATTTTTTTAACACCTTAAAGTATGTTAGAATTTATACAAATTTTTTCTATTTAATTCTCAACATCAAAATTTTTGTACAAATTTCCTTTTAATTTGTGTTAATGTTACTATTTTTTTTTTTTTTTTTTTTTTTTTTTTTTCCAAAACTTATATAGTTCTTTCCTGTACTGGTAGAATTTTTTTTTAGAATTGCTCATTTTTTCTTTTTAAGAGAAAAATTCCAATAGAAAACTAATTTTCTTATGATTTTTTTCATTCAACAGAATTACATTTTCGTTTATTTTTTTTTTTCATCGGCCAAATTAACAATAATCGGCCTAAGCCGATTATTTGTATTAGGGGTAGTTTCCACCTTTTTTCAAATGTTTATTGTGAATCGGCATAGGAAACCATGTGAATCTTCCATTTCAGGTATAGGATGTGTTCAGCTAACTTATGTAAAACACTACGAGGAACATTTTTGTGGAACATTTTAACCCTCTAACTCTGTAATTACAGGGACTTTTTTGGCCCCTTTTTAAGAAGAGATAAAAAAAGACCCGTAAGAGTTATAGGGTTAAAATGATCCACAAAATTGTTCCTCGTAGTGTTTTACATAAGTTCGCTCAACACATCCTATACCTAAATTGCAAGATTCACATGGTTTCCACCTAAAATCCAGGTATGTTGGACATTTGAGCGCGAATTCTTCAGAGTAGTAGAACTTCATGGCAAATATTTTTGGGAAAAATTTTGACTCTCTAACTCTTCAACTTACGGGGCTTTTTGGTCCCTCTCTAAAAAGGTCCCTCTCAAAAAGGTCCCTTTAAAAGGGTTAAAATGTTCCGCAAAAATATTTGTCATTCAATTTTACTATTAGTCTCTGAAGACATCGAAGTTGAAAATTTAACTTCAATGCCAGAAATAAGTCAAAACTTAAAATGGGTTAATCTCGTACTTATTCAGAATTGGCGCACAAATGTCCAACAAGCCGGCATTTTAGGGGAAAACCATGTGTATCTTCCACTTTAAATATAGGATGTGTTCAGCGAAATTTATATAAAACACTACGAGGAACATTTTTGTGGAATATTTTAACCATCTAGCTCTACAACTTACAGGTCTTTTTGTCCCTTTTTAAAATGGAGCCAACAAAGTCCCTTTACTGGAAGAGTTAGAGGGTGAAAATGTTCTACAAAAATGTTCCTCGTAGTGTTTTGAATAAGATCGCTGAACAGATCCTATACCTAAAATGGAAGATTCACATGATTTCCTATGCCGATTCACAATAAACATTTGAAAAAGGTGGGAAATTTTAACCCCCCCCCCCCCCTCCCCGTAATATAAAATTCCTATGTGATATTTTAAAACGCCGACACAGGCATATTTTTTTGTTTCCTCTACCACTATCCATTTTCAGAACACCGTAATTCTTTTCGTGTTGTACTGTGTAATTTATCCTGGTAATTCAAAACAGCCTAAAAGCGTTTCCGTAATGAAAATTGTATGAAAATTGTTGTTGTTTGGGCTGTTTCGGATTGTTTTGGGGAATAATCGATATTTGGCCAAATTATAACTGATTACCGATTATTGGCCGAGTATGAATTTTTGGCCGAAACCGATTAATCGGTCGGACACCAGTTTTAAGTTAAGGTTCAGTAATTTTCGGTAAAGTTTTTGCTTTTTTTTCTGTACAATTTTCCTTGAACTAAATGAAAGTCATTTATAATTTAAAAGGGAACAAAATAAAAAGTTCAACTACAATAGAATGTAATAGTTGTCACGTTGATTTTTAAAGTTTAAGACATGATTTGAAGAGAAAATAAAACGTAGAAATTATACAAGACAAGATTTGCAAGATTTGAAAAGAGTAGAAACATGGTCAGCAATTTTTTGAAGTCGGTTAATTTATGGTTAGAAAAAACAATGTGGTATACGTTAAGGCTGTTGAAGAAAAGAATCTGCATTTTAAATTCGTAACAAGAAACCTAGAGCATACATTTAGGATGATAATATAAAGTTCTACATTTCAATTATTTTCTGTGACATACATTTTCGCTGACTAAATAACATAATTAATTCAGATTTACAAAAAAATAAAATTGTAGCATTTATTTATATTTTACTGTTTATTAAAAAAAAGTGACATACATTTAGGCTGGAAAATAAATATTTTTTTTGTATAAAGAATCTGCTTTGTGAATAAAGTTCGAACACACAAGTTTTGTTTTTCATTGAATGAAAGCAAACTAATCAATTTGAATCTGCTTTCCTTTTAAATTTTTGGCATATGTTTAAGGGAAATTTACATGTCGACAATCGTTATCTACTATTAGCCAGTATTGGGAATACGACTTGTAAAATTTTTGTAAATTAACTTTTGAAAAAGATATACTGAAAAATAGTAGATGTGGATGAACAGGCATGGATAGCGTGTGAATCAAGCTTTAGCCTGATTAAATATTTTAATTAATTTAGATTTTTACAAGAATATGGTAGCATAAGTCGACTGTTTTAATCAATTTCTATAATTCTATGATTACAGAAAAAACGTTGCATACATTTAGGCTGATTTGGTGATTTTTTTTTTCTTTGTAATAAAAATTAAATTCTTTTTAAATTCCTTGATCCTTCTTTAAAGTTAAATAAAATAATCCTTTTTTTCTCAAGTGTTTATTTAAATTATATAACAAAACAATATTGTTATATAACAATAAAGACAACCAAAAAACATCAAAATAAGGGAGCAAAATAAAATAAAAAAAAAAGTTAAACATCACAAAATCATGACAAAAATCTAAAAAAAAAAGATATGGCGCATAAAAAGAACGTTTTTATATCACATTCTAAATCATGCACTGGCATGCATATTGTTAGGTTGGCTTATGTAGTCAAGACAGTATGTGTTGTTGCGTTGTTTGGATTTTTTTCCTCATTCTGAAGAGCTTCAGCATGTTCATATGCATCCTTATCTTGGATTTAACAATATATTTTTTTTATTTATTTTTCTATTTTTTTCTCTATTTTTTCTATTTTTAACAAAATAAACCTATTGTATTGTAATTTTTTTGTGAGTAACTGCAAAAAAAAAATGTTATGCAACCAACTATTCATGGTCCAAAAGATTTGTTTGTGCAAATATTTCATTTATTATATAAAATATTATTTCAATTTTATTTTTTTTTTCTTCTCTTTTTTAGAATTTTATGAAGAATTTATGGCAATTCTATGGAGATATTATATATTAAGAAGTACTTATGTTGCTCTTTTATAAAATAAATTCTAACAGATTTAAAGGATTTTATTAAAAAATCCAAGCAAAAAAGAGATGCAAAACATTAAAAAGAAAGCTACAATTGGTGATCTAGATGACAACTGGTGATCTAGATGGTATTGGTGCATTATCGCCTCAAAATTTTTCCACAACTTTTTGAACGATTGCAAAAGAAACTCTATTTTATCAATTAAAAGTAACACAAAAATTACAAAAAAAAAATAGTAGTATTCTGGAAGATGACAAAGCAAATTGTGGTAAATTTTTGTTTTTGTTTATTCTTTGATATTTTAAATGTTGAATAAAGCTCCTAGGTTCTCATTCTAATTGATTTTAGCAAATTAAATTCCTTTAATTTGTAATAGTTTGTTTTTATTTTTTCAGAATTTTTTTTTTTGACACCACCGGGTATAGAACTTGCTACCCCAATATTGCTATTCTTTGATATGAACGTTCAAATATTGTGTATTCTCTTTAATAAAAGTACTTACTAAAACAGTTCAAAAGATGCACTGTAAATCAATATTTTTTTAAGTACCTTCTTCACAAGTGCATAAAATGCAATTTTTCATCATTTTTATTTTTTTTTTATTTTTAAAAAATGAAAAATTAAAAAAATATTGAATTTAAGCAAATTTATAATATCTATATATATTAAAAAAAATTTAAAAAAATAAATATAAAAAATTGGTCCCGCCATGAATCGAACCCACGATCATGTTTTCGGAAACAAACTGTAGCCAAATCACTTCTTAGGATCACTTTTATAGCAATAATGCTTTATATGCACTAAGTGATTTTTTGGATGTTGTTCAGAATTACTTCTAAAAAAGGTGAAAAAAATTTATAACGGATAGTTTGGAAGCAATGAGAGAACTAATTTTTTAAGTTTATACTTCTGAAATAGCACTTAAAATACTAACGAACTTATACTTTGGAAGCAATGAAAGAAGTAGTTTGACTATCCACAAATTTTCTTGTAAAAAAAGATTTTCATAACCTGAGGTTTGGTTTCTTTAGGAACAAGTCTCCACAATCTGAGATTTTTTCTAAAGGAAAAAGTTTTTCGAATCGTGGAATTTTTCTAAATCAAAAAACTCCAGATTCCGAAATTTTTTCTGTAGGAAAAAGTTCTCAGAATATAAGAATATTTCAACTGAAAAAGTGAAAAAGTAGGCAGAAATTTCCTATAGAAATGTTGCTTTAGAATCTTATAATTTTTGTCTAGAAAATTTCGTCATAATCTGAGAAATTTTAAAAGGAAAAAAAGTCTTCAGAAATAAAGTTTTTTTTTTGGAAAAAACTATTTAGTAGCTGTTTTTCATATTGAAAGTCATTACAATCTGAGAATTTTTGAGTAGAAAAAGTACTTTGAGTTTGACAACTTTTTTAAGGAAAAAAGTCCACCAAAAATACGTTTAGAATCAGAGATTTTTTGTTTTTTTTTGGCAAAAGAATATCAAGAATTATTCTATAGATTAAAGTCATTGGCAGTTCTATACTCCTCATTCTTAGAACCTAAAATATTTTCTAAAAGAAAAGTTCTAGAATTAGATAAATCTTAAGGTTTGTCTATAGGAAAAAGTTTACAGCATCTGAGAGTTTTCCATAGGCAAAAGTTTACAGAATCTGAGGATTTTCCTATAGGAAAAAGTTCTCACGTCTTCTCAATATGAGATCTTTTCTATAGAAAAAATTTATTAAAATCTGAGGGATTTTTATCTAGGAAAAATTTATCAGAATCTGAGGGCTTTCTATACTAAAAATTAAAAGAATATGAGGGTTTTTCTATAGGAAAAATTGGTAAGAATCTGAGGTTTTTTCTAAAGGAAAAAGTCCTCAGAATCTGAGGGTTTTTCTATAGGAAACATTACTAAGAATCTAAGGTTTTTTCTATAGGAAAAAGTCCTCAGAATCTGAGTGTTTTTGTATACGAAAAGGTTCTCAGATTTTGAGGGTTTTTCTATAGGAAAAAGTCCTAAGATTTTGAGGTCTATAGGAAAAAGTCCTTAGAATCTGAGGGTTTTTCTATAGGAAAAAGTCCTTAGAATCTGAGGGTTTTTCTGTATGAAAAGTTGGTCAGAATTTGAGTGTTTTTCTGTAGGAAAAAGTCCTCAGAATCGGAGGGTATTCTATAGGAAAAAGTTCTCAGAATCTGAGGGATTTTCAATAGGAAAAAGTCACTAGAATCTGAGGGTTTTTCTGTAGGAAGAAATTCTCAGAATCTTAGGGGTTTTATATAAGAAAAAGTCCTCAGAATCCGAGGATTCTATAGGAAAAAGTCCTTAGAATCTGAGGGTTTTTCTGTAGAAAAAAGTCTTCTGAATTTGAGGGTTTTTGTATACGGAAAAGTCCTCACATTTTGAGAGTTTTTCTACAGGAAAAAGTCCTCAGATTTTGAGGGTTTTTCTATAGGAAAAAGTCTTCAGATTTTGAGGGTTTTTCTATAGGAAAAAGTCCTCAGAATCTGAGGGTCTTTTTATAGGAAAAAGTCCTTAGGATCTGAGGCTTTTTCTATATGAAAAAGTCCTCAGAATCGGAGGGTTTTTTTTTATAGGAAAAAGTCCTCCGAATCTGAGGGTTTTTCTATACGAAAAAATCCTCAGAATCTGAGGGTCTTTTATAGGAAGTCTTTAGAAGTCTGTGGGTTTTCCTGTAGGAAAAATTGGTCAGAATTTGAGGGTTTTTCTATAGGAAAAAGTCCTCAAAATCGTAAGGTTTTTCTATAGGAAAAAGTATTCAGAATCGGAGGGCATTTCTATAGGGAAAAGTCTTCAGAACCTGAGGGTTTTTCTATTGGAAAAAGTCTTCAGAATCTGAGGGGTATTCTGTAGAGAAATTGGTCAGAAGCTGAGGGTTTTTCTGGGGTCTGAAGAAATATAATTAAAAATTTAAATCCAAATGTTAAGTGGCCCATCAAAATAAAAGAATATCACTTGCAAAAAATCTCTGCAAGCCTGCAAATAAATTGTCATATATCGTCAGTTTAACACACACATAATAAGCAACAAAAAAATTACAAAACATGTCAAATGACATCTTTAAAATTCTAAAAAAAGGGCAACAAATGAGGGAGATTAATACAAATGAGCTTCACTTTAAAGCATTGTTTGGTTGGTGTCTATAGTAATTTAAATTCATTATGTATTTTAAAAATGAATCCGTAAAATGCCTTTGTGTATGTGTGTGTATTGGTTGGCGTTGAAAAGTCCTCAAAGGAAACACTCAATTTATGTAAATTAGTTAAATGTCATGTTATATGAAATTAGCATAAACTCACAACTTGAAATTAGGTAATTGTTATAAAGAGGGCATAATTAAATTAAGGAACAATGATGAACAAGTAATAAGAAGAAGTGTAAAAGGAGTGGGGTACGAGTAAAGTTTAAATTTGTAGAATGTAGGCACTTCAAATATGGTTAAAAGCTTTTAAGTCAATAACTATAAAGCATGTCGAAACTCATGGTTATCAAATAATTTATATTAAAATATAGAGAAGTTTTAAGGAGAAAGAATGGTACACAATTAGTTTACTTAAATATCCTGAACCAAGTTTTTAAGTTACAAGTAAAATTCTGAAATATTGCTAAAGATTTGAATTTATAATTTATCACAATGGGCCTGTTTGTTAACTTTTATAGGAAAGTAAACAGAAAATTAGAAAATAGTTAAAAACTGTAAAAAAAAATATATTTCTTTTTAAAAGCATTAAAAAAAATTATAAAAATAAATAAATACAAACGATTCCCATAGTTCAGCGTTAAAATTGAATTTAAGAAAATAAATGTAAACGAACAGGCTTATTCGCAAGAGAAGAACACGGTGTGTTTCTAAAAATCACAAAAATTTGATTGAACTAGAGAGTTCAATCAGTTTCTGATATTATTTGGAAAATTGGTTGTATATTCTACGAATTTGTTGCCTACTTTTAGGTATTTAAGAACAAATATAGTCAGTTGCATACTTTAAGGAATGGAAAACAAATTCGTTATCAACATTTAATAACATAAAACCAGGTTTGTCCATTTTTTTCTTTTCAGATTTCATATGTAGATCTGATTGGTGAATCTTAGATTAATTTTCGTCAATCTTAGATCAACATTTTATGTCGATATTAACAAGAAAAATGTCTATACATTCCATTTCATTCTTAAATTTTCATGTTTTTTCAACCTTTACACTAGATTGTAATTATTATGCATTTCATATCTATCCATCATATATTAACATGGGGTTATACGGATGTGTAATGCATAAAAACGCATTAAAAGTACAATGTCAATGAAGTTTTTTAAGGTTTTTTTTTTCTTCTTTTTGTATTTTATAGTCGCCAAAAAGCAAAAAAAAAAAATGTGATGAACATGTGTGTATTACAAGATTGTTTTTAACATTCAATGGAGTACTTTTTTTTGTATTTTGTGTATAGTCTGTTTTTATTTTATGCAGACATGTTTTAAATATTGATTTTTATGTTAACATTTTAAACACTCTATAGAAGGTTTTAACGATATTTATATTTTATTGGTATCCCAATAATTTTTTTTTAGCCCGGAATGAGCACTATCTGATTATTGAATAAAATGGTATAGGTTCCGTGCAAGAAATAGCTTAATATCACCTTGGTTTAGTGAAAACATTTAATCTTAATATATTTAAGCTCAGAAAATATAGCCAAAATATGGACAGATTTTAACCTTTTTAAATTAAAATTTATATTGCAATATTATAGCTGTCAAAAATAAAAAAGAAATTAAAATAGTTGACAATATCGAGTATTTTTTGCATAAATGAACCCAAGAAAATTTTCTTTTCCAAAGAATCGGTGGTAGAATAGCTACTTTTCATTTACAACCCCTGCTACTGTCGATTCTAACACCGATTATTTTTGTTTGAAATTGTCCCAAAAGCAACCACTTCTATAGCCCCAAAGAGGAACCGGTTGCCCTAGAATCAGTTCTGGAACTAGTTCTAGAACTGATTCTACTTCAGTCATACCTTCCATATGGGATCCCAGGAACTGGTTCCGGAAGCGGTTACATGGAATCGGTTGCAGTGGAACCAGTTGTAGAATAGGTGTGGTTGGCTACCGATTGTAAAAAAAATTACTGGGTTGCCTAATTGCGTTCATACATAATACAATCCAGAGATGGAAGCCGGTTAAAATTTTTTTTATTTTAAAACTACCCATGTGAAAATCGAAATATATGTATATGGACATACATGATGATACATTGACTAGTATATGATTATGCATGGGCATACATGATCATATACGTCAATGCATAACTCAGTGTATGACCATACATAATCTCATATATTTTCATATATCTTCGGATCCGAAATTTGAGGGTATATGGATGTATATGGCTATATATGATCATATATGAGCATACATGAATCATATGTGACCATATATGGTCATATATGAACATGTACGGTCATATATATATATATGATCATATATGCCCATGCATGATCATATACTAGTCAATGTATAATCATGTATGTTCATATATATTTCCATTTTCACATGGGCAAAAATTTTTACAACAACATTCCCAGTCAGAAAAATACAAAGGGGAAAGCGGTGGCAAAGCACTTTAGCAGGTGGTACAAGTACAGGCAAAAAGTGCTTTCCCATTCCCAAAATGATAACATCATTAGACAAAAGGACCAGCTGTTCAAAAATCGCCGGAAAAGCACTGGAGGAACAAAATTTTTAAACGTTGGCAAAACGCTGGCAAAACCAATAAATAGGTGGTCTGGAAATATATTTTCCAAAATAAAATTTAAAAAAAGTTCATATGTATTTTTTTTGGTCCTGCCGTGATTTGAACCCAGGCCATCAGATTGGCAGACGATTGCTCTACCCACTGAGCTACCGAGACATATAATATTTGATGGCTAAACACATAAATGAGTGATAATAGCTGGACAACTACTGGCTTTGCCAAAATGCTACTACTGGCAAAGAATTTTTTGTAACTAGTATGCCAGTGTTGGGAGGGTAAAAAAAAGTTGGTCTTGAAGGAGCTTTCCCACAAACAAAAAAATTGATTTTATAAAACAAAAAAAATTTTAAATTAAAAAAATCCAAAAAAAAAAATTTTGCATGCAACCGGATTTGAACTCGGAACCTTCTGACTACAAACATTTTTTAACGAAGCGTCAGCATTTTTATAAAATCATTGGTCTACCAGTGAATTGATTTTTGTACGTATGGTAGCATTGGCTAGGTAGCTCTGGATAACCACTGGTTGCAAACCTTGGCATATCACTCTAAGCCAATTCTTTGCCAGTGGTTTTTTTTTTAAACCACCGAAATTTTTGTAAAACAAATACTGGTAAAACGCTTTTTTCAAACGCTTGCAAAGCGTCCCAAATGAGTGTTCTGCCAGTCATTTATTTTTAACACCGTGGTTACCCAGTGGTATGCCAGTGCTTGATTTTTTGTACCACTGGCGATTTCTGACTGGGTTGTTATGCAACTTTTTTTTGGTTAAAAAAGGCATACAATAAAGTCTTTCATACGAAGAAACATATCAAAATTGAATAAATACCCAGCAAAAAAATTGGAAGTCATACTTTACAAATCACTTTCATCATTGCTTTAAAAGTATTAGTAAGTATATTTTTACTACTTTTTTTAGAAGTACCCAGGTATAAATTATTTGTGGTAGAGACTACCCCATAAAGACAATCTGATGATAGTGCTTGGTAGTACTCAAAAATGCATTAATTTTCAACCATTGGTTTTAGTAAAATTTTTTTAAAGTTTTTTTTCTATTTGTTGTAAAATAAATTGTGAGTTCTATTTGGAATTTATCATATTTAGGGCAAGGAATTTCATGCACTTAAAATGGAAAATATTCGCCTAAAATATGCGGCTAAAAACGAAAAATATGCTTTAAAAATATAAGAAATATGCATAAAAAACTATTATTTTGGCAAAAATACTGCCCTTTAAAACTTAAAAATATATTTAACTTAGTTATTCTGCAAACAGACACAGAACTCGACGATTTTCCATAGGTCAATAAGCTTTTTAAGAATGTTTATTTTGATTGAATCAAAATATGAAAACGTATCAATTTTTTATAAAAAAAAATGCTCGTAAAAATTAAAAATATTCACAAATATGCATTAAAAAGCACAAAATATGCATTAAAAAAGCAATAAAAATGTGCATTTAAATTCAAAATATGCAAAAACATGCATTTTTGACAAAATATGCAAAAATATGCAACTACAAATCCATGCCGTTTTGTTCTAAATTTGATGATTCGGATAAATATTTAGTCCATATTAGTTTTCGACTATCGAGAAAAAAATATGCATTTGCATGGAATTCCTTGCCCTAGTCATATTTGATATTCAAACCGAACAAAAATAAAACTCATAATTTTAATTTCTTAAATTTAACAGGTATTTTATGTTGCTTTCTATCTGACTTTATCTTTATCTGACTAATGTCTAGCAAACAGATTCTGCAGCACTGTTCCTTTTGGAATAATTTTTATTAACTTTAGCAAAAATGTTTACAGGCTTTTTTCTATTGGTGTGTTGTAAAGTAAAGTATAAAGAGGCTTAAGCTTTTGTTGCACTGTGTAGTTTAAGGTATCATCTGGCCGTTATTAACCAAAATACATATATTCTTTTTCTTTTGCCACTACATACTACTTGCTGCCTTTTACTATACGATATTTGTTTCATGAGAGTTCTTAATATTTATTTGACATGTTGTTATTTTTTGGTATTTACGTGTGTATTATTTGCATTTTTATATTTGTTTATAGTCATTTTATTTTTATTTTATATATATAAATTCTCATTCTGATAACAAGTTCAATGACTTGACTGTGTAGACAGTATTTTGTTTACATTATAGATTTTCAGTGTTAAATATAATCCGAAAATTGAAAAAGTGACTTTGACTTTGACCATGGCTAAAGACTAATTAACAATATATATGGAAATATATTTAATAAATAATAAATAAGTAAAATTTATGTTGAAAATTATACTAAGTGCTCATTAGAACAATAGCGCAAAATTGTGAAGGGATGTCATAATTTAGGTTTTATTTTAAATAAAAATATACAGCGAATACATGAAGTAATATTTTTAATTTTTCTTTTGTTATTTAAAAGGATACTAAATTCTTTATTTGAACGGTTTCTTTTGAAAGTGGTATAAGTCCTTTTTTCTTTAAATTAATATATAAGAGGTTTTATTTTTCCTGAAAGCATGATCGTAAATATACCCAGTGTAGAAAATCATTACCAGATATGTGATTATGTAACTACGTATCTGCCAGTGTTCAAACGGTAATGACGTATCATTATTTTTTGGACTACCAGTAATGATACAACTTCCTTTCTGCCTTACTTTCAAAAGTGTAATAACGAGTTACCAATAATGGCATAAGTACATTCATCATTATTGCAAGTATGAAGTAATTTTCCGGATTTTTTTTTTAAATCTATTTTTAGACTCAATATTTTTTCAACTCTGGTAAGAATATATATAATAACAGATTTTTAATTTTTTGTACGCTGGCGCGTAAGCATAATTGTGTGCAGCATGTCATTTCTGTTTTTTTTTTCTATCAAATAAAATGTCGAGGTAGCTCAGATGGTAGCGCCGACGGCTGACAATCTGGAGTCCCAGGTTCGAATCCTGGCACGAACACATTTTATTACAAAAAAAGTTTAACATTAAAAAAAATATGTTAGTTGTATTTATTTTCCCCTTAAAATGTTGATAAATGAAAATGCTCGAGTTCGAGGTCTGGTTTTATTGTAAAAATCAATTTATAACCGATATTTCGACATTCTTCGAATGTCATCTTCTGGGAAATCTATAACAATTTTAATATTATTAGAAAAACATAATAAGTACACTCAGATAAAAAAGTTAAAAAAAAATTTGTAAACAGTTTCCCATTGCACTTTACTATTTTTATACTGAATTTTAGTAATTTTTTTTTTTTTTTAGTAATCACTTTTGCTATTCTCTTACTACAAATTACGGATTTTTTTTACTAATTTTTGCTGCTGATTTCCGCAAAACATTTTACTAATTTTTCAAAACTGAGTGCTAAATTTAGCAGAAAAATATACTATTTTAAAAAATTTTATTTACAAGAATTCGTTGATTTTTTACAATTCTTGTTTAGTTTATATTTGTTGCCATTGATATATTCTTAGTTTGGAAATAACACTCAGAAAATTTTATTGTATCTCCAATGCATAAAAAGCTAATAACTGGAAACCAAATTTCAAGTGCGATGAAGTAATTATACGCTTGTTACAATCAAAAGAAAAAAAAAATTTTTTTTATTAATTTTTTTTTTAGATTTTACAGTTTATTTATTTTTTAGTACACTTTTTTGCTAATTTCAGCAGATTGATTTTAAATTACAGTTTACAGCAATTTACTGAAATTTAGTAGCTGCACCTAATTATTTATACTAATTTCATTGTATTAAAATTATTGATATTTATTTAGTAAGTTTTTTAACTGATTTTAGCAAATCGATTTTGAATTGCAGTTTACAAACAATTTTGCTCAAATTTATTAGCGGCCACTAATTTTTTCTACTAATTTTATTGTACTACAGATCAGTAGACATGTGTTGCTAAAATTAGCAAAAAAAAATACCGCTGGGCTCAAAACAGTTAAATTTCCCTTAAGAACAGCAAAATTTTCAGTAGCCATTACAGTTTTTTTTGGTTGAGTGTATAAACATAGTTAAAGATTTCCAGAAGATGACATTCGAAGAATGTCGAAATATCGGAAAATAAATTGATTTTTATAATAAAACTAGACCTCGACCTTGTTAATTATCATTTATCAATAAAAAAATACTTTTTTTTACAAAATTTTGTTTTTCAAAAATCTATTTTTAGACGCATTAGCCTTGATAATACTGGTAACCACAAAAAAATTTGCAATAAAAAATATATATATATATATTTTAAATAATTTTTTTTTGTCAGATTTGAGATCATACAACTACAGAGAATAAAAATTGTAAAAATTCGATAAGGCCAACAGGATAGAATACATATTTTCGGGTCCCGCTACAGACCCATCCTCAGTATCCATGCCTTTGTGGGTTAATAATTGATGATGGTCTACTTATATTGAATGCGAAACAAATAAGCTAACGTAAACACAACTCAGTTAGACTAGCATCAGCGAAATTTTAACAATGCTATTTTTATACTCTCTTATTATTATTTTTGCTTTGAACTTCAATTCTCACAGTATCGCAGCTGGTTCTTTCTATTCAACTCTGATCATAAGCTTATGAAACACAGAGTTATTGAACGACTACGAACCGTTATTTTTTTTTTTTTTTTTTTTTGGAAGATTGACTTATACCACTTTTATAATAAGCCCATTTACACTTTATGCATCATACATATTTTTTAAGCAATGCCTTTAATCTTTTTGTTTGCAAAAATAAAAATGGCTTGCATTCATACACTATGCTAAAGAAGTACCCTGGTTAGAAACTAGCCCTACCTTACGCTGAATTTAAAGGAACTACCACAAGACTAGGCCCTTTATATGAAAGGCTTTAATTTTTCCCTGCCATGTAAAAGTGGAATCAATAAGGAACCAAATTTGTGACAGTTAGTAGAAATTCCCAAAACAACTACTTCCGATTTTCGGCCTTAAAGTAAAATCGGTTTAAAGTAAAAATGAGCAGCTAGAATTTTTTAAATTGCCTATGAATATAAGTATTTTAAGATCACAGTGTTTACATCCCGTTTTTTACTTTCCTTTCCGAGTAAAAATATTTTTTATATAACCATTTATGATTTTATAGATTTATATATCGTTGAGTATTGTCATATGTAACACCAAGTATAATTGTATATGACTATATCAAAATATATTTATTTATATAAAATCACATTAACCAGATCCACCATTTTTCGGATCTAATAATATATTTTTAGACATAATTATGTTAACCCATATATGATTTGATCCGGGAAATGGTGGATCTGGTTAATATGATATAATATAAATAAATATCTTTGGCTATAATTATATAAAAATATACCTTTCATAATACTCGACGAGATATAATTGTATAAAATCATAAAGGATTATATAGAAATCATTTTTACTAGGGTTATTAAACATCATAAGTTGTATTTTTCTGTTGTTGACACCTACGAAGTGTCAAGCATCCACAAAAGAAAAAAACATATCCATTTTCATTTATTTAAGGAAACAAAAAAGGAAGAAGAACTGGTTCAAGGTAGATAATACTTTTATGTTTTAATACTTTCTCAGGTTGTTTATGCTTCCGGCAGGCAAGGAAAGGCATCTTTTTAAATTATGCCTATTCTTTATAGAAATGAAATAGCTTTTCATATAAATATTTTTTTCTTTAGAGTTTTTCCTCATTCTTTGCTACTTTATTTATATTTATATATTTCTTCCTTCTTTTTCAATTTATAACTCCTTTGGGTAACATTGTAAATATAAAGGAAAAGCAAACATACTTCATCCTGGTAAAATGTAGTTTTTTCTACTACTTTCAGAAAAACAAAAACACACAGAATTCGAGTTTTAAAACTTTTTCTATAAAATATTTTGCTTTTATAGAGTTTTTATTTCAATTGCATATTGCCATGATCTTTTTGTATATAAGTGTTGAACTTGCAAAGGGAATAAATTAAAAAAATAAAATATTTTTTCTTATTGCCATATTTGAGTCACCAAAGTACGAAATAAAAAGTCATTTAAAAATAAACATAACTAATTTTTTGTAACAACTATTAAAGGAAACTTTTAAAATAGGTAAGGTTTAAATTCATTAAAATCTAAAAAAAAATCCACTTAGAGCTCAGCGAAATATTGACAAAAGAATAATGTACGGAAATCTAAAATGGAAATTGTGGATAATATAGTCCAAAATGGCAAATTTCATTAAAATTTCTTTATATTTGAGACCTGTAGCGAGCGCACAAGAATGCATTGTTTGAGAGAAGTTTTAAAAAACACCGCATAGGAATTTCCAAAACTTCAGTTTTAACGCATGTCTATGCCATAAATCACCATGACGCGTCATTGATACGTCGAAAATGTATATGAGAAAAATGCTAGCCACATTATTGCCTGTAGATATGCTTATATAGTATTTCTCTGTAAAACCTTTACTTTAAGAGTTATAGCGCAAATAAACTTTGAACTAATTTTAATTCATTTCTTGGGCTTAAAGCCGTGGGTGACTGGCCTGTTTTAATCCGAAAGGATCAATTTTCGCGGGGATATTATTTTTTACACCCAATCTACCAGAAAGTGCGTGGGGAGGTGAAACTTTTATACATATGGGTGCTCTTTGAGCGCCAATCTGAATAAGCACGAATTTAACTCTTAAACACATTTTAAGTTCTGACTTATTTTTGGCATTGAACGTCAATTTTAAACTTTGATGTCTTCAGAGACTTATAGTAGAATTTTATGACAAATATTTTTGCGGAATATTTTAACCCTCTAACTCTTCAATTTACGGGTGACCCTTTTTGAAAAGGGGCAAAAGTCCCTTTAATTAAAGAGTTAGAAGGTTAAAATGTTCCACAAAAATATTTGTCTTAAAATTCTACTGTAAGTCTCTGAAGACATCAAAGTTGCAAATTTAAGTTCAATGCTAGAAATAAGACAAAACATAAAATGCGTTTAAGAGTTAATTTCGTACTTATTCAGAATTGGCGCTCAAATGTCCCACAAACCTGGATATTAGGACGAAGCCATGTTAATCTTCCATTTCATGTATAACACTATGAGGAACATTTCTGTGGAACATTTTTACCCTCTAACTCCTTAATTTACATGTCTCTTTGTCCCTTTTTAAAACGGGCCTAAAAAGCACCTTTAATTGAAGATTTGGAGGATTAAATAAAGGGTTTTTCAATAAGAGCGCTACAAAAGTTTTTTTAAATAAAACAGAAACGGTTTTGGATATCAATGAAATTCTTTATACCTGTGAAAGTACGTTCGATGCCATTATGTATGGAAATCGATCTCTTTTGCATGGCCACCACGGGCACGCTTGCAGAAGTCCAGACGCTGAACCCAATTTTCGACAGTTTTCAAGCATAAATCGGCCGATACTGCTGCAATTTCACGTTCGATATTCCTACGAAGTTCATCAATCGTCGCTGGCTTGTTGGCATAGACCATAGATTTGACGTAGCCCCACAGGAAATAGTCCAACGGCGTCCAATCGCACGACCGAGGCGGCCAATCGACTGGACCATTTCGTGAGATAACACGTCCTCCAAACTTGGTTTGCAATAAATTGATTGTGACATTCGCTGTGTGGCTTGTGGCGCCGTCCTGTTGGAACCACATGTCCTCCAAGTCCATATCATCCAATTGGGGCCAAAAATATTCGGTTATCATTGAACGGTAGCGATTCCCATTCACAGTAACGTGCCGGTCTTGATCATCACGGAAGAAGTACGGCCCAATGACGCCGCCGGCCCATAAACCGCACCAAACCGTAATTTTTTCGGGATGCAATGATGACTCATGGAGTACGTGTGGATTGCTGTCTGACCAATATTTTGTTTATTGACGAAGCCGTTCAGCCAGCAATGAGCCTCATCGCTGAGGATGATTTTTCGATGAAAATCCGAATCATTTTAAAGTTGTTGCTCAGCCCAATTCACGAACATACGACGCTTCTGGTGGTCAAGCGGCTTCAGTTCTTGAGTCAATTTGATGTTGTAAGGATGTAGGCCAAGATCTTTTCGCAAAATTCGCCACAACGACGTCACAGAGATGCCCAACGCTTGAGAACGACGTGTGAGAGACACATTTGGGCTTTCTTCAACTGAAGCCTCAGCGGCAGCAATATTCTCGACACTACGGGCACTTCTTTGTCTTTGGCACGGGAACATTTTGTACTGTGCCTGTGGATTCAAATTTTTCCACTAGACGCTCAATTGTTGATCTGCTAGGACGATTATGACGACCATAAATTGGACGTAGCGCTCTTAACGTTGAGGCCACTGACTCCGAATTTCGGTAGTAAATTTTAATAATTTCGAATCGTTGTTGGCTCGTATATCTTTCCATCATGAAATGGCAAACCTTACTGAAGAGAAATGTCAAAAGAGCGGCAAGAAATATATGGCGTCGTTTGCTGTCCCTGTCTTTCTACTTTTGTAGCGTCCCTGTTGAAAAACCCTGTAGTTACACAAAACATTACCTCGTAGTGTTTTACGTAAGTCCGCTGAACACTTCCTATACCCAAAATGGAAGATTCACATAGATTCCTAGTGCACATATGTAATAAATCTATAACTCCAAATCAGTTTTTGGGCTTTCTTTCATGGAATGGCCGATATATTAAAAAAAACTTATTTTGCTTTTAATCTACGCTAAATTTCCTATTATATGATGAAGAGTGTACGTATTAGAGATCTCCAAAATTAAATGACAGACAATCAAAATTTAGTTTTGATACAAATTTTTTAAACACTACTAACGGTCATGAGAGGGTTAATAGTTTGTATAATAAATCGCAAAGTTCGATACTTTTATTCTTATACAAAAAAAAGTAGCCCGCATCATCTCATATGGGGAAACGTTTCGTAAATAGTATTACCTGGTTTATTAATACAATAAAACTTTTCATAAGCCAATAATTGATAAAGCATTTAATTATAGTATTACAACCGATCTTTCTTTGGATCTAGTTTATTTATCATCAGTTGTTTTTGAATGGCGGGGGGTTTAAGGAAAAGGTTTTTCATGTTTACAAGTAGGGCCTCTTAGGCCTATCAACCACTTAGAGAGTTAATACGATATACTTTGTTAAAAAATAAATAAAACTTTTGCTGTATAAATATTTTTTGTTTTGGTTTTTTTCGGTAACTTTTATTTTATTAAGAGCCTTTTTTTTTGTTTCTTTTCTTACATAATTTTATTACATTCTGCCAATAGAGTAAAACTTTTGTAACAATTACATTTTTCCATTTGAATCTTTGGGGAACATTGTGTCTTATTACACTATGGAACATTTTTGGGATTATTGTCTGGGGGGGTGAGAAATTCCAAGTCAGGGTGATGGTACTAGGTCAGTATAGTAAAACCCTCAAAGGGTTTGGCGTTCGTATGTGTCATTAAAATTTTTTATGAATTTAAAAAAAAAAAAATTTTAATTTTTAGGCAAAAAAATATTTTTTTTTCTCCACAAATTTATTTTTACCGGCAAAACTGTTGATTATAAAGAAAAATGTTATATGAACGGATTAAAGAAATTGTAATTCTAAATTTTTCTAAATTTGTTTCATCAAAATCGGACAAGTGGTTCTCGAGTTACAACTAAGCGAAAAAACATCAAGATAAGGAAAAAATTTAAAAGGTCATAAAAAAAAATGACACATATGAACGCCAAACCCTTTGAGGGTTTTACTATACTGACCTAGTACCATCACCCTGACTTGGAATTTCTCACCCCCCAGATTGGCTGTTGTACTGTGTTATAAGTGCAACTCTACTGCGAGTACTTACAATGATTTTTACTTTAACGAAGTTTTTATTCAGTTTAAATTATGGAAAAGTTTTTTTATATGATTTTTTTTTTCACATTTCGTACAAATTAATTTGCAACATTTGACATTTGTGTAACAATCGTACGAAAGACACGTTTGCCAAGAATGAACTGGTGAAACTCTATAAGGATTTTATGTCAACATGGTTGTCACTTGTTGTAAAATGACTCGTGTTTTGAGGGCCACTTTAACGCGTGTGTTTTTTTTTTTTTTGCTGGTTTTGTTTGTAAAATGTTTTTGTTTCCGTTAAGGTTTTTAATTACAATTTGTTAGTTAAACTAACATGGTTTTTTCCACAATTTTTATTTATTTTTTTTTTTTTTTTATTGTGTTTAACTTTAAAGTGTAAACGATAAATGCACAGACGTTTCGTTTCATTTTAACATTAAAATTTTAATAAGTGACAAACAAAAAATCGCTATAAAAAGTTTCAAATTAACTACAATTGTGTTTCCAAAATGAAAATGAAGACTTTACACTTGAAAACCCCCCCAAGGCAACTCTGCTATTTTATTTTTCCTCACAGACATATCACAGACGGTCTTTAGAAAATTGACTAGAGCAAAACAGAAACATATAAAAAACACTTTTCATATAAAATTTTATATGGTTTTCATAATCTTTGTTGGCATAACTTGGACTTGCAAACATTTTTTTTTTTTGTTTTTGATGTTTCACATTTCATATCATTTCTAAGGTTTTAATGTTTAAGATCTCATTGTTCATCTTATGTCTCTTGTTAAGCCAACAGAAACAAACACAAAAATTGTAAGAAAAAAGTTATTGTTTTCTTAAGTAGCTGTAAAAATTTTTTTTCTATCATTTTATGCAACAAAACATTTTGATATACTCAAAGAAAAATATTGGTAAAAAAAAAAAGAATTTACAAAAATTTGTTAAAAATTGTTAACACAAAAAAAAAAAAATATTGGGTATATAACTTAAAAATGTCGGATTCACAACAGATGGCGTATCTTTTACGCATGGTTTGTGTCTTTAATAATTAATATGGCAGTTTGGAGGGTAAACATCTGTCATTTATTCTCACTTAGTCATTGAACGAAATAGTGTAAGCGACAAAGTTTTTTTTTAGTTCGAAAATGTCTAATTTTGTGCCAACAAAGCATCATTTGCGGGAAGTTGTGCTTTACTTCTCCAATTCGAAAAAAAAGTGCAGCTGAAGCACATCCATAGCTCACCGAAGCTTATCCTGAATATTTTCCATCGATTTCAATGTGCGAGAGATGGTTTATGCGGTTCAGAAGTGGTGATTTTAACACGGAAAACAAAGACCGCCCAGGTCAGCCAAAAAAGTTCGAAGATGATGAATTGGAGGCATTATTCGATGAAGATTGTTGTCAAACACAAGAAGAACTAGAAAAATTTTTGGGAGACACTCAAGCAGCAATTTCAAAACGCTTGCAAGCAGCAGGATTCATCCAAAAGCAAAGAAATTGGGTGCCACAAGAGTTGAAGCCGAGAGATGTTGAAAGACGACTTTGCATGTCCGAAATTCTGCTTTAATGCCACAAAAAGAAGTAATTTTTTGCATCAGATTATTACTAGCGATGAAAAATGGTTCCATTACGACAACCCGAGCGCAAGAAATCGTATGTAAAGCCCGACCAACCAGCCAAATTAACGTCAAAACCGAATATCCATGGCGCCAAGGTAATGCTCTGTATTTGATCCCATCTATTATGAGCTGCTGAAATCGGGCCAGACCATCACATAGGACCTTTACTGAACGCAATTGATTTGTTTGAAGTGAGCATTGGCCAAAAACCGATCGGAATATATGACCAGACATGAAGTCCATTATGACAACGCTCGGCCACATGTTGCAAGACCGGTTAAAAACTATTTAGAAAATAGTGGTTGGGAATTTTCTCTTCACCCGCCTTATAGTCCAGACCTTGCCCCGTCCGACTACCATTTGTTTCCACCGCTGCAGAATGCTCTAACTGGAATACGCTTCACTTTAGAACAGGGTATCCGAAATTGGCTTGATTCGTTCTTGGCCTCAAAAAATTAGCAGTTCTTTTGGCGCGGAATCCATATGTTGCCAGAAATATGGGAAAAGGGCATAGCTAACCAATACTTCAATAAATTTATCTTCTACCAACGTTTCACAATAAACGCCCAAAATTTGCTAAAAATCCCACATTTTTAAGTTTTATACCCAATATATAAAACAATTTTATCCCAAGTTACTCCTACATGTTGAGTTTTTATTGTACAGTAGTCCCTGCTTGAGTGCTTCATTCAAAAATGAAGTTTTTAGCGCACTTAAATGCGGAATCTTCTGCATATTTGTGTTAAGGGGTTGGATGACATTCGCGGCAGAGAAAACAGACCTTTTTTTTTAAAAAATTCATAACTCCCCAGTCAGAAATCGCCAGTGGTACAAAAAATCAAGCACTGGCATACCACTGGGTAACCACGGTATTAAAAATAAATGACTGGCAGAACACTCATTTGGGACGCTTTGCCAGCGTTTGCGAAAAGCGTTTTACCAGTATTTTTTTTACAAAAATTTCGGTGGTTTATAAAAAAACCACTGGCAAAGAATTGGCTTAGAGTGATATGCCAAGGTTTGCAACCAGTGGTTATCCAGTGCTACCTAGCCAATGCCACCAGGCGTACAAAAATCAATTCACTGGAAAACCAATGATTTTATAAAAATGCTGACGCTTCGTTAAAAAATGTTTGTAGTCGGAAGGTTCCGAGTTCAAATCCGGTTGCAAGCAAAAATTTTTTTGGATTTTTTTTAATTTAAAATTTTTTTTGTTTTATAAAATCAATTTTTTTGTTTGTGGGAAAGTTCCTTCAAGACCAACTTTTTTTTTGCCCTCCCAACACTGGCATAATAGTTATTAAAAATTGTTTGCCAGTACTAGCATTTTGGCACAGCCAGTAGTTGTCCAGCTATTATCACTCATTTATGTGTTTAGCCATTAAATATTATATGTCTCGTTAGCTCAGTGGGTAGAGCAATCGTCTGCCAATCTGACGGCCTGGGTTCAAATCACGGCAGGACCAAAAAAAATACATATGAACTTTTTTTTAATTTTATTTTGGAAAATATATTTCCAGACCACCTATTTATTGGTTTTGCCAGCGTTTTGCCAACGTTTAAAAATTTTGTTCCTCCAGTGCTTTTCCGGCACTTTTTGAACAGCCGGTCCTTTTGTCTAATGATGTTATCATTTTGGGAATGGGAAAGCACTTTTTGCCAGTACTGATACCACCTGTTAAAGTGCTTTGCCACCGCTTTCTTGTTTGTATTTTTCTGACTGGGTCAGTCAAAAACAAACATTTTTCCAAAATAACCAATCGAATAATAATAAATTTTTTTTTTCGATTTTTTATGAATTTTTAAAGTCAACATTTTTTTCGAAAAAACACACTTTCAAATTTGGAACATCACCAAAAATTGAAAAAAAAAATTATTATTATTCGATTGGTTATTCATACGATAACCAATTTTGTTAAGATTTAAAAAAGTCATTTTTTTCCAGATCGGACAATTTTTACGACTCCCAACGCCGCAACCACGAGGCCCCGTTTTTTTCTCTGCCGCCAGTTTGGAGCTCTATAAAACCATGTTGGAGTGAAAAATATATTTTTTTGAATTTTTTTTTCTTGTAATTTGTTCAATTTTCTACAATAATAAAAAATAATTTTGGAAAAATGTTTGTTTTTGACTGCGTTATGAATTTTTAAAAAAAGGTCTGTTTTCTCTGCCGCGAATGTCATGTAACCCCCCGGTGAAAAATGTCCATATATGAACATTTATGGTTCAACCATATATGTATGGATCCGAAAAATGAGGTAACACCTAAGTATATGTTCATATATGGACATATATGAACATATACATTTATTAAATATATGCGAATACATGCGGACGTTGCTGTCCTTTATTATAAGGTTGTACTATAGATATAAATTTATGTATGACATTCGAATTAGGCACTACATATGTTCCTTTTTTTATTGATGGCATTAAATAAAATTCCATATTTATCCATATATGAGTACCTTTTACACATATGGAAAAATCTATTCTTGCAAATATGTTGATATACAAGTCACTTTTGCATAAATTGAATATCATATACTTCCATATTTGTCCATATATGAGTGCCTTTTCCATATATGAAATAGCAGATGCCTCCATATATGTCTGTATATGAAATCTTTTTCCATATATGGAATAACATATACTTCCATATATGTTCATATAAAAACATATATGTTTATAAAAAATCCATATTTGTTCATATATGTCCATACATAAACCATATATGAACATGTTTGAGCGTATATGAACATTTTTCACCGGGCCCTTAATAATGCTTTAAAAGAAAAAGTTTCCGACCGATAGTACACTAACAGAAAAAATCTGTCTAAATGTTATTTAAAATTACTAAAACTTAGTTAAAAAAAATTACATTGCAGAAAAAACTACTGAAATCAGCAGACTAATTTTGCAAAATATTAGTAAAATAAGACCAGTGAAAATAAAACTGTTAAATAAGTATACAAAATTTTAGTTATATTTTAGTTAAATTTTAGTTAATAGAAAATATTAACTGAATCTACTAAAATCAGCAAAAAATTTCGTTAATCAATTACTAGACCAAAAAATCACAAAAAATTTAAAAATTTTCCAATATTTGTTTTTTTTTTACTGCGAATAAAAACCTAGCCTTTTGAAATCAGCAATTTAGTATTTTTTTTTTAGCAAATATTTCTGTGGATTTTAGCAGGTATTTGCATTCAACTTAAGTAACAAAAATTTTGCTATTTTTAGTCTACTAATATTTATCAAAATTTTCTGCAGATTTGCAGTATAATTTGTCATTTGCAATTAAGTAAAAGTTAACCCAAATATAACTATAATTTAGTAAATTTAACAACTTTCTTTTTTATATTGTCAATTTTTCATAAGTTTATTATTTAGAAAAAACTTTCAATACGCCCGGATGATGAATAGCGATTCTATTCGAAATATTGGCAATTGAGAAAGTTTTACATAACTAAAAAACTTAGGAGAACAATTAGAACCACGAGCTTGATTATTTAGGAAAATTGACAATATAAAAAAAAGATCGAATTAAATAAAAATTTTATTATTAGTTTTCTTTTTTCTTTTCTTGCCTTACTAGTATTTAGCATAAAAATTTGCGAATCTCAGTAGTTTTTTCCGTAATTTTTATCTAATTTTTAGTAGCTTTTTCTGCTGTTTTTAGAGGTTTATTGCAGTTTTTACGCTAACATATAAAATCGCTATAATTATTAAATAAGTGATCCCGATGTCATTAAAGTTTTTAATAAAATATTTTTGTTTATTTTATAATACCGATATTTCGCCATTCTTTGAATGACATCATCAGGGTTTCTAAAGTTTTGTTTAAATTTATTAATGATTAAAATATAAAATATATTCTAATATATTTCACAAATTTTTATATCATACATTAATATATAATACAAACACAACATTAAACAAATAATTCCAACGAAAGTTTCGTACGGTACAAACAACTGAACTCTAGTCTCAGGATCTTGATTTTTGCATATTTTGGCGGTCTGCAAAATTAATTTCAATATTTTTTTCAACAAACACAAATACTGCAACTTCATAAATACGTTTTTAAGCAGATTTTTCGCCATCGCACATAAGCAATACATTCAGAGCTTGAAAAAGATATTTTTTTGTTTTAATAAACTTGCATTAAAATTGATTCATTTTATGAATCAGTGAGTAATTCATTATCACTTTAAATCAATGATTTGTTATTGAATAAAGTGAGGACGTGATTTCTCCAAATTTCAATTGCTTCAATTTTGATTTGATTCAATTATTTGTTTAAAAATTTGATTCGCGAATTATAAAGCAACGCAACAATTTTTTGCTAAATTAATTTTTTTAAAATTAAATCAATTCGCATGATTCTCAAATTCATTCTTTGAATAAGATATTGATTGAATAGAGTAGGAAATAATTCAATCAATAAAATGCGTTTTGCGGCTCATTTCGTTCGAATACACTGAATTCATTTTACTTTCACTTGTTTTTCAACTCTGAATCAATCTTATAGGCTTATTTAAGCAAAGAATGTTTTTAAAAAGACACCCTTAAAAGGAATTTTTATCATGACGAATGCTATTTAAACTCTTACACTGTTTTACAGTTTGTCCCAGCAAAGTCAAATTGGGAGCAAATATTGACCTATGAGATGCAAGATGAACATGAAACAATTTTAATTCATAGTTGCATTTATTCGATATTTAAATTTTTATTTAGTAAAAAAAAAATAAAATTGTTAGCTTGAAGCGAGTTTTTTGTTATAAAAATTAATTTGTTTCTCAATATTTCGATATCCATCGAATATCATCCTCAGGGGCATTATACAATAATTAATGTTACACAAAAAACACGCAGCTTAGAATAATCGTTGTTTGGTTATCATTACTACATGGAATTTTTTAATTTTCCAGTAAAATGGTGGAATTAGGAGCGGTCAAAAATTATCTCAAAATTTTTATAAGATTTATTTACTATTAGTAAAATAAAATTTAACCAAATTTGTGGTTTTTTTTTCTTTCATTTTATTAAAATTAAAAAAAGTTTTTCAATGTTTATCTTAGTCCTAGTTCGACTTCGATCAGACAAACTTTTAACACGCATAGAAATAAATCTGTAAAAACAGTAGAAAAATGTACTAAAAATTAGCAGAAAAAATGCAGATATTAGCAAATTTTTTTGCTAAATAATAGTAGGATCTGAAGAGCAAAAATAAATCTGTTAAATTTAAAGAATTTTCGATATATTTCAGTTATTTTTTAGTTAATTGAAAATGACAAATTATACTGTAACGTGTGCAGAAAACGTTGCTAAATATTAGTAGACTAAAAATAGCAAAAACAAACTGTTATATCTACAAAATTTTTTTGTTACTTTTAAGTTGAAATTAGTTGAAGTAGTGAAAAAAAAGATTTGCTAAAAAATAGTAAACTACTAATTTCAGAAGGCTAAATTTTTATTTGCATTAAAAAAAATTGGGAAAAATTGGTAAACTTAAAATTTTTTATAACTTTTTTGTCAACTAAAAATTTTGCAAATTTTTTTTACTGATTTTACCAGGTTGAGTTGTTATTTTCTATTATTTAAAATCCAACTCAAATATTGCTACAATTCTGTATATTTAACAGTTTTATTTTTGCTGTTCTTAATAAAATTTGGCAAAACTGATCTGCTATTTTCAGCAGATTTTTCTGCAAGGTCATTAAATAATTTTTAGTAGTTTTAACCAAAATTTTTACAGACTTTTTTCTATTAATGTAGGAGGCTTCAGAATGAATCTGTTCTATACGATTTGTATAAAATTGTTTGTTGCCAGTAATTATTTGCGCTTTAAAGCGGAGAACACATTTGCGGGGCGCACTTAAGCGGGTACTACTGTATATTCTGGCATCTAAACAAATGCATGTTAATTTTTTCTATTTTTATTTCTTGAGTTTGTCGAGTGGAACTGTAAAGTACTGTTAAACAAATACAAATATATTTACTATAAGAATAAAAAAAAAAAAAATCTTCTAAATGTGCAAAATATCTGCTTCCATGCGGCATGCAATTGAGAAATTGCCTTATTGTAGTTCGTTGCCAGCTTGCATAGGGGGACTGCGTTGGAGTATATATGTGTCGGTATGTTTATGTTAGCATTTGTATGCATGTCTTGAAAGAATTTGTATTTCTAGCATCTCTTTACCATTTAATTAATATCTCCCCTCTGCCTGTATTGTCACTCGCTCTCTTCTTACAATCATTTTAGTAAACCTAGCGGATACATTTACACTTGTAATGAATTTAATTATAAATACTTTAAATGGATATTGTTGTCAAGTTCTTTCAAATAGTGGGGGATTAAATAATTATGTAGGGTTTTATAAAAAAATTGTTGCATACTTTTAATAACTTTTGTTAAATAAAATTACTGCAAAAATCAAAGAGATATTTACTTAAAATATGCTGCATAAAATATGTTGCATATTTCTAGGAGTTTTAAATTAAAATAATTTATTGCATACACTTTTGGTTTAGAAAATTGTTGAGTAATTTAAGGAGACTTTGTAAACTTAAATGCAAAATTTTAAAATTCCTACAAAACTATTTCATATATTTTTAAAACCTTTATATAAATATTGTTGTAATTTAAATGTAATAATATCAAGTCCACTTTTAGTTAGCAGTAACTTAAAAAAAAAGTGTGGCATACTTCAGGAATGCTTTTAAATACATTTCATTAATTAAAATATTTACTTTGAATTGTACTTTGTTATTTAATTCATTTCATCTCATTTATCTGTCTAGCCACAATTGCCTAAGCAATGAAGTAAATATATGCAAATGGTTTTTAATTTCTATAAAAATTCTAACTAAAGGATAAATTATGTAAACGAACTGTATGTATCATTCAACATATTACAAACACACTCCCGGATACATAATAAGATTACTAAAGGTTGAAAAAAAAAAAAAATAATAAAGACAGAGGAGAGAAAAAATTCGATAAAAACAAAAATCTAATTGTAAATTCAAACCCAAATAATTTTTAACTTTGTGAAGTTTCATTTCTCATATCATATAAATCAAAATATATATTGGATTAGGGGAAAGCTCAGTTTCGTATTATATAAAACAGTAATAAGTCTGACTTATAACAATGCATATTAAATTTTTACATAAAACTCCAATTTGAAACATTTTTTTTTTAAGGAGAAGCAAAACTCATGCGAAGCTTCCTATTAATTAACGTGTTGCTTTCTTTTGGAAGGGAATAGAGAAGAGATGAAAGGTGTTGAACAATGAAGAGCTTCAAATATGGCAACACTGTAAATGCGCGAGATGTTGAATCTTAGAATTGTTGTTGCGCACCATCTAGCGGAGAGTTGGCGAAGTTTGTTTTAGATTTGTATGAGGGGTCGAAAACTCATACATATTTTTCAAAATTGATGTTGTGTTTACTGGGCATCGAACCCGCAGCGTTATGTGTAATTGTGCAACGCACTAAACATTACACGCCAGAATTCTTTCAATACAATTGATAAGACGCAAACATCCGGCAGATGAAAATGAATCTGAGCCTATACGAAGAAGGAATACGCACCCTTTTCATTACCGTGAAATGAAATTATAAACCATTGACATCGGAGCAAAAAAAAAATAGGAAATAATGCTTTACAAACCACGTCTTTCATTGCTTTAAAAGTATTCGTTAGTGTATTTCAACTGCTTTTTTGGAAGTAATTCTGAACAACTTCAAAAAAAAGCCCATCTTTCATAGCTTCCGAAGCATCCAGCTTCTTTATATTTAGTTCTGAACAACACCCAAAAAAAAATATTTAAGTATTGCTTCTAAAGCACAATAACAATAACTTTACCATAAAAGTTCAACAGTTATTTAAAAAGTAAATCAGTAAAGTTGTTTTAATTGAAAAAGTAGTTAAATTGCAAAAAATATATTTTTTCTCTTTTTCTATCAGTCATTCAATAAACAAGGTACGGACTTTCGGTATAATTTAAAGTATTCAGTCAAAATTTTCTGTTAAAAACAATCAGTTCTCACAATTTAATTAATTTTAAAATACATGAAAAGTCTATTAATTTTATAGACTCTGCCGGTTTATTTTATAATTAAAAATAAACGACAAAATACAGTTGTTTTAAACATGTTTGCAAACACTAACCGTAAAATACCGATAACGATATAAAATCCTTTGAAATGACTACACTCAAAAAAAAGTCAGTAAAGTCAGCAAAAAATGTTGCTGTGCCAGCAAATTTTTAGTCAGGAGCATGCTTGCAAAAAAGTTGGTAATTTCAGCAAAACGTTTGCCGGAAATCAGCGAGCTGATTTTTACCAAAAAAAAATAGTAATCTTCAGCAAAAGTTTTGCTAACACTTAGTCGATTGCAAATGAAAAAATTCTTGCTAAAATCACTAAACTTTTTGCTGAATGTTAGTAGACTGAAAAAACTCAAAAAACTTGTAGCGAAATTTTACTTTAGTTAATTTATTTGCTGAATATTTAAATAAAGAAATTGTGTGGAGTTTGTTTTTTAATTATAATTTCCATTGTCTGTACTACATCCAGACAAGCTGCGACATCTACATCTTGACTTTCTGGTTGTCGTCCACGCTATAAACGCGGTTATCAGCACAATTTTTGTAGCAAAATAAATTAGTAAAATATTAGTTCAAAATTAGTTTAGTGCTATAAAAAATATAACTAAAACTTTTGCTGAATACGGAATTTCAGCAAAAAAAAAAATTGCTGAAAACTAGTACACTTGATATACAAGACGTTTTACTAATTTTTCTACTAACTTATTTCTTTGAGTGTACCGTTAGCATTAAAATACCACTAACGAAATAATTTAAAATACAGTTAACCCTAAAGTACCCTACCGAAATAACTCTAAATTTTTTTATTCTTTCTCTCAAAAGATCATGCACTAAAAAAAAAGTTTGTAAAAAATTTAGTTACAACTACTAAATAGCAAATTAACATGCTAAAAGCAGCAAAAATTTTTGTTAAATAATTAGTAGCCTAAAAATATCACAAAAAAAATGTAAAATTTTCGAAGCTTTTTTTAGAATTTTTTTTAAATGCAAATAAAAATCGAGCATTTTGAAAACAGCAGTTTACAATTATTTTAGCAAATATTTCTGTTGATTTTAGCAGGATAGACTGCTATTTGTATTCAACTAAATTTAGCTTAAAAATAGCAAAAATTTGTAGATATAAAAGTTTATTTTTGCTATTTTTATGCGGGGTTCACATCAGATGGCGTATCTTTTACAAATGGTTTGTGTCTTTAATAACTGATATGGCATTTTGGAGGGTACTCACCAAAGCTTATCCTGAACATGTTCCATCGATTTCAATGTGCGAAAGATGGTTTGAGCGGTTCAGAACTGGTGATTTTGACCGAGTCAGACAAGCAGTAATTGCAAAACGTTTGCAAGCAGCAAGATTCATCTAAAACAAGGAAATTGGGAAATTGGAATTTTGCATGTCCAAAATGGTGCTTGAATGCCACAAAAAGAAGTAATATTTACATAGAATCGTTGCTGACGATGAAAAATGGATCCATTACGAGAACCCGAAGCGCAAGAAATCGTATTTGAAGCCCGGCCAACCAGCCAAATAACCGCCAAATCCGAATATACATAGCGCCAAGGTAATGATCTGTATTTTATAGGACCAGAAAAGTCCCATCTGTTATAAGCTACTGATCGTCTGTCACAGGAGGCCTATACCACACACACAATTGATTCATTTGAAGAGAGTACTGGCCGAAGAACGCCCGGAATATTCGACCAGACATGAAGTCGTTATATTCCATCATGGCAACGCTCGGCATGTTGACATGTTGCAAGACCGGTTAAAAACTATTTAGATATAGTGGTTGGGAAGTTTTGCCTCATCCGCTTTATAGTCCAGACCTTGCCCCACCCGACTACCATTTGCTTCGATCGATGCTTGAATCGTTGCTGGCCTCAAAAAATGAGCAGTTCCGTATGATGCCAGAAAGATGGTAAAAGTTCATACCTAAGGATGGCCAATACTTTGAATAAATTTATATTGTACCAATAGGTCGGCATATCAAACTTAAACTTTTGTACACGTTTTAATTTGAAAAGGGAAGACTATAAAATGATTCAGAATATTTGGGTAAAGTACTTTTAAAAAGTGCTCCATTAAAAGTGTAACACACATTTTTCTTAATAACTTTTTCCATCTTTAATTAAAATAAACTTTCTCGATCAAAATATCATTAAGACAACATATGTCAGATTTTTAAATGCATCGGTTTGTCAAATTCGAGTGATAATATTAAGTTAACCATGGAGAATCAAAGATAAGTGCACAAAAAAATTATTGGAGCTATTCAAAATAATCCATTATGGGCTTATAAAATAAATTGGAATAGAAGTACGCGTGACCAGTACCCCGTTTCTGTATCTGATGCGAGAAGTTTTCTCATCGAGAAATTTATGGTCACCCTGCATTAACACAGGGTGATTTAAGAGATGATAAAATGGACTGTAGTTTTAGAAATAATTCTTTCAGATATCGTAACATTTATAACTGTGGACACATCTAGTTTTGTAAAATACCTAATTAAATTAGAAATAACTTACATGCAGCGCATTATTAGCTGATTTGGTTTCATAAATATGTTATTGTCTGCGAATCACCCTATATAAAGCAGAGCAGGGTTGCATTTCACATGCTTTTTGCGAAAAGTGTTTCGATGCGAGAAATACAGAAACGGGGTGCAGGCAATGTGTTTTCAGAGTGTTTAAAAAGTTCAACAAGGACTTAATAATTGAAAGGAAGCCTGAAACGGGTAAAGCAAAAGGACCCGGAACGAAACCAAAGCCAAAAAGGTGGAGAAGCTATTGGGAGCGATTCCAAATATGGCTGGCGCACGGCGCGTGCAATGTTCGGAAACTTTTGTGCACAGAGTTAAAGCTAATGTTGGGCTTAAAAAATTTAAAGTCCAGAAAGTTCCGGTCAGAAATTCCAAGAAGAACGTTGTTACACTTTTTAATGGCGCACTGTTTACTAGTTTCAGTATGAATAAATTTTCTTCCTTATCCAATATTTCCATTTCACCGACAATTTTTAACACCCTTGTAAGTAATATCACCTCTGTGAAATAGAAATATTTTTTGATTTTTATTTCCCTTATGATTTATAAGGGTTGATAATGAAAGATGGTTAAATGGATTTTCTGAAACACAAAGTTGTTACACATTTGCATAATAGAATGTTGGAACCAAAAAAATTGTAAAATATACAAAACTTGTCATATTGTAAAATCTAGTTAAACTTGTCGGCACAATATTTGGAAAGAGAAATGTATACCCATATGCTATTACAGGGAAAACTTTTATAACGATTAAAAAAACACGCAAAACTTTAACGACGATATTCAATGTGATGATAGCTTTAGCCTGGAAGCAAATACTGACAAAAAGAACTGACACAAACGAGCTAGAAAACACCCTTTGAGTTTATGAAATATGATTACGGATATGACTATGTTTAATATTCATATAAAAAAAAACTAAAATAAAATGAAAATAGTGTGTAGGAACTGCTACAACTCAACAAAGAAAGTTATTTAGAGATAATATACCTTTTGGCGCCCCGCTGTTATGCTACAAAAAATTTCATTTCATTTTCATAACTAAAGTTTACGTGCATTTATGGCTAAGGAGAGTTTTTTTCCTATTATAGAGGGGGGAACAATAGTAACATAAATGTATTTCTTATTTATTTTTTTTTTTAAATCTATTAAATTATTTATTTTACCTTGTTATTTGATTTTTTTATTCTTAACCCAAGAAATAAAAAAACCTCGCCTATTTATAGGATTTTGAGCTTTTCATTAAATTGTAAAAAAGTTCTGAATTCTTTTTATACAAAAGTTCAAGTATAAGCAAAGCTCGGGTACTTGTTTTAAATTTTTTTTTCAGTTTTTTTTTTGTTTAAGTGTTTTTGAAGCACACGTGCCAGTACTTAACTCTCACCATCATTATTTATGAATGGAAAATATTATATACTTTGGTGGAAAATAATCAAGGTTTATCGCACAATATGCAGTTGAATGCAACCACCCTTAAAAGTTTAGCAAATAATCAAATAGTACCTTACCCTCTTATCCACACTCATCCTTAAAAGACCCCTGCGAGCTATATTTTGCCATGAATGTGTGCATATTTGTACATTTTAAACAATTTTGTCTTTTGTGGTCGTTAAACGCATTTTGCTAGCTTTTGAGGCAAAAAAAAAAAAAAACGTTAAACAACCATAAACAGGTAATAATCAATAGACCATGTAACCATGTTGTTTTTTTGTTAACAAGAAGGTAGTTGAAATATTGCATACCCTGAGGGGGTGAATGGCTTTTTTTTTTGTATTATTATTATTTATTGCATACTTTTCAATGTTGAGATTTTAGCAACAAAAAAGATATTGTCTTGCCTAAGGTTTATGTACTTTTATTTATTTTGTGCTAAGATTTGCTTTTGCATAGCACACTTATGGGATGGATGTCTTGTTGTCATATTAAATGTTGTATATCTTAATGTCTCTTTTTTACTTATTCAGTATTGATATTCTCTTTCTTAAGCTTAATTGAAAAGATTGGTATATTGTTATTTAACATTTACTGACATCGTTTAGAAAAATTCCAAAGAGATAAAAAGGAAACTGGGTTAGAAAAGTATCTATTTTAGAATTAGAAATTTTTTTTGAAAACTATATTTATTAAATAGCTGAGCTCAAAGTCTTTGTAGTGTTTTATAAAATGTATTTATTTTGTTATACCGATATTTCGCCATTCTTTGAATTATATCATCAGGGTTTACATTTAAAAACTGTATTAACCCTTATATGTATGATCTCTTCAATTTCAACTATTTTGTTATATATGATTTCTAAAGAAAAATACGAAAAAAAATTATTTTATTGTAGATTTTTAGTTGATCTGAAGATTGTTACAAAATGAGTGTTATTTTTTGTGTTTTTCGTTAGTTATAACCCAATAAGCACATAGGTTTTAAAAATTCAAGTGCTTTAGATTTTGCTTGAAGTAAAGTAAATTTAAAATTCTATCATTTGTATATTTAACAAAAATATTTGAAACTTGAATTTTAGTTTCCCTTTTGCTGGAGTATGCTATTGAAATGAAATGTAATTAAAGTTGTATTCAAGCCTTGAAACTGGAAAACAGAGCTGGAATTGAACTTGTTGGCAACTTGAATTCCAGTGAAATTGTTTATAGAGAATAATATGAAATGGATAGGTAAGTAAAAATGTTTGAATTTACTTCTCAAATGTATTTCTTTGAAATTTAACATATATGTATATACAAAAAACTAAAATCTACATTATATCCTACACTCAGATAAAAAAGTTAGTAAAAAAATTTGTAAACAGTTTCCAATCGCACTATACTATTTATACCCTACACCACTATGTGGTCAGGGTATTATAAGTTTGTGCTGATGTTTGTAACACCAAAAAATATTGGTCGTAGACCCACCTTATAGTATACCGATCGGCTCAGAATTTTTTTTTTATTTCGATTTAACGATGTCCGTCTGTCCGTCCGTCCGCCCGTCTGTCTGTCTGTCCATGCAATCTTGTGCGCACTCTACAGGTCGCAAATATTAAGATATTTTGATGAAATTTGGTATGCAGACCTATGTTGGCCCAAGGACGAACAAGTTTGATTTTGGTGAACATCGGTCCATGTTTAGACCTAGTGCCCATATAAGGGTCCTACCAAAATTATATTGTTTATACGCTGCAGGTCGTAAATATTAAGATATTTTGATGAAATTTGGTACACAGAAATATATTGTCCCAATAACGCAGCCTACCCGGTGAAAAATGTCCATATATGAACATTTATGGTTCAACCATATATGTATGGATCCGAAAAATGAGGTAACACCTAAGTATATGTTCATATATGGACATATATGAACATTTATTAAATATATGCGAATACATGCGAACGTTGCTGTCCTTTATTATAAGGTTGTACGATAGATATGTTCCTTTTTTTATTCATGGCATTAAATATAATTCCATATTTATCCAAATATGAGTTCCTTTTACATATATGGAAAAATGTATTCTTCGAAATATGTTCATATACAAGTCCCTTTTGCATAAATTGAATAACATATACTTTCATATTTGTCCATATATGAGTGCCATTTCCATATATGAAATAACAGATGCTTCCATATATGTCTGTATATGAAATTTTTTCCATATATGGAATCACATATACTTCTATATATGTTCATATAAAATCCATATATGTTCATAAAAAATCCATATTTGTTCATATGTGCCCATACATAAACCATATATGAACATGTTTGAGCGTATATGAACATTTTTCACCGGGTATTGATTTTGGTGAACATCGGTCCATGTTTAGACCTAGTGCCCATATAAGGGTCCTACCAAAATTATACTGTTTATACGCTGCAGGTCGCAAATATTAAGATATTTTGATGAAATTTGGTACACAGACCTATGTTGGCCCAAGGACGAACAAGTTTGATTTTGGTGAACATCGGTCCATGTTTAGACCTAGTGCCCATATAAGGGTCCTACCAAAATTATACTGTTTATACGCTGCAGGTCGCAAATATTAAGATATTTTGATGAAATTTGGTACACATACCTATGTTGGCCCAATAACGTAGCCTATTGATTTTGGTGAACATCGGTCCATGTTTAGACCTAGTGCCCATATAAGGGTCCTACCAAAATTATACTGTTTATACGCTGCAGGTCGCAAATATTAAGATATTTTGATGAAATTTGGTACGCAGACCTATGTTGGCCCAAGGACGAAGCCTATTGATTTTGGTGAACATCGGTCCATGTTTAGACCTAGTGCCCATATAAGGGTCCCCCCAAAATTGGCTTGGTTACAAACTGCAGGTCGCAAATATTAAGACATTTTAATGAAATTTGGTGCGCTGACTCACATTATAGAAAATTTTGACACAAGCCCCATTTTAACCCATTCGAATTTCGGATCCAAACAATACACCAGACTGGTGTAGGGTATTGTATAGTCGGCATGCCCGACTTTAACCTTTTTACTCGTTTTATACTGATTATTAGTACAATTTTTATTTTTAGTAATCATTTTTGCTATTCTCTTATTACAAATTACGGATTTTTTTTACTAATTTTCGCTGCTGATTTCAGAAAAACACTTTACAATTTTTCAAAACCGAGTGCTAAATTTAACAGAAAATATTTTTTTTTTTTTATTTTTTACAATACTTGTTTAGTTTATATTTGTTACTATTGATATATTCTTAGTTTAGAAATAACACCCAGAAAATTTTATTGCATTTCCAATGCATAAAACGGCAATAACTGGAGAACCGTTTGCAATTTTGACTCCAAATTTCAAGTACGATGAAGTAATTATACGCTTGTTACAATCGAAAGAAAAAAAAATTTTTTTTTTAGATTTTACAGTTTGTTAATTTTTTAGTACACTTTTTTGCTAATTGCAGCAGCTTGATTTTAAATTACAGTTTACAACATTTTACTGAAATTTAGTAGCTGCAACTAATTATTTATACTAATTTCATTGTACTAAAATTATGATATTTAGTAAGTTTTTTAACTGATTTTAGCAAATTGATTTTGAATTGCATTTTACATAAATTTTACTAAAATTTAGTAGCGGCTACTAATTTTTTCTACTAATTTTATTGTACTACAGATCAGCAGACATGTGTTGCTAAAATTAGCAAAAAATCCAGCTGGCCTTAAAACAGTTAAATTTCCCGTAATAACAGCAAAAGTTTCAGTAGCCATTACAGACTTTTTTGGTTGAGTGTAGAGAGGACCCCATAAAGACAATCTGATGATAGTGATGTGGTGTCACTTGAAAATGCAAAAAAATAATTTTTTAAAAAAAGGTGTTTTTTTTTTAAATATGGTTTTTTGCCAAATAGCTAAATTGGGATTATTTTAAGGTGTTGCCATTTTTGAATAAACTTGAATTTATACATTTATTGTCGCCAAAATGAATTTTATTGCGAGAATACCACTTTAAATATTTAAACAAACATTTTTGAGTATTACACTTTTTTAAAAAAAAAACGCATGTTTTAGAATTTTACTCTAACTGATTAAAAAAATCTGCGCTAAATTATAGGAACACTATGTACAGATGGGGCCCCCAATGCCCAAAAATGCAGTTTTGTGCATCAAGTGGGGTTTTTTTTTATTAAAAAACTGGTATTTATTCGGAATGAACTTTATCTGAAAAGTGCGATTCTCAGAATTGTTTTTCTTGATTATGAATTTGAGGTGCCTCAGAACAATATTGCGATAAAAATCAATATCTTCGATCGAGCCGTTTTTGCAAAAATTTCTTTAGAATTTACATATTTTTAATTTTTAAATTATTTGAAAACTATTTGAGATTTGAAAAAAGCAAGTAAGACAAAATTATTCCTCAGGAAAAAGCCAATTACATGGCGTACTCTAAAATTTTCATTGTTATACTGAAACCGCCAAAAAAAAACTTAACATTTTAATTCACTAATACGAGGGGTACTATTTATATTTCGGGAATAGCTATTAATAACAAACATTTTCAGATAAAAATGGCTTTATTGCTTTTCAAAATATACCCCTTGATGATCAATACACTTTTGCATTCTTTCAAACCATTTGTCATAGCAGTTTTTCCATTCCTCTTGAGACACCTCCAAAACATGGTATTTGAACGCTTTAACTGCTTCTTCGGCGCTCGTAAATCGTTGACCACGCAGTTTACCTTTGATATTCGGGAACAAGAAGAAGTCATTGGGTACCAAGTCAGGATTGTACGGAGGATGAATCATCAATTCGATGTTTTGACTGCTTTGGGAGTTAGTTTTATGAATTTCTCCGAAGACTTCCGGCAAACAAATGGTCGTGTACCACTCAGAATTGGCCGTCATACGATGCTCAAGCGGAACAATGGCCACATGACCCATTCGGCCGAAGAAATAGGCGACCATTTGCTTCGCTGTGCTTCTTCCACGAACAACTTTTGTTGGATTCCGCTCGTCTTGGAATACCCACACGGTCGATTGCTGTTTTTTTTCCGGCTCATACGCATATCAATGATTGGTCACCGGTCACGATTTTATAAACGTCTTTTGAAGCACCACGGTCGAACTTTCTAATCATTCCCTTACACCAATCCACGTGAGCCTTTTTTTTGAGTGATTGAAAAATTATGGGGTATCCAACGAGAGCTAATTTTTCACAACTAAGGGTTCATGCAAAATCGAATGTATTGAAGTAGAACTAATGTGCAAGGATGCCTCTATCTCACGATATGTCACATGACGATCTTGCATTATCAGTTCACGCGCTGCATCGATGTTTATGTGGTACAACAACCGATTTTGGAAGACCTTCACGGAATTCGTCGGCGTCCGAACTACGACCACGATTGAATTGACTATACCAGCGATATACTGTCGTTTTTGATGCTGCTTTATCTCCATACCAAGAACTGAGTTCATCGACACATTTTTGTTGAGATAAATCACGTCGAAAGTTGTGAAAAATAATCCAACGAAAACCTTCTCTTGAAATTTCCATTTTTTTGCCAAATTGAATTTCTTAACTCACTGTAAACAAAACAAATAGCACTTGTACATCAAAACATTGTGAGTACGTTTATGCTAAAAAATGTAAAATTTTATTATGATGTTGCCAGATTTTAGCTATTGACATTAGTGTTGCCAGTTCCCGAAATATAAATAGTACCCCTCGTATATGTCACGAAAAAAATTAGAAAAATATTATTTAGATCATTCGAATATTTCAAAACTATATATATATAAGAAATATTTTTTTATTTAAAGTTACTTTAGAAAAAAAAGTAAAATCAATAAAATGCACTATACATCTGCAATATTATGGCACAACTTTCCAAGTTGTGCAAATATATTAAAAGTGTGTATATTAAATTGAAGATTGAATAAAAACGCTTTTGATTTTTATTTGACAAATTGATGTATTGTATAATTTATTGGCAACACTGTGATATTTTAATTTTGAGCTGTTTATATTTGTGTACATTTTGAGGTTATGTATATATTGCACGAAATATTGTGGGAATATTTTGTTACATATGTATATGTTGCAATTTATTGTAAGGTATGTGGCAAAACGATTAAAATAATGTGCAATTATATTGGACACAATATTGCAAATACATGGGGTACTTAACATTTTATCGAGCTTTTAATATAAACTGATGTATTCACGGGCTGCGCGTTAATGATTTTTTAAGTATTGCGGATGGCTTTTGGAAATCTGGTGTTTGTCGCCATTGAAATTGCTGCTTGAGTGACTCCCAATGATTTTGCAAGTTTCTCTTGAGTTTTAAGATAATCTTCTTCAAGTAATGCCTCCAATTTCTAATCTTCGAACTTTTTGTCTGACCGGGGCGGTCCTTGTCTTGCGTGTCAAAATCACCACTTCTGAACCACACAAATCATCTCTCGCACTTCGAAATCGATGCAACATATTTAGGATAAGCTTCGGTGTGCAATCGATGTGCTTCAGCTGTACTTTTTCTCAAATTGAAGAAGTAAAGCAAAACTTCCCGGAAATGATGCTATATTGGGAAAAAATCCGACATTTTAGAAAAAAAAAACTGTACTGTTTACACTATTTCGTTCAATGACTAGGTGTCATAATAAATAACAGATGTTTACCCTCCAAAATGCCATACAAGTTATTAAAGACACAAACCATGTGTAAAAGTTACGCCATCTGTTGTGAATCACGCATATTTAAGTTTTCCACCCAATAAATTACATGTGAACGACCCTAAAAATCAATATATATGATGACTACTTTTAATTTTAAATGCATAGAAACGAATGTATCACCCAGATTAAAAAATCATCATCGTATAAATTTATTTAGAAAAAATACTTTATATTCTTCTATTCATCTGGCATATCATAATAAGTATCAACAGGTAAAAAAGTCGTATCTATCTGTAACTGATGCATCATAATATTGTCGTTTCCACTTTATTTTGTATTATCAAATTCATCATGATTCTATAGAGATAAAACCACTGCGGTATAGAAAAAAAATATGAATAGAAGAAACTAGTAAATTACAAAATATAACAAGTAAAATCAAATAACAACTAACTATAAGTTGAATTTGCAACAGAATACAAGTTATTTGCATTCGACTACATTTTCTGCCATAAGAAATATTAAAATTTATTCCGTTCATTTTTTTCTTCTGTCATCCCTAGATTTTCCCTTGGTATTATTTGTATAAAGATTTTATTGCTAAATTTATTTTATTTAGTTTCTTTCTTAAGAACTACTAGATGTAGTTTATTTAAGATTTTTTTTTTGCATTTCTAAGTTTTATCATTATTTTTAGTATGCCATCATCATCATCATCAACATCTACTAGATTTTTTAGGAGTCAACCGTAACTTGAATTTGTCATTCAGTTATTGTTATTTTGAAGTTAAGTTTTTTGTTTAAACTTGTTTTCTTTTCGCTTATTATTTGTATATTTTTTTTTGTGTTTTATGGAGTATTTGCATAATAAAAAATAAATAAATAAAAGTTGTTATATATTTTTTTCAAAACTACCTCAAACTTGAGTGGGAATGCGTTTAGACTACAAATGATTTAAGAAGAAATTCCAAAATACGACTTTTTTTAGTTCGAAATTTATTAAGTTTGGCATTTAAATTCTTTTCAGACACTGTAGAATTTATAAATCTATAAAAGTAAAACTAAAGATCCCAATTTGGGCCGTAATATAGTTAGAACTTTTATTTCTATTAATCGAATTTGTGTCAGATATAAGTGTTAAGGTTGGGCGCCAAAATATATTATTTGAAAGAAAAGCAGATTATGAAACCCCTTTCTATGACAAATCCTTGAGATATAGGTTTCATTTTCTTTTTATTCGTCGTTAAAATTTCGTATCTTAAAACAAAGGTGGCACAACTTAAAATTTTATAAAATTTACTTTTTTCCATAAATGAATTCACAGTACACATCTCTATTTTAAAAACTTCTTTTTCTTCAATATCTTCTTTAAATGGCAAATCTCGTTATGTCTGTTTATACGTTAATTGCGTTGCTTCTGCACGATCAACTAAAGAGAATAATTTTTAGTTGCGTCAATGTGCTCAAGAGCAAGTGATTACTTTTGTTACACGTAAAGAGTGTTATTTTGAGTTTTGCCGCTATTACTGTAAAAAGTGACAATTTTTGTGTACTATTTTGCATTGTGCTTCTTTAATTGAAAAAAATGAGTTCAATTGACTGTATTATTTTGTTTTGTGCCTTTTTTGATGAAATGATGTCTCTAGTCAAACGAAAAAATTTCTTCAGTAAAAGGGTCATAAGTCAAAATTTTAATTTATTTTTACAAACATAATATAAAATTAAAAAAAGTTTAGTAAAACCTTCTTTACACCATGATGAAAATTTGAGCCAAATTGGACAATTTTAAACCGCGGCACACAAAGGTCAAAGGTCAAATTTCGGGAAATTTCACTTTTTTTCCAAAAAAATTAATTCTAAAAGTCATATTTGCCCGAATAATTTAATGAAAATTTTGTAATTCAGTTCTTTTATGTTCATTATACCCTACACCACTATGTGGTCAGGGTATTATAAGTTTGTGCTGATGTTTGTAACACCAAAAAATATTGGTCGTAGACCCACCTTATAGTATACCGATCGGTTCAGAATTTTTTTTTATTTCGATTTAACGATGTCCGTCTGTCCGTCCGCCCGTCCGTCTGTCTGTCTGACCATGCAATCTTGTGCGCACTCTACAGGTCGCAACTATTAAGATATTTTGATGAAATTTGGTACGCAGACCTATGTTGGCCCAAGGACGAAAAAGTTTGATTTTTTTGAACATCGGTCCATGTTTAGACCTAGTGCCCATATAAGGGTCCTACCAAAATTATACTGTTTATACGCTGCAGGTCGTAAATATTAAGATATTTTGATGAAATTTGGTACACAGACCTACATTGGCCCAATAACGCAGCCTATTGATTTTGGTGAACATCGGTCCATGTTTAGACCTAGTGCCCATATAAGGGTCCTACCAAAATTATAATGTTTATACGCTGCAGGTCGCAAATATTAAGATATTTTGATGAAATTTGGTACACAGACCTATATTGGCCCAATAACGCAGCCTATTGATTTTGGTGAACATCGGTCCATGTTTAGACCTAGTGCCCATATAAGGGCCCTAGCAAAATTATACTGTTTATACGCTGCAGGTCGCAAATATTAAGATATTTTGATGCAATTTGGTACACCGACCTATGTCAGCCCAAGGATGAAGCCTATTGATTTTGGTTAACACCGGTCCATGTTTAGACCTTGTGCCCATATAAGGGTCCCACCAAAATTATATTGTTTATACGCTGCAGGTCGGAAATATTAAGATATTTTGATGAAATTTGGTACACAGACCTATATTGGCCCACTAACGCAGCCTATTGATTTTGGTGAACATCGGTCCATGTTTAGACCTAGTGCCCATATAAGGGTCCTATCAAAATTATACTGTTTATACGCTGCAGGTCGCAAATATTAAGATATTTTGATGAAATTTGGTACATAGACCTATGTTGGCCCAAGGACGAAGCCTATTGATTTTGGTGAACATCCGTACATGTCTAGACCTAGTGCCCATATAAGGGTCACCCCTAAAATTGGCTTTGTTACAAACTGCAGGTCGCAAATATTAAGATATTTTAATGAAATTTGGTGCGCTGACTCACATTATAGAAAATTTTGACATAAGCCCCATTTTAACCCATTCGAATTTCGGATCCAAACAATACACCAGACTGGTGTAGGGTATTGTATAGTCGGCATGCCCGACTTTAACCTTTTTACTCGTTTTTCTTATGATTATTTTTATTGCAAAATAATTAATCCTCTTATTGCCCAGGGGTCAAAAATTACGCAATTTATACAATTTTGATAAATAATCATACAAAACGCGTAATTTAAATAATTTTTTTTTTCTCAGAATTGGACAATGAGTTTTACTAAATATAAACAATATATCTACGGTCATTAATTGATACCACATAAGACTGATTTTAAATTTTCAGATAACTAAATTATGTGTAATTAATAAATAAATGGAAATAAATCTTTAAATATAAATCTAATAATATAATAAATCTTTAATTTAATATATCTTTAAAAATACCAGCAGAAGCAACTAAAAACTAGTTAAAAATTATGCTGCAAAAAAAACTGCTGAAACTAGCAGATTTGTTTGCTAAATACTAGTAAAATAAGAACTGCAAAAATAACACTATTAAATTTACAGAACTTTAGTTATATTTGGGTTAAATTTTAGTTAATTGAAAACGACAAATTCTACTGCAAAATCACAGAAAATTTTACTACATATTTGTAAAATAAAAATAGCAAAAACAAACTGTTATATCTACAAAATTTGTGTTATTTTTTAGTTAAATTTAGTTGAATGCAAACTGCAGTCTATCCTGCTAAAATCAGCAGAAATATTTGCTAAAAAAAATTGCAAACTGCTGTTTTCAAATGGCTCGATTTTTATTTGCATTTAAATCGAGTAAAAAGGTTAAAGTCGGGCCGACTATACAATACCCTACACCAGTCCGGTTAAAAGCCAACTAATGTTTGGATCCGAAATTCGAATGGGTTAAAATGGGATTTGTGTCAAAATTTTCTATAATGTGAGTCCGCGTACCAAATTTCATCAAAATATATATATGCCACCTGCAGCGTATAAACATGGGCACTAGGTCTAAACATGGACCGATGTTCACCAAAATCAATAGGCGTCGTCCTTGGGCCGACATAAGTCGGTGTACCAAGTTTCATCAAAATATATTAATATTTGCGACCTGTAGAGTGCGCACAAGAATGCATGGACAGACAGACAGACGGACGGACGGACATCGTTAAAAATAAAAAAAATTCTGAGCCGATCGGTATACTATAAGGTGGGCCTAGGACCAATATTTTTTGGTGTTACAAACATCAGCACAAACTTATAATACCCTGACCACATAGTGGTGTAGGGTATAAAAATGGGGAAAAAAAAGCTTGGAAAAAATTAAATTTTTTTGTGATTTTTTTGGCTTCTAATTATTTACCAAAATTTTTTGCTGATTTTAACAGGTTAAATTGTAATTTTCTATTAACAAAAAATTAACTCAAATGTAGGTAAAATTCTGTATATTTAACAGTTTTATTTTTTCTGTTTCTAACTAATATATAGCATAAATAATCTGCTAATTTTAGCAGCTTTTTCTGCAACGTCATTTTTAACTAATTTTTAGTAGTTTTAACTAAAGTTTTTACAGACTTTTTTCTATTAGTGTAGCTGCATATTATTGTCCAATTTTTGTATTCAATTGGATATTTTGTAATAGTTAAGAGGAAAATTTAATTAAAAATAAACAAAAGGAAGAATTTATAAACCTTAACGAGTAAAGAATGTGATTTTTAAAAATCGACAAATTTGAATTCACAAATTTGTTTTTAGTGATTTTCGGATTTGTAGTGCATTTCTAGTGCATACTTTAGCCCATCGTTTGCAATTTTTACTGCATATTTTAAGCGCTTATAGCGCTTATTTTTACGTGGATGTAAATCCCTGCCGTGGTTATAAAATGAATTGAATTTTTGTATTAGCTGGATTTACTTGTACAATCTATCTATTACATACTGTAGTATGTAATAGATTGGTGATGTAAGGTCCCTGTTTGGGCTCCATTAGCATTGCAACCATAGTTTTCATTATGATTTTTATTAATACTTAATTTGTTATACATATATTTGTGTTGCAGTCTAAACGGGCTTTTCAGCATTTTTTATTTTTTACAATTTATTTTGCCAAGTCATATAAACAAGTTTTTGTTTACACTGAAGTCATAATAAATTGTTTATTTTCGTCATAATTTTGGTTTAGTGTTGAATTTTGTTTCATTTTATTACAATTCTTGCACAAATAGTGTACTTGACATGTGATAAATTATTTTCATTACTATTATGTTATTGCTTTAGTTTTTCTACGAATTTTTTTGTTGAAATTTATTAAATATTTTTATTATTTTTTAGCAATAAAAGTGTGCGATATAATATCTTTTTTGCCACATTTACATTTAAATGTAAAAAGTGATATTTGTAAAATTATAACATACAATTGAAGAAACAAATAATTTTTTTTTTTTGACAGCACCTAGAAACATGCAATATTTTTAAAAAATTTATATCAACTAAAAGTATGCAATTAATGTTTTTGGAAATTTGTTACAAAATATATTTGCTTTGATGGCTTTCTTATGGAAATAATTACAGCACACATTTTGGCAAGTCTAAAAAATGTATGAGTTTTATATTTGACAATGTGGAAATTGAAAATGCGTTTGATATGACGATTGAAATTTAGGAATAAATGTAAATCAAAGTCTTAACATATTAATATATAAAAATTAACCAAATTCAGCAATGAGAGTTTAATTTTTTTTACTTAAACTCTGAAAAATAATATAAAAAGTCAATGGGCCTTAAAAGCAACCATAACAATTAAATTGTTTCATCAAGTGTTATCTGTCATTTCGTTATCAGCTCTTCCACAACTTCTAGTATGTCTTCTTGTAAAAACATTTTAATGTTGTATATGTCTGAAACAAATACTAGATTATTGTCAGGCAAACCATTATAAATAATACAATAACTTATTAATATCAGCCAGCAACAACAATAATAATTGACAACATTATAACTTACTACTACTTAGGGTTTTTCTTTTCCCGGACTTTTTCGTTTCCCGGGACAGCGGGATTTTTTTCTGAATTTCCCGGAATCCCGGGAATTCCCGCTCGTTAGAAAATGAATATATCCGACGTATGTTTACTTGAAAAAACTCGATATCTATCAAAAAAACTTACCACAAAGTTCATCTTTTGGTTGCAGTCATGAGAAAATCTACTTCCCGTGTAAAAAATTTTAGATCTGATCTGATCTTTTTGGATTTAAATAGATATGATTGAATCTAATTAGATCCTGTACCAGATCTCATCAAATATGATCAGATATTGCATACGTGGTAATAACTTATGGCAAGATCTGCTCAGATCTAGTGCCAAATCTCTTCAAATCTAAAGTGATCTGGACAATTGCGCCAGATATGCCTAGATCTGATCAGATCTAATTAGATCTCATATTTGTCCCCAATTTTGAGATCTAATTAGAGCTGGTAAGAACTAATAAGATCTGGCCAGATATGCCTAGATCTGATCAGATCTAATTAGATCTCAAATTTGTCCCCAATTTTGAGATCTGGTAAGATCTACTGAGATCTGGCCAGATCTGATCTTTTTTACACGGGTTAATATATTCTGAAATAAGGGCTTAATATAAAATATCCATATCTTTCACTTTTTCGAGATCAATTCGCTTAGCAGTTTGAATAGGGAACTAATATGCAGGTAATATGATATATTTGTATGGAAGGGCATCTTAATTTTAAAACAACTCTTAGAAATACATTAATTAAATAATAATTGAATCATAAATTCTTTCAGGATATAATGGAATTGTTAGTGGGTGCAAATTTGTATCGGACCAGCTTTAGAATCAGAACTAAGATCGATTTTTTGATTAAATATGGAATCCAAAAATTTATATTTCTAGATACTTTGTTTCTATGCAGATTTTCAGAAGTATTACTCTATTTTTATTAAAAAGTTTAAAAGTAAGTATTTTTCACACAAATTTTTCGGCAAATCGTCTAAATCTTTTTATAAAAATAGACACTAAAATATTATTAAATAGTTTTATAACTTTATTTGGTATTTTTTGAATAGACATTTTTTATGGCACAACTACTTAAAAAAATATTATTTAATTTTCATTGTTGCATTTTTTTTAAATAAACATATAAAAAATTCAAAATAATTTGAAAAAGCATCTGATGCATTATTTTAAAAATAATAGTAAGCCTTAAGTGCAGCGAGAAATTTTCAACTCAGTCCCGTTCAAAAATATATTTATACCCTACACCACTATGTGGTCATTATACCCTACACCACTATGTGGTCAGGGTATTATAAGTTTGTGCTGATGTTTGTTTGTAACACCAAAAAATATTGGTCGTAGACCCACCTTATAGTATACCGATCGGTTCAGAATTTTTTTTTATTTCGATTTAACGATGTCCGTCTGTCCGTCCGTCCGTCCGTCTGTCTGTCTGTCCATGCAATCTTGTGCGCACTCTACAGGTCGCACATATTAAGATATTGTGATGAAATTTGGTACGCAGACCTATGTTGGCCCAAGGACGAACAAGTTTGATTTTGGTGAACATCGGTCCATGTTTAGACCTAGTGCCCATATAAGGGTCCTACCAAAATTATATTGTTTATACGCTGCAGGTCGTAAATATTAAGATATTTTGATGAAATTTGGTGCACAGACCTATGTTAGCCCAATAACGTAGCCTATTGATTTTGGTGAATATCGGTCCATGTTTAGACCTAGTGCCCATATAAGGGTCCTACCAAAATTATATTGTTTATATGCTGCAGGTCGTAAATATTAAGATATTTTGATGAAATTTGGTACACAGACCTATATTGGCCCAATAACGCAGCCTATTGATTTTGGTGAACATCGGTCCATGTTTAGAACTAGTGCCCATATAAGGGTCCCCCCAAAATTGGCTTGGTTACAAACTGCAGGTCGCAAATATTAAGATATTTTAATGAAATTTCGTGCGCTGACTCACATTATAGAAAATTTTGACACAAGCCCCATTTTAACCCATTCGAATTTCGGATCCAAACAACACACCAGACTGGTGTAGGGTATTGTATAGTCGGCATGCCCGACTTTAACCTTTTTACTCGTTTTTTAATATATTGTATTTTTTAAATATCCCAGAGGATGATTTGCGATGTAAATCGAAATATCGGAAAAAAATTAAAAAATAAAATACAAAATATTTTATTTTTTAAAAATTTATGACTTAAAGCCAAACAATACTAAAAATATTACAACACCAAAGGTCAACAATATTTAATCTAACAAAAAAATAAAATCTGAAAAATACAACTGAAATAAAGGAATAGCAATTGAAATTTAAATGAAATTATTTGAAGTAGGTAATAAAAACTCAAAACACTTGCATCAATTGAAAATACGAAAATATTATCATTTTTTTTTTAATTTAATAATTTAATTTTAATGCCGAGTTTTTTTTTTTGAGGTATTTGGAGCTGAAATACTGAAATGGTGTGTATGTATATTGCTTTATTTGAACAAAGACGATCATTAAAAAATATAAAATTTCCGAGGTACGAGTATTTTTGTTGGAATTTAAACTTGATAATGTCTAATAAAATTTGTTTTCGGTTTAACTAAACCCAAAAAATTCGGCCTAAATAATATTTTTTTAATTATATATTATATTATTAAATTTTAAATCGCATTTTTTTAATTTTAAATATTTTTTATTTAAATTATTTTTAAAACAATCAATGTTTTTAATTGAAATAAAGCTTCCAAAATTTTAATACACTAGCTAAAACTTCTGTAGAAGAATAAAAAAATCCCGGGAAATCCCGCACTAAATTCCCGGGATTGCGGGATTGAAAAAAGGGCGGGAATTCCAGGGACATAAACCCTACTACTACTGTATGATAGTAGATATACAAATTCTCGTGCTTATCTTTACAAAAAATAGCAAAATACAACAATTTATTAAGTTTCGTTGTCTATTATTAAATAGAGTTTTTGTTGAATGAAATGATATGAAATTGTTTCTAAATATACATAAATAGAGTGACGCTAAAGTCCACCACTACATACTACTACACTTTACTGTATTATGATTTACTCCAAATGATTCATAATAGTGTTTAACTACAGGGATAAGGTTTATACTGATAAGAATATTTATTGTAAAAAATGCTTCATTCTTTTATATTTTTGAATTTTCTTGTTTGATAAATGTCATTTACATGCGCTATGTATAAACAGAGGTTGGTTATCAGCTGGAGACTCTATCATAAAGTAAAATTGACAGAAGTTCAACAGAGTTCACTGTCATAGAAAAAGATAGTGAATAATTAAGAATTTGTTAAAACTAAGATATCGAAGAATATTAGTTTTATTTAATTAAACCAGCAAAAAGTATTTCCTGGTATTTTTTTACAAAAAATTCTTTAAAAATCAATTTAAAAATATTGATTTTAAAATCTAAATGTTGGATTTTTTTAAAAAGTCAAAAAAAATCACAAAAAAAAATTCTTAAAAATTGTGTATTAATTTTTCTTCAAAAATCGTAATTACACAGTACAACACGAAAAAAAGTTACGGTGTTCTGAAAATGGATTTTGGTATAGGGGACCAAAAAAAAGAAATGGGTTGAAATGTTCCTCATAGTGTTTAACATTAATTCGCTGAACACATCCCATACCTTAAATGGAAGATTCACATGGTTTCCCACTAAAATCCAGGTTTGTTAAACATTTGTGCGCCAATTCTGAATAAGTACAAGATTAACACTTAAATACATTTTCAATTTTGACTTATTTCTGGCACTGAAGTTAAATTTTCAACTTTGCTGTCTTCAGAGACTTATAGTAGAACAACATGCCAATTTTTTTGCGGATCATTTTAAACTTCTTACTCTTCAATTAAAGGGACTTTTTTGACCCCCTTTTAGAAAGGGACAAAAAAGCCCCGTAAGTTGAATAGTTGGAGGGTTAAAATGTTCCGCAAAAATATTCAATTCACTCAAATTTTGCAGACATATTTTTAAAATCTGAATGTAAAGATTTAACCAATAAGGATATATCAATGACATATCAAATATGTTCAGTAATTTTGTAGCATTTTTTAAATTTCCTCCGGGGAAAAATCAGAGTGATATTTGTTATAGAAACTAAATGATTTGAAATAATGCCACGATCCAACCAACCTCTAATCAAGCACGGAAAGATGCACACAGTAATACATAACGCGGTAATATTAACTAAAATAAATGGCACCCAACGTGGGGCTTTTACGAACGTGGTGGCCTAGGTACAGTAGTGGACTAAAGTGGATACATTAATTCAAGATTTCTCGAAATTTGTTATAATTTTTATTTTATTATAGAAACTTATATGATTTTTTTTAAAGCATAAAACTGAAACATTCTTCTTCAATAAAAACCTAAATACAGTAGACTATATCATTAAGAAGTTAATGAAAAAAATAATTGCAAATTGTGACCGCTTTTATCCAATATTGTTCATATTTGAAATTTTCGGCAAGTTTATTTATTTATTTATTTATTTATTTATTTATTTATTTATTTATTTATTTATTTATTTATTTATTTATTTATTTATTTATTTATTTATTTATTTATTTATTTATTTATTTATTTATTTATTTATTTATTTATTTATTTATTTATTTATTTATTTATTTATTTATTTATTTATTTATTTATTTATTTATTTATTTATTTATTTATTTATTTATTTATTTATTTATTTATTTATTTATTTATTTATTTATTTATTTATTTATTTATTTATTTATTTATTTATTTATTTATTTATTTATTTATTTATTTATTTATTTATTTATTTATTTATTTATTTATTTATTTATTTATTTATTTATTTATTTATTTATTTATTTATTTATTTATTTATTTATTTATTTATTTATTTATTTATTTATTTATTTATTTATTTATTTATTTATTTATTTATTTATTTATTTATTTATTTATTTATTTATTTATTTATTTATTTATTTATTTATTTATTTATTTATTTATTTATTTATTTATTTATTTATTTATTTATTTATTTATTTATTTATTTATTTATTTATTTATTTATTTATTTATTTATTTATTTATTTATTTATTTATTTATTTATTTATTTATTTATTTATTTATTTATTTATTTATTTATTTATTTATTTATTTATTTATTTATTTATTTATTTATTTATTTATTTATTTATTTATTTATTTATTTATTTATTTATTTATTTATTTATTTATTTATTTATTTATTTATTTATTTATTTATTTATTTATTTATTTATTTATTTATTTATTTATTTATTTATTTATTTATTTATTTATTTATTTATTTATTTATTTATTTATTTATTTATTTATTTATTTATTTATTTATTTATTTATTTATTTATTTATTTATTTATTTATTTATTTATTTATTTATTTATTTATTTATTTATTTATTTATTTATTTATTTATTTATTTATTTATTTATTTATTTATTTATTTATTTATTTATTTATTTATTTATTTATTTATTTATTTATTTATTTATTTATTTATTTATTTATTTATTTATTTATTTATTTATTTATTTATTTATTTGTTTATTTATTTATTTATTTATTTATTTATTTATTTATTTATTTATTTATTTATTTATTTATTTATTTATTTATTTATTTTGGAATTCTATGCACAAGACCAATGTCTCTTATTACAGTATAGAATTATAAATTTGTAATTTACAGTTTATCGATATAAATATTATAAAAAAAAAAAAAAATAATTAATAACTTAATGCTAGAAAGATCAGACATTTTAATTTGACACAAAATACAAGTTTAAGAATAATAATAATAATATTAATAATAATAAAATTTTACAAATTTGATTTTAAAAAAAAATAGTTATTATTAAAGATTATCCAACCAATCAAAATAATCAAAATGAGAACAAATCAATAAAGTTCTTTCCTTAATATTTTGTCGAAAGTCCTTTGTTCTTTAAAACAGATTTTATGCGAGAAGGAATGTTTTCCACAAGATTTTTAATAGTTTGAGGTGGAATATTAGCCCATTCCGCTGAAACTCCTGACCAAAGATCATCTAAGTCGGTCGGTGCTCGGTCGCATTGGGAGAGTCTTCTTTTGACAATTGCCCAACAATTATCGATGGGATTTAAATCGGGGCTCTGACCTGGCCACTTCAAAAACTGGAAAAACTACGCTTGGATATCACAAATTGAACAAAAGTTATTAATACATATTTAAAAATATCAAATATGTATCCACTTTAGTCCACTACTGTACATAGATCAATACTCAGACTGAGTATGACAACATATGCAGAGTGGAAATTAGTTGGTGATAGAGTGTTCGTTTACTCAAATTTCTTACTATTTTTACTACAACTAAAAAGTTTTGTTTACATTTTGAATTGAATTTTTCCAGCTGTAGTGAAAGTAGTAACTTGTAGTAAGTAAATGAACAATCCTAGTATATACGAAATAAAATGGCGCCCACAAAAGGAAGTTCGAGACCTCTCACTTTAAGGGTAAAAGATAAATCCTGTGATTGAAAACAACAAGGCATTACACCTGCAAGGTTGAATTCGATTTAAAACTAATCCATTTATTTTTCTCATACCGCCTGAGAAAAGTGGAACCCAAATGTCTGCTTTATAGGTTACTTTAATTTTATATATAAAGTTTGAACAACGAATAAAATATATTTCTTGCTTGTTTTATCAAGTAATCCTCAAAATTATGAGTCAAAAAAAGTCATAACGAAAAAAAGCTAAAGTTCTAATATGATTTCACTCCAATGTATTAACATTTAAGGCCTCACTTAGCATGACTTTCAAAATTAATAGACATAATACTATTTGGGTGTTTAATATAAATCTACAACTAGAAAGCAGATAAAAAAAAATAAACAGAATTTCACCAACAATGTGTGATACAAGTCTTGACAACCCTCGAAAAGCATCTAGAAAATACCATACTCTGTAAAACAAGTTGATGTAAATGTTGTCAATTGTGATAGAACGATAAAGTCTATAGACCATATAGTAAGGCGAAGCAAAAATAAATGGTTATTTCAAAAAGTGGTTTGAAACCTCGGCCAAGACAGAAATATACAGTTTGTACAAAAAAATTGTAATAGAACATACAAAGGAATACTAAAGAAATGAATTTGAACAATAAATGACAACATCATGAATGTTTAAAGATGGAAAAAACGCCAATGGCACTCAAGTTGTTAAGGACTAAAAAAACCTTGGATTAAACAGAAAAACAAATTCAAAAAAAATTGGATTTTAAGAAAAAAATCTTTAGATATAAAACAAAACTATAAAAAAAAACAACGATGCATGAAAATTTGCAAAAGGACAACCTTAAAAATTATACAAACAATAATAAAAATAAAAAACTACAACATAAAATGACAGTAGAACTATAGAAATAAAATTCCTATTAGCAACACACAGTGGTTCCAAACCAAATATAATTTTCCTAATAAAAATTCTATTCAAAAAGCATATGAAAAATTTTGTCTGAATCGAAAAAAAATGTCGGGTACTTAACATACTTAGAAGTTTTTGGTTGCAAAAAACTCTAACAAGGTTTTTGCAAAAATTTTCTGAATATATGAAAAAAGTGTGACTTTTAGTGAAAATCAAAAAGCAACAACTCGAAACCCATTCGACGGATTTTTAAAATTTCAGACGATTCAACAAACGGTCGATGTGACTGAAAACCAAATTCTCCCTGCGATCTATTATACTATATACTACAGAGGTAGGAGTTGATAAGCGAGATAAACTCGAGCGCTCAGGATGAGTTCACTTATCGCAGCAGAACACCCAATTTTAAATAAAATAATTTCAAATTTCTAATAATGTAATTTGTATTAAAGGAATTAAATGTGCTAAAATCCCAAAACTTATTTAACAAATTGTGAAAAATAATAATTTCCTTTGCAAGAATGAGACGACGTTTTTAGAATATCTAGAAATATTTGCTAAGTTAAATTAAAAACTCAATCAGAATTTCTTGTTCTCGTCTAGGAGCGTTATAAAACTTTTAATATATGAAAGAAAAAACAAAAACAACAGCAAAAAATTTACCACAAATTGATTTGTCATCTTCCAATATACCACTCTATTATTTTAACCGATGTAGCAATGTATTGACATCCATTCATGTATAAACAATAATAGAAAATAATTAGGTATTTCACAAGGGGTGTGCTATCTGTTGTATCGTCCTAACAAAAAACAGAGTTGTTAAAATTTTATGTTAGCATACCTAAACATAGGACACTAAACAGATGTAAAAATGTTTTTCGTGCTATTCTCAAATTCGGTATTTTTTCAATTCAAATTTTAACAACTCTGTTTTTTGTTAGGACGATAGAACGATACAACAAATAGCACACCCCTTGTGAACAACCTTAATATGTTTTCTAAAGTGTCAGTAACATTTAAATTTGCACAAGGACTTGCATATTATTTTTTTTTAATTTATTTTGTTTTAATTTATTTTTTTTTAATTTATTTTTTATTTTAACTTGTAAATATTTTATAATTGTCAGGACAGCCATAGATTCACATTGTTACTCTTTGATATTACAAATGTAGGGAACACCACTATAAATAGAAAAAATGATGGTAACATTGGAGAGAGTAAGAGAAACAAAAAATGAGAGAATGAGAAAAACCTCTATTAAAATTATAGCGGGGAGGCTGCCATGCTAACCAGAAATACCAGAAATAACGGCAAAAGTTTTCACAAATCACATACATAGCAAAGACACTTAATGCCCTTCATATGTCAATTACAAGGAAGGTCTCCGAATATGGTTCCCCCAGATTTGAATGAAATATGGATATGTTATGTACATGACAGAAAAATAAGCATGTTCACCTTTTTAGCGGCCCAATCTCATATTTGAGGATTAAGAAGTGGGGTCAAAAATGACCCCCGCTATTTTTTATGTTTGTTCCGAGGAAATGTATATAAATTGAATATGAAATGGAATCTGTATTGAAGATCTATTATGTGCAAACATAAAATATTAAGAAGTTTTCAAACATCGGCCACCTTTTTAAAAAGGGCCAAAAAAAGCCGTAAGTTGAAGAAGTTAGAGGGTTGAAATGTTCCTCGTAGTGATTTACATAAGTTTGCTGAATACACCCTATACCTAAAATGGAAGATTCACATCCAGGTTTGTGGACATTTGAGCGCCAATTCTGAATAAGTACGAGATTAGCCCTTAAACACATTTTAAGTTTTGACTTATTTAACCCTCTTACTCTTCAATTAAAGGAACTTTTTGGCCCCTTTTGAAAAAGCTAAAAAGGCCTGTAAGTTGAAGAGTTAGAGGCTTAAAATGTTCCTAAAATAAGTACGACATTAATCCTTAAACACATTTAAAATTTTGATTTATTTCTGGCATTAAAGTTAATTTGTCAACTTTCATGTCGTCAGGGACTTATAGTAAGTAGAATTTCATGACAAATATTTTTACAGAACATTTTAATTTTAACTCTTCAAATGACTGGTCTTTTTTGTCCCTTTTTAAAAAGGGGCCAAGAAAGTCCCTTTCATTGATTTTTAGAATATGTTCTGAAGGGATCGGCGGAAGTTTTAGAGGCAAATCTTATGGAAGACTTTTGTTTATAGTTGAAAAATTGCAAAAATTTGGAGTAGGTTGCATGTGCAAAAGAGTATCAACTATTTTAAGTGCTTTTTTTAAAATATTTTTTAAAAAAAAGTTTTAAAAAATTAGAGATAAAAGTGAATGAATTCGTTCTTGCAAAAAAAAAAAAAAATTTCTAGGACCCTGCCAAATGGCTTGAATTGATATAACTAAAATAAAAACGTTCATTCGGGGATTGAAAAAAAATTGTTTTGATACTGAACAACTAATTGGAAAATACAAAATAAGTCAAAGCAAAAATTTAAGATCTTTAAAGTCTAAACTATAAGATCTTCTATGTTTCTTACGTGTTTTTTTTTATATCGTAACCTAGATTACAAAAAATCTAATCCAAATCGGACACATTTGTAAAAGCTATATCACCAACGTGTAGCATGACCTGTGTTAAAACAGTGTAAATTTAAAAATAAGTTTGTATTCTTCTTTTCAATTTTTGTGAGCCTTCTTTTCAATTATTCTGACTATAGCAGTGGTAAGAAGATTTTTATTTATTTCCATTTTTGTTTTCTTTGGAACCACTGTGCAGCAATAGAGTGACGAGAGTTTTTGTTGATGACCTTTAAAGCCTACAGGGATAATTTGTTTTTAGAAACAGGAAGTGAAAAATATTATCAAAAAGGAGCGTATATTATCAGGCACACTATAAAGAAGGATATGCACATTGAGGGCGATCGTGCTAGTCATTAAACCACCTTGCCACTGAGCTTACACAGCCTAATTTCAAAAAGGTCCCAAGGAATAGGGACTAAGCTGATTATGACTTTGCCAGAGTATGGCTATGTCTATGACTTTGACTATGATTTTGGCTACGACTTTGGCTACGGGTTCGACAATCACTTTGACTATGACATGTCACCTCGACTATGGCACTTTTCGATTACCTTAGTTAGAGCCTGGTGTAGGGTAACCGAAAACTCACACAGGCACAACAAAATTTGTCAATAAATATGGGACAAAACCGTTTTTTTTTTGATACTTCCAAAGGACAAGTCATCTATTTTAATTTCCTGTACAAAGAGAAAATGGTATGTGTAACACAACTTGACAGTGATTTTTTTAAACAAGAAAAATGTTTGCTTTTTAATATTTCGTTTCCAAAGAAAAATGCTAAGAAACAAAAATGATTTCCTAAAAGAAAGATGAACATTTTTTTAACGTAAATCTATTTGATAAATTGTTCAATATTAGAAAATACATAAATTACTAATTTCAGAAATAAAAAGAGAACAAGAAAATGAGCTTGAATACCACACCGGCATCACGCCATAGATTGCACAAAAGAAGGAAGAAATATCAAGTGAATTGTGCTACCACCACTACGACTACCACGAATTCCATGACTAATACTGGGATGTGATGTGTGCTGCTAGCTACTGTTCTCATTTCCGTATGGTTCATTAATAATTTAGGCAACATATTTTACTTGCAATCAGGCCATGCTTTATACCATTCCATACACTCACACTCCTTTATACTTTATCACATTTATACTATGGTTGCAAGTGATAGTAGTGTGCCACCACCCATCATCCGTCCAACAAACAATGATGGAGGATTATGGTGGAGTATGTAGCGAATTCATTGCAATTGCTTTTATTATTTCTTAAATTGTTTAAAAGCAAAAACCAAAGCTACATATGAAAATCATTAAGTTCTTCAAATTCAGTTTTTTTTTCTTTTGTTGTTATTTCATTTGTTAGTTCAAGAAACTGTAGTATTGGCATCTTCACAAACGGAACGAAAATTTTGTATGAAGGAATGTATGAGTGGATAAGGCAATGAGCCTCATGAAATTTAGATTAGCACCACGTACTGCATCATGTAGCATGTTATCCAACCATATAGTACAATACTTATGAACAACAGAGCATTAAAAGAATTCAGTTTTACTTAGAGAAACGATAATGAAAAAATTCAATTGCTTTGACTATGATTAGAAAAGATATGGTTGCAATGTGATCACGGCTACAAAACTATGTTCCCTATGGTTGTTAAAAAAAAATATTAATGTATTAATCAAACTTTGCACATGATATGGTCGCCAAAATGATTATTTGTAGGTAAAATCTGTCTTTTTGCGATTAACATTATTCTCTCGTCTACAATCATATGTTATCTGGATAATCATATTCCTCTCTTCGAATTACAGAGAGAGATCATGTTTACAATCATTGGTATAGTTTCGACAACTATAAGATGGTCAACTATAAGATGTGAAAAGAAGTTATGAGATGCAGTCAAATAAAATAAAACATATTAAACAAAAAGGCATACAAAATAGATAAACAACGTAATTGTATTCATTAGTAGGGGCAGTGGAAAAACGAATTCGGTCTACCCGAGAAGTATGGGCTTTTATGGTACATTAAAGTATTTAGGCCGAATTTTTAAGATGTAGATTATCTTTAAACTTAGTTTAACGCAGTTAGTAACTGGAATACTGCTTCTGAAATGTGATTTATTTTGTTTTATTTTAATAAAATAATATTTTTGTGGGCGCTGTGGTGTAATGGTTAGCGCGTTGGACTGTGAGGTTGCGGGTTCGAGCCCCAACCAAGGCAACATCAATTTATAAAAAAAAAAAAAAAAAAAAAAAAAATAGTAATATGTATGAGTTTTTTCTATCCCTCATACATATCGCAGCGTCCTCCTTCGGTGTTCCCATAGCATTTAACCCCACCGAAGTAAAATAATATAACAGGGCTATGAACTAAAAAGTTTCAGCAAAGTTCGCCAACTAACCATCAGATGGCGCGCAACAACTGTTCTAAAATTCAACATCTCGCGCAATTACAGTGTTGCCATATTTGAAGCCCTTCATCTTTCACCACTTTTCACTTCTTCTCTATCCCCTTTCCAAAGGAAGCAACACGTTAATTAATAGGAAGAATTTCCTGAGTGTTGCTTCTCTTAAAAAAAAAAAAAAAAAAAAAAAAAAAGACCTAAATTCTAAATGAGAAAAAGTTGTTCAGGCAAATTTGTGTTAGCAAACTTGGAATTGGCTAACAAAGTTCGTTTTCGGTTTAACTAAACCAAGTTTAACTGACATCCTAAAAACTCGGGCTTAGTTTAACAATTTTAGTAAAAAGTGATAAAAGAGTGATTTATTTATTGCATCCGAAATAATCATAATATGTTTCTGATGATTACAATGTTTTCCTAAAGATCACAACATGATCCTAAATGATCAAAAAATTTTATACATTATTATAATATGATCACTGAGAAAATATTACGATCTCCAAAAAAATAATGTCTTAGAAATATATAATATTATGTGAAATTGTATTTTTAACAATATTTTTCTAGCGTTAATATCATATGTGTAAATTAGCTTCACAAGAGGATGGGGAAAATACCATAGGGATCATAGCATGATATGCAGGATCATTGTGATAATTTTGGAATCATAAGGTGATAATTTAGGGATCATATTATGATAATAAGGGTATTTCATAATACATATGATTGTCGCAATCATAAACCCAAAAATATATGATGCTCTTCGAATATGATTACCCCAACCGTATTTTCTCTTTGCAAGTTGACTGTGATTATCACTGAAATTATAAACTATTAATATGATTTTTCTTTGACTAGCCTTTGACCATGACTTCCAATGTATCTTTAACTATAAATTCAACTTAAAAGACAAACTATTTCAGGCCGTATCTCCAAATTGTAATGAAATTTGAATATAAAAATAAAAGTCGGTCAGAAATAGGGGAATTATCTAAGAAATTAACAAGGCGAGTATTACAAACTTAACTTTCCGATAATTTTGATTGACTGAAACTAAAACTGGAAAAAAACCAATTATTTAGCATATTTTTTTTGCTGGTTTTAGCAGGTTAAGGGCGAGTAACTTATTTCCAACATAGCCATGGCTAAACATTAACCACAGATATTTCCATATAAAGTTGACAGTAATAACTAGGGCAAGGAATTCCATGCAAATTCGATAGTCCAAAATTAATATGGACTAAATATTAATCCGAATCATCAAATTTAGAACAAAATGGCATCGATTTGTAGTTGCATATTTTTGCATATTTTGTCCAAAATGCATGTTTTTGCATATTTTGACTTTAAATGCATATTTGGTGCCTTTTTAATGCATATTTTGAGCATATTTTTAATTTTTAGGAGCATTTTTTATTTTGTAAGAAAATATAAAAAATTGAAATTTTTATATTTTGATTCAATAAAAATAAACATTCTTAAAAAGCATAATGATCTATGGAAAATCTTCGAGTTCTGTGTCTGTTTGCAAAATAACTAACTTAAACATATTTTTGAGTTTTAAAGTGCATTATTTTTACATAAAATGCATATTTTTCTTTTTAGCCGCATATTTTCCATTTTTTAAGTGCATGAAATTCCTTGCCTTAGATATAACTATGGTTAAGCACTAAACTCAGTTTATTATGAGATAAGTTAATAGGTCTAAGTTGTTATTTTCTATTAACTAAAATTTAACTCAAATATAAATAAAGTTCTGTATATTTAACAGTTTTATTTTTGCTGTTCCCATCTTACTAAAATTTAACAAAATGCTAACTGCTAATTTTTAATTAATTAATTAATTAATTTTTAATAGTTTTAGGTTTTTTTCTATTAGTGTAAGTGATTTTTTAATGTTTTCAGAAACTTATAAAAAAGCTGTAAAAATATACTAACGAATAGTACTTTTTAATTAATGAAAGAAATGAATTTTTGATATTGTTCAGAATTACTTCTAAAAAGCAGTTACAATACACTAACGGGAGTTTTGGCAGCAATGAAAGAAGTGGTGTGTAAAGCACGACTTCCAATTTTTTTCTTGCTGGGTAATTATAGATATTAAAAAAAATAAATAAAGAAAGGTAAAAAAATTACAAAATATCGTTCCCGCCAGCCTTCAAATCCGCAATCGTCTGTGTGTAAATAAACTGTGTCTAAATCACTTCTTAGGATCACTTTTAAATCAATAATGCTTTAGAAGCATTAAGTAATCTTTTCAATGTTGTTTAGAATTAGTTCTAAAGAAGCTGTGAAAATTTAATAACTGAGACTTGGGAGGCAATTAAAAAAAATTTTTTTCTGATGTAGTTCAGAATTACTTCAAAAAAAGCAGAGAAAAAGACACTAAATAATACTTTGGAAGCAAAGAAGAAATGGTTTGTAAAGCATGACTTAAAATTTTTTTGCTGGGAAACGCTCAGAAAGTTGAGTAGACGAAATTATGAAGATTTGACGAATTTACTATGATATTTACAGCAAACTTCAATTTAAAGGGAATTTTTTAGAAGTATAGAATTTTTAAATGAAATAAAACACAGAAGAATTGTATTATTTGCAATGAAATTGACTTTATTCAAAAGAAAGTTGATTGTTTGCCATTTTTGTTTCAATATGATTTATGCCTTATGGCCGCCGCAGCACAGAAATTGTCCAATTGGGAGGTTATTGTCACTCAAAAATTTTTAAGCCAAAGCGGCTACGGAGAAATTAAAAATTATTTGCGGAAAAAATAAAAAAATCGTAGTATTTTTGGGTTCCCTGCAGAGCTGTAAAAAGCTGCAATCAATTGACATTGCAATCAAATTGATTTCAACCAAACTGATTTCATTCTTTGATTTCTAAATGATTTCAGATTTCAAAATGAAATCTTGTCAAAATTGCAATATTTTTTGATTGCAATCATTTTGAAATCATTTTTTTTAGAAATCATTGAATGCAATTAATTTAATTGCAATCAATTCGATTGCAATCAAATTTTTGTTGAAATCATGTGATTTCAACAAGTTCCCTTGAAATCATAATGAATAATTTACATTTGGAATCTAGCGGTTTCTACTAGAATCTGGTGGAAACCTCCAAATTTTTGGTGGAAACCACTAGATTTTAGTAAAAATCACTAAAGTTTTGGTGAAAACCAACAGATTCTATTGCAAACCTCCACTTATATTTGACCAGAAAAATAAAAGTCAAAAACAAAAAAAAAATTTAATTTTGTGAATTTTTTAAAAAAAACGAAAAATCATCAAAAATTTCTGACATTCTGATCACAATTTCTTTTTTTACTTTTTTTCAGTTTTAACAATGAACAGTTTAATATGAACTATTAATTTATTAGCAATTTGACACCAAACGTTTAATAATATAGAAAACACGTATTTAATGAACAAATCAATAGCACAAATGACGATTTATGCACTATGAAAATATGTATGAACATTTCAGTAAACTTTGACTTCTAAGTAAATAATAAAAAAAAAACAACAACTGTATTTATAAAAAAAAACAAAAGCAACAATTTATTTTGTTCCAGCCTACGTCGACTTCTAAGTAAATAATAAAAAAACAACAACTATTAAAAAAAAAAACCAACAAAAGCAACAAATTATTTTATTCCACCTTACTTCGACTTCTTAGAAAATAATAAAAAAAAATAACTGTATTTATAAAAAAAAACAACAAAAGCAACAAATTATTTGAATGCGTTGAAAAGAGAATTCTTTGCAATTTTGAAAAGTAGAGGATATTAGATAATAACAACTAAAACTTATCGGCTCCAAAATGACATGAAAAACGTAGGTTTGTTAGTCATTTCTTGCATTTTTTTTTTCTACGGAAGAACTGATTGCAATTAGAAATAATGTTTACCAATTTTACAAAACTTTGTAAATAAAAATTGCCATTTTTCATTTGAAAAGAACGAAGATTTTGATTCTGATTTAATTTTGATTGCAATTACTGGATTTGATTGCAATTAAAGTAATTGCAATCAAATCGATTGCAATCAAATTCGATTGCAATCAATTTATACATAAATTGATTTCAAAAAATTGATTCAATCGTTTTTATCATATTGATTTCATGATTTCAAATTGAAATCATGAAATCAATTTACGATTTTGAATGCAATCAAAAAATTAGCAATCATTAAAGCGAAATCATGTGATTGCAATTAAATCGATTGCAATCATTTACAGCTCTGGTTCCCTGAAGCCAGTATTTTTCAAATTCAAATATCTTTGTTTTAAGAGTTAAAATAGAAAAGATTCAGCGTACTAGAATTGGGTTTACCCGCTGAGTGCCCCGCTAGACTGGGTTTTCATAGCATAGTGTAATTTCTTAGAATTTTATAAAATTTTAAATGTCTCGGTTCTAAACTATACCATGCACAAGGAAACTTTTCTAACGAAAATTTCAGTAAACCATATTTTAACCCCTTTAAATCACAATTGAAAATTTTAAAAATAGATCGTTAAAGGTTTTCGGTGACTTAAAATACCCTCGCGTATTAAAGGGTTATTTTAAGACTTTGGGTCACTCTAAGAATAGCTTCGTTTTATGTTCTAGGAGTTAAGATCCAAGCTATATCTAAATACCATATTTTTAACTTTGCAAAAAAATTTATTCGTAATCGATTACATTCTTTCAGACCCTGTTTCAAACACAAAATAACAGTAAAGTTGTCTACTTCTACTACCACTGAACATAATATTTATTTTTTGCTTCTTCTTTGAATTTTTAAGTATATTAGAAGATTGTTGTTGTAATTGCACACGTCATGTGCATGTTTTATCATGTTTAATAATTCCTCTTCTTGTTTTTTTTTTTTGTTTTTGCTGTTGGTAAGATATTGTATACTTTTAAGACAATTGTTAAATTTTTGGTAATAAATCACTAAGAAAAGAAAATTAAATTTATATAAAATTTATACACAAACTTTCGTTGTACTTCAGGAATATTAAATATGAATATAATACAATTTTCTGCTAAAGCTTAATGGCATTAAAGAACAACCTTAAGCACAAGGGGGATTATGAGTCTAGATGATATTTAAAATTTATATAAAGTTAGTAAATCAAAAAAGAAAATTACTAAAGATATCCAAAATTTTGAGGTTTAGAAGACTAAAAAAATTTGTCGGTAGAATATACTTAAAATGACAGATGAAACAAAGTTATGTGCAGTTAAAAAAGCAACAATGATATTTATTTTCAAAATAACTACGAACGTAGTTATTTTTAACTGTTGAAAAATACTTGAAAAATGGATGTAAAATAACTAACAATGTCATAAAAATAACTGACAAATTTTTACTAAAAAATTTTTAAAAGAACTGAAAAATTTGTAAAAAAAAAAAAAACTACTGTTTTTACTTTGGTATTATAAAAATATACCCATTTTAGTGAGAAAACAATGATTCTTTTTTCGATTACCAAGTCCAAATTCCCCATATCTCTCCAGTTATTACGTTTTTATCGATTGCAGATACAATATAAGTTTCTATTTTACAGTAAACAGCTGATTTTGTTAGTTATTTAAAAAATAAAAATTTCGTTGAATTTCTTTGAATTTTAAAAATTCTTGTTTAGTTCATAATTGTTACTATTGATATATTCCTAGTTTGCAAATAAAAATCAGAAACTTATATTCTGTCCCCAATGCATAAAAGCCATTATAACTGGAGAACCGTTTTGAATTTTTACTTAACATTTTAAATAGGCTAAAGTAATTACACATATTTTTGTAATCGAAAGAAAAAAAAATTTTTTTTTATTAAAATATACTTTTATATTACCAAAAGAATTAACAGTAAAAAAACAGTAGTTTTTACCCATTTTGTCAGTTGTTTCAAAATGTTCGTAGTAAAAATTTTTCAGTTAATTTTACGACATTGTTATTTATTTTTAATGCTTTGGTTGGTTATTTTTCAACAGTTTAAAATAACAACGTTTTTAGTCAAGACAAATACCTTTGTCGCGTTTTTAACTGCACCTTTGTTTTAACTGTAATTTTCAGAACATGCTACCGACAAACTTTTTTAAGTGTAGTGGAAAAGTTTGGGAGTAGAGTTGGAAAAGGTCTAAACTTTTGCATACTCGATACTACTAAATATTTTTCAAGTATTGACTCGATACTACTCAATTAATTATACCCTACACCACTATGTGGTCAGGGTATTATAAGTTTGTGCTGATGTTTGTAACACCAAAAGATATTGGTCCTAGACCCACCTTATAGTATACCGATCGGCTTAGAATTTTTTTTTTGTTTCGATTTAACGATGTCCGTCTGTCCGTCTGTCCGTCCGTCTGTCTGTCTGTCCATGCATTCTTGTGCGCACTCTACAGGTCGCAAATATTAAGATATTTTGATGAAACTTGGTACACCGACTTATGTCGGCCCAAGGACGACGCCTATTGATTTTGGTGAACATCGGTCCATGTTTAGACCTAGTGCCCATATAAGGGTCCTACCAAAATTATAATGTTTATACGCTGCAGGTCGTAAATGTTAAGATATTTTGATGAAATTTGGTAGACCGACCTACGTCAGCCCAAGGATGAAGCCCATTGATTTTGGTTAACGCTGCAGGTCGTAAATATTAAGATATTTTGATGAAATTTGGTACACAGACCTATATTGGCCGAATAACGCAGCCTATTGATTTTGGTGAATATCGGTCCATGTTTAGACCTAGTGCCCATATAAGGGTCCTACCAAAATTATACTGTTTATACGCTGCAGGTCGCAAATGTTAAGATATTTTGATGAAATTTGGTAGACCGACCTATGTCAGCCCAAGGATGAAGCCCATTGATTTTGGTTAACGCTGCAGGTCGTAAATATTAAGATATTTTGATGAAATTTGGTACACAGACCTATATTGGCCCAGTAACGCAGCCTATTGATTTTGGTGAATATCGGTCCGTGTTTAGACCTAGTGCCCATATAAGGGTCCTACCAAAATTATACTGTTTATACGCTACAGGTCGCAAATATTAAGATATTTTGATGAAATTTGGTACACAGACCTATATTGGCCGAATAACGCAGCCTATTGATTTTGGTGAACATCGGTCCATGTTTAGAACTAGTGCCCATATAAGGGTCCCCCCAAAATTGGCTTGGTTGCAAACTGCAGGTCGCAAATATTAAGATATTTTAATGAAATTTGGTGCGTTGACTCACATTATAGAAAATTTTGACACAAGCCCCATTTTAACCCATTCGAATTTCGGATCCAAACATTAGTTGGCTTTAAACCAGACTGGTGTAAGGTATTGTATAGTCGGCATGCCCGACTTTAACCTTTTTACTCGTTTTGTATGAATTTATTAATTTTATCAAATTCTGAAAAATTCCTTAAGTGTTTGACCAATTCTCTGTAAAATGTTGTTGATTTTCTATAATGGTATGTTATGTTGTTTATAACATTTTTCTATAAAATGTTGTTTATTCCTGTTTATATAAAGTGATACTAATAGCTTTTGTTTAAAAGTATTTTCTTGTACTTTATATAATCACCAAAACAAATTTATTTTGCTTCTTCGCATTTGCACTTTTATATAAATAAAAAAAAAAACTTCCAAAATGTTTAGAGACAGCAATGAAGATACATATATTCATAAACATTGGACAGAAAAACATTCGAAAAAACCAAATAAATATAAAAATAAAAGCAAATACATAATGAAAAACAAAGATGGTTAAAAGATTGTCGTCTACTACTTTAGATGTATTGTATGTATTTAAACAACTTCAATATGGTGTTGTTTCATGCTAAAAGCATAAATGACAATCATGTTGATGATGGCAGTGATGAGGATGATATCTGGGAATCACTACATCAGCTGAATAAAACGATTATCTGCTTATCAGATTTCATACACTTGGAAAGCATGATGATTTTCATTTCGAGACAATAGTAGATGAGTTGAATACATTTGAATTGCAAAAATAGTCAATGAATAAAATTTGTAAGGGATTTAACGGAGAAAGAATCTTTAAAAAGTAAAAATAATATTATGGAATTTTAAAATGGGACAAAGATTTATTATAAATCTCTTTTAATTGAAATTTTTGCATATATCGATTGGGAATCCAGTTAATTGCTGAATAAATCGAAATTGTTTTTTAAATAGTAACACTGATTGAAAAAGCTTTATAATCCATATGTAAGTTAAGCTTTATTAATTGCATGGAATGTGATAAAGAAACTACAATTTAAATTTCTTATTCTTGTTGTTTTTTTTAATCTCAGAAACTGTACTTACTTAATCTTCCAAAACTGTGTGAAAGCCTCTTTTTGAGTTTTTGTAACGCCCCTCCCTTTTTCTCCCGCATCGTGACACCTAAAAGAAAATATTAAAAAAAAATTGTTATTAAAAATAAAGTAATGAAAATAAAATTAATATGTATTTAAAATTTATAAAGCGTGACAGTTTTATATATTGTAACAAAAAAGAAACTCAAATTAGAATTGATAATAATGAGAAGTAGGTGGAAGTCTAAGTACATGCCCATCAATCTCTATAGGACCGTGACTTTCTAAATAACAACATGTTTTAAATCATCATCAAATAAAGATATTAAAATATAAAAACATTAAATTAATACATTATAAAAGAAAGTATAAAAATTTCTTAAATTTACATTACACTGAAAGCAAAATCTTCATATTTTTTTATGAAAAGCTTTTTGAACTTTAATCCAAGTAAATGTTGTATCATGAATAATCCTTTGGGAAATTATGCGAACTATTTTCTGGCCTTATATACAAAAGGGGGGTTGATTAACAAGATTTTTTTGAAGTAGTACCACCCTTAAAAAAATTCAGTAAAAAATTCTTGTCGTGTTGTTGATTACAAAAAAGTCCTCGTTACAAAATTATTAGTGTCCGACCGAAGGCACGTTTTTTGGACACTTTTAGAGCAATTATGCTCTAGAAGCAATACTTAGGCGATTTTTTGGATGTCTTTCACAAGTAATTCTAAAAAAGCTGTAAAAATATACTAACGGATACTTTGGCAGCAATGAAAGAAGTGATTTTTTTGAAGTTGTTCAGAATTACTTCTAAAAAAGCAGTAAAAATACAGTAACGGATACTTGTGAAGCAGTGAAAGAAGTAGTTTGTAAAGCATTACCTCCAATTTTTTTTTTTTTTTTTGTTGGGTATTTTAAGCAATAATTTATCGTGGTAACTCAAAACAGTCTAAAAGCGTTTCTGTACTGAAAATTTTGTGAAAATTATTGTTGTTTGGGCCGTTTTGGATTGTTTTGTGTAATAATCGGTAATCGGCCAAATTATAGCCGATTGCCGATTATTAGCCGATTGTCAATTTTTGGCCGAAGCTGATGCTGAAGCCGATAAATCGGTCGGACACTAAAATTGATACTAAGAAGAGCGCCGTCAAAAACACACATTTGTCTCAAGGGGGGTACCCAGCGGAAATTCGGAATCGGTAAAATTGAGTAAAAATTATTAGTGCTTCTTTTGTGCTTCGTTTACTGCTTCTGAGAATTTATAGCTTGCAGCAGTGTGTTGAAAAAAGCAATAGAGTTTTGTTTACCACACTTTATCGCTCTAACAAAGCACGAAAGAATGACAATGATAAACGAATTTACTAGCTAAAAGCTGTGATTTCATGCCATTATTTGGAGCTATGATAGAAGCGCATATCGGATATCGAAACAAGTGCTTTCACGCGAGCTATCTCGAACAAAAATCATACCTTATATCAGCACTAATGCAAGCGCTACACAATTTTCTTTCCCTGACGAACCTGCTTCCAAGCAAGCACTATTTTTTGCTGGGTAAATATTGTACTATAAGAACAACATTTTAACCCTTTGACGACCATACATTTTCTGCCGAAGCGATTTTGAAGTTTTTACGATTTTCATGATCTCTGACCTTATAATAGTTATGCCAAGAAAAATTTACTCCGTTGAACCCCTCCTTACCTCTCATTTCGCTTGCCAAAAATATTTGCCATTTGACGACCCCGCCGTTCCGGATGAAGCGATTTTTATTATTATTCTATTTTTGTGAACTGCAACTAAATTATAGATACTTCACAAAAAATTGGCCTCATAGACCCCTTGCTTGCCCTTCATTTCGCTTGTCAAAGTTTGTGCTTTTTGCTCCTAAAAGAAGAATTCTAGTTAACTAACTTCGAGGGCTCGCAAGGGAAAAGTGGCACCAGGTAGGGATTTACCGCCTACTACACTTTTGTTGCCTCAAACCTTCTATACAAATCACCTTTGGACATATTTACACTATCTTTTGTCTGGGCAACTATAAGTTCGAAAAACCCTTTTGCAAGTAGGTATACTTGCCTGTGGTCGTCAAAGGGTTAAAGGGCATATTTGAACGGTTGTCAAAAATTCAAATAACAATGTTTTTATTACAATATTTTTTTATTTCAAATATATATTCTTGTAGTATTTTCGAAAAATATTTGTTTTAAATTTCACCGACTAAAATCGCCAGGGTTGCCACTTCATTATCGGCCTCTTTTAAAAAAGGCAAAATCGGCTGCCACTGTGCAGCCTTCATTAGTTATAGGAAAATAAAAATGTAAAGTGATTCTTAATGCCAGATAAATTCTCTAGTCCTTATCGCACCCGGTTTTTACTTTTTTAAATTTTGTTCTGCAAAGTTAACACACAAACTGAGAAAATTCCAAAAAAAAAGCAACTTTGCTTGGAAATATTAAATTTATTTGATTGAAAATCAAAAAACGGGCCACGATAAGAACTACAGTTTTTTGTTGACTACAGGAGAAAAATCCGGATCTAAATCTGTTAATCGGTTACAGTGGCAGCCGATTTTGAACTCATGATTGTGAGAAAAACGCTTTTGAAGTATAAAGTTAATTTTAAGCCAAGCAAACAGCAAAATTTCAAAAAACTTTGTATGAATCAAAATTAGATTTCCCAGTTAACTACCAAATTTGGGACGAAACGGCTAAAGGGTAATTGATATAAACCCTACACTCATAGAAATAAATCTGTAAAAATAGCAGAAAAAGCTACTAAAAATTAGTTAAAAACGATGCTGCAAAAAAAAACTGCTGAAATTAGCAGATTTTTTTTTTTTGCTAAGTACTAGTAAAAAAAGAACAGCAAAATCAAAACTGTTACATATACAGAAGTTAAGTTATATTTAAGTTAACTTTTAGTTAATTGAAAATAACAAATTGTACTGTAAAATCTGCTGAAATTTTTGCTGAATATTAGTAGACTAATAACGGCAAAAGCAAACTGTTATATCTATAACAATTTTTGTTATTTTTAAGCAAAATTTATTTGAATGCAAATAACAGTCTATTATTCTAAAATCAGCAGAAATATTTGTTGAAAAAAAATTGTAAACTGCTGTTTTCAAAAGGCTCGATTTTTATTTGCATTTAAAAAAAATCGAAAAAAAACAGAAAATTTAAAATTTTTTCGTGATTTTTTAGGCTATTTAGCAAAATTTTTTTCTGATTTAACAGGTAAATTTGTTATTTTCTATTAACAAAAATTTAACTCAAATATAACTAAAATTCTGCACATTCAACAGCTTTATTTTTGCTGTTCCTATCTTACTAATATGTTTAAAAAAATTATTTGCTTGTTTAGCAGTTTTTTTGTGCAGCATAATTTTTAACTAAATTTTAGTAGTTTTAACTAATTTTTTACAGACTTGTTTCTATTAGTGCACTCATAAAAAAAGTCCGTACAAATAGGTCAAAATTGTGCTGGCGCAAATACATGTAATATTTCCTAATATTTTAGCAGAATTTCGACCTATTTATACGGACTTTTTTAGAGAAAATAACAGAAAAATTAGTTCAATTTAATCAGAATGCGTTTAACAGACTTTTGTGCTAATTTTTTTTATGAGTGTATATAAAACTTAATTTTGCAATACTTCTTTTTTGACTATAATTTGTATTTTTTGTTTTTTTTTTTTTCATTTTAAGCTTTAATAAACTTTAGTCAATAAACAATGTCCATTGTCAATTTAAATTATCACTTAAAGACGTTTGGAAATTTTTGTTGATTTTTCAAACTTTTGTAAATTTTTATTTGTAATTTTTGCACAAATTGCATTTTAATTGAAAATTGATGTAAATTTTTTATTGTTTAACAATTTGATTGTCATGTTTATTTTAGGAACAAAAAAAAACACAAACTAGACATGAACCAATAAAAATTTAAATTTAATTTTCTACATACAGACATAAATCTGTAGTATGTGAATTAAGTGCTGGAAAAAATAAAATTATAGTTCCGTTGTTTTAAAATAATTCCCTAGATAAGTTCAGTTTCAATAAGAATTATTCAGCTTTTCTTCAATATCAAAAAGCGAACAGTAAAATATTTTTGTTTGTGAGTCTCCCTTATAGACTACGAGGGCGGATTAATAAGTCCGTGACGTTTTTAACTTGTCTCGTAGTTAGTTCAAAATTAACGCTGCTCCTGTGTTACGAAATATATATATTTTTCTTTCTAAAACAACAACTGTTTTTAATTCAAAAGTTACGGAAAGTTATTGATCTACTCTCGTATGTATGAAGTTTTTAAAAATTATTAACTTTGTTATAGAAAAATAATAATAATGTGTGTCTTAAGCTGCCCACACACTAGGGAACATGGTTGACGGAACAAAAAATATCAAAAGATTTTGTAAACACGAATTACACGATCTCAACTTGCACACACACACAAACGCACTCTCACATTCACAAAAAATGCTCTCTTTTTTAAGAATGTTCCCTAGTGTGTGGGCGGCTTTAAATATGTGTAGATTGTGTGTAGTAGGCTTTCCAGTACCGATTTCAGTATACCGAAAATGTCGAAATTCGAGCCATTTTAGCAAATTCGAAATACCGATTTTAGAACGATACCGATTTCGGTATTGCATACAATTTTTTTGTTTACTATTGTAATATTTTATGTATTTTTGAAGAGAAATTTTAACAAATTTGACAATAATTCTGTTTTTGTGTTTGCAATTGTTTAAAAATTTTATATTTTAAAGATGCAAGCATTAATAAATACGAATATATTGCATTTTTACTCAATTAGAACTTTGTACAACGCAAAAACTAAAATTAAAAAATGTCTGATTAAGATTACTTATAAATAATGTGACTTTTGTAAGGGTTATAAAGGGTTCTTCAACAGGGACGCTACAAAAGTAGAAAGACAGGGACAGCAAACGACGCCATATTTCTTGCCGCTCTTTTGACATTTCTCTTCAGTAAGGTTTGCCATTTCATGATGGAAAGATATACGAGCCAACAACGAGTCGAAATTATTAAAATTTACTACCGACATTCAGAGTCAGTGGCCTAAACGTTAAGAGCGCTACGTCCAATTTATGATCGTCATAATGAATGGCTTCGTCAATAAACAAAATATGCGTTATTGGTCAGACAGCAATCCACACGTCCACCATGAGTCGTCATTGCATCCCGAAAAAATTACGGTTTGGTGCGGTTTATGGGCCGGCGGCGTCATTGGGCCGTACTTCTTCCGTGATGATCAAGACCGGCACGTTACTGTGAATGGGAATCGCTACCGTTCAATGATAACCGAATATTTTTGGCCTCAATTGGATGATATGGACTTGGAGGACATGTGGTTCCAACAGGACGGCGCCACAAGCCACACGGCGAATGTCACAATCAATTTATTGCAAACCAAGTTTGGAGAACGTGTTATCTCACGAAATGGTCCAGTCGATTGGCCGCCTCGGTCGTGCCATTTGACGCCGTTGGACTATTTCCTGTGGGGCTACGTCAAATCTATGGTCTATGCCAACAACCCAGCGACGATTGATGAACTTCGTACGAATATCGGCCGATTTATGCTTGAAAACCGTCGAAAATTGGGTTCAGCGTCTGGACTTCTGCAAGCGTGCCCGTGGTGGCCATGCAAAAGAGATCGATTTCCATACATAATGGCATAGAACGTACTTTCACAGGAATAAAGAATTTCATTGATGTCCAAAACCGTTTTTGTTTTATTTAAAAAAACTTTTGTAGCGCTCTTATTGATGAACCCTTTATCTACGAGTTTTAATTAATTCAAACAAAAATAATGTTTTTCCTAAAAATGTTCTTGATTAAAAGATTAATCTAACAAACATTTGTTCACTTTTGTGTCTACGATTTCCCAGTATTGAAAAATTCTTTCTAAATTTTCTAAAAAAGAATAATAAAAAAATTATTTTTGATTATGTTGATTTTCTTGATTCTCGCGAATTATAATTTTTTTGTTTTTATTCAGGATTTAAAAATGTTTTTTTAATGGGCGAATTAATTTTAGACAATAATGTCTTCGCGAATTAAAAAAAATTTAACAATAATTCGTGCGAATTATCTTTATTATATTTTTTGATTCGCGAATTTATCATATTTGAAAATAATTATTTTGAATCAATTCTTCAAAGCTCTGATCTGATTTATACTTCGCGAATTATCTCTTAAAACAAATTATTGAGTCGAATCAAAATTGAATCGATGGAAATTATACCAAATCATTATCTCACTTTGTTCAATATCAAATCAGTGATTTAAAATTATTTTAAAATATTCACTGATTCGTAAAATGAATAAATTTTTAATCGTATTAATTCAAAAGAGAATTATATTTTTCAAGCTTTGAATGAAACACAAGAGAGAAGATTAAGCCTGCTTGGAATCAATAATTTTCGTACACAATTTTGAAATTTTGAGATGATTTTGATCTAAGTTGGCTCGCTAAATAAGAACATTTATATAATTACCGAAAATACCGAAAATTCGGTACTGGAAAATTTTTAATACCGAAATACGGATTTCTCAATACCGATTCGGTATTGGAAACCCTAGTGTGTAGTACGCACAGAACGAAGCCGATATTGAATTGTTGGAGACGGCGCACTATGCTTCGTCCCATGGACAAAATTAAACAAAAAAAATGTTTATCTCAAATTGTGACTAAAGAAAGATTTTTTTAAACTTAAGAAAGTAACTCAAACAAACGTGAAAAAAAATTTGGTGTGATTGCTTTTGCCGCCAAGAGAGGGCGCTAAACTCAGAGAATTTTATGCCAAAATGACTTAACAGAAAAATGGTTTTTAATTGTTTCACGAAAATAATTCTCAAAAATACATTTTTTTAAAAACTTGTTCGAACTTATTTTTTTTAATTACTTCAATAAATTTGTAGTTAAATTAAAATATGGATTTTAGTATATGTTTACAAAACAATTGTTTTTTTATTGCTCCGAAAAACACATTTTTTTTTTGAAAATCCAAAAATTACTTAAATTTGATGGAGTATAAAAAAAAATTATATAAAATTAGATATTTTTTTTTCTTTTTTTTTTTGTAAGTTTATACTGTTATTTAATAGATCATTAAAAAAATAATTACTATTTTTTACCACAAATTAAAAAAAAATGGATTTTTTGAAATGCCTAAATTCATGATTTTTATACAAATTTCACGCATTTAAGAGTGTTTAGTATTCAAACCATGTGAACCTTCCATTTTAGTTATAGGATGTGTTGAGCGGACTTTTGTAAAACACTACGAGAAACATTTTTGTCGAACATTCTAACCCTCTAACTCTTCAATGAAAAGGAATTTTTTGGGCCCTTTTTAAAAAGGAACAAAAAGATCCGTAAGTTGAAGAGTTAGAGGGTTAAAATGTTCCACAAAAATGTTCTTCGTAGTGTTTTACATAAGTTCGCTGAACACATCCTACACCTAAAATGGAAGATTCTCATGGTTTCTCCCTAAAATCCAGGTTTGTAGAAGATTTGAGCGCCAATTCTGAATAAGTACGAAATTAACCCTTAAACACATTTTAAGTTTTTACTTATTACTGGCCTTTAAGTTAAATTTTCAATGGTGAAGTCTTCAGAGGCTTATAGTAGAATTTCATGACAAATATTTTTGCGGAACATTTTAACCCTCTAACTCTTCAAATTACGGGTAGTTTTGTCCGTTTTTAAAAAAGGGCCAAGAAAGTTATTTTTAAATTTCAGGACCTATGGGAGGTGGGCGTGTCCTTGGCCCGATATTTCCAAAAATGAAAATTTTTCTTAACTAAGGAGTTCTATGTCAGTATACCAAATTTCAAAACTCTGTCTCCACTCTTACTATTTTTGTCCAATCGTTATATGGGGACGAAGCACTGTGCGTCGCCTTCTTAAAATTTTTTTTTTCATTAGATTTTGCCTTCATAGCAAAACACTGGTCTCCTCGAAGCAAAAAAATCGATATATCACACTTTAAAATCCGACTTTAAATATCGAAGCTTTAACAAAAAATTGAAAAAGGCGACCCCTACGTTCGGCCAAATTTTTTTTTTTTTTTTGGAATTGGCTTGCAAAAATACTTCATATTGGACAGGTGCATTTCATATAAAGAGTAGTGTCATTTCATTTATTTTATTTAAATTATTTTAGCAATTTTTATTGCTGTTCTAATTTTTCGCCTCTCACAATGGGTTAATTCGAATAAATTTTTTGTATTACTTATATTACATTTTTATTATTTTTCTTTACAATTTTCTTGCTTGAACGAAGATGTCTTAATAAACAACAATAAATGCTTGTCATTGTTATGTTTTTCAGTTAAACAACTACTTAAGTATGAAATTCGTTACTTCATAAGTTCAAGCAAAGATCTTTAGAACTCCTTTCCCTGTTCAGTTTCACATCAACCGTCTATCACAATTTATATGGATGTGTCTTTATTTAAATAGAAAATTGCAAATTAAATTTTTGCGTTCTTCGTCATCATAATCATCATCATCAGATCTCATATTGTACACTTCATTGAATCTTTTAATAATGACAATGAAAATATGCTGGCTATTTGTGTACAGGCTGGCCAGACTTGAGGTTTTGTCCCTCAAATTTGGGGATTTTTTGTAGGTCTTGGGACAAAAGTTTTCATTTGGGGGCTGGGGATTTGTTTTTGGGGACTCAAAAAATTTTCAAAAATGTTTACTTCTCCATTTGTTTTTACTTTGAAAGTTTACATATATAGAAAAACTAAAATCTACATTATAACCTAGAGAGAACCCCCATAAAGACAATCTGATGATAGTGTTTTGGTTACACTTGAAAATGCATTAATTGTCAAGCATTGGTTCTAGGAAAGTTTTTGTTCATACGTTTTTTCTCTATTTGTTGTAAAATAAATTGTAAATTCTCTTTGGAATTTGTCATATTTTATCTTTAAAACTGAACAAAAAATTTAAAAATTTTGAAGATCACATTAATTTTGTATAGTTTTCAGAAAACATAAGTCATTTTACAAGTTTTTTAACACGAATAAATCTTTTATGCTAGAGATTTTTATATATTTTTAAATGCTCCAAAATCTAAAATAATGTTTATATTCAATGGACAAAGTTGAAAAATTTTAAACTATAGCCTAAACCAGATAAACGCAGAGTCGGCGGTGTGTTTCCGCAATGCGACGTTTTGTCGATAAATCAGGTTTTTGTATTTTCTTTATTTGTCACTGTCGAGAAATTAGAAAATTTTCTAAATAATTAAGAGATGCCTTCAAACAAAACTCAATAACGAATTTGTAAAAATAGTTAATGGTTTTCGCGAAATTCAAGAAACAAATTTAACAGCACTGCTGCAGTTCACTGGCACTGTGAGTATCGAGATTGGCTTTAAGAATTCTTAAAATTATATTTTTTTTATTTCAAAAGAAAAAAAAATTCTAATGAGGATATTTCTTGAAATTTATACGAAAACAAATTCAGAATTTCTAAAATCACTTCTTATTGTTAGCGCTATTTTTATATCTAATTGTACAGTTATTAAGCGGAAAATGTTAATTTCAGCAAATTAAATAAACATTTTTTTTTAGTTGAGGATTTTTTGGGCATATTTTTGAATTTGTTTGGGGATAGCGAAAAAAGTATCAGGCAAACCTGTTTGTGTATAGTGCGATGGGTTGGTTCTCTTACTCATTCTCATCGTAATAACCACAAACTTTTAATTTTTCTTAACTTCTCTTCTTGATTTAGCCCACTTGAAAAGTTTGTTTTATGTCATATTTTATTGTAAATTAATGTCACGTTTTAATCATTACAGTAAGAAAAAATAAAGTGCTAATATTTCACTACAGAAAATATTCTTTCTAGGACATGTAACCAATATATTGAGAGTTTAATGACATGTGCCACACTAATAGAAAAAAATATGTAAAAAATTTATTTAAAACTACTAAAAATTAGTTAAAATGATACTGCAGAAAAAACTACTAAATTAGCAGATTATTTTTGCTATATATTAGTAAGATAGGAACAGCAAAAATAAAAGTGGTAAATATACAGAATTTTAGTTATTTTTTAGTTAAATTTCTGTTAATATAAAATAACAAACTAACCTGCTAAATTAAACAAAAATTTTTGCTAAATAATTAGTATATCCACACGCCCAAAAAAAATTTAACTTTTCGTAGTTTTTTTTCGATTTTTTTTTAATGCAAATAAAAATCAAGCCTTTGAAAACAGCAATTTAAAATTTTTTTAGCAAATAGCTCTGCTAATTTAACAGGGTAGACTGCTATTTGTATTCAACTAAATTTAGCTTAGAAATAACAAAAAATTTGTAGATATAACAGTTTGTTTTTGCTATTTATACCCTACACCACTATGTGGTCAGGGTATTATAAGTTTGTGCTGATGTTTGTAACACCAAAAAATATTGGTCGTAGACCCACCTTATAGTATACCGATCGGTTCAGAATTTTTTTAATTTCGATTTAACGATGTCCGTCTGTCCGTCCGTCCGTCCGTCCGTCCGTCCGTCTGTCTGTCTGTCCATGCAATCTTGTACGCACTCTACAGGTCGCACCTATTAAGATATTTCGATGAAATTTGGTACATAGACCTATGTTGGCCCAAGGACGAACAAGTTTGATTTTTTTGAACATCGGTCCATGTTTAGACCTAGTGCCCATATAAGGGTCCTACCAAAATTATATTGTTTATACGCTGCAGGTCGTAAATATTAAGATATTTTGATGAAATTTGGTACACAGACCTATATTGGCCCAATAACGCAGCCTATTGATTTTGGTGAACATCGGTCCATGTTTAGACCTAGTGCCCATATAAGGGTCCTACCAAAATTATACTGTTTATACGCTGCAGGTCGTAAATATTAAGATATTTTGATGAAATTTGGTACACAGACCTATATTGGCCCAATAACGCAGCCTATTGATTTTGGTGAACATCGGTCCATGTTTAGACCTAGTGCCCATATAAGGGTCCTACCAAAATTATATTGTTTATACGCTGCAGGTCGCAAATATTAAGTTATTTTGATGAAATTTGGTACACCGACTTATGGCAGCCGAAGGACGAAGCCTATTGATTTTGGTGAACATCGGTCTATGTTTAGACCTAGTGCCCATATAAGGGTCCCCCCAAAATTATATTGTTTATACGATGCACGTCGTAAATATTAAGATATTTTGACGAAATTTGGTACACAGACCTATTTTGGCCCACGGACGAAGCCTATTGATTTTGATGAACATCGGTCCATGTTTAGACCTAGTGCCCATATAAGGGTCCTACCAAAATTATACTGTTTATACGCTGCAGGTCGCAAATATTAAGATATTTTGATGAAATTTGGTACACAGACCTATATTGGCCCAATAACGCAGCCTATTGATTTTGGTGACATTAGTTGGCTTTTACCCAGACTGGTGTAGGGTATTCTATAGTCGGCATGCCCGACTTTAACCTTTTTACTCGTTTTAGTCTACTAATATTTAACACAATTTCTTACAGATTCTACAGTACAATTTGTTATTTTCAATTAACTAAAAGTTAACTTAAATATAACTAAAATTCTGTAAATATAATAGTTTTATTTTTGCTGTTCTTATTTTACCAGTACTTAGCAAAAAAATCTGCTAATTTAACAGTTTTTTCTACACCATCGTTTTTAGCAAATTTTAGTTGCTTTTTCTGCTATTTACACAGATTTATTTCTATGAGTGCAGGTTAATCCTGTGGAGTCAATTACTCCCTTGTATAACACCTTGTAATGACCGGTCTAAATAAAAAATTTCTTAAAAATTTTCTATTTAATTTTTAGTTAAGAATATGTTTGTTTAATTTTTATTTTTAATTAAAAAATGAAAAAAATTGTTTTTTGGACATTTAATTCTACAATTAAAAATTTATTTATTCTTGTTCGAGGCCAATTATTTCCTTATTATGAAATAACATAATAAGTACTTTTTTCAAAAACTGCCATTTTTCTGCATCAGGATATTCTCCTAACAAATACTTCACAGAGTTTTTGCTTTCAAAATATTTTACATCTTCAGGATATTCACCTATTTCTAATGTATATTTGCTGTACTACTAAAGTAACTTTAGTTATAGCAGCAACTATAAGATAGAGAAAAATAATAGCTTTGTAAAAACATGTGATTTTCGTTGTAATAAAAATAACTAAGTAAAAATGTTTGAGTTTATTTCCCGTATGAAGGCAATCTGATGATAGTGCTTGGTAGCACTTGAAAATGCATTAATTGTCAACCATTGGTTCAAGGAAAGTTTTTTCATAAGCTTATTCTCTATTTGTTGTAAATAAAAATAAATAGGAAACAGATACAGCTTTGTATATTATTTATCTCCCCAGCAAAAAATGAGTTGCCGAAGCAGTAGAAAAAGCATTACAATTTTTGATCTAGATGTACTTCTTTTTTAACATAAGCACTAATGATTTAAACATTGAATTGTCATGGGAGAGGAGTACTCTCACTTCAACATTGTTTCAGTACTTTTGGCGCGAGTGCAAAGGAAGCTCTTTTTAACCAATTAAAAGTAAAAAAAAAATCCTTCACAAAAAAAAATATATTTTTTGTTGTTTTTGTTTTTCTTTGATATTTTAAATGTTTAATAACGCTCCTAGGCGAGAACAAGAAATTCTCATTGAGTTTGTAATTTAACTTAACAAATATTTCCAGAAATTCTAAAAACGTCGTCCCCTGACGTTTTCCTTAGGCAAGAATGAAATACGGATAGGGACATGCCTGCAACGGATTATTTTTCAGAATTTTTTTCCTTTATCCCGAAAAAATAAAATTAAAAAAAAAAATATTTTTTTTATTTTACAAAGGTTTTTTATTGCCGCCACCGGGTATCGAACTTGCGACCTCACGATTGCTAGTCTAGCGCTCTACCGCTGAGCTATTCTTTGATATGAAAGTTGACTAGCATAAAAACGCCACTTTGTTACTGCGAGATATTGTTCCCTTCAATAAAAGTACTTTTTAAACAATGCAAAAGGTGCACTGCAAATCAGTATGTTTTCAGTACTATTTTCATAAGCGCATAAAAATCAATTTTTGGCAAGGTTGGTTACCGAAACGAATAACGGTAAGGGTAACGGTATCAGATTTCGTTTGTTTAGGTAACGGTATTTAAGACTGTTTCGGTAACGGTATACCGTTATCGAAACAGCAATACCGGTACGTACCGGTATTAAAAATTATGTTAAAAACATATAAAAACAAGTAAAAACATGGCATATTTTTAATTTTAAGTACTGAAAATACAGATTTTAAGCTATAAATTCAATACTGGTAGTTTTAATAAGTAAAATTATTATCTATAAATTTTTTGTAAAAAAAACACTCAAGATTATAAAATAAAAAAATTGTAATTTTTATATAAAGTAATAAATACCGGTAAAATACCGGTAGCTACCCATAAAAATAACGGTATCGGTAACGATAACGGTATTTACAAATTTTTTTATAGGTATCGATAACGGTAACGGTATTCAATTTGAAACGGTATTTTAGCGATAACGGTATTATAACGATAACGGTAACCAACCGAAAAACCGAAAGAAAAATAAAATGTTTAAAAATTATAAGAAAAATGGAACGTCTACAGATTACATGAAATACTCAGTATCAAGATACGAATTTAATATGGCAAATCAAAATGCCTATAAAAACTATCTAATTAAAATTAAGAACAATCTAAAAAGTGATCCAAAATCATTTTATAAATTTGTGAACTCCAAAAGACGTTCAGTTGACTTTCCGTCTAATATGAAGTTTGGTGATTCTGAGTCTACAGATGATTTGTCCATAAGTAATATGTTTGCTGACTTTTTTGCATACACTTATTCCTCTTCAACGTTTACTAATCCAAATCAATATCCATATTCAATTCCTGAATCATCAATGATTATTATTCCAACCATCAATGAAATAACAGTCCGAAGCCAATTAACCAAATTGAAAATGGCTTTTACTGCGGGTCTAGATGGAGTTCCGAGCTGTATTTTGAAGCGATGTTCACATCTGTTATGTATCCCTCTGACTTATCTTTTTAACAAATCCCTTAAATTGGGGTATTTTCCGGCTGTTTGGAAACAATCATTTATTACTCCACTGTTTAAATCTGGCTCTAAATCGGATATTTCGAATTATAGAGGTATCGCTAAATTAAGTACTATTCCAAAATTATTTGAAAAACTTGTATATGATGTGATGTCACACCAAGCCTCTTCTATTTTATCTTCAAAACAACATGGATTCTGCAAATCCCGTTCTACTGTAACAAATTTATTAGAGCTTACAACCATTGTTAATGAAGGTTTTCTCAACAGAAAACAAACTGATGTTATATATACGGATTTCAGTAAGGCGTTTGATAAAGTAAACCATGATCTTCTTTTGTTCAAACTTGGCCGAATAGGCTTTAGTGCTACGCTTTTGAGCTGGATTAGCTCGTACCTTAATGATCGTCAACAATGTGTCAAATTTCGAAATACTTTTTCCAGTATGATAAACGTAACATCTGGAGTTCCACAAGGTAGTCATCTAGGACCTCTGTTATTCACTCTCTTTATAAATGATCTCCCTTCTGCTATTCAACACTCTAACATTTTAATGTATGCAGACGATGTTAAACTATTTATTTCATTTAATAATACCACTGATCAAGTACTTTTGCAAAATGATATTAATTATTTTACTTCCTGGTGCAATACAAATTTGATGGATCTCAATGTTAACAAATGTAAATACATGATTTTTACAAGATCAATTCCCATTAATGGCTCTTATACAATGAACAATGCTGACCTGGAACGAGTGGACTCGTTTAATGATCTTGGTATTCTATTGGATAAGCAGTTAAACTTCAAATCTCACATTTCATTAACAGTTAATAAGGCAAAAGGTGTCTTAGGATTTATTAAATGTTGGGCCAAAGAATTTTCTGATCCTTATACTACAAAACAGCTTTATACTACTTTAGTTAGGCCAATTCTTGAATATGGGTCAGTTGTTTGGGATCCACAGTATGTTGTTCATTCAAACTCTATTGAATCCGTACAAAAACAATTTTTATTAATCTGCCTTCGTGGTCTTGGGTGGGCTGCTAATGCAGAACTTCCCGCTTATGAAAATCGCCTTGCTCTTATAAAATTACCTACTCTAAAAAGTCGCAGACGCATGCTGAATGTTACTTTTTTGTTTAATTTGATCAATGGTGATGTCAACTCTGAATTCCTGCTCAGCAAAATAAACATATTTATTCCATTTCGTTCATCAAGATATATTGATTTCCTCAGTATAAAATATTATGTTACAAACTACTCCAATTTTGATCCATTTCGTCGTATTTGTGATGAATTCAACATGCTATACCCCTACATTGATTTTAACAAAAGCTTGCACATCATAAAAAGGGATATTATACTACATTTGAACAATTTAAGATAAAATCTTTAATTTTAATATTTTATATGTTGTATTTTATTATTATTCTACATCTGGGTATAATTCTCTGTAACTAGTCTGTAAGGAAAAATCCATAGACTTAAATAAATAAATAAATAAATAAATAAACCTTGATTTTTGGTCATTTTTATTTCATATATTTTCAAAAATTGACAAATTAAAAAAATATTAAATTTACACAATTTAATATTAAACAAATGGAAAAAATAAAAAAAAAAATAAAAAAAAAAATAAAAAAAAAATTTAAAAAAAATTAAAAACATTCGTCTGTTTAGAAACACCAAATGATACAAAATCAATTTTTAGAATCGCTTTGAATGCAGTGTAAACGTCATAACAATCAAATATAGTTGTTGTCATTATATTAATGCAAAATATTTTCCTCGATCATAGGCAAACTCGGGACTTAGTGGGAGCTCGAAAGACCCTCCGAGACTCTCCCCTTGTAACCGCTGACTGTCCGCGGCTGCCATTGGCAGCTACTCCACATTTCTGCGGAATCACTATCCGCAACCTGTGACGCGTCCGGTAGCACTCAGCTGTGCTTCCCATAAGCAAATAATATATCATACATCGTCATAAAAATGACAAGGTGTGATATACCATTCGCAAGGGCGGACAATTGGAAAATACCAAGAAAATATTTAAAGACCATAGAAGAACCTCTGTAAAACTGAAATTCGCCCTAAAATAATTTAAATTTATACAGCCAAATTTTTTAGAATCGATTGCTTCTGAATCTTTTTCAGCACAGGTTCTTATACCAGCGGTTCCATAAACAGGTTTTAGATCTGGTTCCTGAAAGTCGAAATGTAAGGTCTCACCGCCCAAGAACCAGTTTTATAACTTGTTCTAGAACAGGTTTTGAAATAACCTGTGCTATGTTGGAGGAAAAGAACCTATTACTAATACATTAACAAAATCCATACAATCGATCTTACACTCAAAAAAAAAAGTCAGCAAAAAATGTTGCTGTGTCAGCAAATTTTTAGTCAGGAGCGTGCTTGCAAAAAGGTTGGTAATTTCAGCAAAAGATTTGCTGAAAATCAGCGAGCTGATTTTTACCAAAAAATAGTAATCTTTAGCAAAAGTTTTGCTAACACTTAGTCGATTGCAAATGAAAAAAATCTTGGCTAAAATCACTAAACTTTTTTCTGAATATTAGTTGACTGAAAAAAACTCAAAAAACTTGTAGCGAAATTTTACTTTAGTTAATTTATTTGCTGAAAATTTAAATATAGAAATTGTGTAGAGTTGTTTTTCTTTTTTATCATTTCCGTTGTCTGTACTAACATCCAGACAAGCTGCGACATCTACATTTGTCTATCTGGTTGTCGACCACGCTATAAATGTGGTTATCAGCACAATTTTTGTAGCAAAATAAATTAGTAAAACATTAGTTCAAAATTAGTTTAGTGCTAAAAAATATAACTAAAACTTTTGCTGAAATTCCGTTTTCAAAAAAAATTTCTGAAAACTAGTACACTTGATATACAAGACGTTTTATTAATTTTTCTACTAACTTATTTTTTTGAGTGTAGAACATAAATTAGAACCTATGGTAATGCAGTATAAGGTGTTCTGAAACCAGTTCTTTGGATTTTCTGTTTTCGTAGATTTGTTTCTCACTGTTTATATAAATATTTGTCAAAAAGTTTGACTAAAATGTTACGATATCAATAACCATCAGGTTGGTTGGTCTGCGCCGCCAAAACAAAAAAAAAGCGAAGCAACCATGAATAACAAAAAAAAAAAAATTTTAATAAAAATTCATATATCAACTATTTTGTCATATAAATACATAACAAGATTTTTTTTTTTTTTTTGTTCATGTTGTCTGGTTTGGTATTGTAGGTTTTTGTTGCCGGTTTGATAACATTGCATGCAATACATGAACAATAACATGGTCAAAAGTTTATAGTTCAAATGTGCAGCTCGAACACATGTGAATGATGTGCGAGTGTGTGTGATTTTGATTGTCTATGTATGTATTTACTAGTAAGAACTGACCGTTATCAGTGTAAAATGCGGGTAGAAAGTGCATTTATTTAACATTTAACGAAGGAATGAACTAGGGATACCGATCCCGAAATCCCGATCCCGAAAATCCCGGGATTTTCGGGATTTACGAATCCCGAAATCCCGGGATTGTTCTTGAAAAAATCCCGGGATTTCCTACTTCATTATTTGGCATATTTTATCAGTTTTTGTATTTATTTTTATTGTTATATTCGACCTAAATCACTTAAAAATCTAATATCTTATTAAATTTTATTAAAAAAAACTAATTTCTACTATTCGTAAATAACACAGGCCGACAAAATTTGATGAAATTTTCTAACCAAGAATCAGACTTACTTTTCCGACGGTTTTAGACGTGCTGAATCCGAATCTGACCTAGAAGTGCAAAAACACGTTTTTGGGTACATTTGAGGTCCTATAACTTCCAGAAATTTATTTTGATCATAATCGGATTCAGCATGTCTAAAACCTTTGGGAAAGTATAGTCCGATTCTTGGCTAGAAAACCTTGTCACACATTAAATAGATCTGAATATAAACCTAAATAATTTAAAAAATTTTATTCAGCTTTAAAACTATTAAAAACCGTAATTCGGATTTATTCAATCTTTTAACGGACATGTTTTTATTTATTTTATTGATGATTTACTGAAATCTTAACTTCATGCAAAATAATTTTACCAAATATTAGTGTACCAAAAACAGAACATTTTTGTTAAAGTATTTAGTAAAACCTAACCATCTACCTTTCTGAAATCAGCAGAGATATGTGCTCAATATTTTATATTAGTACACTTAAAGAATGCAATATATCACTTAATATTTTTGATGATTTCAGCAGAGAGGTTTGTATGGTCAATCAATTAATTTTAGACAAATATAACTAAAAATTTGTAGACATAGCAGTGTTTTTTGCTACTTTTAATTAAAAAGTTTTTTCTCAGAAGTTTCAGAGATAAATTGTAATTTGTAATTAATTGAATTAACCTTATAAGTATATTACTTATATTTCGGAAATTTAACAATTATTTAGCAAACACGTTCTGCTGATTTCGGTAGTTTTTATGGCGAAACTTTTTTGCTAATTACTAGTAACTTTTTCTGCTATTTTTACGCACTTATTTCTATGGGTGTACTTTCGTTTAAAGCCTGATTCACAATGCTGTAGTACTCCACTCTGAGCTGATTTTGTTTCTTTCTTTTTCCCATATCTATATTTTTTGTATCATGTCAAATGTACTTTTGTCTACTCCACTCTGCGGCGTTGAACACTCCAGCATAGTGAATCCGGATTAATTTGTTTATTTTTTTATACTACAAGAAATAAATAAGAAGATTTGTAATGAATTATTTTAATTTGTAGGGTTTATTTCAGCTATTTATTTTTAAAATTAAAAATATAATGAAACAGGAAAATCCCGAAACCCCGAAAAATCCCGAAATCCCGAAAAATCCCGGGATCCCGATAAATCCCGGGATCCCGAAAAATCCCGGGATCCCGGGATTTCAATTTTCAAAATCCCGAATCCCGGGATTTGTAAAAACCAGTCCCGTTCGGCATCCCTAGAATGAACGAAACAGAAATTCATGTGCCTTATGGGTTTATAGTTTTTGTTGTTACTGTTGTTGGCACTAAATTCATGATATTTTTATTTAAATTTCAATGTGATTTTTTTTTTAACCCCTTGGAAAATATAGATTTTTTCTACTGGACTGCGTTCTTGTTGACCCTACACCAGCGCATATTGAGCTTGCTATGATGTTTGGGCAAAACTGCAGTCTATGGAGTTTCGTCACAAAAAAAAAATATGACCCCCTCTGGGGCTCAGGCCCAAGAGGCCAGTGGGTGGCATGTTAGTGTGGGTACTCATTACAGAAAATTGTCTCACGATTCCAAGAATGTAATTTTTTTTGATATCCATAAAATGTAGGCCTAGCTAGAGCCATTTTAGTCCCTTAAGAGGGGGGCTGACAATGATGAAATTTCCTTGTACGGTAATATACTCAAATAATAGAAAATGTTAACACGACTTCTAAAATTATTTTTTTTTTCAATAATCTAAAGGGTTTTTTCAACAGGGACGCTACAAAAGTAGAAAGACAGGGACAGCAAACGACGCCATATTTCTTGCCGCTCTTTTGACATTTCTCTTCAGTAAGGTTTGCCATTTCATGATGGAAAGATATGCGAGCCAACAACGAGTTGATATTATTAAAATTTACTACCGAAATTCGGAGTCAGTGGCCTCAACGTTAAGAGCGCTACGTCCAATTTATGGTCGTCATAATCGTCCTAGCAGATCAACAATTGAGCGTCTATTGGAAAAATTTGAATCCACAGGCACAGTACAAATGTTCCCGTGCCAGTGAGACAAAGAAGTGCCCGTAGTGTCGAGAATATTGCTGCCGCTGAGGCTTCAGTTGAAGAAAGCCCAAATGTGTCTCTCACACGTCGTTCTCAAGCGTTGGGCATCTCTGTGACGTCGTTGTGGCGAATTTTGCGAAAAGATCTTGGCCTACATCCTTACAAGATCAAATTGACGCAAGAACTGAAGCCGCTTGACCACCAGAAGCGTCGTATGTTCGTGAATTGGGCTGAGCAACAACTTGAAAATGATTCGGATTTTCATCGAAAAATCATCCTCAGCGATGAGGCTCACTGCTGGCTGAATGGCTTCGTCAATAAACAAAATATGCGTTATTGGTCAGACAGCAATCCACACGTACTCCATGAGTCATCATTGCATCCCGAAAAAATTATGGTTTGGTGCGGTTTATGGGCCGGCGGCGTCATTGGGCCGTACTTCTTCCGTGATGAAAAAGACCAGCACGTTACTGTGAATGGGAATCGCTACCGTTCAATGACAACCGAATATTTTTGGCCCCAATTGGATGATTTAAACTTGGACGACATGTGGTTCCAACAGGACGGCGCCACAAGCCACACAGCGAATGTCACAATCAATTTATTGCAAACCAAGTTTGGAGAACGTGTTATCTCACGAAATGGTCCAGTTGATTGGCCGCCTCGGTCGTGCGATTTGACGCCGTTGGACTATTTCCTGTGGGGCTACGTCAAATCTATGGTCTATGCCAACAAGCCAGCGACGATTGATGAACTTCGTACGAATATCGGCCGATTTATGCTTGAAAACCGTCGAAAGTTGGGTTCAGCGTCTGGACTTCTGCAAGCGTGCCCGTGGTGGCAATGCAAAAGAGCTCGATTTCCATACATAATGGCATCGAACGTACTTTCACAGGAATAAAGAATTTCATTGATATCCGAAACCGTTTTTGTTTTATTTAAAAAAACTTTTGTAGCGCTCTTATTGAAAAACCCTTTAGAAAATGTTGACACGACTTCAAAAATTATTATTTTTTTTTTCAATAATCTATAAACGCATTAAAAATTTACACATTTAAAAAAAATAAAATTTTTTTTTTGAAAAATCGCGCGATTTTTAGCCGAGGTTTGTAACTACCCAATATAATACACGTAGACCAACCTTATGGTATACCAATCACTTCAGAATCAATTGCTGAGTCAATGTCCATGTAAAATGAACAATACTTGTAATCAAACTACAGGTTAACTTTGATACCCTGTAGCACACCCTGTACTAAAACAGGGTGGCTAATTTTCTAAAAGCCTAGATCTCCCTCTTCAGTTCTTGTGAAAAATTTTTCCGATTGGATCAGTAGTTTAGAAGATCCATAATTACTACCATTTTTTTTTTTTTTTTTTTTTTTTTGGAACCACTGTGAACCGCATGTTCAAAAAGCGGCGGAAAAGCACTGCACTGAACCAAAAACAGCGGTGAAATAAACTAAACTGCATGTTAAATTTACGAATGGATGGTCACTAGGGCAAGGACTTCCATGCAAATACATGTTTCTTCTCAATAGTCCAAACTCATGTTGACTAAATATTTATTCGAATCACCAATTTTAAAACAAAATGGCATCGTATTTTTATAAACTTGCATGTTTTTGCATATTTTGGTTTCAAATGCATATTTGGTTCCTTTTTAATGCATATTTTGTGGATTTTAATGTATATTTGCGCATATTTTAAATTTTTCAGTAGCACTTTTTTAATGTGTTAAAAATATGAAAATGGCCAAATTTTTATATTTTGATTCCAACAAAATATTAATATTTTTTGCAATTTTGAAAATAGGCATTCCATACAATCTTACTCGACTCAAGAAAAAGCGATGAGTACTGTGGCTATGGGAAAAATAACTAACTTTTTATATTTTAAAGTGAGTTATTTTTGCAAAAATACATTCTTTAAGTGCATATTTTTCATGTTTTTAAATTCCTTGCCCTAGTGATCACTACACAGTAGACCGTACCACAAAAAAAGTTCGCCGTACACCGTCGAATCTAAATTATTTTTGCAAAGAGGTTTCGAAATTTTTTTTGCCGAGCGTAGGGGTCGCCTTTTTAAATTTTTCCTTGTATCTTTGGTATTTACAGTCGGATCTTAAAGTATGATACATCGATGTTTTTCTCTCGAGGGGACCAATGTTTAACTCTAAGGGACTTGGCCTCAAGTATACCCCACAGATATCAGTTCCTACCACCCTAATGTACCACCCTATACCACCCTAGAAAATTAAAACTTGCAAAAAATCATTTAACTTTTGCTAAGGAAGTTTTTCGATACCCGTGTAAAAAAGATCAGATCTGGCCAGATCTCAGTAGATCTTACCAGATCTAATTAGATCTCAAAATTGGGAACAAATTTGAGATCTAATTAGATTTGATCAGATCTAGGCATATCTGGCCAGATCTCAGTAGATCTTAATAGAATCAAAATTGGGAACAAATTTGAGATCTAATTAGATCTGATCAGATCTTGCCATAAGGTATTATCACATATGCCATATCTGATCATATTTGATAAGATCTGGTATAGGATCTAATTAGATTTAACCATACATATTAGGGCGGGTCGATTTAATAATCGCCCATGGCTCAGTGAAAATCGTATTCTAGGGATCAAAATAAGAAACTTTGCCGAAGGAACCATACCTCTGAAACGAATTCTACTACCCCCAACTGTTGACTTTTGTCCCGTAGGGTCAAGTTTTGAAAAATCCCACTTTGACCCATTTAGAGTGCCCCAATCGAGTCCAAATGTATGACCGACCCCCACTAACTTTGGAGGGCCGATCCACCCATGCCAGTGGCACACCCCCTGGAACTCCCCTGGGGGGTTCCCCATACAAACATTTTAAAAAATCACCATTTTTGGCACTTTATTTTATTATTTTTTATTTATTTTATTTATTTTTATTATTTTATTTATTTTTTCTCTTTAGAAATTTATTTAGTCAGAACATATGTAAATGAAAAAATTAATTTAACTTAGTAATAGAAAAGAAAATAAAAAAATTACTGTTTGAAGTCTTTTTTGCTTTCAAGTCTGGGCATTTTTTCTATTCTATTACTAAGTTAAATTAATTTTTTCATTTACATATGTTCTGACTAAATAAATTTCTAAGGAGAAAAAATAAATAAAATAATAAAAATAAATAAAATAAATAAAAAATAATAAAATAAAGTGCCAAAAATGGTGATTTTTTAAAATGTTTGTATGGGGAACCCCCCAGGGGAGTTCCAGGGGGTGTACCACTGGCATGGGTGGATCGGCCCTCCAAAGTTAGTGGGGGTCGGTCATACATTTGGACTCGATTGGGGCACTCTAAATGGGTCAAAGTGGGATTTTTCAAAACTTGACCCTACGGGACAAAAGTCAACAGTTAGGGGTAGTAGAATTCGTTTTAGAGGTATGGTTCCTTCGGCAAAGTTTCTTATTTTGATCCCTAGAATACGATTTTCCCTGAGCCATGGGCGATTTTTTTGCCTCCCCACAAATCGACCCAGCCTAATACATATCTATTTAGATCCAAAAAGATCGGATCAGATCTAAACTTTTTTACACGGGTAATTCCAGCAGAATTTTTTTTATTTTCCATTTTTTGTTGCCGAACGTAGTGGTCGCCTTTTTAACCTTCTTTCGGAACCTTCTGACTACAAACCTATTTTAACGAAGCGTGATCATTTTTATAAAATCATTGCTCTACCAGTGAATTGAATTGTGTATCGCCACAATTTCTGACTAGGTAGCACTGGATAACAACTGGTTGCAAACGTTTTCATAGCACTCTAATGCCATCATTTCCCAGTGTTTTTTTTTTTTTTTTATAAACCACCGAAATTTTTGTAAAACGAATTCTGCCACAACTCTTTTTGCAAATGCTGGCAAAGCGTCCCAAATGAGTGTTCTGCTAGTGGTTTATTTTTAACACCGCGGTTACCTAGTGGTATGCCAGTGCTTGATTTTTGGTACCACTGGCAATTTCTAACTGGGACGCTGAACACCGCTACTGTGCATGTCTTGTGTACCACCAGAAAGGTCTTTTGAATACCTCTTATTGATAGAAATTTTAAATGTCTTTAAAAAACTAAAACGGCCCACTTTTTACCCCTACCCCTACCTATTACATAAAATTTCTTTGTTCTATCAACGGCCATATCATTAAAAGACCAACCAACTCTCCCTACCTCTGTTAAATCACTCTCTTCTTAATTTATATCGAAACTTCAGCCATTAGAATTACACGCATCTGTTAAGGTTAACATTTTCGATATAAATTGTCAATCTTCGAAAGAGAGCGACGAATACCGCCTGGTTCTATCAACTATCCAAATTTCAGTAAAATCTGTGAGAGACTCCAGAGAAAGATCCCTAGTTAGTTAGAGTTGTTTCTATTTAATTTAATATTGTTGCTGCTTGATTTCAAGTTTTTTAACAAATTCTTCAATTTCAGCTTTATGGCCTACAGGATAATTATAACTGTAGTTGCATTTCACTCAACCACTATAAAGAATATTGTTTTTTTTTTCAATTTCGTATTGTAGTAGTATGGTGCCAGTTTGGCATGCCAACTGTTTCTGATTTTGTAGCGCCATTAAGTTTAAAAAAAAATAAAACAAAAAGTAAAAAAAAAACTTTTTCATATAAATTTTGTTACTATTTGGACATTTTAATAACAATATACTATGACGTTCTTTTTTTACTTAAAAAAAAAAATATTTTCATAATCATGTCATATACAATATTTTGCTTTCTTGTTATGACGTCGTTGTGGTGGTGGTGTTGGTGGTGATGACAGAAGTTTTGGTGAAAAATATATATTAAAAATTTATGCATATGAAAAAGTGAAAAATACCACAATTTATTTTCAAATTAGTTTATATTTGCATTTTTCGTTTCTATTTTATTTAATGTTTGTTGCTTTTTTTTACTGTCAATTAGCGTTATTTAGAGTAAGAGCGGATAATATGGAATAGCGATATATATTTAGTTTTCAATCAAAATATTAATGGGAAGTTTGCAAAGTCAATTTCTTATTCTCATCCTTTTATTTGAATTAATGTTGGAAATAAAAAAGGGAAAGTAAGATAGCTAAACAAATGTACCAAGAATATTTGTTACAATCCTGTGGAGGGATCCACATTTTAGAGATTGGTTTGCGGTCTTACTTTCTGCCTTAACAGAACACAATGAATTTAAATTTTCTGGAAATAACTCGATTTCTCACATTACCCTATGCTTCCCTACCACAAAAATGTTTGCAGGCTTTCTAAGCGGGTAATGTGAAAATTATATTTATTTCTTATATACCACATTGCTCATATATATATTCCACATAACTTCCACTTACTGTATATTTTTTGCTTTAAATAGAAAACATATTTTTAAGTGTTTTCAACACAACTCATGCAAATAGTTTAACTTTTTTTTTGCGAAATATTTTTGGAGTGCAATAGAATTTGCAAATGTATAAATTTTTGCAAAAAAAAAAAAAAAAAAAAAAAAATCCGCCTAAATATGAAAAAGTAGATACACTATAAAAACAATAAAAATTTTCTTGGAATAAAGCCAATTATAATTGGACATAATATTTGCATTCAAAGAAAGAAAAGAAAATACGTTTTCACACTCTTGAGTGAAAACGAAATGAAAATTTGTTGCAAATAAAAAAATAATAAACATAAAATGTGAATGAAAGAGTGAACGGCTGAACAAATGAAAATATGAAAATTCTTTTTATCGAATATTTAGGTAAATTCTAAATATGTATTACTTGATAATTATATCAAACTGTTAACTAGAGATGCAAGACGACGCGAAATGGCGATGGCGGCTAAAGACAAAAATTTGTGGCGCCGGCTTAGTTTAAGTCGACAGGCTATTCCAGAAAGGCGGCTCTGTTTTACTAATTTATTAGGGACTTAAAAAATAAATTTAAGAAACAATTTTTAAAAAAATCAGATGTCTTGTCTGTTTTTATACAACAACTAAGCCTTCAACCGCCAGCCGGTTGAAGCCGATAGGATCAGGGTCGGCTGCGGCTAACAAAAAAAAAAAAAGATTTTGTCGGCGGCGGCTACAAATCTGCTACTAACCGGCGGCTTGCATCTGCGCTACCGACATGTCTGGTTTATTTCTAAAGCTGTTGTTGCTACGGTTTCAAATGTTTATTTATAATTGTTGTTTCCTAAAGGTGGGATAGATGGACTTTTTTTTATTTTCTGTTTAAATATTTATTACTTAATAAGTCATATTTTTTATTTTTTAATTTTCCCTGTGGCAATTTTGACAGTTTTTTTTCAACATATTTATTTCCAAGGAAAACATTTGTTAATCATTATTTTTATGAATTAAGCGAAAAAAAATTAAAAGAAAATTAGAATAAATAAACTTCTTAAACAGATTTTAAGTGTGGGTGTGACAGGTGACAACAAGTACTTGCGTTTAATAAAAAAAAAAAAAAATCTTAAAGAATTTGCAACACACGCAAAAACTACTTTAAAAACTACTACAGTAAAAGAAATTATTGTGTTTAGATTGTTAAAAATTTACTTAGTTCCGAGCAAAAATAAATGGAATGACTTCTACATGAATCACTTCCTTCATTACAACAAAAAGAATTGCTGCCTTAGGAATGGGTTTTTAACAACATCTAATGCTGCAATAAATATAAGTTATTTTTTACATGGGTGATAAGAAGTTAATATTTTGTATGGAAGTTGCATAGGAATGTACTGTCACAGAAATCAGAGGGTTGCGGGTTCGAATCTCACCAGCTCGAAAAAAATTTTAGGAACTTCTTTTATACAATTATTAACTTTTTGTAGTTTTCTTTGTAAAATTTTTATTTAATTTTTGAAACGATTTAAAAAATTTTTTTTTTTTTAATTTTCTATTAATTTTTAATGGAATTTTATGGAAATATAAAAATTTTAAATAAAAATGTAATTCTTCAAATATTTTTTGTTAAAATACCAAGAAGTAAATATTACAATTTTGTTTGTATTTTAAAAATTGTAATTTAAAAAATCGATTTTGAACAAATATTTACTAAATATATTTATTATTACACAAACAGAAAAAGAAAAATTCAAAAAAAAATAGAACTACTAAAAATAAATTAAAAATTACATTGCAGAAAATACAATTTTTTGTCTACAAATATGCTGTAAATTTTTTTTTTTTTTTTTGGATTTTATCAAGGTAATTTGTTATTTTTAATTAACTAAAAGTTAACTTAAATGTAACTAAAATTTTGTAAATTTAACAGTTTTATTTTTCCTGTTCCTAACCTACTATTATTTAGCAAAAAAAAATATGCAAATATTATTATAGTATTTTCTGCAAGGTAATTTTTAATTAATTTTTATTAGCTTTTTCTCCTATTTTTACAGCTTTATTTCTTTCTATGAGTGTATTAATATTTTTATAAAAAATAATACATTAAAAAAACAACTTTATATATTTTTCCAATATGTTATATATTTCTGTCAATAAAAGATTAGAGAAATGAAGATAACACTGCAAGAATGCTAAAAGTCATCTATCATTTATAACAAGCGATAGCACAGGGGATAGAGCGTCTACTTGAAATGCCAACAAGTGTGGGTTCAAACCCCACACGATGCATGATGATTTTTTTTTTTTATTAAATTAAAATAAAAAGAAGTGAAAAAGAACTTCCTTTTCATTGGTTCAAATATACACAATTTGTTTTTAAAAAAAACAACTTCCTTCCTATGACAAGCCAATGTTAAATTCATCGGCGAAAAACCTTTTTCCTCACTATTTTTGTTTTATAATCTTAAATATGTAAAAATCCTATAATATTACGCTCGATTTTTTTTACGAATTCGTGCTGAAACAGTATGAACTAAATTTAAGTTCACACTAAACTAAAATTTTAATTTGTTTAAATAAATTTTTAATTTGTTTTTATTTTTTTTTTTCTTAGAGCAACCCTATGACTTGATGTGACTAAATCGATAACGAAGTCGTATTCAGATTTAACGCGCGAAAAACCTTCATATTTTAGTTTCAGGATATAGAAAATGTCGAACTGTATAATATTTCGAACTACCCAGCAAAATCTTTCATTATCAAATAAGTGGTTATATAATGACGGTAGAGCGTTTGCCTTACAAGCAGAAGGTTGTGTTATCGAGCCCTACTTTGCGCCAAGTAGATTTTTTTTAATTCTTAATTTTTTATTAGTTTATTTGAAAAGCTATTTTTAGACACACCACCTTACGTGTCACAAGGTGTCGAAACTGTGGCAATTGGTCATTTTCAATGACAACGCTATGTTAAAGTGACGTGTCTCTTTCAAACAAAAAGACCGATCAAGGAATGATCCCTGCCCCTTGGGACATATCCTGCGTTTCACTTTGGTCCGGTCCCTTTCCCCGTAGGGTACTTACAAAACAAAAAACAGCCTTGTCGAATAAAAATAAAGAGTTTTGATACTGAATTGTGTGTATGCAGTAAGTAGGCTCTAGTACCCAGCAAAATCTTTCATTACCAAATAAGTGGTTATATAATAGAAATTCATAGCTCCGCGCAACTTATTATTTGGAGTCTAAACGCATTATTTTTGTTTGGAGTGGTCGTCTTTATAAGTAGTCACGCTTACCCGCTCGCTTACGAAAAAATGAGAAATAAGTAGTTATGAGATTCTGAATAATAAGTGGTTACACACATGCTTACAAAAAGTTGAATTATAAGTGGTTATCCGATTGCTTACTTGATTCTTAAAAATAAGGAGTTAAGCAAATACTATTAGCTTAAGGAAATACATTCAGAAAAATTTAAGTTTTCTCTAGTATGTAATTTTAGGACTCGTCATAAAAATTTAAACATGAAACATATTTACATATAAAAAATAAAAATGTATAAAATTTAACTGTGTAAAAAGTACTTATTTAAACTATTACGAGTAAGTCATTATTTTATATTTAGAAACAATGAATACAATAGGCCGTTATTAGGAAGTCATTATTATATATTATAAAATTATGCAAAAGGTAATGATATATCATTTTTGGTGTCATTACCAATATTTTGCTGGGTAACTAGAGCGGTTAATGAGGCCATTTCTATCGATGTCACTTAAATTCATGCTCAGTCAATTCCATTTCAATCTCTGTTTCAATTCCACTCGTTCCCCGTTCCATTATATTTCGTTTTCATTCTATTCCACTCCTTCCCCGTTTCATTCAATTCCATTGCGAACCCCAATTTAAGTGTTTCAATTCCACTCGTTCCCCGTTCAATTTCGTTTCACTTAGTTCCCATTGTCCAGTGTGTTGCTGGAATAAAACGAAATTTTAAAAACATTTTCGTTGTTTAAGTTCCTGGACAAATACATACTTTGAATTTTATAACAATCTATTTCTCGCAAATATCAAATTTAAATTACTTCAGTTCAATAACTTGACGTGAATTTAAATGGAATTGGAATTACAAACAAATACACCACGTTTGTAACGACATGAAATACTATGTACTTTAACTGACTGATCAAATCGTTTTGTAATTTATGAAGGTGTTTCCTACATGAATTGTGTTTTCCCGTTGTATCAATTAAATTGAGTGATTCTGTTAATTAGGCTTAAATAATCAATTTTTTCACACACTTTACAAAGTGTAGTAGTGTACACATGATGTTGAAAAACATACGGGAATTTCCACCGAAAGGTCCACCTAGACTAAAATATTAAAAGTTCTTGAAAACACTTTGTTTTATCATATTTTCATAGGGAAACAATCAAATTTAAATAACGTAAAAAGATTTCGCATTTATTCATAACCCATTTCGAATGCAAAGTCGCACAAGCGCATCTTTTCTTATTTGAATATTTCTATTGCACATTTTGTTTTGATAAAAGTTTTTAAACAGAGACGTTATGCATTGACTTTTGATCTCTAAAATATTTCTAAAGGTACAAAGAGTCATAAAAGAATGCATAAAAAACAATGCGATTAAAAATAACTAAGTTTTTGGTTTGCTTTGTCGCATATTTCGATGTCCCGTGCGACATTGAAAAACAACATTTGTTATCAGTGCGTCGAAAGTTCACGCAGAAAGCTCATCAAATATTGATTACAAACAGAGATTTTTTATACAATTAAAATAAAAAAAGCCTACCTGAACAATAAGAAGAATTGTGATCTTGGTACTTATACACAGTTGGTCACGTGCGACATCGTAAGTGTGAAATTTAAAAATTTGAAATTTGTTTTTCTTATGTAAATGATTTATTTATGTAAATACATACTTTTAAATTTTTTTAAAATTGTCATGCACCATGGTCAAGAAGTAAAAGCAGCTAGGACTGCCTATTCTAAAAAAAAACTGTGTTTTATATTTTCATATAAATAAATAATTCCCAGCAAAAGTTTTTTGAACTGGTTGTCTCTGAATCTGTTCTAGAACAGGTGTTTTTACCACCGGTTACGTGGAACAGGTTCTAGAACTGATTCCTGGGAATCAAAATGGAAGCTTTCACTGTCGCGGAACCAGTTCTATAACTGGTTCTAGAACCGATTCCAAAGTAACCTGTTCTAGTTTGGAGGAAAATAACCTGTTGCTTTTGGCACAAACTCAAACAAAAATCACCGATGATAGAACATAAATTAGAACAGGTTGCATGCACGTACAAGTTGTTTTACAGTGGGTTCTTTCCATCCGACAATTTTGCTGGGTTAATTCATACTACATATTTCTTTTTGGTTATTATTAGGGCAAGGAATTTCATGCACTTAAAAAACAAAAATATGCGCCTATAAAATGCAGCTAAAAAACAAAAATATGCATTAAAAACATATGAAATATGCACTAAAAATACTTATTTTTGCAAAAGTGAAGCATCTTAAAATATAAAAGGTATAATTCAGTTATTTTTCAAATGAACACCGAGTTTATTGCTTTTTTTTGGGTCAACGTAATTTTCAAGAAAGCTTTTTTTTAATAGCAAAAACAAATCTTTTTGTTTGAATTAAAATATGAAAATCTAAAAATTTTTTAAAACAAATTTAAAAAATGTTACTAAAAAATTAAAAATATGCATAAATAAGCATTAAAAAGCTTAAAATATGCATGAAAAAGGCATGAAATATGCATTTCAAGTCAATATATGCAAAAACATGCATTTTTGACAAAATATGCAAAAATATGCAACTACAAATCGATGCCACTTTGTTCTAAATTTGATAATTCTTTTAAATATTTAATCCCTATTACTTTTGGACTATCGAAAAAAATATGCATTTGCATGAAATTCCTTGCCCTAGTTATTATATTAAAATAAATACCTTGAATACTTCTGTCGATTTAAAAACATTTTTACTAAGCTTGTTATACCCTACACCACTATGTGGTCATTATACCCTACACCACTATGTGGCCAGGGTGTTATAAGTTTCTGCTGATGTTTGTAACACCAAAAAATATTGGTCCTAGACCCACCTTATAGTATACCGATCGGCTCAGAATTTTTTTTTATTTCGTTTTAACGATGTCCGTCTGTCTGTCCGTCCGTCCGTCTGTCTGTCTGTCCATGCATTCTTGTGCGCACTCTACAGGTCGCAAATATAAAGATATTTTGATGAAATTTGGTACACCGACCTATATCAGCCCAAAGACGAAGCCTATTGATTTTGGTTAACACCGGTCCATGTTTAGACCTAGTGCCCATATAAGGTCCCCCCAAAATTGGCTTGGTTACACACTGCAGGTCGCAAATATGAAGATATTTTAATGAAATTTGGTTCGCTGACTCACATTATAGAAAATTTTGACACAAGTCCCATTTTAACCCTTTCGAATTTCGGATCCAAACATTAGTTGGCTTTTACCCAGACTGGTGTAGGGTATTGTATAGTCGGCATGCCCGACTTTAACCTTTTTACTCGTTTATATATAATTTCGTAAAAAGAGCAACAGAAACAACATAAATCTCATGGTGGAAAAAATGTCCCGTGCGACATGTCACGTGCGACAGTGAATAAAATTAAATTTAAAAAATAATATGAATCGTTTTTGGGTAAAATTACAACCATTTTTAAAAGACATCAATGCACAACAGTGTAAAATTAGTCGCATTAAAATATTGTTTCAGGTTTCGCTGAAATCGGTATTTTAATTGTTAGCCGCGAAAACCACTTCTGTTTTTGGCCCGTGCGAATGCCTTGTTTTTTTACAATTATCTTGAAAACGAAAAATTGCTAAAAATCAAACTCAGCACCAATTGTAGGGCTAATAAAAAGATATAAGTTAAGCCTATTGTCAAAATAAAAATCCATTTTATTTTGACTTTTTTTACTTTAAAGGTGTTCGACGGTCCCGTTCGACATGATGGAAATGCTCATATGTATGTAAAAAAGAAATAAATTACAATACACATCACTTAAATGCAAAAATAACGAGTTGGAAAATGTTTTAAATTTATCCAGTAATTATTATGAAAAAAATTTAATTTTTTTAATTGATTTAATGTATTTACATGCTGTATTTTGTATTTGTTTATATAAATACTTTGAACTCAAATAAAAAATAGAGTTGAAATTTTTTTTAATAGATTGCAACGTATGTCAAAAGGCAGTGAGGCGTAAATACATGGATTTTTTATTTTTTTTTATTAAATCTATTTTCTATACATATATTTTAATTGCAATATGATAATATAATATTACTGACCATAGAGTATAAGTATTATTTTTATATTGATTTTTACAATTTTTTTTTGTTTTACTAATTAGTGATGCACATTTAATAAAACATTTTTTAAAGTGTGTAATTTATTAATGCAAATTACAGAGTTACACTTTTAGACTCCTGATGATGCAAATAAAACGTGGCAGAATTCAACATGGCGTCCTGTTTGTGATGATTTTAACATGGGTGATTTGGGGCTTCAAGAGATTCAAAAGATTGAGCAAATCATTGTTATTCCTTCTAATTATGAATAATATTGAAGTTTTTATGGCCGCTGATCATACTTGGGAATTTTTCATTGGCACTGTTATTTAATTGGCATTACTTGATCTCAATGCCAAAAAACTGCATTACCATTCAATGATAATGAATTTTTTTTCAATTGAGTTTGAATAAACCAATGGTTTTATAAAAACAGAAATTAAGACAAAATATAAAATTTCAGAGCTATAAATATTATAAATATTATTTTTTTTGTCTAGTTGTATCAATTATACGCTGTTCAATCTTCCTTTAATACTGATTAGGCTAGATGGATCAGCCTCTAGTACTGTAAGCTTAACAAAATAGCGAATATAAGATAAGAAATACGCGAATTGTTCGTTTTTCTTCTTCTTAATTTGTTCTTTTATCAAATTTTTTCATCAATTATATATAATTGGGCATTTACAACAAACAGGGAAAAAAAACCAATGAAAAAAACTTTACCAGAAGCAATGGTTGACAATTAATGCATTTTCAAATGCAACCAAGCACTATCATCAGATTGTCTTTATGGGGTTCTCTCTAGGTTATAATCAGAAAAGACAAAATTGCTGTTTTTGCTTTTTATTGCTTGTTTTACTCATATTTGTTTATTTTTGATTTTTTTGGATTTTTCCGTTTTTAGCTTTAAAATAGCTTTTTCTTAAGATTCTTGAGCTTTTAATTGCTTTTTTTAAGACTTTTTGCCCAAAAATACTTTTTTTGCTCACAAAAAATATTTTTTCTCTTAACTTTGAATTAAAAAACAGAAAAACTGTTGTTTTTTAAATTTTTTTTTACTTTTGCTTTTTTCTTGGTTTTTTGCAATATTTTTTTGCTTTAAACACATCGGATTTTGCTTTTTTCTGTTTTCTCTGGCTTTTTACAAAGCTATTATTTTTCTCAATGCTTATAGTTGTTGCTATAAACTAAAGTTCCTTTAGTACACTCATAGAAATAAATCTGTAAAAATAGCAGAAAAAGTAACTAAAAATTATTTTAAAATGATGCCGCAGAAAAAAATTGCTAAACTATTTACTTTTCTTATTACATTTCTTATTACCTTTGTATTGCGATGTCGTGCAAAATAATGAGTAGGGCAAGGAATTCCATTCAAATGCATGTTTTTTCTCGATAGTCCAAAACTAATATGGACTAAATATTTATCCGAATCATCAAATTTAGAACAAAATGGCATCGATTTGTAGTTGCATATTTTTACATATTTTGTCAAAAAAGCATGTTTTTGCATATTTCGATTTTAACTGCATATTTTGTGATTTTTAATGCATATTTGTGCATACTTTTCATTTTTAGGAGCATTTTTTATTTTGTAAAAAAATATAAAAAATTGATACGTTTTCATATTTTGATTCAATTAAAATAAACATTCTTAAAAACCTTATTGACCTATGGTAAGTTTTCGAGTTCTGTGTCTGTTTGCAAAATAACTAAACTTAAATATATTTTTAAGTTTTAAAGTGCATTATTTTTGCAAAAATACTAGTTTTATTTTATCTAGCATATTTTTCTTTTTTAGCCGCATATTTTAGGCGCATATTTCCACAACAAACCTTAAAAATAAAAGTTGAGAAAAAGTCAAAAAATTGAAATTCGGGCGCCTCAAAAATGATTTTATTGATATGTCGTAGTGGAACTTTTTTTCCTCATGCCAAAAACTATCAAAAAATGGATGGCAAAAATCAAAAAGAATGAGTCTAAAGATAGATTTTCAAAAAAAAAAATAAGTTTCATAAAAAAATAATATTTTTTTTATTGAAAACAATTTTTTTAATAAAATTAGCTCGTGGTGGAAATCGAATCTGGAACTCCAGATCGCCAGTCGATATCTCGGCTATCTCGACATGTTATATTTGATAGACAAAAACATAATTGACTTGCTGTGGACAAGCATGCTTACGCGCCAACATACAATAAATCAAAAAATATGTGATTACATATATCCTTACCAGTGTTGAAAAAATATTGAATCTAAAAATAGATTTTAAAAATTTTTTAAAAGAATCTACAAAATTACTTTCTATTTTAAATAATAATAAAAATAAGTCATTATCAGTAACTCATTGTTATGTTTTAAAATAATGCAGAAAGTAAGTCGGTGTCATTACTGGTAGTCCAAAAAACAATGATATAACATTACCGTTTCTACACTGGGTAGTGTTGCCAAATAACAATATTTAAAAAAATTTTAGACTCTTTTTAAAAATTGTTTTTTTTTTTAAGAAATTTTAATTATCAAAATATAAACATTTAATTTTTGAAAAAATATTTATTAACCATTTAACTGCTTATAGAGCATCAAAGCTTCAAATTGAATTACTTATACCACCACTAGAGGGCGGTATAAGTAATTGTTTTAACTGTGATTACAGTTAAAACCAACTGTGATTACAGTTAAAAATAACTGTGCTTACAGATTAAACAACTGTGATTTCAGTTAAAACAACTGTGATTTCAGTTAAAACAAATGTGATTACAGTTAAAAACAACTGTGATTACAGTTAAAAACAACTGTGATTACAGTTAAAAACAACTGTGATTACAGTTAAAACAAATGTGATTACAGTTAAAAACAACTGTGAATACAGTTAAAAACAACTGTGATTACAGTTAAAAACAACTGTGATTACAGTTAAAAACAACTGTGATTACAGTTGAAAACTTCTAAGTACTACATAAATAATTGTCATGTAGTAACTGACCAACTTTCTTGAAAGTGGTTTTACTTTCCTTGTACAAAATCGTAGACATAACTTTGGGCCGGTTGACGTATTTTGTCCCATATATTTTTCCTACTTTTAGCTAAGTTTCAAACCTTTTAATTTAATTATATAAATAATAACAATCTTGTTTTTATAATCTACTTAAAAAGTATTTACCCACTTAAGGTATATTTTTAAATATAAAATTTCTATTCATTCATGGTTTGTCTGTCGTGCTTACTTTGGTAATATTTAATAAGTAGTATTTAATGACCATTGACCATGAAACCGAATAAGAACTGAAGTGATAATAAAACACTAACAAAATTATAAAAAAAAAACAGAAAAAACAAATAAATATATAACATATGAGTTGTGATTATTCATCAACACTTTTTGCGTTACTTCTGAGACTCTGTAAGAGTCAAGGTTAACTAGAGTTTAGTGTAGTACGTATAACCCAACAAAATTTGATTAACATAACATGGAACAAGAGAAATTTTACAAGAACCATTTCCATAAACTTCGACTTTTTCTATAGGAAAAAGTTCTTAGAATCTGATAATTTTCCCATAGAAAAAAATCTTTGGAATATGAGAATATTTCTATAGGAAAAAATCTTCAGAATATGAAAGATTTTTCTATGGGAAAAAGACCCAAAATTATATAACTAACATAAAGTTTGTTTTTAAACAAATATTTTATTTCAACAAATATTTTATTTAAACAAATATTTAATTGAAGGCAACATAAGTTAGTTTTGCCTCCTCTATCCAAAATTCAGTACCAAATTGGTACACTCTCCAAGGACACCTTCCTTGTTAGAGACGTGAAAATTTTTAATCATTGTTGTATTGTATTGTAATTAATTTTATAAATGCTAAAGTTTTTGGAAATAATTTAATGCATATTTTTGATAAAACTAATTTATTTAGAAATTAAAAACTACAAATTCAATAATTTTGCCAAACAAACCACAATTGAAAAATAAAACTAAAATCAATTAGTATTAAATTACAAATTTTATACGAAATATTCAATATTATGAATAATGCATTGTCGGTATTTAATGTATTTTTATTTTCTTTTCTTATAAATAAATACATGTTGAGTTTTTCAATATCATGTTCGATTTCATTTGAACAGTTTATAAATCATTTTGTAGACATATTAATCATATAAAGTGTGTGTTAATTTAACCCTTTCAGACCCTGTGTGGCCCATGGACAGCATTGTATTTTTGAGATATAACAGCACAAAAACGTAACCTGATGCCGTTGTATTTTAAACTATTTCTAGTAGGCGAGGCTTAATAACCCCAGCAAAACTTCGGTAATGATAACTTGAGACACATTACGATAAAAAAAAAATTGGCTAAGGCCCATCATTGTAAATTTGACCGATTTTCCGATGTGACCGATCTAAAAAAAATTTTAATATTGCAATGCAAAATTAGTAAGCCATACATTGTATTTCTCCCGAGGATTAATTTTGGTATTGGTTTTTTTTTTTGTTTTTTTTATATCCCGAATATTTTTCAAATACATCGGAAAATTAAAATTTTTGCACATTTGAAAGAGATTTCTGGAAAAACGGTTCGATCGAATATTTTCATTTTTATCGTAATATTCTTCTGAGACATCCCAAATTTATAACACTGTGAGACAAATGGTAGGGGTCAGTGATCGGGAAGGGTTCAAACTACCGGAGAAAGTTATATCGGTAAAAAAGAAATTATACGTGTCCCGGCGTTTTGCTGGGTCACCCCTAGGAATCGAGATATATCGATTTGACCTTTGGTGGTCTTTTATTTTGACATAACTCGAGAACCACTAGTCCGATTTTGCTCAAACAATTTTAAAAAAATTAAAAATTACAATTCCTTTAATCTGTTCATATAACGTTTTTCTATATACTTTACAGTTTTGCCGGTAAAAATAAATGTATGAAGAAAAAAATATTTTTTGCCTGAAATATTAAAAAAAAAAGTAATAAACAACAAAAGGTTATTGATTTTCATGGTAGCGGTTAGAAACATTTATTTTTACCGGCAAAGATGTTGAGTATATAGAAAAACGTTATATGAACAGATTAAAGGAATTGTAATTTTTAATTTTTTTAAAATTGTTTGAGCAAAATCGGACTAGTGGTTCTCGAGTTATGTCAAAAAAAAGATATATCTCGATTCCTAGGGGTGACCCAGCGAAACGCCGGGACACGTATAACTTGTTTTTGATCGATATAACATTTCCCGTTGGTTTCATCCCATCCCGATTTTGACTGTCGCATAGTGTAATCGGGAAAAACATTTTAAACCTTTCAGTTGAGGTAGATTCCGACGAGGCGTGCCTGGTTAGAATCCAGAAAAGTCGAAAACAAATTTTACCCCAAAAGAGATATTAAGGAACGTACACTGAGAGAATTATCTGCATGAAGTTTCACTGGCACTGGTCCATTGAAACTTTTCAGGAAGTTAATGGAATTTTTTATAAAATGTTGTGAAAATTATGATTTTATTTATTAAAAGTCTACACTCAATGAAAAAGCTTCATTAAAACTGGATTCATAAAACATATGAAGCCTTTTCATCAAATTTAAGAAATTTTGCTTGTTGGAAAAAATTTGCAGTCAGAAAAATGTGGCCACAAAAGGGTTAACTACACACACATACATAAAAGGAGTGTGCCATTAAAAAGTGTAACACGCATTTTTCTTATTAACTTGTTCTAGCTTTAATTAAAAAAAAATACATTTTATCAGAATATCTTTGAGAAATGTGCAGATATAAGAATGCATCAGTTAAGCAAATTCCACTGGTAACGAAACTTGCTTTTTGCAGGCTTTTCGCAGCTTCCTGGTCAAGAATGTTCTACAGCAGTTAGCATACATGCACTCATAGAAATAAATCTGTAAACATAGCGGAAAAGTCACTAAAAAAAAGTTAAAAATGAGACTGCAGAAAAAACTGCTAAAATTAGCAAATTTTTTTACTAAATTGTAGTAAAATAAGAACAGCGAAATTGAAAATGTTAAATTTACAGAATTTTAGTTATATTTAAGTTAACTTTTAGTTAATTGGAAATAGCAAATTGTACTGTAAAATCTGCAGAAAATTTTGCTTCAACTAAAAATAGCAAAAATAAACTGTTTTATCTAAAATTTTTTTGCTATTTTTAAATTTAGTTGAATGCAAATAGCAGTCTATTCTGCTAAAATCAGCAGAAATATTTGCTAAAAGATTGTAAACTGCTGTTTTCAAAAGACTCGATTTTTATATGCATTTAAAAAAAATCGAAAAAAAAAACTTCGAAAATATTAAATTTTTTTGTGATTTTTTAGGCTACTAGTTATTTAGCGAAATTTTTTGCTGATTTTAGCAGGTTAATTTGCTATTTTCCATTCAACAAAAATTTAGCTCAAATATAACCAAAATTCTGTATATTTAACAGTTTTATTTTTTTGTCCCTAAATTACTAATACACTCAAAAAAATAAGTTAGTAGAAAAATTAGTAAAACGTCTTGTATATCAAGTGTACTAGTTTTCAGCAATTTTTTTGCTGAAATTCCGTTTTCAGCAAAAATTTTAGTTATATTTTTTTAGCACTAAACTAATTTTGAACTATTGTTTTACTAATTTATTTTGCTACAAAAATTGTGCTGATAACCGCATTCATAGCGTGGACGACAACCAGATAGACAAGATGTAGATGTCGCAGCTTGTCTGGAAACGGAAATGACAAAAAAAGAAAAACAACTCTACACATATTCTATATTTAAACTTTCAGCAAATAAATTAACTGAAGTAAAATTTCGCTCCAAGTTTTTTGAGTTTTTTTCAGTCTACTAATATTCAACAAAAAGTTTAGTGATTTTAGCAAGGATTTTTTTCATTTGCAGTCGACTAAGAGTTAGCAAAACTTTTGCTGAGGATTACTATTTTTTTGGTAAAAAATCAGCTCGCTGATTTTCAGCAAACCTTTTGCTGAAATTACCAACTTTTTTGCAAGCACGCTCCTGACTAAAAATTTGCTGACACAGCAACATTTTTTGCTGACTTTACTAACTTTTTTTTTGAGTGTAATTACCAAAAATAATCTGCTAATTTTTGCAGAGTTTTTTCTGCAGCATAATTTTTAACTAATAAAAAATAATTGCTTAAAAATTGCTAATTAATTTGTAGCCTAAAAAATCACTAAAACTTTTAAATTTTCGTAGTTTTTTTCGATTTTTTTTTTAATGCAAATAAAAACCGAGCCTTTTGAAAATAGCAGTTTACAATTTTTTAGAAAATATTTCTGCTGATTTTTGCGGTATAGACTGCTTTTTGTATTCAACTAAATTTAGCTTAAAAATAGCAAACATTTTGTAGATATAACAGTTCTACTAATATTTAGCAAGATTATCTGCAGATTTTACAGTACAATTTGTTATTTTCAATGGACTAAAAGTTAGCTTAAATATAACTAAAATTCTGTAAATTTAGCAGTTTTAATTTTGCTGTTCTTATTTTACTAGTATATAGCAAAAAAAATCTGCTAATTTTAGCAGTTTTTTCTGCAGCATCATTTTTAACTAAGTTTTAGTAAATTTTTCTGCTATTTTTACAGATTTATTTCTATGAGTGTAGGAGATACAATCGTTATCGGATCGCACATCGGACCGGATATCGGACAGAAAATTATGAGCTTGTCAGACAACACCATAATGTTCTCTGACAACGCCATAATTTTCTGTCCGATATCCGGTCCGATGTGCGATCCGATAGCGATTATATCTTCTAGTTATATATGCTTCTTGGATAAAATCATATATCTTGGCAAAAAAATATAAATATATTTTTGCCTATCGAAGTATATCATTTGATCTGAACTTCTTTATGTTTACGGGCGAACATATTATATTTGCAAGCAATCATATTGTATTAGAGACACGGTGAATATATTTCTTAAATTTTGCATTTTATGTAAAATGACACAGAATATAAATCTGTAACAAAAATGCAACAACAAATTGTGTTTACTTTTAATTCTTCCGTCATCTTCTTTTAATTTGTTTTACGTGTTACACTTTTTAATGGCACACACCTTACTAAAACTATAACTATTAAGTAATTTTTTATAATTGCAATAATAAAAAAATTATTTATAACGTATTAATAACACTAAACAATTAGTAATGAAATGTATTTTTATGATTTGCCTTTATATTTAATGAATTATTGTTTATTTTATATTTGAAGGTAATAACGAAACACGTGTATGTTAAATATGATTAAAAATACATTTAGAATTTCATTGATTGAAATTTTTTTATATAAAAAATGTTTAAAATTTATACGGTTTCTTTTTTTTAAAGAATTCTTAAAGAATTTCTTAACGTGTTGAGTGTTAAAATAAAATAATGAGAAAAAAATGATTAGGGGCGAGAAACTCATTTGAAACTGTATAAACTAGTAGGTATATTGAAGGCATATTGGAGCTGATGTCATAAAAATTTCTGACAAGGAGTGTCTGCAGTGTGGTTTACTAAGATTTGTATGAAATTTGGCAATATTTTGCCTAGTGTAATTCAAATAAAACATACCTGAATTTTGTGAAATTTCATCTGTTAAATTTTCAAATTGCCACTCACCTGTAACGAAAAGTAAAAAAATTATTAAATAATGCGTAAAGAAATAAAAAAATCAAATATTTCTAAAGAAAATATAATAATGAACGCCCTTCATACTGTTGCCTAAAATGCTAGACAAATTATAAGGCACAAGTTCAATGTTCTAATTAAAAAAACAAAATTATATTTAATTGATTTTTGTATTAACAAATGTATATTTAGATTTTTAATGATATTAACTTTGAAACAATTTAATTCGCATTCAAAATGTTTTGTTTTATACAATATTATTGCCGTTAGACAAATTTAAATTGTAAATTTAAGTAATTAAAACAAAAACATTTACTTATCCCAGCAAAAAAAGAGTTGCCGAAGTAGTAGAAAAAACACTACAATTGATGATCTAGATGTACTTGATTTTAAACATAAACACTAAAGATTTTAACATTGATTTTAGTCTTGACAAAAAAAAAATTTTTTTTTATTTTACACAAGTTTTTTTTCCGCCACCTGGTATCGAACTTGCGACTTCATGCTTGCTGGTCTAGCTCTATGAGCTGAGCTATTTGATATGAAATTTGACTGGCATAAAAGCACCATTTTGTCATTGCAAGATATTGTGCTTTATTCTCTTCAATGAAAGTTCTTTTTAAACAAGTGCAAAAAGTGCACTGCAATTCAGTATTGTTTTAAGTACTATTTTCATAAGCGCACGAAAAGCGATTTTTCATCATTTTTATTTTATATATTTTTGAAAATTTTTAAATTAAAAAAATATTGAATTCAAACAAATTAATTATAAATATTAACGAAAAAAATAAAAAAATAAACAAAAAATAAAAAAAAAAAAAAAAAACAAAAAAAAATAAAAAATTAAAAAAAAAAAAAACAACAAAAAAACAACAAAACTAAATACAAAAATAAAGAAAAATAAAAATTTAAAAAAATAGAAAAAGTTAAAAAAAATATTGGTCCCTCCTGGAAGCCAACCCGCGACCAAATGATACCAAAATCACTTTTTAGGATCACTTTTAGAACAACGATGCTTTAGAAACAATACTTAAGTAATTTTTTTGGATGTTGTTCAGAAGTAATTCTAAAAAAGCTGTAAAAATATAATAACGGATATTTTGGAAGCAATGAAAGAAATGATTTTTTGAAGTAGTTCAGAATTACTTCTAAAAAAGCAGTAAAAATGAACTAACGGATACTTGTGAAGCAGTGAAAGAAGTAGTTTGTAAAGCATTACTTAAATCTTTTTTAATTTTTTGCTAGGATGTAACAATTAATGTTAAAGAAATGTGAATAATTTGTTTAAAAAAAATTTTTATATAAATCGACCAGCAAAACTTTGAAAATGGGTGCGATATATTGCGGTATTACCTCGTAATGATAATTCGTTACTTTCTGCATTATTTTTCAATAAAAAGTAATGAATTACAAATCACTGATCACGTGACTTATAAACTTAAACTAATATTTGAATGCTTCAGTTGCCAAATCGATTAAATCCATAAAGAAAAATTAATGAGTCTCAATGAGAAAAATTAGAAAATAGTATATATTGTTTTTTAAAATTCCCATTAAATTATAAATTTTGTCATTTAATAGGGTTAATATTTATTATCAGAGAAATTTGTTTTGAATATAATATAGTTGCCAATAAAATGTTTTGAAAAAAAAGTTTTATAAAATTGTGAAAGTGGAGTTAAGGGTTTTGGCAACTGATACATCCATTTAAGACAGTTTTGAAAATCTATTTTGAGACACATTACTTTTCTTTTTTTTTTTTGTAAGGAAAGCACAACAATTCATTTATATTTTAAGCAATCAAATGTTATGTGAGTCGGCAGCTCAGGGGGTAGAGTTCTCAGCTAACAATCGGAGATCCCAGCTTCGAATCCCAGAGTGATCAAGTTATATATTTAATAAAAATACTCGTATATTTGTAGTAATTATTTTTTTTTAAATAATTTTTTACGAAAATGTATTTTTAGACACAGACTTGTGTCATCGTTGTAACCATATAAGTAACCACTTAAATTATTACCTCCAAAGTAATGGGTTCATTACCGTGGGGCACATCGTTTGTGAAATGTGTCATAAAGTGTAAAGCATCCACCCCGTTAACTATAGATTATTTTGTAATATGTGGTTTTGTTGATCATTAATATTTGTATTAAGAAAGTTAAAAATTTTAAATATTATTTCAATATTATTATTAATATTTAAAGATGGTTTTTTAATTTAAAGATTTTTACTATGGGAATTTAAAATGCGGATTTTTAATTAAAAAGTTCTGTTTACAATTTGATTGCAATAACACTAGTTTACAATAAAATAAAAATTTTTCTGTCAATCCTTTAAGGCCATTTCGGATTAAAATTCGCGAGTAGAAAAATATCCAAAAATAGATCAGTCTTAGAAACAATCTAGCTAGAGGCATGATAGAGTTATGGCTAGCCTAATGTGTCCTCTAGCTAACAAAAATAAATTAAACTGGTTGGGACCCCTCAAATGAGTTACCCTACATATTTAGTTCAAAACAGCTCTACGAAAAAACTGGTAAATTTACAAAATCAGAGAAGACAAAATTGCTATTTTTGCTTTTTATGCTTTTTATTGCTTGTTTTACTCACATTTGCTTCTTTTTGCTTTTTTTTTGATTTTTCGTTTTTTAGCTTTAAAATAGCTTTTTCCTAAGATTTTTGAGCTTTGAATTGCTTTTTTTAAGACTTTTTGCCCAAAAATACTTAGTTTGCTCACAAGAAAATATTTTTTTTCTTAATTTGAAGTTTTTTTAAAAAAAAATTTTTGTTTTTCTAAGTTTTTTTACTTTTGCTTTTTTACAATATTTTTTGCTTTAAACACATCGGATTTTGCTTATTTCTGTCTTCTCTGGTCATAATTTATTCATCACAGTGACCTACTGCTAACATGTCCTGATATCATTTCTACATTTGTATGAAAATGTCAGCAGGTGTCTTTAATATTTTGTATGGGAGCGGATCATGATAACGACATTTTTCTCAGCCTTATCCATAGAGTTCCTTTAAGTATTTCTTATTTTCTTTGTAAGGATTGCACTCTTTACGCATAACAACGGACTTTGAAAAACTATTTAAATTTTTATCGATTTTTCAAGATTTGCTGGCAAAATTTCTGTTAATTAGTGTCAGTCATCAACAAATTATTTATTATTTTTTGTTAAGAGCCTGAAAAGAAAATTACATGACAACACATTTTTAAATTATTAATTTAAATAAACGCCCAGCTCTTTTTAATGATTACCAACCACTTCAATATATGCAAAATTCTCAACAAAAGGAACTTCCATCGATGGTGGTGATGTAACAACACACAAATTTGTCCAGAAATGTAAAATGAAAACCATAAAATTTTAACCACACACACGATACATTTTGCTGTATTTAAATGTGCAACAATAACTACAATTACAACACAAAAAGGTAGAATTGCAGAGTTTTAATAGAGTGGAATGGCTTTCGACCAAATTTTAAATAACAGAACATATTTCGCTTTGAAGCAGGTGATAGTATGTATAACTTTCAACAAAGTAAACGCCAACTTTTTACCAATACGCACTACAAATGATATGCATTAAATGTTTTATCATATTAAATAAATATTTCATCATATTTACGAAATGTTTCATCATATATAACCCACTTTGGAAGTGTTATGAGTCCATTTTCAAAAAAAAAAAAAAAAAATTGAGTTAATGCTGCATAGTATTCACTGCAGAAAAATTTTTTTTTGTCAAAACGGAAATTCCAACGCTGAAATTTTAACGGACTTCTTGTATTGTAACCCTACGGGGAAAGGGACCGGTCCAAAGTGACACGCAAGATAGGTCCCAAGGGGGCAGTGACCGGTCCTTGATCGGCCTTTTTGTTTGAAAGAGACACGTCACTTTAACATGGCCTTGTCATTGGAAATGACCAATTGCCACAGTTTAGACACCTTGTGACAGTAAGGTGGTGTGTCTAAAAATAGCCTTTCAAATAAACTTATAAAAAATTAAGAATTAAAAAAAATCTACTTCGCGTCAGAGTAGGGCTCGATAACACAACCTGCTGCTTGTTAGGCAAACGCTCTACCGTCTGAGCTAATGTTGCTTATGTGTGATGGCTGGCTGATGGTAAAGTTATGTATTTTTCGTTTCTGTTCAAATAAAAAAGAAAAAGAAAAAACAAACACTACAAGCAAATAAAAAAAATGGAAAAGAAAAAAATATAAAATAAAATAACACTAACACACACACAAATATAGTGGAAGTGCCTTGAATATGCCCCCGATTGACCGGTCATAGGATAGGTCCTTTAATGGCAAGTTGATTCGTATTTTGCGTTGGCCATAATTAAATTAAAAAATCAATTAAAAATTAGAAAATTACCTCAAAAAATTGTGACAATATAATTAATAATTTTAAAAATTCCCCTTAAGTTAAAAATAAAAGTTAAATGAAATACTAATTGTTAAAAATAAAACAGCTTTAACATTAAAAAACGTTGAAATTACAAAACTTAAAATTTTTTACCAAAAAATTATAGAAATATAAAATAAGAGCTAAAATAACCAAATCGTAGAAAAATAAAGTTAAAAATAAATAAAAAAAAGAGTAAAATAAATAAAAAAATATTTTTAAAAATATGCCGCGAATTTTGTTTTTTATTACGGTATCGGTCAAGTTTTTTAAAAGCAACAGTGAAAGTAACGGATCAGAAAATACTTAGAAAATTAATTCATTCTCTTTGGTTCATATTTATACACTCATAGAAATAAATCTGTAAAAATAACATAAAAAGTTACTAAAAATTAGTTAAAAATGATGCTGCAGAAAAAACTGCTAAGATTATCAGATTTTCTATACTAAAAACTAGTAAAATGAGAACAGCAAAATTAAAAATTTTAAATTTACAGAATTTTAGTTATATTTAGGCTAACTTTTAATTAATTGAAAATAGCAAATTGTACTATAAAATCTGCAGAAAATTTTGCTAAATATTTGTACACTAAAAATAGCAAAAATAAACTGTTAAATCTACAAAATTTTTGCTATTTCTAAATTTAGTTGAATACAAATAGCAGTATATTCTGCTAAAATCAGCAAAAATATTTGCTAAAAAATTGTAATTTGCTGTTTTCAAAAGGCTCGATTTTTATTTGCATTAAAAACAAAAATCGAAAAAACTTTGAAAATTTTAAATTTTTTGGTGATTTTTTAGGCTACTAATTATTTAGCAAATTTTTTTGCTGATTTTAGCAGGTTAAAATATAACAAAAATTCTGTATATTTAACAGTTTTATTTTTGCTGTTCCTATATTACTAATATATAGCAAAAATAATCTGCTAATTTAACAGTTTTTTTCTGCAGCATCATTTTTAACTAATTTTTAGTAGTTTTAACTAAATTTTTTATGGACTTTTTTCTATTAGTGTACAAATTTAGTAATATGCCTCCGGTGGACCGGTCACGGGATAGGTCCTTGGAGGGCAATTGACTCCTCATTCCCCGTAGGGAAGTTATTTTGTATAACACTGAAATTTTCGTGAAAAAAGTATTGCACGCCTGAACTGAAAGGTGCGACACCAGAAATATTTTTCTTTGTTATGAATTTTGGATGTCTAAAAACAATATTTCGTTGTTGCAAAAATTTCTTTTGAATTTGCAAAAATTAAAATTTTTGGAATTATTTAAAAATTATACGGCATATGAAAATAACAGTTAAGACCAAAATTATTCCTCGTTGATTTCGACGAGCCATGGAGCAGAAACGACTTTTATTCATCGGTGAAAAGGCGATAAAGCTTGTGTGGAACAAACATAAGACTTCCCAAAACATCTGCAGTGCTTAGAAAATCTTCAACACGCGGACTGTGAATATTGATTTGAAGTACGATTTCGATCATATTCCGGGAATAGGAATAAATTCCGGAAAGTGGAAAGGTTCCCGCTTATGTGCTGTCTGTAAGTTCAGTTAATCTACTTTCCAGAAGTTTCTCGGGCGAGTTTTAATGAATATTTTCACTAAACCAATAAAATTTTCTTCACAAAGTCAATGAAAAATTTCTTAGGTTTCATAAAAAAACTTTATAATTTTTATTAAACTATTTTTAATGAAATTTTTGCATTGGTGGTGTAAAATATTTAATAAAAAAAATAATGAATTAGTGTAAAAAATCATGAATGAATTAATGTAGAAACTCATTAGTAGCATGTAGATAGTTCTCTCAGTGTACCGAAGAATGAAAACCATGAAAGAGCAAAACAATTCACGCAATTTACCGAACTTTTTGGCCTTCAAACAGCATTAAAAAAAAAAGTAGAGGGTACTGATCCACGAATAAAACTACGTAGGTCCGGTGCAAGAATTGGCTTTGGTTTGGTAATACAATTTAAGCTCAATATTTAAGCCCAGATAGGATCTTTCTATCGCGATTAGGTCAAAATATTGGATGGATTTTAACCAATTATCTTCAGAACTGCAAACTGCAGTTTGATTACAAGGGTCGTTCATTTTACATCGGCAAAGGGATGGACGGACATCGCTAAGTCGACTCTACGAGTATTTCTGAGGCGACCGATACATTATAAGATGGGTTTACGCCCTTTATTTGAGGTATAAACTTATTTTTGGTGACATTTAAAATTGATTAAATTAAAAACAAATTGTTCTTTTAAATTTCTTTAGCATATCCAGGTCGGTTTATTTAAGTAAAAACCACAAAAAGGCTTAATGAATATCATAATATGGTTGGTTATGCTTCATCAATGGATAGATGAATAAAATGCAAGAACAGTTAGTTGTACAACTTATATGAGATGATGGTGTCCTGGCAAAAAGTACCAGTATCATCAGCAGGATATTCTATATAATATTGTTAAAAATGTTGGAGTTTTTTTTTTGTTGTAATTTTGCTTTATTAAAATGCATCAACTTATGTACTGTGAACGTCAAAAGAAACTGTACACGTTAGGCATTTATGTATTCATTTGCTTTATCATTTAATTTCTATTTTCTCATTTTATAAAAACAAAAAATAAGAAAAATCTTACAATAACCAAAAATACTTCATATTTACAGCGTCAAAAGAAATTGTACAGTAGGAATAACAAACGAATTTAAAAGAATGTTAAAGACAATTATTTTAATTTTTGCATTAAAAAATACAAAAATTGTTTTTTCGGACTTTCTATATTTTCATATATTTAGTTAGAATATTCTTCCACCTCAAGTCCAAATTCTAATATGATATTGTCATATTAGATTTTTATTTGTTGTTTCAAAAAGGGTTGATCATTTTCATGATAGACAATACAATTGTTTCGTAGACATCACTCTACTCTTCAGTTGTCCGCAATAAGAAAATGATAACTTTCCTACTCAAACCGAGACATTACATAAGGTACAAAAAACCAACGGGATGAGAATTTTGTACTTTCGTATATGAACTGTCTGATTTGGTAAAACCAGTTATAAATCAACTCCTTTTTGAAAGCAACAATTACATAAAAGTACCCTTTGGGTACTATTTATATGTATGTCTGTTGTCAATACATTTTGTAAAAACAACTAATTTTAAACTCAAAACAAAATAAATATTTGAATGAGATTTTGTGTGCTTATTTTCAACAATTATTTTAATTTTTGCATTAAAAAATACAAAAATTGTTTTTTCGGACTTTCTATATTTTCATATATTCAGTTAGAATATTCTTCCACCTCAAGTCCAAATTCTAATATGATATTGTCATATTAGATTTTTATTTGTTGTTTCAAAAAGACTTTAGGTTTTTTTTTGCTTTTCATTTGATTTGGTTACAGCTTGCAATCTTCTGGACATCGATTCCAATAGGTTTCAGATGCTCCCACACAGAGAGAATTTTACTCGACGAATTTCAATGACATTAAGGAATTAAATATGCTAAAATCCCAAACGTATTTTACAAATTGTGAAAAATAATCTATCCGGATTTCATTCTTGCCTAAGGAACTCGTCAGGGGACGATGTTTTTAGAACTTCTGGAAATATTTGTTAAGTTGAAATTTTTCGGTAAAATAATGAAGTTTTTTTTGAAGTTGATATAAGAAAAACCTTCATATAATTTATGAATTTCGTTTTAAAGAAACTTTTTCATTTAGTGTATGAAACTTTTAATAAATTAAATTAAATTTTTCACAACATTTTATCAAAATTCCATTAATTCAATGAAAAGTTTTAAATCGGCCCTATGCTCCTTGCAGGAGTAAACGGAACAAATATATAATGAAAAGTTTCAATGGACGAATTCCAGTGTAACTTCATTGGTTTTATGCAAAAATTTATATCCACATAGTCATTTTGCAATTTGTAGTGCTCTATGTATTGTGCTGGCGCTAACGTTGACACCTGAGCTTTCTGAAATGTTCTCGAATATTTAAACAACACTTTAAGTTAGATTTTATTTTGCTTTTGGTACAATGGATCGTATTTCAGTTCCATTTAGTTTGTTTGGCCTTCCAGATTCGCAAACATTTTATACTTATCAATTGTGTATTTAAGGGGGGACATGACATTGGCCGTTTTTTGAAAGCGACTTTTTTTATAATTTTAGTAAATATTCTTAAGATTCTAAGAAAAAAAAATTTCATGGAAAAATTCCTACGGGTTCGAAAGTTACAGCCGGATTAGTGAGAGCGCATTTTTAATTTTCGCGCTACCTACGTACCTTTTTTCTCTTTGTTCACAAACTTTGAACGCGTTTATCTCGAAACCATGTTTTTCGTACTGGTTGCGGCACTAGCGGGTATTTTTTTAAACTTGATTCGCTATCGTATGACACGAGCTTTTTTTCGATTTTTTATGAATTTTTAAAGTCAATATTTTTTTTCGAAAAAAACACACTTTCAAATTTGGAACATCACCAAAAATTGAAAATTGAATTGTTAAGATTTAAAAAAGTCATTTTTTTCCAGATCGGACAATTTTTGCTACTCCCAGCGCTGCAACCACGAGGCCCCGTTTTTTTCTCTGCCGCCAGTTTGGAGCTCTATAAAACCATGTTGGAGTGAAAAATATATTATTTTGAATTTTTTTTTGTTGTAATTTGTTCAATTCTCTACAATAATAAAAATTTTGGAAAAATGTTTGTTTTTGACTGAGTTATGAATTTTTAAAAAAGGTCTGTTTTCTCTGCCGCGAATGTAATGTCCCTCCTTAAGAGTATTTTGGTTACTTTGAATCATTAAAAAATTTGACGCAGTTTTCCCTTTTTTATAATATTTTAACATAAGTTCACGAACATCCAGGAAGGTTTGTTTAACGGTTTTCAAAATGAAATTCCAGTTTGGACCGACTGATGTCGTCATATCAAGTAAATTAATAATTATTATAATTAGTTAATGTCACCTAGAATGTGGTAACGAAACAAATCACTAAAAATAACGGTAATTGTTTACCATTAAGATTATTATAATTGATGCACAAGTTGTACAGTTTCTTTTGACGCTTAATAATATGATGATTTTTTTGTGTTTGTTGTATGATTTTTGTTATTGTAATATGTTTTTTAATAAATTAATAGAAAAGAAAATATGTAATTAAAAAAAACACGAAATGCTAACTAAAGTAGCATTGCAAGAGTAAAAAGAAACTGTAAACATAATAAACCAAAGTGTACAGTTTCTTTTGACGCTCACAATATGTAGTCGTAATATGTATATTTTTGGTGTATATTTAAATTAAACGTATATCATAAATCATAATAATGAAAAAAAGAAATATATTAAAAATGAGTTGATAAATATACGAGTGTATGTATGGAAAGTTTAATAAATTTGTCAGCACATTATTTAAATTCAAGTTTTAACATAACTCTAGTTAAAAAAAAATCGTTCCTCGAACGTAAATGTGACTTGAACGAGTCGTAACGTCGCATTGTATTTTTGATAAGGTACTCAAAATATGTAACGTGCTACTCAAGTATGATAAATAGGATTTTAAAATTAACGCGAAACAGGTACCATAAATAGTACTTTTTTCGACCCCTTAGTACCAAAATTAAATTTTTTTTATAAATTATCAAGCAAAAACGTTCATAAAAATTAAAATAAAAATAAAAAAAAAAAATTTAGTTAATTTAGTGGGTTATTTTGTAAAACGCAGCGCCTGGCAGCAACACAGAAATTCTTCCTATTAATTACCTGCCCAGTCAGAAATCGCCAGTGGTACAAAAAATCAAGCACTGGCATACCACTGGGTAACCATGGTATTGAAAATAAATGACTGGCAGAACACTCATTTGGGACGCTTTGCCAGCGTTTGCAAAAAGCGTTTTACCAGTATTTGTTTTACAAAAATTTCGGTGGTTTATAAAAAAAACCACTGGCAAAGAATTGGCTTAGAGTGATATGCCAAGGTTTGCACCCAGTGGTTATCCAGTGCTACTTAGCCAATGCTACCAGACGTACAAAAATCAATTCACTGGTAGACCAATGATTTTATAAAAATGCTGACGCTTCGTTAAAAAATGTTTGTAGTCAGGAGGTTCCGAGTTCAAATCCGGTTGCAAGCAAAAAAAATTTTTTTGATTTTTTTAATTTAAAATTTTTTTTGTTTCATAAAATCAATGTTTATGTTTGTGGGAAAGCTCCTTCAAGACCAACTAGTAGGCCTCCCAACACTGGCATACTAGTTACAAAAAATTGTTTGCCAGTAGTAGCATTTTGGCACAGCCATTAGTGGTCCAGCTATTATCACTCATTTATGTGTTTAGCTATCAAATATTAATATGTCTCGTTAGCTCAGTGGGTAGAGCAATTGTCTGTCAATCTAACGGCCTGGATTCAAATCACGGCAGGACCAAAAAAATACATATGAACTTTTTTTAAATTTTATTTTTGAAAATATATTTCCAGACCACTTATTTATTGGTTTTGCCAGCGTTTTGCCAACGTTTAAAAATTTTGTTCCTCCAGTGCTTTTTGAGCAGCCGGTCCTTTTGTCGAATGATGTTATCATTTTGGGAATGGGAAAGCACTTTTTTCCAGTACTTGTACCACCTGTTAAAGTGCTTTGCCACCGCTTTCCCGTTTGTATTTTTCTGACTGGGTGGTTGCTTCCTTTGGAAAGGGGATAGAGAAGAACTGAAAGGTGGTGAAAGATGGAGGGCTTCAAATACGGTAACTCTGTAATTGCGCGAGATGTTGAATTTTAGAACAGTTGTTGCGCGCCATCTGATGGTGAATTGGCGAATTTTGTTGAAACTTTTTAGTTCATAGCCCTGTTATATTATTTTACTTCGGTGGGGTTAAGTGCTATGGGAACACCGAAGGAGGACGCTGCGATATGTATGAGGGATAGAACAAACTCATACATATTATTATTTTTCATAAATTGAAGTTTCCCTGGTTGGGGATCGAACCCGCAACCTCATGTGTAATAGTCCAAAGCGCTAACCATTACACCACAGCGCCCACGTTTACGTCGAGTACACAGTGTTTCTCATTAAGCCGGTTGAATCAGCTGATTCGTCACGTTACATTTACGTTCAAGTAATTTCGGCTTTAATAAATTTGATTTAATTTGTATGCATATTTATTTATGAATATTATATTTAATAACATTTATTGAAATATAAATATTTGTAAGGTACACAACAAATAGGTTGCAAGTATTTTATGATTAAAAATACTTTGACTTATTTGTTAAATATAAAAATTCATCACAATGTTTGAGTATTTACTTTCCAGCATTTATTTATTTATTTGCGAAAAAAAAATGTATTGTTATTAAAAAATGATTTTATTTTAATTAAATTTTTAGTACACTGAGAAAAATTAAATAACATGTTAAGCAAAATGAAAGTAAAACAAAGCCTAACTCGCACATATCCGGGAAAAGAAAAATGTAAAAATAGCAGAAAACGCTTCTAAAAATTAGTTAAAAACGAACTGGCCGAAAAAAACTGAAATTGAAATCAGCAGATTTTTGTTTTGTTGTAAGATAACAATATCAAAAATAAAATTGTCAAATTTACGAAATTTCTGAGCTTAAGTGGTATTACTAAAGGCTGGTTTACATCATAAGATTTTCGGAAAGTTTTTTCAAACTTGCCTATTTGTTTTGCATGTATACTAAAGCAAAATCGTACCGAAAATCTTGTAATGTAAACCAGTGATGGTATTTGAGAATTTTCGTTTAGTGCCTAAATGCCAAAAAAGTGCCAAAAAAGCTTTAAAAGTGCCAAAAAAAAAAAAAAAATTAAGCAACATGCAAATGTTTCAAAAAATATGTTCAGCTTTTATTTCAAATATTTATACATTTACACCCTTATTATAAACTTTATAACAATAACAAAATTGTCACAAAACTGGTGTGAATGGAAATTATTATAATTTTGGTATTCTAAGAAAAATTGTCACAGCAAAACCTTGACAAAATTGTCATGTAATAAAAAGCACATATATTTTCATTCGTCAAGAATTTAAAACATAAGTTTTATTTTCTTTTGAAGAATTTTATAACTTTTCTTCACAGAAATATAATACGAAATACCTCATTCATATTTTGAGATATTTAGTGTGTTTTTTAATCACCTGGATTTAGAATTTTTCATACAAAAAATGGATTTATTAAATCCAAAAAAAAGGTGGATTTAATAAATCCGCAATAAAAGCACAAATATATGAAACAGCCTATTAATTTAATGTCAGAAAAAAATACGAATGAAAATTAAAAGAGAAACAAAAAAATTGAAAAACTAACAAATAAAGGGTTTTTCTTAAATTTTTTTTATGAAATATGTTTAGAAAAAAAGAACTACACCTCACCAAATACATATTTTTAATCTTGGACATGGAGAAATACCTGAAATAGAAATGGCAATTTTTCACTCTACAGTAAGTAATTTAATTAAATCCAATTAGTGAATATTAAATATTGCAATGGAATTTTTCAATTGTGTAAAAATATAAATTGAAGTGATAAAACTGAAAAGGCAGACTGTTTATCGCTGTTTTATGTAAAATATAATTATAAATTAAATGTTAAAGTAGAATCCTTCATCATCGAATTAGGTATTAAAAATTAGGGTGAAAGAAGTGTCGGACAGAAAATTTTTTTAAAATAGGAAGAATCTAACCCCACATCTGTTGAGCACTTTTAGAAATACTTTTTGGATTTATTAAATCCAAGTGATTAGAAAAACGGCTATTATTTTAAGATGCATCGAACCTTTTACCGATTCTAAAATTCCTGCAAATTCCTCCAAAAGATTACGTAGTAACATGGGATTTTTGGGGCTAAAGTTGTTAGGAATAAGCTCAAAAAACTTGATGCTAAAATTTAAGGGAAACTCCAAGTGCTTAGAATTAGTTCTCTCCTGGACATTTTTTTAAGTTTTCATTTCATTTAAGATTTCATAAAATTATCGAAATAATCGTAATTTTTCACAAATTACAATTTTTTGATCATTTTATATTATTTTTGGCAGATAAAGCTTTCACCCAGAGACTATTAATTATAGAGATAGGAAATCAAAACTTACACTACTCGCCGGTAGGGGGCGCTGAAATTTAGTATCACCTGTGCAACTATTTAGTATCACTTTAGTATCAGCTGAGCCTATATTTAAAAACTCAAAATTTGTTGAAAACTGCGCAAAATAAGAAAAATAAAGCGCAAAATATGTCTAAATAATAAGATTTGAGAATTCCTTTTTTTTTTGTTTTGCTTTTTTATTTCTTATTATTTCAATTTAAATCAAAAAAGAAAATTGTCAATTTTTTGAACAAAGTGCCATCTAGTGATAACGATGTCGTTATAACTTTTGTTTTTGGTGATGCCATACCCCTGCTTTCACCATTGTATGGTGAAATTTTTAAAACTTTTGCTTGTCATAAAAAAACCAGAATACCATAACAAATTATTGAAAAATTCCAGTGACGGACAATACAATAGAATCAATTAAAGTTTTTATAATTTTATACCCATTGCTTTTATTTTTAAAGATCAAAATAATTATTAAATTGTCCCCAAAGAAGTGGAAGGTGGTCCAGAAAATTGTAGAAATTTTAAGTGTGGCATTTGTTTTTTAATTTTGCTACCCATTCTAAGTAGACGTGGCTTTTAATGAAAAACCAGCGTTATCGACCTTTTATCAAATTATATAGAAATTTTCTTAAAAAGTGCCAAAATTCTATGAAGAGTGCCAAAGTGCCATTGAACATTCAATAGTGCCACAAATGGCACTTTTGTGCCACTTTTACCAACAGTGATGTAAACCAGCCTTAAACCGAATCGATTTTGAGTGATTTCTTGCACTGGGCCATATCATTTTCTTCACAAATAAGATAATGCTCATTCCGGGTAAAAAGATCACGGTACAAATTTGGCACAATTTCTTCGTGTTTTTTTATAGCGTTTTGAAACCCCAAAAAGTTAAAAAATTGTATTGTTTTTTTTTTTTTTTTTTTTTTTTTTTTTTGAAGTGCTTGATTGGGATTAATATTTTTGTTTAATAGCAATTTAATATATTTTGTTTATTGTTTTGAAATTCGTTCTCATTAAAATTTTTACAAATTTTGATTTTTCAAAATTCGTGCTTCAAATATGTGCACTGTACACGAAAACGTTCTACAACAATTGTCTAAATTAAATCGAAATAGCACAATACCTGATTGCAAACATTTGATGATTTTGTGATCAATTTGAGTAACCCTGCGTAGAGGAGTTTTAAGTTATAAGCACCTACGTTGGGCGCCATTTATATTTATAACCGTAATTGAATTAAAGACATCTGGTGCGTTGTACTCAAATTCATCACGGCTTCGCAATTCATATATTCAATTCAAATTATAGTTTAAAGATAAGTTATAAAACATAGTTTAAGCAACGGATTTATAAATTGTCTAGTTAAATTTGTTTTTAAAAATTATTTTTAAATACATAAAATGTAAAACCAAAATAAATTCAAAAAATAAGTAATTTTTAAATTATTTTTGATACCTTACCTAAATTATTGTTATTTATTTTAACGTTTGTGGACGCAATGGTGGAGCTGTTGTTTGGGGTACTAAAACTAGTACCACCGATATGATTTAAACTGATGAATTCAGCAATTTTGCTGGTGTTGTTGGTACTATGCTTTAACAAAATATATATATTTTTAAAGGATATTTAAAAGTTAAGTTTCTTTATTTGGCCTTTTTATTGTTTACATTTATTGTGTAAATAAAAATAATTTAATCCATTTGTTTACGCGTGTTTCAATGAATGAAACAACTAGAACAAGGAGTCTGGCCTGTCTACGACAACTATTATGATGACTACGACAACAACAATGAGGCGGTTCTTTTTTTCTTTTTTTTTTTTGTGTGCTTTTTGATAGCAGAAGGATATACAAACACACACACGCACACACAAATAGGAAACAGGAATATACACAGCAAAAAAGTTTTGTAAACACAAAACTTTAAGAAATGTCTATTACAACACAATTCCCTGGGTGAAAGACCAGACTAGGAATTGATATTGTTGTAGCTGTAGCAGTTGGAAGTATTGAGTAAGAAATATTTGTTTTTAACATTAGTTTTGAGTTTGTTGTTGTTGTTATTTTGGATTCGTTTAATATTACGTTACGTTTTTGTTATTATTTTTGTTGTTTTATACGTTGAAGTTGTTATTTTTCTTGGTTGTTTAGTTACTGTTGTAGTTTTTGTTGTTTGTTTGTTAAGCAGTACTTTGACGACAAAATAACGAGGTCAAAAACTATATTGTATAGCATACTATACGGCGTTTATTGTCTAATACAGACACACATAGAGAGATTTACAAGTAACACACACACACACACTCACTGTTACACACAGTTTATAAAGGGAGTTATAATACATAAAATCACTTGTTTTTTTTTTTTTTGAGTGTGTTTTTTTGCACTTATACACACATTAAAAAACAATTTTCCATGTTTTTTATGCGTTTTCACTAAATTTTTGCTGGAATTTTTGCTTGTTTGTTGTTCACTATAAAACACTTTATCGATTTTTATCTTGATTTTTTTTTTTTGTTGTAACTTTTGTTTTTTGGCAACACTGTTATTGGTTGATGCTGTGAAAATATAATAAGATTATGTTGAATAAGTTGAGGTTTTTTTAAACAGACTTTAATATAATTTAATTTGGTTTTTTCGGTAAATTTTTGTTGTGTTTTTGTTTTGTTGTTTTAATATATTGTTTGTTAGTTTGTTAGTTTTTCTTTATTATTTGAAGCATACATGGGACTTATTAAGAGGTTTAATTAAGTACGTTCCAAGTATTTGATACTGATCACTAAATACATATAAAATTTGCTAATAATTCTCAAGAACTTTAACTACAATATACTTGAAGTTCAGTAGTATTATTATGTCCAACTATAATTTCAAAATTTGCTTTCAGTAAAAGCTTCCTTACACTAATAGAAAAAAGTGTTTAAGAATTTTAGTTAAAACTACTAAAAATTAGTTAAAAATTAAAAACTAATTAGCCAATTAATTTTACTAAATTCATTCAACTAAATTTAACTTAAAAATAAGAAAAAAGTTTGTAGATATAACAGCGCCTATTTGCTATTTTTGGTCAACTAATATTCAGCAAAAGTTTTTGTAGATTTTAATAGGGTCATGTGTTATTTTTCATTAACTAAAAGTAACTCCAATATAACTAAAATTCTGTAAATTCGACAGTTTTATTTTTGTTGTTCTTATCTTACTAGTATTTAACAAAAACAAAGTTTTTTCTGAGTTTTTTCGGCAAGGTCGTTTTTAACTAATTTTTAGTAGCTGTTCCTGTTATTTTTAAAGGTTTATTTCTTTCGGCCACCCAATTTCTGAGTTTAGTAGTTTGTATTTACTTAAAATATAGCCCGATTTAATAATTCCAGACTTTTTGCTACGGGAGTTTTATTTTTAAAGTCGGTCGGATATTTGAACATCTTTTCAAGAGAAAATACTCGTAAATAGAGAATTTTCCACGAAGAGTTATTAAAAAGAGTTAAAAGTTGCAGTCACTTAATCCACATTGTCATTGCGACCTCTTGAAAAAAAATTATAAATCTTAAAAAACGTAGTCTATTTCAACATACACACTGAGAGAATTATCTTCATCTTGTCAGTGAATTTTTGCTTAAAAGTAATAAATTATACTGCAACTCGTCTATTAAAACTTCTTGTTAAGTTAATGCAACCCAGTCAGAAACTGACAGTGGTACAAAAAATCAAGCACTGGGCAACCGCGATATTAAAAATAAATGGCTGGCAGAGCAAACATTTGAGACACTTTGATAGTGTTGGCAAAAAGGGTTTTGCCAGTATTGGCTTTACAAAAATTTCGGTTAATTCACTGGTCGAGAAATAATTTTATAAAAATGATGACGTTTCGTTAAAAAATGTTTGTAGTAGGAAGGGTCAAAGTTAAAACCCGATTGCAAAAAAAAAAAAAAATTTATTTATTTTTTTTTTTTTAATTTAAAAATTTTTTTTAGTTTTCAAATTCCAATTCCAAATAATTCCAGCAAACTTTTTTCCAGTGCTAGCATTTTAGCGCAACGAGTAGTTGTCCAGCTGTTATTATTCATTTATGTTTTCAGTTACCAAGTATTATTGGTTTAACTTAATGTACGGGACTCACAATAGATGGCGTATTTTTTACACATGGTTTGTGTCTTTAATAACTTATATGGCATTCTGGAGAGTAAACATCTGTCATTAACACTTAATCATTGAACGAAATAGTGTAAACAACAAAGTTTTTTTTTTAGTAGCTTTGAGGCTAAGAAGAAGAATAAACGTTTTTCTTTAAAAATTATGAACACATTAATTTATTATTGTTCATATTTTATTGTCAGATTGTCTCTATATGATAATTTTTCCACAACTCGTCGGCAGTAGGATTCGAACATGTGCATATTCCTACATTATAAAAGTAACTATACTAAGGTGCGACCGCTTAGTAATCTCACCCAAGTAAGGACTCGAATGCAATGGAACTAATTCATAGTTTTCTTTCCTATTCAGCTTTTTGTTATTGATTTTACTCAGAAGTGATCAAACACAGACACATACAAAAATTCTATTTTTAGATTTTTGTTTATCTTGCAATCTCCACCGTGTCTCCTTTTTCGAGACGGGTTGCCACAGAGCAAATTCTATAATGTATTTTAGTACAGTGTTTTTTTTTCGAAAATCTCGAATTTTGTGCCAATAAAGCGTCATTTTCAGTAAATTTTGCTTTACTTCTTCAATTTGAAAAAAATTGCAACTGAAGCAGATAGAATTCTCAGCGAAGCTTATCCTGCATATGTTTCATCGTGCGAGAGATGATTTGTGCGGTTTAGAAGTGGTGATTTTTACACTAGAGACAAAGACCGCCCAGGTCAGCCAAAAAAGTTCAAAGATGATGAATTGGTGGCAGTAGTCGATAAAAATTGTTGTCAAACTCAAGAAGAACTTGCAAAATCATTGCAAATCTCTCAAGCAGCAATTGGAAAATGTTTGCATGCAGCAGGATTCACCCAAAAGCAGGGAAATTGGGTATCAAATGAGTTGAAGCCCAGAGACGTTAAACGACTGTTTTGCATGTCCGAAATGCTTCTTGAACGATATAAAAATAAGTAATTTTTGCATCGAGTCATTACTAGCAATGAAAAATGGATCCCTTACGAAAGTGCAAGAAATCAAATGTGAAGCCCGGCCAATCCGCCTAATCAACGCCAAAGCCGAATATCCATGGCCCCAAGGTAATGCTCTGTATTTGGTGAGACCAGAAGGGTCCCATCTATTTTGAGCTGCCGAAATCGCGCCAGGCGATCACAGCGGACCTGTACCGAACACAACTGATCCGTTTGAAGCGAGCGTTGGAGAAAAACGCCCGGAATACGCGACCAGATGTGAAGCCGTAATATTCCATCCACACGTTGCAAGACCGGTCAATAACTATTTTAAAAATAGTGGTTGGAAAGTTTTGCCTTATAGTCTAGAACTTGCCCCGTCCGACTACCATTTGTTTTGATCAATGCAGAACGCTCTCACTCGAATACGCTTCAATTCAGAACAGGGTATCCGAAATTGGCTTGATTCATTCTTGGCTTCAAAAAATTAGCAGTTCATTTGGCGCGGAATCCATATGTTGCCAGAAAGAGGGGAAAAGGTCATAGCTAACGATGGCAATTTATATTGTACCAGTGTTTCACAATAAAGGCCAAAAATTTTCTCAAAAATCCCCCATTTTTAAGTTATCTGACTGCGAATCAAAATACAGCCAACGACGAAGGTTTTGTTTTCCCAATGCTTTTCCGGCACTTTTTCAACAGCCGGCCTTTTATCTAATGATGTCATCATTTTGGGAATGGGAATGCACATTATGCCAGTATTTTTACCCCCTGTTAAAGTCCCTTGCCATCACTTTCCCATTTTCGTTTTTCAGACTAGAAAGTTTTCATAAAAATTTATGAATAATATCATTTTATTTATTAAAAGTTTCTTACACTCAATGAAGAGGTTTCATTTAAAAAACCATCGAGTGGAAATTTCCAACCGTACCAAAAAACAGTACTGGGAAACCGCAGTTGTTTTATAAAACCCACCCTGTTAGAAATTACCAAAGGTGAAACTAATATTGTATTTGCAAAAAACTGTTTTGTTTGTAAATCTAGTTTTTGGTCAGTAACACACGAAAAGTTCTTTGCCAGTACTGTTTTTACCAACATTTCAACCATTCTGTAGTATTATTAGCTTTTAAATACTTTATTATACATATTTCACACATTTAAACAACTTTTTTTAACAAGCTGGGCACCCTACTGGTAAAGCTAATTTGAGTACGCTGAACTCAATAGTGCTAGTCGTTTTTCGAAATTAGCGCTCGTATTCGCGATTTTAAATTTCAATACTAAAGTACCATAAAACGATATTTTTTATACTTTCGGGGAAAAATACTTTTTTTCGTTTTTTTTCGAAAGAAATTTTTTTTCTTAACTCTATTGAATATTTTTCTAAGACCTATTGAATATATACAAAATAACATAACACTGTACATTTTATTTGGAAAAAAAATGTTTTTGCGAAAAAAAAAATTCGCGAAAAAAAATCTTAAAAAAATTTCGCGAAAAAAATTACAGCTTCCCTAATGTTGTACATATTTAATCAAATATGATAAATTTATAATTAAAAATATTTTTTTTATAAAAAAAATTAACGTCAAAATTTTTAATCGCGAATATCGCGCTAACTTCGAAAAACGACTAGAACCATTAAATTCAGCGTACTCGAATTAGCTTTAACAGTCGGATGCACAGCTTATTAAAATTTGCGACTAGCACAGTGTTATTTATATAAAATACTAATGATGATGAACTGGATTGATGCTTTTAATTTAGTTTAGGATATGGGATGCACCAACTTTTTTGAATTACCAACGTTATACTATCAACTTTGTTAATCCCACATTCGGCCAATGCACAACCGACAGTCGGCGATGCTTTGCCAATGCTGTGCTGCTAGTATTCTTCTGACTGGGTAACTTCATTAATTTTACGAAATATCTCGTTGATTTTGTAAGGAAAAGTTTCATTAGTTTACTGAATTAAATTTTCTCTGTGCATATTGAAAGAAGTATTTAAGAAAAGTTTGAGATATCCTCAAATTAAAAAAAAAAAGTACGAATTCATGGGTATTAAAGAAACAAGTTTTGGAAACTAAGGATGGGTGCGAACTGGCTAAATAAAATCTAAACTAAATTCAGGTTTCCAAATTTATATGAAATTTAAAGCAGTTTTCAAAAAAATTTTCAAAGAAATTTAAAACCCTTTTGTCAATTTGTATTTAGTTTAGAATTTATTTAGCCACCTCGCACAGGGCCTAAGTTGCAGTTAATTGAGTAATTTTTCTATCACTATTTCAAAAATCCAATTTCAATCTATTTCGTTGAGCAACCACTTATTTCTTTTTCGCATCTGTAGAACAGTGTGCTAAAGAAAGTTTAAAATTTTTAGAATAATATTTTAATTAATTAATCAAATTTATTTTCAAAGTTTATTTTATCTATTTAAATATGTGTTTCGTCCTTTAAATATATTAGAATTCGAATTCGTTTTTGCTCAATTTAAGTTTAAAGATTCAACTTTTTTTTTTCTTCATCAACACATTTTCACCTTGTACCAAAAATTATTTTTTACAATTTAAAAAAAAGTCCTTCACATAATATAATTGACCCGGTAAAGAGTATACAGACTACTACACTACTATTTTTTAGTTATAAATATTTAAAATACACACACACACAGACACAAAAAACTGCTAATAAAACCGTATTTTTATTTAGAGTAAAGGAATTATTTTTCAAGTTACTACAAAATTGTTATACAAAGACAATTTTTGCCGTTTTAACAAGACTGGATGCGTTGAGATATCGTAATAAAATGAGGTCAACAAGATAGCTGTACAGAGATACCAAGACCAACCTGCTGCTACTACGACTGTAATGACTGCTGCTATTATTGCAGAAACAAATACAATAAATACTACAACAACACAAAATACTATGACACAAAAACAAAGTTGCTAGGCTAAAAGGATACGCTTTTCAAATGAGAATAAAGGTAGCAGCAACAATGGCAAAACTTATTCTAATAAGAGAGAGAAATGGGAGAAAGAGTGTGTAACCCCAGTGATGAAAATATAAAATTGTGCAGACTGTATTTTTAAATAGCAAAGATGTTGAGAGCTGAAGGGTGCTTTGATGATAAAAGAGAGTTATTTACAAGCAGTGTTATCAATTGAGCTGTTTTTTATGGTACAGTGTTGTGGTGATGTTTGTAACCGCAAAAAATATTCAACCTAGACCCACCTTTTAGTATACCGATTAAACTTAAAATCACTTTTTGTTTTGATCTAACTATGTCCGTTCGGCAGTCTGTCTATTTGTTCACGTATTCTTGTGCACAGCTATGGGTCGTAAATATTAAAATATTTTGATGAAATTTGCTATACAAACTTATATCAGCCTTAGGACGAAGCCTATCGTAAAGTTATTCCTCGATATTTATGGACTTGTGTTTAGGACAGATAATTGATAAAAAAAAAATCTGATTCGGCTAACATCACCAGTCGAATAATCAAAAGTGAAAAACTTATAGGAAAACGTTCAAAATTATGAACAAAATTTTAAAAATTTGCTTGAGTGACTCCCAATGATTATGCAGGTTCTTCTTGAGTTTGACAATAATCTTCAACGAGTAATGCCTCCAATTCACCACCTTCGAACTTTTTTATCAAACCATCTCTCGCACATTGAAATGGATGGAATATATTCAGGATAGCTTCGGTGAGCAATCGATGTGCTTCAGCTGCACTTTTTTTCAAATTGCAGAAGCAAAGCAAAACTTCCCGCAAATAAATTCGCCATTTTGAAAGGAAAAAAAAAAAACTTTGTTGTTTACACTATTTCGTTCAACGACTAAGTGAGAATAAATCACAGATGTTTACCCTCCAAATATAAATTATTAAAGACACCAACCATGTGTAAAAGATACGCCATATGTTGAGAATCCCGAATTTTTAAGTTATACACAAAATATATTCAGACCAGTCTTGTCACAGTGCAGTTTTTAGTTTCGTGGGTAGAGCGCGGGCAATCACTATCATGTGTAGTTTATGGGTAATCGAATATTTTCATTCAAAAATATATTTTTATTTAAATTTCAAAACCAAGTGAATAGGAAATTAGATTAATTTGATATGGATTAAGTTTAAAAATAACATGATTCAAAAACAATGAAATGCCCTGTGGCAACCAGTCTGCAATATATACGCAAGCTTCCTGCTCTTGAACATAAAAAACATACCGTCAGTTTGTCACCATTTGCGAAAACAGGAGACACGAAGGAGATTGGAAGATAAACAGAAATCTAAAAATAGAATGTATATATGCCTTTGTAATGATCACTTCTGAGTAATAACAATAACAGAAAGCTGAATAGGAAAGAAAACAACGAAGTATTAACATTGCATTCAAGGCCTTACTTGGGTGAGATGGTTAAGCTGTCGCACTTTAGTATAGTTACGTTTGTAATGTAGGAGCATATGTTCGATTCCTACGGCCGACGGGTTGTTGAAAAAATTATCATATAGGGACAATCTGACAGTTAACATATAAACAATTAATACAATTTAATGGAAAGACACTGATAAAGTCTGTCCATACAAAAAGGCAGAAACTAGATCAAGTCTAATTTGAAAATTAATGTGTTTATAATTCTTAGAGAAAAACGTTTATTCTGCTTCTTAACCTCAAACCTACTAAATTAATTGTACTATATTTTCATATTTTTTTAGTTGAATAAAGTTTAAAAACAAATTAACTCTGACAGCTCCAATTCGAAAGGAACGTGAGTTTAATTTAATAGATAATTCATTAAAAAAATATACTTCGAAGTTCTACTGTATTTTATTACAGTATTTTACTCTTATTTTTACTTTTACGAAAACATCTCTGAACTGCCTATAAAATAAATAATATTCGAACGTGCAGAGGAAGGGGAAAAATTTAACAGAATTAAGGGAAATTACGGAATTTTTGTGAAAATAGTGAACAAGATACTAAGCTTAAGTAATTCAAATACTATGCGCTTATAAATTATGATATTATAATTTTTAAATAGTTCACATTTTGAAATCATAATTTATTTTTATTAGTGTACCTACGTTTAAAGTTCTATTCTTTTCAAAAATATATCATAAATGTCTCTAATTTAGTAATTTTCTTTGACAAAATAACTCCCCGAACAACAACAACTGTAATAGCAAACATATTTCTTTTTTCAAAAGTTTTTAGATAATGTTTTGTTTTTTAAGCACCGTAAGTTGTTTTTCACGTGGAAAAATTTCACTCGAACTTTAAAGGCCTCAAATTCTAATTTATTTTATAAAAATTAACAATTTTTTTTTTAATTTTATAACAAAGACACAGTCACAATAAACACAAAATGTCACTTTCTACCAAGAAAAATAATTGTCTTGTACATTAAATTTGCGTGAAAACAAAGTCTACACAATTTTCACGTGGAACTCATTATTTTGAAAAATTATTTTTTTATATAGAGTATAACAATTTTTTCACGTGAAACTCAAACAACTTACGGTGCTTTACTCTTAAAATTGTAAAAAAAAAAATTTAGTTTAGTAGATATAACAGTTTATTATACAGATATTTTGAAAAAATATTTTCCAAAAAAATTTTAAGTATAAAGCCAGATTCACAATGATGGAGTACTCCACTCTGCAGAGTGGATTTTGTTGCTTTCTTTTTCGCACTTACATATTTTTGTATCATGCCATCTCTATTTTAGTACACTCCACTCTGCGGAGTGGAGTACTCCATCATTGTGAATGTGGCTTAACAGTTTGTTTTTGGTATTTTTAGTCTACTAATATTTTGGGAAATTTTCTGCAGATTTTAACAATTTACTAAAAGTTAACTGAAACATAAATTTAACTGTTATCAAAAAAATCTGCTAATTTCAGCAGTATTTTTCTGCAAGGTTATTTTTAACTAATTTTTAGTAGGTTTATTTCCGTGAGTGTATTAAAAATTTATATTCAGAATAAATCCGATATCTATCTGTAACTTTACTGTTTGTTTATCATCGGGAATATGCTAAAACCTTCCGATAAGAAGTTACTTATCGGCTAACTAAATTTTGTTTATTTTTTGTCGTTTTCTGTTTACCGCCAAGCACTTTTTAAAACACCTTAGTTAGCAACACTGTTTTAAGGGTAGAAGAAAGAAAAGAGAGTTTAGAATAATTTGTTGTAAATTGTTTAATAACAAATATATAAACACTTGTATTTATTTAAATTTTAAATAATATTTGTGTTATAACTTTTTTAAATTATAAAAAACTTTAATATTTTTTATCACGTATTTATTTGTTTAAGTTCCATTGCATTTATTTTAAAATATGTTTAACTCTTGTGACACAGTTTTGCTATTTTTTTGTATTAAGCCGGAAAAAATTACAATTTACGTCACATTTTCATATTTTTGTTATAGCTCTAAGCTCTTATTTTTTTTTTATTACGAACACCCACCTAAAAATTTACATTATTACACTTAGGTTTTTTAGTTCAGTTTTTTTCACAATTCATACAATATACAGTAGTTTTATTCAAACTTTACAATAAACAAACGACCCTGAACTCATAAAATCTAGATTTTTTTATAAGAAATTTTATTAAAAACAAAACTTGTAAAAAAATATTTAAACAAATTTAATAGAAAGATGGAATATCAAATATAACACTTCCTTGTTAATTCACATTAAACTCACTTTAAGATTATTTTAATAATTTTTTTAATTAATCATGCGTTTAATTACTAGTGTTAATATAATTTTTAAAAATTATTTAAAACATTTCATTCAAATTTAATTTAATTAATTTAATTGTTCTATTTAACTTTATTTACACTTTGGTATTCGATTAGAAATAATGACAAGTTGTTTTTATTTTGTGTTTGGGAGTAAAATAAAAATTATAAACCGGTAGTTTTCTTTTGGTTTATATTTGACACACGACGCGTAATTTTCGTTTTGATATTCAATATACTTTTTTATTGTTAGCGATAGTAATCATATGATGAAAAAATGATTCAGTTTATTTTGCTATAAAACCCGTATAAAACGCGTAAATTTTTAATATAAAGATACTGGCGTAATTCGTCGCGCTGTACGTAAAACTCTAAGCTCATATATGAACTGAAACGTGACAAAAAATTATAATGCAATGCAACCCCAAAAAGTCTGAAAACGAAAAAAATAACATAAAACATATAGTAGTGACTGGCAGCGCCAGTAGTAGCAGCAGGCAGCTGTGCTAGCAGCTAGTCATTAATAAATAAACAAAACAAATAAGAAACTACTCTCAACCATATGTAGAAAATTTACTCTTTTATCAATTCACAATAGTAACAACAAGTACAATACGCCATGGCCACACAAAATAAAAAACAAACTCTTAAATTTTATATCCACATACGATCCACATTTACGCCGATTAAAATAAACCACTACAATGTGAACAATGTAGTGGGATGTGGGATGAGAGAGAAGAAATAGCGAATACTGTAAATCTAAATAGTAGTAGATTTTCGCTACCCTATGAAACAGGGTACTGTAGTGGTGAATTATGTCCTGACACTAGTGGAAGAGACAAAAATGTATATCTAAATATTTATAGATCTTATGAATGAAACTAAGGTGTAGCATTGTCTTTGACAAAAAATAGTTAATTTTTTACGATTTTGATAAATTTAACCCTTTAAACCCTACAATGGTCTGGGCGAATTGCAATTACTTAAATAATTTGAATCCGATTTTGGATTTTTGTGCCTTTCTAGAAAGTTAATTCAGTCTCGATTACGATTCTATTTTAATTTCCAGAAATACAGTTATTTAAGAGCCAGTATTTTCAAAAATCGCAAAAAAAAACCCCATGTAAATGCTATTGCAAAACTTTGAAGGGCCACGGACAGCTCAAAAATTCTTCGATTGAGTTGAAATTCTTTTTTTATTATTGTAGTTTTTCCAGTAACCTCACAAAAGAAGCCCGGGGGAGCGGGATTCGGAGCAACTTTTCAATTGAGGGACAGTCTAATAAATACATTATGCCTAATTACTACCACTACACCAATTTTATAAAAATACCTTAAAATCTGAAAACCAGGGACCGTACCGGTTATAACTTTTACCGTAAAAGTCAGATTAAAAAAGTTATTTTTTTACTTTATTTTTTCGGTCAAAAATAAAAGTTGTTTTTTACTATTAGTTTTTCGAGCAAAAATAAATAAAATAATAAAAATTAAAATCTTAAAATGTCTACAAATTCATATCAGACACATAAAAATATAAGAAATCCCTATTAAAGCGAGCTACATGACACTTGTCAGTTGTCATTGATTTAAAAAAAAAAAAAAATTTGCTCTTGCTCAAAAAATAAAGGTAAAATAATAACTGTTATTTTTTGCTCGAAAAAAGTCAAAAAAATAACTTATTCTTGATCAGAAAAATAAAAGTAAAAAATTTAAAAAGCAAAGCAAAGTAGTCCGGAAGGATCATTATGATGTACATGAATTAGTTCACCGATATTTGGTTCTATATGCTTTTTTGTTTAAAAATTCAAAAATAATGGTTATTTTTGATCCCTGCTGAAAACGATGAATTTCGACATAAGTGGTTATGCGAAAATTACACAAACATTTACATTTTTTTAAATTAATTTTAATTTATTTACTTTTTCTTAGACTTTCAAATTAACTGCACTATTTTTATTTAAATTAATAAAATAATTTTCATTTAAATTAATTTGTTTTATTAAAAAAAATGTTTTTCTTGTTCAATTTTACACGCCGCTATGGTAAATATATGCATTTTTGTGGATTTTTATTAATTTTTTGTGGATTTTACGCATTTTATGTGTACACTTATATATAAAACATGATTTTTTAGGCACAAATTTGGTAAATTAACACACTAACTTGAAAATTTCATTTAATTTTTACGCACTTTTAATGTAAAATTACACATTTTTCGTGCAGCAACTAGCACGTAATGTGAGTTTCTTTTTTAATTACACACATAGAGTAAATTTACCAAATTTAAAGTAGGAGTACAGTTTCCTACTACAAGTTTGATAAATTTCAACAGAATTTGCGCATTTTACTGCGTTGTTATATCAAATACTGTTTTGAAAATAACGGTTTTTGAAGTTGAGCAGTCATATGAGACGACGTTAGGATTATCGATTTTGAAAGAATCTCTTTTTTTTCGCCTAAAAAATCACCTACAAAATTGTTAACTCTTGTGATTCATTACCCACAATTTTGGATTGAAATTGTAAATTAAGTTTTTGGGACATATTTGACATTCTGCCAATACGTAAAAAGTGATATTTTTACCTAAGGTCAGAGTGTATTTTTAAATAATTATTTTAACCAAAAAAGTGACACAATTCGCTATTCCTGGAATACCGTTGAAATAAAATCGCTACCAATGTCATGTATTTTATGGTATTGGGATAAGAAGGTATAACGTTAGAAATTAACCCTACTCAAAAAAAAAAAGTATCAGTAATTAACAAGGTTGGCAACCGATACCATTATAATACCGTTTCCCGTTTCAAAACCCTTTAAAATTGATAACCGATACCAATACCGAAACTCTTAATTTTAAAAAATACCGGTATCCAAAAACATTTTCCCTTAATACCGGTATCGTACCGGTATTGAATCGGTTTCTAATAAAATGATTTTTTTACGTTTTTCACAAAAAAAATATAAAAAGTGTTTTATACAAATTAATTATGCAAAATTTTAAATTAATTGAATTCTGTCTGTGTTTTTAATAAAAATCGTATTGCTAGCAGGCATATTGTCATTATTTTAATTACTTTAAATTTGGTTTAGCAACATTGTGTTTTTTTACAACAACACATAATTTGTTCTGAAAACACAGTTCTTTAATAATACCGGTACGTACCGGTAGCGGTATTGATGATTCAGTATCGGTAATATCAATACCGATACAAATGAAATAACGTTACCGATACCAATACGAAACAAACAAAAAATCTATACCAATACCGATACCAATACCGTTATTCGTTTCGGTTGCCAACCTTGGTATTTAACGAAATATTGGCAATTTTTCGAGAAAGTCCGCAGCTTTCATGCAAAAATTCTAATAGAAGATTTTAACCGATTTTGAAAAAATTTAAATCTGTACAGTGTATGAAGTACAGCACTTTTGCCCGCTATTACATGTTGCTCCGAAAGAAAAGTCGCAAAATGAGTCATCCTAAATTCAACTAAACCGACTAAAGAAATCGTATTTTTATAATTCACAAAACTCATTCATATGCATGATGTTATAGTTGTAAAAGTAGTAAATTTTATATTACATCTTTACATTACTTACATGATTATACATTACGTATTAGGGTTGCCCAAAATACAAAAAATTCTATTTTTTTAACCAGCTTAACACGACTCTGAAGTCGAAAAACCTCAGTATAATAGCCCTATTGAAATATAGGGCATTTCTTTCTTCAAGAAAATAAATTGTGTTCAAAATATTGGCTCATTTTTCAAATATTTCTAGATCTACTGCATAGAATTTCAAGTTTAGCACATCGAGCTATTTATTAAAGTGTCTAGTATGAATATGACTTTAATGAGTCCAAATTTGTAGGGAAAATCTGAATATTCTGAGTACAATTGCAAAGAAATACCCTTTTTGAGATTCTTTCGGAGTCTTTACAAAAATTTTGAAATATATATCCCGTAAATAAAATTAAAGTTTTAAGTAGTTCTTCATAGTACTTTTAAGAAGTTCTTCATAAATAATTTTCCCGTGGTTCAGGAGGTCCAAAACAGATTGTGCCAAAAGTCGAAAAGGCGAATCCGCGGAACTTTTTATAGACTTAAGGTTCGTGCTTAGGAGACCGAAATACTTAAAAAAATTAACCGCATCGGGGATGAGTATATTTAAATGAATTTTATTTTGATTTATTATTTTGAGATTGGATGTGAATTCTTAACTTAAGATCGTAGAAAAGAGAAAAAAATATTTTCAGTGACAATCCAGCCACCAAATTTCGGAGCCCTCAAAACACATGACACTAAAAACTCAAAAAAATGCTTAATTTTGAAGCCCTTTTATTTTTGAATCAACAAAACTGATTAAAATATTTTACTTTTTTTTTTAGTTTTTAAAAATTTTTATTCAGAAATCACTCTTTACGGAAAAAATTAAGAGCCTTCCAAAAACAATCAAAAATTCCTCAAAAATATGAGGGAAATAGTTGAAAAATAATAAGAGTCAGAGAAGGAAATAAACTGTTTTTTAAGCCATCAAAAATGCTATAAAAAGATTCTTTTTGGAGAAAAAAATAAAAATTTTGAAAACGTATATTTTGTCAATTGTTTTTAAAAACAAAACAACCCAGTGTAGAAAATCATTACCAGATATGTGGTTATGTAACTACATACTTGGTAATGGTAACTAGTTACTTTTGTTATTACATTTCTTATTACCTTTATATGGCGATGTCGCGAAAAATAATGAGTTATGGTTACACACCAGCATACGAAAAATAAAAAAATATATCGTTTCCTATGTGCTTACTAGAGCGTACCACCTTACAGGCAAAAAAAAAAAAAGTGCGCCGTACACCCTCCAATATGAAGTATTTTTGCAAGGAAAAGTTTACAGTCGGATCTTAAAGTATGATACATCGATGTTTTTCTCTCGAGGAGACCAGTGTTTTGCTCAAAGGACATTTTGACCTCAAGTATCCCGTTCTAGTAGTTACCCACCAGATCTCAGTTGCTACAACCCTAAGTACCACCCTAATGTCAGAAAATTAAAGCTCGCAAAAAATTATTAAATTTTTGCTAAGGAAGTTTTTCGCTAAACCCAGTAGAATTTTTTTTAATATAATGGTTGCCGAACGTAGGGGTCGCCTTTTAAATTTTTTTTTAATTGGATTTTTCCTTTATAGCAAAACACTGGTCTCCTCGAGGCAAAAAAATCGATATATCACACTTTAAAATCCGATTTTAAATGCCGAAGCTATAACGAAAAATTGAAAAAGGAGACCCCTACGGTCGGCAAAAAAAAATAAAATTTTTTTGAAATCGCCTTCCAAAAATACATCAGATTGGAGGGTGTACGGCGAACTTTTTTTTTTTTGAGGTACGGTCTAGTGCTTACCAGTACAAAAATAATGAGTCTAAAAATAGATTTTCAAAAAAATAAATTATATAAAAAAAATATTTTTTATTGTATTTTTTTTAAATACAATTTGCTGGTGCGGGAATCGAACCTGGGTCTACAGATTCCCAGTCAATAGCTCTACCATCTGAGCTATATCGACATGTAATATTTAATAGATAAAAACATAATTGACCTGCTGCACACAAGTAAGCTTACTCGCCAACATACAAAAAATCAAAAAATATGTGGTTACATATATCCTTACCAATGTTTAAAAAATATTGAGTCTAAAAATAGATTTCAAAATATTTTCAAAAAAAATCTATAAAATTATTTTCTGTTTGAAAAAATGATAAAAATAAGTCATTATCAGTAATATGTTTTAAAATTTTTCAAAAAAAAATTTTATTCACAGTCATTTTTTGAGTCCAAACCAGTGGTCGGCACAAAGACAGAATGTGAATGTATTGTGTTTCTACACTGTGAGAAATTAAGTAGTTTATCATTTTTAAATTTATATTTGTATATTAAGAACATGAATTGTATATTAAGGACATGAATTAATTTATAGTAATTTAATTTTTTTAAATAATTCATCACAAATTTTATTATACACATTATTTAAAAAATATTTATTTATATAAACATTTTTTATTCTTAAAAAAGTATTCCATTAGTAATATTAAATAAACTACAGAAATAAAAATAATTCATAATAAATTTCCTGTTCTTGTAAAATTTTAAGAGTGTAATATTTTTCTAAAACTTCTTAAACAAAGCGACGTCAACCTGCTTTGTTGAAAGGTACCATGCTACTGAATAAATTGTACGCTCTTAGTTGAGAGTTGGTACGTGTGAAAAGCCGATTATGATCGGCCACTGGTGGCTATGGGTGCCGACCACTAGTCCAAACAAATGAACCACTTTAGTAAAAAAAATATGAAATTTTAGTAATATTTGTTGAGCCCATTTAAATGTTATGGAAACATCCGATCAGGGTGTTGCGATATGTGTGAGGGATAGAAAACTCATACATGTCATGTTTAAAAATGACACTGACGTATCTAGGAATCGAACCCAAGACCTCCTGTGAAACAATCGCGACCACTTAATACAGTCCGATTAAGACACTTTTTGCTAAACAAATGTACTTCGATAAAAGGAACAAAAATAAGCTTGTGATGAAAGAATCTAAATATATTTTTGTTTTCCCCTACAAGCGTGAACTACCCTAACTTACTTGGTTGTATGTAACAGCAAATATAGTAAAAATTACAACTTGCTACTTGGTGATAAAGTAGTAAATAAGAAGAAGAAGCTTAACAAGAGCACGTAAAAATCATGGGAAATGTCAGGTTATGTGAAAAAAATAAAAATTTATTTGTACTCGTATGTGGCATGTATGTTAAATATGCGGTACGAGTTCGTATATGAGTAAGAAATTTGTTTATTTGTTTGTTGGTATTTTGATGTCTGTTCCCAAAAGTATATTAAACTTCTGACGAGGAGTTCATATCGTCTTAATAAGAAATTATTAAATCATTGAAATCATTAAGAGCAAATGGAAATTATGCTTTTGTAAATAATGACTGCGAATGTGTAGTTTAGTAAAATGTGAGAACGCAGTTGTTGGCAGTGATGATAATGATGACATAATTTTGTTATTTATTTATTATTGGTCGCTAATTGTGCACAAATGTATGGGAGACAGAGACAGAGTGGACATTCTTTTAAATACATATAATTGATTGAAATTAAGTCGTAAAGAAATTTGATTTTTAAATATACAGCAGCCGCTCGGTTATATGAATATCCAGTTATGTAAACTTCCAGAATAGTGAACAACAAAATTTAAACACAGGAGGTTCTAAAGAGTGAACACAGCCTATCTCTATTATGTGAACAGCTTTCACGGGAAGAGATTCAGACGTGGAATCAAGACATTGGAAGCGAAGATATAGATAGCGAAGTTGAAGATGATGATCAAGAGCAGAGCATCGTAACAACAGCTGAAATTAGCACAACGGAGGCAATCGAAGCATTCAATAAAGTTATTGCTTGGAGTGAAAATAATATATCTGATATTAATGATATTTTGGCATTGCGAAAAAGTACAAAAAAATATAACCGACTACTTTCATGTACATTAATTATTAAAAAACGTATTAAAAATAAAAACTTATTGTAATAAAAATCATTTGAATCACTTATTTTATATTCTCTCGATTATGTGAACTTCTCCATTTAGTGAACAGGCTCTGTTTCAATTAGTTCATATAACCGACCGACTCCTGTATATCCGAATTTTGACATTTTAAAGAAACATTTCCAGTGGGAAATTTGTGTGACCATGTGCATTCACATGATGGGGTCCTGTCACATATCATATCACAAGGGGAAAATTCTCACAGAATAACTTTCAAATTTCAATAAAACTAGCTTTGCCTTTCAGGAGATAAAGATAAACTCTGTGACCTACCCTGGGAATTCTTCCTATTAATCCTCTATCCCCTTGCATTTTTTGCAAGGGGATAGAGGAGAGATGAAAGGTGGTGAAAAATTAATAGCTTCAAATATGGCAACTGGAGATGTCTATTGGGATTGATTTTGTTACATACTCCTAATTAAAATAAGATCGAACAAATTATAACTCCTTCGATTTTTTTTGTTTATAATAATTTTTTATTCGCTATCTTATATCATTTTTTTAATTTATAATTGTCAATCATATTTTAAAATTTTTAAATAGTTTTAAACTTTTTAAATGGTTTCTGACATATAGTGGGCGCTGTGGTGTAATGGTTAGTGCGATGGACTGTTACACACAAAGTTTCGGGTTCGATCCATAGCGACAACAACATCATTTGGAAAACATAATATGTATGATTTCGGTATTCTAATAGCACTTAACCCCACCGAAGTAAAATCATACAACAGGGCTATGAACTAAATAGCTTCAGCAAAGTTCACCAACTCTCCATAAAATGGCGTGCAAGAACTCTTCTACGAGTCAACGTCACGCGCAATTACAGTGTTGCCATATTTGAAGCCATTCATCTTTCACTGCCTTTCATGTCTTCTCAACCCAATTTCCAAAGAAAGCAACACGTTAGTTAATCGAAAGAATTTCCCTGAGTGTTGGTTAAAAAAAAATATTCAAATAAAAGTTTCTGAAATACAGTTTTTTATTCTGAATTTTAAGCAATAATTTCTGAAGTATAAAGCTGGCCATACACTTGCAATTTTATGGTACAATTTCTCGTTTTAAGTCTTAAATCTACTTCCACACATGGTAATATTTAGAATAAAGAACTAAAATGAGAAATTGTACAATAACATTGCAAGGGTATGGCCAGCTTCATGAGAAATATTGCACAATATATATTTATATAAAATTATATTTAACAAAAACGGTTTAGATAATATTAACGTAGTTATAATTTGGGACAAATTAACGTATATTTTTGCAATTGTAAAAATCCCGGGATTTGAGTTTAAAATAATTTTTATTGAATAATTCCGGGGTTGGCATCCCTAATGGTGACACCTTAATTAACGAAATTTTTTTTTTCAGATTGAACCAACACTCAGAAAAATTGGTTATGAGGAAGAAGAGGTAAGAGGTAGCAGTGTAATTTTCAGGAAAGACATCTGCTGCAAGTTTATTCCACATACGGCAAGTTAGACTGATGCACGAATTTTTCCTGTAATGCGCTGTGCAATCCACTGTGCAATCGACGACAAAAGGATATAATCTACTAGATAAACGGGTGTTGCGGACAAACACTAGAGCACCAGGAATAAGTTCACTTATCTCAATACACTCACGGAAATAAAACTATAAAAATAGCAGAAAAAGCTAATAAAACTTAGTTGAAAATGATGTTTCAGAAAAAAACTGCTGAAATTGGAAGATTTTTTGCTAAATACTTGTAAAATAAAAACAGCAAAAATAAAACTGTTAAATATATTGAATATTAGTTATATTTGAGTTAATATTTAGGTAATTCAAAATGATAAATTATTCTGTAAAATGTGCAGAAAATTTTGCAAAATGCTAGTATTGGCTGTACAACTTAAAAATGCGGGATTCATAATAGATGGTGTATCTTTTACTCATGGTTTGTGTCTTTAATAACTTATATGCCATTTTGGAGAGTAAATATATGTCATTTATTCTCACTTATTCATTGAACGAAATAGTATAAACAACAAAGTTTCTGTTTGCTTCGAAAAGGTCGAATTGTGTGCCAACAAAGCATCATTTGCAGGAAGTTTTGCTTTACTTCTTCATTTTGAAAAAAAGTGCAGCTGAAGCACATCAATTGCTCACCGAAGCTTATCCTGACTATGTTTCTTCGATTTCAAAGTGCCAGAGTTGGTTTCTGCGGTTCAGAAGTGGTAATTTTGATACGGCAGACAAAAGTAGGCCAACAAAGTTTGAAGATGATGAGTTGTAGGCATTACACGATGAAGATTTTTGCCAAGCTCAACAAGAATTTGCAAAATCACTGGGAGTCAGTCAAGCAGCAATTCCAAAAAGTTTGCAAGCAGCAGCATTCACTAAAAAGCAAGGAAATTGGCTACCACACGAGTTGAAGCCGAGAGACCTTGAAAGACGATTTTACATGTCCGAAATGCTGTTTGAACGCCATAAAAAGAAGTTATTTTTGCATCGAATCACTACTGGCGATGAAAAATGGATCCACTAAGACAACCCAAAGCGCTGGAAATCGTATGTAAAGCCCAGCCAACCAGCCAAATCAACTCCAAAGCCGAATAACATGACGCGAAGGTAATGCTATATATTTGGGGGGACCAGGAGGGTCCGATCTATTATGCTGAACATGCCAGACGATCACAGGGGACCTGTACCGAACACAATTCATTCATTTGAAGCAAGCATTGGCCGAAAAACTCCCGGAATATGAAACCAGACATGAAGTCATAACATTCCATCATGACAACGCTCGGCCGCATGTTGCAAGACTGGTTAAAAACTATTTAGAAAATAGTGGTTGAAAAATTTTACCTCGCCCGCGTTATAGTCCAGACGTTGCCCCGTCCGACTACCATTTGTTTCGACCGATGCAGAACGATCTCACTGGAATACGCTTCACTTCAGAACAGGGTCTCCGAAATTAGCTTGATTTGTTCTTGACCCCAAAAAATGAGAAATATGGCGCGGAATCCATATATTGCCAGAAAGATAGGAAAAGGTCATAGCTAACGATGGACAATACTTTGAATAAAAATATATAAAAAAATCTTATCAAATTTCGACTTCATAAGCCTTTAAAATTTTCGTTACAGACTAGCATAGTTCTAGATTCAAGTCTATTGACATTTTCGGTGAAATATCACAGATAAATTGCCATTGTTTTACACTTAAAATATTTTGTTCGTAAAGACCACTGCAAGTGTAATTTAAAACAAATGAAATTTCACTTGAAAACAGGACTACTAACATTTCATTAAATTCAACTTTTATTTTCTTTTGTTTTTGAAAATAAAATGAAACACAAATTTGTGAAAACAATTAACAAAATTTACTTACACACATTTTATGTGGTTTATTTAAAAAAAAACACAATGACTGCATAAAATGACTGTTACGAGTTTTCCGTACTTTATGTTGTTTTTTTTTTTAATGACTTACAAATGTAGTTAAAATTTACATTTCTTCTAAAAATGAATGTTATTTTCATTAAAAATAACACAACTGAAATACTACTTGAATAACTAACAAATTCTGACTGCAGAACTACTCTGAGTGTAGTAATTCTTGTTTAGACATTCTCATTGTAAATTATTTGTTAGTTATAAACATGCCAGCGTACAATTTCAATTCGTCATCCACTTAAATATTTATCTATTGTATTAAAATAATAAAAATTATTAACCAATTGAAATAAAACTTAATAAAATATACAATTTTCAAATAAGAAAATAGCTTTAGAATTATAAAAAAAAAAAATCTTTAAAAGATACCAGCGTCATTAAGAATGCAATGCACATAATGCACATATACCAAAACGAAAAAGTAACGAAATTAAAATAAATTAATAAAAACAAAAGAAAAGAAATGAATAAAAACCAAATAAAATAGAAATATAATCGATCGCGCCCGACCATGAGATACTCTACACCATAGTGGACCGAGTTCCGGCAATGAAACTGGTTAAAATTAAAGTGAAAAAGTTTATTTAAGAAAATACTGGGAACGTTGGTTTATACGGAGACTAGGCCCAAATGTGGTCTGATTTTCTTTAAATTAGAGGCATGGATAATGGTTCTAGATAACATTCACAAGCCGAATAACAATCAGATATCTACGGTTTTTTTGTGCTTAAATACCGTTTAAGACCAATTTAGATAGAGCCGTTTCTGACCCTGGGCCAACTGTGCCAAATTATCTTTATATGGGCGGCCTGTAGTCTGAAAATTGCTAAGTCGATTCAGAAAGTAATTCAGAGTCGATTGTTCTACCATAGGCCTGGCTAGAGATACCAAAAAAAAATTTACGATTATCGTCCACTTCTCGAAGTAGAATTTGTAGCATTTTAAAGATGCTGATTACAAAATTCTTGAAATATATAGTGCAAAATTTCATGTGTTTTACCAAATTTCCCACAATGTTTAAAAATTTGTATGTAATATGATGGATATTAAAACTTTGAAAAGTGGATAGTCCAGGTCCAGTAATTTTGATAGTTACAAACATCAACACAAACTCATTATATGTTACCCTTGCCACGTAGTGGTGTAGGGTATAAAAATAAATACGTATGCATTTCCCCATTTGGCTGCCAGCACATTTTTTGTAATGAGCTCACTTAACTTATGAGAACCCCACTACCACCAACCACACAGAATGTGAATCCTTCTTCCCTGACTCTTCTCATTTCAGTGGTTGCCTCCTCGTCACTTCTGTATAAGTTATTAAAACGTGAATACCACAGGAAAGATATAAAAACATGTGAAATGTTCATACATAGGAAAAAAAATCATCATCATGCAACTATAGAAAGAAAAAAATGCAATTCAAAAAGATAAATTATTCAAAATATTTTAAAATGAATCATCAACACAACATCATCATCTGCATCATCATCATTGTCGCCGTCGTTAGCGTTATGATCATTATCACGCATTTAAATTTAATTGTGTGTAAGCACAGTGGAAGTGTAGTGATGCACTTGTTGTATAGGATGTACACGAAAAAGTTTTAATATGAACAATTAGCCTGGAAACCCAAGTTTGTAGCCAAAAAAAAATCAGTAAAATCAGCAAAAAAAATTTCCTAAATCAGCAAAATTTTAGTCAGAAGGGTGCTAGCAGAAAAACTGCCAATAATTATCAGCAAAATTAGCAAATTTAGCAAAAGTTGTGCTAACGCTTAGTTGATTGCCAATGGAAAACAATCCTTATTAAAATCAATAAAACTTTTTGCTGAATATTAACCCAATAAACATTTTGAAGAAATATTGACAAAAACATATTAGGGCAATATATTCTTTATATCGTCATAAAAAATTTCAAAGTAATATTTTAATTAAATATATTTTCTTTTTATCAGATATTAGAAATAGTTCATTCAGAAGATATCATCTTCATATATTCCGGAAGAAAAACAAATAAATTGTGAAAATTTATTGTCAAATACAATAAATTTAAAAAGAATTTCCAAAAAAAAAACAAAAATACAACAAATTGGCTTTAATCAGCCAAATTTAAAAGCCTTTGAGAAGCCTATTGGCGAAGAAAACAAGAACGTGTATTTTCTTGATTACACCAAATAAAAACCGCAAATAAAAGTCGCTGATTTTATTTGTTTAGGAATGAAAAATAATGTGTTCATCAATTAGTTAATTCTGGCTCTTCTGATTACAAACATATATTGTGCAGGCGGTGATTGACAAAACTTTAATCATCTACACTGATCGTTGTGCCGATCGTGGTGTATCTCGTTAACGGGTCATGCTACGAATCATAGCCTGTGTAGAGTGTTGCCGTTTCGATTCCCGGTCATGGCATACACAAAAAGTTTTTCATATAGAGACAAATTAACAACTAAAATTACTTTGGTCAATTTGACACATAAACTGACCACTGATGAGGGTTTGGGTGGGACAAAAATGCGGCGGTCTCGTGATTAACGCATAAAATGGTATAAAAGTTTGGATAGAAACACAAATAAATCAAATTTTAGATTATCTTTACAGGGTTGCCATATATTAATTTTGAAATCTCAATGTCGGATTTTTTTTTCTAAAACTTTAAAAAATCTGAAAACAAAAATTTAAGAAAAAAAATCCTAAAAATTACGTATTAATTTTTTTTTTTTTAATTTTGATTATTTATTGGGTGTATAACTTAAAAATGCGTAATTTTTAGAAAATTTTGGGCGTTCATTGTTAAACATTGGTACAATATAAATTTATTTAAAGTATTGGCCATCGTCAGCTATGACCTTCCCATCTATCTGGCAACATATGGATTCTGCGCTAAAAGAATTGTTAATTTTCTGAGGCCAAGAACGAATCAAGCCAATTTCGGATACTCTCTTCTGAAGTGAAGCTTATTACAGTGAGAGCGTTCTGCATCGATCGAAACAAATGGTACACTCATAAAAAAAAAGTTTGTACAAAAGTCTGTTAAACGCGTTCTAATTCAATTGAACTAATTTTTCCTGTTGTTTTCGTTTAAATCCGTTGTTTAGCTAAATTTGTTAGTTATCAAATTTCACCACAGAAACATATTTCTGCTGTACTTGAACTAATTTTTCCTCCTGATATTTAGTTATTTTTTTATAAATGATTTTGACAATGTTATCAGCTAATATAGATAAATTTATTGGCAACTTTTTAATATTTGTGTTTTCAAAAAAAAAAAACGATAGGGGCGCTAGTGTATAGTGATTGATGGTGATTGATGGCGCTTGATGGTGAAGTGTGTATTGGTGAGTTTGCCGACCAATACAAATTAGAAAATTTCTAGTAAGTGTATTTTACTGTGTTTGATGAGTCATCACTGATGACGTTTACCAATGCAAATAAAAATAATATGCGCTTGTTTAGAAAGTTCTAGTAAATAAAATAATATGATAAGAGCATGTTTTCTTTTGTTTCTGTTAGTCAGCAAAGGAACGCAAAAGAAAACGGAGGTATACTGGATATTAACATTTCGCAGTTAAAATTGTATTTAAAAAATAAAATAATAGAGGTTTGTTTTATAATACGTATAAACTATATTCAAGGGAATACTATTAAATATGTTATTTTTTTTTTCTTTTATTTCAGCCCTTTAACATTTTCATCTAAATTCGACCCGCAGGTAGACGAAAGAAAGGAACCAAATAATACAACTCCAGCGGAAGTTTAACATATTGGCAAGAAAATAACAGTGCAAATAGTGTTTTTGGATTGTGTAATTTATTTGAAAATAAAATTAACAAAATTTTCATTAATTTGTTTTTATTCAATTAATAACAAAAATGGATTGTAATTTTAGCAGCATGTTTTGCAGATTTCAACTGACCCACTTTCATTTCTATTAAACGAAAATTCTTCTAAATTTTTGAATGTTAACTAAATTTTTGAATGTTAACTAAATTGTTTACCTGTTTATAAACAACTAAAATTTAGCAGAAAACATGTGCTGATTTCAGCTGAGTAATTTTCATTTCCATTAAACAACATTTCTTATAAATTATTGTATTTGAATTATTTACCTAAAATTTATTTTTTATTTTTTACCTAAAATTTAGGTCACCTAAATTTAGCAGACCATGATTCTTAACATCATTGAAATTTCTGCTGGCGCAAATTCAGGTACTATTTCCTGTTATTTTAGCAGAATTTTTAACTATTTGTACGGGCTTTTTTTTATAAGTGTAGTCGGAACACGGAACACTGTAAGGAGGGTGAGGCAAAACTTCTCAACCACTATTTTATAAAAAGTTTTTAACCGGTCTAGAAACATCTGGCCGAGCGTTGTCAAGATGGAATATTACAGCTTCATGTTTGTTCGCATATACCGTGCAGTTTTCGGCCAATCCTCGCTTCGAACGAATCAATTGTGTTCGGTACAAGTCCCCTGTGATCGTCTGGCCCATTTTCAGCAGCTCATAATAGAGCCTTCTGAACCCTTCTAACGCCACGGATATTCAGCTTTGCGGTTGATTTGGCTGGTTGGTCGGGCTTCACATACGATTTCTCGTGCTTTGGGTTGTCTTACTGGATTTATTTTTCATCGCCAGTAATGATTCAATGCAAAAAACGCTTCTTTTTATGGCGTTCAAAAAGCATTTCGAACATGCAAAAACGTCTTTCAACGTCGGTAGGCTTCAACTCGTGTGGAACCGAATCCTGCTGCTTTCAAACGTTTTGAAAGTGCTGCTAGAGTGACTCTCAATGATTTTGCAAGTTCTTCTTGAGTTTGACAACAATCTGCATTATCCTGGGCGGTCTTTGTCTTCCGAATCCCAATAACCACTTCTGAACCACACAAACCATCTCTCACTGGTTGAAATCGATGGAGCATATTCAGGATAAGCATCGGTGAGCAGTCGATGTGCTTCCGGAAATCTCAATTTTAGTCGAAATAACGGGATTTGGGTTCAAATGTAAATTCAACTTTAAAGAACAAAAAAATATAATTTTGAAAAAATTTGGATCCCTTGAAGTAAGTCAGAGTATGCAAAAAAATTTTATTTGTGTACAGGTCTTTGAGCGAAATTCGCACGATTTTTTAAATTCCGGTGAATATCGGTTAAGGATCAACACAATAAGCATATTATTTTACTGATCTCAAACCAATTCATTTTACTGACGGCAAATTTTGTTCAACAATGAGGCTTATTTTTGGCTTAACGGGTTTGTTAATAAACAAAATTGGCGCATATGGAGTGAAATCTATCCACAACAGACTCTACTGGCTCCATTACATCTAGAAAAATGCAGCGTTTGGTGCAGTTTACACGCTGGTTGCATCATTGGACCTTATTTCTTCAACAATGAAGCCTGAGCTCGAGTTACGATCAAAGGAGATCGTTACCACACCATGATTAATGGTTTTTTGTTTGAAAATATGGATGACATTGATCCGGGCGAGATGCGGTTTCAACAGGATGGCACTACGTGCGACAGCAAACATCGACTTATTGAAATCAAAATTTGGCGATAAGTTGATTTCGACAAATAGACCTGTCAATTGGTCTCAAAAGTTTTGCAATTTTACACCTCTCGATTATTTCATGTTGGGCCACGTGAAGTCACTGATTTATGCTGATAAACCAGCAACAATTTCAAATGTTAATCCCATGTATTGGCTTTGTAAAAAAATTTTGTTTTGGATTAAAATTTAGTTTTTGGTGTAACATTTTACTATCTAAAGTTCTATTGGGCTTAAAAGAACACCCTATATAATCGTAAAATAGCTTTATCTCGGAAACTAAGCGAGATAGAGCAAAATGGACAAAAATTCGTCACTTTGGACCTATAAGTTAATACTTATAAACCACCTATACTCCCAATAATATATATGGGCATGTCTAGGGTCAGATCCGGGAAGTCAAAATTTTAAGCGACATTTTAACAGAAATTTGTAGTTAAATAAGGTAAAATTTCTGGTGAATTCAGCTAAAATTTTTTAGATAATTTAACTAAAAATGTCTGTGTATTTAGCAGTATGTAAAATCTAGCTTACCTAATTTTAGGAGACCATGATTTTTAACTTCATTGAAAATATTGCTTGAGCAAAAATACATAGGTATAATTTCCGTCTAATTCAGCAGAGTTTTCGGCTCTTTTTTATGAGTGTAATACACACAAAGTGATGTTTGTTTACAATGTGGAGGAGATCGTATTAGCCGCGAATTCAAATTAATTTAATAAATGTGTTTTTTTGGATACTAGCTTCAAGGCGGCATAATTTTTTTTTATGATTTTAAAATTTTATTGTAACATTTTCTTTGGACACACTCTTTTATATACACAATTAACTACATCACACTATGCATACTATTACGTAGTCGTCAGTCATATTCTAAGGAATTTGGTCACTGTATAATGGAAAATAAATAAAGTGTAGAAAAGAAGATATAGGAAAAAAACTTTAATGCGAAATTGGCGCAAAAGATGGAAAAGAACCCAACAGGAGCCAAAATTATCAACAACAAAAAAAAAACCAAACAAAAACCACATGCTTATTATAAAGAAGAGTCAAGATATGTGAACAATTAGCGGTTTAGCGGCTAGACAAACGAGAATACAAATAAATCTCTTTCATACTCTTTTTGTTTTCAAACAAAAATAAAACTTACAATACACATTTTGCAAACAACAATTCACCACGGGGAGAAGCATTCACTGTAAACTAATAATGCCATCCACTATTTCTCTAATTTGTATTACTCTCTTGTTTATGTAACTCTCTCTCTCTCTCTCTCTCCTTTGTTATCACAGGAAATATTTTGATTCCTACTAGTTAAATTATTAATGAGGGTCTTGTTCAAAAATTAAACGCTGAAAATTGTTTGACCTAAACTAAACTACGTGTAATTTCATGATGATGAGTATAATTCCCCATACCCCTAAAGCAACACCAAAAATATTTTAATTCCGTTTTTGGTTATGTGGGGTGTGTATATGTATGTATGTAGGTGGCATTAGGGGTGAGTAAGCATTATTGTAGGGTGAACAACGAAGAAATATGTTGATTGTTGAAGGTTTAATTTTGGATATTTTGTATAATATTTATTGTAGGTGCGTTCTCTCATTACACACGCACACAATGTTGAGTTTTTACGTAATGTTTCCCAAATGAAAATCCTTACAATGAAGGGAATAAACAAAATAACAACCTTTTGCATATTTAACTATAAACAATTTCAAGTATTACAACACGCATAGGTGGAATGTATGGGATATTATCTTTGCTTTGGCATACAGGGGGTATGCACGTAATCAGAATTAAAATAGAAAATACTTCTTTGTAATGCCTACAAAATCCTGATTAAATTAAAGTTCAAAAATTAAAGTACAAACATTAAAGCTCAAAAAATATATAATTTTTTTTGTTCAAATATTAAAAGTTTATAATACACATATGGTCAAAATAATAATTACAGATTAAAATTTTTTTAATGGCTCCCCAGAGATTTTCGATAGGGCTCAAATCCGGAGATTGACTTGGCCAGTCAAGCAGGGTCACATGTATGTCTTGGAACCAATCTTTTACCAACTTAGAAATATGCTTCGGATCATTCGCCTGCTGAAATATCCATCTGAGTGGCATACTTTCCTCAGCATAGATGTACATCGTATTTTCGAAGATATCTTTGTTGTGGAATCTGGTTATAGGGTCGGTAATTCGACCGACACCATACCACGAAAAACAATCCCAAATCAATTGCCGCCCCGTGCTTGACTGCCTTTTTTGTAAAGCGAACACGGAATTCCCTACCCTTAGGGCGTCGAACATTTCGGGCGAAGTCGTTTCCAAATAAATTTATTTTTGTTTCATCGCTGCTAACCAATTAGAATGGTTTTTCGCTAATGCTAACCTTGCCTTTAGATTTTTCTGTCTGAGCAAAGGATGTCTTCTGGATATCCGTCCAGGTAAATTGGGTTCTTGTAGTCTACGACGAACAGTGTGCTAAAAGATTACATTTCCAATATCTGCCGAAAAGGCTCTTGAAGATAGAAATGGCCCTTCCACGCAGGAGTAACAATGTGAATATCTATTGCTTTTAATGTCTTTTTTGGTTTCTGCGAGTTCCAACCGGCTTTTTAGGCTTTAAAGCATTTTGAACAAAAAAAATATTGACTGATTTCCATTGTCTCTTGTCTCGAAGCAAATTTTCTCTAATCCAAATTTTAAAATTTAAGGGTATATGGCGGTATGTGGTCATATATGAGCATCTATGAGCATATATGAATCATATATGATCATATATGGTCATATATATATATGTATAAAATTTCTGATCCGAAGATATATGGAAATATATGAGTTCATGTATGGCCATACATTGAACAAAGCATGGAGAACGTTTATGAATTTGTATGCCTATGCATGATCATATACAAGTCAATGTATGATCATGTATATTCCCTACGGGAAATTTTAACAAACTGTCACCGAACTGGCCCCTTTATATGGAATAGACTGGTCACTTTTACATGGCGTTGTCATAGGAGGTGGACATTGACCCCTTGTGACATGTCACAAGACAAATCCCAGGACAGGTCCCTGAACTTTGTTTTTTATAAGAGTTCAGTAACCTGTCCTAGGATTTGTCTTGTGACATGTCACAAGGCGTCAATTTCCCCCTCCTATGACAACGCCATGTAAAAGTGACCAGTCTATTCCATATAAAGGGGCCAGTTCGGTGACAGTTTGTTAAAATTTCCCGTAGGGTTCATATAAATTTCGATTTTTACATGGCTAGCAAGAATTTCATGATTTTCTTACGAAAAGAAATTCTATTAAAACCTAATTTCTGCGATTTTACCTAAAACTGATATATGGTCATCCCAACTGTAACCCAGAAACAATTGTATGTGTAAGTTCTTTGGGGAATTCTAGCATGTTAAACTAATTCAAACTTTAATAGACATGAAAAAAGTTTTTGGCAGAAAAAAAAATACAAATTAAGATATTCTTAGAAAAATTTAAAAGAAATAGAATTTATTACAATTCGAGATTGATAAGACATAAGTACTTAATGAATTATGTTAACTTTATAGGGTGATAAGAAGCAAAATGTAAATAAATAAATATGTTATGGTAAAAAGTACTAAAAAAGGAGGAAGCTTTTAAAGTGCTCTACAATTAAATTAGATAACATTTTGGTTTTAGCAAATTGTTTAAACAAAAGTCGCTTCATTAAACCAAATTTGTAAACCATAAAATGATAAAATGATTTGGAGACAAAAGCAAATCTAGCAACAAATTTAATATTGTACAATAAAACAAAAACAAACTTCCAAGGGAGAACTATAAACACATTAAACCGATTATGTATTATGAGATCTATTTAGGAATTATGCAATGTGGAAGTTAGATTAATTAGGGTCAGTTTTATAGTCAGAACTAAGAAATATTTTTGACCAAAACATTTCTTAAGTTGGAATTTTGTTTAAAAATTTCTGACTTCAGTAAAATTTGAAAAAAAAAATCGTTCTTGATTCTGGCTATAAAACCGGCCCTTATACACAAAATAACATAAACTCCAATTTAAGCTATAGTTCAACATTGATTGAAAAGTTCATGGTTTACTAAAATTACTAAAATAGTTGACATACATACATAAATACATAGTAGGTATATATACAATATACACTACATAAAAAGCAATCAAGTACTATGGGCAGAGAAATTCGAAATACATTTTTCAATTTATAATACATAATTTTTGTCAAAATGGGACCTGTGATAAACGATTTCGAAACTAAATGAATGTTGAAAATATTCTACCCTTGACAGTTAGGCATTAAGCGAAAAACAAAATCCAATCTCAGCTTAGAAATGGAATACATTTATATTTCCTATCCAAAAAGTCAAACAATAAGATTAACTACTAATGGCGCCCAACGTCGAAGCTTTACTTGAAGTCGGTAAAAGTCCGTAGAATAACTAATAAAACATCAACATAGTCTTCTTCAAGAGCGATACAATCAATCCAACGCCTTTCTAACATTTCGATACCTTTTTTTATAAAATAACTTATCTTTGGCCTCAGAATGGGCCTCCGTTTCTACAGTCACCTCTTCATTCGTACTAAATCTCTTTTTTCAGCGAGCATTTTTTTGAAGTCTGAAAACAGGTAAAAATCACTTGGAGCCTAATCTGGGTGCGGAAGTAATTCAAAGTGTAATTGCTGCAATTTGGCCGTGTTAGCCAACGACTTGTGATACGGCGCATTGTCTTGGTGAAAGAGCACATTTTTCTTCTTAATATGGGGCCGTTTTTTCCAAATTCCTCCTTCAAAGCCACCAGTTGGGCCATGTAGCGATTACTATTGAGAGTCTGGCCGTTTTCAAGGCAATCAATGTACAAAATTCCAGCCGCATCCCAAAATACTGATGCCATAACTTTACCAGCTGACTGCTGCGTCTTTGGCTTCTTTGAACGAGTTTAACCAGTTGCTGACTACTCAGCTGACTGCTGATTCGGCTCTGGAGTGAAGTGGCAGATCCAAGTTTTATCCACTTTTACATACCGACACAAAAAGTCCTTTTTATCTCGCCGACACAGCTCCAAACATCTCTAGGAATCATCGACGCGTTGTTGTTTTTGGTACACTGTGAGCAAACGAAAACAGCTTTCTCATGGACAAATGATCATGCAAAATAAAGCAGACACGTTCCTTCGATATCTTTAAGTTATCAGCTATCTCCTGCAACTTCACTTTGCGGTCTGCCAAAACGATTTTGTGAACTTTTTTGATGTTTTCCGGTATCATCACCTCTCTTGGGCGACCAGAGCGTTTGGCGTCATCGGTGTTTGTACGACCACGTTTAAAATCAGCAAACCACTTTTCTACCATTTGTCTTGATGGAACAGAGTCCTAGTAACACTTATCAAGCCAAGCTTTGGCTTGAACGGTGTTTTCTCCCCATTAAAAAGCAATGATAAATCAACACAACAAATTGCTTCGAATCCATTATTTTCAAAATCCCAGAAGTAGCGTCACTAAAACAGCTGTAACTTGTTCACTAATGAACGAATTATCATTAAATTTTGACAGGTATCATCTGAAGGTTGGTAGTTCCAAAAAATAATATGGATTTTTCATTTTTGGCCCCACCTATGTGTCATCATACGGACTTTTCAGCCGATGTGTTAAAAACGACCAAGGTCATGCGAATTAACTCCGAAAACTTAAACCCCTTCTTTATAAATAATCAAATATTAGACGAAGTTGAAACGTGCTGCTACCTTGGAGCTATTTATAAACCCAACTGGTGGAGCTAGTGAAGACATTGTTAGTCGAATAAAACAAAGCCAAACAATCTTTCGGTCAGCTCACTAAGATATGGAAATCGTCTTCAATATAACGCCGTGGTAAAATTAACATTTTCAACACCAATGTCAAACCGACATTGTTATATGGGTGTGAAACTGCCTTCCGAGACACTAACGCTTTGCAAGTTTTCTCCGAAGAATTCTACGAATTTTCTGGACACGAATCATCTCAAACAACAGTCTGTGGGATGAAACACAGCAAATACCACTGTCTGTAGAAATACAAAAAAGAAAGTGGAACTGGATTAGAAACACTCCGCAAACTAATGTCCGATATTACCAGTCGAATGGAATCCAAAGGGAAGTTGATAGCGAGACGAGGAAAATGAATAAAAGCTGGAGTGAAGAAAAAATATTTCGATGGACAGATCTGAATGGAAGAAGTTCGTTAAGGCCCTATGCTCCTTATAGGAACGATGGGAGCTGTTTTGAGCTGTGTCGGCGAGATAAAAACGACTTTTTGCGTCGGTATGTTACAATGGACGAAACTTGGATCTGTCACTTCACTCCAAAGTCGAATCGGCAGTCAGCTGAGTGGTCAGCAACTGGCAAAACTCGCCCGAAGAACCCAAAGATGCAACAGTCAGCTGGTAAAGTTATGGCATCAGTATTTTGGGATTCGGGTGGAATTTGTACTTTGATTACCTTGAGAAAGATCAGATCCTCAATAGTAATCGCTACATGGCCCAACTGGTGCGTTTGAAGGAGGAATTCGGAAAAACGGCCCCATATAAAGAAGAAAAAAGTGTTACGTTTTTACTTTTCAAACACGTTGGTTTATTTCCTTTAAATAAACCGGGTTCTTTTCTATTGCAATCAAAATATCCAATCCCAACGCTGACACCAATTGTTACGTTTTACCTTACAAAACCGTTCGTTTATCTCCTTTAAATTAACCGGGCTGTGGCTCTTAGTAAATAAAATAAAACACTCCTTAGTTCGAGCTTATACACTTCTTTATTTAACGTTGTATTACTTTAATACAACAATATAACACACACACACACACACAAACTCTAATACTCAACTGACTATACAACGATAATACGCAATTTACAAACTCTAGTACAACTCAATAGCACAAATGATTAAAGAACAACTTGACTCCACAAATGTTAATGCGCAACTTCAAATTCCCTGGTAACGTTCGGTCTTTTATAGTTTAATGGTCGTTTGTTGTAGAACATTCTAGAAGCTAAACATTATTTATGGCATTTAACCTTATAGCATATGCTGAGATGTATACTTAACCCTCTAATGCCCAAGGCCGTCTTTTGGCGGTCTTCAGATTTTAAATAGTTTTTGGCTAAATAATAATATTTTATTAAACAAGTTGCATTATATCCACAGAAAACTTAATTACCCACTTTTCTGCCTTCAAACTTTTTTTGTATAAGGAACGGTTTTCAAGCGAGAAGCATGTAAAGTAAAAATTTAGTAAATTTGAAAAAATTAACTTTTTAAAACAGAAAAAAATATTTGAAAAATCGCCAAAAATACATTTACGATCCGGTGTACATTATCGGTAATAACAAAGCTAGGTTAGAGTCTCTAATTGTAAAATCAATTAAAAATTTTTCTCCAGGACTCACAGGATAACGCCAGGATACGTCTTACGAATATCTCTTTAACTCAAAAACTAGCCAACAGATTTTTTTTTTAATTAAACACAGATTATATACTCAGAGGGGGTAGTAAGCAAAACTAATTTCGTCAGAATTTATTGATGTTCAGTGTCAATTTCGATAAATTTCGTAATTTTCAAAAAGCGAAAATCGCCATAACTTCTGAAATAACAACAATTTATCAACAATTTTCTGTACGTAATTTTATTTTACTGACAGTGTTATTTATAGCAAAAACCGAAATTATTTGACTACTGGGTTTCTAGATACGTCTTCAACCTTTGTTGTGCTATTTCGCCTAAATAAAGCGATAAATGAAAATTTTAATATTTTTTCCATAGTACATTTTCAAAGCCAAATATAGTTTAAATATTATCGTAATCAGAAGAAAGAGCATTAGAGGGTTAAATGTAGTGTTACGTTGCCAGATTGACGTGTTTAGTAAATCCCGTTTCTCGTGTTATTTTCTTGCAGAAAATTCCAGAGTTTTCTATACTAGACTTATCTAATTTTTTAACAATATTTTATATAGAGATGCCACATGTTTTCATAATTTGAAAAATTGGTTTTAAATCAAAAATCAAGAATATCTAGTCCATAGTTCCATATTATGGTAATATAACATTGCTTGCTACAATCAACGTCATAAACATCATCATCATCATCACTATCGTAGAAATCATAGTCGTCGTTCGAGTCTTGTTTAACAATTTTTGTAAAGGCAAAGCAGACATGTGTTCATACATGACACCACAAAAGGGCTTTAAAATAGTTAGTGTTATATGAACAATTTTAATCATACATTTCACTATGACACACAAACAGACAACCAACCATACATAATGTGAGACCAAAAGATATGTCATAACGACTTGTATTTGGACTTGATAAAGCCTCTCAACTACGACGAATGGTCAAGTATGTCTGACTCTACTATAAACATAGTTTCGGGTATCAACTATAAAATGCATTCAAACAGAATATACAATAACAAAAATTGTACAAAACAAAAAAAAAAAAAAAAAAAAAAAAAATGCAGGCAGAAGAATGTCAGATAACCGCCCGGCCTTTATGATATGTATGAATAAAATTATTATCATTACAGTTGCAAGTGTAGTACGAGTATGAGTCTACAACAATATACAAAATACAATATGTGATACGATATTGCAGTACACTGTATGATATGGAAATTTCTGTGACAATTCAATTATAAACAGATTAGTTTAAATTAAATTTACGGAGATTTAGTATACAAGATAAATTGCTTTGTTTAAAGACAAGACAATTTCTACTGAAAGGTTCAATAAACGTTAAAATAGGGCTTGAATAAACAAATAAAAATCATTTTCGATTAGTTTATGTTGTAAATTGCACTTCCGGTCTCATTTTATAGAATTTTCCATTGAAATAAATCTCAGCAATAACCCAATAGACAAATTTATATAACATGAACTGGGGTTTTGCATTATAAATACTATATTTGTAGAATATACAATATTTTTTTTTTTTTTTTACTATAGACCAACACTCAGGGGATGCCCCCTACTAATGCAATGCATTGTGTTGATATCAGGAAATTAAGTTATGGGAAGGAGGAAAGAGGGAGTAGTGTTTGTGAACGTTTGACTTGAATTTCCCTAAATTGTAAGTATCAGGAAAGACATCTGCGGGGAGTTTATTCCACATACGGGCGGTTCGACTAATGAACGAATTCTCTCTATAATGCGTTGTGCGACTAACTGGACAATCAACCACAAACGGATGAGATCTACTGTACAAGCGCGTGTTACGGCCAAAAACACGGGGCATCGGGATAAGTGCTCTTTTCTCAGCAGAACACCTCCCATGGTAGTAACGATAGAACAGTGTTACACAAGCCACATTCCTACGATGCTCCAACGAGTCAATAGAGCTGGATACCCTACTGTCATTAATGACCGCCGACGCCCTCCTTTGTACACGGTCCAAAAGCTCCAAAATAGACTTTGAAGCCCCTGCCCATATATGGGAGTTGTATTCCATCTTCGGCCGGATATAGGTGGTATAAATAGAAAGGAGATCAGAAGAAGTGAAGTAGTTCTTACACCGGTTAAGAAAGCCAAGACACTTGAATGCCTCTTTCGACACTTGAATGACGTGATCTTTCCAACGGACATCACACTGGATTCTCATGCCCAGAACATCAAGAGCTTCTGATTCCTTAATATTGATACCACCCATGTATACAGATGACAATGATGGCTCCGCGGTTTTATGAGTCAGCAAACAACATTGGGTTTTACGTGGATTAAAATCGACCCTATTCACGCGACCCCACTCAGAGATTGTAATAAGGTCTTGATTGAGTGTGTCATTCATAATCTGCCTCCTGCCCCCAATCTCTGCAAGGCTTGGCCTATGATCGAAGGAATATGAATGGCAAATGTTGCTGTCATCTGCAAAAGAGTAGATAGGAATGGAAGTCTGACAGAGGAAGTCATTTAGAAAGATAAGAAATAGAGAAGGAGAAAGAACAGAGCCTTGCGGTACCCCTGCATTCAACTGAAACTCATTAGATGAGACCCCATCTATAACAACTCTTATAGTGCGATCCCTGAGAAAACTCGATATAAATCGAGAGAAGTCATCACCAACACCAAAAGCAATGAGCTTTGACACGAGTGCTTTATGCCACACACGATCAAACGCCTTGGAAATATCCAGCGCAACCACTTTGCTTTCACCAAATCTGTGAATTGACCGACTCCAACGTTCCGAAAGAAACGCCATCAGGTCTCCCGTAGAACGACCTCTGCGAAAGCCATACTGTCGATCATTAAGAAGCAAATTGGACTCCAGATAATTAACAAGAAATAAACAGATTCATGCCGGCCATTTGTAACCAATAGAATAGTTCGGTTGTGGTAACCAAATTTTTCAAAGGAAAACCAACTGAGACATTAGTAAGTTGAATTCGCTTGCCTTAATAGCAATTCGGTAGTTACAACGGAACCATTCTGTTTTCTAGCTTTTCGGTAAAATGCCTTCATTGCAAAATATTTTTTTAATTTATAACTACAAATTGTTTATTGGGTTTACTAAATTTGCATATGTGCGTATAATGTAGGAATATTTTGTAATTTTCACACTTTTGTTTTGGGGTTTATATTATTATTTAATTTGAATTGTAAATCGTGCTAACCTATTCATACACTAGTATATTGCCTGACTTTTTACTGTGCCGAACTGTTAGACAGGAGCAGCCGTGTTAAGATCATGCATAAATTTTGAATGTGAGTTACGTAAACATATTTTGAAATTGCAATTTTCTTATTCATGCATAAATAAAAGCAGAAACACAAATACAACAAACAAAAAAAATCTAGTCATTGAGTAAATAAGCATTTATCGCTAATGGATGTATGTAGTGTTCTTTTTTACTGTTATGTGTCTGTGCGAAATATGCAAGGACTTATTTTTAAACTTTAAAGCTTTACACTTAAAAAAATTTCCTACACTTAGAGAACTTCTACATTCGATATTTGTTAGTTGTTTGCGTAGTATTTCAGTTGTTTAGATTTCCAGTTCAAAAGTTTTTATTTGTATAAGAAAAAAATAATAATATTCGACAATCCCCCTGATTATGTAAGGCTTAGGCGTAGACGTTTTTACACTGAGAGAATTATCATCACTTCAGTAATGAATTTCTTCATAGTTTCAATGAAAATTGTCACTGGAACTCGTCCATTGAAACTTTTCATAGAATCTCTGAAACAGGTTTCATTAAAGTCAATGTTTATGAAAAGTTAATAAAATTAATGAAACTCTTCATAAAATTAATAGGCCACTAGTCCAATGAATAAATCATTTAGCCAATGAAGAGGTTCATAAAATCTATGAAGCAATTTCATTTACTATTATTTATTATAGTTGGTTGTTGTCGTTGCTAAGCTGGAGTGGATAAATATAAAGTACTTAGCAAATGCAAAAGGCGTAATAAAATCGTAGCATATTTTACGGATGTACTAAATATATCTGAAGAAAGAATTCATTAAATTAAAAAGTTTCATAAAAAAAGTTTCGAAAAAATTTTTATGATTTATAAAAAAATTTCATAGTCCAAAATTTATAACAAAAAATTAATTTAAAAAAAATAAAAATTATAAAAGATTATTCTCTCAGAAAATGACGATATTTCATAAAAAAATTAAAAAAAAATAAATACTATTGAACAATTTCATATATGTATACAAAGTACATTTTCATTAAATTTATGCAGATCTAATTTATGAAATTCAATGAATTTTTTTAATGAAATTATGAAATTTTATGAAAGAAAAGTTATGAAAAATTTCATAATATCAATTAAATATTATATGGGTGAAATCAAAAAATGTGATACATTTTTGGGCCAAATTTGTGAGAAGCAAAAAGTGTTAATATTTCAGTTTTTTCTTAATGGAATCAGTAAGTTTACAAGTTGTCGCAATAACTTTTTTTGCGCAATTTTAATTTTTTTTGTGGTAACCGAGTTTACATTTCTGCAAGCAAAAGATATAACAAAAAAAATGCGTACGAATTTTCTTCAATTTATTAGTTTTTCTTATTAAAGTTTTCAACTTGCTTTCCAATGATATATAATTTGTGTTTTTCAAATTGGCGGTTTCGCGAATAAGAATACAATTCATTCCGCGAAAAAAAAATTTTTTTTTTTTAATTTTGTATTTTTGGTCCTTTTAAATGCTTTTCAAAAATATAAAATTTTTTAAAATCCAAACAGCGGTTGCGCAGTTACAAAATAATATATTTAAAACATAACATTTCACGATCAAAAAATTCTTAAATTGTGTGAAACAAATTTAATTTGTAAAACTAATGTCAGTAATGACTCGAAATATCGATTCAAAACCAATGAAATGCAAAATCAATCGTTTTTCGCTCCAGCAGCTTAGGGTAAAAAATTGATAACTTTTTTTGATTTGACGCAAAATTATTAGTTGAATCGTCTTTCGACGCATATATATTAGTTGTTAACCTCTGTTTATGGTTATTTTAAAATATTTTAAACATTTATCTACATTTATTTGAATGAAACCTGATGCAAACAACTGTGGTGACGGAGTTTACAGTTACGGGGTTTACATTTGGTTACTTTTTTCGTTTTCTTTCAGAAACGCTTTGTCAGAATTTTTGTTCCGAAACAAAATCGCATGATGCCTACAAGGTGAATCCAAATATAACATGTTTTTCTTACTCGTTAAATAGTTTGGTGTAAAAATTAGGAACGGAGTTTACAACATTTTTTCAAATCTTATTAAAGACATCTTTTTTCATCTCGAGAATGTTACATGCTGCAGAAAAGCTTCAAGTCTGTTATACTGGATGATTACTTACAGTCCAACGATCATTTGAGTATAAATAACATTATACTTTTCGCAATATAAATAATAGATAACTCCAAAATCCTGGTATATGCATTTTTAATAAAAATTATGACGAAAAATCGTTACAGAGTTGAAGTTGTGATAGCTAAGATATACGAAAAAGTTTGTAAAATGTATTAATTATTATTAAAAACGGCGCCTTTCCTCTTCATAAAAATTCTTACAGTTAGTGTTTAGCTTTATTGGTTATTAAAATATAAGCTATTAAAGTTAAAAAACCTTATGAGTTACTTGTTACGGAGTTTACATTTGGCCTATAAAATTGGTCACAAATTTTATGTATTAACCAAAAATTGGTCAGATTGTTATAAATTTTGTAAAAAAGGTGACAATGCGCTGATATATATTGAAATATATAACTTAAATGTTATCCATGCATTAGAAATTAGGTGGTTACACGGTTTTTATCACATTTTTTGATAACACCCATATACATAATGAAATTCTTCATTGGTTCTACGAAAAAAATCTATAAAATTATATCATGAAAGATAATTCTCTCAGTGTAGGCGTTTTTACAGCAAAGTCGCTAGAACAAATATTTTTACAATATTTAACAGTCGAGTAAGACTTATATTTTATCAAAATTGTATTAGATTCGTCAGAAAAATTTCACTTTTTGTTAATTTCGATTTTGAAAAATTCGATTTGATTGGAGGCGTTTTTACTAAATACGCCAACGCCTTACATAATCAGGGAGAATATTTGCAAGTCTTAAAAAACAAGCTTAATAAATTTCGGACAATTTTATTATAACGAAAAAATACACAAAATAAATGTTTTGTTTATGTATTTTTACTAAGAACAATGACTTACAAAATAATTAAGTTTACTGATACGAGTATTACCTACATTTGCTTTTAATAAATGTACAAAAAAACAAATGTTTTGCCAATCTGTAAAATTGACTGCATTTTCACTTGTTTTTACTACAAATATGATATAAAATGACTAACATTTGCACACATACCGCCCATGCCGTTAAAAAATAAAACATCAAGCTAATCTGGCAGCACTATGCCTAAGTAAACGTGTGTTTTTACAGCTGGTCGTTTTATCTGCTAATTTAGTAAATTAACATCATACAAAAATAAATAATAATTCACAAATTGCAAAATAAGTTTTTGGATTTTAGCACATTTAATTCCTTTAATGTAATTGTGAATTGTTGGATTTTTGCGCAGGATTATAATATATTCAAGAAATTTTTGAAAATAGCGTTTTTTCAAAATATTTAGTGCCTAGGATTGTCGTCTTTTTTTCATCATCAGTGGCTGCCTCTTTGTAACACATCGGTTGAAAAGTCCGTACGATGACACATAGGTGGCGCCACTAATAAAAAAATCCATATGATTTTTTGAAACGACCAACTTTCAGATGATACCTGTCAAAATTTAATGACAATTCGTTCATTAGTGAACAAATTACAGCTGTTTTAGTGACGCTAATTTTGCGATTTTGAAAACAATGGATTCAAAGCAATTTAGTGTATTAATTTATCTTTGCTTTTTAACGGGAAAAAACACCGTTCAAGCCAAAGCTTGACTTGATAAGTGTTATTCGGACTCTGCTCCATGGAGACAAATGGTAGAAAAGTGGTTTGCTGACGATAAACGTGGTCATACAAACACTGATGACGCCGAAAGTTCTTTGTCGCCCAAAAAAGATGGTGATACCAGAAAATATCAAAAAAGTTCACAAAATGGTTTTGGCAGATCGTAAAGTGAAGTTGCAGAAGATAGCTGATACCTTAAAGATATCGAAGAAACGTGTCGGCTTTATTTTACATGAACATTTGTCCATGAGAAAGCTGTTTTCGAAATGGGTGCCGCGTTTACTCACAGTGCACCAAAAACAACAACGTGTCGATGATTCTGAGAGCTGTTTAGAGCTGCTTCGGCGAGATAAATAGGAATTTTTGCATCGGTATGTAACAATGGACTTGGATCTGCCACTTCACTCCAGAGTCGAGTTGGCAGTCCGCTGAGTGGACAGCAACTGGAAAACCTCGTCCGAAGTCGCAACAGCCAGCTGGTAAAGTTATGGCATCAGTATTTTGGAATGCGGCTGGAATCTGGCCTTGAAAAAGGCCAGACCATCAATAGCGATCGCTACATGGCCCAACTGGTGCGTTTGAAGGAGGAAATCGCAGAAAAATGGCCTCATATGAAGAAGAAAAAAGTGCTCTTTGACCAAGACAATGTGCCGTGTCACAAGTCGTTGGCTACCATGGCCAAATTGCACGAATTACACTTTTAATTGCTTCCGCACCCACCGTATTCGCCAGATTTGACTTCCAGCGATATTTACCTGTTTTCAGACTTCAAGAAAATTCTCAATGGAAAGAGATTTGGTTCGAATGAAGAGGTGATTGTCGAAACAGAGGCCTCTTTTGAGGTCAAAGATAAGTCATTCTATAAAAAAGGTATCGAAATGTTAGAAAGGCGTTGGAGTGATTGTATCGCTGTTGAAGGAGAATATGTTGAGGAATAAAGTCGAATTTTGCCAAAAAAAAAAAAAAAAATTGTTGTTTTATTGGTTATGCTACGGACTTTTCACCCTATGCGTTATATACATAATTGAAGCGACTTAAGCAATTTTATTTTTATAGCAAAACTTACTTTATATATGATTTTTGTTTTTAATTCTTGTTTTGTTTTTTAAAATATTTTAATTTCCTTAAGCCAGAGGTGGAACTATTCGAAAGTTGACTTAAGCTAAATATGTATGAGTAATTCAACACATATGCATTGAAGTACCCTTGAGCTGGCTTAATATAGTCGGACCTTCACGGAACTGAGACATCAAAACCTAGGAAAATGCATAATACTGAAGTTCGGAATTAAGAATTAAAATTTTAAAAATACATATAATTTTTAGAATGAATTATTTAGCGATTGTCACGACTAATTCGGGACAGATGATATATTTCTGCATTATTTTAAAGCACATGTTTTATTCAACATAAATATATGTGAATCCTATGTTTTATATCAGAGGTATGAAACGTTTTGTATGTAGCGGAAGTCATGAAAAATTTGCATAAGTGATATAGAGTCTACAAAGGCTCTTACGACATACAGATGGTGACGAGTCTATATTCTAATACAATGAGCAGTAGCTTCAAAAGCTATGAACAGTCAATAAAATGTTAAAAAAAAAATGTTTTAATTACAAAGTACACTTAAGAGTTTAGAATAATAATTTGAAAACAAATTAAACTGCATATATATTCCAAAAGGACAGAGCTCAAATTATATGATAAAGTCACATTTGAAAGAGAAATATTTGAAGAACTTAATAAAGAAGTACAGTCATTTTAGTAAAACTAGAAAAATTATTACATTAACTCTTTGTTTAGAAAATAACGTAAATTGCATTCAATTTTAGATTGGTAATTACTTGCTAATATGTGGGAATATTTCTAAACTATCCCCACAGGGAATTTAATGGAACTACCACAGGAATGATGCTTTCATATGGAAGAGACCTGTCACTTTCACATGATGTCATAGGAGGAAAATATTGACATGCCCTAGTTTATTTCTGTGATATATCCTAATCTTAAAATATTTTGTAGTTAAAGACCGCTGCAAATATATTTAGAAACAAATGACATTTCATTTTGAAAACAGAGCCACTAATATTTCCCTAAATTAAACTTTAATTTTCTTTTGTTTGCATTAAATGAATTACTATTTTCTTTTTTATTATTTGTTTTTTAATGACTTACGAAAGTGGTTAAAATTTATATTTCTTCTACAAATGAATGTTATTTCCACTTGAAACAAAAAAACTGAAATACTACTTGAACAACTATTTCTTATTATTTTTTTTATTATTTTTTTTTGTTCTGTGGTGTTCTGACAATGGATTCTAGTAGAGGACACAAAAAAACATATACGTGTGTCGGCGTTTTGAAAGATCACATCTCAATTTTGTTTCAGGGGGGATTAAAATGTTTATTGCGAATCGGCTTCGGAAACCATGCGAATCTTCCATTTTAGGTATAGGATGTGTTCAGCGAACTTATGTAAAACACTACGGGGAACATTTCTGTGGAACATTTTAACCCTGTAACTCTTCAATTAAAGGCACCTTTTTGGCCCCTCTTTAAAAAGTCACAAAAAACACCTGTAAGTTGAAGAGTTAGAAGTAAAAATGTTCCACAAAAAATGTTCCTCGTAGTGTTTTACATAAGTTCGTAGAACAAACCCTTTACCTAAAAGGGAAGATTCGCATGGTTTCCCCCTAAAATCCTGGTTTGTTGGACATTTGGGCGCCAATTCTGAAAGTACGAGATTAACCATTGAACACATTTTAAGTTTTGACTTATTTCTGGCATTGAAGTTAATTTTTTTACTTGGATGTCTCGAGAGACTTATAGTAGAATTTCATGACAAATATTTTTGCTGAACATTTTAACCCTCTAACTCTTCAATTAAAGCGACATTTTTGACCCCTTTTTAGAAAGGTACAAAAAAGCCCAATAAGTTGAAAAGTTCGAGGGTTAAAATATTACGCAAAAATATTTGTCATGAAGTTCTACTATAAGTCTACATCAAAGACATCAAAGTTGAAAATTTAACTTCAATGCAAGAAATAAGTCAAAACTTAAAATGTGTTTAAGGGTTAATCTCGTATTTATCTGAGTCGATCGATATAATAAAATGTGGATATAGGTCCAATATTTTTTGCTGACAAACAATAGCACAATCCACATTATACCCAGTTTACTTAGTAGCGTAGGGTATAAAAACAGTAGTTTTCGCAGTTTTACTATAAATTTTATGGCTGTTGTTTTAACTGCATTTGTAGTTGTTTTTGCAGTTTTTTTTAAATAGTTTTTATGTCTGTTGTTTTAATTGCATTTGCTGGTGTTCTTGCAGTTTTTTATAGTTTTCCGGGCGTGTTCTGTATTTCACTTTAGGGTGAAAGTGAAAATTTCAAAAAAAGTTTTTTCCCAATTTCATTTTTTTATCCAAAATTTAAGTAAATTATAATTATATATTGATCATTTAATTGAAAGAAGTTGAAGTAAAAAAAAAATAAAATTTGAGAACACAGTTTTTGAAATCAGTTCGAAATGCTGAACATAGCCGTTTGTCTGTTGTTTTAAATGCATTTGTAGTTGTTTTTGCAGTTTTTTTTATAGGTTTTATGTCTGTCGTTTAAACCGCATTTGTAGTTGTCTTACAGTTTTACAATAGTTCTTATGACTTTTGTTTTAACCGTAATTGTAGTTGTTTTTACTACATTTCGCAGTTTTTTTTAACAGTTAAAACTAACTACATAGTGCCAATTTAAATTAAAATCTAGAATACACCTTTTAGTGATTCTTGCAGTCAATTTTGACTACATAATTCCCTGAGTGTTAAAAAGTTTGAAGCAAAACTATAAAAACATTTAAATTTTTTTTTTGTTTTTGTGAAAAAATTTATTACATTTTCAAAAAAACTAGTCACATTTTAACACTCACAATTAATAAAACATATTTACACACAACACTTTATAAAAGTTAAACAATACTTTAATACAGGTACTCACTCACTCGCTCACTGAACAACAAAATGAAAATCTCTGCTACAAATCAACTTACCTGTAAAGAAAAAGAAAAAAAAAATATTTATTAGCACATAAACTATTTGAAATAATTAAAAAAAAAGAAAAAAAAAGACTTTAAATTAATATTTTATTCATTATACACTACAACCCTTATTAAAACAAAATAAGAAATTGAAGAATATAAAAGATTACCCCGTATGAACTACAATATATAATAAGACTTGAACAATGCCAAATTAAAATAACTTTACTTAGCAGGGAAATAATATTTCATTAAGTATATAAATAGTTTTCTTCTAAAGAATTGTTAACACAATCATGAAAGAAAAGTTGTATGTAGTTGGTTTCTATCGTTTTGGTTTTGAAAAGAAGAAAAGAAAATGTTTAAATAACAAAGTTTAAAATTCATCCAGAATGGCAAAGGTATAAACATAAGAAGGGATACGATGAGTTGGATATTGTTGCATACAGGAAAAACGCTAGCAAACAATATAATTTCATATTTAAGCTGTATTAAAAACTTACTACATTAAAAATTTAAATCTTCTTTGAATTTTGCAGAACTAAAACAGTTCCACAGATGTATGATAAAGAGAAAATTTCTATAAAGGCGAATGTTTAAAATGCATCGAATTAGTTCGATTTGTTGCAAATTGTCTTAAAATCCAGTGTTGCAAATATTTAGTACTTAAGCTTCTGCAGAGTTGTATTTCAAATAAATTTATAAAATCCTAAATATTTGGAACTTGAAATATTATTTACAGTAGTTTAGTAGTCTAAACACGGTATAGAAAAACTAAAAGAAGTATTTCATCTTTAAAATGAATAATAGATTTATTTTTTTCTGATTTATTTTCTCAACAGTCAACATTATGTATTTTGTAGTAAAGTAGTTGAAAGTAGAGTAAAGTATACTTTTTTCAAGTTAATATACAAATTTACGAGTATAAAAGTGTACACAATGAAAAAGTAAAGTCATAAAATCAATGTAGCTTACAAGCTAAACTAGGAGAAGAAGAAAACGTTGGGGGAAAAAAACCAAATAACGAGTAATAAAATTTTTAAGTTGAAATGCAACAAGCAATCGTTGTTATGCAATCACTGTAAGTATATTCTAACAAACAGAGTTATAGAGATATACGTGGATAAATTGGTAATTAAGTGAAATGAAATACTAATGACAGCACCAAGTGAGATTCATAATTGACAACCAACAAGAAAATAATTGTGCTCATGTACTCGTATATGGCCTTAAATTGGCTGACCATTAAAGCGAAGATTGCGTGTCTATTAGGGTATTCAATTAATCGACTTTATATTTTAATAATCGTGCAAATATTTATTCGTTATATAATCCTTAACAGATGATTAATCGAACAAAATCGAAAAATTAATCGAGTAATCGAAAAAAATGCTGTAAACAATATACATACTAGAGTATTCAATTAATCAACTTTTTATTTCAATCGATTAATCGTGCAAAAAATTATTCGGGATTTTTTCTTAATCGGTTAACCGAATAAAATTTAAAATTTAATCGATTAAAAAAAATTAAATTTAAAAATCAATCGATTAAAAAAATTAAATTTAAAAATTACCCAGCAAAAAAGAGATCCCGAAGCAGTAGAAAAAGCACTACAATTGATGATCTAGATGTACTTCTTTTTTAACATAAACACTAATGATTTTAACATTGAGTTGTCATAGGAGAGGAGTACATCCACTTCAACATTTTTTCAGTACTTTTTGAACGAGTGCAAAGGAAGCTCTTTTTCACCAATTAAAAGTTAAAAAAAAAAATTATTCACAAAAAAAAATATATTCCCGAGTAAAAAAGTTTTGATATAATCATATATTATTTTATGTAATTGCATATAGTAACTTATAGTTACATATGGCCACATATGCTTTTAAATTCAAGCAGATATACTTTTATATAGTCATATGTTAGATATTTTTTCCTCAAAGGTTTTAATATGGAGACATATGTGATTTTATATTATTACATATTGGCCTACATATATATGTATGTGCTATATATAAGTACATAAAGTAACATATAAAAGACATAATTACATGTACGTTTATATATAATTTAGTATGACACTATACATAATAATATAAAACTATGTGGATCCATATAAGAAATCTTTTATAATTTGTGTTAGTTATGATTATATATTGACGAATATGAACCCATATATAACTTATAACATTCTTTATAAAATCATCTATAATGATATATCATCCCACATAGGCAATTTTTTCAAAGTGATTTTATATAAAAATATATAAGGTCCATATAAAACCGTATTGTATTATATTTGGTTCCATGTTATCAATGATTTTGAACTAGTTTTAGATTAAGTAATTACTAGGGATTGGCGCGTGACACGAAATGTTCGTGAGTCACGTTATTCACACGTGATCGTGAGTAATAATTACTATACTTAAGTGATTCGTGCGTGAGCGTGAGTAAGAATAACCCGTGATTGATTCGTGTGTGAGTTTATTTTTTGCATCATATGTTTTTAGTAATTTTTACTGTTTTGCGTGAGAATTTTCTGATTGTAAGTTTAATAAATAAGTTAATATAATCATGTGTGCTGAGTAAAAAACGAAATGCTCGTGCGTGAGTAATTTGTTTTTTTTTTTTTTTGGTTTTTTTTTTGAGCATGAGTAAAAATTGCCTTTAATACGAAATTCTCTATACTATAACGTACACTTGACTGATTTCTTATATCTTGGTTGTATATCATAATCCTATTAACTTTAAAATTTCAGTGTTATTAACTTTATTTTAAAATTACTAAATTAAAAGAAATTTTTTTTCATGTTTATTGCACTGTCATGATAAATCTGGATAAAAGTAATGGAAGATTTATTGAAATTATAAGATCTCCAGCAGGCCTGAGGTTAATCATTACATTTTGTAATTAATTACACATGCAATTACACAATTACATGTAATTGTAATTGAAAAAAAAAACTCATCTATAATTACATATTCGGCCTTATTACGAGGTTCGTAGTCGTAGTCGAAACTAAGTCGAATTTGCTGAAAATTCACTAAAAACGCAACTTTTGAACAATTTTTCAATTGGATTTACCTAGCACTTAGATTTAAAAAAATCCAGCATCAGAGTTTCATTTCTTTATAATTTCCATTATATACAAAATCATTTTATATGGAGTCGAAAATTTCGACTACAAATTCGACACTTGTAATCAGACCGATTATTTGTAATTGCAATTCAAAAAAGAACAATTACAATTACAAGCAATTGAAAATTTTTTTTTATTTAAAAAAATTATTTTTGTATGTATATTGTTAGATATGGTCCTATGTAAAGTATAAGGTTAATATTTAGATATAATTGTTTCAAACTATGTCCACTTTTATAACATTTTATATAATTTTATACAAAAAGATATAATTTGATGTAATTGGATGAGGACAAAATTCGGATACAATTGTATCGAATTGCATTAAATTGTATCAAATTGTACCAAATTGTATACAATTGTATACAATTCGATACAATATGATACAATAAGACGTTCTCATTTTTCGGATATAATTATATCTAATTACATAAAAGATTATATATAATTAAATATAATTTCATATGGCTCCATATCAATTTTTTTTAATTGGGTTGTTTTTTTTTACAAAAGTTTTTTATTGCCGCCACCGGGTATCGAACTTGCGACCTCACGATTGCTAGTCTAGCGCTCTACCGCTGAGCTATTCTTTGATATGAAAGTTGACTGGCATAAAAACACCACTTTGTTAATGCGAGATATTGTTCCTTATTCTCTTCAATAAAAGTACTTATTAAACAAGTAAAAAAGGTGCACTCCAATTCAATATTCTTTCCAGTACTATTTTTACAGGTGCATAAAAAGCAATTTCTGATAATTTTTTTTATATATACATGTTTTTAAAAATTTTAAAGTTAAAAATATTGAATTTAAACAAATTAATTATAAATATTAAGAAAAAATTAATAAAATACAAAAAAAAATTAAAAAAAATAAAAAAATATTGGTCCCGCCGGGAATCGAACCCGGGACCCTCTGTTTAGAAATGCCAAATGATGCCAAAATCACTTTCTACGATCACTTTTAGAGCAATTACTCTTTAGAAGCAATACTTAAGAGATTTTTTGGATGTTGTTCAGAAGTAATTCTAAAAAAGCTTTAAAAATATACTAAAGGATACTTTGGAAGCAATGAAAGAAGTAATTTTTTGAAGTTGTTCAGAATAACTTCTAAAAAAGCAGTAAAAATACACTAACGGATACTTGTGAAGCATTAAAAGGAGTAGTTTGTAAAGCATTACTTGCAATTTTTTTTGCTGGGTAGTCAATTATAATCGAACAAAATTGTATGTAAAATAATATAAAAATTTTGTAGTATTTTTAATATTTTTTTTTTATTATTTCGTCATATTACATAACCGATAGGAATATTAAAGGCTACTGCATTTTATTTAAAAAATGGAACAAAAATAGTAAAAGTTAAGCCTTGATTACCGTAAATAGATGTCACTACATTATTATATCTGTCAAAATAACAGAGTAGTATTTTGGAAGATGACAAAGCAAACTGTGACATTTTTTTTTTTTTTTTTTTGGTATTTAAGATATTTAATAATCCCAGATAAGATATTCAATTTCTGAGAGCTCAGAAATTACAACTCACAAAAGACTATAAAGAATGATCATTTTCAGAGTACTCAACTTTTAGAGTCATGAATGAAACATAATACTATTTGTCATGAGCTTATTTGAAAAATTTATAAAATTTTTTCAATACTCATAAATGACTCATAACTGGCCTAGAAAATTATAAATTTTCCAATAATACTCAAAATTAGGAGTCTTATGAATCACAAAACTGCCCTCATTAAGAGGCTTCATCGCTAACGAAAAACACCCTCATATAGCTATGGTTTCAGAAGGTCTAAGGGCTCTTCCATGAGTATTTTCAGACTCCAATTGTACACTGGGACGATCCTAGGCGAAAACATGAAATTTTCATTGAGTTTGTAGTTTAAACTACCCAACCAGCAATTTCGGAGAGCTCATAAATAAGATTTTTAAATGAATCATAAAACTCTAGTGTAGTTACGTTTGTAATGTAGGAGTGCATGGGTTCGATTCCTACAGCCGACAGGTTGTTGAAAAAATTATCAATTGTGGACGCTGTGGTGTAATGGTTAGCGCGTTGGACTGTTACACGTGAGGTTGTGGGTTCGAGCCCCAACCAAGGCAACATCAATTTATGAAAAATAGTAATATGTATGAGTTTTTTTCTATTTTTCAAACATGTCGCAGCGTCCTCCTTCGGTGTTCCCATAGCACTTAACCCCACCGAAGTAAAATAATATAACAGGGCTATGATGAACTACAAGCTTCAACAAAGTTCGCCAACTCACCATCAGATGGCGCGCAACAACTGTTCTAAAATTCATCATCTCGCGCAATTACAGTGTTATCATATTTGAAGCCCTTCATCTTTCAACACCTTTCACTTCTTCTCTATCCCCTTTCCAAAGAAAGCAACTCCTTAATAGGAAGAATTTTCTGAGTGTTGCTTCTCTTTAAAAAAAAAAAACTAAAAAATATAGAGACAATCTGACAATAAACATATAAACAATAATACAATTTAATGAAAAATCACTGATGAAGCCTGTCCATAAAAAAGGCAGAAACTAGATCTAGTCGGATTTGCAAATTAATAATGTGTTTATAACTTTTGAAAAATGTTTATTCTTCTTCTTAACCTCAAACCTATTAAAATAAAAGTAATTATTGTTTTTTTGATAACACTCTAAGTATAGCAAATTATTTTTTAAAAATTTTTTTAAATTTTAAACAACTCGAATAATTCGAATAATAAAATAAATATATTTTTTAACATTTTTATAATTTTTTACAGTACCAATTTCGATTAAGCGTTTAATTGTATAACATTATTCGAATTATTCGTTATTCGAAATTTATACATTTGAAATTATTCGAACGATTTTTGAGCGAAATTATTCGATTAGTCGAACAACGATTAATCGATTGAATGCCCTAATACACACATTTGTTGTATTTTTAATAATTTCATTTGAAAAAAGGATCAAAAATAATTCCAATAACTCTTCTGAAATTCATAAAAATAAAAATTGGCCAATATTTTTATTTTTTCTGTTCCCTCTAGTGATGTCAATCCCGAAGTCCCGGGAATATTCAATAAAAATTAGTCCGGAATCCGTCCGGAATTTTTACAATTGTAAAATATGTGGTAATTTGTCCAAAATTGCAACGCTGTTGCTATTTTAAACCGTTTTTGTTAAATATAATTTTATATAAATCTATCCCAGCAAAAAAAATTGGAAGTAGTGCTTTACAAATAGAGTTTGCTAAAAACCGAAAAATTTGAAAACCGCGGTTTCGATTTTTAAAAATTATGAAAACCGCGGTTTCGGTTATTTTTCGGTTTTCTTGTGGCATTAATGGAATTGTTTTAAAATAATTAAATAATTCACAAAAATATTTTAACGAATTCGTCTGATTTTTTCATAAAAACAGGCAGTTAATGTAGAAAATGGAATTTTGTAAAATAGGAGCTGAGCCATTTTCGAAATTCAATAATATCCCAGCTAAAGTTTTTCTGAGAGCTTAGAAATTATGACTGAAAAAAGACTCTAAAATATGATCAATTTCACGGTGCTCAAACTTTAGGTGTATTCAAAATGTTTAAAAAATGTTTTCATTGCTCGCAAATGTCTCAAAAATAATTCATAAATGACTCATAATGGCTCAGAGAATTCAAAATTTTCCAATAATGCTCATAATTCGGAGTCTTTTGTGAGACATAAAAGTGCGCTCGGAAAGACGCTTTTATCAGTGAAGAAATACACCGTCATGTAGCTATGATTTAATAAGGTCTTATGACTGTTATGAGTCTTTTCGGATGCTAATTGTACACTGGAATGCAATTTAATTAATTATTTTAAGTGGTTAAAGTATTTATTAAAAACCGACTTATTTTGCGTTCAAAGTATCTGTTAGTATATTTTTACAGCTTTTTTAGAATTACTTCTGAACAACATCCAAAAAATCACTTAAGTATTGCTTCAAAAGAGTAATTGCTCTAAAAGTGATCGTAAAAAGTTATTTTGGTATCATTTGTCATTTCCAAACAGAGGGTTGCGGGTTCAATTCCCGGCGGGACCAATATTTTTTTATTTTTTTTTTAATTTTTTTTTTTTTTATTCTATTAATTTTTTTATTTTCATATTTATGATTAATTTGTTTAAATTCAATATTTTTTTAAATTTTAAAAATATGTATATATAAATAAAAATGGTCAGAAATTGCTTTTTATGCACCTGTAAAAATAGTACTGAAAACAATGTTGAATTGGAGTGCACCTTAACACTTGCTTAATAAGTACTTTTATTGAAGAGAATGAGGAGCAATATCTCGCAGTAACAAAGTGGTGTTTTTAGAGCAGTCAACTTTCATATCGAAGAATAACTCAGCGGTAGAGTGCTAGACTAGCAATCGTGAGGTCGCAAGTTCGATAGCCGGTGGCGGCAATAAAAAACTTTTGTAAAATAAAAAAATATAATTTTTTTTTGCAAAGAATTTTTTTTTAACTTTTAATTGGTGAAAAACAGCTTCCTTTGCACTCGTTCAAATAGTACTGAAAAAATGTTGAAGTGGGAGTACTCCTCTCCTATGACAACTCAATGTTAAAATCATTAGTGTTTATGTTAAAAAATAAGTACAACTAGATCATCAATTGTAGTGCTTTTTCTACTGCTTCGGCATTTCGTTTTTTGCTGGGATATTGTGCATTATTTCTCATATTTCGGAAATCATATATTAAAACTCACAAGGGACTTTTTTGGCCCCTTTTAAAAAAGGTACAAAAAAGACCCGTAAGTTGAAGAGTTATAGGGTTAAAATGTTCCAAAAAAATGTTTCTCATAGTGTTTTACATGAGTTCGCTGAACACATCCTTTACCTAAAATGGAAGGTTCACATGGTTTGTTTGACATTTGAGCGTCAATTCTGAATAAGTACGAGATTAATCCTTAAGGGGGTTAAATACTGTAACAACAGCATTTTAAAGGGCATATTTGAACGGTTGTCAAAAATTTAATTAACAATTTTTTTAATATTTTATTTTTTTATTTAAAAATCATGTTATTGTAGTATTTTTAAAAAATATCAGTTTTATATTTCCGCAGCCAAAATCGCCAGAGTTGGCACTTCATTGCTGGCCTTTTTTAAAAATCGGCAAAATCGGATGCCACTATGCAGACTTCATTAATTATCGGAAAATAAAAATGTAAAGTGATTCTTAATCCCAGATAAATTCTCTAGTCCTTATCGTGGCTCGATTTTTATTAAAAAAAAATTTTTTTAACAAAGTTGCCACACAAACTTAAAAATTTCAAAATAGGCAAGAAAAAACACATTTGCTCGGGGATATAAAATTTATTTGACCAAAATTCAAAAAAAAGGGCCACGATAAGGACTAAAGTTTTTTGTTGCCTACGAAAGAAAAAAACCCGGATCAAAATCGGTTTACCCGCCTTGGCTGTACAGTAGACCGTACCTCAAAAAAAAACGTTCGCCGTACACCCTCTAATATGAAGTATTTTTGGAAGGCGATTTCAAAAAAAAAAATTTTTTTTTTTGCCGAACGTAGAGGTCGCCTTTTTTAATTTTTTGTTATAGCTTTGGCATTTAAAATCGGATTTTAAAGTGTGATATATCGATTTTTTTGCCTCGAGGAGACCAGTGTTTTGCTATATAGTTAAAATCCAATTAAAAAAAATTTAAAAAGGCGACCCCTACGTTCGGCAACCAATATATGAAAAAAATTTCTACTGGGTCTAGCGAAAAACTTCCTTAGCAAAAGTTTAATGATTTTTTGCGAGCTTTAATTTTCTGACATTAGGGTTGTACATTAGGGTGGTAGCAACTGAGATCTGGTGGGTAACTACTAGAATGGGATACTTGAGCTCAAAATGCCCTTAGAGCAAAACACTGGTCTCCTCGAGAGAAAAACATCATGTATCATACTTTAAGATCCGACTGTAAATGCCAAAGATATAACGAAAAATATAAAATGGCGACCCCTACGTTCGGCAAAAAAGAATAAAAGTTTTTTTTTTGAAACCTCCTTGCAAAAATACTTCATACTGGAGGGTGTACGGCGCGCTTTTTTTTTTTTTGCCTGTAAGGTGGTACGCTCTACTGTACAGCGGCAGCCGATTTTGAACTCAGGGTTCTGGGAAAACGCGTTTAAAGTTTAAAATTAATTAAAGGAAAACCAAAGGTTAACTTATCAATTTTATGTTTATCTTATAATAAATATGACGAAAACTATTAGTAGTAACAATAAAAAATAGCCACTTATCAATTTTTGTATAGTGTAACCTTAACCTTGTTAATTTGCCAGTTAACTGCTATCCAGCTAGGGTTACCGAATAATGGCTTTTCTTTCCTTAATATTCAAAATTATTCTCAATCCACCCATGTTAGAGTAATAGCAAAAACAGCATCTTTACTTTACACAAGTTTTATGAACTCTAGTGGTTGCGTAAAATAAATTTTGCATAATTAGACAATTACCAGAGCAAATAGTTTGAGGTTTCTTTTACTACTTACTAGTGTGTAAGTAAAGTCAGTCTATATGTTTCATTGAATCTTTGGTTTGGCTGCTGTTGCCAGCCTGTGCAAGCATAGATACGATAACTTTGTTTTTCTCACAAACATATTTCTCTTACAACAGAATTTTTTTCGAAAATCATGATAACATAAAATTTCTGGGAAAAATGCAACTAATGAAAAAGATGTTGTTGAAGTATTTCCTTAAAAATGCTTCTTCTCTAACAGCAAAAAAAAAACTTATTTAAGTGAATATAGTGATAAATTAAGTTTGATAGTTTTTACTAAATAAAATAAAAGGAAGGTTGAAATATACATAAAACATGAAGATTTCTTCTCAAACACATGAAATATAAAATGTTTAATAGGGTGGACTTTAATTGAGCGGGGAAAAGAAGTGATTTTATTTTTCAAATCCATTAAATAATACAATATTTTAAGTATTGATTTAAGAAAAATAATTTTACTTTCTCAACTAACGAGTGATTTTAAGGGAACAATAAAGAGCTAAGCTGGGAGAGCTACGTTTTGAAAACCCTACGTTCGATTCCCAGACGGGTAGCTAAAGTGTTCTTCAGTTTTCTTGGTTAGTTCTTAGTTTGATAAAAAATAAATATATAAATAAAGACCATCCTTATATTTGAAGTATCATATATTACATTTTATGTATGTTTTTTTCCTTCACTTTATTACCATGTCTGTTTGCATGTATGCAATTTCAATATTAGTTTTTGTGATACTCCTAAATTATACATAAAATTTATTACTGTTTTCGTTTATTCTTGTTTGCATTTCGAATGTCATTTTATAAATAAATTTCAAACAAAATTGAAATGTTGTGTTTATGTTTGTATTTATAGCATTTAAATTGTTGATAATAAAAAAATAAATTTTCATTAATAACCATGCATCCATCCATTCATCCGTTCGTTCGTTCGTTCGTCCATTCATCACAATATATGTACGAGCATATTTAAATACATATTTACTCACTCTCATTTAAAAAAAAAAAAAAAAATCACACTATCAGTACGGATAGCAACTATGCGGTGCTCTGGTTATGGTGTGCCAAACTATAATAACAATCGGAAATTTAAATTAAACGCACGGGTCGTTATTTAATAAAAATTTATTTTATTTATAAACTGAAATTTTGCTAAATTCAATTTAAAATTGAAGTACAAAGACAAAAATAAAAAAGATGATTTATTTAATTGAAGGGAAAATTATTTCTATATTTGATATTCCTGAATCCAAAACAGTTATTCGCCTTTTTTAGCACGTTCTGAGTAACCCTGTTAATGTTTTGCTCAATTTTTCATTTCAACTACAATTTTGCTGAATATTAGAGAAATGGAAATAAAATAAGTTTTACTTTTTTACTAACTTTTTTTGGTTAGCGCGTTAGACTGTTACGCATAAGGTTGCGGGTTCGATCCCCAGTAAAGGCAACATGAATTTATAAAAAATAATAATAAGTTTTTTCTATTCCTCATACATATCGCAGCGTCCTCCGTCTGTGTTTCCATAGCATTTAACCACACCGAAGTAAAATAATATAACAGGGCTGTGAACTAAAAAGCTTCAACAAAGTTCGCCACCTCTTCATCAGATGGCACGCAACAACTGTTCCAACATCTCGCGCAATTATAGTGTTGCCATATTTGAAGCCCTTCATCTTTCACCACCTTTCACTTCTTCTCTACCCACTTTCCAAAGAAAGCAACACGTGAATTCCCAGCAAAATATTGGTAATGACACCTTATTACTATCTGCATTACCAAAAATGATATATCATTACCTTTTGCATTATTTTATAATATAAGATAATGACTTCCTAATAACGGCCTATTCATTGTTTCTAAATATAAAATAATGACTTACTCGTAATAGTTTAAATAAGTTCTTTTTATACAGTTAAATTTTATACATTTTTATTTATTATATGTAAATATGTTTTATGTTTAAATTTTTATGCCGAGTCCTAAAATTACACACTAGAGAAAACTTAAATTTTACTGAATGTATTTCCTTAAGCTAATAGTATTTGCTTGACTCCTTATTTTTAAGAATCAAGAAAGCAATCGGATAACCACTTATAATTCAACTTTTTGTAAGCATGTGTGTAACCACTTATTATTCAAAATCTCAGAACTACTTATTTCTCATTTTTTTCGTAAGCGAGCGGGTAAGCGTGACTACTTATAAAAACGACCATGCCAAACAAAAATAATGAATTTAGACGCCAAAAAATAAGTTGTGCGGAGCTATGAATTTCTATTATATAACCACTTATTTGGTAATGAAAGATTTTGCTGGGTTAATAAGAAAAATTTCCTGAGTGTTGCTATTCTTTAAAAAAAATGCAGAAGTCAATTATGAAGTCCTTTCATAAGTGGAAACCATCGAGGAAATTTTACTGTTCCCTAGAATAGGTTGTAGTAGCTTTTCTTTGTAACCCTTTCTACTCTCAGCTGTAACATAAATTTTTGTTGAAATTGTTTCAAAAGCAGCCGATTCTACAGTTCCAGAGTAAAGCCGGTTCCCCTAGAAGCAGTGTTGGAATTAGTTTTATTATATTATGTCTTACATATAAGAATCATGGAACAGGTTTGTTAACTGGTTTCACGGGATCGGTTGTAAAAAATGTTGCCGGATAAGGTCTTATCGTAGTTTCTTTAGGAGTCAAAGTTTAAAAGTTCAGTCATAGAACATTGGGAAGTCAATTAAGAAGCTGCCTTGATGCCAAATCTAGTCGTAATAAAAAAACTGATTTATCAATAAAAAAAAAAACAGATTTCGAAAAATTTTGCTTTCAGAAAACCCCTCTTATTCTGAAGAAGACTCTCAGAACATCCCTCACTTTCTAAGGATTTTTTTTCCTCTGGCAAAACGTTCGCTAAATCTGAGACATTTTCATTGAATAAAGTCCTCAAAATCTGAGGTTTTTTTTAGGAAAATCTTATGAATCTTATGATTTTTCTGTAGAAAAAAAAAGAATACTAAATCTGAGGATTTTCCTAGGGAAATTTCTGTAGGAAAAAGGCGTTTTTTAGGAAAAAGTGACCAGAATCTAAGGCTTTTCCTACAGGAAAAAGTGCTTAAAATTTAATGTGTATCAAGAAAAAAAATCTACGCAGAATTAAATAATATCACAACATTTGCAGTTAACAAAACATTTTAAAAATAATTTTCTTTTATTTTTAGGTCGGATTGCGTATTTTATTTGGTAAATTTACGCACAAACGTAGTAAAATTACACATATTTTTAAATTGTTTACGTATTTTCAATGTAAATTTACAAATTTTGTGCAAATTTCAGCGTCATGTGTGTAATTTGTTTTAGTTACTCACTGTTAGTAAATTTATCACATTTGTAGTAGGAGTCCAGTTTCCTAGTATAAGTTGGGTAAATTTAAACAAAAAATAATTAGAGTGTAGGTCCTTGAAAAGTATGTTACCAATTCCACGAAGACAAAGCTTAAGTATAATCGTAGGTGTTTTTGCAAAATAAATTCTGTAGATAAAAATTGATTCCTACACTCTAAAAAATGCTTGTAAATACAATAAGATGAGTAAATTTTTGTTTAATATAAAGCATAGTGAGTGAATAAAAACATAAAATGCGAAAAATTATTTTTAAACACTTCCATATAAAATAATACACATATAACATAATTATAGGCATTATGTGTTTATAATTAAACATGTGGTGCTTTATTTTGTTTTTATTTTGCTGATAAATTAAAATTTTACACACGAATTTTATAAATTTACTAACTTCTAACACACTCCAATTTTTGTTTAAATTTACCCAACTTATAGCCGACTAACGACTTTTGTCAATGTCGAATATATTTTTAAATATCTTTATTTTAATTTTCTCTGTAATATCTCTGAATTATATGGAAAATAAAGAATTACTACTACTACTATAGCAGGAAACTAATACATCCAATATAAATATGGTAAATTTACTCCGAATACGTAAATGAAAAAAAAAAAAAATTACACACATAATGTGTAAGTTAGTTATATACATAATTTGTAAATTTACATTGAAATGCGTAGAAATTTTTCAAAAAAGATGTATAATTTTACCAATTTTGTGCGTAAATTTACCAAATTAAAAAAAGTAATGCCGCCAAAAAATAAAATAATAAATTTAATTTTGATATATTTTATTAACAAAACAAGATTTTATTGTAAAACAAGATTTAGATTTAGTCTAATACAAGCCTCAGATTCTGTGGAGATTTCCTCATGGAAATATATTAGATTCTGAGCACTTTTTGCCATTTGAACATTTTGAGTACTTTTTCCTATAGGAAAAAAAAGCTATTTTCTATATTAACAGTTTTAGATTCTGTGTTATTTTTCCTGTGGAAAATCCATCTGAAAAAAATTGATTTTGAAGACTTTCTTCTGTAGAAATTTATCAGATTCGGGTAAAATTTTCTATAGGAAAATGTCCATAGAAACAAAAGTATATTCTATCGAAAGAACAAATTTTTGAAATTTGTAGTTTTTTTCTGGGAAGAGTTCTTAGAGTCTGAATATTTTAAATTCTCAAAAATTGAGGGTTTTTCGTTAGAAAAAAGTCCTCAAAATCTTAGGCGTTCCCTATAGGAAAAAAATATCAGAATCAGAACGCTCTTTTATTGAAAAAGTCCCAGGAATCCGAGGGTTCTTTTTACAGGACAGCATTTTAAGAATCGAAAGGTTTTCAAAGGAAAAAGTGTTCATTCAGAATCTTATGTTTTTTTGTTGTTATCCCAAATCTGTGGGATAAAAGTTATCAGAATCTGACAATTTTTGTTTTTTAGGAACGTGTTCAGAGGCAAAGCATCTTTCTGTAGGAAAAAGTTTTCAGAATCTGAGCTTTCTTTCTATAGAAAGAAATTTGAGCGTTTTTTTGAGTAAAAAATCATCACAATCCGAGGCTTCGTGTATTAAGTTCTCAAAACCTCAGACTTTTCTAGAGAAAACTGCACAAAATCTATCGTGTTTTATGATGATTTGTTTCTAAACCCCAAATATAATTCGTCACTTTCAGACGACTTTCCTATCGAAAGAGCCTCAGATTTTGAGCACTTTTCCTTATAGAAAAAACCTCAGATTGTGAGCAAATGTTTCTACAGAAAAAGTTTCAGATTCTAGATCTTTTGATAGCAAAGATTTTTAAGAACAAGAGGCATTTTTCCTTTTTTTTCCTTCTTCTATCATAAAATGCCAATACATATATTCTGGGTTTCGATTAATTACCAAAGCAATACTGATATAACTTTTTGATTCGCCGGAGCCATATTCCACAAGCTCGGAAAGAAACCATACTGTGAAACGAAAATATTTGAAAGACAAACAACATTTATCGTTATTTAAGTAAGTTTGAGGTTAAGAAGAAGGAAAATAAACCTTTTTCTCTAAAAATTATAAACACGTTAATTTTCAAATCAGACTAGATCTAGTTTGTGCCGTTTTTCTATGGACAGGCTTCATCAGTGATTTTCCATTAAATTGTATTATTGTTTATATTTTATTGTCAGATTGTCTCTATATTATCATTTTTTCAACAACGCGTCGGCTGTAGGATTCAAACATATTCCTACATTACAAACGTAACTATACAAAGTTGCGACAGCTTAGCCATCTCACCCAAGTAAGGCCTGGAATGCAATGTAAATAATTCATAGTTTTTTTTTCCTATTCAGCTTTCCGTTAATATTTTGTACTCAGAAGTGATCAACACAGACACATGCAATCATTCTATTTTAAGATTTTTGTTTATCTTCCAATCGTTAACTCTCAAATGTTGATGTTTTACAGACATAGCACAATTTTTTTTTTTTTTTTTTTTTTTTAAGAGAAGCAACACTCAGGAAATTCTTCCTATTAATTAACGTGTTGCTTCCTTTGGAAATGGGATAGTGAAGAAGTGAAAGGTGGTGAAAGATGAAGGGCTTCAAATATGGCAACACTGTAATTGCGCGAGATGTTGAATTTTAGAACAGTTGTTGCGCGCCATCTGATGGTAAGTTGGCGAACTTTGTTGAAGCTTTTTAGTTCATAGCCCTGTTATATTATTTTACTTCGGTGGGGTTAAGTGCTATGGGAACACCGAAGGAGGACGCTGCGTTATGTATGAGGGATAGAAAAAACTCATACATATTATAATTTTTCATAAATTGATGTTGCCTTGGTTGGGGCTCGAACCCGCAACCTCACGTGTAACAGTCCAACGCGCTAACCATTATACCACAGCGCCCCTACGGGTCCAGCTAGAGATACCGCCGAAGACATAGGTTTTTATAAAAAAAAAATTAGAAAACAATTTATTTTTATATTTTATTTTATATTGTTGAATTTCTTAAATTTTTGCAAATGTCAATTTATTTGTGTTTTCATTCCTATTATAATTTAGTAAATTTACACAATTTGTGAGTAAAATTTAAATTATCAAGAAAATAAAAAATAAATAAGCACAATTTTTACAGTCTTGAATTAATTTGATATACAATTAAGAAAATTTATTTTTGTATAGAAGCATGTGCTCAGAATCTGAGGCGTTCCCAATAGGAAAAAGTTGTCAGAAGCTGACGGCTTTCAGTTTTCTTTTTATTACAGAAGAAACTTCAGTTCTGAACACAATACTACAGAAAACTGCCACATTCTGAGAACTTTAATTCCACATAGAAAATTTTTTAAACATTAAGGCCCTTTTCCTAAATAAAAGCTTTCAGATTCTGACAACTTTAAAAAAAAAACTCAGATAACCTTAATGGATTTTTCCTATAGAAAAGGAAAAACGCTCCAATCCTAAGCACTTCCTAAAAACCTTCGAATTCTTAGGACTTATCAGCTTAGAAAAAAGTTCGCTGAATCTGAGACATTTCTATAAAAGAAAGTTTTCAAAATCTGAGGTTTTTTCTATAGGAAAAATCTTATTAATATGATTTTTTCTGTAGGAAAAATAACAAAGTATCTTAGGCTTTTTCGATAGAAATAGGTTGTTCTATAGGAAACTTTCCTCATAATATGATGCTTTTTTAGCAAAAAGTGCCCAGAAAAATAATTTTATTCATTTATTTTTGAGCGGCATTACGTGTTTTATTTAGTAAAATCACACATCTTTTTTTTTAATTTGAATGCAAATTTACAATTTTTGTTTGTGATTTACTTAAGCATAATGTGTAATTGTTTAGATTTATTCGCAGCTCTTTACAACTACGATTTTGATTCTCAATATTCGATTTAATTGTCCGTGTTTAAGAAAGCAAGTGGTAAAACCCAATTAAATTTTTAAATTTGTTTTTTTCCCCTTTGCCACAATTATTCCATAATTTTTCAGCCTATTGGTGTGTCATTTCCCAACTACTGTTTTTTTACACACACAACTACGCAAGTAAGAAACACCAGATTGTAAAAATAAAATTTTGTTTCTGCTTGGTTAAATTTTGCTAACTGATTTTATTGTATTCTAACCATTTAACTTGACTGTTTGTGCCACCAACACCACAACGGCTGACATTGCAAAATTTCCATGCCGTAAACTACATTCATTCTAAAAATAATAGTTGTACAAAACACACCAAAAACGAATGAAAAATATAAAAAAGTGGAAAATAATAGAGGGAAATGCAATACAATTGCCAGTGAGTGCACTTGGTGTGTATGGAGTAGACATACGAAGCAGGGCGCAGTAGAGTGTGTGTGTGTGTGTGTGTATTGTCATTCGGTACTGGATACTGTTCTTGTATTGTTAGGAGGTAGTACTTCAATTTAAAGCAATTGCAAATCCAATTGACCACCAACATGTCGAGTGCAACAATCATTTATTTTTATTGGGTGTTGTTTTATTGTTGTTTAGTTGCAGTTATTGTTGTGTTTTAGCTATTCAAATCTTTATAGCGTTGGAACTGTTGTAAATTGAAGTATGAATCATTAAAAAGAAAAATGCATGAATGTTTTTTCTAAAAAAGAAATATGTAGGAGTGTTTGGCCATGCAGAATTTCTCAAATCATCGGGAGGGGAGACGAAATTAACCATTATCGATTATTATTGTCCAAAATAAAGTAAATTAAGCTGTAAATCTTTGCCAAAAAAAATACAGTTCATTCTTAATTCTTTTTGGCGCCCAACTTTGGACCCAGCTTTTTAGATCTTTCTGATGTAAACGCAATTGAGATCACAACATCAGGAATTCAAGTATGCGTTTTGTTGTTAAACTCGATTTAAACTTTCGATTGTAATCTATGTTTATTTAACACCCAACAAAGGTTCTCAACCGGTGCAATTTCAATGTTTTAGTACTTTTTCAAATCTTCATGATTAATACACCACTACGTGGAGAGGGTATTATAAGTTTGTGCTGATGTTTTTAACACCAAAAAATATTGCTAGACCCACCTTATAGTATACCGATCGGCTCAGAATTACTTTTTATTTCGATTTAACGATGTCCGTTTGTCCGTCCGTCCGTCTGTCCATGCATTCTTGTAAACACTCTGCAGGTCGCAAATATTAAGATTTGGTACACCATATAAGGGTACCCCAAAAATTTTCTTTTTTTACACGCTGCAGGTCGCAAATACGAAGATATTTCACTAAAATTTGTTTCGTTGACTCACATGGTCCCAAGGAAAAAGCCTATTGATTCTAAATAGGATCGGTCCATATTTGGGCCTATCGCCCATATGGGATATATTTTCTATTTTTTCTTCTTTTATGATTTTATAGAAAATTTTGACACAAGTGTGTTTTAACCCATTCAAATTTCGGATCCAAACATTAGTTGGCTTTAAATCAGACTGGTTTAGGGTATTATATAGTCGCCATGCCCGACTTTAACTTTTTTACTCGTTTTTAAAATATTTTATTAATAATATATTTACCTAAGCCTAATACAAGATTCAGATTTTGGTGAGGTTTCTCCATTGAAAAACATCAAATTCTGACAGCTTTTTCTTGTAGAAAAAGCCTCAGTAATTTTTCCTATAGTAAAAACGTTGATACTTTCTTTTATAGAAAAGAAACGCCAACGCGGGATTTCGCTATAGGAAAAACTCAAATTCTGAAGAGCTTTTATAGTAAAAATTCCTTAGAAGCTAGAGATTTTTCTATGGGAAGGAGTTTTCGAAATATGGGAGTTTTCTATAGGAAAAAGTTATACTATACTAGGGGTTTCTCTACGGGAAACCTCTGAATCAAAGTCATTTCTATTGCAAAAAGTACTCAAAATTTAATGGTTTTTTATAGCAAAAAGTCCTCAGAATCAGAGAGGTTTTTCCACGGTGAAAGTCCTCGGAGTCAAAGGGATTTTCTATAAGAAAAGTTCCAAGAATCTGAAGGCTTTCTATTGGAAAAGGTCTTCAGAATCAAATGGTGTTTACAGGGAGAAATTTTTCATAATCTGAGGATATTTTTTTTGTTCTGAGGGCTTTTAGTTAGCAGAAAGTCCGAAAAATCTAACAGTTTTTCTACAAGAAAAGTTGTCAAAATCTCTGGCAGAAAGGTGATTAGAATCTAACAGTTTTCTCTAAGAATGTGCTCAGAATCTGAGGGTTTTATTTTGGAAAAGTCCGGAGAATATAAGATTTTCTTTATAGAAATTAGTCCTTAGGATCTTTGCAATCTTAAGATTTTTCTTTAGAAAAAGTTCTCAAAATCCAAGAGTTTTTCTGCAGGAAAAAGTCTTCAAAATCCTTGTGATTTTCGGATGATTTTTTTTTTTCAAGCTTATAGAGAATCCTCTAGTTTCTGACCACTTTCCTATTGAAAAAGCTTCAGATTATGAGCTATTTATCATAGAGAAAGAGCCTCAATTACTAAGCAAACTTTCCTTTAGCAAAAGTTTCAGATTCTACACCTTCTAATTGCTGAAAGTTTTCAGTACCAGATGCCTTTTCCGACAGGAAAAATGCAATAGGAAAAACTACAAATAGTGACAACTTTTTTTCCTTAAATAAATGGAAAAAAGGATCTTAATATAAAAACCCCTAAGAACTTCTGATTTTAACCATTTTGTTTATATGGATTTTAGAAATGTTTTACAATAGGCAACATGTGTAAATGTATAAAAATCTCACAATATTTAAAATAAAGTTGTTGCGACATTTAACAACATGTTAACTTTAACTAACAATAGTTTAGGCATGTTTTTCGTATCAAAAAATTTAATTAAATTTGATGTATAAACTTAATTACGAAAATCATTTTTAAACAATTTAACTTAACAAAAATACGTATCATAGATAAAATAAGTATCTGACAATAGAAAAATTACCAACAATAGTTGTTGTTGTAGTAAATATACACATTGTTAAATATTATGCTGGTCCATTCATGGATTACTGTTAACGAGTATTGGCGCTCTTGTTCTCTTTTTGGACCAACCAACCATATCATTACTTGACATCGTTTTTCGTTTTGCTGTTGGTAGGTAGTTATAAAACTATATAATAATAATTATCGCCACCATCATCTGCAGCCACCCAGCAAAACTACACATTACTAAATAATGGATAAAGTTATGAATTAAACACATAGACGACTGCGGCTACTCGACTACACGACTACAAATTCTGCTGGCTGCAATTGTAGTCGTGTAGTCAGCTACTTAATTTTTTTGAAAACGACAGCAACATAGTAAACATCTGATCCTAAAAATTTGACGTTTTGATAAATATTAATCTTTTTTTGGTTTGTGCTTCTAAAATAATGGCTGAGGAATATTTTGTTAATTTTGTAAGATCTATTTTTTTTACAAAACATCACAATAAAATTATTTCCAAATATAAATTAATGAAACCTTCAAACAATTCTAAAATATAAAAAGCTGTTTCGTCAGTATTCCCAAAACGGTGATTTTCTAGTCAGAACTAGCGATTTTATTTCGCCTCTAGCGGGAAAAATTGTCCTGTTTCACATATTTTGTTATATTGTCAACACTATTTTTGTTTTGTAGCCAACAAAAATAGAAATTATCCTAAGTTGACTACAGCGGCAAAAGTAGTCGTGTAGTCGTGTAGCTGTGTTGGTGTCAAAATAATCGTTTTCATATAAACGTTTGTATTTTATTTTTGACAGGCTGTAGTCATGTAGCTGCAGTCGTCTATGTGTTTAATGCTTAATGTAGAACTATAGTGGTCTTTACATTATTTTGGACCTTTCTTCAATAATGAAATTTGCAGGTGCTAAGCCCACATTATCTGGGAAGTGATAAGGTTACATAGTTTCGTGGATGGGAAAACTGGTGCGTGTAAAAATAGATTTTGAAAAATATTTTGTTATTTTAGGTTCATAAATCAGGCAATAAGTAATCACAGTTCAGTAAGTAATTACCTTTGGTTTTGAAATAATGCAGAAGATAGCGATTTATAATTGCATGGTAACCGATTACCAAAGTTTTGCTGGGAACATTAACAAAAATTGTTGTTGGTTGGAAAAGAACCATTATTGTCATGTTCGCTGGTTAAATGATGTTGATATTTGCTGTTGCCTGATGTTCTGTTTATATTCTTCTTGTCGAATCTATTAAATGGTGACACAACGACAGACAGACAGACAAATGACATGACATACACTTGTTGTTGGATGAACAATACAAAAAAAAAACTGTGACATTAAACATTTTGAGCACTGTAAATGCTTGTCTAGTATTTTCCTGTTAGGAAAAAAAGATGGTAGATAATTATTTGGACTGGAAACAAGGGCGTCAAATAGGCGCCAGTATTACACAAAGCTAACAAAAATCATAATTGTTATGAAAATAAAATGTGATTTTCTTTTGCCAGAAATTATTAAATTTTTGGTGTTTAGTGGGGAAATCAATAAATTGTTGATAACTTTTTTTTAAATGTTTAAAATTTTTACAGACAATTTAAGCTTTTTCTACACTCATGGAAATAAATCTGTTAGAATAGCAGAAAAATTTACTAAATATTTGTTAAAAATTATGCTGCAGAAAAAACTACTAAAATTAGCAGATTGTTTACTAAATACTAGTAAAATAAGAACAGCAAAATTAAAACAGTTAAATTTACAGAATTTTAGTTATATCTAGGCTAACTGTAAGTTAATTGAAAATAGCAAATTGTACTGTAAAATCTGAATAAAATTTTGCTAAATATTTTTAGACTAAAAATAGGAAAAATAAACTGTTATATCTACAAAATTTTTGCTATTTTTAAGCTAAATTTAGTTGAATGCAAATAGCAGTCTATTCTGTTAAAATCAGCAGAAATATTTGCTAAAAAATTGTAAACTGCTGTTTTCAAAAGGCTCGACTTTTATTTGCATTTAAAAAAATCTAAAAAAAAGTTCGAAAATTTTTTGGTGATTTTTTAGGCTACTAATTATTTAGCAAAATTTTTTGCTAATTTTAGCAGTTTAATTTGCTATTCTGCATTTACAAAAATTTAGCTCAAATATACTAAAACTCTGTATATTTAATAGTTTTATTTTTGCTGTTCCTATAATTTTTAGTAGTTTTAACTAAATTTTTTACACACTTTTTTGTACTAGTGTAATAGTCGTCGAATTAACCTAAAAAAAAGTAGAAAATTCGTTCAAGCAATGTTCCGCTATTTTAATGTCTATCTGGCTCGACAACGGGCGAAAAATTACGACCACGCCTTCCGCCCATATATGCTTTTTGATACATCCTATCTCCTATCAATTTTCTATAATAATTTCTTCATTTCATTCTTATGGTTGCCTTAAATCATGAAATAATACTTGAACATAAGAATGCTAAACAGAAATACACCATATTGACAAGTAACTGAAGGGTTTTTTTGCTGTATTAAGCCAATGATATATATTTTACAAAGAGTTCATAGGACATGGAAAATAAACATTGGTAAGGTTAAAGTTAAGTTCAACTAAAACAACAATTCAAGTAAAACAACAATTGTAGTGGTTAAAATTAAAGTTGTTAGTGACATTATGCAAATGAGGCTAAAAAGTTCTTTCTAAACAATTTTAAACTGTTCCATACTTTAAATATTCTCCACTTTAATTTGTCGTTTAAAAAACTTGCCCATCTAGGCGTATGAATAATTTAAATTATAGATTTTTTTCTGTTTAACATAACTGAATGCTTCATAAAATTTTCTTAACAAAAAAACACATGCAATGCAACAACACAAAAAATAAAACAATTAAAAAACTATATGTAAAAAAATGGCAATAAAAGAGGTGGTAAAACCAGTTGTTCTTGTTCACCTTCAACGTCCTTAACTTGTGTGTTGAGGAAAAATTAAAAAAAAAAATCAAAAAATTTGTTGAATAGAAAATCTACATCAAGGGGGAAGAGAGGAAGTATTTATGAAAAAATATATTAAGTCTACATAACTTGGAATGCCTGCATTTTGCTGTTTAAAATAGCAAGAAAATTATGAGCGGTATAAAATTGAAAGTATGTTAAGTTTGAATTGGCTTTAATAATTTTTTTATAAAGTGGTTAGAACTTTAAGTTTCCAACACCATTTTCAGTGACAGTCATTTTAGTTGTTAATTGATTGATTTATGTTTAGTTTGGTTTGCCATTTCATTATGAATAGACTACTGATGCCTGAACATCGCTTGCAAATTATGCAGATTTATTTTGGAATATATAGTTCTGTTCCTTAAACTTATTGCGCACTATATTGCAGAGAAGTATGTTGTTTTAAATGACAAAATTTATAGTCTGCAGTACTTTTAGAGGAATATAAGTCATTTCGGCTGACAACGTACGAAGCAGCTGTTGCAGTGTTTAAAAACTTCAGAGTCCTTTTACTTAATGTCTAAGCTTTTCTCTATTTCTATAAACTCAATTTTTTATTAAACAATTAATACGAATAGACACCTAAGCGTCTTCGGCAGGTTCACTTATTTTATCTTAACTTTCCACTGATACAACATAAAACTCTGTCATTGTATTTTTTCAATTCTGTTATGTACTACCCAACAACAAAGCAGTAGAAAAGCACTACAATTGTTGATCTAGATGTACTTCTTTTTTACAGGGACCGTAACGGTTATGACTTTTATCGTAAAAGTCAAAATAAAAAAGTTATTTTTTAATTTTTATTTTATTGAGCAAAAATAAAAGTTATTTTTTTACTTTTATTTTTTTGAGCAAAAATAAAAGTTATTTTTGACGGTTATGACTTTTATCGTAAAAGTCAAAATAAAAAAGTTATTTTTTAATTTTTATTTTTTCGAGCAAAAATAACAGTTATTTTTCGACCTTTATTTTTTTGAGCAAGAGTAAATTTTTTTTTTTTTTTTTAATCAATGACAACTAAAAATTCTTATGGAGCTCGCTTTTATAGGGATTTCTCATATTTTTATGTGTTTGATATGAATTTTTCAAGATTTTGATATTTTAATGCGTTTTTGGACGAAACAGTAACATTTAAAAAATAACTTTTAATTTTGCTCGAAAAAATAAAAGTCAAACATTTAAAAAGCAATGCATTTTTTGTAAGAATAGGCCACAAGGATCATTATGATGTACTTGAATCAGTTCTCCGATATTTGGTTATATGTGCTTTTTTTGTTCAAAAATAACTGTTATTTTCGGTCCCTCCTTTTTTAACATAAACACTAATGATTTTAACATTGAGTTGTTATAGGAGAGGAGTACTAGCACAACATTTTTTTCAGTACTTTTTGGCGAGTGCAAAGCAAACTGTTTTTCACCAATCAAAAGTTTAAAAAAGTTATTCGCAAAAAAAAAATATATTTTTTGTTAAGAATTTATAGTTGACCTTTATTGTTGTTGTGTAATGGGGTTTTTTTCTAAGTATATTCGGCTTGAGGTCATAGGTTTAAAAATAAAAACAAATTTTTCGTTTTATTTTTAAAAAATGGTTTATTTTCTTTCAATATTTCAGATAATTAATTAAAATAAACCATTTCCTTAAAATAAAACGAAAAATTTGTTTTTATATTTAAACCTATGACCTCAAGCCGAATATAGAAAAAAACCCCATTACACAATTATATTTTTTTTTCCAAAAGTGTTTTTTGTCGCCACCGGGTATGAAACTTGCGACCTCATGATTGCTAGTGAAGCTCTCTACCGCTGAGCTATTATTTGATGTGAAAGTTGGCAGGCATAAAAACACCACTTTGTCATTGCGAGATATTGTGCTTTATTCTCTTCAATAAAAGTATTAAACAAGCGTAAAAGGTGCATTCCAATTCAATATTGTTTTCAGCACTATTTTCACAGGTGCATAAAAATCAATTTCTCATAATTTTTTGTATATAAATATTATATCAATTTTTAATTGATTGAAATAATAAAATAAAAAAAATAATAAAATAAAAAAATATTAATTAAAAAAAATTAATAAAAAAAATCATAAAATAAAAAAAATTCAAAAAATAAAAAAAAAATCATAAAATAAAAAAAAATTCATAAAATAAAAAAAATTCATAAAATAAAAAAAATAATAAAATAAAAAAAAATTAATAAAATAAAAAAAAATTAATAAAATAAAAAAAAATGATAAAATAAAAAAAAAAATAATAAAATAAAAAAATAAAATAAATATTGGTTCCGCCGGGAATCGAACCCGCGATCAAATAGTAGTAAAATAAAAAAATATTAATTAAAAAAAAAATTAATAAAAAAACAAAAATCATAAAATAAAAAAAATCATAAAATAAAAAAAAATTCATAAAATAAAAAAAAATTCATAAAATAAAAAAAAAATTCATAAAATAAAAAAAAATTAATAAAATAAAAAAAAATAATAAAATAAAAAAATAATAAAAAAAAATAATAAAATAAAAAAAAATAATAAAATAAAAAAAAATAATAAAATAAAAAAAATAATAAAATAATTATTGGTTCCGCCGGGAATCGAACCCGCGATCATCTGTTTGGAAATACCAAATGATACCAAAATCACTTTTTCGGATCGCTTTTACAGCAATTGTGCTTTAGAAGCAATACTTAAGTGATTTTTTGGAAGTTGTTAAGAAGTAATTCTAAAAACGATGTAAAAATATACTAACGAATACTTTGGAAGCAATGAAAGAAGTGATTTTTTTAAGTTATTCAGAACTACTCCCAAAAAAGCAGTAAAAATACACTAACGGCTACTTGTTAAGTAGTCACTGTTAAGTAGTTTTCAAAGCATTACTTCTAATTTTTTTTTTGCTGGGAAGTGTTTCAAAATTTCTAACGTCGCAAATTACCACTCCAATTTTCTACACTCATAGAAATAAATCTCTAAAAATAGGAAAAAAACAACTAAAAATTATTTAAAAATGATGCTGCAGAAAAATCTGTTAAATTTGCAGATTTTTTTGCTAAATACTAGTAAAATAAGAACAGCAAAATTAAAACTGCACAAATTTATAGAATTTTAGTTATAAATTAAACTTTTAGTTAATTGAAAATGGCAAATTTACTGTAAAATCTGCACAAAATTTTACTAAATATTAGTTGACCAAATATAGCAAAAACAGACTGTTATATTTATAAAAAAAAAATTTCCTGTAAAATTAACAGAAATATTTGCTAAAAAAAAAATTAAACTGCTGTTTTTTATATACACATATTTTGAAAAATTTTAAAACTAAAAAAATATTGAATTTAAACAAATTAATTAAAATTAAAAAAAATTCATAGAATAAAAAAAAAATTTAAAAAAAAATAAAAAAAAAATATTAGTCCCGCCGGGAATCGAACACGCGAACCTCTGTTTGAAAATGCCAAATGATACCAAAATCACTTTTTACGATCACTTTTAGAGCAATTACTCTTTAGAAGCAATACTTAAGTGATTTTTTGAATGTTGTGCAGAAGCAACACTAAAAAAGCTGAAAAAATATACTAACGGATACTTTGAAAGCAATCGAAGAAGTGATTTTTTAAAGTTGTTCAGAATAACTTCTAAAAAAGCAGTAAAAATACTCTAAAGTATACTTGTGAAGGAGTGAAAGAAGTAGTTTGTAAAGCATTACCTCCAATTTTTTTGCTGGGATGTTTAAAATTAATATTAGAGTTGTTCCTGAGCGGATATTGGTGAAACTTCTTGATATTATTTTTGTAGATTTAAAAATAATATTCTTAATTTAATTTCAGAAAATTAACCCTTAAGTGTTGTTGGGGCTTATATGCCCCACTGAGAAAATTTTAGTATATTTTCATCATAGGGTCAAAAGAGACCCAAAAGCACTTAAGGGTTAATTTCCTAAAATTAAATTAAGAATATTATTTTTAGACCTAGAAAAATAATATCATGCTAACAAGCTTGGGAAGACAGCTTCCGCCTTCTACAGCAAGCTTCCTTCCTTTCTAAGCCTGGATTAAACCGAATAATTCGAAGTTTTCTCACTAAATTACAGCGTTTTTAATCGCGTTATATCAAAATCGTCCTAAAGCCGTGTCGCGTAAATCTTACATATTAACGATAGTGTAAATTAACTTCGGTTTAGTCTCAAAACTAACACCCATACACGTTCTTTATTTTTTTGGCATAGAATGGTACATCATGTTTTTTTATGCAACATTCATGTGGCAGTATTTTAAGCTCAAAAATAAAATGTGTTGCAACTCATACCTCGGTGCATACAAAAAAAATCTAAGTATGTTGTATTTTATTTTTCTAGTCTTTAAAATTTGACATGTGCATGTTATAAGGTGGAAGTATTTATTATATGGTGGCACGTTGCTGGTTTCTAACTGATCATATGGTGGGTTTTAAGAAGAAAAGGAAATTTAAACATAGAAATCTGGGTGTAAGTAGTAGGAAACCAACAACAAAAGCAGTAGTAACGACGATGATGATGACGACGACAACAATAATAACAACAACCGGCGAATTAAATGGTAAAAGTGCCTACACTTATAAAAAAAAGTATTGCTAAGAAAATGTTAATAGTTGCACGTATTTCAGCCGGTTTTTCCGCTTGCAACAACAGCAACCTTATCATACCTTATGCTTGAGTTGTTTTAGAAGAGTGTGTTCTATGAATGTGATTTAGAAAGGGAAAGGAGGGTAGTCAGCAACAGCAATAAACAGCGAAACAAACAACAGCAACAACAAAAAGGAGCACTTTTCAAGTCTAATTTATATTGTTGTTGTTGTTGTTGTATGTGTGGCATAGTGTTGGTATGTTATATGTGGCCATTACTTTAGAATGAATGTCTTATTCTTGTTGTGTTGTTGCTAGTTGCTGTTGTTGTTTGAAATTTGCAAGTTAACGACCGAGGAAGTACATCTACACGCGACTATGCCACCACAAGAGTACATTCATATTGTGGTTGATTGTTGTTTTTTTTTTTTTGTTTTATCAAGTGATTTTATATTTTTTTTATTGTTTTATTTTTTTTTTTTTTTCTTATTTTCGAAGCTATTTTGCGCTTATTGTGTTTGCGCATACATACATATGTTGCATGATGTTTGCATGACTGAAATTGTTTATTTAGCTGTTGAAGAGGCAGCTTATAGAAGAATAACAAGAAGAAGAAAAATAGAAAGAAGTAAATATGTAGGTGTTTTCTAGGAAATGCACAAAAAACAAACAAAAGACTCAGCATAGAATGTTAAAAATCTATTTTTAAACTTAATTTGAAGTAAAATTTAAGACATACAACATTGTACAAGTACAATGTGTTTTGTTGTTCTTTTAGTCTTTTTTATTTTCTGGACAACTTTTTTAACTAATTATTTTTATAAGCCACCACTAATTTAAATTACACTACCTTTGTTTCTCTGTACACAAGTTTAGATAATCAAGTTTAATCGTATGTATGGACACTCCGCGGCATTTTGTTAAAGAAACACATTTAAATAGCCAGCAAAAGAAATCGGAAGTAATGCTTTACAAACTACTTCCTTCACGGCATCACAAGTATCCGTTAGTGTATTTTTACTGCTTTTTTAGAAGTAATTCTGAACAATTTAAAAAATAACTTCTTTCATTGCTTCCAAAGTATTCGTTAGTATATTTTTACAGTTTTTTAGAATCACTTCTGAACAACATCTAAAAAATCAGTTAAATATTGATTCTAAAGCACAATTGTTCTAAAAGTGATCCTAAAAAGTGATTCTGGTATCATGTAGTATTTCTAAACAGATCATCGCGGGTTCGATTCCTGGAGGGACCAATATATTTAAATTTCTTTTTTATTTTTCTTTTTTTTTTAATTTTTTTATTTTTTTTTAGTTTTAGAAAAGCTCAGCGGTAGAGTGCTAGACTAGCAATCATGAGGTCACTAGTTCGATACCCGCAGCAATAAAAAACTTTTGTAAAATAAAAAAATATATTTTTTTTGGGATGAATTTTTTTTAACTTATAATTTGTGAAAAAGAGCTTCTTTTGCACTCGTTCAAAAAGTACGGAAAAAATGTTGAAGTGGGAGTACTCCTTTTCGCTGACAACTCAATATTAAAATCATTTAGCCCTAGTTTATGTATTACGAAAATATTCTAAACGAAAGCAAAGTAACGAAAATTTGTTTTTGTTTCCCATGTATTTTCGACGAAAGTGATTGTCATTTTCTTTCGTTTAGACTATTTTCGTAATAGATGAACAGGCCCTTATTTAGATCATCAATTGTAGTGCTTTTTCTACTGCTTCGGCATCTCTTTTTTTGCTGGGTCTATGAGAGTAACGTCGATTCCGGAGCCATACTTGCGAATTTGTTATTGGCATTACTTGATCTCAATGCCAATGCCAAAAAATGTCATTACCATTCAATGCCAATGAAATTTTTTTCAATTGGCATTGATTAAAGCAATGGTAATGAAATGTACATATAATTGACGAAAAAAGCATTGTATACAAAAAATATTGTTTTATAAAAAAGGACATTAAGACAAGAATGTAAAACTTCTGAGCTAAAAACACTATAAATACTCGCTATTTTATCAAGTTTTATGAAGTACACTCCTGTTCACTCTTCTTTTAACACTGATTAGTCTAGATGGATCAGCCTCTAGTAATGTAAACTTGACAAAATAGCGAATATGAGATAAAAAACACGCGAATGTTTAATTTTTTTCTTAATTTGTTCTTTTATCGAAACATGAAAACAAATGCTTTTTTCATCAATTATAATTGGGCATTTAGGCATTTAATTATGCCAATTGCAAAAAAATTTCATTGGCATTGATCAATTGTAATGGCAAAAAATTTCATTGGCATTGGTCAATTGTAATGCCAATTAGATCATCAATTAATTGGTCCATTCAATTAACTAGTCCCAAGTATGCCCGGAGCGAAAACGCATCTCTGATGACAGCAATATTTGCCATTAATCTTTGTTTGATTTGCTTTTGGAGATGAATGACACACTCATTCGAAACCTCTTGACAATCTCCAAGTGGGGTATGTTGTTTGTTGACTCATAGAACTGTGGGGTCGTCGGTGACTTCAGTCAATATGGGTAGTAACGATATCGAAGATATCGGGATACTCTCGAAGTTTTGGGCATGCGAATTCAGTGTGATATCTGTTGGAATAAGCAAGTATTTTAAGTATCGAAAGAAGCTTTGATTCTTAATTCTAATACTATCTTCAAACCAATCTGCTGTCTTATTTTTCAAGCTATATGAAAACAATAGGTACGTTCCCTATTCTCTCAAACGCGGAGTTTATAAATGTTGACAATTTACCAGCATCAATTTTGCCTTCTTTTTTTTCATTACAAAGTACAGAGCAGATACAACAATATGTGGCAATCTGAGATGTGCAGTGTCAACACTATATGTTGTTGCAAGCTAACTAAAAACAAGAAAAACATTGAAATAGGAAGAAAAACACATTGTAGAATTGCTTGTCACAGCATAAAATGTATTTCATTACATTCATGTTTGTACTACATTAACAATATGAACAAAAAGTATCGAAAGGCTCTTTAACTATTGTCACTACACAAAGATAACAGATTTATTGTGACAACCAAATTTGTTGCCAATTGAATGAGTTGGTTGCCGTAATCAAATGTATTTTGGACACAATTGTATTTATGTTATTTTAACCGAAATTCTGTTGTTAATATATGTAAATGTATCACTGGCTCCAAATAAACCATTCGGTTGAAAAAACATTTGATTGCCACAATCTGTTTCTCTGTGTATAGCTAGGCCCAAGGACAACCAATCTATCCACAGATGTTATGTATTGTTTTTAATCAATTCAATGGTTTAAGAGCTATATGCGAAAAATATCTTAAAACATAAATCTGAATTTGCCAAGAGCAACAAATATAAATTTTGAAAAAATCATAAAAATAGAAGTTCAAGACACTTATTGTATTAATAAAATCCATGGATAAATTCCAAAATTATGGCAAATTGTGTTAAAAAATTTTTTAATTTTTCACTAAATTAACACAAAAATGTGTACTACAGGTCGTATGAGTGGTATGAATTTAATAATAAATATTACTCATACGAAATATAGAACAATTGGGATTAACTTTTAGAATTTGTCTGTGGATATTAGAGTGATCTTTATTTGGGTTACTTCCTCATTTTGACAGTAAATCCCTTTAAAAATGTTCCTTTATATAAAACAACATAGTTTGAAAAAAAATGTAAGATCTGATATCGGGAAGGCGTGGTGCAGGCGCCATTCGAAAAGAGGGGCATCAGTCATTTTTGTGATTTTTAATTAGAAATATCTACTTAACGAAACCTTAGGGCACAATGTTTTATTTTTTTTTTTTTCATTTTATTTAAGAAATTTTTTAAAAAATTCGTATTTGGAGTTTTGAGAATTATGCACAAATAGGTGGGACCTTTTTGGCATTACATTTCAGAAAAGACAAGAATGATGTATAATAAAATCTAAAATCATTTAGTTGGCAACTGGCATTGGTCTGGTACAATTAGTATAAGGTAGTATTTAAGATTTGAAAACTTATTGTTATTTTCTTTAAGAGAAAGATTCAATAAATACAAATATATTAAAAAAAAAAAAATTTCAGTGGGATAACGATATCTTACATGGAAAAATTTATTTTATTGCGCATTTACTAGAGCATTCAACTAATCGACTTTTTATTTTAATCTTTTAATCGTACAAATAACACTGTACAACAATTTCGACTTTTTCCAAAATAACGATGTTCTGACAATGGATTCTGGTAGAAGAGACCAAAAAAGAATATACGTGTGTCGGATTTGAAGTGTCATATCGGAATTTTATTTTAGGGGGCTTAAAATTTCCCCCTTTTTCAAATGCTTATTGTGAATTGGCATAGGAAACCATGTGAATCTTCTATTTTAGGTAGAGGATGTGTTCACAGAACTTATGTAAAACACTACGAGGAACATTTTTGTGAAACATTTTAACCATCTAACTCTTCGATTAAAGGTACTTTTTTGGCCCCTTTTTAAAAAGAGACAAAAAAGACCCGTAAGTTGAAGAGTTAGAGGGTTAAAATGTTCCACAAAAATGTTCCTCGTAGTGTTTTACATAAGTTCTGTTAACACATCCTATACCTAAAATGGAAGATTCACATGGTTTCCCCCTAAAATCCAGCTTTGCTAGACATTTGAGCGCCAATTCTGAATAACTACGAGATTAACCCTTCAACACATTTTAAGTTTTGATATTTCTGGCATTGAAGTTAAATTTTTAACTTTGATGCTTTCAGAGACTTCTAGTAGAATTTTATGACAAATATTTTTGCGAAACATTTTAACCCTCTAACTCTTCAACTAAAAGGGACTTTTTTGAGCCCTTTTTAAAAAGGGACAACAAAGTCCATTTAAAAAACACTATATTTTTAAGTAAAAGGAACAATTTCTACACTGAGAGAATTATCTGCATGATATCAATGAATTTTTGCATTAGATCTATGAATTGTCACTGAATTCGTCCATTGAAACTTTTCATTAAATTAATGCAATTTTTCATAAAAGTTAATGAAAAATTTCATATTATTTACTAAAAATTTAATACAACTAATGAAAAAGTTTCATTAAAAATATTTTCATTAAAACTATGAAGCTTTTTCATAGAGTTTAAGAAATTTTTCATTCCTATTGTGAAGAACACTTCATTAGTTTAGTGAAAAAATTTCATTAAAACTCGTCCAAGGAATTCTCTCTGTGTAGGGAGAGTTATGGTTATAAATTCGTAAGTTGTCTAATTGAATATTTCTATTATATACCTTGACTTTTTCTTTGGAAAATGGGGTCTACACTAAACATATTTAGTAAAAGCGAATAGAAATTTCCTTTATTGAGGATGACTCAAAGATAATTCAAAGAATTACTAAATACCACCTTTAGTTTCATTCTAGAATTATGGTTCACGGAATTTATTATCCTTAAATGTTGCACTGTGAAGAAGTCGTAAGACCTACATTGTTTTCCAGTTTCGGCTCATTTCAATTGACAGAATTTTTACTAAATTATCTCTGTACTAATTTCTAGCAATTATTGTTGATATTGTTTTGATATGTAGTGTAGATTTTTTATTCGGAATTTCAAAAGAAATAATTTTTGTTCATAGTGTTGATATGTGTTTAACATGTAGTGGAGTATGATGATTTCAGTTGTTCGTGTAGAAAATTAAATTTGCACTTTTAATTAAAACATCCCATATAAACACTCCCTTCAATAATAGTATTACATTTTAACAAGTTACTTTTAATGACAATGAAAATGGATAAGAGAACAAAAATACTTTACCTTAATGCTAACGAGGAATGTAACCCTGGGGTCACATAACAAAAAAATTTGCTAAATAATTAGTAGACTAAAAAAATTACAAAAGAAATATTAAATAATAAAAATCGAGCCTTCTAAATCAGCAGTTTACTACATATTTTTTTAGCAAATATATCTGGATTCAACTAAATTTAATTTAATTTTATTAAATTTAGTTGAAATTTTATTTCTAATAATAGTTAGCAAATACAAACTGTTATATCTACAAAATATTTGTTATTTTGAAATTAGATTTAATTGAATGCAAATAGCAGAGTATCCTGCTAAAATCAGCAAAATTTTCTGCAGATTTTACAATATGATTTGTCATTTTCAATTAACTAAAAGTTAACTATATTTATTTAAGATTGGTTAGGTAAAAATGTAAACATGTACGTTAGTTTTCTCCCGCTATCACATAGCATAATTTCAACAAAATCGTTGTTCCTCCCAGAATACCCTTCTTGTAAGTAAACACCATTAAACATATTGTTAGAAAATGTTACGAAATTGAATACTTACTATTTGTGTTTACATAGAAAGCCATAAAGAGCATTAAATCACAGTTTATGAGTTTAAATGAAAAAGTTAATAGGGAAGCAATTTATTTCTTTAGAAGTGTTTAAGTTCTGTAGAATTTTCCTACAATAATTTCCTTTAAAATGCATCTTTTCGGATTTCTTAAAACTTAAATGTAAAAAATGTAATCCAGAATAAGTTTTAATGCTTGTTCTAGAAACGGCTTTTTTAGTTTCAAATAAAACAAAAAACTGTTTTTAAAGAAATTAAATGTGCTAAAATCCCAAAGCTTATTTACAAATTGTGCAAGCGCTTGTGCAAATTTAAATATTACTGACACTTTAGAAAATATCCCAGTCAGAAAAATACAAACGGGAAAGCGGTGGCAAAGTACTTTAACAGGTGGTACAAGTACTGGCAAAAAGTGCTTTCCCATTCCCAAAATGATAACATCATTAGACTAAAGGACCGGCTGTTCAAAAAGCGCCGGAAAAGCACTGGAGGAACAAAATTTGTAAAAGTTTGCAAAACGCTGGCAAAACCAATAAATATGTGGTCTGGAAATATATTTTCCGAAATAAAATTTTAAAAAAGTTCATATGTATTTTTTTGGCCCTGCCGTGATTTGAACCCAGGCCGTCAGATTGGCAGACGATTGCTCTACCCACTGAGCTAACGAGACATATAATATTTGATGGCTAAACACATAAATGAGTGATAATAGCTGGACAACTACTGGCTGTGCCAAAATGCTAGTACTGGAAAACAAATTTTTGTAACTAGTATACCAGTGTTGGGAGGGCAAAAGAAAAGTTGGTCCTGAAGGAGCTTTCCCACAAACAAAAAAAAATTGGTTTTATAAAACAAAAAAATTTTTAATTAAAAAAAATCAAAAAAAATGTTTTTGCTTGCAACTGGATTTGAACTCGGAACCTTCTGACTACAAACATTTTTTAACGAAGCGTCAGCATTTTTTTAAAATCATTGGTCTACCAGTGAATTGATTTTTGTACGCCTGGTAGCATTTGCTAGGTAGCCTTGGCATATCACTCTAAGCCAATTCTTTGCCAGTGGTTTTTTTTAAAAACCACCGAAATTTTTGTAAAACAAATACTGGTAAAACGCTTTTTGCAAACGCTGGCAAAGTGTCCCAAATGAGTGTTCTGCCAGTCATTTATTTTTAATACCGTGGTTACCCAGTGGTATGCCAGTGCTTGATTTTTTGTACCACTGGCGATTCCTGACTGGGATATTATTTTCTATTGTTCATTTTACATGAATGTTGATTATACATTGCTAGATCTGTCAAAACAACAGAGTAGTATTTTGGAAGATGACAAAGCAAATTGTGATAAATTTTTTGATGGTTTATTTTTGTTTTTTCTTTGATATTTTAAATGTTGAATAACGTTCCTAAACGAGAACAAGAAATTTTCATTGAGTTTGTAATCTAACTTAACAAATATTTCTATAAATTCTAAAAACGTCGACAACCTGACGATTTTCTTAGGCACGAATGAAATCCGGATAGGGACATGCCTTCAACAGATTATTTTTTACAATTTGTTGAATAAGTTTTGGGATTTTAGGACATTTAATTCCTTTAATGTAATTAATGTATATCCCGATAAAAATAAATTTAAAAACAAATTCTTTTATTTTTGAAATAACAGAGTTTCTCTTGCTAAACCAGTCCAGAACATTTTTTTATAATCATTTTTCACCTTATCCGTTCTAAAACTGCCCTACGGGAAATTTTAACAAACTGTCACCGAACTGGCCCCTTTATATGAAATAGACTGGTCACTTTTACATGGCGTTGTCATAGGAGGTGGAAATTGACCCCTTGTGACATGTCACAAGACAAATCCCAGGACAGGTCCCTGAACTTTGTTTTTTATGAGAGTTCAGTGACCTGTCCTAGGATTTGTCTTGTGACATGTCACAAGAGGTCAATTTCCACCTCCTATGACAACGCCATGTAAAAGTGACCAGTCTATTACATATAAAGGCGCCAGTTCGGTGACAGTTTGTTAAAATTTCCAGTAGGGTGACAACAGAAAAACTACCCAATCTGTCAAACCACACCATTTCTGCAACTGGTTCCACTTGAACCGATTCCATGAGAACATTATAAGTTATAACTGACTTATAATCAGTTCTAGAACTGGCTTCAGAACTGATTCTAGGGCAATCGGCTTCACTTTGTAGCTACAGAATCAGATGCTTTAAGGTCATTTTCAAAGAAATACAATCGATGTTTGAACTGACAGTACACTAATAGAAATAAATCTGTAAAAACAGCAGGAAAAGCAGCTAAAAATTAGTTACAAACGATGCTGCTGAAAAAACTGTTAACTTAGCAGATTTTTTTTTTGCTAAATACTAGTAAAATAAGAACGGCAAAATTAAAACTGTTAAATTTATAAAATTTTAATTTAGTAGGTTTGAGGTTAAGAAGAAGAATAAACCTTCCTCAAAAGTTATAAACACATTAAATTTGCAAATCAGACTAGATCTAGTTTCTGCCTTTTTATGGACAGGCTTCATCAGTGATCTTCCATTAAATTGTATTATTGTTTATATTTTTATTGTCAGATTGTCTCTATATGAATAATTTCAGAAGTGATCAAACAGACATATACAAACATTCTACTTCAGATATTCTCTGTTTATCTTCTTATTTCCTCCGTGTCACCTTTTCACAAATATTGCCACATTGACGTATGGTTTGTACGTACAAGTGCAGGCAATTTGTGTATATTGGAGACGGACAGCCAACATTTATAGTTATATTTAAGTTAGTTCTTAGTTAATTAAAAATAACAAATTGTACTGTAAAATCTGCAGAAAATTTAGTTGAATGCAAATAGCAGTGTATCCTGTTAAATTAATAGAAATTTTTGCTAAATAAATTGTAAACTGCTGTTTTCAAAAGGCTCGATTTTTGTTTGCATATAAAAAAATCGAAAAAAAACATTAATTTTTTCGTGATTTCGTATGCTACTAATTATTTAGGAAAATTTTCTACAGATTTTACAGTACAATTTGTTATTTTCATTAACTAAAAGTTAACTTAAATATAACTAAAATTCTGTAAATTTAACAGTTTTAATTTTGCCGTTCTTATTTTACTACACCTTTTGCAATTGTAATTCAGAAAATATCAATTGAAATTCAGAAAATATCAATTGAAATTCAGAATTTCGATTTGAAATTCAGAAAATATCAATTGAAATTCAGAATTTCCATTTGAAATTCAGAAAACATCAATTGAAATTCAGATTTTCCATTTGAAATTCAGAAAATATCAATTGAAATTCAGAAAATATAATTTGAAATTCAGAAAATATCAATTGAAATTCAGAAAATATCATTTGAAATCAGAAAATATCATTTGAAATTCAGAAAATATCAATTGAAATTCAGAAAATATCAATTGATATTCAGAAAATATCAATTGAAATTCAGAAATCGTCATTTGAAATTCAGAAAATATTAATTGAAATTCAGAAACCGTCATTTGAAATTCAGAAAATATCAATTGAAATTCAGAAAATATCATTTGAAATTCAGAAAATGTCAATTGAAATTCAGAAAATATCATTTGAAATTCAGAAAATATCATTTGAAATTCAGAAAATATCAATTGAAATTCAGAAAACATCAATTGAAATTCAGAAAATATCAACTGAAATTCAGAAATCGTCATTTGAAATTCAGAAAATATCAATAGAATTTCAATTGATATTTTCTGAATTTCAATTGATGTTTTCTGAATATCAATTGATATTTTCTGAATTTCAAATGACGGTTTCTGAATTTCAATTGATATTTTCTGAATTTCAAATGACGATTTCTGAATTTCAATTGATATTTTCTGAATTTCAGTTGATATTTTCTGAATTTCAATTGATGTTTTCTGAATAATAATTGCTATTTTCTGAATTTCAAATGATATTTTCTGAATTTCAAATGATATTTTCTGAATTTCAATTGATATTTTCTGAATTTCAAATGATATTTTCTGAATTTAAATTGATATTTTCTGAATTTCAAATGGAAAATCTGAATTTCAATTGATGTTTTCTGAATTTCAAATGGAAATTCTGAATTTCAATTGATGTTTTCTGAATTTCAAATGGAAATTCTGAATTTCAATTGATATTTTCTGAATTACAGTTGCAAAAGGTGTAGTATTTATCAAAAAAGAAAAAAAATGCTAATTTCATTAGTTTTTCCGCAGCATTATTTAAAATTTTGACAGGTGGGTAGTTTCAAAAAATCATATGGATTTTTCATTAGTGGCGCCAACTATATGTCATTCTACGGACTTTTCAGCCGATGTGTTATATTTCAAAAAAATAAATTTTTGACCTTTTTTGATTGAACTTTTTTAAAAAATTATTTAAAAATATAAAAAAGATGAAACTTAAATAACTTTGGTTGATATGTTGGTGAGAAAAAATTAAACTTTATTGCCCTGTGCTAAAAATTAGTTCGGCAATTGTATATGGTTTATGAAAACCTGAACGATCTGAACATGAATTTTCCAAATGTACAAAATCGAAAGTATGCTACAAGATAGTATTCCGTTTTCAACCAAAATATAAATAATAGCTAGTTTGTGTTGCACTAAAATACTACTAAACTTATAAAGATTATGTCAGAGTTGCCATATGACAATTTAAAAAAAATTGTCTAAAACCACCATATTTTTTCAAATAAATTTTTTTCATATTTTTGAATAAAGATTTGGAAATAAAAATATGTATACAAAATCAAGATTTTTAAAATATGCTTAATCGTCTAGGATGTATATCCTATCAAGAATTCATCTTTGGTTGCCAATATTTCTCTAGAGGGCGCTATAAGGCAAAAACAATTGCAGAAATTTCTTAATGAAACATTGGCCTATAACATATATCTGCAAAGTTTGGTTGAAAAATGTCCAGCAAATCTATGAAGTGTCATTAATGAGTTAAACATTTTTGAGAGATTTTTGCTTAAATATTTCTTAAATAAGAGCTTTTCAGGCAAATTTTCTGACTTAACAAATACTGAGAAAACAAATCGATCTTAGTTCTGGTTATAAAACGAATTTTTTTTAAATTTATTTTTATAGTCGGAACTAAGGACGATCTGTGTCTTAAATACTTCTGAAGTTACAAATTTTGTTTGAAAATATCTGACTTAAATTTAATTTTAGAAAATAATCGTTTTTAGTTAAGTCGACTTAGCAGAGTTTATAATGGGTGTATCGAAATGTCAAAATTCGTTCTTCGAACGAACGATTTTACTGACTATTACAATTTTCTTTAGTCGTTTCCAATTCACGCTATAAAACGTTCGCTTTTCTTTAGTGTTTCATAACTTCATACATTTTAAAATAATACTTCAAATTTTCCACTTTAATACCTTTTATAAATTGCATTTATGTCGTCAACTAACATAAAATATTAGACATTATAAAATATCAAATTAATTGCCATCACTCTAACTACTACTAACACTACTACGGCAATCAAATACATACAACTACTAGTAACCTGACTGACTGACACTGCAAAGCACAATGGAGCAGAATAAAAACATTTTGGAAATAATTTAGCTATTTCTGAGTGACCAAAGAAATTTTGAGCGTACGTTCTGATCATGGACCCCACAGGCCAAGAGGAAGCTACAAAAATCAATATGGATTATCCATTAACGTGCAAAAGTTAATCGCATTTGAAAATTTCCATCAAGAAGTTAAAATATAAAAAACTGATTGCATTAACATAGGTTCGAATTTATGGTCCACAAACGATTCTTTCCTAGAATTCATTCCAATATCGGAAAATCTGAAGTTATTAAACGGGTTTTTATAGAATTATACCGTACAATATGTAGTAGTGTGATGTTTGTTACCAGTGTTGCCAAAACTTATTTAAGAAAAAATGCTAGATTTTTTGCATAAAAATGCTAAAAAATGCTAAAAACTAAAAAAATATGCTAGAAAAAATATGCTAAAAAAATTTTATAATAAAATGTTTCAATTTGTTTAAAAAAATACTATATTAGCGACTTTTTACAATTAGACTGAAAATAAGTCATCTCTAATTATAAATTCAGTTCATTTTATTAACTAAAATTATATAAAAGAAAAATTAAAAACAACTCAAAAGTTAATTCTTGTAAAAAAGTTCAAAAATCCTTTAACCCTTAAATGCATGATCTCTTCGATTTTAACCATTTTTTCATATATGATTTCTAAAGGCGTGTACATTTCAAGAAAAATACCAAAAAAAAAATATTTTTAAAAAAAGGTGATTTTTATTGAGAAATATGGTTTTTTGCCAAATTTCTAAATTGTGATTATTTTTACGTGTATGAAGAAAAAACAAAAAAAAAATCTATAAACTGTAATTTATATATTTATTGTCGCCAAACTGAATTTTATTGCGAGAATACCACTTTAAATATTTAAACAAATATTTTTGAATATTACACTTTTTGTAAAAAAAACGCGTGTTTTAGATTTTTCACAAATATACAGAGCAAAACCAAGATTTTTACTCTAACTGTTTAAAAATTCTGCGCTAAAATATAGGAGCGCTATGTACAGAAGGGGCCTCTAATGCCCAAAAATGTAGTTTTCTGCATCAAGGGTTTTTTTTATTAAAAAACCGGTATGTTGCCAAATAGCTACACCATGTATTTAAGGGTTAAAATAAATTTATTATTATTTGATTTCCCAAATGTGTCACTGAAAATATGTTATCTCAAAAATTAAAGGCGGATAAACAAAAGTACTTCAAAATGTTTTAATTCTAAAATAGGTGGTAATGTGGAATACTTTGGCGTGTAATATGAATTTTCCATTCAGCCTTAATTTATCTACTCTAAATTAATTTAATGGTTTTTATTCTACTCTCTGTTTACCGTTTTCAAATTTCTGCATCTTTGGGCTTACCTGCATGAAATTCTTTAAAAAAATTATTTTCGCGATCAGGGTTAATACTTTTTGTGGTGTTGGTTGACGTTGTAAGATTTTTGGTATGATTAAATGAAAAGTGTACAGGTGTTACAGTAAAAAAAATCAAAATTCACTGAAATTCTTAAAAGATAGGAATTTATCACAAACGCTATCCATATTACCCTCTATGACCCAAACCTGAAAAAATCAATAAAAATTGCAAAGATTAAAAACGAACCTTATCAACATTTTGCAATTCTATTAATTCTATTTTAAACTCTATTCTTTAAATTATTATTATTTTTTTTTTTTTTTACCAAAAATTGGAGTATTTTGTGCAAAATCACTCCTTCACCATAACAACAACAAAAAGTAAAACGAGTAAAAAAGTTAAAGCCGGGCATGCCGATTTAAAATTTTAATATTAAAGTACCATAAAGCAATATTTTTTATACTTTTGGGATCATTTTTGAATTTCAATCAATCCAACCCTGTTAAATACAATTTTTCGCTATTTTTCCCCAAAAACATTTTTTTTCCCGATTTTTGTTTTTTTCGAAAGAATTTTTTTTTCTTAACTCTATTAAATACTTTTCTAAACCCTATTGAATATACACAAAATAACATAACACATACATACTTTTTATTTGCAGAAAAAATGTTTTTGCGAAATTTTTGCGAAAAAAAATCTATAAAAAAATTTAGTGAAAAAATGACAGCTTCCTTAATGTTTTACATATTTAATCAAATTTGATAAATTTATAATTAAAAATGATCTCAGAAATATAAATATAAAATTTTTTTAGTACCCGTCAAAATTTATTATTGCGAATATCGGGAATACGAGTGCTAAATTTGAAAAACTGCTATCACCATTGAATTCAGCGTACTCGAATTAGCTTTACCAGTACCGTTCCCAGCTTGTTAAAATTTGCGACTGCACAGTGTAATTAACGTGTACGTATAAAAATAGTTCCTAGTACTTACTCTAAAAGTAAAAAAAATATTTATTTTTCATATTACATTTAAATTCAAATTAATGTAGAATATTCTAAAAGAAAACAGAAAATAAAACTGTAAAAAATGCTAAAAATATGCTAAATTTTGTTGGAAAAATGCTGAAAAAAATGCCATATGCTAGATGCATTTTTTTCATGCTAAATGAATTAAAAAAATGCTAAATCTAGCATTAAATATGCTGAATTGGCAACACTGTTTGTTACTAACAAAAACATTTGACTACTAGACCCGCTTTTATTACATATTTAAGTGCATTGCCCTGTTAACTGAAATTCCCTGCCCGGTATTTGATTCGTTTCATGGAATATTTCCCAAATCGTATTGTTGTGTTGGGAATCATATAGACTTTAATTTTTTTACTTGGATTTTTTTTTGTAAGCCTATGCTAGCAGATACTAGATGTATTACGATATTCAAAATCGGATCATAAACAGTAAATTGGCTAATCAAAATTTAAGCTGGAAATTACCTTTACTCTGGCTGTGTAAAATGTGTTACAGCAATCTCAGCAGCTAGTAAGAAACGGCTATATGATTTCCAAATTATTTGGAGTATACCCCACCGTGCGACGGTGGGTAACATGGACAAACAGTCCAACAAGAATATAAATGACATTAATAACTTAAATAAGAACGTTGGAGTAAAAGAAAAACATGAAAATTTAAATTCAAAAACACAACCACACATGAAAGACTTTACTTATGCAATATCTTTAAACAACAAAAGAATTCCAGAAATGAAAATAATGCTGGCAGACACTAACTGGCAATGATGATAATGATTATGATGATTTGGATGACGACGATGATAATAATAATGGAGTATTCACATAGAATAGAAAAACAACTAATAATAATACAAAAAGACAATGCTGATGATGCACTGCCACGAGTACCACTTCTACTTTGTTGTACAACTATTTACAACAATCACACACACACACACATACACTCTCATACTATAGATAAAATGTATGGTTTTGGTATCAACTCAGCAGCGAGAAAGTAAAGTGCAATGTTTAACCTTGACATTAACACTGGAAAAATATCACAAATCAAAGTCATATTCAGCAGGCATTAAAACAGTAAAAGAACAAAAACAAAAGGAAAATAATTTAAACAGAAATAGTAAATACCCAGCAAAATCTCAATAATGTGTGCTCATTACTAGTAGCTAAATAATAAGCAGTAGCATTAGGGTGTACTGCATATAATTCGGTGTCAAAACTCATGGTTTTTATTTGGCAAAATAATTTTTGTAAGTAATTGCAAATATTCCCTGCATGAAAAAACACACAAAATTTCTGCAGGTGTTGTTTATCCGCTGCATTGTAGTGAGAAATTATAAAAATAAGTAGTTATTAGCAGGCTGATAAGCTATTTACAAAATGTGAGGTTATAAATTGTTAAATAAAAATGCTTAGGTAGTAATATACTTTTTAGTAATTAAAAAAAAATAGTTGCCAAAAATAATATTATTTTTTGTACGAATTTTTTATGTGGTAATTGATATTATTATATATCCCCAAATCTTGCTCCATGTATAACTACAGAAGCGGTACAAAATTAATATGTAGTGACCGATATGATTATATATGGTTCGATACCAAGTTATATAACACTACATGTGACGTCATTCTAAAAACATATTCTTGTAATTTTATATGACTTTATGTATAATCCCATACAAATTAATATACAGTTCAATATCAAATTTAGTTATCTGCAAATTAAGAGTTAATTACAATAGATATCGCTTCTTATATAACCAAATAAGTAGTGTCCGACCGATTAGATATTGTATCTTGTTGTGTTAGAAAGGCAAATATTTAATAAAAATACAAATACAAATCGTCTTCGGCATCGGCATCGACTTCGGCCAAAAATTCACCATCGGCCAATAATCGGTAATCGGCTATAATTAGGCGGATTTCCGATTATTACCCAAAACAATCCGAAACAGCCCAAACAAAAACAATTTTCACAACAATTTCCAGTGACAAAACTTTTTTAAGCTGATTTAAGTTACCAGGATAAATTATTGCTTAAAATAGATTTTTTCTTATACTTTACCGCGGTAATCCAAAAGCGTTTACGAACTCAAAAGTGTGTATATACTGCGTTTTGAGCCTAATAAAAATAATCGGCATCGGCTTAGAGCGACTCTTGTAAATTTGGCCAATGGTCGGCATCGGCACAAAAAAGTACATTTGGTCGGCCACTGCACATAAGTCTCTATAACTATAAATCATTTTCATGCGAGTTTTTTACAATACAAAAGCATACATTTTTATAAAACCCACTCAATTTTTGTATTCACTGGTAGTGCAATGATTTTATAAAAAAAGATGACGCTTTGTTAAAAAAAGGTTTGTAGTCAGAAGGTTCCGAGTTCAAATCCGGTTGCAAGCAAAGATTTTTTTTTGATTTTTTTTTTGTTTTTTAAAATCAATTTTTTGGTTTGTGGAAAAGCTTCTACAAGACCAATTTTTTTGATTTCTCAATGCTGGCACATTAGTTCCAAAAAACTGTTTGCCAGTGCTAGCATTTTAGCACAGCCAGAAGTTGTCCAGCTGTTATCATTCATTTATGTTTTTGCCACCAAGTATTATATGTGTCGTCAGCTCAGTTGGTAGTGCAATCGTTTGCCAATCTGACGGCCTGGGTTCAAATCACGGCAGGACAAAAAAATACATATGTGACAGCGCATAGAGAAAGGGACCTAAGGGTAAAAAAATCAATTTTTTTTTTTGTGGACAACATCTGAGCATCGAATGAGACCGATCCCATGCTCTCCTGACCTTAGGTCTCTTTCTATCCTTAGGTCCCTTTCTATTTTGCGCGTCACATATGAGCTTTTTTTAAATTTTATTTTGGAAAATATATTTCCAGACCACCTATTTATTGGTTTTGCCAACGTTAAAAATTTTGTTTCTCAAGTGCTTTGCCTGCGCTTTTTGAAAAGCCGGTCCTTTTGTCTAATGAGATCCCGGTGAAAAATGCTCAAATATGTTCATATATAGGGTAGAGGGGGGATCCTTCGCCAGTGGGGCACATACACTAATCCCATTTTTCTCCGATGTTAAGGGAGATAAAAAATTGGAAAAAATATATTTTGTGCATTTTTCAATTACCTTTCCTTGACATCCACTTTGACGAATTTATATCACATGTGGTCGCAGACAGACGTGTTTTTGTGTTTTTTGGGGTGCCAAAAAAATAATTGAAAGCAACTACATTTTGCAATAACTTCCTCAAATCGTGTGATAAAAAAAAATTTTTTTTCACTATGTTAGACCTATGATCCTAGGCTTTCAGAAAATAATAATATGATTTTAATAAATACTTAAAAAGTGTGAAAAATATTAATTTTATGTTAGTGCCTGTCTCTGTGGCACAATCACCAGATGGCCCCTGGAGCTACGAAGAGTTGGTGCATCCCTGCCTAAAATGCTCTATAAGACTTTTCTATATGTTTAAAATATGTTTAATAGTAAATTCGTACAATAGTCTTCATTCTTAAATTTATATTAATTATTCAGTTTTTGTAATTTTGAGGAATCATTATATTATAGTTTTAAATTATTGTTTTTTAATGTATTGGAGATTTATTGATTAAAAAGAATCATATATCTTAAAGAACTTATACTAAATTATTTATTTTAGTCAATAAGATATTGACTTTGACGTATTAACAATATTTTTTTGTTGAAATTGTATCTAGCTCTTTTGGCGAATATCCCCCAGGTTTGGGGCAGTTACGCCGATTTGGGTTACATTGAAAATCATTAAAAAAAGTAATAGAAAATGTGCAAATAATTAGAATAAAAATCATAGAAATTAAAGCCAAGATATGTAGGTTTTCAATTTGAAAGTAATTTTTTAATAATAATTAGGGGTTAAGAAATGACAGTGCTTTAAAAAAAAAGTGGCGAAGGATCCCCCCTCTACACTAGTTTGTGTATGGACACATATCAACAAATATGGTTTTTTATGAACATGTATGGATTATATATGAACATGTATGGATTATATATGAACATGTATGGAAGTATATGTGATTCCATATATGGAAAAAGAGTTCATATACAGACATATATGGAGGCATCTGTTATTTCATATATGAAAATGGCACTCACATATGGACAAATATGGAGGTATATGTTATTAAATTTATGCAAAAGGGACTTGTATATGATCATATTTGGAAGAATACATTTTTCCATATGTGTAAAAGGAACTCATATATGGATAAATATGGAATTATATTTAATGCCATGAATAAAAAAAGGAAAATATGTAGCGCCTAATTTGAATGTCATACATAATTTTATATCTATAGTACAATCTTATAATAAAGGACAACAACGTTCGCATGTATTCGCCTATATTTAATAAATGTCCATATATGAACATATACTTAAGTGTTACCTCATTTTTCGGATCCATACATATATGGTTGGACCATACATAAATGTTCGTATATGGACATTTTTCACCGGGATGTTATTATTTTGGGAATGGGAAAGCACTTTTTGCCAGTACTTGTACCACCTGTTAAAGTGCTTTGCCATCGCTTTTCCGTTTGTATTTTTCCGACTGGCTATTGTTATGTTTTACTTTATAAAATTTGGGCCTATAAAATTGTTCAAACTATAGAAATTTATGTCTGTGAAGATAAATGTAAATTTAACTAGCAAAGACACAAACCGATTTCGTTAACAGAGCTATGTTATGAGTCAACAGAGCTCTGTTAACTACTTAACAGTAACATGTTAAAATTTTTGGAATGAAGGGTTATGAATTTCAAGCATTATGGGCGATAGGGGCGTGGTCCGACTGACGGAATGAACACAATCTGTGAAGCAGGGTGTATATAACTTTCATCATTTTTTTTTTTGAAAACGCACGTAAGGAATACGTGTAAATAAAGTTTTAAATTCAGTAATTTTAGGCCAAACTGCGGGAAATGTTTGGAGCCACAACGGACAACTGGGAACAGGTTCCTCAATGGTGTATATACTGAAGGTAATACAAGTGATTTATGTTTCAGCCTTGCTATTGAAATCTTCCCCGTCAATTTAGAAAGTTCTAAAAAATGATGCTAAAATTTTCATATTCTATGTTAAATATTTGGATGAAACTGGTGGCCAGTATGGAAAATTGGACAGAGGTTCCTGGATGAAAATCATTTTACAGACTATATTATGGCTGAACTTTCCAATTCTAGTCCTGAAATTTTCCAGGTCAATTTAGAATTGGGAGCAATCTAACATTAAAATAATGTCCTTTTAAGTGAAATTTCATGGGTGAACCTGGTGGTCACTATGGAAAATTGGACAGAGGTTCCTGGATGAAAACAATATCGTAGGCTATTTAAGAGGTCTAGTTTCCAGCCAATGTTTTGGAATTGTGCTGCTCAATTTAGAAACTTGTTAAAAAGGACCCTAAAATTTTTAGAACCTATGTTAAGTATTTGGATGAAACTGGTGGCCAGTATGGAAAATTGGACAGAGGTTCCTGGATGAAAATCATTTTACAGACTATATTATGGCTGAACTTTCCAATTCTAGTCCTGAAATTTTCCAGGTCAATTTAGAATTGGGAGCAATCTAACATTAAAATAATGTCCTTTTAAGTGAAATTTCATGGATGAACCTGGTGGTCACTATGGAAAATTGGACAGAGGTTCCTGGACGAAAACAATATCGTAGGCTATTTAAGAGGTCTAGTTTCCAGCCAATGTTTTGGAATTGTGCTGCTCAATTCAGAAACTTGTTAAAAAGGACCCTAAAATTTTTAGAACCTATGTTAAGTATTTGGATGAAACTGGTGGCCAGTATGGAAAATTGGACAGAGGTTCCTGGATGAAAATCATTTTACAGACTATATTATGGCTGAACTTTCCAATTCTAGTCCTGAAATTTTCCAGGTGAATTTAGAATTGGGAGCAATCTAACATTAAAATAATGTCCTTTTAAGTGAAATTTCATGGGTGAACCTGGTGGTCACTATGGAAAATTGGACAGAGGTTCCTGGACGAAAACAATATCGTAGGCTATTTAAGAGGTCTAGTTTCCAGTCAATGTTTTGGAATTGTGCTGCTCAATTTAGAAACTTGTTTAAAAGGACCCTAAAATTTTTAGAACCTATGTTAAGTATTTGGATGAAACTGGTGGCCAGTATGGAAAATTGGACAGAGGTTCCTGGATGAAAATCATTTTACAGACTATATTATGGCTGAACTTTCCAATTCTAGTCCTGAAATTTTCAAGGTCAATTTAGAATTGGGAGCAATCTAACCTTAAAATAATGTCCTTTTAAGTGAAATTTCATTGGTGAACATGGTGGTCACTATGAAAAATCGGACAGAGGTTCCTAGACGAAAATTGTGTCATAGCTAGCATAAAGGATATATACTCCGGTCGTGGTGGTAAAATCTTCATGGTCAACTTAGAAATGCATCAATTTACAACTCTAAAAAGTTTAAATTTATGTTAAGCAATATAATTAAAATGGCCATCCAAAACTGTTAACTGAGCTATGTTAAGCATTTAACAGCGCAATATAAATAAAAATAATGCCAACCAATACTGTTAACTCAGTTATGCTAAGTAGTGGGAAATATCTGAAGCTACATCGGGCAACTGGAAACAGGTTCCTCAATGATGTATATACTGATGGTAATATTAGTGATGTACGTTCCAGCCTTGCTATTGAAATCTTCCCCGTCAATTTAGAAAGTTCTAAAAAATTACGCTAAAATTTTCATATTCTATGTTAAATATTTGGATGAAACTGGTGGCCAGTATGGAAAATTGGACAGAGGTTCCTGGATGAAAATCATTTTACAGACTATATTATGGCTGAACTTTCAAATTCTAGTCCCGAAATTTTCCAGGTCAATTTAGAATTGGGAGCAATCTAACATTAAAATAATGTCCTTTTAAGTGAAAATTCATTGGTGAACATGGGGGTCACTATGGAAAATTGGACAGAGGTTCCTGGATGAAAATCATTTTACAGACTATATTATGGCTGAATTTTCCAATTCTAGTCCTGAAATTTTCCAGGTTAATTTAGAATTGGGAGCAATCTAACATTAAAATAATGTCCTTTTAAGTGAAAATTCATTAGTGAACATGGTGGTCATTATGGAAAATTGGACAGAGGTTCCTGGATGAAAATCATTTTACAGACTATATTATGGCTGAATTTTCCAATTCTAGTCCTGAAATTTTCCAGGTCAATTTAGAATTGGGAGCAATCTAACATTAAAATAATGTCCTTTTAAGTGAAATTTCATTGGTGAACATGGTGGTCATTATGGAAAATTGGACAGAGGTTCCTGGATGAAAATCATTTTACAGACTATATTATGGCTGAACTTTCAAATTCTAGTCCTGAAATTTTCCAGGTCAATTTAGAATTGGGAGCAATCTAGCATTAAAATAATGTCCTTTTAAGTGAAAATTCGTTGGTGAACATGGGGGTCACTATGGAAAATTGGACAGAGGTTCCTGGACGAAAATCATTTTACAGACTATATTATGGCTGAACTTTCCAATTCTAGTCCTAAAATTTTCCAGGTCAATTTAGAATTGGGAGCAATCTAACATTAAAATAATGTCCTTTTATGTGAAATTACATTGGTGAACATGGTGGTCATTATGGAAAATTGGACAGAGGTTCCTAGACGAAAATTGTGTCATAGCTAGCATAAAGGATATATACTCCGATCGTGGTGGTAAAATCTTCATGGTCAACTTGGAAATGCATCAATTTACAACTTTAAAAAGTTTAAATTTATGTTAAGCAATATAATTAAAATGGCCATCCAAAACTGTTAACTGAGCTATGTGAAACATTTAACAGCGCAATATAAATAAAAAAAAGGCCAACCAATACTGTTAACTCAGTTATGCTAAGTAGTGGGAAATATCTGAAGCTACATCGGGCAACTGGAAACAGGTTCCTCAATGATGTATATACTGATGGTAATATAAGTGATGTACGTTCCAGCCTTGCTATTGAAATCTTCCCCGTCAATTTAGAAAGTTCTAAAAAATGACGCTAAAATTTTCATATTCTATGTTAAATATTTGGATGAAACTGGTGGCCAGTATGGAAAATTGGACAGAGGTTCCTGGATGAAAATCATTTTACAGACTATATTATGGCTGAACTTTCAAATTCTAGTCCCGAAATTTTCCAGGTCAATTTAGAATTGGGAGCAATCTAGCATTAAAATAATGTCCTTTTAAGTGAAATTTCATGGGTGAACCTGGTGGTCACTATGGAAAATTGGACAGAGGTTCCTGGACGAAAACAATATCGTAGGCTATTTAAGAGGTCTAGTTTCCAGCCAATGTTTTGGAATTGTGCTGCTCAATTTAGAAACTTGTTTAAAAGGACCCTAAAATTTTTAGAACCTATGTTAAGTATTTGGATGAAACTGGTGGCCAGTATGGAAAATTGGACAGAGGTTCCTGGATGAAAATCATTTTACAGACTATATTATGGCTGAACTTTCCAATTCTAGTCCTGAAATTTTCCAGGTCAATTTAGAATTGGGAGCAATCTAACCTTAAAATAATGTCCTTTTAAGTGAAATTTCATTGGTGAACATGGTGGTCACTATGAAAAATCGGACAGAGGTTCCTAGACGAAAATTGTGTCATAGCTAGCATAAAGGATATATACTCCGGTCGTGGTGGTAAAATCTTCATGGTCAACTTAGAAATGCATCAATTTACAACTCTAAAAAGTTTAAATTTATGTTAAGCAATATAATTAAAATGGCCATCCAAAACTGTTAACTGAGCTATGTTAAGCATTTAACAGCGCAATATAAATAAAAATAATGCCAACCAATACTGTTAACTCAGTTATGCTAAGTAGTGGGAAATATCTGAAGCTACATCGGGCAACTGGAAACAGGTTCCTCAATGATGTATATACTGATGGTAATATAAGTGATGTACGTTCCAGCCTTGCTATTGAAATCTTCCCCGTCAATTTAGAAAGTTCTAAAAAATTACGCTAAAATTTTCATATTCTATGTTAAATATTTGGATGAAACTGGTGGCCAGTATGGAAAATTGGACAGAGGTTCCTGGATGAAAATCATTTTACAGACTATATTATGGCTGAACTTTCAAATTCTAGTCCCGAAATTTTCCAGGTCAATTTAGAATTGGGAGCAATCTAACATTAAAATAATGTCCTTTTAAGTGAAAATTCATTGGTGAACATGGGGGTCACTATGGAAAATTGGACAGAGGTTCCTGGACGAAAATCATTTTACAGACTATATTATGGCTGAACTTTCCAATTCTAGTCCTGAAATTTTCCAGGTCAATTTAGAATTGGGAGCAATCTAACATTAAAATAATGTCCTTTTATGTGAAATTTCATTGGTGAACATGGTGGTCATTATGGAAAATTGGACAGAGGTTCCTGGATGAAAATCATTTTACAGACTATATTATGGCTGAACTTTCAAATTCTAGTCCTGAAATTTTCCAGGTCAATTTAGAATTGGGAGCAATCTAACATTAAAATAATGTCCTTTTATGTGAAATTTCATTGGTGAACATGGTGGTCATTATGGAAAATTGGACAGAGGTTCCTAGACGAAAATTGTGTCATAGCTAGCATAAAGGATATATACTCCGGTCGTGGTGGTAAAATCTTCATGGTCAACTTGGAAATGCATCAATTTACAACTTTAAAAAGTTTAAATTTATGTTAAGCAATATAATTAAAATGGCCATTCAAAACTGTTAACTGAGCTATGTTAAGCATTTAACAGCGCAATATAAATAAAAATAATGCCAACCAATACTGTTAACTCAGTTATACTAAGTAGTGGGAAATATCTGAAGCTACATCGGGCAACTGGAAACAGGTTCCTCAATGATGTATATACTGATGGTAATATAAGTGATGTACGTTCCAGCCTTGCTATTGAAATCTTCCCCGTCAATTTAGAAAGTTCTAAAAAATTACGCTAAAATTTTCATATTCTATGTTAAATATTTGGATGAAACTGGTGGCCAGTATGGAAAATTGGACAGAGGTTCCTGGATGAAAATCATTTTACAGACTATATTATGGCTGAACTTTCAAATTCTAGTCCCGAAATTTTCCAGGTCAATTTAGAATTGGGAGCAATCTAACATTAAAATAATGTCCTTTTAAGTGAAAATTCATTGGTGAACATGGGGGTCACTATGGAAAATTGGACAGAGGTTCCTGGATGAAAATCATTTTACAGACTATATTATGGCTGAATTTTCCAATTCTAGTCCTGAAATTTTCCAGGTCAATTTAGAATTGGGAGCAATCTAACATTAAAATAATGTCCTTTTAAGTGAAAATTCATTGGTGAACATGGTGGTCATTATGGAAAATTGGACAGAGGTTCCTGGATGAAAATCATTTTACAGACTATATTATGGCTGAATTTTCCAATTCTAGTCCTGAAATTTTCCAGGTCAATTTAGAATTGGGAGCAATCTAACATTAAAATAATGTCCCTTTAAGTGAAAATTCATTGGTGAACATGGTGGTCATTATGGAAAATTGGACAGAGGTTCCTGGATGAAAATCATTTTACAGACTATATTATGGCTGAACTTTCAAATTCTAGTCCTGAAATTTTCCAGGTCAATTTAGAATTGGGAGCAATCTAACATTAAAATAATGTCCTTTTAAGTGAAATTTCATGGGTGAACATGGTGGTCACTATGGAAAATTGGACAGAGGTTCCTGGACAAAAATCATGTCATAGATAATCAAAAATGTACATTTTCCAGCCATTGTGGTATAATATTTCTGGTCAATTTAGAAATATTATTAATTTAACTGTAAACACATTATGTTAAGTTATAGAAATTAACATGTGGCCAACCAATGTTAACAAAGCTGTTTAACAGAGCAGTCATGAGAATAACATCATAGTATTGGCGCGCAAAAATATATTTTTGGCGGCAAGTACTCAGCGTTGTAATTTCAATATAGAGGTGCCCACCAGAAAAGAACAAATTTCATAGAAAAAAATACACATTTCAACATCAATATTGCAGTTCCAAATTAGTAAATTAGTAATATTTTTGTATTTTAAATTAATATACATATGTATTTTGCTATAATGACACAGATATTACCTTCAAAATGCCTCTCTAAATTATATGACAAATACTATTTAAACTACTGTTAAATAAATCTCAATTATATACAAATCTACTTTTAATTTTCAATTTCCCAGTTTAGAAAAACATTACTAGATATTTGGTTATGTAACTGCTTAACTGGTATTGGTAACTAGTTAATTTTCTTATTACATTTCTTATTACTTTTCTATGGGGATGTCGCGAAAAATAATGAGTTATGCTTACACACCAGCATACGAAAAATCAAAAATATGTCGTTACTTATATATTTACCAGTATTGACAAAAATAATATACACCATTTTCAATTGTATTTCGGGAATTATCATTTTATTTCAGAAGTTATCAATTGTTTTTCAGATTTATCAGTTGTATTTCAGAAATAATTAATTTTCAGTTTTATCAATTGCATTTCAGAAGTTATTATTAGAAATTATCAATTGTATTTCAGAAACCGTCAATTGTATTTCAGAAATTATCAATTGTATTTCAGAAATTATCAAATGTGTTTCAGAAATTATTCTTTATTAACTAGGAAATACATTTGATAATTTCTGAGATACCATTAATAGTTTCTGAAATATAATTAACAGTTTCTGAAATATAAATAATATTTGCCGAAATACAATTAACAATTTCTAAAATACTTTTGATAATTTCTGAAATACAATTGAAAACTTCTGAAATTTAGTGAAAATGGTGTAGATATTCAAAAAATAGATTTTCAAAAAATTTGTTTTATCAAAGATTATGCATAATAAAGAGATTGGGGGACTCTCTATCACTGGGAAAGCATTTGTTCTATTATGTGCCTTGGAACAGGAACATACTCAAACCAATATCACCCAGCAAACATGGCAATACGAAGAAGGTTCTCCGAACATATCACCAGGAAGAAAACATTTATTGCCGGTAATATCAATTTCGTATTCTGGAAGTTTCCTCCGTCGGAAACAACTGTTACACTAAAACAATACTTCCAGGCAATATGAAAGCAATAACTCATATGGAAGATAAAACGGATATCGCTAAATAAACTCCCGGTACAATAAAAAAACGATTTAGTTTTTTAATTATTAAATTTAAGCCTGAAAAACAATATCTGCATACATAATCTTTTGACCAACTTATAAATTATCTTGATTTCATCTTAGCCGATTTTTCCCGCGCAATTAATCTTAACTTTTCACGAGTTTATTTCCTATTTTTTCACATTGATAAAAGATTTCAAACAAATTTGCTTTATATTCCAAATGATACAAAGGTGATATTGCCGCAATATTGTCATAAAAAGTTATGACAAAAGATAAAATTTTTGAATTATTTTTTTCCAAATATCGTCGAATTATCTTCCAAGTGATAAAAGGAAGACAATTTCAAAGTAAATACTACTTGATTTTTTTCATTCAAATGACAAATAGAAGATATCGCTTTAATATCTTCTTGGAAGGTATCTTTTAAATGTTTGCAGGGTCATTATGTGCGCTCTTTGTATGACTCAAAACATCGATTGTAACCAGGGATGGAAAATAATAATTTAGTTATAAAAATCAAGAATGGAACTATACTATGGAATTATACTATTCCAACAGTATTATAGCCCTAGATTATGAATTTTAAAAAACCATACGTAAAAAATTGCAAAACAATATCGGAATGCGAAAAAAGGATTTGGGGTTCAAAAAATTAATTAAAAGATTTACATTCTGCCAACGATGCCAAAATTTTATTTTTTTGCAACTAACCACCAAACTTTGTTTTATGAAATGGGCATTATGCTCCGTAGATTATAAATTTAAAAACCGCACTTAAAAAATTGCAAAATAATAGAGGAACGCGAAAAGAGACTTTGTGGTAGAAAAAAATAAATAATAAAACTAAATCAGCGATTAACAATCTGCAAATGAATACAATGACGCAAAAATTTTCCTTTTTGCAAATATTTTTTTCGCGATTTTTTTTTTTTTTTTTTTGCAAACTAAGCACCAAACTTTTGTGTATAAAATTTGTTACTATAGACCCTAGATTATAAATTTAAAAAAACCACACTTACAAAAATTACAAAATAATCGCGTAAAGCGAAAAAAGGCTTTAGTTCAAAAAATTAATTAAAAAACTTAATCAGCGATTTACATTCTGCAAACAAATATATTGATGAAAAAATTTTTCCTTTTTGCAAATTTTATTTTTCGCGATTTTTTTTTGCAACTAGCCACCAAACTTTGTTGTATAAAATGTGTATTATAGTCCCTGGATTATAAATTAAAAAGAAACGTACTTAAAAAATTGCAAAATAAAAGCGGAACGCGAAGAAAGACTTTGTGGTACAAAAAATTAATTAGGAAACGTAATCAGCGATTTAGATTCTGCAAACAAATATATTGATGCAAAAATTTTCTTTTTTGCCAATTTTATATTTCGCGGGTTTTTTTGCAACTAGCCACCAAACTTTATTGTATGAAATGTGTATTATAGCCCCTAGATTATAAATTTAAAAAAACGCACATAAAGAATTGCAAACTAATAGCGGAATTTGAAAAAAGACTTTATGGTACAAAAATTTAATCCCTAGGTTATATATTTAAAAACAAACCGCACTTAAAAAGTTGCAAAATAACGGCCGAATTCGAAAAAGGCTTTATGGTACAGAAAATGAATTAAAAGAGGTAATCAGCGATCGACATTCTGCAATTGGTGCAAAAATTTCGCTTTTTGCAAATGTTTTTTTTTTTCGCAATTTGTGCTAATATTTGCTAATATCTAAATATTTAATTTTAATTTTTTTTAACGAGCCAAAGAGGAAGCTATTTTTTAGTTACTTACATTTTTAAATATGTAAGAGCGATCTAACATTTTTTTGTATAAGAGCCCGATTAAGTGAGCCTTTTACATCCCTGATTAACCAGTCGGAGTTCGTTCCTGTTCCAAGCCGCATAATATTTTTTCAAATAAAAAATATTGAGAGAGTTGCAAGGCCATTGGTTTTATACCAAAAAATATTTCTTTGTTATAGAATTTTGTTTTAATTAAGTATGCTCGTGACGGGATAGCTCTACCATCTCAGCTATCTAGACATGTTATATTTGATATATAAAAAAATAATTGACATGCTGCACACAACTATGCTTATGCGACAAACTAACAAAAATCGAAAATATTTACTATATCCTTACCAGTGTTAAAAAAATATTCTGCCTAAATATAGATTTTCCAAAAAATTTAAAGAAAAATCTAGAAAATTATATTTGAAATAATGATAGAGATAAGTCATTATTGGTAACGCATTATTTTTTATTTTGAAATAATGGAAAAAAATAACTAGTTGTTACCCAGTGTAGAAATGGTAATGACATCCCGAGTAAAAAAGTTTTGATATAACCATATATTATTTTATGTAATTGCATATAGTAACTTATAGTTAGTTACATATGGCCACATATGCTTTTAAATTCAAGAAGATATACTTTTATATAGTCATATGTTAGATATTTTTTCCCCAAAGGTTTTAATATGGAGACATATGTGATTTTATATTATTACATACAGGCCTACATATAATTGCATGTGCTATATATAAGTACATAAAGTAACATATTGCAGATATAATTACATATACGTTTATATATAATTTAATATGACACTATACATAATAATATAAAACTATATGTGGAGCCATATAAGAAATATTTCATAATTTGTGTTAGATATGATTATATATATTTTAGATATGATTATAACTTAATATGGTTCCATATCTACAATATTTCATAGTTTCTTTAATATATAACAATACAACGTTCTTTATAAAATCATCTATAATTATATATTGTCCCACATAAGCAATTATTTCAAAGTGATTTTGTATAAAAATATATAAGGTCCATATAAAACCGTATTATATTATAAGTGGTTCTATGTTAATGATTTTGAACTATTTTTAGATTTAGTAATTACTAGGGATTGACGCGTTACTAGAAATGTTCGTGAGTCACGTTATTCACACATGATCGTGAGTAATAATTACTATACTCAAGTGCGTGAGTCTGAGAATATATAATTCCTACTTGATTCGTGCGTGAGCGTGAATAAGAATATATAACCCGTGCATGAGTCGTGTGTGAGTTTATTTTTTGCATCATATATTTTTAGTAATTTTTACTATTTTGTAATATTTTACTATTTTTTTTTACTATTTTTCTTATATCTTGGTTGTATAACAAAATCCTATTAACTTTAAAATCTCAGTCTTGTTAACTTTATTTTAAAATTACTAAAAATAAAAAAATTTTGTTCATGTTTAATGCACTGTCATTGTAAATCTGGATAAAAGTAATGGAAGATTTATCGAAATTATAGGATCTCCAGCAGACCTTTGGGTTAATCATTATATTTGTAAATTACACATGCAATTACACAATTACATGTAATTGTAATTGAAAAAAATTCAATTACAATTACATATTATTTGTAATTGTAATTAAAAAAAAAACAATTACAAGTAATTTGTAATTGAAAATTTTCAATTATACATTATATATAATTGTAATTGAAAAAATGTCAATTACAATTACATTTTTTCGGAAAAGAAATAATGACAAAAAGCTCAAAAATTTTAACAAAAAACACTTTAATTCTAAACGTAATTGAAATTTGTAATTGAAATCACCTTCAATTACAATTACTTGTAATTGAAAATTTTCAATTACAGTTACATGAAATGTAATTGAGTTTTTTTTAATTTCAATTACATTTATTTGCAATTGTAATTAAATCCCCTAGGTCTGATCTCCAGATATTGCATATCTTTTTTATTTAAAAAAATAATTTTTGTATATTGTTAGATGTGGTCATATATAATATGATCTAAAGTATAAGGTCAATTTTTAGATATAATTGTATCAAACTATGTCCACTTTTATAACATTTTATATAATTTTATACAAAAAGATATAATTTGATGTAATTGGTTGAGGACAAAATTCGGATACAATTGTATCGAATTGCATAAAATTGTATCAAATTGTACCAAATTGTATACAATTGTACACAATTCGATACAATAAGATGTTCTCATTTTTCGGATATAATTATATCTAATTACATAAAAGATTATATATAATTAAATATAACTTCATATGGCTACATATCATTTTTTTTATCATGGGATATCATTATTTTTTGGACTACCAGTAATGACACCCACTTACCTTCTGCATTATTTTAAAACATATAATAATGAGTTACTGATAATGACTTATTTTTATCATTATTTCAAATAGAAAATAATTTGCTAGATTTGTTTGAAAATATTCTGAAATCTATTTTTAGACTCAATATTTTTTAATCACTGGTAAGGATATATGTAACCACATATTTTTTGATTTTTTGTATGTTGGCGAGTAAGCTTACTTGTGTGCAGCAGGTCAATTGTGTTTTTATCTATTAAATATTACATGTCGATTTGTAGACCCAAGTTCGATTGCCGCACCACGAAATTTTATTTAAAAAAATACAATAAAAAATATTTTTTCTTTACATAATTAATTTTTTTGAAAATCTATTTTTAGACTCATTATTTTTGTCAGTACTGGTAAGCACACAGGTAGCGTTATATTTTTTGATTTTTCGTATGCTGGTGTGTAACCATAACTCATTATTTTTCGCGACATCGCCATATACACTGCGCTTCACATGAATAGGTGCGTTATTTTAGCAATTAATTTAAGCTTGCTGCTCTCAAAATAATTCATGTACCGGATTGTATTGTACTTTTTATTTAAGGTTTAAGAATTGCGAAAGAGAATGTAAAAAAAGAAAAGTCGACAAAGTCCCGTTAAATTAAATCTCTGCTTCTTTTTAAATTTTGTCAAAAAAATGTGATTTGTTTTTGCGTCACTTGATTAGGTGCATGTTGAAAGTAAAGCATAAGACAACAAAAAACAAAAAAAGTAAAGTTAAAACGAGTTTATTTATTTATTGAGTATATATTTTATTAATTTTTAATAATGTGTACTTCCGCCTTTGGACAAAATTACCTCATAAACTCTATTTGGAAGGGAATCATACAGTTGCGACAAATATTGTAAAGAAATTTCAGACCAAGCCGATTTTATTGCATTAATCAAGGAATCTCGATCATCAAATTGCCGTCCAGACTCGTACACTTTTCGAGACAACCATCCCCACACGTTTTCCATTATGTTTAAGTCCGGTGAGTACGGTGGCCATGGAAGCAATTCAACATTTTGCTCGCTAATCCACGTTTTAGTTATCCTTGCTGTGTGGATAGGAGCATTATCCTGTTGGAAAGTCCATGGGATGGGTCCAAACAAGTTTTGAAATTTTGGATACGCCGTTTGCAGTATTGATTTATATGAATTGGCTGTCATTTTCGTGGTTTGAAATTCCAAGTCTACAACTCCATAGTACGATATCGCACCCCAGACCATAACACCACCTATTCGACTATGGCGACGGGCTAAAAAACGTCCTTCCTTCCTTAAATCATGAAAATAGTAGTTAAAACCATCAGGTCCATCAAAATTAAACTTTTTTTCATCTGAGAATACTACTTTATTCCACTCACTCTTCCACGTCATGTGTTCTTTGCAAAAATTCAATCGTAATTCCTTACGTTGCAGGTTTAATGGTGGTTTTTTCTGCAATTTCAATCGTTTTAAATGATTTGCTGCATTTATTACCCTTCTAACTGTAGATAGACTAGCTTTTGAACCACTTTTTTCCTTGATTTTTGCCGCAGAGTCACTAGAATTTGAGGCTATTCTTAAAATATTTCGTCTTTCCGTAGATGTTGTGGCCATGGTTTGTCTTCCCTTCATGTTTTTGCCATAGTTTTGTTTGTTTCTCAAGTAATTCCACACAACGTTAGCACTTTTATTAATTTTTATAGAAATTTCACGACCGGACAGACCTTGATCATCATAGGCATCAATTTTTGCCATTTCTTCCACCGTTAATGATTTACCACGTCCCATTTTCAGTTTATACTGACAAAATTATTTTTTTTTTAGTTTTTTAATAATTCCGAATTCTTTTCACAATTAAAAATTGACACAATTGCCCACACAACGACTATTCTATAACTGCACCTATTCAAGTGACGCAAAAACAAATCACATTTTTTTGACAAAATTTAAAATGAAGCACAGATTTAATCTAACGGGACTTTTTCGACTTTTCTTTTTTTACACTCTCTTTCGCAACTTTGAAACCTTAAATAAAAAGTCCAATATAATTCGGTACATGAATTATCTTGAGAGTAGCAAGCTTAAATTGATTGCTAAAATAGCGCACCTATTCATGTGAAACGCAGTGTAAAGGTAATAAGAAATGTAATAACAAAAGTAACTAGTTACCATTACAAAGTATGTACTTACATAACCACATATGTGGTAATGATTTTCTACACTGGGTATTTTCGTCAAAAATATATGGGCAACAAAAACAAATTTTCGTTACTTTGCTTTCGTTTACACCATTTTCGTATTACATAAACAGGGGCTTACATAGAAAAAAAATTCAAAGTAATTTGAAGAAAGCATCTGATGCATTATTTCAAAAATAAATAAAATTTAAAAATACAACTGAAATAAAGCAATAGCAATTTAAATTTAAATGATATTGTTTGAAGTAAAAAAAAAGTCGAAATACTTATGTATATTAATTTAAAATACGAAAATATTACTAATTTACTAATTTGGAACTGCAATATTGATGTTGAAATGTATATTTTTGTATGAAATTTGTTCTTTTCTAGTGGGCACCCCTATATTGAAATTACAACGCTGAGTACTTGCCGCCAATAAATATATTTTTGCGCGCCAATACTATGATGTTATTCTCATTACTGCTCTGTTAAACAGCTTTGTTAACATTGGTTGGCCACATGTTAAATTATATAACTTAACATAATGCGTTTAAAGTTAAATCAGGGGGTTTCCATCAGCTGCTTTTAAAAATGGTTTATGAGCCAAAAAATTTCACGCAAGAAAGAGAGGAACAACAGAAGGAATATGAAGAAAATTAAAAGCGAATGAGATAAAATGAAGTAATTCGGGAAAACAAAAAAAAACAATAAAATCGTTTTTACAACAAAAAAAAAAAAAACAAAAGTTAAAAGCAAAAAATTTATTTAAATTAATTAATTATTATTTATTTCCTTATTAAAGTTGTTTTTGTTACCGTTTTATTCAGTAATCGTAAAATATTAATTTTTTCACTTTTCTTTTTCTCATTCTTCACTGAAATTAACAGACCCGAGCATCCATACAAATAATTGTGCACGAGTTAACATAATTTCTTGGGAAGAAAACTCTTTCCTTTAAATACTCTTTGGTTAAATTAATAATATTTCCAAATTGACCAATTCTCCACTGTAACTACCATCCGAAAATGTTACCTAATTAGTTGTCACTTGTAAGAATTTTCATAATAAAATTTTTCAATTTCAACATCAAATTGTTGGAATTTCTAAAATGACCAGGAGACTGGAAATAGCATCTTTGGAAAGTATATACCCTAAAGCACCAATGATCAAACTTTCTTCCAGGAACCTTTTTCCAAACTTTAGTTGTCACCACATTAGTTTTTACTTAAAAATTCTGTATGAATTTTCATAATAAAATTGTAAAATTTAAACATTAAATTGCTCCAATTTTTAACACGACCAGAAGAATGGAAATGGCATCTTTGGAACATACATACGATATTGTAAAAAGGATAAATATTTCATCCCAGAACTTTTTCCATGCCTTTGTTTTTGTCATTAAAAATGTCTTCATGGATTTTTCTTATTTAATTTTAAAATGTATTATATGTGACTTGGAAAATGCAGTTTTTACTTTTATCATGACATTATTGTCAATAAACAATTTTGCATATATTTTTTAATGCAATTTTTACTATTTTAGTGGGCAACCCTATATTGAAATTACAACACTTGATACCTGCCGCCAATAAATTTCTGATTAAAAAAATATACTACACTGTTAACCAGCTTTGTTAAAATTGGTTGGCCACCTGTTAATTTCTATAACTTAACATAATGTGTTTAAAGTTAAATTAATAATATTTCTAAATTGACCAGAAATATTATACCACAATGGCTGGAAAATGTACATTTTTGATTATCTATGACATGATTTTCGTCCAGGAACCTCTATCCAATTTTCCATACTGGCCACCAGTTTCATCCAAATACTTAACATAGGTTCTAAAAATTTTAGGGTCCTTTTTAACAAGTTTCTAAATTGAGCAGCACAATTCCAAAACATTGGCTGGAAACTAGACCTCTTAAATAGCCTACGATATTGTTTTCGTCCAGGAACCTCTGTCCAATTTTCCATAGTGACCACCATGTTCACCCATGAAATTTCACTTAAAAGGACATTATTTTAATGTTAGATTGCTCCCAATTCTAAATTGACCTGGAAAATTTCAGGACTAGAATTTTAAAGTTCAGCCATAATATAGTCTGTAAAATGATTTTCATCCAGGAACCTCTGTCCAATTTTCCATAATGACCACCATGTTCACCAATGAAATTTCACATAAAAGGACATTATTTTAATGTTAGATTGCTCCCAATTCTAAATTGACCTGGAAAATTTCAGGACTAGAATTGGAAAGTTCAGCCATAATATAGTCTGTAAAATGATTTTCGTCCAGGAACCTCTGTCCAATTTTCCATAGTGACCCCCATGTTCACCAATGAATTTTCACTTAAAAGGACATTATTTTAATGTTAGATTGCTCCCAATTCTAAATTGACCTGGAAAATTTCGGGACTAGAATTTGAAAGTTCAGCCATAATATAGTCTGTAAAATGATTTTCATCCAGGAACCTCTGTCCAATTTTCCATACTGGCCACCAGTTTCATCCAAATATTTAACATAGAATATGAAAATTTTAGCGTAATTTTTTAGAACTTTCTAAATTGACGGGGAAGATTTCAATAGCAAGGCTGGAACGTACATCACTTATATTACCATCAGTATATACATCATTGAGGAACCTATTTCCAGTTGCCCGATGTAGCTTCAGATATTTCCCACTACTTAGCATAACTGAGTTAACAGTATTGGTTGGCATTATTTTTATTGCGCTGTTAAATGCTTAACATAGCTCAGTTAACAGTTTTGGATGGCCATTTTAATTATATTGCTTAACATAAATTTAAACTTTTTAGAGTTGTAAATTGATGCATTTCTAAGTTGACCATGAAGATTTTACCACCACGACCGGAGTATATATCCTTTATGCTAGCTATGACACAATTTTCGTCTAGGAACCTCTGTCCGATTTTTCATAGTGACCACCATGTTCACCAATGAAATTTCACTTAAAAGGACATTATTTTAATGTTAGATTGCTCCCAATTCTAAATTGACCTGGAAAATTTCAGGACTAGAATTGGAAAATTCAGCCATAATATAGTCTGTAAAATGATTTTCATCCAGGAACCTCTGTCCAATTTTCCATAATGACCACCATGTTCACCAATGAATTTTCACTTAAAAGGACATTATTTTAATGTTAGATTGCTCCCAATTCTAAATTGACCTGGAAAATTTCAGGACTAGAATTGGAAAATTCAGCCATAATATAGTCTGTAAAATGATTTTCATCCAGGAACCTCTGTCCAATTTTCCATAGTGACCCCCATGTTCACCAATGAATTTTCACTTAAAAGGACATTATTTTAATGTTAGATTGCTCCCAATTCTAAATTGACCTGGAAAATTTCGGGACTAGAATTTGAAAGTTCAGCCATAATATAGTCTGTAAAATGATTTTCATCCAGGAACCTCTGTCCAATTTTCCATACTGGCCACCAGTTTCATCCAAATATTTAACATAGAATATGAAAATTTTAGCGTAATTTTTTAGAACTTTCTAAATTGACGGGGAAGATTTCAATAGCAAGGCTGGAACGTACATCACTTATATTACCATCAGTATATACATCATTGAGGAACCTGTTTCCAGTTGCCCGATGTAGCTTCAGATATTTCCCACTACTTAGCATAACTGAGTTAACAGTATTGGTTGGCATTATTTTTATTTATATTGCGCTGTTAAATGCTTAACATAGCTCAGTTAACAGTTTTGGATGGCCATTTTAATTATATTGCTTAACATAAATTTAAACTTTTTAGAGTTGTAAATTGATGCATTTCTAAGTTGACCATGAAGATTTTACCACCACGACCGGAGTATATATCCTTTATGCTAGCTATGACACAATTTTCGTCTAGGAACCTCTGTCCGATTTTTCATAGTGACCACCATGTTCACCAATGAAATTTCACTTAAAAGGACATTATTTTAAGGTTAGATTGCTCCCAATTCTAAATTGACCTGGAAAATTTCAGGACTAGAATTGGAAAGTTCAGCCATAATATAGTCTGTAAAATGATTTTCATCCAGGAACCTCTGTCCAATTTTCCATACTGGCCACCAGTTTCATCCAAATACTTAACATAGGTTCTAAAAATTTTAGGGTCCTTTTTAACAAGTTTCTGAATTGAGCAGCACAATTCCAAAACATTGGCTGGAAACTAGACCTCTTAAATAGCCTACGATATTGTTTTCGTCCAGGAACCTCTGTCCAATTTTCCATAGTGACCACCAGGTTCATCCATGAAATTTCACTTAAAAGGACATTATTTTAATGTTAGATTGCTCCCAATTCTAAATTGACCTGGAAAATTTCAGGACTAGAATTGGAAAGTTCAGCCATAATATAGTCTGTAAAATGATTTTCATCCAGGAACCTCTGTCCAATTTTCCATACTGGCCACCAGTTTCATCCAAATACTTAACATAGGTTCTAAAAATTTTAGGGTCCTTTTTAACAAGTTTCTAAATTGAGCAGCACAATTCCAAAACATTGGCTGGAAACTAGACCTCTTAAATAGCCTACGATATTGTTTTCGTCCAGGAACCTCTGTCCAATTTTCCATAGTGACCACCAGGTTCACCCATGAAATTTCACTTAAAAGGACATTATTTTAATGTTAGATTGCTCCCAATTCTAAATTGACCTGGAAAATTTCAGGACTAGAATTGGAAAGTTCAGCCATAATATAGTCTGTAAAATGATTTTCATCCAGGAACCTCTGTCCAATTTTCCATACTGGCCACCAGTTTCATCCAAATATTTAACATAGAATATGAAAATTTTAGCATCATTTTTTAGAACTTTCTAAATTGACGGGGAAGATTTCAATAGCAAGGCTGAAACATACATCACTTGTATTACCTTCAGTATATACACCATTGAGGAACCTGTTCCCAGTTGTCCGTTGTGGGTCCAAACATTTCCCGCAGTTTGGCCTAAAATTACTGAATTTAAAACTTTATTTACACGTATTCCTTACGTGCGTTTTCAAAAAAAAAAATGATGAAAGTTATATACACCCTGCTTCACTGATTGTGTTCATTCCGTCAGTCGGACCACGCCCCTATCGCCCATAATGCTTGAAATTCATAACCCTTCATTCCAAAAATTTTAACATGTTACTGTTAAGTAGTTAACAGAGCTCTGTTGACTCATAACATAGCTCTGTTAACGAAATCGGTTTGTGTCTTTGCTAGTTAAATTTACATTTATCTTCACAGACATTAGAAATTTCAATGTCAACTTAATAGTTCTTAAGTAGAAAAAGTCTACCTACTATCGGATAAAATTATATAAAATCAAATATATTTATATTCTGGTTGGACTGTTACATATAAGGTTGTGGGTTTGATCCCTAGCGACTTCAACATCAATTTGGAAAAATAATATGTATGATTTTTTTATCCCTCATACGTATCGCAGCGTCCTCCCTCGGTGCTCTCCTAGCATTTAACCCCACCGAAGTAAAATAATACAACAGGGCTATTAACTAAACAACTTGAACAAAGTTCGCCAGCTCACCATCAGATGGCGCGACAACTGTTCTAAAATTCTACATCTCGCACAATTACAATGTTGCCATATTTGAAACCCTTCATCTTTCACCACCTTTCATCTCTTCTCTATCCCCTTTCCAAAGAAAGCAACACATTAATTAATATGAAGAATTTCCTGAGTGTTGCTTCCCTTTATATATTAAAAAAAAATTATATATACATAATTTGATGAAACTGTATCAAATTATATCTAATTTGATATAAGTAGACACATTTAGATTACCTATTTGTCGTATCAATAGTATGTCGTTGTATATGGGGTCTTGTGAAATAAAATATAACTAAATATGACACCATATTAAGATATTTCCCCGGGTAGTAAAAAATGTTGGCTTCACTTATTTGATAATGAAAGTTTTAGCTGGGTAAGGTTAATTATTATTATTATGGAAAAACTAAGAACATTGGTAATAAATAAGAAAAGTGACAGTGTGACAAATATGGATTCACACAGCTACCCTTAAAATAAAAGCTTCATCAGTTTGCATTCAATGATACAAATAGCATTTTATTCTAACTATATGATATATGAAAATATCAAAATGTCCGAAAAAACAATTTTTGTATTTTTCAATGCAAAAACTAAAATAATTATTTTATAAATATTAAGATTGTTCGTTTATTTACTACAAGTTACTACTTTTACTACAGCTGGAAAAATTCTTAAAAAAAAGTAAACAAAACTTTACGGTTGTAGTAAAATTAGTAAGAATTTCGAGTAATGGAACACACTGATTATGACTAAATGTTTCACAAATATACTGAAGCAGTTTCTTACAAGGACAAAACCGACTCGAGTTGACAACTAACAAGAAAGGTATCCCAATGCGTTCTCTCCGATATTTCCTATGAAAACATATCTAAAATTTACGAAATTTAGACTCATTTGTACACAGCGTTAAAGTAATCGAGAAAATAATAATAATTATTTTATATATGAGCACTTCCATTTTACGAAAAATACCGTCCGTCCCTCTAAAATTAAAGAACTTCTAGAATTAAAACACATTTTTCGCTCTCACGACCATCTCTACCTTAATGCTTAGAAGAATGGAGAATTTACCTCTAAATTTTAACTCCCAATAAATGTCCACTCTATTTAGCATTTTCTTTTTTTTTCTCTCTTTTTTCACAATGTTTAATTAAATATAATTAACTCACACTGTAGATTTCCAATGGATACACAGATTCACAAATGATAGGAAAGGAAGCTGTCAAATAGAAACATCACTCATTTGTTCAAAATGCTCTAGTTTGTACATTTATTCATACTCGTGTCAGATGTTTTGTAAAATGATAACATGACATAAATTAAAAATTTATTATGAGCCTGATGAATAGAACAACTAACCAGCTAACCAAACCAACCATTTAAACAACAATTGCATTACAATAATAAATTTATACATTTATACAAGGTACAAAGTATGTTTGACGCAAAAGGATTTTATCAAGGACTTCTGTTCGTGTAAGAGAAAATCACATAAATTCAGTAATAGAAAGGACTAATGGACAATAATTTTAATTACTATGACAATTAAAACAAAAAAAAAATAAATTGAAAACGGCGAGTAGTTAATACTTTGCTGTAATAAAATTTGTTCAAAATTATAAAAAAAAAAAAAAATACAAAAATCACAAATTAAAATGTTTTGATTGGTTGATTTTTGAAAAATTTATCAATAATATTGAACGTGTATGCCCTACTTAAGAGAGCTGATGAACTTGTTTTAGATCGAATTTTGGAATCATTATTTTATTTTACCAATTATTGAAAAGGAGTTCTAAAACTTCTTCAATGTCATAATAAACATCTAATAGAAAATTTACTATGAAATTAGTGACAATTTTAAACATATTTTCCCAAGTCCCCCTAATACCTAAAAATTCTTAAAACAATAAATCATTTCCATTAGTTTTCTTATTAAATTTTATTTAAGACAAAAAAAATCAAACAACAATATCATACTTAAATAAACAATACATTATATAATATGACACATGATTTAAAGTAGAAAAAAAATTAAGAATCTTAAAACAAAAAAAAAAAAAATAGAAAACCAACATAACATTTCAAGACAACACAAGTTGACAAGACAAGAAAATAAAAAGATAAAATTCAAAGGAAAGCAAAAACTAAAATAAAGCAACACTGAACCAACAACCAACCCATGCCACCACATAATATGAACATGAGCACATCCACACATCTTCTTCTACAGATAATACCAATGAAACAACACCACAAGGAAAATAAAAATGAACCAAAATTGTACAACAGCATCAACAAAAAGAAAAAGATATGTATCAAGAGATAATAGTCGCCCAAATGTCTACAATTATCAACTGAAATTTTAGTTACAAGAGTGAAAATAGTGTGCAAAAACACACATTTCGAAAGAAGAAAAAAACAACACTAATACCCAGACAAGGGCTGATTGAAACTAACTGAACCCAGTTAGAAAGAGTGTAAGTTTTTTTTATTAATAGACTCTGGGAAATTAATATCTTTATTTTAATTTTCCCTCTTAACACGATTATTGCTATTGGTCAGATGTACCAGGGTCAGTTGTACGAGGGGCAACCCGAAAATTTTTGCCATATAAAACCTCAAAATACGATTGACATATATTCTGAGGACCTTTTACACTCCGGCGATATTTTTCGTAAAATTGAATAAACTTTAGGGTGCACAGGAAAAATTTTTTTTTGAATTTTTCAGATATGTACCTTCTTGGCTAGCGCTTTGGACTGTAACACATAAGCAGAGAAGACAAAATTGCTTTTTTTGCTTTTTATTGCTTGTTTCACTCACATTTGCTTCTTTTTACTTTTTTTGGATTTTCTGTTTTTTTTTAGCTTTAAAATAGCTTTTTCTTAAGATTTTTGAGCTTTGAATTGCCTTTTTTAAGACTTTTTGTCCAAAAATACTTTTTTTGCTCAGAAAAAAATATTTTTTCTCTTAACTTGGAATTTTTATTTTTTTTAAACTGTTGTTTTTCCAAGTACAATATTTTTTTGCTTTAAACTTATCGGATTTTGCTTTTTTCTGTCTTCTCTGCACATAAGATTGTGGGTTCGATCCCCAGCGATGGCAACATATGGCAACAATACTTCGGTGTTCCCATAGCACATAACCATACCCAAGTAAAGTAACACAACAAGGCTATGAACTAAAAAGTTTAAACAAAGTTTGTCAACTTTTCATTAGCTGTTCTAAGATTTTCAACATCCCGCGCAATAACAGTGTTGCCATATTTGAAGCGCTTCATCTTGCAGCATCTTTAATTGTTTTTTTCTATCCCCACTCTAAAGAAAGCAATACGTTAATTAATAGGAAGAATTTCCTGAGTGTTGCTTCTCTTTAGAAAAAAATCTTTTTAGGAGGGGGCTATATAAATATATTATTTTGTGCAGCTCAGCGCTTCAAATAGTGAATACTGAAAGTTTAGAAAAAAAGCCCATTCTAGCGTACACGATAGACGGTGTAATTTTGACACAAATAAAAAACAAAAACTATGTTATTCTCAATAAAATTCTCTTCTCAGACCGTGTGTTTTACAAAAACTCATCAGAATCTGAAAGTTTTTGTGTTGAAAAAAGCATTAGCATCCAAGGTAAAAACTACTCAAAATTATATGGCCTTAGAATCTGAAGGAAAACGTCGTCTGAAAATGAGATTAAGGGGTGAGTAAAAAACTTTCTAGCAAATATTATGTCATTTGAACTAAATTTAAAGAAATTTGTAGATGAATTGGTGCCAAAAAAAAATTATATTGGATGTATGACATAGAAATGCGGGATTCACAGCAGATTGCGTATTTTTTACACATGGTTTGTGTCTTTAATAATTTATGTGGCGTCTCTCATTTATTCTCACTTAGTCTTTGAACGAAATAGTGTAAATAACAAAGTTTTTTTATTTAAGTGTTTGTAACCGTCGCATAGGACAATCGTAATTAATATTAAAATTAATTACTAAAGAATTTTTTCTAAAGCTGATTTATAGGAAGAAGGAGAAGAAAATATTTTTATTGAAAAATTTAACAGACACAAGGGAATCACCAGACTGCCACAGTTTCGTCTTACTCAAACACTCGTCAGTGGTTAGTTTATGTGTCAGTTGATCAAAGTAATTTTTAATTGTTAACTTGTCTCTATATGAAAAACTTTTTGTGTATTGCCATGACCGAGGATCGAACCGGCAGCCCTCTGCACAGGCTATAACTAGTAGTATCACCTCTTAACAAGATACACCACGGTCGGCATAGCGGTGAGTGTGGCTAATTGAAGTTTTTTCAATGACAGCCTTTTTTTTGTTTTTCTTCGAAAATGTCGAATTTAGTGCCAACAAAGCATCATTTGCGAGATGTTTTGCTTTATTTCTTCTATTGGAAAAAAGTGCAGCTAAAGCAATCAGCAGGATTCATCCAAAAGCAAGGAAATTGGGTAGCACACGAATTGAAGCCTAGAGACGTTGAAAGACAGTTTTGTAAGTTCGAAATGATGATTGAACGCCATAAAAAGAAGCCATGTTTGAATCGAATTTATTACTGGCGATAAAATATGGATCCATTATGACAACCCGAAGAAGAAATCGTATGTGAAGCCCGGCCAACCATCCAGATCAACGCCAAAACCGAATATCCGCAGCGCCAGGGTAATCCTCTGTATCTAGTGGGGCCAGAAGGGTCCCTTCCATCATGAGCTGCTGAAATGGGGCCAGAAGATCACAGGAGACTTGTACCGAACATAATTCATTTGTTTGAAGCGAGAATTGACCGAAAAACGCCCGAAATATGCGTTTTTAGTAGTTTTAACTAAATTTTTTACAGACTTTTTTTCTATTACTGTATTAATCATTTGACTAGTGATGCTTCAATATATCAATACGCCACTAATATCAATGACTAAAATTCTAAAGAAATCGTGTATTTATTAGCATTCTAAATGAATACATCCCAAGTATGCATAAGTGAAAGATCCAAAACGAAGAGTTTTGAGGAATAAAAAAAACAGTACTTAGTTTTTGCGGAGTACTTAACAAAAATAACCCATCAAACCACAAACAACTAAAATAAAATATAAAACAGTGTAAAGAAAAGAATTTTCCTGTACACGCACTGTTTTGGCTTACGTCCAAAAAAAAAAAAAGGAAAAGTTTTATTGTTTTTTTTAATCCCAGTGTAACCAAGCCAAAAAAAAAACTTTGGTGCAAAAACATTTTTAACAAAATTGAATTGTTAAACTACAAAATAAATGGAATAAAAAAAACACCAACATCATGCAGACTTCCACACAATTTGTTAACAAGAAAATGTTTAGAAACAATCTACTTTTCTTTTTTCACACAACCAGAAACTTTAATTTGAAGAAACTTAAAAACAAACGAAGAACGAATAGAGAAACTCATGCACAGTCATAAAGTCGGTGGCTAAAAATGACATGTTATAACATTTTGAAATGACATGGCATGTCATGTGTTCAAATGGGGAATTTAAAATGGATAAAATACACATGCCGGCAGTTGGACAAACCAGCAGAAGCAAACTAGTGTGGCCATATTTAGGCGATTTTTTTTTTATTTATGTGATTTTTCAAGGTATTTTGTTAGGGAAATTTTTAGGGGAAAAGAAAACATATGTCAGTGTGGCAACATTTGCGAAAAGGTGACACGGAGGAGATAAGAATAAAAATAAAAAATCTAAAGTAGAATGTTTGTGTCTGTTTGATCACTTCTGAAAGTAAAAAACAATAACAGAAAGCTGAATAAGAAAAGAAACTATGAATTAGCTGCACTATAGAGACAATCTGATAATAAAATATAAACAATAACACAATTTAATGGAAAATCACTGATGAAGCCTGTCCATAGAAAAAGGCAGAAACTGCATCTTGTCTGATTGCAAATTTAATGTGTTTATAACTTTTGAAAAAATTTTTATTGTTATTCTTAACCTCAAACCTACTAAATTAGAATTAATAAAAATGCATATTAATTACAATTTTAATTGCAGTTGGTCTATATGACGAGTTTGAAAAAACCACACTTTACTAAAAACATATTTTATTTAGCGGATTATTTGAAAAAAAAAACTGAAAAAAATAATATCAAATTTTGAAAAAATATAATTTTATGGTTTCAGTGAGTAAAAACTAATCTTAAAAAAAATCAAATTTTTATAAACTTGCATTGTAGCCAGTTATCTTTTCTTAATATTTTTTCTAGCAAATTGGACATTTGAAATTTTTTTTTATTTATTTTGTTTTTTTTTTTGCAAAAAGAAAAAATCAGGGTATTTTCTTTTTAAACGCGTAAATCTAGGGAAATTTTTAAACAATCAGTTTAGGGGAAATCTCAAAATGACCTGGCAACACTGCAGCACACTAACTTTAACAACATTCATATAAGAAAAAGACCGATAGACAGTAAAAGAGATGCATGCAGACAATTTGTCATGTCATTTAATTGAGAATTGTGAAAACTATTATATTTAATTAAAATTGTTTAGTTTGAAGCAAACAAAAAAATTGTCTACTTTAAAGTAGGTACATAGTTGGTTTTTTTTTGTAACCACAAATTGAAAATGTACACAAGGTGTCAAAATTGTGGTAAAGGACATCATATGTATAGAAATGTCACATATTGTGCAGTTGGCCAAGTTGTTGTTATTTTTAATAACTTTTGACATTTTTAAAAGAGCTTTATAAACTTAAAAACAACAAATATTGTGGTAATGTAGAAAACTTTTTGAAAAGCAAATAGTTTGTAAAACAGCAAATAACAAACAAATCAAAACAAAACAAGTACGTAAGTACACTCATAGAAATAAATCCGTAAAAATAGCAGAAAAAATTACTAAAATTAATTAAAAATGATGCTGCAGATAAATACTAGTAAAATAAGAACAGCAAAATTAAAACTGTTAAATTTACAGAATTTTCGTTATATTTAAGCTAACTTTTAGTTAATTGCAAATAACAAATTGTACTGTAAAATCTGCAGAAAATTTTGCTAAATATTAGTAGACTAAAAATAGCAAAAAAAAAACTGTTACATCTACAAAATTTTTATTATTTTTAAGCTAAATTTAGTTGAATACAAATAGCAGTCTATCATAGAAAAAATCAGCAGAAATATTTGCTAAAAAAGAAAATCTACACTCCTGCTTTCAAAAGGCTAAATTTTTATTTGCATTAAAAAAACGGAAAAAAATTCGAAAACTTTAAATTTTTTATGATTTTTTTTGGCTACTAATTTTTTAGCAAAATGTTTTTCTGATTTTAACAGATTAACTTGTTATTTTCTATTAATAAAACTAAAAATATAACTAAATTTCTATATATTTAACAGTTTTATTTTTGCTGTTCCCATCTTACTGATAATATATATCAAAAATGATCTGCTAATTTCATAAATTTTTAACTATTTTTTAATGGTTTTAACTAATTTTTAATTTTTAGACTTTTTGGTATTAGTGTAAGACATCCTTGATCGAAATGTCAACCTCGTTTTAACAAATTTTAGGCCATTTTCAAAGGGAACGTTTCTATGGGGACGAGGTTAAACATTTTCAATAATTCATTAATTAATTCGTAGTTCTAATCTAAAAACATCATCTTAGACAATTTTAACAAAAAAATCCTACGTCCTAATTAAATGTTAAGATTATTAATTTTCTCTACATTAATAATTAAAGTATTTGACTTAATTCTGAAATCTAATTAAAACTTCTATGAAAGCAAACGGATAGCTAGATGGAAAAATGGCACCAAAAAAAATACACAATCTTAGTAATTATCTAACTTGTGCGTCATCATCATTTAAATCCTGATAACATACTATGGTTCTTCTAACACTTCATTCATTTAATAAGACACCAAAAGTGAAGAAAAAAACATCAGTAAAATACAAGTCATAGAAGAAAAGCTTTACAAGTCACATGATGTTATGCCATGAATGAAGGAATGTGCATGAGTAAAAGGATGTAACAAGAAAAGATAAAATTTATGACTCAATCAAAATTGTAAGAAAATACACAGCAAAAAAGAAAGAAATAGGAAAAAAAAAACAAATTAGAAAAAGTATGAATAACATTGTTATAGCAAAAAAGTAGGTACTTTTAATAGTGTCCTCTTATTAAAAAGATTCATAACAACAAACTTTACAGATTTCTTTAACTTTTTCTATAATTTTTTTTATTTTTTTTTTTTTTTTTTATAAAAATATGCTTTTTAAAGTTTTCCCTTTTGTTGCAATGATTAGAGTGGAACTTATTTCGTTGGTCAATAGGAAGCACCGTTAAGAGGCTCACTTAGATTTATCACACATAAGGCCTGCGCCCGAAATGACAAGTGCATAAATTTCCACTTGTAAATAATTACTTATGTAAGTAAACCAAAATATTTTGTTTTAATCACATTAGCACTGAAAAGTATAATGGAAAATCGTGGGCAAATATTAACGATACTGCATTATTTATTTTACTTTAAAATGAAAATCTTAGAGAGGCAAATCTGCCAAATTATCCAGAACTCAGGCCAGTGGAGAGATATTGGACATTGGTAAAAAGAAAGATGAAGAATACAAACTAAGTTGCCGATAACGTGAAACATTTTTCTCAGAAATGGAGTTTGTCAAGCAAGAAGATTACTGAAAATACCGTTAAAACCCCAATGGGTGGTATTCCAGATAAAGTTAAAACTTTCATGCAGAACAATTAGTTCACTAATAAAAACAAGTCTCTAAAAAATTTTATTAAAACTACTAAAAATTAGTTGTATAAAAAATTAGTTAAAAAAGATGCTGCAGAAAGAAACTGCTAAATGAACAGATTATTTTTGCTATATATTAGTATGATAGGAATACCAAAAAATAAAACTGTTAAATATACAGAATGTTAGATATATTTCTGTTAACAGAAAATACCAATTAACCTCGTAAATAATTAGTAGACAAAAAAATTACGAAAAACCAGGGTTGGCAGGCAATACCGCTAAAATACCGTTATCGATTCAAACCCCTTTCAACTGACTACCGTTACCTCTAAAATACCGTTACCGAAATACCCGGAATAGCGTTATCCTTAAAATACCGTTACCGAAATAACTGAAATACCGTTAAAATACCGATACCGAAATAAGTGAAATATCAATACCCCTAAAATACCGTTACCGAAACAAATGAAATACCACTATCCCTAAAATACCGTTACCGTTATTTTTAATTTTTTTGCTTTTGGTAATTTCACGTGGTTATTGAGTACTTTTTGAACATTAAGTTGATAAATTGGTTCTGTTTTTAATCTCGTTTGTTTTTTGTAAAAAGAATTGCGGGATGCATCGAAATAACTGAGTACCTTTACCCATAAAAAACCGTTACCGATATAACTGAAATACCGTTAACCTTTAAATACCGTTAACGAAATAACTTAAAATATCGTTACCCTAAAGATAACCGCATTCGTTTCGGTTACCATCCGTGGGAAAAACTTAAAAAAAATTTTTTTTTTAATTTTTTAATGCAAATAAAAATCGAGCCTTTTGAAAACAACAGTTTACAATTGTCTTACCAAATATTTCTGTTAATTTAATAGGATAGACTCCTTGTTACACTCAACTAAATTTAGCTTAAAAATAAAATTTTTTTTAGATATAACAGTTTGTTTTTGTTATTTTTAGTCTACTAATATTTAGAAAAGTTTTTGCAGATTTTACAGTACAATTCGTCATTTTCAATTAATTAAAAGTTAACTTAAATATAGCTAAAATCCTGTAAATTTAACAGTTTTATTTTTGCTGTTCTTATTTTACTACAGTGATACTCGTTTAAGACGAACTCCTGGGAACAAACAAATTAGTTTGTTGTAAGCGAGGTTCGTAATAACCGAGGTAAAATTTTGTTAAAAATTTTTTAAATATCCACAAAATATTTAATATTCCTAAAAAGTATTTAAAGTATTGTAAACTTTTTTAATTTGATTTCTGAAATAACTTGTTTGCAATATACTTAAGAAAAAATTTCTATGTGTTCGGTTCAAAATTTGTCAAAATACTTAAAAAAATATATAAAAAAATTGACAAATTTTGGAAAGTTCGTATTAATAATGGAAAATATTATGAAAATTTGTTTGTGGGACCATCATAAAGAGTTCGCTGTAATCGAGGGTTCGTATTAAACGAGTTCGTATTAACGGATGTTTTTTATATTGAAATTGTTGCCAAAAAGTCGGGACTTTCAAATTAGTTCGTATTAACCGAGAATTCGTCTTATCCGAGTTCGTATTAAAAGAGTGTTACTGTAGTATTTAGCAAAAGAATTTGTTAATTTAACATTTTTTTCTACAACATCATTTTTAACTAATATTTAGTTGCTTTTTCTGCTATTTGTACAGATTTCTTTCTATGAGTGTAGTCATAATATATTCCTAATGATCATAAAATATTCCAAATGATCATAATATATTCCTAATGGTCATAATATATTCCTAATGATCATAATATATTCCTAATCATCATAATATACTCCTAATTATCCATAATATGATCGTTGGAAAAATACGAGGGTGGATCAATAAGTCTGTTACTTCTCGAACTTCACATGGTAGTCACATGAAATGGAACCGAAGTAGTGTAAAGTACCATCTGTCAATAGAGCAAGGTCCGTCATTAACTTTGCGTTTAACAGGTGTCCAAATCATACAACCTCGTGGATTTTTGTAAGAATGAAAAAAAAAAAGAATTTCAAATGCTCATCAAACCAAGGAAAAGCTGATTAGTACTATCAACGAGCATATAATTAAAAGAAGTACCAGCTCACCTAACCTCTGATAAATCACTCTTCTTATTTTGTATCGAAAAATGTTACCATACACTCAGATAAAAAAGTTAGTAAAAAAAATTTGGAAACCCTTTCCAATCGCACTTTACTATTTTTATACTGATTTTTAGTACATTTTTTTAGTAATCATTTTTGCAATTCTTTTATTACAAATTACGGGTTTTTTTTACTAATTTTTTAAAACCGATTACTAAACTTAGCATGAAAATATGCTAATTTAACAAAATTTTATTTAAAAGACTTCGTTGATTTTTTACAATTCAATTTTTTTAGTTTATATTTGTTACTATTGATATATTCTTAGTTTGGAAATAACACTCAAAAAATTTCATTGTATCTCCAATGTATAAAAAGGTAATAACTGGAGAAGCGTTTGCAATTTTGACTCCAAATTTCAAGTACAATGAATTAATTATACACTGGTTACAATCGAAAGAAAAAAAGTTTTTTTCTTATTAATTTTTTAGATTTTACAATTTATTTATTTTTTAGTACACTATTTTTTGGTAATTTCAGCAGATTGATTTTAAATTGCAGTTTACAACAATTTACTGAAATTTAGTAGCGACAACTAATTTTTTATACTAATTTCATTGTACTAAAATTATTGATATTTACTAAATTTTGTTGCTGATTTGACCAAATCAATTTTGAATTGCAGTTTACAACAATTTTTCTCAAATTTAGTAGCGGCTACTAATTTTTTCTACTAATTTTGTTGTACTACAGATCAGCAGACATGTGTTGCTAAAATTAGCAAAAAATACCGCTGGGCTCAAAACAATTAAATTTCCCGTAATAACAGCAACATTTTCAGTAGCCATTACAGACTTTTTTGGTTGAGTGTATGAATTACACATGTCTGCAAAGGCTAACATTTTTCGATACAAAATATCAATCTTCAAAAGAGAGCCACGAATACCGCCTGGTACTATGGTGACTCTGCTTTAAGCATCAAACACATAGACGACTGCAGCTACACGACTACAGCCTGTCAAAAATAAAATACACACGTTTATATGAAAACGATTATTTTGACACCAACACAGCTACACAACTTAGGATAATTTCTATTTTTGTTGGCTACAAAACAAAAATAGTGTTGACAATATAACAAAATATGTAAAACAGGACAATTTTTCCCGCTAGAGGCGAAATAAAATCGCTAGTTCTGACTAGAAAATCACCGTTTTGGGAATACTGAAGAAACAGCTGTTTATATTTTACAATTGTTTGAAGGTTTCATTAATTTATATTTGGAAATAATTTTATTGTGATGTTTTGTAAAAAAATTGATCTTACAAAATTAACAAAATATTCCTCAGCCATTATTTTAGAGGCACAAACCAAAAAAAGATTAATATTTATCAAAACGTCAAATTTTTAGGATCAGATGTTTACTATGTTGCTGTCGTTTTCAAAAAAATTAAATAGCTGACTACACGACTACAATTGCTGCCAGCAGCATTTGTAGTCGTGTAGTCGAGTAGCCGCAGTCGTCTATGTGTTTAATGCATTAATGGTAAAAAAGTTGTTTATTGTGGTCGAACAGGTACTAGTGACGCTGAACGTTCTGGACGGCCAATTAAGGTGAATACACCCGAAAATCTCGCAAAAACTCACGATGGCCGATCGGAGAGAGAAAGTGTGTGAGATTGTTGATGCCATACGCATTTCATATGGCGCTGTGGTGTCGATTTTAAATGATCAGTTATGTTTCAAAAAGCTGTCTAAAAGATGGGTGCGGCGTTTGCTCACAATTGACCATAAACGCAATCGTGTGACAACTTCAAATAGAAAAATTCAAGTGTTTATTTGAAAACTCTGATTTTATTATATTTATTAAAAATAAATGTTAACAAAATAAGAATTTCGAATCTCGTATATTAATTTAGATAATTTTTTTAAGATAGTCTCTACATAGAACGTATTTAACTAGTACACGATTCGTATTTAACTACACTGAGAGAATTATCCTTTATGATATTAATGATATATTTAATAGAATTTTTTTCGTAGAATCAATGAAGAATTTCATTATGTATATAATATTTAATTAATATTATGAAATTTTTCATAACTTTTCTTTCATAAAATTTCATAAATTAGATCTCCATAAATTTAATGAAAATGTTCTTTATATATGTATATGAAATTGTTCAATAGCATTTACTTTTTTTTAATTTTTTTATAAAATATCGTCATTTCCTGAGAGAATAATCTTTTATAATTTGTATTTTTTTTTTTAATTAATTTTGTATTATTAATTTTGGACTATGAAATTTTTTTATAAATCATATTAATTTTTTCGAAACTTTTTTTTTATGAAAATTAATTTAATGAATTCTTTCTTTAGATATAATTTGTACATCCGTAAAATATGCTACGATTTTATTACGCCTTTTGCAATTGCTAAGTACTTTTTATTTATCCACTCCAGCTTAGCAACGACAACAACCAACTATAATAAATAATAGTAAATGAAATTGCTTCATAGATTTTATGAAGCTCTTCATTGGCTGAATGATTTATTCATTGGACGAGTGGCCTATTAATTTTATGAAGAGTTTCAATAATTTTATGAACTTTCCATAAACATTGCCTTTAATGAAACCTGTTTCATAAATTCTATGAAAAGTTTCAATGGACGAGTACTGGAACTCGAAATGAAGAAATGCATTACTGAAGTGATGATAATTCTCTCAGTGTATTAAACGACTGGTCAAGAAACTAGTACTTTTCACAACTAGTTCGACCATTTGCTAGTGCGCTATTATAGGAAATTACTATACATAAAATGTCATATCTCCAATAAATGTGACCCTAATCTATAAGAAGTAAATAAGAACCTGGTCCATAGTTTTATGTTTTCTTATGACAAGGCTTTAATGAAATGTTAACACAATTCATTGTAGTTTCTTTTCTTTATAATTTGCCATATTTATTTATTTTTTTTGTGCTCATGCCTTCGAGTGACTGGAATGCGCTAGTGGTGCGCTGGTGGTATGTGTAAGTAACACGTGCTCTGTAAGTATACTTACACGGTTAATGTTAATATAAACTTAACGTTGTGGTTCTTTTTCTTCGTCTTACACTTTGTTTAGGTTTGATATTTTACCCCAAGAAATCATGACATTAATACGAGAAAAAAGTTATGAAGGAAACAAACAGCAGAGTAACTTGCAACATTCTGCTTGGCACACTGTTGCGATTTTTTTTTGGTTTTAGTGCTATAAAATCTTATGGTTTGAAATACTATCATCATCATTATTGCAGTCGTAACTTTTTGTTTTGCCTCATTCAGTTTAATGGTTAAAATATTTGTGTTGTATACATATATGATGAAACAGATGAAATAAAAAAGGAAGACGGGCTTGCTGATTATATGATACCCTACAATTTTCCAGTTAAAAGTAAACTATGTTTCGATACGAAATTTCAATAGGTTGCAATCAAATAAAATTTGTCTATAAATTTGTAATGAAAAAATAAACAAAAAAAATCAGTAAGGCATTTCTATTTCCTAATGTAAGATGTGTTTCAGAGAAAATTGGATATATTGTGCACATGGACGCTAGATCCAAAGATTAACTGATTCTAGCTAACATCAATAGGGTTCTTTGGCCTTGGGCCCATATAAACCGATTCTCTTCAAAATCAATATGTTATGTCCTTTGGGCCCCTTTGAGTCAGACTACCAAATTTCATTAAAATGTCTTGATATATGCGACCTGTAGTGTGCAAATAATCACAAGTGGTCACCAGCAGAGCTTTGAAGAATTAATTATTTTTTGAATGAATTCACTACCAATCGAATTCAATTTTCTTTAGAATTGAATGAATTCCTTTTCTTAAGTAATTCACTGAATTCGTTCAACTGAACGTGTTCATCAAACAATAAATTCAGAGAATTAATTCCATTGCAATAGTTGTCTTTATTAAATCAAATGAATTAATTCACTGGTGAACGCGTTCAATTTTATAAATCGAACTGAAAAAAAGTGAATTAATTCCTTACTGAATTAATTCACCACTGAATTCATTCAATTTCATTTTCATTCAGTGAATTAAAAAAAATAAAATTACATTCAGTGAATTAAAAAAGAAAAAAATACGTTCACTGAATTGAAAAAAAGTACGTATGCTGAATTAAAAGCTTGTTTTCTGCCGTTCAGTAGAAGTAAACATTGTATTGTAAAAACGTATAAATGAAATACGTCATAGTAAAGCATCTACATTTTACTGGGAAGCATAAGTTTGAAAAATTAACAGCTATATTTTTTCCAAATTCATTTCTATCTGTAAAGTTTTTATTTTTAATAGTAAAAGGCTTTAATTTTTAATCATGTAGGTTGATAAAGTGCATCGGGGTTCTCTAACACTTAATAAATATAAATGTAATTTGTTTATTTTCACTAGCAAACGCTGTAAAATTGCTTAGTTACAAATTTTATTTGTAAATAAATATTTTCTTCTACTGAACGGCAGAAAACAGGCTTGAGTTCAATGAACGTATTTTTTTTTTAATTCACTGAACGTAATTTTATTTTTTTTAATTCACTGAACGTAATTTTATTTTTTTTAATTCACTGAATGTAATTTAATTTTTTTTAATTCACTAAATGTAATTTTGTTTTTTTTTTTAATTCACTGAATGAAAATGAAATTGAATGAATTCAGTGGTGAATTAATTCAGTAAGGTATTAATTCACTTTTTTGCCGTTCGATTTATAATATTGAACGCATTCACCAGTGAATTAATTCATTTGATTTAATAAAAAGAACTATAGCAATTGAATTAATTCGTAACAAAATAAATCGAACGAAAACAAATATGAATTAATTCCATTCAATATATTGTGCTTTGTGAATTAATTCATCGAATTTTTAATTCAGAATTGAAAAATTTAATTAAGGAAATAATTCTCCAAAGCTCTGGTCACCAGGTCTATCTGAACAAGGACCGATCTTAAGCAAAATCAATATGCTTGGTCCTTGGCCCGATATTTAACACTGTAACAAATTTTATCAAAATATATGAATTTTTGCGAGCGAACAGCAATAAATGGACAGACAGAAGGACATCGACTTAAAAGTGATTCTTAGCCAATCGTTATACTAAAATGTGGGTCTAGGACCAATATTTTTCCATGTTACAAACATTAGCACAAACTCATTATACCCTGTCCACGTGATGGTGTAGGGTATTAATATTATGGTTGTGTAACAGTGTCTCTGATGATGCTGATGCCAGTAGTCGCAGATTTTTAATACATAGTAGTGTTGCCAGATTTTATGAGTTTATTTTGGTAACAAAGTTTTAACCCAGCAATATTGAACTTTCTTATTTGTTTTTATAGCCTTTTTGAATTTGTTATTATATTTTTTGACGATTTCCAGTATTTAACAAATACCTGGCATCTCTAATGATGCTCACGTAGTATTCAACAAAAATCAGGTCATAACGTACGTTTAACAATGATTTTCTTTTTACCATTTTTTCCACATACAATATTATGTAGTTTTTGCTGTTGTTTTCGTTTTTTTATTTCAAAAATCCATTATTACCCCTCCAAAAAAAAAAAAAAAAAAAAAAACACAAGAAGAAAAAAATACCAAAACCAAATATTGAAAAATCCTTGAAATTGTTCTAAGGAATACTTTAACGAGCATATGTATGGTAAGTACAAGCATCATTTTGGCATTTAAATGTAGTAAATCTGTGTCAGAGATTTAACTTTATTTACCCCACATTTCAATTAGCCTAGATTTTCTTTTTGTTTTACGATTGAAGGAGTACATTGTTTGAATTAAATAAAAAATCAAATAAAATATATAATTTAAAAATATTTTAGCAGTGAAATTTTTTTGTGAAAAAACAAATTCAAGACCAATTAGCAAGTTTGAGGGCTAACATCTATGAAAAAAGCTTTAACATAATGTAGGTACACTCAACCAAAAAAGTCTGTAATGGCTACTGAAAATTTTGCTGTTATTACGGGAAATATAACTGTTTTGATTCCAGCGGTATTTTTTTTGCTAATTTTAGCAACACATGTCTGCTGATCTGTAGTACAATAAAATTAGTATAAAAAATTAGTAGCCGCTACTAAATTTTAGTAAAATTTATGTAAAATGCAATTCAAAATCGATTTGCTAAAATCAGTTCAAAAACTTACTAAATATCATAATTTTAGTACAATGAAATTAGTATAAATAATTAGTTGCAGCTACTAAATTTCAGTAAATTGCTGTAAACTGTAATTTAAAATCAATCTGAAATTAGCAAAAAATTGTACTAAAAAATAAAAAAAAACTGTAAAATCTAAAAGAAAAAAATTTTTTCTTTGGATTGTAACAAGCGTATAATTACTTCATCGTACTTGAAATTTGGAGTCAAAATTACAAACGGTTCTCCAGTTATTGCCGTTTTCTGCATTGGAGATGCAATAAAATTTTCTGGGTGTTATTTCTAAACTAAGAATATATCAATAGTAACAAATATAAACTAAACAAGAATTGTAAAAAATCAAAAAAAAAAAAAATATTTTAATTAGTATACTTTTCTGCTAAATTTAGCACTCGGTTTTGAAAAATTAGTAAAATGTTTTGCTGAAATCAGCAGCGAAAATTAGTAAAAAAAATCCGTAATTTGTAATAAGAGAATAGGAAAAATGATTACTAAAAATAAAAATTTTACTAATAATCAGTATAAAAATAATATAGTGCGATTGGAAACTGTTCACAAATTTGTTTACAAACTTTTTTATCTGAGTGTAGGTAGAAAAAACAACATTTGGAATATTAGCATTTTGAAATTTACAATATATATTAATAATGCTCTTATTTTGCAATTATTTTTATTTGAAAAAAAAACTTACTAAATGAAGGGAATATTTATAAAAACATACCTGAAAAGAAACAGAAAAAATAATAACATTAAAAGATATGGAAATTTTAAATATATGTAAATAGATTTTATTTTCACTAATATGTGATACCACATACAATTAGATAGAAATATATAAACTTTTTTCGTCAGGTTAACAATATTTTCAGAATAGTTTTTTATTTTTTTTTTTTTGATATTTTTTTTTCATGAATGACACTTCAAGACATTGGTCCTTCGAACCAAGATGTGTTAATTGAACTGTTCACCAAAATGTATAAAATTATCTTGACTAAACAAAATTAAAATAAAATAATAACAAAAAGTTATTTAACCTAAACAAAAAAAAAAACTCCAGCGAAATTAAAAAAAAATAATTGCACAAAAAAAAATAATTAACTTTTAAAAAAACTTTAAAGTGTTTTTCAGTCTCTTTGAAAAAAGGTAACCAAGCTTTTAATAAAAGCACACCTATATTCACACACACACACACACGCACACTATAAACCTAGTTAAAGTTTTGCATCCGTTTCCCGCACTTTGTTTAAAAAAAACAACTCCAGTCATATTTATTTAAACTAAACAAAATACAGAAAAAAACTACTAACCAGGAGACTACTCCGATGGGTTCCTTGCGATCTTAGTGAAATTTGATTATGTGATAGAGGAGAAAAAATAAGAGACACTTTTGAGAGTAAAGATTGAGGTTTAAAAACATGTCTGAAATTTAGATTTATTTGTTCAAAGAGTGAAAGTAGGTACTAGGGAATTCAAGCAATTCACTATTATTCGATTAATGGAACAATTCTGCTGAAATAATTGTTCGAATAATTTAAAATGCCCAAATTTCGAATAATTTGAATTTAATATAATTATTCGATTAATAAAAATTTGTAAAAAATTACATAAATGTTCAAAAAAGTAAATTTTTTGAAGAGTAATATAGACAAAAGCATTAATAATAGGGTATTCAATCGATTACTCGTCGTTCGATTATTAGAACAATTTTGCCCAAATATTGTTCGAATAATTTTAAATGTCCAAATTTCGAATAACGAATAATTCGATTAATTTAATACGATTAATCGAAGTTCGTAAAAAATTACAAAAATGTTTAAAAAATATGTAGTTCTTTTTTATACGAATTATGCGTCATTCTAAATTTGAACATATTACAATAGAAAAAAGAAAATCCCAAAAGTAATTTAAAAAATAGTGAAAAAAAAAATTTCCTCTAGGCTTGTAAAGGGTTCTTCAATAAGAGCGCTACAAAAGTTTTTTTAAATAAAACAAAAACGGTTTTGGATATCAATGAAATTCTTTATTACTGTGAAAGTACGTTCGATGCCATTATGTATGGAAATCGATCTCTTTTGCATGGCCACCACGGGCACGCTTGCAGAAGTCCAGACGCTGAACCCAATTTTCGACGGTTTTCAAGCATAAATCGGCCGATATTCGTACGAAGTTCATCAATCGTCGCTGGCTTGTTGGCATAGACCATAGATTTGACGTAGCCCCACAGGAAATAGTCCAACGGCGTCAAATCGCACGACCGAGGCGGCCAATCGACTGGACCATTTCGTGAGATAACACGTTCTCCAAACTTGGTTTGCAATAAATTGATTGTGACATTCGCTGTGTGGCTTGTGGCGCCGTCCTGTTGGAACCACATGTCCTCCAAGTCCATATCATCCAATTGGGGCCAAAAATATTCGGTTATCATAGAACGGTAGCGATTCCCATTCACAGTAACGTGCCGGTCTTGATCATCACGGAAGAAGTACGGCCCAATGACGCCACCGGCCCATAAACCGCACCAAACCGTAATTTTTTCGGTATGCAATGATGACTCATGGAGTACGTGTGGATTGCTGTCTGACCAATAACGCATATTTTGGTTATTGACGAAGCCATTCATTATGACGACCATAAGTTAGACGTAGCGCTCTTAACGTTGAGGCCACTGACTCGGAATGTCGGTAGTAAATTTTAATAATTTCGACTGGTTGTTAGCTCGTAGTGTCCGACCGAGTATTCGGCTTCGGCTTCGGAGTTCGGCCAAAAAGTGATGTTCGGCCAAGTTCGGTGTTCGGCTAAATTTTGGCCGAATACCGAACTTTTCTATAAATCAATATTTTGCAACATTTAGCTCTTTAATTTTGTATAGTAACTTATAAATATGCACATATTTAACTTAATTTTTACTTAAAGAGCGAAAAATACAACTTTTTTTATGTTTTTACAATTTAGAAATATTTAGTAATTGGTTTCCGCATTTTTGAATTTGAAAAAGTTGCATGAAATTTGTATTTTTATTCAAACACAAAAGTATTCGGCTTCGGCTTCGGCCGAACTTAGTAATTTTGGCCGAAGTTCGGCTTCGGCTTCGGTTCGGCCTTAAAAAGTGAGTTCGGTCGGACACTATTAGCTCGTATATCTTTCCATCATGAAATGGCAAACCTTACTGAAGAGAAATGTCAAAAGAGCGGCAAGAAATATGGCATCGTTTGCTGTCCCTGTCTTTCCACTTTTGTAGCGTCCCTGTTGAAGAACCCTTTACCTATACGGATTTCATTTTTTTTTTTAAGATTTTATAGAAATTGATATTAAACGAAAGCATTAATAACAACACTGTACAACAATTTCGAACTTCTTCCAAATTTACGGATTCATATAAAAAATATAAGTTCTATAACATTTGTTTCAGCACTTAAAAAAAATACATTCTTTACAAAACCGGTTATTCGATAACAAAAAAAAACGGGTTATTCGATATTAAAAAAATTAAGACTTAAAAAAAACCCCACAAAAAACCTGTTTATAGAAACCGGCTCATCACACAGCGCCAGTTCCTTTAAAATTGTAAGAAATATATTTTAAAAACGATATATTGGGTTACGCTGAGAGAATTATCTTTATGACATTTATAAGTTTTTATATATCTCTGTGTAATTTTGATACCACTTTTTAGCCCCTAAATATGAGAATGGACTCAAAAAGTTATTTTATTTTTCCCCTGTATCACATACTCGAATTTTATGAAAATCGTAGGGAAGCCATCGGTATAGTTTCCTTGTAAGAGTTAACCAACATTTCTAGGTTGCTAACGCTTTTAAAAACCGCAATTGTGTTGAAAACAGTTGCAATTTCTACTGTGTTACTGCAATGACTTGAAAGATGAACAGAAAAATGGTGGCGGATGAAACCAACACAGACATTGGGGAGAGTTGGAGAAAGGGGAAATCAAGGTAAGCCACAAAGTGCTGCATTTGTTGCAGTCGTTTCTGTATAGTTTGGCGGTTGAAAAGGAGTAAAAAAAAGTAAACAGGTGCCATGTGCTTAAAAATCAACATTTTTCTTTCTGTTTGTTGATGCTTTTGCCTCACAGGACCAGCTTCATATATAAAACAAAGAAATTTGCAGGGAATAGTTCAAGAAGAATGAAAAAATGTTTCTTTCTTAACAACGTAACGGCAAAAAACTAAAGAGCTCATTACTTTTGTACTTTTTTTTATATCCTAAGCAACATTGAGGTTAAAATGTTTAGAAAAATATATAAAGATAAAAGGAATAATGCTAAAAAAAAAAAGAAACTAAATAAAGTTTATGATTTACAAAAGCTAGAAATAAAAAATTAAAAAAACATTTTCAAGAGATACATATCAAAAAAAGAAAAAAAAAAGATGCACTTTATTTTTTACTATGGCCTCCTAAAGTTGCAGCAACAAAAACATATGTGTGGCAGGAAAACTTATTGTGCAAACTAAACCAAAACTCTAAACTCATAACGAAACTCTTGCTTCAATTTAGTAATACAATAGACTTTAAACATTATCCTCCCTTATCAAAAAAAAAAAAAAATAAAAACAACAACAATAGTAGGATACTATAAATGTGAAAAGGATTAGACAACACAAACAACCGAGAAGTTATATGAAATGTCGGATATTATGCGTTTGTATACAAAAAGTTGGCGGTGATAAAAAAATATCCTTTCTTTATTATTTTTAAAGTTAGTTTAGTGTGACAGTGCACACAGCATTGCCGTAACCGGAAACTAAAAGCTCAATACACACACACCAACGCTAAGCTTTGATATGAAAAATGTATATCCTGTATGGTTCAATGGCATCATCTTTAATATAGTGGTTTTTGAGGTGTTTCAAAATGTCTAGTTGTTGTAATATACACACGATCATAGTTACAGACAACAGGATATTTTGATGTTGCAACCATACAATTTAAAAAGTCCCAAAAAAAAATAAACTTTTTCTTAAACAACTTTTTTAACACAAATTTAAAGAAACCATCGCTTGCTTTCCTATAAAAATTACAAAAACAAGGAATCTTTCACCATAATTTTGCGATTATGGGGAAAATTGTTGAAAATATCAAAATAAATCCTTTTAATTACACTAGTCGACAAGAATTCTGTAAAGACTTCTACTTAAAATTTGGACGGTATTTTGGTCTCAAGAATTGAAATCCGCAAACGCAAATGGAATTGGATTGGACATACATTGCGTAAACAACCCATTGATATTGCTAAACAAGCTATAGACTGGAACCGGCAGTCGACGTATACACTAATAGAAAAAAGTTTGTAGAAAAGTTAGTAAAACTGTTAGTACTTCAACTTAACAAATTTTTAACTAATTTTTAGTTAAAATTTAATTTTTAGTTAATTTTTTTGCTACCTATATTGCTATTTTTTTTTGCTGAATTTAGTTACTAATTTTTAACAATAAATTTGCTAACTTTACAGTATTTTGCTGAATTTTAGTTACTTATTTTTAACGGAAGATTTGCTAATTTTACAAATTTTTTGTAAACTAAACCACCAATTTTGGAGCGCTTATAAACAGAATGTTAAATGACTCATAAAAATTACTGCATATTTTTAATTCGCCAAAAATAATGCAAAAAGTTTTTAAATAAAGCTAAATTGAAATGGTTGAAAATTTCTCCTACTCATAAAATATCTAAATTATTAAAATTTATGAGAAAAGTTTCTATTTATCGTAATACATTAATTTTCAAAGATCAAGGTTTATTTTGGACGAACCATTTTAATATGAAAATTGTGATTAAAAGTATCTCTGGGGAGCAAGTGGAGTTTACGGGGATGACCCTAATTTCTTCCCCCCCAATATTGTACTTTTTAAGCTTATTTAAAGAATACGATATTTTTAATCGGCCACACCTTCTTTCCTGTGGGTGGAGCTTTAGAGGTGAAAATGGAAACTCAAATAAATTCGGAAGTACATATCCGATCAGCAAACAATGAAAATCAAAACAAGGGTCTCTGAAATACATTTTGTTATGGTTAACATATTATTGTCTATAAATATTATCACTTTTACAAAAAATCATTCTTGGGAATTTTCATTGGCATTGAAATATAATTGGCATTACTTTATCTCAATGTCAGTGCCAACAAATTTCCTCACCATTCAATGCCAATTAAATTTTTTTCAATTTGCATTGATGAAAACAATGGTAATGAAATGTACACATAATTGAAGAAAAGTATTTTAATATAAAAAAATATAAGAAATACGCGAATTTTTAATTTTTTTTCTTAATTTATTCTTTTATTAAAACACGAAAATAAATATTTACTTCTTTCATCAATTATAAATGGGCATTTAGGCATTGAACAATGCCAATTGAAAAAATTTCAATTAATTGACACATTCAATAAACTGATCCCAAGTATGTTTTTAAATACCCATTTATTTTTTATTTATTAATTTTCATTTCATTTGCTCCTTTTTTACCTTTTTCTAGTCCACTAGTAATCTGCAAAAGTTCTATTGATTTCAGAAAATTTTAGCAAAAATTTTGTAGATTTAACAGTTTTTTTTGCTATATTCATTCTACTATTATTTAGCAATTTTTTTGCTAATTTTAGCAGGTAAAATTGTTATTTGCATTTAACAACAATTTAGCTCAAATATTACTAAAATTCTGTAAATTTAAAAGTTTTTTTGCTGTTTTCATTCTATTAATATTTAGCAAACTGATTCTGCTAATATTAGCAGTTTTTTCTGCAGCATCATTTTTAACTAATTTTTAGTAACTTTTTCTGCTATTTTTACGGACTTATTTGTATGAGTGTAGGAAGACCAGCACACACTTGGAAACGGCAAATTGAAACCGAAATATCCAAACTTACACCTTCGCTGGAATGAAATCAAACATCGTGCATTAGATCGAACGTATTGGAATGATCTTGTTGCGGCCCTATGCACCTTGCAGGAGTAAAGGGCCAGACACGAAACTAAAGTCAAAATCGTTTTAACTTTTACGATTAAAAAAGGCAACTTTAGGGGTTGCCTTTTTTAATTTTTCATAATAACTTCGGCATTCACAGCCGGATCTTGAAGTGTGATATATCGATTTTTTTGCCTCGAGGAAATCAATTTTTTTGCTAAAAAGGAACAAAAAAATAAAAAATTTCCTGCTGGAATTATCGAAAAACTTCCTTAGCTAAAGTTTAATAATTTTTTGCGAGCTTTACTTTTCTGACATTAAGGTGATACATTAGTGTGGTAGGAACTTAGATCTGGTGGGTAAATACAAGAACGGGATACTTGCCCTTATAGAAAAATATTGGTCCCCTCGAGACAAAAACATCATATGATATATCGACTTTTTTGCCTCGAGGAGACCAGTATGTTGCTATAAAGGAAAAATCCAATGAAAAAAAATTTATAAAGGCGACCCCTACGTTCGGCAACCAATATATAAAAAAATTTCTACTGGGTTTATCGAAAAACTTCCTTAGCATAAGTTTAATGATTTTTTGCGAGCTTTAATTTTCTGACATTAGGGTCGTACATTAGGGTGTACAAACTGAGATTTGGTGGGTAACTACTAGAACGGGACACTTGAGCTCAATGGCCCTTAGAGCAAAACGCTGGTATCCTCGAGAGAAAAACATCGATATATCATACTTAAAGATCCGACTGTAAATGCCAAAGATATAACGAAAAATGCAAAATGGCGACCCCTGCGTTCGGCAAAAAAAAAAAAACAAAAAAAAATTTTTTTAAGCCCCCTTGCAAAAATACTTCATATTGGAGGGTGTACGGCGCACTTTTTTTTTGCCTGTAAGGTGGTACGCTCTAATGTATACTATAGTTGTTGTTTAAAAAAAATTGATTTATTTATCAACATAAAAAAAATCCAAAATTGCGGAATTTATTAAACTTTCGATTACTTATCAGTAAATTCACTGGATATTTAAATTACATCTGCAGACTAGATATATCAAAGAAACAAAGTAGTACTTTGGAAGATGACAAAGCAAATTGTGTTAAAAATTTGTTGTATTGTCTTTTTCTTTGATATTTTAACCCTTAAATGCATGATCTCTTCGATTTTGACCATTTTTTTATATATGATTTCTAAAGGCATGTAAATTTAAAAAAAAAATACTAAAAAAAAGGTGATTTTTATTGAAAAATATGGTTTTTTGCCAAATAGCTAAATTGTGATTATTTTAACGTGTATGAAAAACAAAAAAAAACAAAATCTATAAACTATAATTTATACATTTATTGTCGCCAAAATGAATTTTATTGCGAGAATACCACTTTAAATATTTAAACAAATATTTTTGAATATTACACTTTTTGTAAAAAAAACGCGTGTTTTAGATTTTTCACAAATATACAGAGCAAAACCCAGATTTTTACTCTAACTGTTTAAAAATTCTGCGCTAAACTTTAGGAACACTATGTACAGAAGGGGACCATAATGCCCAAAAATGCAGTTTTGTGCATCAAGGGTGTTTTTTTTATTAAAAAACCGATATGTTGCCAAATGGCTACACCGTGCATTTAAGGGTTAAATGTTGAATAACGCTGGGACCAACGATGTGCCAGAAATTCTCATTGAGCTTGTACTTTAACCTAATAAATATTTCTATAAATTCTTAAAACGTCGTCCCTTCTCGATTTCTCTAGGCAAGAACAACAGATTGTACAGGACAAATTGCACACAACAAAATCAAATTTTTACAAAATAATACGGTTCTGACAACTGATTCTTACAGAGGGGATAAATAATATCATACATGTATCGGCGTTTTAAAAGTTTACGTCTGGCTCTATGTTTTTTTTTTTGGGTTAAAATTTTGCCCCTTTTGCAAATGCTTATTGTGAATGGGCATAGGAAGCTATGTGCATCTTCTATTTTAGATATAGGATGTGTTCAGCGTAAAATACTACGAGGATCATTTTGTGGAACATTTTAACCCTCTAACTCTTCAATTCAAGGGACTTTTTTGGCACCTTTTTAAAGGGCCGAAAAAGTACTTTTTAATAGTTTTTGTTTTGAACCTGAAATGTAAAGCGTTATATAATTTTGTCTTTCTACATCAAATTAGATATGATTATATCGGGTCAAAATGCATATATTCATATGCATATATTCATCATAGTATATATTCATCATAGCATATATTCGGATCATAGTATATCTCGAATTAGATTAAATAAGATATCATTACATATGACATCATATTATTTTTGTTATCTCGGGAAGACATTCAAATACATTTTTGTTAAACACAAATAATTTTTGCAGGAAAAATTTTTAAATATTTTGTTGTGATTTATTTTACAATATTTTGGATCTTTAAAATTGTTTTAACTATAGAAATTCCAATTGTCAACTGAATAGCTGTTAAGCATAATTACTAGTCATTAAAATCCCACCTAATATCGGAGAAAATTATATAAAATCAGATATAATTATATCCCCCGCTCCTAGGTCAGCCCCAAAGAAAAGTGACCGGTCCCACATAATATAAAGTGAATGGTCCAAGGACATGTCCCAGTCACGTGACGGTCCCCTTTCCCGCAGGGAAGTGATTTAATGCATACTTTAAACTCAATTTAATCACTCTTCCTTAAAAGTAAATAGAAAAACAAACATAAATAAAATGTGACAGGTGTCAATGCAGTGATTTTAAAATTTAACATCCCCATTTGTGCAATTCTTGTAACTAAAACCTTCAAACAAATAAGGTGAAAGGTTAAAATATGTATGTATGTTTTTGCATTGAATATTTGACAGTAGACTAATTTCCTAAATGGCTGAGAAATTCTATAAATCTTTCGTTTTTTTCTTTTTTTATTTTTTTTGTCGGTAGAAGTACATAAAGTGAAAAATATTTATGCAGATGTAGCGATAGTGAACTTTAACCCTTTTTAACTTTTCACACTTGTTTATGGATGTTACATAAAATGCTTTTGGAATTTTACGAAATTCTTGTTTCTTTTTTTCAACTAGATACATGCAAGTGAAAAATGAAACCAATCAAGTAAAATGTTTAACCACGAAATGAAAACAACATAAAACTGTGTACATTAGGGTGGCTCTTATTTACCACTGTATTAAAATGTCAGCACAGTTTTTGTTGGAATACTGAAATATGAAAAATTTTAGTTAAAAAGATGGAAAAATTATGAACAGTTGGACATTTTAAAAACGAGTAAAAAAGTTAAAGTCTGGCATGCCGACTATATAATACCCTACACCAGTCTGATTTAAAGCCAACTAATGTTTGGATCCGAAATTTGAATGGGTTAAAACAGACTTGACATCGTTAAATCGAAATAAAAAAAATTCTGAGCCGATCGGTATACTATAAGATGGGTCTAGGACCAAGATTTTTTGGTGTAACAAACTTCAGCACAAACTTATAATACCCTCTCCACGTAGTGGTGTAGGGTATAACTACACATTATCCACAACAAGGCATTGCAATATAAGCACTTACATTACTTAATGCCAAATTTATCTACTGCAAGACAACGAAAAAAGCAAAATGTATTTTAATAAATTCTTAAAATCAAAAAAAGAATGTGAATTCCAAAAAATTGATTGCTTTTAGTCTCACGCCTTGTTAAAAGAATCGAGTTGGTAATCAAGTTGGAAAATGATGCTAACAAACATACATGATTCCCAACTGGATTCCCTGTTTTGAAAAATTTTTGCTGGGGTGCTTTGGTCATGCAGATCTTAAAAAGTTACCTACACAAATATGGATGCCAGTATTAAAAATTCGTATAGAATCCTAGCCAAACACTCTCACAAGGAAAGCATTCCCAGCTAGAATCTACGATTTATATAAAATTTTTAAATGTGATACACTCATAGAAATAAATCTGTAAAAATAGCAGAAAAAGTGGCTAAAACTTAGTTAAAAATTATAAAAATTAAAATTGTTAAATATACAGAATTTTAGTTATATTTAAGTTAACTTTTAGTTAACTGAAAATAGCAAACTGTACTGTAATATCTGCAGAAAATTTTGCTAAATATTAAAAGACTAAAAGTAGTAAAAATAAACTGTTATATCTACAAAATTTTTGGTATTTTTAAGCTAAGTTTAGTTGAATGTATATAGCTGTCTATTCTGCTAAAATCAGCAGAAATATTTGCTAAAAAATTGTAAACTGCTGTTTTCAAAAGGCTCGATTTTTATTGCATTTAAAAAAAAACGAAAAAAAAACTTCGAAAATTTTAAATTTTTTGCTGATTTTAGCAGGTTAATTTGCTATTTTCCATTAACAAAAATTTAGCTAAAATTCTGTATATTTAAGTTTTTTTTTGCTGTTCATATATTACTAATATATAGCAAAAATAATTTGCTAATTTAGCAGTTTTTTTCTGTAGCATCATTTTTAATTAATTTTTTAGTAGTTTTAACTAAATTTTTTACGGATTTTTTCTATTAGTGTAAAGACAAGAAACCTAAGAAAACCCTGATTTTTTGCCAACTCACGGAAAATCGGTCATTTTTTTACCTTTTTTTGTCAAAAACTTACGAATTTAAAATAAAAATTTAATAGCATGTCTGATATACTAATGCCCATGTTTAAAACTCAGGGTTGCCAAATTGATCCAAAAAGTATTAAAAACCGACTTCGGGAAAAATCCATTAAAATGCAAATTTCCACGAATATCAAAAAAAATACCTGTCCGCTTAATATAATTCTCCATATAAAGTACCTACAAACTTTAAGAATCTCTTTGCAACACGCAGAGAAAAATTTTGTCAATTTCTAAATTCCGCTGCTTCGACTAGATTCGGTTGGCTAAATTAAATATAGGTCTTTACAATAAAATATTCTGGACTTATATTTGAATATGGTTGTACAATGAAGTTTCAACTGACACTTATAAAAAACATACGATTTTCTTTTGTTGGTTACATATGGCTCTATGCAAATTGCTGAATTACTGTTAACCGCCCTTTTACTGGCTCTGTCTGACATTTCAAGAAGTTAAATTGCAGTCAATAGGTTCAATTTTTGTATTATGTTTTTTCATATTTTGTGTATTTATTGAAACAAGTTTTAATATTTATTAAAAAAATATTGAGATAGAAAAATATTCTAACTATATATATGAAAATATTTATAAAAATTTTATCATAAAATTTAACCCATCCACACCCACTAAAACTTCGGCCAGAGCCAGTTAACAGAAGATAAAATGCATTCATACTCTTGAGTTTCTGTGCTCGTTGTTTACAGCAATAGATGTTACCACATTGCAAGATCTGTCAAGACGACAGAATAGTATTTTCGAAGATGACAAAACAAATTTTGTTTTTTTTTTTTCTTTGATATTTTCAAAGTTAAAAAACGCTCCTAGAGACGAGAGCAGGAAATTATCTTTGAGTTTGAGATTTAACCTAATAAATATTTCTAGAAATTTTAAAAAAGTCGTCCCCTCTCGATTTCCTTAGGCAGGAATGAAATTCGTATAGGGACATGCCTTCAATAGATTATTTTTCACCATTTGGGATTTTCGCATTTTTATGTAGTTCTTTTAATGGGAAAACTTCATTAGTTTAATGAAAAGTTTCATTAAAACTCGTCCAAGAAAATGTTATCTATGTATCTATGTTTAAACAAAATCGGAATGTTTAGCTTGTAATATCTTCCTTGTTAGTAAGAGTATATTGGTTATATCAGTGGTAGTTGTTTTGTGACAAAAAAAAAACGGAAAACATATGAGCTTAAATGTTACCCAAAAGTGTTTTTGAAACATTGATATCATTCCGTATTACAACTCCACTTACAGTAGTATCTCTTTTGTATTGTGGCTTCATCAATGTATTGCAGACATAAGTGGAATAAGTACTAGAGTATCACACATATATGTATATTTGTCTAAATAACGGTTACTATGGTTAGACAGCACAACCCAACGAATTAGTTGGTCTGTCTATATGTCAGACAGTTAGTCAGTCTGTCTTTCTAGTGTATTAAAGATATAGTTACGACAGACACTTTACATCGTTCTTTTAGTATCGTTATTACTATATGTTACCACATTTCTATGTACGATAGTTTCCTTTCATGATAGTTGTTACAGGACTTTGTATGTTGTCTGCATCCAAAAATATAATCTTCCAAAATGTGGCAAATATTTGCGGTTGTTGGAAAATCTTTATGTTTTCATGTTTTTATTAAGTATGCACATTACACTTGTATTGTTTTGCCATTCAAATTAATACACTTGTATTAGAATTTCTACACAGAATTTCCATATGTTTCATAAACAACTGGTTTGAAGTTGTAAGCATATTATTTATTGATCAGATTAAAAAATGAACTAAATATTATAGTTTCAAGACTGCAAAATATTTCCCTAAAACCGCACGCTGAGAGAAAAAAAACGCTCTGTCATAAACATATTCTTTATGGTAAAATAGTAGTCTACACTGATAAAATTTTCGTTCATACTATTAATGAATCGATTTCATTAATCTGAATTCATTGGTTTAATGAAATTTTTTTCATTGAATTAATGAAAAATTCATTAATTTAATGAATTTTTTTATTGTATATTTTCAACTAACCCGTAAGATATGCTATAATTTTTATAAGGGTTTTGAATTTGCTAATTACTAAAATAGATATATGTTCAGAGCTTTGAAGAATTAATTCCTTAATTCAATTTTTCAATTCTGAATTAAAAATTCGATGAATTAATTCACTAAGCACCATATATTGAATGGAATTAATTCATATTTGCTTTCGTTCGATTTATTTTGTTACGAATTAATTCAATTGTAATAGTTCTTTTTATTAAATCAAATGAATTAATTCACTGGTGAACACGTTCAATTTTATAAATCGAACGGAAGAAAAGTGAATTAATTCCTTACTGAATTAATTCACTGCTGAATTCGTTCAATTTCATTTTCGTTCAGTGAACTAAAAAAAATAAAATTACGTTCAGTGAATTAAAAAAAATAAAATTACGTTCAGTGATTTAAAAAAAATAATAATAAGTTCACTGAATTGAAAAAAAAATAAAATAAGTTCACTGAATTGAAAAAAAAAATAAAAAAAGTTCACTGAATTCAAAGCCTGTTTTCTGCCGTTCAGTAGAAGAAAACAATAATGTACAAATAAAATTTTTAAATAAGCAATTTTAATAGTAAAAGGCTTTATTTTTGAATCATGTAGGTTGATAAACAGCATCCGGTTTCTAATTTGTTTATTTTTACTAGCACACGCTGTAAAATTGCTTATTTAAAAATTTTATTTATTATTGTTTTCTTCTACTGAACGGCAGAAAACAGGCTTTGAATTCAGTGAACTTATTTTATTTTTTTTTTTCAATTCAGTGAACTTATTTTATTTTTTTTTTTTTCAATTCAGTGAACTTATTATTATTTTTTTAAATTCACTGAACGTAATTTTATTTTTTTTAATTCACTGAACGAAAATGAAATTGAACGAATTCAGTAGTGAATTAATTCAGTAAGGAATTAATTCACTTTTTTTCCGTTCGATTTATAAAATTGAACGCGTTCACCGTTGAATTAATTCATTTGATTTAATAAAAAGAACTATTGCAATTGAATTAATTCTTTGAATTTGTTGTTTGATGAACGCGTTCAGTTAAACGAATTCAGTGAATTACTTAAGAAAAGGAATTCATTCAATTCAAGAGAAAATTGAATTCGATTGGTAGTGAATTCATTCAAAAAGGAATTAATTCTTCAAAGCTCTGTATATGTTCCAGTAATGAACGCTAGGGTTGCAAACTGAAAATATTTAAATATAAAAGTTCAAATAATGGCATCATTTTGCTTTGGCTATTTAGATCAATCGGTAATGCGGTCGGTAATGTTTACATTCTGGAGATTACGAGTTCAAGTCGAGTTCAGGGAGATGTCAAAAACGGTATAAAAACAAAAAAGAAATATATGTACAAATAAAAATTAATAAAATAAAAATAAATAATAAATAAAAAAGTAACGCAAAAAAAATATATTTTTTTCAATTAGTTTTCATTTAATGAATACGTTTCATTAATTTAATGAATTTTGGGGACTTTTTAATGAAAAAAAACATTGGATTAATGAACAAATTCATTAGTACTATGCACAAATTTCTATCAGTGTAGTTTAAAAGCCCGAGACTTCTTTCCGTTGGTTTTAATTATCGGGATATACTCGTTTTTAGAAGAAAGTTGTATTCTTTTTTGAAGTTTGTACTAAAGGTCTGCATGAAAACAGGCTGTGAAATATTCACTATTCTTTTTGCAATTCAGAAATCATCAATTAAAATTCAGAAGACATAATATCTATCTTAATTCATGATTTCTATATTTTAGTTGATAATTTGAAAAAAAGTGTACTAGTGAATGTTTCACAGAATATTTTATACCTTTAGTGTGTACTCTCTGAGACTTTGGTAATTGATTTTTTTATTGATAGTTAACAAAAGAAAGCTATAAAGTAGTAAGATAAAGGCGACTCGATATTAAAAAAATTTAACATATTATTAGCTGGAATATTTTTGTTGACGGTCATATTTGTTACCTTACATTTTTGTTTTTATCTTTTTAATTATTTTGTTAAATTTACTTTCCAAAATATCTTAATGAGTTCAATAATTTTTCACAGTGCAACTTATACGTTGCTATCATGAGTCCACTTAATTATTAAATTATACATATATATATTTTTTTTTATTAATTTGGTGCCCATAATTTGTTTATAAAGTGTTTAAAAATTTGTTGTGACCAAATGACGGTGCTTCATCTGTTCGTTTTATCTTTGAGTACTTATATTACTTATCAAAATGTCAATTAAAAGTTAGAAACAATATACAGTGAAAGCTGCTGATAAAGGACACAGCTAGGGTATTCAATTAATCGGCTTTTTATTTTAATCGATTAATCGTGCAAATAATTATTCGGGTCTTTTCTTAATCGAACAAAATTTTAAAATTAATCGATTAATCGAAAAAATTTTAAAATTTTCTGTAAAATAATATACATACACTTGTGTTTTTAATAATTTTATTTAATAAAGGGAACACAAATAAATTCAGTAACTCTTCTGAAATTCATAAAAATGAAAAAAAATTAATAATTGAGATCAGATTTTGTCATTATTTTTTTTTTGTCCCATTTTTAACATATTAAAATTTTATCCAAATCAGGGAGAAACACACCGCAATGAGTTAAAGAGTTAAAGAAGAATATAAGACCCCGTACATTAATTTATATCTCTTTCGTATGCATTGAGAGGAATTCTGTTTAGAATTGATTTTCCCTCTACGTTTCCGTACCTCCATCCATTTATTTTATTAATTCAGACTGCTCACTAAACAAACATTACATTGAGCATTAATTATAATTAATAATTCTAATAATCATTAATTGCAATAATTATTAATGCTCTCGTTTAATATCAACATTTAAAAAGTCGTAAAAAATAATTAAAAATTTATTATACGTAAATAAGCGCCCTATGCTCCAGTGGGAGTTAGAGCAAGATATATAAATAGATACTACCACTTTACTAAATAAGTCACAACAACAGAGTATTAATTTGAAAGATGACAGAGCAAATTGTGATAATTTTGTGTAGTTTTTGTAAGTTCTTTGGGATTTAAGATGTTTATTAACGCTCCTACTTGACAAATATTTCTAGAAATTCTAAAAGGTCGTCCCTTTATTATTTTCTTAGGCCAGAATGAAATCCGGATAAGTACAAGCCTACAGAAAATTATTTATCGCAATTCTTTTAAAAAAGTTTTGAGATTTTAGCACATTTACTTTAATAAAAAATGTTTATTTTTTAAATAGTTTTGTAATTTTCTACCAATTTCGATTAATCGATTAATCGTATGAAATTATGCAAATTATTCGTTATTCGAAATTTAGACATTTTAAATTATTCGAACAATTTTTGAGAAAAATTGTTGAATAACGATTAATCGATTGAATACTGCCCAACAGCGGACAGGCTCGATGTTTATTTGCATAAAAAAAATCGCCTGAATTGTTATGTTTTGTTATGGTTTTTTATTTTTAAATAAAATTAAAATAAAAACAGTAAAAAACAGTTTTAATGTAGTTTTTAGAGCGTGGTTTTTTAAAAAACTGTCCAGAAATTTGAAAATTTCGGAAATTCGAATTACTTCAAAAACAAAGTGGTTCTAATTTGTGAGCGTCTACTGTATTAAATTTTTGCTCTACCTGTAGCATTTTTCACTACCAAAGTATTAATATATATATTTTTTTCTATATTGAAAAACAATATTTTAAAAAGTTTCACTTTCGGCAATTATTCGTTAAAAATTTTCAGCAAACATCAATGTGATGTTTTGTCCGAAACAGAGAACGAAACCGAATTTGCTGTCGAAAGGAAATATTATGTGCAAAAATCGCTGTCCGCTATTAGATGCTTTGGCTGTTAATATTTATATTTGCTTTTTTAAGAGTTTGACAACTTTTAATTAGTCATTTTGGAGAGAAAAAAAATCAAGAAGCCAATAGAAACTCCCAAACATATTGTTTAAAAGTTATCAGGGCATGAAAGAATACAAAAAAAGTTTGCCGTTTACTTCTCCACAAGAAGAATTAGTGCAGTTTCTAAATTATTAAAATTACTCTACACTCAGAAAAAAATGTTGGTAGAAAAATTTGTAAACGGTTTTCAATTTCACTTTACTATTTTTATACTAACTGTTAGTAAAAAATATATACTTTATTAAAGATTTTTGCTATTCTCCCTTTTCAAATTACTGAATTTTAAACTAAAAGTCGTTGTTGATTTCCAAAAAAAAATTTACAAAATTTTTGAAAACCGTGTTGGTAAAATTAGCAAAATATTATACTTATTTAAAAAAGGGTATTTAAAGATTTTGTCTTTTAAGAAACAATCGACGTTGATAATAGGCTTGCCAGATACCTTTTTTCGTTATCCCCAAACAAATCTTAAAATATCCCCAATAAATCCCCAACTAGCAAAAATGTTGAAAAATGTAATTTGCTAAAATTTTCTCAGATTTTGAACTAGTTTTTTAAAGAATTCGTAAATTTGAATTTTTCATATTTGTCTTCACAATCAGGCCTTTAAAAATATAATTCTTTAATTCGACTTTTAAGTCTGCATCAATTTTTAACAAATCGATTTGCAAAACTCATTTTATTGATTGAATTATTTCCTACTTCAATTAATCAATATATTATTCAAAGAATCAGTTTAATTTTAGTTGATTCATTTCATAGAATCAAACTACTTAATTGATTAAGAAATCAATTTAACCAAAAATGTTTGCCTTGATTTATAGTTCGCAAATCATATCATAAAACGAAAAATTTAATCGAATTCAAATTCATTCAATTCAAATTGGAATAAATTCTATCGTAACCTTATTCAATTTAAATCATTGATTTAAAGTGATAATGAAATATTAATTAATTCATAAATGAATAAATTTTAATGCGAGCTTATTCAAAAAAGAATTATCTCACTGCATTAAAACTACTGTTTCCAATTATTCGACATAGGCGGTTAACCGGTTATTGCATTATTCGAAAAATCACTAAAACTGATTAACCGGTTATTCGGTTCGGTTATTCGAGAAAATTGGCGATTAATCGATTAATCGTTTAAAGCAAAATTAATGTATTTCCTTAACTTTCTATTAACAAAGATACTAACAGCTTTCTGTTTTTGTTAAAAATCAACATGACATATGAACACGGTGTACTTAAAAAATTTTTCACATTAAGAAAGCACATCTACACGAAAATTTTTGCAAAAATGGTTTAAAATTGCTCAAAAATCTTTCAAAATTGTCCAAATACGTTTAAAATTTTAAAACATTTTTGGTAGAATTTAATACTGAATTTAGACTAAGCAAAAACCAGCTGGTTTTTGTACAAAACTAAATTGCAAAACCCAAGTCATTTACACTGGTTATTTAGTTTTTCTTTGTCATAACACTTTTTTATTACACACTTTTCTTCCTTTTTTATTTTTAAATTAATGTAAAAAATTATTGATATATTTAAAAAAGAATAACAACACACAATTTCAATTTAAACTAGAAATATTCTTAAAAAATTAAAAAATATTTTTTTGACACTTGCTTTACTCCTATATTCGTTGTAACAGGGTGTACCGAAAATTAACTATAAATGATACCGGGTATATCAAAAATGAACATTTAAAAAATTTTTACTTGGTTTTTGGCAAAAAACAGGTAGTATCTGGTTTTCAGTTTGTTTGAAAATTGTATGGAAAAACTAAACTAATTTTGCAGTTTTCGGCTCAAAAACTAAAAATGGCCAAAAACTACTAGTTTTTGCCAAGTCTAAATACACTATAAAACATTTTTGGATAATTTTGAAACATTTTAGACAATTTTGAAACCTTTTTAGACAATTTTAAAATATATTTGGACGATATTAAAATATATTTGCACAATTTTAAAATATATTTGGACAATTTTAAAACATTTTTGGACAATTTTGAAATATATTTGGAATTTTCTGAAATAAAACTGAAAATGGTGTAGTTGGACATGTAGTAGAATTGATGTGGTTTTGAATCGATTACTGTATTGATTAAAGCCTATAGAGCACTTCGATACTGATCCAGCCAGACAAGTCGTGTATTTTGGGAAGTTTTAGGAACACCTTTATTTTGCTTTAATTTTAAAAGAATTTGATAATATTTTAGTAAGTTTATGTTTATTCTAAGCTTTTCTTGTAATTTTTTAGCCAAATTTATGAAAATTATGAAGTTTTGGGAAAAAATAAAGGAAAAATTCCATATTAAAATTCTAACCGGTTAATCGACCTATTTTAACCGATTATTCGGATCGAATAATTATTTGAGTTTTAAATTATTTGTTTCGACATTAACCGAAATAGAGGCGATTAATCGAGGAATCGGTTAATCGATTAACCGAATTGTAAACACTAATTAAAACCAACATTTCTGAATTTTATAAAACTTTAATTTCAAAACATTTTATTGAATTCTAACTGTATAACGTTCAAATTAAATTTCTCTGATAATAAATATTAACAATTGTAAAAATAATAAAATTTATTTTCAGTAGGTTTGAGGTTAAGAAGAAGAATAAACATTTTTTTTTTAAGTTATAAACACATTAATTCGCAAATTAAATTAGCATATTTAATTCCTTTAATCAGACTAGATATAGTTTCTGCCTTTTTCTATGGACAGGCTTCATCAGTGATTCTCCATTAAATTGTATTATTGTTTATATTTTATTGCCAAATTGTTTCTATATGATAATTTTTAAACAACCCGTCGGCTGTAGGAATCGGACCCATGCATTCCTACATTACAAACGTAATTATACTAAAGTTTGACAGCTTAGCCACCTAAACCAAGTAAGGCCTTGAATGTAGTAGAGCTAGTTCATAGTCTTCTTTCCTATTCAGCTTTCTGTTATTGTTTTTTGCTTTTAGTAGTGATTAAACAGACACAAACAAACATTCAACTTTAGAATTTTTGTTTATCTTCTAAAAAATTTTATAATTTAACAGGAATTTTAAGAACAATATTCTATAGAACTATTTTCTCATTGAGACTCATTAATTTTTCTTTGTGGAGTTGATCGATTTGGCAACTGAAGCATTCATATTATTATTTTTCATTTTATATTAATATTAATTCTTAAAAATAATCCTCCTGTATATACAATAATTTTTTTTAAGATTAAATTATTTATTTTTGTGGTAATAATGGTTTGGCGGTTTTACGAGTATATCTTTGTTCCTGATGTTAGTTTTTGTCGGTGACTATTTTATTTATTATTTATTAAGTAAACAACAAAAAAAGCAAGAGGAATTAACACAAAAATAAAAATAATGCCTATATCAAAAAACTTTAACAAAACAAAAAGTAATTAATCATTGTATTACATGATATTTTTCAAACTTTTTATGTTTGTTTTTATTTTTCTTTAAAGAAGGGGAAAAACTTCATAAATTTCTGATAAAAATAGTGACAGCTTAAAAAAAGATTTGCTAAGTGGTTTGAAAACAAATACAAAATTTTAGTAGTTCATAGATTAGTCATATGAAATAACAAATGAAAAAAAAAATCAATATAAATTTGTCATTGTGGACACACTGTTCCGTTTTCAAGCCGAGTGATTTTAAACGGTTATATTTTTTACTCACCATAAAATAGTTTGATATTTTGACCTCAATCGTAAACAAAAAAAATACTTAATTTTTACATCCTTAATTGATGATATGTTGATGAGAAAAAACGAAACTTTATTTCTATGTTAAAAATTATTTCGTGAATTGTATCTAATTCATGAAACTCTGACCGATCGGTATATGATTTTTCCAAATGTACAAAATCGGAATTACACTCAGGGAACTTTTGCAGTAAGAATTTGTTAGTTATTTAAGTAGTATTTCAGTTCTGTTGTTTCAAGTGAAAATAACATTCAATTTTAACTACATTCGCAAGTCGTTAAAAAAACAAATAACATAAAATACTGAGAATTCGTAACATTCATTTTATTCAGTCGTTTTGTTTTTTAAGAAAATAAACCAAAAAAAAACTTAATGTAAGTAATTTTTGTCAGTTGTTTTTACTAATTTGTGGTTCATTTTATTAACAGTCAAATACAAAAGAAAATTTAAGTTGAATTTAATGAAATATTTAGTAGTCCTGTTTTCAAGTGAAATTTTACTGCTTTTTTAGAAGTAATTCTGAACAACTTCAAAAAATCACTTCTTTCATTGCTTTCATAGTATCCGTTGGTGGATTTTTACAGCTTTTTTAGCATTACTTCTGAAGATCCAAAAAATCACTTAAGTATTGCTTCTAAAGCATAATTGCTCTAAAAGTGATCCTAAAAAGTGATTTTGGTATCATTTGGTATTTCTAAACAGATGATCGCGGGTTCGATCCCTGGATGAACCAATATTTTTTTAAATTTTTTTTTAATATTTATAATTATTTTGCGTAAATTTATTATTTGTTTAATTTTTTAATTTTTAAAACAAATATGTAAAGAATGTAAGGAAAATTAAAAAATAAAAAATATGCACTTATGAAAATAGTACTGATAACAATACTGAATTGCAGTGCTCCTTTTACACTTGTTTAAAAGGACCTTCTGTTGAAGAGAATAAAGCTCAATATCTCGCAATGACAAAGTAATGTTTTTAAGTCATTCAACTTTCATATAAAAGATTAGCTCAGCGCTAGAGAGCTAGACTACCAATCATGAGGTCGCAAGTTCGATACCCGGTGGCGCCAATAAAAACTTTTGTAAAATAAAAAAAATTTAATTTTTCTTTTGCGAAGATTTTTTTTTTAACTTTTAATTGGTGAAACAGAGCACTCGTTCAAAAAGTACTGAAAAATTGTGGAAGTGGGAGTACTCCTCTCCTATGAAGTACATCTAGATCATGAATTGTAGTGCTTTTTCTACTGCTTCGGCATCTCTTTTTTTTAGAGTTTGCTAAAAACCGAAAAATTTGGAAACCGCGGTTTCGGTTTTTCAAAATTATAAAAACCGCGGTTTCGGTTATTTTTCGGTTTTCTTGTGATATTAATAGAATTGTTTTAAAATAATTAAATATAAAAATATTCTAACTAAATATATGATAATTAAATATGCATATAAATTAAATAGTTTAATACGTCCAAGATATCTTTTCAAATTCGATTTCGAAATCTTTCCGGGAGAAGAAATAAACGCGGAAACCCCTTATAAATTAATTTTTTTTTCGTTTTTGGCAACTAAAGTTGTATTTTAAAGAGTTTAAATTTAAAACTTAGCAATTTGTTTAAAACAATATAAAGTTAAAATTTTATAAATTTCGCGGAATACGAAATAAGGCTTTTTGAAAAATACGCGGTGATAATCTGAACTGAATATGTGAAACTCTATTTCTTAAACCACTTGACTTTTTTATGCAATTTTTTTATAAAATTATAAGCCTCAGTTTATTTTATCCGTAATAACAAAAACAAAAAATTCTTTAAAGCAATTTTTAATGAAGAAAATGTTAATTACAATTAAATACAAAATTTTGTAAAATAGGAGCTGAGACTTTTCGAAATTTAAAATTTAATAATATGCAATTTAATTAAATATTTTAATTCGTTAAAGTATTTGTTAAAAACCGACTTATTTTTGTCGGTTTTCGGTTTCGGTTTTGAGGCTTGGAAAACCGCGGTTTCGGTTTCGATTAAAACCGAACAGCAAACTCTACTTTTATTGCTGATATAAAAAATGGTCAGTTTTTGCTAAAATGCCACTGCATTTATAAAAAGTATAATGTCAGGGTTACCATAATAATAAATAAAATTTAAATTTTTGATATATCTTCAATCGTCTAGGGTTCATTTCCTAGAAAATGAAAATTTCAACTTTCGTTGGTAATATTTTCACTAAAGGGTGCTATAAGACAAAAACCATTGCAAACATTTCTTAATGAAACGCTGACGTATATATCTGCAGAGAGGGTTTCACTATATTCTGGTTAACAGAAATTTTGTTGTGTCTTTTCTGGTACTCTATCCCATAGTCCAACTTAATGACATCTTTAACACTGACACTTTTGCCACCTACTTTTAAAAACTATAGAAAATTTAGATGAATTGTTTCTACTAAATTAACTGTAGCAATTAGTCCCAATTAAAGCATATCTATTAAAATTTCTATGTGTAAATTAAGAGCAAAAACTAATTTAAATCTATTTAGCTGTAGCCGTGAAATTACACTCAATTTAAATATTCGTTATGGCCATTTAATAAAAATATCCATTAATATTTCATCATGAACTAGAGCGAAAACAACAGAGTAGTGAAAAGATTAAAAAGAAATTATCAATTAAAAAAATTTTCAACATACAAGGATTACTTTTTTTATGTAAAATAAAGGACTTGTGTTTTCAAAACACTTTACAAAAAAAACTTGTAATTTAAAATAAAAATGTTCATAATGTGTGAACCTAAAAACCCAATTAAGGGGTTTAGCTATCTTTAGATTTTTAATTATTTTGAAAGTTTCTTTAATACATACTCCTAACGCGGTATTTTACTTCAAATTTATATTGAAAATATATATATAAAACAACCCTGGCAGTAAATTACAAACGGGAAAGCGTTGGCAAGGCCCCTTGACAGGTGCACAGTGTTTCCAAAAGCACTTTTTTTTTGAGCAAATAACATTTCAGGCCACAATACTTAACCGATTTGCAAAATTATTTTTTTTTATTTTAGTTTACAAAATTCCGCACAAATCTGTCACAACCGATTTTTAAATTTCATTTTCTAAACATTTTTATTTTCTTATGAAAATCAAAAAAAAATTATTTTTTAAAATTTTTTATAAGAAAATCCAATAAAAATTAGGGGAATTTAAGTGATATGTACCTCTAATTAAAGGTATTGTAATCCTCTATCGGTACCCCGAATAAAATTTTTTTTTTGTGTCTTATTTTTAATTTAATTTCAGAAAATTAACCCTTAAGTGCTGTTGGGGCTTATATGCCCCAATCAAAAAATATTAGTATATTTTCATCATAGGATCAAAAAAGCCCCAAGAGCTCTTAAGGGTTAATTTTCTGAAATTAAATTAAGAATATTATTTTTAGATCTAGAAAAATAATATCAAGAAGTTCTATCAATATCCGCTCAGAAATATCTGTTATATAAATATGTTTAAAAAAAATTAAAATCTCCTCAAATTTAACCTCTGCCCTTGCACAGGGGCAATTTAATTTATTTATATTTTGCCCTAATTTTCAGAATTGAACAATTTAATCTTGTGTTATTATATTCCGGCCAAAATCATGTGAAATTAAAGGAAGAAAAATTGCCTAAAAGCTAAATAAATGCCAAAAAATCGCTGTTTTCTCGAAATCCGCTCAAAGAAAATCTCTGCCGCAGCCAAATTAAAAAAGGAAATCCTACAATTTTTTTAGTTTTTAATCTCTAATATGTTCTTAATAAAACCTTAAAGTCCAATTGTTGATTTTTTAAAATTTGTTTAAAAAAATTTTTAAAAATTTTAAATTGTAGATTTGAAAACAGTGTTTTAGAATTCCGACCTTCTTTAGTACTAATTTAAGACGAGTTAGCAAAACGCAATAGAAAAAAAATAATTCTTATCTGAGTTCTTGAAACTTATAGAATAAAAAAATGTTTCTGTAGTAGATTATTTCAATAAATTTTAAAATTTGGACCCGAATTTCTTGATTAAATGGCCTGCGACACATCAGTTGCCTGGGGAAATTGTTATAACTCGGCTGATTTTTAACCGATTTAAGTTTTCATTGCTTTATTACAAAGAGAATTCACTCTAAATTACGATTCTTTAGTGTTTTTTCTTCGAATTAGTTTTAAGATATCAATGTTTTTGAGAAAATGCACAAAAAGTAATAGTTTCCCCTTGTAATCAGTGTTCCAAACTTCAGGGCCGATGCGGCACGTCTTCACGATGTGCGATTATCCTAATTTTTTGGCAGACGCAGTTTTACACCCAAATAAATATTTCCAGGGAGTAGCCCGGTTAAAAACTAAAAAAAAAAAATTTTGGAGAACCCTATTGTTCACTAATGAACGAATTGTCACTAAATTTTGACAGGTATCATCTGAAGGTTGATAGTTCCACGAGACCTTATAGATTTTTCATTAGTGGCGCCACCTATGTGTTATCCTACGGACTTTTCAGCCTATGTGTTATAATTGTTTTTGATGGGGTGCTTTAAAGTATAAACACATTATTAGCTTACTTTTTACCATTTAATAGAGTTTTATACATATAACAAATATAAATACATTTAATTCATTTGTTTTATTTTGTACATTTGTAGGTTTTTTGGTTGTAGTTTGTATATTTGTATAATTAAAGTATCTCTTAAGCTTTAATAAACTTTTATCGTTTACAAATGTGTTTAATTAACAATTGTTATAGCATGAATTAGAATGAATATTGTATATAAGAACTGTAACGTTAAAAAGTGTAACACACATTTTTCTTAATAACTTTGTCCAACTCTAATTGAAATAATTTTTCTTGATCGAAATATTTTTGAAAATATGTCAGAACTTAAAATGCATCGGATTGGCAATGTTCGAAAACTTTTGTGCGCAGAGTTAACGTTGGGCTTAAGACATTTAAAGTTCAGAAAGTTCTGGGCAGAAATACTAAGAAAAACGTTGATACCAAAAATGAAGCAAATCTTCTCTGTGTTACATTTTTTAATGGTGCACTCTTTACATGGAAATAAATTCATAAGTAAGCAAATTGTATTTGAAATACACTAAAAGAAAATTTTTTTTGATATTTTCAACAAAAAAAAAAAAAAAATCATACAAATTCTAAGCTTTTTATAACAATCATTTTACCTCTATGGCATTCACAATAGTGTTTAGCTAAACCAGCAACACCAAAACGCAAAGTTTTGAAAGACAACTACAAGATTTTAATATTAACATTGCGATTATAATCTACCAGATTATAATTAAGGTTATGAATATGAGTTTAATCACAACTGGGCCTATTGTCGACTGACGACAGCAAAAGTCGTCGCGATGAATTTAAATTCAGCGACAGTCTACAGTCGACCGTCGACATTTGTTGACGTTTAGAAAAAAAGGAAATCAAAACAAGAATATGGTTGTATTTGTTTCGCCACAATTCTGTGTCAATTCAATTGGTTTTGCATTAATTCTTGTTGTCTTAAATTTTATTGTATTTAATTTTGTTTTTTTGCGATAAATTTCGTATTCTTATTACACTGTGAGACAAATGGTAGGGGTCAGTGATCGGGAAGGGTTCAAACTACCGAGGAAAGTTATATCGGTAAAAATAAGAAGTTACATGTGTCCCGGCGTTTCGCTGGGTCAACCCTAAGAATCGAGATATATCGATTTGACCTTTGGTGGTCTTTTTTTTGACATAACTCGAGAACCACTAGTCCGATTTTGCTTAAACAATTTTAAAAAAATTAAAAATTACAATTCCTTTAATCTGTTCATATAACGTTTTTCTATATACTCAACAGTTTTGCCGGTAAAAATAAATGTATGAAGAAAAAAATATTTTTTGCCTAAAATATTAAAAAAAAGTAATAAACAAAAGGTTATTGATTTTTATGGTAGCGGTAACAAACATTTATTTTTACCGGCAAAACTGTTGAGTATATAAAAAACGTTATATGAACAGATTAAAGGAATTGTAATTTTTAATTTTTTTTACAATTGTTTGAGCAAAATCGGACTAGTGGTTCTCGAGTTATGTCAAAAAAAAAGATATATCTCGATTCCTAGGGGTGACCCAGCGCAACGCCGGGACACGTATAACTTGTATTTGACCGATATAACATTTCCCGTTGGTTTCATCCCATCCCGATTTTGACTGTCGCATAGTGTTATCAATTAAAATTCTTCTGTCAAAAAAAGTAATTTTTTTTAAACAAAGTACGAATTTTTGCAACTCTAATACGAATTTCTACAACTCTGTTCTTATGGCAACCATTAATTAGTTAAAAGTATGGCAACAATTTGATAAATATTTTGAGTGTGTCGTCATGAGAATAGAATAGATTCTATTCCCAGTGTAGAAACGGTAATGACATATCGTTATTTTTTGGAGTACCAGTAATGACACCCACTTACATTCTGCATTATTTTTAAAACATATAATAATGAGTTACTGATAATGACTTATTTTTATCATTATTTCAAATAGAAAATAATTTTTTAGATTTTTTTTGAAAATTTTTTGAAATCTATTTTTAGACACAATATTTTTTAATCACTGGTAAGGATATATGTAACCACATATTTTTTGATTTTTTGTATGTTGGCGAATAAGCTTGCTTGTGTGCAGCAGGTCAATTATGTTTTTATCTATTAAATATTACATGTCGATATAGCTCAGATGGTAGAGCTGTTGACTGGCAATCTGTAGACCCAGGTTCGATTCCCGCACCAGCAAATTTTATTTAAAAAAAAAAATACAATAAAAAATATTTATTTTTATATAATTAATTTTTTTGAAAATAGAAGTTTAGACTCATTATTTTTGTCAGTACTGGTAAGCACATAGGTAACGATATATTTTCTGATTTTTCATATGCTGATGTGTAACGACAACTCATTATTTTTCGCGACATCGCCATATAAAGGTAATAAGAAATGTAATAACAAAAGTAAGTAGTTACCATTACCAAGTATGTAGTTACATAACCACATATCTGGTAATGATTTTCTACACTGGGTTACGACGATAAATCGCCGGACGACATGGCGACATTTTGCTTTCCATATAAAATATATGAAAATGCAATTCTCGTTGTCGTTGTCGACCCAGTTGTGATTAAAATCTATGACAGTTTGGAAAGATTATGTACAAGATCATAACATTTTAGTTTGTATTTTGTAAGATTTGTTAAGGTTTTAAAATTTTTCCATATTGGCCTTAAAACTTTTGCGATAATTTAAAAATCATCATTATCGAATAATTCTTAAAACGTATCAACTGGAGCATTAACGAGTTTCAGTTATTAAAGCATCATAAAAAGCTAAATTTTTACTTTTAACATATTTTTATTTTTTTTTTTATTCATTTACCAAAATGTATTTATATAAAAATAAATATTCGTCTGTTTAGCATGGAGTTTGCAATCAATGTTAACAAACACAAACAAAAGTTTACTTTACAGCTTTATATGCAGTAGGATTACCTACTACGTATTTTTTTTGTGTTGGTATTTTTGCTGGTTAATATTATACAAGTTTGGCATTGGCAAATATTAAATTCATATGTAAATTTACTTCAACAAAATATTGACTTTTACTGCAAATTAATAATAAAAAAAACTTTAAAGCCAAAGAAATAGTTAGATTTAGTAACAAATAAAATGGATGCTATTGGTTATGACTAGGCCAACCAAAAAGAAGCCAGGGCATGTTTTTTATTTGAAGAGATAGAACAGTTTAGATTAAATACAAGTTCTGATCTTAAAAATATAAGAATTTTAAGCTATATTTGTTAGAGCTTTTTTGCTTATTTTATTTAATTTTGCTTGTTTTTGCTTATTTTGTAAATATTGGCTTATTTTTGCTATTTTCTTTGAAAAATAAGCTTATTTTAGCTTTTTTATGCGAAAATAGAGCATATTTTTGTTTTTTTTCATAAAATCAGTCATTTTTAAAATTATTTTAAGTCGACATAAATTTTTTTATTTAAGATTAGTTTTTTTAAATTTATTTTAAATTAAAAATCTCTTGTTAAAATAAACTTTTTATTTTTCCAACCTGAATTCTAATAGTAAAAATATGGCAATGACGATTTCCTTAGGCACCCAGTGTAGAAAATCATTACCAGATATGTGGTTATGTAACTACATACTTGGTAATGGTAACTAGTTACTTTTGTTATTACATTTCTTATTACCTTTATATGGCGATGTCGCGAAAAATAATGAGTTGTCGTTACACACCAGCATACGAAAAATCAAAAAATATATCGTTACCTATGTGCTTACCAGTACTGACAAAAATAATGAGTCTAAAAAAAGATTTTCAAAATAATAAATTATATAAAAAAAAATATTTTTTATAGTATTTTTTTTAAATAAAATTTCCTGGTGCGGGAATCGAGCCTGGGTCTACAGATTGCCAGTCAATAGCTCCACCATCGTTTTCAGTAAGTCATTATTATATGTTTTAAAATAATGAAGAAGGTAAGTGGGTGTCATTACTGGTAGTCCAAAAAATAATGATATGTCATTACCGTTTCTACACTGGGCAATAATGATTTTAGCACATTTAATTCTTTAATGCATTTCCCGATGAAAACAAATTTAAGAATGTCACAACTTCGTCTGATTCCTGAAGTTCCAAGGAATGTAGCATTGTATTAAATAAAAAAATTTTAATTTTATGAGGGTTTTAATGAACAACCAAGTGTAGAAAATCATTACCAGATATGTGGTTTTTTACATACTTGGTAATGGTAACTAGTTACTTTTGTTATTACATTTCTTATTACCTTTATATGGCGATGTCGCGAAAAATAATGAATTGTCGTTACACACCAGCATACGAAAAATCAAAAAATATATCGTTACCTATGTGCTTACCAGTACTGACAAAAATAATGAGTCTAAAAATAGATTTTCAAAAAAAATTAATTATATAAAAAAAAATATTTTTTATTGTATTTTTTTTTTTAAATAAAATTTGCTGGTGCGGGAATCGAACCTGGGTCTACAGATTGCCAGTCAACAGCTCTACCATCTGAGCTATATCGACATGTAATATTTAATAGATAAAAACATAATTGACCTGCTGCACACAAGTAAGCTTACTCGCCAACATACAAAAAATCAAAAAATATGGGGTTACATATACCCTTACCAGTGTTTAAAAAATATGGGGTCTAAAAATAGATTTCAAAAAATTTTCAAAAAAATCTATAAAATTATTTTCTATTTGAAATAATGATAAAAATAAGTCATTATTATATGTTTTAAAATAATGAAGAAGGTAAGTGGGTGTCATTACTGGTAGTCCAAAAAATAATGATATGTCATTACCGTTTCTACATTGGGAAGCGATGAAGTTTAAGGGCTTATTTTTGCATTTTCACTGCTTATTTTACTGTTCTTTCGAGCTTTTTTTAAGAGCTTAAAACATTGCTTTTAGAGCTTTTTTTGGTTGCCCTAGTTATAACTTTAATACACTCATGGAAAGAAATATACTTCCAATACAAAAAAATTAATTTTTTCATATAATTTCACTTTTTTTCTAGATTTTAATAGTTTAAGTTGTTATTTTCCATTAACTAAAATTTAACTAAAATTCTGTATATTTAACGCTTTTATTTTCGTCTGTTCCTATCCTACTAAAATTTTGCAAAAATAATCTGCTAATTTAAGCAGTTTTTTCTGCAAGGTAATTTTTATCTAATTTTTAGTAGTTTTAACTAAAATTTTTACAGATTTTTTTTCTATTAGTGTACTATCGATTTTAGCGTAAAAAACGAGTAAAAAGGTTAAAGTCGGGCATGCCGACTATACAATACCCTACACCAGTCTGGTGTATTGTTTGGATCCGAAATTCGAATGGGTTAAAATGGGGCTTATGTCAAAATTTTCTATAATGTGAGTCAGCGCACCAAATTTCATTAAAATATCTTAATATTTGTGACCTGCAGTTTGTAACCAAGCCAATTTTGGGGGGACCCTTGTATGGGCACTAGTTCTAAACATGGACCGATGTTCACCAAAATCAATAGGCTTCGTCCTTGGGCCAACATAGGTCTATGTACCAAATTTCATCAAAATATCTTAATATTTGCGACCTGCAGCGTATAAACAATATAATTTTGGGGGGACCCTTATATGGGCACTAGTTCTAAACATGGACGGATGTTCACCAAAATCAATAGGCTTCGTCCTTGGGCCAACATAGGTCTATGTACCAAATTTCATCAAAATATCTTAATATTTGCGACCTGCAGCGTATAAACATTATAATTTTGGTAGGACCCTTATATGGGCACTAGGTCTAAACATGGACCGATGTTCACCAAAATCAATAGGCTGCGTTATTGGGCCAATATAGGTCTGTGTACCAAATTTCATCAAAATATCTTAATATTTACGACCTGCAGGGCACTAGGTCTAAACATGGACCGATGTTCAACAAAATCAAACTTGTTCGTCCTTGGGCCAACATAGGTCTGCGTACCAAATTTCATCAAAATATCTTAATAGTTGCGACCTGTAGAGTGCGCACAAGATTGCATGGACAGACAGACAGACGGACGGACGGACGGACAGACGGACATCGTTAAATCGAAATAAAAAAAAATTCTGAACCGATCGGTATACTATAAGGTGGGTCTACGACCAATATTTTTTGGTGTTACAAACATCAGCACAAACTTATAATACCCTGACCACATAGTGGTGTAGGGTATAATAACTAATCTAAAATACATTATTAAAAATATTTCTTTAAATGATATTTCCAAAAATACATAAAAGTAAAATGTTTTGAAATTTCCCATTTTATTAAAACTTTATTTCTTTGAACAGAGTTACCGTTCGTTGTTCATTTAAATTTTATGGAAACATTTACATTTTTTTTATTGCATATTTGTTAAACAACATGTGCGTTTTCTTTTCATTAAGTATATTATGTATCCCAGCAACAAAAATTGACTCAATCGAAGGAAATCAATGCAAAACACTCGCTAGTAATCGAAAAATAATGTGTAACAGTCGAAATCAGATTGACGCCACTTTGTGGGACAGCTTAAATGAGAAGTCGCATCGTAAGGCATTTAAATTTACCAAACTTACTCCCAATGTGCAAATGAAAAAACAACTGCTCATATGATGCTAAGGTAATTACACACAAAATTTGTAAATTTACATTAAAAATGCGTAACAAATTTTCAAAAAGATGTGTGACCATCTTTGTGCGTAAATTTATCAAATAAAAACGAAATGTCAGACAAAAGTAAAATAATAAAATTATTTTTAAAATATTTTTTTACAAATGTTATAATTAGGGCTCGGAAGTTCGTGTAAATACATGTTTGTTATTGTTAGCTGGAGAACAAAGTTGATCAAATTTCTTTGTGGATCAACAAAATTGCAATAAAAAGGCATAGATTTTTTAATGCATATTTTGGTGCATGTTTTGCTATAAATGCATTTTTTACATAGTTTGCTATAAATGCGTATTTTAGTGCATATTTCGGCATATTTTGGTGCATATTTTGGTATAAATGCATATTTTGCTAAAAATTGTAAAGCAAGCATTTTGTTTTATTTTTTGTAAGAATTTACTATAACTTTATAATTTGTAAAATTCATATCTTTTATAAATAAAAATAAATAATTTTTCAAATTTAAAAATATTTTTTCGATTTTTTATCACTGAGAGCAAAGAATCAGAGAAATTAAATAACTAACATTCTGGTGACGACGACAGAGTTTAGAAAATAAAGAGTATGCTATTCTCTCACTCAGTGAGAAAAAAATATATAAAATGTGGCTGCAAACAGGAAACTAAAATTTTTTTCGTGACCTTTCAGTGATAAAAGTATGTCTTTCAATGTTGCTAGTGATAGATTTCGTTATATTTATTATAATTTAAGCATAAAATGTATCAATTAATCTTTTATTTTCCTTAAAACTAACCCGTTTCCTATTTGCAGGCAAATTCTGTTAAGATACGGTGCGAGAATTATATAGCCATTGAGGAAGAGCGGTAAATTTCAGTATTTAATCCACTCTAAAGACAAATAATACTGAAGTTAAATTGATAATATTGAAAACGCTAAAAACTCAATGATAAATGCATATTTTTTTAAAGTTTTAAATGCATATTTTTCAATTTTTAATACATATTGTTACGTTTTTACCTTTTAAAAACGTTGGTTTATTTCCCTTAAATAAACCGGATTCTTTTCTATTGCAATCAAAATAACCAGTTCCAACGCTGACACCAATTATTTCGTTTTACCTTACAAAACGTTCGTTTATCTCCCTAAGATAAACCGTCCTGGTGCTGTCACAGCGATAATAACAACCAATTAGCCAAAACACGAGCACACTTAAGTTTGAAATAGCTTGGACACTCGTATTTATTTACACACTATTACTTATTTACAAGCTCTCTCTATTATGACCATTACTAGAGCGATATTAACTCGCGGTCTTGCCAGCACAACTGTTAATTATCAACTTCTTCTACTAATGTTAACGCGCGCCTTATATAGTAACAGCCATACTTCTACAACACACTGGATAATTCTAGCATGCTATACTTAACTCTACATACGCTTAAAGACTATACACACAAACATCTATACAGTATTACTCTACATTAGTCTTAACACTATACTCACACACAAACTGTTACACAAACACTTATCATTAACCAACTATACAATAGACTTAACATTGTACATACACACAAACTGTTATAATAAACCTACATTACGCTTAAAGACTATACACACACACAAACTATTATAGCCAAGCAACTATACAATTCTAATGCGTAATTAATCATAGCATATACTTAGGTGTACAATTAAATATAGTACTACGTTGCCAGATTGATGTATTTTGTCCATCCTGTCTCTTGGGCTATTTTCTTCTTGAAAAGTCCAGAGCTTTCTATACTAGGCCAAGCCATTTTCGTAACAATATTTTATGTACATAAAATACGATTATAAATAAACGCAGGAAGTTCCGTGCCCTAGTTATAATAATATTTTAGCCTAATACAAGCCTCAGATTTTAAAATTTTTTTTGGAACACATTAGATTCTGAGCAATTTTTCCTATTGAAAAAGCTTTAGAGAATCTCAGTAGGGCTTTTTTCTATAGAAAAGTCTTTAGGACTTTCTTCTAAGAAAATGTCTCAGATTCAGCGAAATTTTTGTCATAGGAAAAAACCTTTTGAAAGTGAGGGATATTCTGTGGGCAGAAGTCCTGAGAATTCGAGAGTTTTTCTGTAAGAAAAATTTCTCGAAATATAGAGTTTTTTATATGAAGAATGCTAAGAATCTGCAGGTTTTCTTATAGAAAAAAGTGCTCAGAATTGGAGCGTGTTTCTTTTGGAAGAAGTCCCCAAAATCTTCGGGGTTTTCTACAAGAAGTTGTCAGAGTTTTTCTGTAGGAAAAAGTCAGCAGAATATAAGAATTTTTCTATAGAAAAAAGTCTTTAGAGTCTGGGGTTTTTTTTTTAAGGAAGAAGTCATCACAATCTAAGGCTTTGTCTTTAGAAAAAATTCTCAGAACCTGAGAGTTTTCCTATGGAAAACTCCTAAAAATATGAGGTACATATACAGTAAAGCCTCATATTTCAAGCAATTTTCAATAATGGAAACAAAATTTTTCTATCATAAAATACCAGTAAATTTTCTTACTTCTGTATCAAATTAATTGGAAGCCGCTGGTATCACTACCGATGAACCTTCCTAATTCGCTGGAGTCAAATTCAACAATCATGGAAGAAAAAATAATGTGAAGCGAAATATTTCCCTAAATACGATTATTGGGCTGATGGGTATTAGACCGTACTCTCTCTTTTCAAACGCCTCGAAGAAATTCTTCATTCGATTTTCGAATTAATTTTGAAAATTTGTCGCTGGGATATTTCTTTTAGTCGTTTAGTTGCTTTAATAAAAAAGTATTTGTATTTGCAACATTTCTACATTTTACTACCACATTTTACTGTATCGTTATGAGTTTCGTTATTTTCGGGTAACATCTTCTTTGCATTTTATTTAGGTTGATATGTTATGTGTTTTTTTTTCTGTTCTTCGCAATTTCACTTTTATTTGGTTTTTTGCGGAAATTGTCTTTTAACCCATCTAGCCAGCCTTCAAAGCTTTCAAAGCATTTTTTATTCGTTATATCCTTTTTTAAAGGCACAAAAAAAATTTTTTACAAAGTATAAAATTGTGGTACATTTAACATTTAAAATTCATTTAAGGCATTAAAAATTGTATGAAAAAAAAATAAAAAGCACATGAAATGATATTTAATTCTTTCCAAAGTGAATTATAAATATATTTTAAAACCTCCGAAAATAGTTTTGTGTTATGTATTTATATGAACTTCCGAGCTCTACTCATTATTTTATGTTTTAAAGTAATTTTGTATCAATACTGGTAGTCCAAAAAATAATGACCGTTACCGTCTCTGCACTTGGTGGTTTTATCTGTTGTTTTACCTGCATTTGTAACTGTTTTTACAGTTTTACAATAATTTGAATGTCTGTGTAGTAGTTTTTACAGCATTTGTCACTTAACTTTTAACAGTTAAAAATAACTACTTATTGTTTAAATGATTTAAATGAAAGCTAGTGTAGACCTTAGCAATTATCATTATTTATTTTAACTATCATTTGCAGTTGATTTTACCTACACAATTCCCTGAATGCAGGGAAAGGCAGGCGGACAATGCTACATTTTATTAATATACAATTGAATAGAATAGATTTTATACTCCCTAACATTGTCTTTCTCCAAACATCAATTCATTTTATTATTGGTTTCTTTCTTTAATTTATGTTAATTTAATAAAGTTAAAATATTTTCTTGAATCACAATTTTTTTTATCAGTCTGCTATATAGAACGCACTATAGCACATCAAAAAAAATGGAACGAGAATACATACATATGAGATAACTACTAGAATTCATAACGAAGAGATGTGCACAAAGTATTCGCATATCAGAATGACATTTGTTGCCAAGTTTTGATAACACTTGAGGGAAAAGAAATTAAAAAAGAGAAAAAAGCGGCACTACAACTAGTACCAGATATAAAAAGAAGTAGCAAAATGTTGACGTCAGCAGAAATTTTTAAATGCGACAAATTGTATGCACTTAATATACATTCTGAATACGAAATGAAAATAAATGTTCATTTGTTGCAAACTAAAGGGAAAAAAAATCAACTCAATGAATATATGCTATTTTTTTTTATTTTTTGTTCTTGTTAGTAATGAAAAAAAATATGAATGAAAAATGAACATACATTGTAATTTTTAAAATGCATAAATGAATACAAAAAGAAAGAATGAAAGAAAATAAATTAGAAACAATCATGAATTACAATTTTTATTCTAAAATTTATTAAAGAATTTTTTCTGTATATCTCCAACTGTTTACCTACCAATTATCATCAGCATTGTCAGACTCATCCCCAGCAAAACCTTTCATTACCATGTAATGAGTTTTAGGTATTGAAATCTTAAGTGTTCACTAGTTACCTTTTAATTACCAAACTACTTATTTTAACATGGTGATGTCATTGGAGGAAAGTCATTACACTGATGTTACCTGTAAGTAGTTTATCAACTGTTCTATAAATAGATGTTGAATATAAATTTAAAAAAGTATAAAAATTTAAAAACTAATAGGAGCTGACACGAATTGATCAGCGTACCTCACGGTTGTCAGGCAAACACTCTAACCATTACACTACGACATCGCTACGATTTTTAATGCTTAACGTATGTACACATTTATTGTGGCAGCTGTTATACATGTCTATTTTTCACAAAACTTGTTGTTATTAAATACTGCTTAATGAACATCAACATTTCTATAAATAGATGTTTAATAAATATAAATTACAAAAAAAAAACAAAACAACGGAAGCAGACACGAATTGATCAGCGAATCTTATGTCTGTCAGGCAAAAACGCTAATCCCTAGGCTACGCCATAGTTATGGTTTTTAATGATTTATAACATATATTATTTGTTTCAGCTATTGTGAATTAGTAATGTGTGGGGTATAATTATGGGTAACTCATTACATTCAATTTAAAAGTAATTCAAAGGGTAAGGAGATATGAGATCTAAGTAATGCATGAGTAATGACCAGTCATTACCAAGTTTTTGCTGGGTCATTACTCGTCATCAACATCATCATTATTAGCATAGAAAATGAAACATTCAGCAACCATTACTAACAATTCGTATAAATTACAATTATTGCAATGATGACAAAATACACACATGAGGGTACACATATAAACAGGTATTTAATAGAATGAATTCTTTATTTGAGCGCATTCAATTTATTACCGCAAACTGTTACCATATGAGGACACTTCCGACTCTCGTAGTAGCCTACATTGTCATTTAGTTTTTAATTGACAGCCATAAAAAGCGAACAACTTCTGATTTTTTCAAAATAATAGATGAAAGCGCACTTCATATAGTGATTATGGATTATTTTTTGCCTGGAAAAACCGCGAAAGAAACCAAGGAAAAGTATGAATAATGTTATGGCACTTCTAATTCATCGAAAACATTTTTGGTTTATTGCTTAGCAGAATTTAGAAGTAGGCCCGTTCAGTTCGACCAAAAGAAACGACAACGCAGAAATGATCAAAAAATATTTGATGCGAGTATCGTATTGAGAGTTCACCGAGTGAAAGTGCATTATATAGCTGCCATAGTAAACATCATTTTGTTATCCCCAAAAAGTCCTAAAATATCCCCAAAAAATCCCCAAATGGAAAAAATCTTAAAAAAGGTACTCGAGTTTATTTAACCCTTAAATGCATGATCTCTTCGATTTTAACCATTTTTTTATATATGATTTCTAAAGGCGTGTACATTTCAAGAAAAATACCAAAAAAAATTTATTTTTTAAAAAAATGTGATTTTTATTGACAAATATGGTTTTTGCCAAATAGCTAAATTGTGATTATTTTAGCGTGTATAAAAAAAAAAAAAAACAAAAAAAAATTCTATAAACTTTAGTAGGTTTGAGGTTAAGAAGAAGAATAAACATTTTCCTCAAAAGTTATAAACACATTAAATTTGCAAATCAGACTAGATCCAGTTTCTGCATTTTTTATGCACAGGCTTCATCAGTGATTTTCCATTAAATTGTATTATTGTTTATATTTTTATTGTCAGATTGCCTCTATATGAATAATTTCAGAAGTGATCAAACAGACATATACACACATTCTACTTCAGATTTTTTGTTTATCTTCTTATTTCCTCCGTGTCACCTTTTCACAAATATTGCCACATTGACGTATGGTTTGTACGTTCAAGTGCATGCAATTTGTGTATATTGGAGACGGACAGCCAACAGGACATTTTTATTTTCTATAGTAAAGTGTTGTTTTTTCAAACGCGTCGTATAGACTAAATACAATTAATACTGTCATTAAATGTATTTTTATTAATTCTAATTTAGTAGGTTTGAGGTTAAGAAGAAGAATAAACATTTTCCTCAAAAGTTATAAACACATTAAATTTGCAAATCAGACAAATTCTATAAACTATAATTTATACATTTATTGTCGCCAAAATTAATTTTATTGCGAGAATACCACTTTAAATATTTAAACAAATATTTTTGAAAATTAATCACTTTTTGTAAAAAAAAACGCGTGTTTTAGATTTTTCACAAATATACAGAGCAAACGCAAGATTTTTACTTGAACTGTTTTAAAATTCTGTGCTAAACTATAGGAACACTATGTACAGAAGGGGCCCCTAATGCCCAAAAATGAAGTTTTGTGCATCAAGTGGGTTTTTTTTATTTAAAAAACCGGTATGTTGCCAAATGGCTACACCATGCATTGAAGTGTTAATTTGCTCAAATTTTTAAGATTTTGAACTAATTTTTAAAGAATTCGTAAGTTCGAATTTTTCAAGTTTGTCTCCACAATCAGGCCTTTAAAAATATAATTCTTTAATGTGTCTTAAAAGTCTGAATCAATTTTTAACAAATCGATCGCATTATTGATTCTTTTCATAGAATCGAGCTAATTGATTCAATTTTAACAAATCAATTTAACCAAAAATGTTTGCCTTCATTTATAGTTCGCGAATCATGCAACGAAAAATTTAATCGAATCAAAATTTATGTAATCCAAATTTGAATAAATTTCATCCTAACTTTATTCAATTTAAATCATTGATTTAAAATGATAATCAATTATTAACTAATTCATAAAATGAATTAATTGCAATGACAGCTTATTCAAAAAAAAAATTTTTTTTTTCAATATTTTAGATATTTGGACATTAATCCTATCAAAATCTCAGGCATAAAATATTCATTCATTGAATTGTTACGGAAAATGTATAAAAGGGTAAATTTATACTTTTCATTGAAATTATGTGAAAAAACTTGACCGTTTTCTGAAAATTATACAAAATTAATATAATCTCCAAAATTTACGAAAAATTCTAAATATCCCCAAAAAATCCCCAAAAAAATCCCATGTCCCCTAATGAAAATTGTTGTCCCCAAGAACATCAAAATATCCCCAAATCTGGCAGCCTGATCCCAACAGGCAATGTGGATTGCATTTTGCATAAATATTTGCATATGAAAAAACTTTCAGCAAGATGGGTGCCGCGTTTGTTGACAAACGATCAGAAATACAATTGTGAGGTCATTTTAAAGCAATATTTGACCATGTTTAAACGTTATCCAAATAAATTTTGCGTTGATTAATTGACACTCCTGAAGAATAGAAGCAATGGGTTGAAGCTAGAACCAGCGCACCTTATAAGCCAATGTACTTGCATTTGCTGGAAGGGTTATGGAGAATGTTTTTTGGAATGGACAAGGTGTTATACTAACTTAATACACATTAAACAATCACAGGAGATTATTATGTGACACTAATGGACAATATGAATTATTAAAATTATTAAATACAGAAAAAACGACATTTGGCAAAAAAGAAACTGCTTTTTCTTCTCGTAAACGCACCAGCTCACTCCTACCATATTCTGCACACGTTTCCCCCTCTGACTACTTCCTGTTCCCAAACTTGAAAAATGGTTTGGCTTGGAAAGAGAATTCGGTTGGAGAAAAGTTTGGTTGGAACTACAAATCTGTGTTCTGTGGGTACAATTTGTTATATAGCTTTGGAGTTAAATATTTTATGATTTTGGCTTTTAGGGCTTTTAAGGAGTTAATTTAGAAGACATCAGAAAAAGGCTTATAAGAATAATTTCCTTTTAGACTCTGCATTAAACATGATGTGCAATTCTTATACATTAATTCATATTTGTTCATCATTTGCTATTAGGGGTATTCAACTGATGTGGAACAAGTTAAAAAATTTTAAAAAGCTATACTACACTCATAGAAATAAATCTGTAACAATAGCAGAAAAAGTTACTAAAAATTTGTTAAAAATTATGCTGCAGAAAAAACTGCTAAAAGTCTGCTTTTTTTTTGCTAAATACTAGTAAAATAAGAACAGCAAAATTAAAATTGTTAAATTTACAGAATTTAAGTTATATTTAAGTTAACTTTTAGTTAACTGAAAATAACAAATTGTAGTGTAAAATCTGCAGAATACTTAGCTAAATATTAGTAGACTAAACATAGGAAAAAGAAACTGTTATAACTACAAAATGTTTGCTATTTTTAAGCTAAATTCAGTTGAATGCAAAGTAATTTAGTTGAATGCAAATATTAGTATATCGTGCTAAAAACAGCAGCAATATTTGCTAAAAAAATTGTAAACTGCTGTTTTCGAAAGGCTCGATTTTTATTTGCATTAAAAAAAAGCGAAAAAAAACTTTAGAAAATTTTAAATTTTTTTGAGATTTCTTAGGCTACTAACTATTTAGCAAAATTTTTTGCTGCTTTAGGCAGATTAATTTTCTATCTTCAATTAACAATAATAACAATAATAAATAAATAAATAAAAATATAACTAAAATTCTGTACATTTAACGGTTTTATTTTTGCTGTTCCTATATTACTAATATTAAGCAAAGATAATCTGTAATTTTAGCAGTTTTTTCTGCAGCATAATTTTTTACTAATTTTTAGTAGTTTTAACATTCATTTTTTACAGACTTTTTTCTATTAGTGTATTGCTGTTAACATTATGTAGGAATATCAAAAAAGAGATAATTGCAAAATGTTTTGTTGCAATTACTAACTTTGCGACTATTATCAGAACAATAATATTTGCGAATTTTCAGTAAAAAATAAGCTAACTTTTTAAAATTAATGCATTAACCTCAAACTGAAATATCTTGTTTTGTGAAACAAATCGGATAGTTTTATAAAACTTTTAAATAAAATATTAATTGAGAAGTAAAAATTTTTTATTTATGCTCTTTCAATGAGATTTTAAAGTGGTCAATTGATCCGACAAAGGTACCATACTAAAAAGTTCAAGTCAAGTTATATGCCAACTTTTGATATTCAAAAAGTTAATATTGTCATTCTGACGTCATAGAAATCAGTCTTTACTTGGTCCATTATCAACATTTAAAATATATTTAATACGATTGGAATTATTACTAAAAGAAAAATAAATTTAAAGACTTTTGCTATTGTAACGTCAAAGCCACTATTGTTTAACAAGTATTTATATTTTATTTGAATTTATATAAAGACGTCAGAAAAGTAGTACATGGTTTTGATAGAAAGTAATTGTGTGAACATAACTATTAATTTATGAAATAATAGTTCGAAATAATGAATGAATATAAATTGTTAGGTGTAAAGAACAATTTAGAGTCAGCCTTATCAATAAAAACAATAAAGCAAATTCAGTTGACGTAAAAATCGATTTATTAAATATTTGGAATTGCATTTTTAATTGAAAGACATTTAAGAAGGCTGACAACATACTACTCCTGTAGGAGTAAAACGCTGTAGAATTCTGAGAATTACTGCTATTTTGAGGAGATTCGTACTGAAAATAATATTGAATTGGAGTGCACCTTTTACACTTGTTTAATAAGTTATTTTATTGAAGAGAATAAGGAACAATATCTCGCAGTAACAAAGTGGTGTTTTTCGTATCAAAGAATAGCTCAGCGTTAGAGCGCCAGACTAGTAATCGGGAGGTCGCAAGTTCGATACCCGGTGGAATTTTTTTTCAACTTTTAATTCGTGAAAAAGAGCTTCCTTTGCACTCGTTCAAAAAGTACTAAAAAATGTTGAAGTGGGAGTACACCTCTACTATAACAACTCAATGTTAAAATCATTAGTATCAATCAATTGTAGTGCTTTTTCTACTGCTTCGGCATCTCTTTTTTTGCTGGGTAACGACGGAATGTTTTTGTCGTAGGCTACATGAGTAATTAGGTATGAAAAAATCTCTGCGCGATGGCGCAGCAATTTTTTTTTTTACAAGAAGCAATACTCAGGAAATTCTTCCTATTAATTAACGTGTTGCTTCCTTTGGAAAGGGGATAGAGAAGAAGTAAAAGGTGGTGAAAGATGAAGTGCTTCACATATGGCAACACTTTAATTGCGCGAGATGTTGAATTTTAGAACAGTTGTTGCGCGCCATCTGACGGTGAGTTGGCGAACTTTGTTGAAGCTTTTTTGTTCATGCCCTGTTATATTATTTTACTTCGGTGGGGTTAAGTGATATGGGAACACCGAAGGAGGACGCTAGTGATGATTAAAATTTTATTTATGTTTTCTTCTTATTCATTTATGACCGTATTTTTTGTAGCAAAATGGTCATTTGTATGTTTTTATCATTTTATTCATACCATTTTCATTTTAGATTGTGTGCTTAATCAAAATTTGTATTGTTAAAATACTAAAAATTTAAAACATTTTTCTAAGTAGGTACATCTTTTTTTGCAAATTTTTAATGATAATTTTTTTACATTTTAATAATAATTGTTGAAAATCATCCTTGTGGATCATTTGCTTTGCTTTTTAAATTTTTGACTTTTATTTTTTGGGCAAAAGTAAGTTATTTTCTGACTTTTATTTTTTCGAACATAAATAAATAAAAGTTATTTTTTGACTTTTATTTTTTCGAGCAAAAAATAACAGTTATTTTTTACAACAATTATTTTAATTTTTGCATTAAAAAATACAAAAATTGTTTTTTCGGACTTTCTATATTTTCATATATTTAGTTAGAATATTCTTCTATCTCAAGTCCAAATTCTAATATGATATTGTCATATTAGATTTTTATTTGTTGTTTCAAAAAGGGTTGATCATTTTCATGATAGACAATACAATTGTTTCGTAGACATCACTCTACTCTTCAGTTGTCCGCTAAGAAAATGATAACTTTCCTACTCAAACCGAGACATTACATAAGGTACAAAAAACCAACGGGATGAGAATTTTGTACTTTCGTATATGAACTGTCTGATTTGGTAAAACCAGTTATAAATCAACTCCTTTTTGAAAGCAACAATTACATTACTCCTTTTTGAAACAACAAATAAAAATCTAATATGACAATATCATATTAGAATTTGGACTTGAGGTAGAAGAATATTCTAACTAAAGTTATTTTTTACCTTTATTTTTCGATCAAAAATAATTTTTTTTTTAATCAGTGACAACTGAAAATTGTGATGGAGCTCGCTTTAATAGGGATTTCTCATATTTTTATGTGTCTGATATGAATTTGTCAAAATTTTAATATTTTAATGTGTTTTTTGTCGAAACATTAACTTTTATTTTTGCCCGAAAAAATAAAAGTCAAAAAATAACTTTTGTTCTTGCTCAGAAAAATAAAAGTCAAAAAATAACTTTTTTAATCTGACTTTTACGATAAAAGTCATAACCGGTACGGTCCCTGAAAATTAAAATATCCTAGGCCATGGCACCCAATTGTGGTGTATTTCAATATTATTTTTATATTAAATAGTTCGCAGCGGTAAAGAGAGGAATTTGATCCAAAAATGTAATTCATGGAAAAATATAATTTGATTAAGTTTTTCAATATAAATTATCAAGGAAGGTATCCCCAGACAAAAACCTATATATATTAATACATACATTTGAGCGTGAAAGATCGTGTCTTTTATATCACCAGATAGTTCTTTCAAAAATCTTTTATTCCATTTTACGTATTATTGGTACGAAAAAAATATACAAAATCTGGTATTTCATAGTCTTGAGATTGGGGCAACAATCGCTGGGTGATACCGGGTATACCTTCTTTGGTAGTTTTAATTATTTTTCTATTGTTTCTAACGAAAACAATGTAGGTATAAAAATTCCACAATAATATTAATATGGATAGCCAAACTAATGATTTTATTTTAATTTTGTCTATACACACGCAAACCAACAAAAAAAAAAAACAATCTAATAAAAAATATAAAAAAAACAAATTAAAAAGTACATATATAGTAGGTGAAGCCCGGTCATGAGGTTCCCTTAACCACTGTACTATTTGGGAAAGGGCCTGATCCCTATCACACGGTCGGAGAAGTTAACGGTGCAGTAAATATATTGCAATATCTGATGATTTATTGTTCTATATAACATTCTCAACGCAATTAACAACCAGATATCTACGGTTTTGAAAGTTTTGAGGGAATATTAAGGGATCCAATTAATCGACTTTTTATTTTCATTGATTAATCGTGCAAATAATTTTTTTTCTTAATCGACTAGCCGAATAAATTTTAAAAACTAATCGATTAATCGAACAATATTTTATGTAAAATAATATACAATTTTTGTTGTAAGTTTAATAATTTTCTTTAAAAAAAGGAACAAAAATAATTTCAGTAACTTCTAAAATTCATAAAAATAAAAAATGTAAATTAGTTAAGACCACATTTTGTCAAAATTTCTATCTTTTCTATCACCTCTACGCATATTCGAAATTTTTCCAAATCAGAGAGAACCTTTAACAAATTGTTTCAAATGAAGTTGGCTTAATGGCTTCTGAAAATCTTGTATGTATGAAGTTATTTTATTCTCATTAAAGATTATTTAGATCTCAATAAATCTTGTTATAACATTGAGCATTATTGATTTTTTAATGCTTTGGTTTAATATCAACTTTAATTAAATCTTTAAAAAATTCTTTAAAAATTGGTGATACGTAAATAGATGACCTATACTGATAGATCTGTCAAAACATCAGAGTAGTATTTTGGAAGATGACAAAGGAAATTGTGATAGTTTTTTTTTTTTTTTTGATATTTAAAACATTTAAGAACGTTGCTAGATGAAAATGAGAAACTCTCATTGAGTTTGTAGTTAAACCTAAAAAATATATATGAAAATTCTAAAAACTCGTTGCCTGATGATTTTCTTACGCAAGATGAAATCCGGATAGGTACAAGCCTACACTCAAAAAAAAAAGAGTATATATCAAGTATACTAGTTTTCAGCAAATTTTTTGCTTAATTTGTGTTTTCAGCTAAAGTTTTAGTTATATCTTTTTAGTACTAAATTAATTTTCAACTAATATTTTACTAATTTATTTTGCTAGCAAAATTATGCTCATAAACACATTTATAGTGCAGACCACCAGACAGACAAGATGTAGATGACACAGTTTAGACATTTGATGCAGTGCGGACAAAGAAAATGATACTTAAACACAGCTCTTCTAAGACGTATAATAAATACAACCTTGAAAGATTTTTGTATCTGTGTTTCATACATAAAGCAAAAGGACGCAATAAGATTGCATATACATAAAAATATAACACAATAAGATAAAATATGATTTTAAGAAAAATGTTATTATAATATAAAGAATGTGTTAAAGAATCGAATTCAGAATTTTTAGATTTAAATTTTCAGCAAATAAATTAACTAAAGTACAATTTCTTTGCAAATGTTTTGAGTTTTTTTCAGTCTACTAATATTCAGCAAAAAGTTTTATTGATTTTAGCAAGGATTTTTTTTCATTTCCAATCGACTAAGTGTTAGCAAAACTTTTGCTGAAATTACAATTTTTTTTTTGTTAAAAATAAGCTCGCTTAAACTACTTTTGCTGAAATTACCAACTTTTTTGCAAGCACGCTCCTGACTAAAAATTTACTGACACAGAAAATATTTTTGCTGACTTTACTGACTTTTTTTTAGAGTGTACAGCAAATTATTTTTTACAATAATTCGATTAATAAAAAAATATATTTTTAAAACGTTTTTGTAGTTTTTTTACCAATTTCGATTAATCGTATTAAATTATTCGTATTTCGGGCGTGTGCGTTGTCGCTAAATTGGAACTAAACTGAACTAATTTTAATATATCTGGTTAAGAAAAAAATGAGTTCGGCAACCAATTGTTTTGCAAATATCTTTCGTGTGCACTCAAATTTGTGTTATTACAACAGCAAATATTCAAAACAAAATTATATTTATACAAATATTTAAAAAAATATATTTAATTTGTGAATTTTCAAAACATAAATTTCCCTTTGAAAGAACATTCAGAATATGCTTTCAAATAATTTATTTCGAAAGCATGTAATTCAAACTGCGATACCAACTTTTTCTTAAAAACATTTTAGTTACAATTTAGCCTGTTCGCACACGCCTTAAGTATTCTAACAATTTAATCGACAACGATTAATCGATTGAATACTCTACTGAATATAGACTGAATCTATCCAATTTCAATAGTATTCTTCATTGGCACAAGAGAAGCTAATGTACAAAATTTAGTTTAAACAGCTTTATATTTGCTAGCTGTATTTTGATTACAAGGTTTACGTGGACAGACGGACGGACAGAAGCTAGGTCTATGTCCATAATTTGTAATAGTTACAAACATCATCAGAAACTTATTATACCCTTTCCAGGTAAAAGTGTAGGGTATAACAGGAGATTATAGCGAAAAAAAATATGTTTCTTTAGCATTAAAAAGAATTGAAACTGAGATATTCAATTTGCTAATGAAGGTCAGTTTTCATTCAACAAAAGTATTAAAAGAACAAAATATTGATTTTTTTCATGTATTTGAAAATAAGCACTATTAATAATAAAAAAGAGATGGTGGGTTTCCAGTATCCGATATTATTGGTGAATGGGCCATATATAGTGAAGCCTCCCAATAACAAACAATCTCCAACATTCCGATTGAGCTGAAATCTGGATATAGACGAGACAAAACTAATTTAACATAATTGTGCATGTAATTCACACCCAAAGTTAGATTTTTAAAATAACTTTCATTTTTTGATACCCAATTTACTTATGGTGGTTTTAGAAGAAATGTGAATAATCTGAAGAAAAATATTTTAAACTACATTTTCGCAATTATTTTTACTAAAAAAAATATGTAACTACCCAGCAAAAAAAAAAGAGATGCCGAAGCAGTAGTAAAAGTAATACAATTGATGATCTAGATGTACTTCTTTTTTAACATAAAAACTAATGATTTTAACATTGAGTTGTCATAGGAGAGGAGTACTCGCACTTCAACATTTTTTCAGTACTTTTTAAACGAGTGCAAAGGAAGCACTTTTTCACCAATTAAAAGATAAAAAAAATTCTTCGCAAAAAAAATTATATCTTTTTTATTTTACAAAAGTTTTTTTATTGCCGCCACCGGGTATCGAACTTGCGAGCTCATGATTGCTAGTCTAGCGCTTAGCTATTCTTTGATATGAAAGTTGACTGGCATAAAAATACCACTTTGTTACTGCGAGATATTGTTCCTTTTTCTCTTCAATAAAAGTACTTATTAAGTACTATTTTTACAAGTGCATAAAAAGCAATTTCACATAATGTTTTTATATATACATATTTTGAAGAATTTTTAAATCAAAAAAATATTGAATTTAAAAAAATTAATTATAAATACCAAAATCACTTTTTAGGATCACTTTTAGAGCAATTACTCTTTGGAAGCAATACTTAAGTGATTTTTTGTATGTTGTTCAGAAGTAATTCTAAAAAAGCTGTAAAAATATACTAACGAATATTTTGGAAGCAATGAAAGAAGTGATTTTTTGAAGTTGTTCAGAATAACTTCTAAAAAAGCAGTAAAAATACAATAACCGATACTTGTAAAGCAGTGAAAGAAGTAGTTTGTAAAGCATTACTTCCAATTTTTTTTTTTTTTTTTTGCTAAGTTCTTGTGAAGAAATTTTTTGTGTACTATAGTACACGGTTTGGAAGCGTGAAAGTGTTAAAATTAAAATTTCGTAAAATTTCAAAAATATTGAAAATATATTTTTTTGTCAAAAATTTAAGCTAAAACTACTAAAAATTAGTTAAAAGTATCTTTGCAGACAAAACTGCTGAAATTATCAGATTATGTTTGCTAAATACTAGGAAGATAGCAGCAGAATTTCAGTTATACTTTAGTTAAATTTTAGTTGAAATAAAAAAACTGCAAAATTTATTAAACATCCATATATTATACAATATTTTTTTTCTTTTATTTTCCTCAAAAGTTGTATGAATCTTTTACACGTTTTGTGTTAATTTTTGGATATTGTTCGGACTACTTACTTCTTGGTTTTGGGACTAGTAATATTTCCAATTGAATATATTCTCACATTTGGCCAAATTTAATACCAACCAGCAAAAACATGGATTTGACAGGTCATTATCATACGCATTACCAAGTAATGATAGCTCATTACTTTTTGCATTACTTTAAAATACAAAATAATGACTTACCGATAATAAGTTATAGAAGTACTTTATATTCGTGCAAAGTAATCACTTGTTGGTAATTGATTAAATAAGTACCGATTAAGTCTTTTTTATATTAATATTTTATTTATAAATTTGTTTTGAACTAAATAGGAAATTTTCCAAGGCAAAACGTTTTTTTTTTTGCCAATATGACCAACTATTTTACAATGTAGGGTAACCACTTATTTCCTAACTTCTTAGTAACCACTTATTCTATCTTTGTGAGTAACTACTTATTCTTTCACTTTGGGTAACTCGTTATTCGCACTTTTTTTGTAAGCGAGAGGGTAATGACCACACATGAAATTTTGGACATCGCGAACAAAAATAATGTTGCGAGTAAATAGCCTGGTAAGTAGTGAAACCATTTGTGTGCTACTTACTCGCTTAATTACTCGGTAATGTCTGTTTTTGCTGGGCAAATATATTTATTTTTATACTCACACATTTTAAAAAGTACCTACGTATAGATTTTCCTTACAATAATATTAATACAACAATCATAATCCAATTATGCATTAATTGCTCTAAATATTATATGCTTCAATATACGACTTTTTCATCATTGTGATTATCAGGGCAGCGAGTTTCATGCGAATGCATTTTTGTAGGGAGAAGAATCAAAGAATTTGCAACAAAATGGCATCGATTTGTTGCTGCATATTCTTACACATTTTGTTATAAATGAATGTTTCTGCATATTTCGCTTTAAAGTGCATATTTTTTGCATACTTAGTGATTTTTATTGCATATTTTGCATTTAATTGCACATTTGCTTTAAAATCAGATTGGGGCTTAATTAGAAATACTAAATAAATAAAATAACTAAAGGAAGAATTTAGAAAGGAAGAATTTATAAACAAGCAGCCGTTTAAAACCTACGCTCTAATGTAATAAATATGATGTTAAAATCGAAAAATTCTGAGTGCAGATTTCCATTAAGTACATAAAGGGTGAACACACCAAAATTGCAACACTTAGAAACTAATACCAGAAAAAAACTAGATGGCTTTGAAATAAATTTTTTTTATTCGAATACTTTGAAATTTAGAGGTAATAAAAATATTAAAATATTAGTTATTATTTGTTCCATATGCAACTGATCGAACTTTTCGTCACACACGCGCCATCATCTTTTGCATGAGTGCATCATCGACTTTTCGCGACGCCGACAACTACTTGGTTTTGAATTCTGCAATATCTTTTACCAGTTCACCTGTCTTCTTTAATATTGCCTTCATTCTTGACCAATATTCCTCAATAGGGCGTAGCTCTGGGCTGTTGGGTGGATTGCAGTCGCGAGGTACAAAATCGATTTTATTTGCATTGTACCACTGCAATGTGTGCTTGGCATAGTGGCATCTTGCCAGGTCCGGCCAGAACAGTGGTTTGGTGACGTGACTCTTAATAAATGGCAGAAGACGCTTTTTAAGGCACTCATTCCGATAAATTTGAGCGTTCATTATTCCAGATGTGATGAAAGGGCTTGCCAAACCATGTATTTTTTTGGAAACTTGGACTTCATTTTCAATTTACAGCTTTCAGGAGCATCTTTACGACTTGCAACAGTATAAAAATCTATAATAATATATTTGAAATTTTGAAAGCAGTAGGTTTCGTCCTCCATGACAATGCAAACATATTTCGTGATTTGGGATTCGTACAACTTGCGGCTGCGGGCTTTCGCCGTAACATTCTGCTTTGCGTCTCGATCTGGTGCTGTTTGAGCTTTAAAACTTCTCATTGAAGCTTGCCGCTTTATATTTTGTACGAAAGACTGCGATTTACGTACAAATTTTGCCCTGAGGACATTTCGAGCACTGTTTGTATCACTTTGGTCATGCTCACCTCCGCTACCAGGCTTTCTAGCAATTGTCAGACTTTCTCTGTAGCGATTTAAAACCCTATAAACTGTCGAGTGGTGCACCTTGTTCCTAACTTGGAACAAATTCTAATGAAATTTCTTATACATGAAATTTAGGTCATGGCCTACTCACGGTATTTGAATTTCAAAATATATAAATTTTTTTGAGTAAGTTGTAAGTTTTCCAAAGTGTCGCAATTTTGGTGTGTTCACCCTTTAATAACAGCAGTTTTTTCCGCAAGGTAATTTTTAACTAATTTTTAGTAGTTTTAACTAAAATTTTTACAAATTTTTTTCTATTTGTGTAAGAAACAAAACAGGAGGACCCAGGAACGGAACCAAACCCAAAAAGGTGGAGAAGCTATTGAGGGCGATTCGTGCAATTTTCCAAAAGTTTTGTGCACAGAGTTAAAGCTAACGTTAGGATTAAAACATTTAAAATTCAGAAAGTTACAGATAGAAATGTTAAAAAATTGATACCAAAAAATAAGCAACACTTTTCTCAAAAAAGATTAAAATATTATGTAAAATTGCACAGAATGGAAATCTATTAAAAAATGCAACAACAGTAGTTTTTCTTTTAATTTAAACTTATTTCAATCATATTTTATTCAACTTTTTATGTGTTACACTTTTTAATAGAGCACTCCTTACTACCTTTTTTCTATAAGTGTATAAAGTAATTTATTAAGTACAAACCAGTCATTCGCTCAGTCAGCCGCTAGTCATACAGACTATATAGATAATACAAAGATTTTTTTTATTTAGTTTTTGTTAATTTTATTTAACGATATAAAAATTGTATCTTATGATATGAAGTTGTTGTTGTTATGTCATAAAACTGAAATGTTTGTTGGAAAAATTCCAATATATTTAAATTTATTTTTTTATTTATTTGAATTTATTTTATAATCGAGTAAGTATTTTTCGGGAATAAATTGTATACTAGGCGGCAACAAACTGAATTTTGCGAGGGATGTTCAATAAGTTAAACAAAAAACATGTGTCAGCGCTGATGCAACAATCATTCTCACCCATGGTAAAATCAATATACACGTAAAATAAGAGACCATGTGCAGTTAAACTGCATATTCAGTTTTTCATGATCACTTCAGATAGCCTTTTAATAGGATATTGTGCTATAGGTGTGTTTTTAAAATTGAATTATATATATTTCAAGCATGGAAAAAATCCAAGAAACCAAAACCGAGTTAATTTTTAATCCCACCTCCTTTTGAGTTTTTTAAGAAACGATGTGCCGTAAACCATGTGCCATAAACGATATGCCAAATTCCGAAATTTTTGCAAGAAATGTCTTACACTTACCCGATTTTTCTTAAATTTTCACAATATTAGTTTTAGACTATGTGTAACAATAGTCCGTACATCCTTTTACGAAAATCCAAATTTAATGCTACCCTAATATGTATACATATTTGAAATATATGTATATTAGGGCTGGTCGATTTGTAGGGAGACAAAAAAATCGCTCAAGTGACAAGGAAATTCGTATTCTAGGGATCAAAATAAGAAACTTTGCCCGAGGAACCATACCTCTAAAACGAATTCTGATGTCCCAACTTTTGACCCGTAGGATCAAATTTTGAAAAATCCCACTTTGACCCATTTAGAGTGCCCCAATCGTGTCCAAATGTATGACCGACCCCTACCAACTTTGGAGGGCCGACCCACCCATGCCAGTGGCACACCCCCTGGGAGGTTCCCCATACAAACATTTTAAAAAATCACCATTTTTGGCACTTTCGTACTTATTCAGAATTGGTGCTCAAATGTCCCACAAATCTGGATTTTAGGGAGAAAACATGGGAATCTTCCATTTTAGGTATGGGATGTGTTCAGCTAACTTATGTAAAACACTACGCGGAATATTTTTGTGGAACATTTTAACCCTCTAACTCTTCAACTTACGGGTCTTTTTTGTCCCTTTTTAAAAAGGGGCCAAAAAATTCCCTTTCATTGAAGAGTTAGAGGGTTAGAATGTTCCACAAAAATGTTCCTCGTAGTGTTTTACAAAAGTCCGCTCAACACATCCTATACCTAAAATGAAAGGTTCACAAAAAGAAAAAAGTTGGGACATCAGAATTCGTTTTAGAGGTATGGTTCCGCGGGCAAAGTTTCTTATTTTGATCCCTACAATACGATTTTCCTTGTCACTTGGACGATTTTTAAATCGACCAGCCCTAATGTATATACAAAGTATTTATGCAAAAAAAAACCCCCCAAATATATATACTCCTCTGGTATATTATCAGTTAAAGAGGAAATACCAATATAAAATATGCACAATTGAATATTTAATTTATATACAATTTTTGTGTTATTTTTCAGGTACTGTTGAATAAATGTATGAAGATTACACCTCAGTGTCACAATAAAATGTGAAACAACATCCAATAATTCTTCCTCTGGTGTGGAGTAGACGGATGTTTGGTTAGTTGGATGGATGCAGTTTATATAAAATACTTATTATACCCTACACCACTACGTGGAGAGGGTATAATAAGTTTGTGCTGATGTTTGTAACACCAAAAAATATTGGACCTAGACCCACCTTATAGTGAACCGATAGACTCAGAATCACTTTTTGTTTTGATTTAACGATGTCCGTCTGTCCGTCCGTCTGTCTGTCGATGCATTCTTGCACTCTACAGGTCGCAAATATTAAGATTTTTTGATGAAATTTGGTACATCGACTTAAGGACCCAAGGACGAAGCTTATTGATTTTGGTTAAAATCGGTCCATGTTTAGACCTAGTGCCCATATAAGGGTCCCCCACCCAAAATTGGCTTTTTTACATGCTGCAGAACGCAAATACGAAGACATTTCAATGAAATTTGGTTCGCTGACTCACATGGACCCAAGGACAAAGCCTATTGATTCTAGATAGGATCGATAGATGACACAAGTCCGTTTTAACCCATTCGAATTTCGGATCCAAACATTAGTTGCCTTTTAACCAGAGTGGTGCATATAGTTGGCATACCAGACTTTAACTTTTTTTACTCGTTTTTTAATAAAGAATGGTTCACTTCAAATTGCAATTCATGTTACATTCAATAACTTATTAAAGAAAAAATAGATTTTTAATTTTGATATGTCAAACTTAGGAGCATTTATTAAACTTTACGGAATTATAAAGTTAAAATCAAAATGTTTTATCAACCTACTTCAACGTTTGTCTCATGTTTTTTTCCACTACTTAAACATTGAGACCTTATTTTGAATTCCACATCTTCACATCATTTTATTCCATAATTGATAATTCCTCAGAATGTTTTTTGATTAGGTAATCTTTAGGACAATATCAAGCTAATTTGCTAGATTAAGGTTGATTCGGGAGCTTCGGTATAATATCAAAGTTGTTATAATTTTGCCACTTCCGATATACTACTCTGTTGTTTTGACAGATATCCGCATAGGGACATGCCTTCAACAGATTATATTTAACAATTTTTTGAATATGTTTGGGATTAGAGCACATTTAATTCCTTTAATGCAATTAATGTATATCCCGATTAAAATTCAGTGGAATGTTGTGATGGCCAATGATGGAAAATGTTGTTTTCGAAAACTTAAATAAATCAGTGAGGTTTGAGATGAAAATACAATACATTGAACCACTTTCCTGTTGACCAAAAACTACAGATCGCTGGCCATATCAGTCACATTTTACCAAATTTTGTGATTTTTATTTGGAGGACAAATTTATGTGGTTTAACGAGACGTAGCCCTTTGATTGCTTTGTAGCCCGTGTCGTTGTCAGACTTTTTAGGTATTGGAGCACAATTTTTTCCCGAGGGTATTTTTCTCTAGCTTCAATTTTTTTTTAATCTCATTAGAAACACTTGAAACTTTGGTCATCACATAATGATACGAGTGTTTTTTTAAAAAATCTATGAAAAGCATCTTGTTTTGTGCACAAGAGATTCTGCAATGACATCTAGAGTGAGTTGTAATTTAAACTGAACCATCCTTTGCATATGGAAAGTATTCAATTGGAAATTAAAAAATATAATAAATGGGTGTATGCATATAAGAAAATTTATGTTCTATTTTGTAATAATATTACAATTTCTTTAAACATATTTTAAATATAAGAAGGTATTTATCATTTTAAAAATATATTTAAATAATTTTAAAGTTCTAAGGGCCAGTTTTATAGTCTGAACTAACTACGATTTTTTTCTAAAATTTTCTTAATGTAGAAACTTTTAAACAAAATTTCTAACTTATGAAATATTTAAGGCAAAAGTCAATCTATATTAGTTCTGACTATAAATCTGGCCTTACATATACTGAGAAAAAGTTAAAGAAATAATAAAAAAACAATGTGCATGAAGATAAATTCGAATAATGTGATAAAATCCTTCCGAAGATTTTTGCCACCAAACCAAACACATTTGTTAGTCTCAAGCATAGATTACATAGATCTGATACTCTTTGAAGTTCACTGTCAGTGCTGAAAATGTGTTAAAAGTTAAAAGTTAAACAAAGGCTAAAGTTTAGTCTCAAAAATTGTGTGATGAATAAAATTCAAAAACTGTAAAGATTTTATGTAGAGATTAGTAATAGAGAAAATATAAAATTAAAATGTTAATGTTTGAACTTTAATTCCAAATATCTCCGCTAGGGGGTGCTACAAAGCCATTAAAGTAATAAACAATATTTCTTGGACATAGATCTATATTTCCACGAAGTTTGGTCGGAAAATTCCGAACCATTAAAATTCCCGTGTCAAAGGGTAAATTAAAAATGACAAATTATACTGTAAAATTTGCAGAAAATTTTGCTTAATATACCAGTAGCAAATGGTCGAACTAGTTCTAAAACATACTAGTTTCTTGTCTAGTAATTACATAACTAGTTCTCAAAATAATCATTTTGAACCAGTTGTGTACTAGTTAAATACGATCTATGTAGAGACTGTTTAAAAAAATTACCTGAATTAAAATATGAGATTTGAAATTATTTTTTTTGCATTTATATTTAATTAAAAAATCAGAGTTTGAAAATAAACACTTAAATTTTTTTTATTGTGAATTGAATTGAGGTGCAAATTAACTGGTACAGTACTGGTGCCAAAGAGTCAATCCAGAACTAGTTTAGTAAATTTCTTATAAGAACCAGTACAGCTTCTTGTTTTTCTTCCAAAAACAATAATCTTTAAGAATTTGTATACCTAATAGTTTCATTGAAACTGTGCAGAGATTTCAAAAGATTGAATTTAAATACGAGTTTTAAAATAATACCTTTGTTTGTAATACGTGATACATTCTGAGTTTGCAAATAAACACTAAAATGTTTTATTGTCATTAGAAATCATAAACACAAAATATTTGAAATTTCACTTGGTAAATGGATATAATTATATCAGTAATAGGAAACTATCGGTCTAATCTGCGTTTTATCAAAGGAAAACCTCTGTTTTTTATCTATATAATTCAGATACAACCAACTGGTACAGTACTATTTCCAAAGAATCACTTCGAAACTAGTCCCATGATTGTCACATTAGCACCAGTTTCGCTCCCTATTTTTCGTCCTTAAATTGTAATTTTCAAACTAGTTATACAACTAGTACCAAAGTGGGAGTTTGGCGACAATTGCCCCCATCCCTATGACATCTCCATGTTAAATTCTACAGTTGTTTGTATGGAGAGGCGGTAGAACTCGTACTAGTTGCCTGGTTTAAATAAACTAGTACATAACTGGTTCTGAACTAGTATTTTTTGCAACTGGGTATTTAGTTAGAATATTGTTCTACCTCAAGTCCAAATTCTAATATGATATTGTCATATTCGATTTTATTTGTTGTTTCAAAAAAGTTGACCATTTTCATGATAGACAATACAATTGTTTCGTGGGCATCACCCAAACCCATCAGTTGCCCGCAATAAGAAAATGTAACACACAAGCCGAGACATTACATAAGGTACAAAAATTGAACGGGATGAGAATTTTTTACTTTTGTGTATGAACTGTCTGATTTGGTAAAACCAGTCATAAATCAACAATTTTTGAACGAGGGTTTTTTTAATATTCTTCTAAGACAACAATATTCCTAAAGTTCGTATTTTCATGAGTGAAATAAGCCTTCAATTGTTAAAATTGATAAAGTTATGGTACTTTTTCTAAACAACGAAAATCCGATTTTCTTTAATTTAAATAAAACTATGTTTTTTTTTGAAGCTATACCACAAATGCTATCGGATAAACGATATTTTTGCAAGTATCAAAAAAAATGTGCACTTTTTTACTTTTTCTTAAGTGACGCTGAGAAACTGCCTATTTGTCAGCAGGTGTCTACCCGTGTAAAAAAGTTTAGATCTGATCAGGTCTTTTTGAATCTAAATAGATATGATTGAATCTAATTAGATCCTGTACCAGATCTCATCAAATATGATCAGATATGGCATATGTGATAATACCCTATGGCAAGATCTGATCAGATCTAGTGCCAAATCTGTTCAAATCTAAAGTGATCTGGACAATTGCTCTAGATATGCCTAGATCTGATCAGATCTAATTAGATATCAAATTTTTCCCCAATTTTGAGATCTAATTAGATCTGGTAAGATCTACTGAGATTTGGCCAGATCTGATCTTTTTTACACGGGTATAGGTATTTTGTATAGGAGATTAGCAAATCATCAATGACAGCGAACATGTCGCTAAGCCGTCATGAAGACGTCTTCACGAAATTTCCAACTAGGATGTGATTACTTCCTACACCCAGGAAAAAGATTGGTTGGAATTCGATCAAAACCATTAAAATGAATTTGCCAGGACGTTATTTTATTTGGAGTTACCTATAATTGAATACTACACCAAAAATATTTTACTAAGTATTAAAAATAGAAAAAATGAGCTACAAAACAATCTTTTTAACAAATTATTGGTATCTCCAATCAATTTTAAAATTAGTATCAGTTTAGTAATTCTATGCAAAAGAAGCAGCAATTTATTTAGTGAATATACAAGAAAATTGGTGTTACCTATAACCTTTATTAAAAAAATTTCAATATTCGAAAGTGATAACTACAAATACAGGTACCCTAATCAAATACGACCTTCAAGTCGAGTTTCTGTAGAACCAACCGAATTTTACTATATTTGTTTGCCAATCAAAACATATAAATTCAAAATTAGACTTCAAAACTAATAAGTGTTTGTGGTGTAGTCGGTAGAGAGTTGGCCTAGTACGCCGGATTTCCGAGTTCAAATCCCGGAAAAGACAAAAATTTATATGTTTTTTTTTAATTAAAATAAAATATTCATATGTATAAACAGTAAATATGGCTAAGAAAATTAAAAGTAGTTGTGGTGCAATGGGTAAGAGTGTGAACTATTAACCTGTATCGCCGGGTTCAATACCAGAAAATTCAAAAAAAGTTTTTTAATTTCAATAAAATTTTGTGGAAGATAATAATATTTATGTGGAACATAATATTGAATTAGGCAACCGAATATTGGCTTTCACGACGAAAAATATAATTTAATATAAAGATAGTCATCGTAACCGCACGAATTCGATTGGCAACAAAGTCGGTGGCCACAACTGAGACTGTTTTCTGGGTGTAGTGGAAAGTGTGTCTTAAATACAATGTCATCAGCGACTTATTATATACAAATCATCAGCTAAAGACATTTTACTCAAGACGTCTTAAAGACATGTCAGCATTTTGTATTCTGTTTTTAAAAACGCTGACTAACTGCGGACTTGTTAGCATCGGACAACTAAAGTATGACATTAAGCTGCCTACGTGTCAGCAATAGTACTATTTTTTTTTATTTCAATAAATTATTAAAAATTATAAATTTTTTTACTAAGGAATATTTTTGGGCTTGTTATATTTTTTGCGACAAAATGCAGTCATGTCAAACAGACGTTTATAGGAAATATCTTAAAGACATCTTAGTGAGATATTATGAGTAAGTCACTATTGTCCGACCGAGTATTCGGCTTCGGCTTCGGAGTTCGGCCAAAAAGTGATGTTCGGCCAAGTTCGGTGTTCGGCAAAATTTTGGCCGAATACCGAACTTTTCGAGAAATCAATATTTTGCAACATTTAGCTCTTTAATTATGTATAGTAACTTATAAATATGCACATTTTTAACTTAATTTTTACTTAAAGAGTGAAAAATACAACTTTTTTATGTTTTTGCAATTTAGAAACATTTAGAAATTGGTTTCCGCGTTTTTGAATTTGAAAAAGTTGCATAAAATTGTATTTTTATTCAAACACAAAAGTATTCGGCTTCGGTTTCTGCCGAACTTAGTAATTTTGGCCGAAGTTCGGCTTCGGTTCGGCCTTAAAAAAGTGAGTTCGGTCGGACACTATAAGTCACTATTTGTGACGGACTGCTGAATAGTCATGAGGTGTCATCCGCTTTTTGTGGAAACAGTTCCTCCGGACGTCTTGAGAATATGTCATCATTTAATCCGCGTAAAGACCACTTGATGATTCGTCATGATGACATTTTTACATTTGTATGAAAATGTCATCAGGTGTCTTAAGATTTTTGTATGGGACCGGATCAGCAAGTCAGCAGTGACAGCGACATGTCACTAAGCCGTCTTGATGACGTTTCCAACTGGGTTATAACATGGGGAATTTTTTTGGTCCCTTTTTAAAAGACAAAGACGGGGCAAAAAAGAACCGTAAGTTGAAGAGTTAGAGGGTTAAAATGTTTCAGAAAAATGTTCCTCGTAGTGTTTAACATAAGTTCGCTGAACACATTCTATTTCTAAAATGGAAGATTCAGATGGTTTCTTATGCCGATTTACAATAAACATTTGAAAATGGGGCAAACCTTAACCCCCACTAAAACAAAATTGCGATGTGATCTTTCAAAACGCCGACACAAGTTTATTTTTTATTGGTAGAGGATCAAAAAAATAAAATATTTTTTGGATCCTCTACCAGAATCCATTTTCAGAACCCCGTAATTTTGGAAAAAGTTCCAAATTGTTGTACAGTAAAATCAAGACCATTGGGACTAAAAAATAAATTTAATTTTTTGGACCAAAAATCCTCAAGATTTCATCACATAAGTAATTTAAATAAAAAAAATTATGGAACTCCGAAAATCATTTGGAGTAAGCCACTATGAAATATTTATGTGTAAATTCATAAATGTTTTATAAAGTTATAGAAGGCTTATGGAACGAATTTTGTATGAAAAATTTCTTTTGTAAACCTACTTTAACTTTATGAAACATTTATGAATTTAGGCATTAAACTATAACTTTAAAAAAATGTATTTGGTTTGATGAAACCAACGTTTTTAAATTGTCCATAATGGTAATAAATCTTAACGTAAAAAATTAAAAAACTAAATCGCAAATTATGAAATTCTGAAAATCATTTGGAGTAAATTACAATGAAACATGAAAACTTAATGCTTGGGGCTCAAAAGTTTATTTATCTGCAAATATTTCCTATATTGTTTTCTGTATAATTTATCTGTGTCTTCGAGTTAAATTCGAATATATCTTCACCTATGTTGAAAAACTAGCATTATTCTTATAAAAAAAAATACAGAATTAGTAATTGAATTGAAGAAAATGAGATAAGCAGTTGTAGTTTAAGAACATAATTTAGAGCAAATAAGATACCATTTGTTATCAAATAATTACTTATTATTATTATTGTTGTTGTTACTATTATTTATTTCAATGTAGAATAATAAAAAGTTAACTGGATTGCGTTTATTCAAAAAACAAATAGTAAACAGAGTTTAAAAAGAATTTGTTATACCCTGTACCATATGTGATGAGGGTACAACTGGTACAATTTTGTACTTTTGCCAATTTTTAACTGGGTGGTAATGGACAACAACTTTTTGCTAACGTTGGTAAATTCTTTGCTAGTGTTTTTTAATACACCAGAGAAATTTTTGTAAAACAAATATTGAAAAAACCCTTTTTGCAAACGCTAAGAAAGACAAAATTTTTTTAGTACTAAATATTTGAATTGGTTTTTGTTATAATAAATAATAACAAAAGCGTTCGATCTTAAAACCTGAACAGGCGGTGTTCATCGCCTCTTTCGAACATTGACAATTTGTATCGAAAATGTTAGCCTTTGCAGACATGTGTAATTCTTATAGCAACATTTTTCGATACAAATTAAGAAGAGAGTGATTTAACAGAGGTAGGGAGAGTTGGATAGTCTGTTAATTATATAGTCGTTGGTTATATAGTCGTTGATAGAAGACCGAAAAATAAACTTTTTGTTTATATTTTTTTTTTACAATAAACAGAAATTAGAAGCTCGAGTAAATACAAATTTAATTTAAAACCCTTCTAAATTTTAATAGAGCAGGAGTGGGGTGTCATAAAAATAATAAGTAAAACATAAAACATGGTCGTGCTTCGATTCGATCACGGCCCGTCCGTTTTCCAAATAAGCGGTGAATTCACTCTTTAAAACTGTGATACCGTACAATGTATGTTTATACGGTATTTATACATTATATAAATAAATAATATATAGTTATTAATGTAGCAGTTTTTTTAATTAGTTAATAAAGTAAACAAATAAATACCTGCTGTTGGGTTATATGAGTATATATTAAGTTATTTTTTAATAGAATTTGTGTACATGGTACGATACGTTGTATTGTATTGCTGTTTCTGTTTTTACTCGCATGTTTGTTTTTTGTTTATAAAGCTCTATTTAACTGGGTAATTATTGTTAAAATGTACCGGCTTATTACTAAGTACTCGAAGTATGTACATTAATGTTTATAAAATGAAAATAGAAATAAAAAAATGAAATATTAAATAACGCACATAACACTTAGTTAAGTGTGAACGTCATAAATTTTTGAAAATATTAAAGAAATAAAACTACACATTTATACATTTATATTTTTTTAGTTCCGGTGCGAGTTTGACAAATTATTTCTTAACAAAATACAAAATCACAAAATAGCTACAAATTCCTTCGAATTGTTCCAATTTCATGGAAACTTAAGTAGATTTTATTTTATTTATTTATATATTATTAATTCAACCACCCAGTTTAGAACGGTAATTGCGTAGCATTGCTCCTACCAACACTTTGGGCCAGTTTTTATAGTCAGTACTAAGAAAAGATTATACAAAAACAAATTCTAATTTTATACCACCAAACAATTGTTGAAAGGAAAGATAATCGTGGTCTTTATGAAATCCGCACCGGAATTGAATGGGAAACGGAATTGGATTTTGTAAACGGGCTAATAAAAATTAACGGAAATGGCATGACAATGACGTCATGAAACTTTAAATATATTTAAGTTTTAAAATATTAAATAAAAACATATTATAAATACATATCGTCATATAAAATCAAAAAAGCCGTAAGTTACAAAAAATTCAAAATCGACTTTTTCATTGATTATGATGCACCGTATCAATATTCATATTCCTGCAAAATTGAACACTCCTACGACAAAATACGGCAATTTCATTAACAAAATTCTAAACAGCCCCAAGTGTAAGCGCAATTTTAAAAAAATTTTTTGCTTCTACTGTAAAATTTTTTAAATGTAACTTACGGCTTTTTTGATTTCATATGACGATATATAACAATTAAAGTTTTTTATTAAAATTCATTAATTTAATGAAAACAGTTTTAATCGGATTGGATTTATTAAAATTTTCTGAAACACAAGTATTTAAAAAGTTTTATGACATCACTGCAATGCCATTTTCTTTAATTTTTATAAGCTGGAAATACAGAATGCAATTCTAGAATTGGATTCTGTTACGTACATCTAAACAGCTTAACTAAAATTACTAAATGTGAAATTTGAAAAAGATATTATTTGTTTAATAAAAACTTATACCTGAAGATGCCGGAATATCCCCAGCGAAACGTTGGATAAAAACAATGAAATAAATTATTCTTTCATTTGCATTGAGAAAATATGACCTTAAAAGCCCGTTTTAGAAATTTCCAAATAAACAGAATAACATTATATTCAAAAGGGTCGATTATACTAATTGAAAGAAAATATCTTAAATTAACAAATCATTGATTAAATTTTTATAAGTTACCGATATTATTTTAAGTAAGTTTAAGGTATAATCAACGATTTCTATTTCAATGATTAAAGTAAACTAATCATTGGAGACAAGATACCAGCCCTTATGATTTTAGGTTTTTAGGTTAAACTCAGTTTAACTCATTTTGTAACTGGAATACCGCTAATAAAATTTGAATTATTAGGTTTTATTTCAATAAAAACCAATATTCTAATCGAAAAGAAGTTGTTCTGTCAAATGTTTTAATAAACTTATCCAAGTTTAACTGACATCCCAAAAACTCTAACTTAAGCTAATAATTTTTTGTGTATTCACACTACATTATTTTTCTCTAGAAAGTTTTACAATTTTTTTAACATTCTTCAATGTTGTTAAAGAAAATTGCACTTTTTAAAAAATATATCCGGGTGTGTTCTGTAAAACGAATTCACATAAAATCTTTCGTTTCCATATAGAATTACGTGTTGTTAAAAATTGCATAATTTCAAGTGAATTCGTTTTTTAGAATACACCCGATCACAGCAAACCATACACGAAAATTCTAAAATCAATATGGCATTTCTCATTTTTGGTGGTCGCAGATCTTAATAAAAACTGGACATGATGAATATGCTAGAGATGGGCAAGGGAATTTTAACTCAGGATCATAAACCAAAACTTTTATCTACGCACGATTTACTAACAACCAAACCTGTTCTAAATTTTTTTTCATTTTTTTTAATAATTATTTTATTTTTTTTTTAAATAAGTGGAAATAAGTCTCGTGATTTTGGTGATACATTCCTTGTTAGAATATGTTTGTAACTACCCGGGTAAACATCTTTATAGGGTGTTATATATAATTATATCTTATTTGATAAGTCCCCATATACAAGTTGATTAGAAAAATGGGTCATCTACAGTGTCTAATTATATCAAATTAGATATAATTTGATACAATTTGATCCGAGATTTGTCCATATCCAGGACATCAAATTATATCTAATTCGATATAGAAAGATCTGATTTTTTATAATTTTGTCTGATATTTGATATACTTTTTATTATTGACATTGAAATTTTTATAGTATTGAACAATTTTTAAGGCCAAAATTTTATAACATAAAATAAAAATTTATTTGAATGCTTTTGTCTTCAAAATCGTACGCATAAATTTTTTAATATTATTTTACAAGCAAAAAAATCACGTGAAAATTATTGGACTATGGAGTAATTAACTCTTAATTTTACGATATCTCCAATAGCGATTGAGCGATTTGTTTGTATTCTGAAAAACGAAACCACATAAAATTATTCGTTTTTGTACAACAACAACATATAATTTTATGTGAAAACGAATAATTTTATGTGGTTTCGTTTTTCAGAACACCCCCGCATATTAATGTTCAACATAATAAACTTTATTCGATAGATGTATCATAACCGATTAGTAAATTTTTTTTTAGATAATTCAGAAATTCCCAAATTTTGACCTCAAAGTTGCACAGTTTACATTTATCTGATTTGGCTTATATTTTCAACATATCAATTTGAAACCAAGTGGTAAAAAATGTATTTCGCACGGGTATCAGCGAAAATGCAAAGCTGATTTTACATTGTACACCCACATCTCTTTCAAGTTTCTTAAAGAAATATAACCCGTTTTATATAACAAATAATTTTGTTATATATTTATTTCAATAAATTTTTTACTAATATGTAAATGACAACTTACCATCTTTAGAGTTTGTTGTAGCCGCTGAAGCCATTGTTGTTGTTTGGCCTGAAGCGTTAGTAGTGCCACCAGCTGATATGCTACGCTCCATGGAACAGTGCATTAGTCACGTTTTTATTTGTCAAAAAAAAAAAAGAAACACAAAATTGGCAACTAAATAAATAATAGAAACTGACGAACTTTACAAATTACTGTTAAAATAGAAAAACACCACACACACCGAATAGTTGTTGCTGTTGTTATTGTTGTATTATTAATAAATTAGTCGCGATAAAAACTACATTTAACAAAATTATTCTATTGATAATTGTTTATTGAATTTAAGCGAATTAATTATAAACAAATATTGACACATTTAATTTGTAAATTTTTATTATGTTATTAATTATTGCAACGAAGAAAAAACGACGTCAAACACACACGACACCAAATATAAAGAAATACTCTTGCACAAATTTAATTTCACACTTCTTTTTTTAAACTTTAAAACAAAAGAAAGATAATACAGCTGATAATAAATTTACAGTTCTATTTACTAGATTTATAAACATTTATATTTTTTTAAATTTTATTTATATTTTTACACTAATTTTATTTGTTAATATCAATGAAAATCTAATTGAAAATTAAGATGAAAACATACTAGCTAATTTAGAAGTAGAAGAGTCTTTTTTTTAATAATTTTTTATTATTATTGCTTTCGCATAGCAAAACAATATGAAGAAAAAAATAATAAAGAAACAAGTTATGAACAAAATTGACAAAATGCAGAGAGCGGCACACACGTTTTTTCACATTCACTATATATTGGTCTCTTTCTAACAAATGCAGTTGCTACAGAATTCTAAATAAGACGTCAAGCTGACAACTACTGCTGTCAAGCGTTTTTGTCTCGGTACGAAAATGAGTAGGCAGCAAAAATAGTAAAATGTAAAATTTTTGTTAATTTTACTACAAATTTATTTATTTAATTAATAACAGATTTATTGATCACTACACTTAATGCATTTAATTTTATTTAAAAATACATTTTATAACTGAGTATATTTTCTTTTGTATTTGCTATTGCTTTTATATGTATTAGAAATTTTGTTTTTTGTTTTATTACAAATTCCTTTTAGTTCACATTATTGTAAATCGTTTGGATTGCTTTTATTAGCATGATTTTATCTTAATCTTAACTATATATATAATATATTCGTATATTTTTTAGAAATATTTAATAAATTTCGTGCAATTTTTAATGAAAACCGTCACAACACAAAGTAGACCTTTGCAAAGAAGAAAGAAAACTGAGTTTGTTCTCAAAAAATCCAATTGGAAAATCTGTCGCTTGTGTCAGTGCTGGCAGTTTATGCGATTTATCCCCAAATTGGGGATTTTTGTTGTGAATGAGGATAAAATTTTCCATTTGAGAAACGAAAATATTTTGGAAATGACAAAATTCATACACATAGAAAAAAAGCAGGGCAAACATTATCTAAGTGCTATGTAATTATACAACTACATAAGTCCCAAGTAAGTTTTACAATTTTCTAGTAAAATATATGTATTTTGTAGGACACTTTTCACTATATAATTATATATTTTGCAACCCAAGAATGTTTGCATGTACGGAATCATCAATCCGGCTTTTACGGAACATTATCGGTTTGTAAAACACCGATAATTCGAATATAATGCGTTTTGAATCCGTTTTGATGTATCCGTTTCTACACCATTAAATACGGACTTCAATTTTCATCAGTTTGAACTCCGGAGCTAAGGGTGTCGTCTTTCTTCAGTTTATTCGTGAATTTTGTCGCCAAGATCGAATTATTTAAATAATTTAATACGGGTTGCGCGGTAAAGTCGGTTAAAAAGTTTCTGGATGTCGCAAAAACGAGCGTCCTCTCTTGGCCGTTGCCGCAGTAGCCAAATTACTTTAATTCACATAGAATAATTAAATAGTAAGTGTTTATGAAATTTTATGTTTTTTTCACGATTAGTGTAACCCAATGCAATCAAGCAAATATAATTATTTTATGGTACTCCGATCCTAAAGCTGGGTTTACATTAACAAATTTCTTCATCTGATTTTACCTCTGATGTGATTGTCAAAAAAATCTTGTATATGTGTTTGCACCATCAAATGCAATCAGATGAAAAGAGATGTTAACATCGAATTCTTATAATGTCATGAAATATTTAAAAAAAATCTGACTCAAAATTTCAATCGGATTTTCTGCACTTATCCGCATAATGTGTTTATACTATAAGATTTTGGCTACCTCCATCTCTTTTTGGACAGGTTCTATGACTTATGATATAATGTAAACCCCGCTGAAACAGTTTTAGTAAAAAAGTTTGCTAATTGTCATCGTATGAAAACCCTTAATCGTGAATACATTTAATTAAACCTCAATTAACAAATTGTTTCTTTTGCTTGTAGATATGTATTCGATCTAGTTATGGGTCAATTTTGCGAATTTTAAGGCCGATTAATAAAGTTAATTGCACCGGCTGTAAACAGTTTTTAATAAAATTAATAAATTATTTAATAAATCTATTAAAAAACATACAAACATACAATTATTAAAGTTAGTAATGTGTCAATTTAGGTAGATATAAAAGTCCGAAAACGGCATTCTAAAAACGGAGTCACTCCGTTATTTACACGACATAAAATCTGTTTTTGACAGCTGTCACTTGTGCCGTGTCTGCATAGTCTGTTCCGTAAATAAAGGATGCTTGGGAATTAATTTTTGTGGGGATTTCAGCTTTCAAAATAGGAGATGAGCTTAAATATTCTGGTAACACCGTTACTGTTGACTTCTCTTTCCTTAAGATTTTAGTGATGCCAGATTATCTGAAACCGTTTATTTGAATGGCAATACTGTTGAAAATAAAATTCTGCTACACTAAAAAAAGCCAGGGGTAGTTCCAGGTTAATGAATGGCCCTCAATTGTCAAATTTACATTTAAATGTGAAATGTGCCAAACACTAACGGCACATCACATATGAAATGTAAATTTGATGTTGTCACATTCACATCTGAAATGTAAATGTGCTGGAGATATGAGCACATTTTTTTTTAAGTTTTATTCATTCAAAGTAAATAATTCATTACAATTTTGTTGCCTCTGCGCCTTAAAGGCATTGTACATCTGAAATGTGAATGTGCTGAAGCTATCAGCAAATTTACATGTGGAATTGGCACATTTTACATGGAAATGTGTATTTTCTGTGGCATTTCTACAATGCATATGCAAAAGTGTAAATTTTCATAAAAAGATATAATTTTTTACAAAAATTACCTTTTTTTTTTTAAAAAAAATTTATTTTTCAAAAAAGATATATTTTTCAAAAAAGTACCATTTTTAACAAAAAAAAAAAAAACATTTAAAAAAATGCAATTTTGGCCCAATACCCCTAAAACCTATATACAGTGACAAGATCAGGCCTAATTTAAGGTTTTTTTTTGGAAAATAACACCTTTTTTTAAAATAGTACTTTTTTGAGAATTAGTATTTTTTTTGGGAAAAAAGTAGTTTTTTTAAAAAGTACTATTTTCGATAAAGTACTATTTTTCAAAACAAGTACCGTTTTTCAAAAAAACTACTTTTTTCCAAAAAAAAAATACTATTTCTCAAAAAAGTACTATTTTAAAAAAAGGTGTTGTTTTCCAAAAAACGTTAAATTAGGCCTTATCTGGTCACTGTATATAGGTTTTAGGGGTATTGGGCCAAAATTTTCTCCGGTTTGCTTTTCGCTTAGTTTTTAAGATATAGCCAAAGTACCAAATTAACGTCCTTTTGTTTCTATCTAGCTTAATTTAGTAGATATTCGTAATTATAAAATCTAGCTAAGTTAGGCCTAATCTGGTCACTGTATATACGTTTAAGGGGTATATTAACACCCACAGGGCCAAAATTTTGTCCGTCTAAGATATAGCCTAAGTACTTTTGTGAAATCCCCAAATCCCTCTCCACGAAAATCTCCTAACCGAAGCTGGAATTCCCAATTTGGTTCCAAATCCTCTTGTCTGACAACACTGTTTCTTGGCACAAAAGCTGTAATGGCAATGATGTAATTATAATGTGGTGATTTAATATTTTTTACCGTTAATTTGAATTTCTTTAAATGTTTTAGTGTTGAAAATGGCAACAAAAGAAACAATGAGGTGAATAATTATTAACACATCAAATTTCTTTCTTCATCTAGAGCAAAATTCCTTTTAAATTGGAATCACCAATATTTTTACAATTTTTACTATAGATTTTTTTACTGTTTTTAATACAGGCCAAAAAATTGGAATCAGTAATATTTTCGAACAAAAGTTTAATAAATTTTTTTAGAGGGAAATTTCTGTAGGAAAAGTGCTCAGAATTGGAGGGTTTTCTATAGGAAAAAGTCCATAGAATCTGAATGTTTGTCTATAGGACAAAGACCTCAGAGTCAGAAGAATTTTCTATAGGAAAAGTACCAGCTTATTACTGGAAAACATCATCAGAATCTGAAAAACGTCATCAGAAAAACTCTCGAGATCTGTGGGAAAATAATTCTCAGAGTCTGGTAGTTTTCTGTGGGAACATATTCAAAATCTGAAGGTTTATTTTAGGAAAAAGTCCTCATAATGTAATAATTTTCTTACAGGAAAAAGTCCTCAGAATTAAGGAGTTTTATTAGGAAAAAGTCATCACAATCAGAGGCTTTTTATTCAGAAAAGGTTTTTAGAATCAACCGCTCGGTTTCATGCTGACGGTTTATGAGTTAACTGCTATTTAACCCAAATATTTGGCTTTATTTTGTCTACAAATTTTTGAAATTTTCTTTTGTGTAATAGTTAAGTCAAAGTTAACCCTGCAGTAAAAAACCCACCGTAAAAGTTTTTCTATACACTCAAAAAATTCTTTATCAAATATTAGGCTATTTCAACAAAATTTTAAGAAATTTGGGGATAATTTGGCTCCAAAAAATTTTTAACTTAGAATGAGATCACGGAAAAAAGAAATAGGTTTTTCAACAATTTTAAAAAATACTTTCCTAATTCAAGAAAATAAAATTAAGGAAAACACCTCATTATTTTTTTAAAAATAAGAATGTTGAATTAACTAAAATAAAGAAAAAAAATTGTATTAGTTTGCAAGTAGAGATGAGCGATCCGGTGATTTTTGAATAACGCTGCAATTCATCCAGGCAATATGAAAACAATACCCCAGGAATATAAATTTTATAAAATTATGTAGTAGACTTTCTAGGAAGCAATTTTAAAAGTTTGATCGTGATTTTCAAATCACCGTTCTTTTAAACAGTGACCGTGATCACGGGTTTGTAATAGATATGGGCGATCCGGCGATTTTTCAGTAACATTGTTCTCAGTTAATGTGATTTGCAAATCGCTGTTCTTTTAAACTGTGTTCGTCATCACGGTTTTACTATAGAAAAGACTGCGATTTTCTGATAAATAAACGAAATAATATTTATGGCGAGTTTTTAAGATGTCAGTTAAACTTGGTTTAGTTAAACCGAAAACGAATTTTGTCAGCCATTTCAAAGTTTATTAACAAAAATTTGCCGGAAAAACTTTTTCTCGAGTATAATTTATTTCTTTATTTAAATAAAAAAATAAACCACATTTTAAAAGCAGTATTCCAGTTACAAACTGCGTTAAACTAAGTTTAAAAATAATCCACTTTCTAAAAACTGGGCCTTAAAAGAAGAATAGTTGCGACCGGTAACAAAGACATGATAGAAGGAGAAATTTTATTCAGAAGAGTGTGAAAGCAAGTCACTGTTATTGAAAAAACAAACATGTATTACTGTGCACAATGAAGTTTGCAAGAAAGAATAGTACACAAATATTAAAAGAACGACATTCCGAGTAACTGCGACTTGAAATATTTGATCACTGCCGTTACCAGTGATTTATCAATAACTGTGATTAAATCACCGGTATGAAAATATCGCTCATCTCTATTTGCAAGTAACTTTATTTACTTGAACGTAATTTTATATATTTTTAGTAAAAACTCATGTACATTAAAATTTTCTAAGATGGCAACACTGTTTGCAAACAATTATATAGCCCAGCAAGCATGGCAATATGAAAAAGATTCCCCGATCATATTGCTAGGAAGAAAATATTTATTGCCGGCAATATCAGTTTCGTATTGCGGAAGTTTTCTCCGTCGGAAACAACTGTTACCCGAATTGCTTTCCAGGCAATACGAAAACAATACCCCAGGAATATAAATTTTATAAAATTATGTAGTAGACTTTCTAGGAAGCAATTTTAAAAGTTTTATACACGTGCGGTTGTTAATACATTTTTATAAAGTTTTCAGGGCCAAATGTCCGGAATATTTACTAGAATTTTTTTATACTTTCAGGTTCCTTAAGGAACCCTCAATTAAATTATCCTCTTTATAACACATCGATTCTTCAGCGATCATTTCAGTATAGGGTAGCTAAAATTTGGAATTCTTTACCCTTATTACTTAGAAGTTTTGACTTTTCGGTCAATGTATTTAAAGCCAAACTAAAAGAATATGCCTACTGTAACAATCTTTAAATTAATTTAATAATTATATAACGTTTAATTGTTGCATTTGTTAATTTATATCTTATATATTTGAACGCAATATTATACAGGAAATCATATTAGGGAGAAGTAAATATAAAGTGAAAGAATTCTATACACATTTTTATTTTCTTTTTATTTTTAAATACATAAATATGTTTTTTTATTTTTATTTTTTGTAAATTAATTATTGTTACTTTGTTGTTAATTATATATACTTTATTTAGTAGTATTTTTTAGTGACTTGTATGCAGAGCTTCGAAAAACTTAAATCAATTTAAGCTTAATTCACGAAAAATTAAATTCAGATTTTAAAAATATTCATGTACCATTCCCTTAAACCATTCGTAAATAATTCATTCATAAGCTTCATTCCCAAAGCTTTAATACGAATTGAATGAATTCCTAACTTCAATCATTCAAATCGCATGTTCATTCACCATTTTACTAATTGAATGAAGAAATTTTATTACCATTCACTTAGTGCAGTGTAGTTTGAAACTAACATATAATCAAAACCAAAGCATTCAAGCTGTAACAAAGCATACGATACTATTTACTTCTGTTAGATGAATTTTAAACGTTTTTCATTGTATTATGCTAATATTTCAGGAATTACATGCAAATTTAAATTTTTCATTTGATTAAGTGAATGAAAACAAGTCATTTTTCATTCACCTTTTTATTAAATGAATTCAAGCAAATTGGGTTTCATTCAGTTAGAATTCAATCAAAATAGAATGAATTCATATAATTTAAAGCTATAGGGAATTAAGCTATCGAATTAATTCCATAAGAATGCTATTAAGGAATGAAATTTAACCCAAATTTCATTAATTTTTAAAAAGTGAATGAAAGAATTAAGCTTTTTAAACCTTTGCTTGTATGTGAGCCATATTTGCCATAAAAAAAAATCGGGGAAAAAAAATTTATCACCTAGAAGATAAAAAGGTGATATCATTATTAAATTTAAGCCTGCAAAAAAATATCTGCATACATAATCCATTGACCAACACATTAAGTATCTTGATTTAATCGTAGCAGATTTTTTCCGCGCATTAAATCTTGATTTTTCCAAAATGACAAAAAATTTAAAACTAATTTTCTTTATCTTTCGGATGATAAAAAGCTAATATTGCCGCAATATTATCATAAAAAATTATGACAAAAATTTAATTTTTGAATTATTTAATATCTTCTTGGAAGATATCTACCAAATGCTTACAGGGAGGCTTGTTTTGCTGCTCACACTTAATGCTGCCCACACACTAGGGAACATGGTTGACGGAACATGTGTTTCTACTTTTTTCATTTTTTTATACAGACGATGCACACACGACAACAAAATCTCAAACGAAACATCAATTTTGTTTATTTGTAGAACTGATCACATGAAATATGGGCGGAAGAAAATCAAATTAATTAATTTGTTAATTGTTAGTTTTCCATATGCTGCTGTTATTTTTAGTTTTATTTTTTTAGTTATCACATTTTATGTCCCATAATTCTCGCAAAT